>OX419191.1:15723027-17065527 GCA_948465475.1 Thalpophila matura
TTGAATCGTCAATGACGGAATTCCTTGTATTAATAGAGATTTTTTTTGACTACTACTAAAGGTACCTTTCCTATCAAAAAGGTCCACATATTAACCGGTTTTATATCCCCAGGTACAAATCCAAATGCTAACAGACCCTCACGTGGAAGGGCCTAAAGAAGTCGTGGAGTCAGCGTGCGTGCAAGCGCGCTCGTCCATCGCGCGTCGCTTCGAGATCCGCGCGCGAGTGGCCGCGCCCTCGCGCATCAGCATACGAGCCAAGGCCGTCACTGACGGGAACTGCGGGAACCTTACCAGCGGGAGGACTGGAGTCAGGTAATATCTTATACCACAGAGGTCGTTGAGACAGCGTGCGAGTGGCCGCGCCCTCGCGCATCAGCATACGAGCCAAGGCCGTCACGGACGGGAACTGCGGGAACGTTACCAGCGGGAGGACTGGAGTCAGGTAATATCATCTTATACCACAGAGGTCGTTGAGACAGCGAGCGAGTGGCCGCGCTCTCGCGCATCAGCATACAAGCCAAGGCCGTCACGGACGGGAACTGCGGGAACGTTACCAGCGGGGGGACTGGGGTTAGGTAGGTAATATTGTACCAAGCGAAATTGTCTATTGAGTGCAGTAGTACTTTTGATACCTAAAATACAATATCCCGCTTTTTTACGTTCGATCTATTTTATTTATCGATGTATCCGGCCCCTGTATTTGTATAATGTAAAAGTGTTAATGCACGCACGATACAGAAGCAATCCTAGTGTGGATCGTTTTTAAAAGTGTGCTCAAAAAGGAATTCTTCACCTAATGTGTACCCATGTGAGTATGTGACCTAAGACAATCCTTTTCGTTCGAATAACCAGTATCCAGAAATAAACGACTAAAATATCCGAAAGATATTTAAAGCGATTTCTTTTTCCAGTGACGAAGTGATCATCCGCATAGCTGTTGAACCTGAGGGATTTCCGATCCGCGAACAGAAATCCATTCTTCTATGTGGAAACAGTAAGTTTAGAAGTCTGTGTCTTCCATTTCGGACCAAAATTATCTCTAACCAGACCGTCTAGCTGGTATATAAAGGCGCGAATGGGATACGAGCAATTTTTGTATGACTTTACCCTCAGATCATAGAAACAAGGAGATGTGCCAAAGCGCTATCGAGTTTGATGCCTGATCTTGAGCAAATTGCTCATATTAAAAACGTACGCGCTGGCGGCGAACCGAACACGATCGATGGTATAAATACAGTGTTTTAGTTTAGTGCTAGTGTTGAGTGACGATTAACAGCGTGAGATTGAGGGTGTGCGGAATGTTCAATGCGTGGGAGATCTTTTTATTCACAAGGAGCGCTTAATTATGCGCGTAATTGTGTCGAAAAATGTACTAAAAGTGGCATCAGTTGTTCCCGTACTAATTTGCTATGATGGCATATCTCCTTGTTTCTATGATCTGAGATTTTACCTATCCTCAGAAAATCGTTTTCAAAATTTTGAAATTGTGCAAAATAAGGTGCATTGGTCTTGAGTCGGGGGGCGGGGGGGGGGGAATTGCAGCTATTGCATCCCCTCCTATGGTAAGGCTTTTATTGAATGCCTAATGCATAAGTATCTAACAGCAACAACAAGTACTATCCTACATCGCGCATCTTCATGCGCGCTATATATGCTTCATCTGCCTAGCCTTTTCACAAATTATATTGGGGTCGGCTTCCAGTCTAACTAGTTTCGGCTGAATATCAATATTTTATGTGGAGCGACTGCCATCTGACCTCCACAACCCAATTAATGGGTAATACCGGTATTCGAATGTTAGACCAGCTGTCAGACTTTTAGGGCTTCTGACTACCCGTAACAATTGTCAAAGATACCCTATGACAACCGGGACCGACTGCTTAACGTGCTCGGAGGCACGGAGGGGTTTCGATGTGTAAAGAAAGGTCACCCATCCAAGGACTGACCGCGGCAAGCGCAGCTTAACCTCGCAGATCGATCGATCAGCGCGGTTGTCATTTAGCCACGAGCCCCCGCGCACTATATATGCTTATCGATAAGCATATACAGGGTGGCAGGTTAGACAGTGTAAATATTTTAAGGGGTCATTGTACTCATAATTATGAACAACTTTTACTATGGGACCAACCCTGAAATCGTGAAAAAAAATCAGCTGTTCCATACATTTATGTTCACATAACTCAACAAAATGTATGGAACAGCTCATTTTTTTTTTTGCGATTTCAGGTTTGGTGCCATAGTAAAAGTTGTTCATAATGATGAGTACAATGACCCCTTAAAATATTTCCACTGTTTAACCTGCCACCCTGTATAGCATATATACAGAACCCCGACATCAAATGTCGGGGCACTGGCCGACCAGACAATTCCATCCGATCTGGTAGGAGGATCTTTCCTTTTAAATGAAGGGTCATTCTGCCTCGTTCCTCCATTCCCCAAAAGAACATTGTATGCTCTAGTACTGCAGATGCATAGGCGGTGGTGATCACTTACCATTAGATGAACCAAAGGCTTAATGTCTCCCAACTAGAGATGTAAAGTGAAAAAAAACAAAATGTTTTTTTTCACAATCTTGAAAATAAACATGAAAAAAAACTTGGCACCGTTGTTTTTTTCTACATTTGGTTTTTTTTTCAGAAAAAGTGAAAGACTATAACTAAAGTAGAATTAAACACTAAATTTGATTGTTTTGTTTTTATTCAAGTCAAATTATGTTTAAATCAATGGGTAACATTATTAAGAACTTAAAAAATACTTAATGTGTTACACTCATCTGTATCAGTATCAGTAGCTACGGCTACGCTTGTTTTATCAGCATCGGAATAACGTTCTGTATCTGTATTTGTTTCATCTGATTCTGAATCAACGACTATACTATCGGGGACTCTATTACCTTCTGCTTGTGTTAATATTGTTGATGACTGTACTGATTGCAATCTTAAATTGTGCGCAATCACTATTTTCCTAGCCCTGTCATTTGTCAGTCTATTACGTTTCTTAGTATGAATATCGCTGTACACGTACTAAATGTTCTTTCGCACGCAGCTGATGTAATAGGAAGAGAGAGAAACTTGACGGCTACTTTAGACAACGCAGTTGATTTGCAAAGTCCTGCCCACCATGCAATAGGATTCAATTTGTTCACCGATGACCACAAAAAAGTCTTACAAAAAACCTCTTGTTTTGCTATGTAATTTGCAAGCTCTGCCAGTACTATATCCTCTTCGATATCTGGTATCTTTATAGCAGCATTATAAATACTTTGAACATTTTCTTGTTGAACAAAAATAATATCAACTCATATACAATAACCGCCTTACCATATTTTTATTTTCCTACTCATGAAAAAAAACCTGCTTCAGAAAAAATACTGTTTTTTTTCATGATTTTTTAAACGTTTTTTTTTCATCTCAGAAAAAAAACTGTTTTTTTACAACTCTACTCCCAACCACGGAACTAAAATAAATGCTCCATGCTCCCAACCATAAAGACTATACTTACCTATTAATGATTTGGCCGCACGGTTGTCGCAGTGGCTGAGAGATTGGCTGCTGCGCGACGTGTCGCGGGTTCGATTCCCGCATTGCACATAGGTCTGGCTGTTTGTGTATGTGAAATTTGTGTTTGTAAACGCACCCACGACACAGGAGAAATCCTAGTGTGGGAAAACGTTTAAAAAAAAAAAAAATCGTTATCATTTCCTAATAATATATAATATTTTATATAGACAGCACAGAATCCAGTACTTCAGAAGTGTTATGGAAGTGGTCTCCGGTGAAGGCGGTCCCCGGCACCGAGACACTGACCGTCTGGGCAGTCGGCGATGTGACTGGACCTTTACTAGCTGTAAGTTTTCGTTTGTATCATGTTCTCATAGGGGCCATATCTTATTAGGATGCCATGGCAGCGACGCCAGCAGCGACGCCAGCAGCGCCGCCAATTAAAACATAAGAAAGAAAAAGAAAGAAAAAACATTTATTTGCGTCGATATGACGCATAAAAATAAAATGATACAGGAAAGAAAGAAAACTCTGGGGAAAGTATGCGTCACAACCGCGCAAAACGGCCATCGCTCAGCATGATGCTGTGACCCATGCACGGAGCAAAGCCACAGCGCTGGTTTTCAGCGACAGCCGGCGTTGACGTGATAACGTCGACCGGTGCAGCATACAAATAGAATAGATAGATAAATTAAATATAATAAAAAACAAATAAATACACAAAAATAATATGTAAATGTGAAATAAACTATGTACAATTACAATTTATAATAAACAATATTTAAATATGGCAACATTTCTCACGCGTCAAATTGTATTACAACATGCCTAACCATACCTCACTTGGCGACCGCTAGCCGTAGCCCCGACGCCCCGCTCACTCGCTCGACACGCTCACATTTCTTCGACATTCATTTTGTTTGCGTGAACAAGCGATACTAATCTCGTCTGGCATCCGCTTTGGTGGCCATAGCATCCTACTGAGATATGGCCCTAAGGCCTAAGGTCTCATGTAGGCCATTGTCTACACGCGCTAACAACTGACAATAATATACCATATTATTGTCAGTTGTTAGCATTACATTGCTGCTATGACGTTCTATTTTGCTTGTAATTTTCATTTTGCCATTTTCTGTATATTCATATCTTTGCGAGCTATAAATTATTTTTCATTCTTTCTTTCAAGTAAAGACATATTTTGCTAGTTCCCACACCAGAATTTTATTTTCACACGATACCTTATCCCCATCAGGACGCCGACTCCTTACTCCAGATACCTCGAGGCTGCGGAGAACAGAACATGGCCCAGCTGGCCACCAACTTACTGGCGTTGCACCAACTGGACCCCACCTCCATAGCCGCTCTCAGTGCTAAGGAATTCGTGGCTAGAGGTATGCTAACTTTTCTACCGGATTTTCTGTACGAGTATTGGACCCTTATGTATGCATGTTTGTATGTATACGCAATTTTCAGAAAAAATACTCATCTGATTTGGAAGGCGTTTTCACTAAAGTAATCTACAGTATTCCCAAATTAATAATGCGCATGCAGATCTTCGTTAATTGTCGTATTCCCAGAAACACCGAATCATTGAATCGTAAGAGCCCTAAATTATGTATGAAGAAAATGCACTTAACCACTCTACATACTTTTTTTTCTATATACTTTTTTGTTTCCGGGAATACGACAATTTGCGAAGATCTGCATGCGCATTATTAATTTGGGAATACTGTACATACTTTCAGAATGGTTTTAGTAAATAATACATTAGGTAATCATTCCTATACACAGAATTATAATTATGCATACATAGATACTACTTAGAAGATTTACTGATGAACGAATTCGTGAAAGTAATCTAACTCGGTTAGGGGCTTTTTGAAGTCGCTTGTTTTGTAGCCAAATTCATGAAGAAAAGTATAGGCTATTTTACATCACGCTACGTTAGGAGCCGAGCAAAAAAGAAAGTCAGAAAGAACACTAAGCGAAAACGAAGTAAGGCCGCGGCCGCACTGGTACGGCGACAGCTATGCGACGGCGATTTCGTGAAAACAAAGTGATATAAACATATGTCGGTGGCCGCACTGCAGAAACCACATTATTTGTTCACGAAATCGCGTCACTGTCGCCGTTCCAGTGCAGCTGCGACCTAATAGCGCGGATAGGTAAATAACCCCCATAGATCTCTAGTTAACTTTTAACTCCAGGGTTCACCCGTCAGCTGCAGTACGTTCACCCGTCGGGCGGGTTCAGCGCGTTCGGTGCTTCAGACGCTACCTCCTCCACGTGGCTCACTGCGTTCGTTGTCAGACATCTGAGGAGGGCTCACAAAGTAAGCTATATCATCTTGCCTTATACGAACAAGAAGGTAATGCCCACACGAATTCAGAAGAAAATCATTAAGAATAATTAAATGGATCACAATCTTCAATCATAAAGAAGTGATTAAAGAGAGAATCAGATAACTAGCTTATTTGTTATTCATAGTTAAATATCACTAACGCTCATAAGAGGCGTATTAAAGGGATTTATAAGTTGTGGCACGGTAGCTCAGTGGTTAGAGCAACGCCACGGTACGGCAGAAGTCGCGGGTTAAGGTCCCACCCGTGTCAGTTGTTTTTAAAAACTCTTATAACCTATTTAATAACTGTTAAAAAATAATGGGCCGTACCACAAAAAAGATAAACACGTGTTCAACACGAATGCTACCAAAAATAATACGCACTTGTTTTAGCACTAACTTGTCTAAAACAAGTGTGTATTATTTTTGGTAGCATTCGCGTTCAACACGTGTTTATCTTTTTTGTGGTAAGGGTGAATATGTTTAAAAAATCACAAAAATATGCTTTACTTATTTACAGTATTGATTAACACTGTTGCTCGTCAGGTTCGTCCCAGCGTCGTGCTTCGATTATAAAATCCTCAATAAGTTATAATATTGACACTACAGGATACTAGAATTTATACTTTATCCCGTTACAAACAAGGTGCGTTTTGTAACTATAACCACAGTTCTTTGAAAATGCCTTATTCCACAGCTCCTATGGCCGAACCTGCAAGTGCCGCCAGCAATCATTCGCGCTGAGAGGTGGCTGCTCACCCAGCAGATGGAGAACGGCTGCTTCAGGAATGAAGGACAGGTGTTCCATAGAGAACTCAGGGTTGGTACTATTTTTATTGATACCCAGGTACCTACTTAGATCTAATCTTAGGCTTAGTTTTGTTTCTTTTCTTCCTTTCTGTTTTTCTTTATTTTCTTTCTTTCTTTTGTTTTTTTTTAATAAGTTAGGATTCTACAACTTTGGACTTCTTTACTTTTACTGTTGCCGTCCCCATAATTCCTAATAGAAAAAGAAAACACCCCTTACAATATTTCCTAAAAACATGGGAATTATATCACCTACACGCATAGCATGACCACCATCTCTATTCTACCAATAATAGACAAGTTCTTTCTATCCAACTCATTATCTCTTCTGTCCGAGCACGCGGCGACCGTTACGGCTCGTATACACATTCCGTCATCAGCCGAACTTTGCTCGGCCGACGACGGCCGAACTCGGATCCTCGTCAGTCGAGCAAAGTTCGGTTCGGTTAATATCAACTGTATATTTCCAGGGTGGACTCAACGACGAAGGTGAAATCGCGAGCGTAGCCCTCACCGCTTACGTCATAACATCCCTCATCGAAAGCGCCTCCCCACTCCCTTACCGCGTCATCCGTAACACCTTATCCTGCCTCCGAGCCTTCCCCCCCGTAAAGTCCAAAACACCGACCAGGGTTTACGCTCATGCGTTACTGGCGTACGCTTATATGAAGCTTGAGGATTATGAAGAGGATCTGAGGAAAACCAACGAGGCTAGTTTGAGGAGGAGTGTGGGTATGCTGGAGCAGGATGAGGGGGTTCGACAGGTGCTGGAGCTGATGCAGGTGGCGCGGAGGAACGGGGACTACGTGTGGTGGGAGGCTAGTGAGTAGAATTGTGGATTATAAGTTTTAATGAAGTACCAACCAGTAATTTTGGTAAAATTATGTGTATTTAGGGATTTTGTTAGCGTATGGAACGATGTTAAAGTTATGCTTCTCGATTTAACATTGACAGATGTAATGCTAATCTCGACTCAAATGTTTCTAATCAACGTAATGACTAAGTATCGTTTCAAAATAAGGCCCTTAGACTATAGAGCCTTTATACATGCAAGACTATAAAATACTGTCGACGGCGTCATGAAGCCTGCATGCAGCGAAGAAAATCTTAAATCCTGACGGATTTCAGACTAGATTGGTGATTTGATTTTTACCTCCTAGCACCCCCAAAAATCATAAGTATCTGGATAAGCCCTCAGCTTGTTTTGCTTATCTACACAGGGCCCCCTGATCTATATGTGCCTAGGGTCTCCAATAGGTTAAAAATGGTACTGCCACGTCGAGGCATTCCTTTTGGTCCGCACAAAATAGATCGAGGCCAGAGTTGGTGCCCATAATCGGCCTATAATGTTCCCATTTCTATTACACAGGCCTCCTCTGTGACAGGGAGCGGGTCGCCACCACGCGGGCCCAGTTTTTAGATTTTTTGGTTCTAGGACATGCCGGTTTCCTCACGATGTTTTTCTTTCACCGTTAAAGCAAGTGATAATTAATTTCTAATACGCACATGACTTCGAAAAGTCAGCGGTGCGTGCCTCGGGATCGAACTCGAACCATTCGCCGTGGGAGGCACATGGTTAACCACTATAGGCTATCCCTGCTTACTTTGGTGCCCATGAGTAGCATAAATCATAGGGAGCGCCTTCGCAGCCGGCGGCGGCTCCCAAAAATAACGCCGTTGGGAATCGCCGTAGCCTTGGAGTAGCAGTGATACCAGACGAAAATAATTGCAAACTACCGTAGCAGCAGATTAATGTTGCCGTGTTTTAAGTTGAATTATCTACCTTAGACTGACTTTTAAATTACAGTGTCAATGTAAAACAAAATACAACTTTTTTGGACTTACAAGGGGGAGGGAGGTGGTTGTCGGAGCCCCGCTACGCGGGGCTCCTTTTTCTGTCTGCAAGGTTGAAAGTAACCTAACACGAAGGGGTTGACGGGGGCTTCAGTGAGCGAGCAAAGCGAGCGAACGAAGCCCCCGTCAACCCCTTCGAACCTAAATTGTCTGTGTCGGGGTGTCCAAGTTCCCGAGCTCGCTTCGCTCGCTCTTGGACCCTAGTTAGGTATGTTACTCAACTGAAACATGAAATGTTTTTTTAATTATGCCAAATTGCCAACCTCATTTCCCGCTTTTTTTCTAATGTCAGCGCCGGCTGACAATTTAGCAATCGGCGGCGGCTGCAAATTCAGGTCACGGCGGCGGTCGCGGAGTCATTTCCTAAATCACAATATTGCGGTGTGTTGGCAGGCAGCCTGTCCACCTCCATCGAGGCGACGTCGTACGCGCTGCTGGCGCTGCGGGCGGCCCGCGCGCGGGTGGCCGACGCGCGCGCGCCCGCGGCTGCATCTGCGCGCTGGCTCGGCGCGCACCGGAGCGCTAGCGGCGGGTTCATCTCCACACAGGTAACATAAATATACCATAACATAGGTTGTACCAACCCGCACTGGGCCCACGTGGTGGACTACGGCCCACTCCCTCTCACAGAGGAGGCCTGTGTCCCAGCATTGGGAACATTATAGGCCGATTATGGTATTTTCCATGATCTGAGGCTGCAACCTAGCATATAAGCATTATATGCTAGGTTGCAGCCTCAGATCATGGAAACAAGGGAGATGTGCCCAGGCGCTATCGAGCTTGATGCCTGATTTTGAGCAAATTGCTCATATTAAAAACGTACGCGCTGGCGACGAACCGAACACGATCGATGGTATAAATACAGTGTTTTAGTTTAGTGCTAGTGTGACAATTAACAGTGTTAGATTGAGGGTGTGCGGAATGTTTATTGCGTTGGAGATCTTTTTATTCACAAGGAGCGCTTAATTATGCTCGTAATTGTGTCGAAAAATGTACTAAAAGTGGCATCAGTTGTTCCGGTACTAATTTGCTATGATGGCATATCTCCTTGTTTCTATGATCTGAGGTTGTAGCCGACTTATCCAACACCGCTCCCACCTGGCAAAATACCTAATGTTCATTGAAATATGAGCTTCTGGGCGTCCTCTGTAGACATACTTTACATTGACAACACAAATTAGCAAACAGCTCGCTGTAAGCTAGCTTACCGCCATCGTACCACTCGATAGTAGGCGTCTTGCTTTAAGGCAGTGATAAGCGAGAGCGATGTTGAAGCAAGATCTTGTAAATGGGGTACCTTACCACTTACCACAAATTTTTAGGGTTCCGTACCTCAAAAGGAAAAACGGACCCCTTCTAGGATCACTTTGTTGTCCGTCTGTCATGACCATGAGTGGAGCCATCTGCTCATAGATGGCGCCACTAGAAGTATGCAGTAGCGCCATCTACGATCAAGATATGATATATCTACTATTAGCTTCCCACCGCGACTTTGCCCGCGTATTTGGGATAAAAAGTAGCCTATGTACTATTCTGATATACATATAAAATATTCGTAAAATGTCTGTCTGTGTCGAGTTTCTTAATAAAAATAATCGTGTAAATCAAGTCTTGTGCACTTACAATTTAATAATCTTTCTATTTTGTGGCGAAATATTCTTAATTATCTTCTACAGGACACCCTGGTAGCCCTAGAAGCCCTAACGGCCTGGTCTTCCCGAGCCGGTGACACGAGCCTGAACGTGACGGCGCGCTGCGGCCGGCTGGACCAGCGGGTCGCCCTGCAGCCAGGGGTCAAGATACCTGACGTCATGAAGATGAGGCCGGGGGAACTACTCAACGTGGCTGTTGAAGGTATTTACTTAATGTAAATCATTCATTACATTAATCATCAATTACGAAGAGTTCATGTAACAGTGTGATGCAGTTAACTAGTGACCTCGGACAGTTTTATTAGTTCTTTAAGTTTTCCTCTTGTCAGCAGGTTCGTCATGCTCCCTTAGACGTCATTGCTTGCGGTGGCGTCATTGGTCGGGTCACCTCCTTCCCTTTAAAATGGCGAGGGAGGTGATGGCTGGCCTCTGCGTCATACTTGTGAACGGGTGCTGCTTGTGGTGACTGGTCGTCTTGTTGACTGAGCTCAGTTAATTTACTTATAGCACATTGTTGAATTATCGAGCCCCTGGTCCTAGATTATCATGCATAACATTTGACTGCCAAATAAAATTTATTTGTCGTTAAACTGCACTTGTAGCCTGGCACACGGCCTTCATTACCGATTAAAATTTATCATAAAGCATTTTGTTGTGCGCACTTATATCTTCTTAAAGATTTCTTTGATTAGGTATATTGACGGGTGTCAGGTTACATCATTGCATAGGAAATTATTTTACTGTTATGTATTTATACTTAGTTTTTTTTTTTTTTGTTTTTAAATCTCAGTTTTACTGTTTTGTTTTATATAATTTTTACATAAAAGTAATTGACAGACAGAATTGTGTTGCTGCGGAGTTTGTTGCGCCGTTTCTTCTTCGCAGCTAAAACACTAGGAAGCGGTGAAGGGCGGGCGTTTTTGGGGGCTGTCTTATGTATATTTTGACGTTCAAAAAGTGCTAATTGACTTTAGCCCAGTTTGAATAAATGACTTTTGAATTTGAATTTGACACATAGGGTTAAATTTTAATAATTATTAGATTTTTTATTTTTTTTTCAATAACCACATTTTTAAAACGGTCTAAAAAGTGTAAAATAATTTCTAATGAAATGAAAAATGTAGGACGCATAATTGTAAAATGCACCCCACGTTTTTTATTTCATTAGAAATTGTTTTATACTTTTTAGACCGTTTCAAAAACGTGGAATTTGTAAAAAAAAAAATATTTTTCTGCTAATTATTAAAATTTTACTCTATGTTTCGATAGTACTACTGAGGGCAAATCGTTCTGCTGCGGGAAAACAACCACTAAAATTTCACGTTGTATAGCTGTTCCCCGAAACTTTGTCTGCATGAAATCTAAGCAAAGTAACTTATGTGTTTTTCCAGCACGCATAGCATGACCACGATAGATACGGGTTTTGTCTACAGAAGAATAGACAAAGTGATAGATTGTAGAAAAAATTCTACCGTTTTATGCAAACAATGAAGAGAAGAAATGTTTCTATTCTTCAGTAGACAAAACTCTGATAAGCCAAGCACGAGTCGTCGCGTGCTCAGGTAGAAGAAATAACGAGTTGGATAGAAAGAACTTTGTCTATTCTTTGGTAGAATAGAAATTGAATTGGTCTTGCTAAGCCGGGAATATCTTCAATGTACATATAATAGTACATAGTATATAATAGTAATAGTTTATATTCACATTTTTTTCCACCAGGCACCGGCTGCGCCCTAATCCAGGCCACTCGCGCGTACAACCTCCTCTCGACGGACGACACTCGTGACAAGGAACTCTCGGTGCAAGTGTCGGTCCACACTGACGGACCGTTCGACTGCGATGACAACGGCACCAGCTGCGCCTGCGCAGCTGTTATTGAGGTTGGTCTAACATTGCAGTACCTACATCTATCGGAGATTAAGGCCCGTATTACAGAACGACGCTCGAGCACAGATCGATTGGTTGAACTTGAAACTAGTTATAATCTATGCTCAAGCAGAGATCTGTACTCGAGTATCGTTCTGTAATACGGGCCTAAGTCACCAACGCTCATAAGAGGTGTAAAAAGAGGTTTCCAATTTCAACTGACTCAGATATGACACTGTAGCTCAGTTGGTTAGAGCGCTGCTCCGGTTTAGGCAGAGGTCGCGGGTTCAAACCCTGCCTGTGTCAGTTGTTTTTGAAAATCTTAGGACTGCCATCATTATGAATAATTTTTACTTTGGGACCAACCCTAAAATAGTGAAAATTAATTGCTGTTCCATACATTAATGTTCACTTAAATCGATAAAATGTATGGAACAGCAGATTGTTTTTTTGCGATAATAATGAGTATAATGGCCCCCTTTGGGATCGAATAGATCGATACATATAACACCATCTATTGAGATTTATTTGAACAAATGATCCTTTGTTATTATTAAATATACTTATACAGGGTGGCAGGTTAAACAGTGGAAATATTTTAAGGGGTCATTGTACTCATCATTATGAACAACTTTTACTATGCGAATACTATACTTTTACTATGAATATAAAAAAATCAGCATACATTTTGTTGAGTTATGTGAACAAAAATGTATGGAACAGCTGATTTTTTTTTTCGCGATTTCAGGGTTGGTCCCATAGTAAAAGTTGTTCATAATGATGAGTACAATGACCCCTTAAAATATTTCCACTGTTTAACCTGCCACCCTGTATACTTATAAGAGATTTTCAAAAACAACTGACACAGGCAGGGTTTGAACTCGCAACCTCTGCCTAAACCCCATCGCTCTAACCAACTGAGCTACAGTGTCATGTGTGAATCAGTTGAAATTGGAAACCTCTTTTTACGCCTCTTATGAGCGTTGGTTACATCTATCGGAGACTATACAGACTCCAACTCAATGCCTCTAACTTTGCAGGTTGAAGGACGTCGATACGATTTTCACCAGCTGCCGGCCTAGCATGACCACGATAGAAACGGGTTTAGTCTACATAAAAATAGATAAAGTGACAGATTGTAGAAACATTTCTACGTTTTATGAATGAAACGGTAGAAATGTTTCTACAATCTGTCACTTTGTCTATTTCTATGTAGACAAAACCCGTTTCTATCGTGGTCATGCTAGGCCGGCTGTTCTTTTCTTCCTGCTGAGACCCCGTGGTTTAACGTTAACTGTATATTTGTTACCCCAGGCGTGTGTGATGTGGATCGGCAGCTTCCCGGAGATGGCTCTTCTAGAAGTGACACTGCCAGGAGGCTTCGGCGCGGACGCACAGCTACTCTACTCACAACTACACAAGCCCACCACACGTAAGTGAAGTGACCTTGAAGTCCTGCAGTGCTGTTCTGTGACGGCTCGCCGCATGATACCGCGAGAACTGCCAATTTGTTTGCAAACGTTCGAGGGAGAATGTCACGGTGAGATCTCACTCGAACGTTTGCAAACAAATTGGCAGTTCTAGCGGTGATATTACGTGGCGTATCGGTACAGAACAGACAGTTCGTATTTTTCTAACAAAAAACCTAATTATAGGTTGATTTCTAGAGTTGAGTGACCCTTTAAAACATAGACTATACAGGGTGGCAGGTTAGACAGTGGAAATATTTAAAGGGGTCATTGTACTCATCATTACGAACAACTTTTACTATGGGACCAACCCTGAAATCGCGAAAAAAAATCAGCTATTCCATACATTTATGTTCACATAACTCAGCAAAATGTATGGAACAGCTGATTTTTTTTTCGCGATTTCAGGTTTAGTCCCATAGTAAAAGTTGTTCATAATGATGAGTACAATGACCCCTTTAAATATTTCCACTGTTTAACCTGCCACCCTGTATAGAAATAAAATAATAAATGTTTCTACTTACCTATATTAAAATTTACGACATGTCCCAGTACCTACGAACCTGGGAACATCATAGGCTGATTATGCTTGTGCATTCCCCAGTACTTCGCCGCATAGAGCTAACACCATCCAGCACCCGGGCGACCTTCTACCTGGGCACCCGCGACGGCAGCGACACCAGCGGCCGCGCGGGCCACCAGTGCTACAACATACACGCCACGGGGCCCAGGGTCAAGACACGGCCTGCCTACGCCAGGGTTCAGGACTACTATGCGCCCAGTATCAACGATACGCAGGTATGATTATCTAAATCTGCTGGTCTTTAATGTTTTATGTGGAGCGACTCCATTTAAACTCCATAAGTCCACAGCCCAATCATAGGTACTGGTGGTTTTTAATATTTATATCGGTGTCTGAAACATAAATCTGTAATTTTTTAAACATTTTGGGAATTTCGGTACATTATCTAGTCATTAGCAATTTTGCTTAGACTGTAGAATAAAAACTTAAAAATGAACTTATTTCAGGTATACACCATCCCCGAAGAATGTCCTCCTCGTATTGTCCACGAGACCAACGAATACCGGTCATCAGACAACCTGTTCACCAAAGCGAGAGCCGCGGACACTGACGAAATAGTCATCACCCACGAGTTCTCCTTCGATGATATCCCCGAAGGTATACCCCTTGAAGATCCACTCATATATGACCACCTGACTGAAAACGAAAACTACAGAATTGCTACTGAAAGACATCAAGAAATTGGAAGATTAGAAGAACCTAAAGTAGACACTACAATTAAAAGTAACGATGTTGTACATCGTAACGGTTCTGACTATGTTGTTCCTGAAAATATCATGGCGTTCGAGAGCATAGAACAAGATCACAGTCGTTTTGACAACGTTTTAGCTGGATATTTCAGTGAAAACGAAGGTGCAGCAGGCATTAGTCATTTTGACAATGATGTAAATAAAGGTATAGAAAAAGATAGCAATTTTGTCGCAGGTGGATATGTTATACCAAATGAGGATATAGTAACAAAATATAGCAACTCTGGCAAAGGTGTTGTTAAAAATGATAGAACAAATGAAGGTGTAATAGCAGATCATAATTTATATAGTGCTGTAGATGAAAATATCAGCGTGAATAATGGCACTGAAAAATATCAAAACAATTTTGATGGGAATGGGAGCTCAATACATGATCATAGTAATTTTGACAATGTTGTAGCCGGGAAGGCTAAGGTTAATGAGGCTACAATCAAAAATAATTATAACATAAAAGGGCAAACTGTTAAAAATAATAAAGATGAGTCCCAATATGATACACGGAATAATCTAGTGCAAGAAATTGACTCTTTAAATACAGTTGCACATAAACAATTGAATGAAACTCAAGCAAGATATGGCGTACATCAAAAAGATTACAAACAAATTTATACACATGACGAGAACGTTAACGAGAACATAAAAAATAACCAAAAAAATTCAGGAAACACTGTTGACAATTACAACTACAACGAAGAATTAAAAAATAGAGAACATGATATAAAAAGATCTTACGAAGAACAAACTACGAAGCCTCAATTATCTGATAAAATTATATCGAAACTCGAAACCGACTCACAAGCTGGAAACAACAAAGGCGTAGACAATCCAAATCTAGCAGATTTTCACATCATAGATACGGAAAAAGATTTAGATGTACCAGCTGGGGTTGAAGGACCAATCCCGGCTTCGGTCCTCCCACCGGCTAACTACGTCCCGCCAATCACAGCCGATGCAAGAAGACTACAATATAAGCACAGACTGTACGAAGGACCAATTCCTGACATAGTTCTTCCACCACCAAATTTCGTCCCACCGATGTTCAGTGGTCATTCAAGAACGCGAACATCCTCAGAGATTGGCATAGCTTTTGAGGATGAAAGACAAAGAATGTTTGATGCACTCCCTCCCCTAATTAATTATCCTCCACCACATGATTTTCGAAGCTTACAGAATGCATACGCAGTGTACCCACCATCTAGCGTAGAAAGAGCTATAGCTTCCATACTTCCACCACAAAATGTTGCTCCAACTGCAGATATAAGAAGTTTGCAAAGCGTTTACACGGCTAACGGTCCATATTTTTACTTTAAAACTGACAATAATGCTTTAAATAAGAAGTTTTTCATACCTGTACGCTAGGTTATAAGGTTGTGGATGCACCTATGTGTAGTTGGTTCCCTGCATTTATTTAGTGTAGTTCTATCTATCTGTAGTTAGACCATAGACTGACAACGGCGTCGTCTGTTGGGCACGGAAAAAACTGAAAAAAACATATAATATGCTTTGAATAAAATTATTATAGGGCAATTCGAAATATTTCGAAATAATAATTTATGTAGGTAGGTAGGTAGATACTAAGCTATTTTTGATGTTTTCGTTGCCCTGCAGAATCGAGCGAATGATTTTAAAATTGTAGTAATATTTCTACAGAATAAAATCATAAGATAAAACTTCTAACTCTTGATGTACTGTGTGTATGTAGTTACTTACTTATGTAGTTATTTCTTGATCTATGGTAGCTACTTAATTTATCTACTAGCACTTCGCCCGCGACTTCGTCCGCGTGTCCCAGAGGAACTGTGCATTTTTTCGGGATAAAAAGTGGCCTATGTTACTCAGTGATAATGTAGCTTTCTATTAGTGAAAGAATTTTTAAAATCGGTCCAGTAGTTTCGGAGCCTATTCGGAAACAAACAAAAAAGTCTTTCCTCTTTATAATATTAGTATAGATTACTAGTATTTTTATGTACCTACCTATACATTTTCCTGTAAGACTGCAAGATAATGACAAATAACATATTATAAAAATAACAGTGAGTATGATTAAATAATAAAATCAATCACACTATAATATTAAAAATGCCGAAGTTTGTGGTCTGCGGATAGCAGTGATAGCCTAGTGGTTTAACCATGTGCCTCCCACGGCGAATGGTTGGAGTTCGATCCCAAGGCACGCACCGCTGACTTTTCGAAGTCATGTGCGTATTAGAAATTAATTATCACTTGCTTTAACGGTGAAGGAAAACATCGTGAGGAAACCGGCATGTCCTAGAACCAAAAATTCGAAGACATGTAACGTCCAACAACCCGCACTGGGCCCGCGTGGTGGACTACGGCCCACTCCCTCTCTCACAGAGGAGGCCTGTGTCCCAGCAGTGGGAACATTATAGGCCGATTATGCTTTATGATTATGCATGTGGTCTGTGTTGTTACTCATTCACGCTAAAACGGTTGAACGGATTTAGATGAAATTTGACAAAGAGGTAGGAGGAGCCTAGGACCTTGAGAACCACATAGGCTACTTTTCATCTATACACACAGACGAAGTCGCGGGCAACAGCAACAGTGAGTTAAAAATAATTATCTTAAGAAAAACACGCACAACACAAGTGTGGTTAGTGTTTTTATCACGGAGTAGGTAGTGTGTTAGTGACGTAGTAGTACCTAAGTTATACATTTTAATATGTAAAGTCTATAGATTGTATTGTATGCAAAATATTGCAAGCGTTTGCTAATTAAGACTTGCCAGCAAGTAGGTACTTGCACTCTACGTATTTTTTGTAGAGTAGGTAAGTACCTAAGTATGTAAGTATAATAATTATGTGTTATTGGATTAATAACTTTAGTAGAGTAATGAATATTTAAAAAAACATAATCATATGAAGTTACGATCTTAGAGCCGTACTAGTAAGTACAGTCAATATTAAAACCGTAGGAACAAATTTTGTTCTGATTTTAATAATTATTCTAACAATTAGGTAGGTAGGTACCTATGGATTTTATCAATGAATCATGTTATTAA
The DNA here is from genome assembly GCA_948465475.1 of Thalpophila matura. NCBI lineage: Eukaryota > Metazoa > Arthropoda > Insecta > Lepidoptera > Noctuidae > Thalpophila > Thalpophila matura. The sequence continues at coordinate 15,740,874 of OX419191.1, forward strand.
GTAGGCATATCTACATATTGAATTGTAGAGACATAACGATAGAGTAAACAATACTCTTGAGAATTGTATTTTATAAAAAAATCTACTCTCCATACGAATTGACGCGATCAGCTGATGCTATTTGTATGGAGAATCGAAAAAAATATAATAGCCCCCTTTCATAGAAAATGTGGGTGTCCTATCATAATCATAGGTACCTACCTAATCCTTTGTGTTGCCTATATTATTTAAAGGAAGTGACTCCGCGACCGCCGCCGTGACCTGAATTTGCAGCCGCCGCCGGTTGCTAAATTGGCAGCCGGCGCTGACATTGGAAAAAAGCGGGAAATGGGGTTGGTTGGCAATTTGGCATAATTTAAAAAACATTTAATGTTTCATTTGAATAACATACCTAACTAGGGTCCAAGAGCGAGCGAAGCGAGCTCGGGAACTTGGACACCCCGATACGGACAATTTAGGTTCGAAGGGGTTGACGGGGGCTTCAGTGAGCGAGCAAAGCGAGCGAACGAAGCCCCCGTCAACCCCTTCGTGTTAGGTTACTATTAACCTTGCAGACAGAAAAAAGAGCCCCACCCTCCGTCGACCACCACCGGCGTTATTTTAGGGAGCCGCCGCCGGCTGCGCCCTATTTAAAAATGTAAAATAATAAACAACATCGTTTCATGTTGCCCCATCAAAATAAGTTTCTATCAAAATGGCCAGGTATAATAAAATTATTTTATGTAAGTAGGTATAAGTATCGGCGTGGATCTTGATCACAAACATCACCTGCGCACTAACTGATTTTCGAGTCTCTTTGGCGGAATGAAGAAGACGGGGGGCGCCGAGGCTGCAGGCGATTGGTTCGTCAGTCGATGCTCGTCGTCTAATTGGACCATTCTCTATTACGTATTGTCAACTGTCTATTGTCTATTGGACGGAATATGTAGGTACATGTGCGATCTGTGATCATCTTTAATGCCTTCACTAAACATTTTACTTACGGGATGACTTCCGTAACTTCAATCGAGTGTGAGTTCCAGTAGTGAGCGTAGCAAAAGACTAAGAAAGAGGGTAGACAGATTTGTCTGCTCCTAACAATTATTTTATTTTAAGTGTTTCATCCACCCGCATTCTCCAGTTTACCCGCGATCATGGCGCTTGCAACAGCGTCGAAATATCGGGAACTCAATCCAAACAAAAATCACGGAAGTTATCCCGTAAGTAAATTGTTCAGTGAAGTAAACAACCGTGAAAGTTTAAAACAATCTTTAATGCCGGTGCCTATACCTAATAATTATTTATTTCTCTAATACAAATGGTTGGTCCGTTATATTACTTTAGGCTGTGAATAAACTAAATGAATGTGATTTGCGTATTATTTTCCTTGAGGAAGGAAGTTTACTGTTGTTGTTACAGCGTGGGTACCTCAGATCATAGAAACAAGGGAGTGTGCCAAGGCGCTTTCGAGCTTGATACCTACCTGATTTTGAGCAAATTGCTCATACTAAAAACGTACGCGCTGGTGACGAACCGAACACGATCGATGGTATAAATACAGTGTTTTAGTTTAGTGCTAGTGTTGAGTGACGATTAAAAGTGTTAGATTGAGGGTGTGCGGAATGTTTAATGCGTGGGAGATCTTTTTATTCACAAGGAGCGCTTAATTATGTGCGTAATTGTGTCGAAAAATGTACTAAAAGTGGCATCAGTTGTTCCCGTACTAATTTGCTATGATGGCATATCTCCTTGTTTCTATGATCTGAGGTGGGTACAGTACAGGGGATAGATGTTTCCATTTCAATACATTGTTATGCTAACTTATTAATAAAGCTACAGTGTTATAAGAACTTGTCAAGTTAAATGCAGGCAACTAAGTAGGTACCTACCTAGATAGTAGATATATACAGGGTGGCAGGTTAGACAGTGGAAATATTTTAAGGGGTCATTGTACTCATCATTATGACCAACTTTTACTATGGGACCAACCCTGAATCGCGAAAAAAAAATCTGCTGTTCCATACATTTATGTTCACATAACTCAACAAAATGTATGGAACAGCTGATATTTTTTTCGCGATTTGAGTGTTGGTCCCATAGTAAAAGTTGTGTATGTGCTCACTCAGTGCACACACACATGAACTTATTTGCAACAAATTCGGACCGGTAGACTTGGGGTCGAAACGTTATGGCACTTTTTAAGTTTTATTGGAAATTTTCCTCTTGTCGACCAAAAAGTGCTAATTGTACCTAAGAAAATCACTCCATCCTGGGCACTCAATTGATACTTTTCTGATAGTTAATGAACCTATGAATCCTTTGAAAAACAATCTGTTCCAATAATACCCATAACTTTGGAAAAAAATCTTTCTACAGATCATGTTATGACTTTTTTTAAAAACACGCGGGTTCTATTCCCACATTGCACACTGGTCTGGCTGTTTGTGTTTGTAAACGCACCCACGACACAGGAGAAATCCTAGTGTGGGGCAACGTTTATTAAAAAAAAACATAATTACCATTAGCCTACTCATCGCACAAGCACGCAGCCTGCATTTATTTCCATAGCCTCCATCACGCTGACGTCACGGGGTGACGTAACAGGTGACCTTTGTAACTCCCTCACCACCCCATATGACAGGAGGCTAACGGTAACTGAGTGAACAGCCACTCTAATCGAGATGAGCAGCCACTCTAATCGAGATGAGATCACTTTATTCGAGTGCCTATTAATGAGATCAAAATAGTTGTCCATTAATGCCACTAGCTTAGCTATTATTGGCATTAAATAATCTAGGTCTATGATGTAGGCAGGTAGTAAAATATTACTGTAACTTAGTAGGTACCTACTTAGGTAGATATAGGTACCGGCAGCAGTTATGAGCACAAACTTCACCTAGGCATCAGCCGATTTTTCGGCCTCTTCGGCGGAATAAAGAAGGGGGGGGGGCGCCGAGGCTGCACGCGATTGTTTGGTCAGTCGATGCTCGTCGTCTATTGGACTATTCTCTATTACCTACGTATTGTCAAATGTGTATTGTTTATTGGGCCGAAAATGCACATGCGCGATCTGTGCTCATAACTGACGCTGGTACCTATACCTAGGTACCTGTACTAAACTAAACTAACTATAGGTACCTAATACCTAGGCAATTACGCTGAAACACCGATCAGCTAAATTCTTGACCTATAAATAGGGACCATCATGCATGAATAAATCAAGAATAATGCCAAATGTTAGGATTGTGACAGTAAGCAGCAGGCGCGGTCCCAGGGGGGGGGGGGGGTCACGGGAGATATGACCCCCCCCCCAAAATCGTAATGCACCAAACACGGTAATTCACGGCATAGCACGTCGACAATAATCGGTATGACCCCCCCTAAAGCCTTCAGCTGCGGTATGACCCCCCCCCCAAAATCGTCGGCTGGGACCGCGCCTGGTAAGCAGAAACTACAGAACTCTTCTGTAGTTTCTGCTTACTCTCAAGGTACCTAAAATGCCGCAATGGTATGGCACTAGAATGTAAACTAATGTTATATAAGTAGGTATTAGTTCCACAAAGTTTCCGCAAATCAGTAAATGTTTTATCAGTGCCCAAATTATCTCGGCAAAAAATGTTCGTGGACAGCCAGATAATAATATGCAAACAAGTATTTACAGCTAGCATTCCGCTGTCACACTACTGTTATCTGTAGTCTGACTTGGACACCCGAGAACTGCGAACAGCTTCGATTAGTCGACACTTGCATATTGCAGTCTTGCAGTACGTGCCTGACACTGCAAGACTGCAAGAGTAACATGCCAAAATGTATTTGGTGTACCTAAATTCTAAAAGGGCAACTAGGTAATTAAAATGTTCAAAATGTTCCCATAATTAGGTATAGTCTCAGTATCATCAATGTCATATCGAATTCTTATAACAAACGACAAACTTGAACTGAACACAAAACGCAAATAGTATTTAGGATACCTACTTATCTATACTATTATAAAATTGTAAAAATGCCGTGTCTGTACATTGAAGATATTCCAGAAAAAACAGTCGGGATAGGGTACCTACCTACTGGGACGTAACCATACCCAATTTTTTTTTTTTAATTTTTATCTGTTTGTGCGCGCATCACGCAAAAAGTACTGAACGGATTTTGATGTGGTTTTCACAGTTCGATAGCTTAGGGTCCAACTTAAAATCTAAGCCACGTTTTATCTGATTCCGCTGAAAAAACCAGAGATACAGCTTAACCTCTTGGTAGTACTAGCCACCCTACACTACGGAGGTCATTTAAACTGGTCGGTTCATTGTAGTCCACGCGGACGGAGTCGCGGGCAAAAGTCTAGTAATTTTAGAAAGCTGAAGAGTTTGTTTGTCTGAACGGACTAATATCTGGAACTACCAGTCGGATTCAAAAAAAACTTTAAGTATATGATAGATTCATAAAGAATAGTACCTATAGATAGGCTATTCAACATCACGCTATGACTCTTAGGAGCCGAACAACGGGGGTGAAACCGCGGGGAGTTTAATAATGAGCTTAAGGGGAATCACACACCGCCCCGCGCTACGCTGCGGGGTGCGTGGCGACGGAACAAAAGCCACGCGCGTTAATGCGTTTTCAGTTTGTTGCACCATGCGTGATTTCTACATATACAAATACAGGTACTTGCAAACAACGTAAGATCACGCACTCCCGCGCTACGCTGCGTGATGCGGTGCAGTGTGAGAATCGCCTAACTGTAAGTACCACCTACCTACCTAGCAGTTAAATTAAAGACTCAAAAAACTTTATTGAAAACATATCATTATGTAACTCCAATTGGATCGAACTCAACTTCAATGGATTCGGAGTTAGTTTCAAGTAGCAATATCTGCTGTCCGTATGAAGTTAGTAGCCGAGCTCTTGACGAGTTAAACAAGATTAAGACCTCTGCAGCGATTTTGAAGAGGCTCCTAACTAAATTACGTGGGATCGACTGCTAGAGTGCACTTCGAAAGCTTCGATGAGGATGTTCTTATAGTGAAACCGGATTTTCATGAAGTGGAATTAAAATAATCAAATGATATTATTTATTCCTGTAAGTGGACCTTTAATTCTTTGATCCATCGTCTACCGATGTAGGTACTTATCTGTCGACAGTGTCGACCCAAGTGTAGAAAAACCGGCCAAGTGCGAGTCGTACTCGCGCACCGAGGGTCCCGTATCATTTTTGGACGTATAAAGTGAAAAAAACCGGACCGCATAACTAAGTTTGTTTGTAAAGGAATTTTGATGATTTTGAAAAAACTGTACTAGTTAGGAACATCGTTTTATTTTTGGTGCCATATTTGGGTCAATTCCTATCAACTCTAATTATTTCAGATTTTTCGCCCCGCAAACTTCGGAGATAAGTGGGGGGGGAATGGTATTTTTTTGGACATTTTTCATCATATGTCGAAAACTGTGAGACATAAAATTAAATAAAAATATATTTTGAAATGTGCAAATTAAGCCCTTTCATATGATATGTCACTTGACCTAGTAACCTCACTTTGAAATTTCGGATCCCCACTCCGGCCCCTTTGGTTATGAAAATAAAAATATTTTTGGACTTTTTTCATTTGCAATAAAGTTGAAGAAGCATTCTTTATAACTATTCCAAATTTCAAGTCGATAGCATAAGTAGTTGCTGAAATAAGCAGGTGTGACAGACGAAGTCGCACCATAAGGGTTCCTTTTTTACCATTTTGGTACGGAACCCTAAGTGTTTAAATTAGGAAAAGTAAATCAGGATTATTTATCCTACTAGCAGTATCTAGATAGTTTCTGATGGATGCTATCACCAATCTGCCAGACTTCGTAATTCGTAATGGCAAAATGCCCAACATTTTAGTTTATAACGGTTTATTTCCATACGAGCCATCTAAAGCTGACATAATACCTACATATAACTGTTCTATAATAAGATCAAATAATGTCAATAAGTTATCAGAACCGACCAAAAAGCCAGACTAACATTGAAGTCGATGTCCTCTGGAATTTGATAGCTAACTACACGCTTTCCTAGCAAGAATTTTAGCCAGACACAATTATTTAATTTAAGGCGCTGATAACTGCCAACGGCCTTGAGTGATTTGGGTGGTATAGCTTGAGTGTTCTGCGCTGAGCTCAAGCAACGCGACATACGTCCACCGAGCAATACGACTCGCCTATCAAGAAGCGCGCTGTGCTGAATTAGACGTATTATTACTTTTTAGTATCTAAAATATAAAATAAAAAAAAGTAACAGGCAATATTATAGGTAGTAACATAGTCTTTTCACACAAAACAAATCATGAAAATATCTTAAGCGATTTGCAAGTAATTACGTTTTTATGTTTTGGGTAGACAGTAATTCATGAATTTATTTCATTAAGTATTTTACTACAATAGTTAAATATTCACAGGTACGATTGATGTATATATATGTTCTAGTTTAACATAAAAAAATGCACAACTAACCTGTATTATTTGACGGCGAAATAAGAGATTTAAAACTTGAGATTTACGGCCGCTACCATTTACCTTTGCCTTAACTAGCAACGTTGACGTGTCGCGTTTTTGTTGCGACTAAATTAATTAGGAACGCATTGCGCTTTACGCAAGTGCACATTTGCCAATAGGTCGCGGGAAAGTCCCGAGTTTGTCTTTAAGAGCGATGCACCTACATAAACTATGTAGATAGGTAGGTAGGTACTGTTGCTTCTTACAATCACAACAGAATAATAGGAAATAGGAAATTCCCATTCCGACCTCGCCGACGAGGCCCGTCGCGACGACGTCCCTATCATGACCCGAGTCCGCCGCCGAGTATGACTCAGTCCCCTAACCGACCCTTGCACGAGCCAGCCCACGCTGAGCCTGTAGATTTAAATATGTCCCTAAATCATATTAATCCGTTCCAGCTATAGATAACTATAGATAGCCCCTCCCTCTAGTTGTCCTCCCCCCAGCGACGCCCAAAGCCGAGGTCTGTACCCCAGTAGGGGGTGCCCTCAGCGTGTGGTCGCTTAGTTTGTAGTTTTTATTTAGTTTTAAGCCTGGCTGGAGACATTTGTAAGTCCTCACCAGAAGTCCGCGTTAAGCAGTGACGGCTGTTAGAAGCCAACTGCGAGAGGCCGTCAAAAAAAAAAAAAATAGGAAATTCGTTCTCATCACTTGAACTTGCGCGTCTGTGACTTTGATTCTCCTACTAACTATATACTCGTCTCCGATATTTAAGGGCAGGATTAACCACCATTAGGACAAAAAGGCTTGGGAATGTTATCCACGACAGACGACCAAGGAGGCATTAACCATACAATTTCTATCGTTAAACTCTCCTTTAAAACTTAATGACCTTTTCTGCAACTCAGCGATAAAATGACATTTGCGACATTTAAGTGCACAGGCTATATATCCGATATATTATATCGGATATATATCAAATATCGGATATTTTGATATTTATTTTAAATATCGGTTTTTTAACAAACCCTGTAACTTACTAATGAAACGTTCGTTTTGTATAGAACGAGTAGGATAACGTATAGGTACTAGAAATGCGGGGGGTTTGAACTCTTATTCAGCGCAACATTTGAGGTCAAATAAAAAAAATCCGCCAAAAACTTTCGACTCTGTACGTACCCGATCAGCTCATGCCATTTGTATGGAGAGTCGGAGTCGGAAAACAATGTCCTAATTTTTAATTTGACCTATTGAATGTTGGTCTGAATAAGTCCAATCCAAACAATCCCTTTATAAATATATGACCACTCATTTTTAGGGTTCCGTACCAAAATGGTAAAAAAGGAACCCTTATGGTGCGACTTCGTCTGTCTGTCTGTCTGTCACACCTGCTTATTTCTGCAACTACTAATGCTATCGACTTGAAATTTGGAACAGTTATAAAGAATACTTGTCCAACTTTATTGCAAATGAAAAAAGTCAAAAAATATTTTTATTTTCATTGCAAAAGGGGCCGGAGTGGGGGTCCAAAATTTCAAAGAGGGGTTACTAGGTCATGTGACATAATATCATATGAAAGGGCTTGTCTGCACATTTCAAAAAATATTTTTATTTAATTTTAGGTTTCACAGTTTTCGACATATGATGAAAAATGTCTGAAAAAATACCATTCCCCCCCCCCCCCCCTTATCTCCGAAGTTTGCGGAGCGAAAAATCTGAAATAATTAGAGTTGATAGGAATTGATCCAAATATTGCACCAAAAATAAAACGATGTTCCTAACTACTACAGTTTTTTCAAAATCATGAAAATTCTTTCACAAACAAACTTAGTTATGCGGTCCGGTTTTTTTCACTTTATACGTCCAAAAATGATACGGAACCCTCGGTGCACGAGTACGACTCGCATTTGGCCGGTTATTTTTTATACACCTTGTGTATGGTTACGGCAGCTATAGCCTCAAATAACAACGTATTTTTAAATCAACTCGCAACAAATAAGTAGTGTTCGCAGATAAAAGGCGGCCTATATACTAAATTATCTCGCTGTTTCCGGCTCCCGGGAGCCCCAACAGACCTTCATAACACGATATGAGTTCCATGAAATATGCAAACAGGCAAATTGAAAACAAGAGGAATTGTATTTGTAACCGATATTACGCTTTATATGGGATAGGCAGCGCTTGATGTTATGACGCTTTTTAAACACTACATTAGCGACTGGTGGTTTATACGTCAGGTACAATGTTCTTCTATGTTTCGAATGCCTTTCACAAGATACAGGCATTTGCTTGGGCTTGGACCAAAAACCACAGATTTAGATTAGGCTAGATACCTGTTGATATGATAAGATGCCTGTAGATGCATGTTCACTAAATAGTATGAAAACGAGCGTGCCACTTTTTCCTGGTACTACGCTGTCGCGCAAGTCATTTAAAGGCCTTGGCCTATAAGTATTTACAGTTATTGTTGGTACAATTTGGCATTTGTCTTCGACGACACTATTTGTCAAGTTTCACCGGCGCGTTTGAAAGTAAACTCAGGTAGAAACGCGGCAAGTAGGCGCATAGCACAAACTTTCGGGCACGCTGGGACGGGCGGTTTGCGGTATCTAGTCTACTCTAAATCTGTGCCAAAAACCAACAAGACAAACATGTCTGCTGCACAATAAGCCGAAAATCTAGAATTTGAATCAAAATTTTCAATTAGATATTGGGATAGGTGCCCAATAACAGTGAAATGTTGAAAACTGATGATAATTCCCTATTAAAACGAATGGAAGTGATTTTGCGTGTTTATAGTAGCAATTACAGTATAAAGCACCTAATATGGTAAGAATACATAACAAAGTTAACTTCTTAACAGAAGGAATGACTAATTTGTTATGTTATGGTAATAGTCGTAAACGTTCATTATATCGTCAACGTTACTAATATACCAACTCATAGTATTATTACGACACTTGCTAAATCAAAACAGGGTCAACAGAGAACGTATGGAAGCGAGCGTGTGTAAAATTAGTGAATGCATGCAATACTGGCGCACCGCCACACAGCGGCGATCCCAATAAAACAGTGACTCACGAGTTTATCACTCGCCAATATCTTTGATATCACTAAATAAACTACTTTTTACCTGCTTTTTTTATAACGGTACTTTTATGATTTTATCATGTATTTCAAGATGGCGACGTAAATAAAAAGAAAACAGATGTTAGCAACATTTTAATATATATTTTTATTGAAATGAATCCAATCATACATTATCTTGGATTTTAATGTACGTTCTTTATTAAAATAATAATTATAATAATTACAAAATAATCCTTATTGGCGTTACAATTATTACACATTATATAAAAAAAAAGTTACGCATCATTTGCACTCTCAAAGCCATAATATGGACAATAATTTTCTAATTTTCTTTTTTAACTTCACTGCATTAGTTACCGTTTGAGCAACACTCCAATTTTATTTATTGTAAATTGAAATATATTGAATATCTTGTGCTCTACACTCATAGACGCTGCTTTAAAGCTACGTGGACAATTTGTTAAATTAACTACAATTAAATGCACCATTGGAGACCTTCTATGTACCTTTCCTGAACAATTTTGTCATAATAATACTCTGTTATGCAAGCAATATCAAATAAATAATACTGTTTATGGAACAAATGCAGAAGTGGATGGATTAAACATTTCAAAATACATGCATGAGTTAAGTTTTAACATCCATAACTAGGTATTATGGTAATTTAATATTATAATCTTATTGTAATTGACATGCGTCTTTGAAATAATCACAAAAAGCTAAATCATGAATGAACAGTCATCATATTGCTTACACAACAACCAATCATCCCCGAACAGCGAATAAATTAATGGATGAAGTGTGACGTCCAGTCAAGTTCTACAGATCTAATCGGGTGTAAACTTTGCCCACACCTAAGTACAACGTTATTCCGTATAATCTCTTGCTACCAACAAAAATGGACATAAACTCGTTGAATCGACCTCTCGCGACATATGAGAGTGTACTGTCCAAAAATAAGCCGCATTCAGACACTTCGCTATTCAATAATCATTCCGTACTGAGTGTAACAAAATGCAATAAAATTTAACAGTTATGATAGCGATTTCTCTATATATTCATAGATAAATACGCGCCGGGGCCCGCCGCGACGTCACCCCGGCGCCCGTAAACATTTGAACAAGATTTACTCTTACGCGAATATGTACAGGCGTGGAGCGGCCGCTGCGGCTCAGAGCGCAGCGGCGGGACATCATTGGCTCTTCAGCTCCTTACCGATCGTGTAAGAGACGAGCCGCGCCCAGTCCACCTTGGTGCGCATCACGGGCAGCTGTCGCCGCAGCGCCTTAAAGGTGGTATCACTCATGGTCTTGTAGTTGTCAGAGATGGCGGTCTGGTACGCGTTCTCCGCGTCGCACACGAGCCGCACGAACTCCTTGGCGGTGGCCGCCTCGCCGGTGGCGGTCACGGGCGCGCGCACCTCCTTCGAACTCACCAACTGAACGTTACCATCCTCGTAATAATGCACTTGAACACGCAGCATGCCGCGCAGCTCCGCCGCGCCGGCGCCCACCGTCAGCGACCAGACGGAGCGCCATCGCCCGTTCCAGTAGTTTTTCGGTTGGAATTGGTGGTCCTCGATGCAGGCTAGGAGTTGTACAGCACCCGTGTCGAGCATGCGTCCTACTACTAAGCTGGCGCCGTGCTTGAAGTGCGCGGCCACGTACGCCGTCAACTCTTCGTCGAGCGCCGCCCGCCAGGGCTCCGCCACTCGGTCGGGCTCGTAGGGCTCATACTCTGACGCTTCTTTACGTAGGTGGTCGAACTTGAAGGAACGTTTGGAGCGGGGGTCGAAGAATCTTCCACCGCCGAGCTCGTTGTGGTCGGTTATGAGCGTGTGGAGTTCCGAGCCTTCGAGGCGCACGGGCGTTAGTTGATCCTTATTGTATTGCGCGAAAGCTCCGCTCGCACCTTCTTTTAGAAGGGTGTCATTATTTAGTAGAACCCTTACATCGTTGAACACTTCATTAAATTCTCCAGGTGGCGAATGTAATATGAAATCCGAAACGATTCTAACTTTTTCTTGATCACTAATCACTTCGTCACCGTCCGCCGCCATTTTTGATACTTTTGACACTAATGACGGAATGTCGGAGCAATGCAAGAACAGCTATCGCATTGGATGCGTTCAAAAACATTTTCCTAATACTTCCTCTATTTTCTATTTTACTAAAAACTCTATATACATACTAAAAACTAATAACTAACTAAACTATGCATAAACTAACTATTTATTAATTAACTAATAACTTTATACTAAACAAATAACTATAAACTAAACTAATAACTATAAACTAAACTAATAACTAAGTAACTAAACATTTTACTAAAAACTAATTATGTAGATAAAATGTTTAAAAATAATGCTGTCTGAGAATAGAATTAATTTTATTATATACCTACTAGACTTTTTCCCGCGACTCCGTCCGCGTGGACTACAGTGAAATGACCAGTTTAAATGACCTCCGTAGTGTAGAGTGGCTACTAGCTAGTACTACCAAGAGGTCAAGCTGTATCTCTGGTTCCTCCTATCAGAATCAGATGAAACGTAGCTTAGATTTTAAGTTGGACCCTAAGCTATAGAACTGTGAAAACCACATCAAAATCCGTTATATACAGACAAACAGACAAAAAATCTAAAAAAAATATCTTTGGGTATAGTTACGTCCCATTACCCTACCCCGACTGTTGTTTCTGGAATATCTTCATTGTACAGACACAGCTTTTTTACAATGTTATAATAGTATAGATATATAGGTAGATAGATAGATAGATAGATTTGACTTTTGATTCTATTGAACGTCCTATATCTACGCCTCTACGGGCGTTCAATAGAATCAAAAGTAATAAATTGATTTCTCAGTTTTGTTTTTGTCAGTTGATGAGTTCTTGCAGTAAGCCGACGATTTATTGTTTCCATCTCTTTTTACTCGACTTTGGCAAAGCCAAAAGGAAGAACACCTATTCATTTTATATTTCGTAACTTTATCGACTTTGGCTGCTTGTGCACTACACGTTTACAGCACGTTTTTTCACGGACCGTTTTTTTTTTTTCATACATTTTAAAAAGCGGTGGGGATCGTTCTGCACGCCTATTGGCTAAAAATCCGTAAAAAACCGAATACGAATTGAAAACGTCTGTCATAGATAATACACGTCTGTTGTGCACAAGCAGTCTTTCATCGTGGTCGTGACGATTTTCGTAAAAGCACTTCGATTTGCTTTTTCAAATGTCAATTTTGACAATGACATTATTACAGTTTGACATTTGACACTTCACAAGTTCACATAGTGATAGTGTTGTGTAACTATTTTGTGAAAAGAATTTTAAGTTAAAACAATGAGCCAGCTCATAAAATACAAATACTACGACACGCCCGAAGGGCAAGACATTTTTATGAAGGCGTTTGCGACGTCCAAGTATGCTGCACTCGCTGGTTTGGCTGTGGCGTCGCTGGATGTCCTGATGTATTCGCATCCCCAAGGTTTTGCAAACACAGCAGGCAGGTTTGCATGGTATTTAGGCCCAATGGTTGGAATGGCTGCAGGGTACGCTGTCACCACTAACGCAATGCAGAACATTAGAGGGAAGAACGATAAATTGAACTATTTTATGGGCGGTGCAGTCGCCGGCTGCATTTTAGCCGCCTGGCAGAAAGCGCCCATCGCCGCGGTACCTGCCGCCTGTATCCTGGGCGCTGCAGCTATAGTTAAGAAGACCTCTGTAGAGGAAGGCTGGTCGTTTTTCCCAGAAATGCAACAAGCAACAAAGACGATCAAATCTGTTAGACACGACTGGACCATGGCCAAAGATATTGAAGAACTGAAGAATTGGACTACAGGTATTTGATACAAATGTCATGAATTTATGAAACCACTTAATTTTTTATTTTAGAAATAAAAATATATTAATAAGCATCTTCTCTGCCGTGTCATGCACATGTCATCTTAAGATACATGAGATATGCGTAACAGGTGCAAATCATATTTTATTGAGGTCCTTTATCAACAACAAAAACATTTTCATCTAACTTGTAACTGATTTGTCATGTGGGCCAATCGAAAACTCTTGTAAATATGATTTTAATTTTAAAAACTTTACGCTGGTATCTGAAAACTATGGCTTTTGAGATACAGCTAGTAGGCCAGACAAGCCAGTTCTCACTGTTAATATTTCCATAATGATAAATTGATTTATTTGTTTATATGTAATGGGGTAAATGCTCATATCACCAGCCGGCCTAGCATGACCACTATAGAAACGGGTTTTGTCTACATAGAAATAGACATAGTGACAGATTGTAGAAACATATCTACATTTTATGAATGAAACGGTAGAAATGTTTCTACAATCTGTCACTTTGTCTATTTCTATGCAGACAAAACCTGTTTGTATCGTGGTCATGCTAGGCCGGCAGCTGTGTTTAGCTACACAAGAATTAAAATTAATTTTATTTTCTTTCAGGTTCTAACTAAATGTCCAACATGAGGTCCAGTGCTGGATAGTAGTATGTAAATAAGATCAATATGTTATTTAATTATTTAAGTGCAACAATAAATGAAGTGAAATTACAGTTATTCCTTTTTACTTTTCTCTCTGTTTCCCTCAGTAAAGAATGATTAATTGCATTATTTTATGTTCTTCAAATATTAAGGAATTATTTGTAGAGTGCAGAGGTAACTCAGGTTATTCAAAAAGTTAGTCTTATGAACACAAATAATATTAGATATGATTTTTATAGTGTTAAAACCTAAATATAAAAACCTGTAACTTTTAATCACTGATTATAGTCAGTCAAGTCAAAACATTTATTTCAATAAGACCATTTACATGCACTTTCTTTTTTGAATTGTCAAGCAATCATTTTCAGTCAGTTTGTCCATTCATTTAGGCTAGTTGCATCCTTGTCATTTCAGTGCCAATGAATAGAGATGGCAATTAAAAGCTGTTTTAGTTAGTAATAATGTTTGATCATCGTTTATAAGTAAGAAGGGAAATGTATCAATGTGTTGCAGCGCTGCCCACTCTAATGTGCGCGAGCCTGGATAGTCAAATGTGGTTCATAAAATAAAACACAAAATACTTGGAGTTATTTTTATTTTCTTACAACCAGGGCTGTAACCAAAAGGGTAATAATAATAATAAATAATATTTTATGTATTTATTACTTTCATCATTTACCTAATGTGTAGAATGATCATTTAAAAAATGATTTATTTCCAATGGTTTAAATTGAGGAAGTCCTTTCTGGCTACATCCTTGCTTACAACTAAAAAACAGATAAGCATAACATAACAAAAATGCTACAATAAATGTTAAATTATTACATTATACTGATTATAATTTAATACTGAAATGATTAGTTACACTGTCGGACATTTTATCATCTTTACACATCAGTGCATTTTAAAAGTCCATTATGTTTATGGAAATGATTTGACTTATTTTCCAAAATTTGGAGTATTGACTCAGAGCAGCTCAAAAACCTTTAAATTAATATTAATGTAAGTTGCAAACTATAACTTATATTCTACTTTCATTTAAGTTACAAAAAAATAAAATTTTATAAAAAAATAAAAGGAAACTGTCACAATATCCCTTAAATGCATAATTATAACTATTAAAGGTTCACACTGGTGCAAAATTTTCATTATTACTTTATTTATTCTATTACACTAAACACCCAATTCTTAGGAGACATTGAGATTACGTTTGGGGCATTCCTACTAGTATACTTACTGTCAAAAAAACTGCACAGTATATTGGGCTTTAATTTTAAATTTAATTTTACTATATCACACTAAATAATCATTGAGCCAATATGACATCAATTAATTTTGAATCAAAAACATTCCAACTTAAATATTGTCATGATTTGTTTTTACAATAATTTATTAAAAATACTAAAAGTTAAACATGAAAAAATTGGCTACAATTTTTGTTTATTTCATAGTGCAGTTTTTTTGTATGGCTATGTTATTTGCTACGTTATTAATTATTATGTATATTATACGAGTTAATTAAGTACCTATAGGTATCAATTAAAATTTGGCTAATTCACAGACTTGGAAGTAGACAAAGTACTGTATAAAAACGTCGAATAAATGACAGAATATGGTAACAAGCCTGAAGTAACATTTGGCACAAATCATCGAACACTCAATACATTAAATTCTTATCATTAATAACCAATAGTAACATTGCGAACGTGTTTAGATACGGCCGAGAACCATTATTTTTAGGGTTCCGTGCCTTAAAAGGAAAAACGGAACCCTTATAGGATCACTTTGTTATCTGTCTGTCCGTATGTCTGGTGGAGGCATCTGCTTATAGATGGCGCCACTAGAAGTAAGTAATAGCGTCATCTTGCTCATAGATGGCGTGCTAAGTAACGTTTATCAATCTTGGCCTTATAGGCACAGTTCTAATAGGTCTTTACCTATGAAATTGCCGTTTTGTATGAAAAAATTTAAACGATTTTTTTTCATTTATTTTTTATTTGTATTAATCGAAGTAATAACCCATGCAATCAATGCATCTTTGCCAATGCAGTGGCAGTTTATTGATGCCCTTCTTAAAGAAATCAGCTGGACGGGAGGCAACAAAAGCTTCAAAGGCATTTTGTACTGCCTCTCGTGTATTGAATTTTTTTCCCGCTAATAGTTATCCAAATTCTGGAAAAAGTAGTAGTCTGTAGGCGCAAGGTCTGGTGAGTAGGGCGGATAACGGAGAGCTTCCAACCCCAGTTCATGCAACTTGGAGACCGTCTGCTGTGCAGTATGAGGTCGCGCGTTGTCGTGCAGGAGCAGCGGAGACGAGCGATTGACCAATGCTGGTTGGAGATGTGCCAGCTTCTTCATCATTGTGTTCAGTTCTTCACAGTACACATCTGCAGTAATGCTCACCCCGTTTGGTAAGAAGCTGTGATGAATCACACCGGCGCTAGGCCACTAAACAGTGACCATCACTTTTCTAGGGGTAAGTTTTCGTTTAGGGCATTGTTTAGGTGCTGAACCAGGATCCAACCAATTTGCTGAGCGCTTGCGGTTATCAAACAGAATCCATTTCTCATCGCAGGTAACAATGCGGTTCAAAATTCCTTCATTTGTGTGTCTGTTGAGCAGTGCAAGGCACGTCTCGACGCGTACTTCGCGCTGGCGATCATTGAGTTCGTGGGGCACCCATTTGTCAAGCTTTTTTACCTTGCCAATTTGACGCAAATGGACCAATATTGTTTTGACGCTAACGTCGAAAGCTGCTGCTAATTCAGCCGTAGATTGTGTATCATCAGCTTCCACAATCACATTTAATTCGTCATTGTCGACCAAAGTGTTCGGACGACCGCGAGGTTAATTTTTCAGGTCGAAATTTCCAGAACGGAAGCGAGCAAACCAATAACAGGTGGTGCGTTGGTTTGTAGTGTTAGCTCCGTAAGCGTCGTTGATGTTGCGTGCCGCTTATGCCGCGTTGCTGCCACGACGGTACTCGTATTCCATAATTACTCGAATTTTTTACGTATCTATGATGACAAAAAATATTGAAATGCGAAGAAAATGTAACACTAATCAATAAACAAATGACTACTTTTGGAAAAAAAAATCCATGTTTTTAAAATAAAATTAATTTGAAATTAGAATTCTTAGCCAAACAAAAATTATTTTGATTTGAAATGGCCAGTGCTGCAGAACGGCAATTTCATAGGTTAAGACCTAATATATAGGGTCCTACCCTTCATACTCGAAATATTTTAAGAGGCACATCTATAGGTGGTAAAGATGCCATACAAACGAAAAAAAAATTGAACTATTTTTTTTTTAATAAATAAAATTATTATGAATAAATTATTTGACACATAAAAATACTATTTTCGACAACAATTATGC
This sequence comes from Thalpophila matura, assembly GCA_948465475.1. NCBI lineage: Eukaryota > Metazoa > Arthropoda > Insecta > Lepidoptera > Noctuidae > Thalpophila > Thalpophila matura. The sequence continues at coordinate 15,758,289 of OX419191.1, forward strand.
TTGTTTCTAACATTAATAGTAAAATACGTAAAAACTAGCGTAATGGATGTTGAAAATAATATTTTTTATGTTTCAAATATTTGTAAATTTATTTATTAAAAAAAATATATAGTCAGATCAATATTTTTTTCGTTTGTATGGCATCTTTACCACCTACAGATGTACCTCTTAAAATATTTCGAGTATGAAGGGTAAGACCTTATATAACTACATAACTCTATTCAAGTTTATCAAAGCTCAATATGAATTTATTTGCTTGACTTTCTAAGGCAAGATCTACTTTAACTTAATCCAAAATAAAATCGATCTTGCAGCCATATCCAAACCCGCTCTAAAAACCCACATAGCAGCATTAAAAACATCGAGAACATAAAACCATGTAGAATACAATATAATGTACACTTTCAACAACAAATAGATTAGGAAGAGAAGCATAGACAAATATAAATACACAATTAATTACGTTTCATAAACAAAATAAATGTAGTTATTTTTAAAAATGAATGTTATGTTTTGTGACTGTGTCAAATCCCTGGCGATGCTTGAAAAGAACTGTCTCCTAAACATCTGTATTCAAAAACATTACTATGAGGTCTGAAACGCATAGAGTACAGTACCCCTATCATGAGTTTTTTTGACGTATAGTTTCGTTAACGTAAGCATATTCCTGGAACATTTCGATAAAATTTTATACAATTTGCACATTTTAAAAAATACAGAGAAATTATTTAAATATTTAATTTATACAGGGTGGCGATTAGGTTATCACATTAAATGAAACCATGTATCCTAAATGGCGTTCTTAGTACATACACAATAAAAAAAATTGCCGGTTGCCGCTTTTACAAGTCAGTAAATGTACCAACTTGTATTAACAGTTGTACTATTACTGGTACATTTACTGACTTGTAAAAACACACTAAATAATCGTGATAGGGGTACAGAAAACCATTGTCTGTATAAAAATAGGGTTCATATTCATATAAGCAAGGGCTTCATATGAATATGAACCTTAATATAATACATACAATGTTCATATTTGAATGAGTTTTTTTGTACACTTTGCTATGAGTCCTCATTCGTGAATACGGGGGTTATTTTGATAGCATTGTATGATGATGAATTTCTCACTTTCTACATCATTATTAAGGTACCAGAAGTCTCACCATAATGGACTTTAAATACAGCCTCCGAAGGTCAGAAATGCAATGCCAGCCATCGAGATCCTTACAAAATTCCCTATAATATAAAACAAAGTCGGGTTTGTTCAAACACTTCTAACTTTATAACGGCTGGACCGATTTGACAGGACTTTTACTGGCAGGTAGCTTATACATCAAAATAACACATAGGCTATAATTTACAAAGAAATTGTTTAAAAAAACTACGCGGGCGAAGCCGCGGGCGGAGGCTAGTTCTCAATAAAACAGTCACAAAACATTACAACCCTACAAGTACGAGTATATTTAAATCTATCAGTACTTCACTCTGTATTCTGTCCCTTCTGATCCTTCTGTTCAACCTCGTCTTCTTCTTCTTCCTCTACTTCTTCAACTTCTTCTTCGATCTCTTCTATTTCAATATCCTCTCCGATTTCATCGTCTGATTCGTCTTCTTTCTATAAAATAATAACACGTAACCATAAAAACTTTGAAGAATTGAATAGCGTATAAATTACTATTGTATGAAAACCTGATTTTATTGGGTCAAACTGTTTATTCTCCGTGATCCATCTCCGAAATTACGTAGAAAAATAAATTTGCTTTTTAATTGTATTAAAAAAACTGCGTTATTACCTCAGCATTCTGTGTGACAGCACTGGCCGTGGTGAAGTCATCCACCGTTGATTCTGAAAATATATGTAAAACCAATAAAATCACAGTGATACGAAAGTTTGTGTGTTTGTTACTCTTTCACGCTGAAACGGCTGGACGGATTTGGATGAAAATTTACAAAGAGATAGTCTGGAACTTGGAGAAGCACATATATGATAGCCAGATTCATAAGGAATAGTACCTATAGGCTATTTAACATCATGCTACGACCCTTAGGAGCCGAGCAACGGGGGTGGAACCACGGGGGACAGCTTGTTAAACATGAGATTTCAAAAACAACTGACGTAAGCGGGATTTGAACCCGCGACCTCTACCGCACCGTGACGTCGCTCTAGCCACTGAGCTATCGTTTCCCGCCTGTAGTTAAAAGAAATCTCTGGATACGCCTCTTATGAGGATTGTAGGCTGATTATGAAAGAAAGCTATACCTTGGTCTCGTTCAGGCGTATCCCGTGGCGCGTCTTGTATCAGGGACAGTGTCATTTTGCCACTCACCACCATCTGTAAATTATTAAAATATATTTTGAGTTTCACTACATAGTAATAAAGCAAAGTCCGACGCCGCGTCTGTCTTTATGTACGCGCTAATCTCGAAAAAAAGTGAATTTTTTGTTTGCGTTTTCATCAAAAGAAAGGCAGATTTCCGAGGAAGGTTTTAATTTTTTAATGCGTTTTGTTTTTTGGCGAGCTGTCACGGTTTTTATCAAGGAACTCGTAAAAACGATTTGAAAGGGCTGGGCTGTTTATGCTTGAGCTGTCTAAGCCGTTTGTAGTACCTATTATGATAAAACAAAGTATAATAAAAAAATTGGCCTTAAATAGTTAAGTAGGTATATAAAAAGTCCGCGACAGCATATAATCTAACTTAAATACGGTCTTACTTTTATAATGGCAAAAAAAATATCAACTTTTTTAATATTTTTTTGAAATAAATAAAAATAGGTAAGTAATTAGGTGATGTATAATTGAACACATTTATCAATAAAATTGTAATCCTTATCAAAATAGGTAGTTCAATGGTTACATGTATAGAGAAGAGATCATTTTTGTCGTTTACTGTATGTTATTTGGACGTATAGTCTAACAGATAACACGATATTATCAAAGCACGATGGTAAACTAAACTAACCCGTGCGAAGCCTGGCGGGTCAGCTAGTAAAATGTACGAAAACAAAAAGTGTTTTACTGTTACCAAAAAGTGTATCCATGTTACCAAAAAGTGTTTTCCTGTTACCAAAAAGTGTTTTCGTGTTACCGAAAAGTGTTTTGGTGTTACCGGCGAGTGTTTGGTGGGCGCGGGGCGGTCGGCGGTGTTCTCCGCGAAGTCCGCGACGAGCACGCGCGACTGCTGCGGGATCTCCGTGTCCAGGTATATCGACTGCACCTGCTCCGCCTCGTGCTGCAAATGTTCACCGTTACGTTGTCATCACGTATTTAAGTTAGAAGTGAGATTTTGTCACCTCTCTCACTCGCACAGAACTATATTTTAAAAAATGTTAAGTAAAAAGATGATTTATTGAAATTGTAATCAACAAATAGTGAACTACAAAATAATATTAATTTAAATATTAAAAACATGAGTTGAACTCATCTTAAAAACAGATCATAATAGTTATTGAGTTGAGTGTTGTTGTTGAGATAACACAGTGGAAATGTGTTTTAATTATTTACCAGATTACATTTTTCAAAAATGCATCTTTTCATTTAACATTCATAAAAGGAGCCCCCTTAATGCTCACATAATTCCAATGGCATTCCAGTCCAGCGGCGCTGGAATGCCACTGGAATAATGTGATCCGGCACTGGAATGCCAGTTCATTGGAATAGGTACATTCCAGTGCATTAGTACATTAGTACATTGCAGTTCCACATTATCCCAATGCATTCCATTTTCACATTATTCCAGTACATTCCAGTGTCACATTATTCCAGTAGAATGCTATTGGAATAATGTGAACTGGGCATAAGAGTGTGTGGTGTGCGATGTTTCTGAAGAGTGAATTTACAAACATAAATCCACATAGGCTTACAAGTAATATTTTGGATTCAAGTTTTAGATGAAGGCCAAAATACTTTGTTTGGATGCATACTATATACAGGGTGTCCAGTAAATAGCACAACATACTGCAGGGGGTGATAGCTTCGGTCAATACCTACCAAAACAACACAACATATGTTCAGCAAAATCTTACGGATTTTTTTTCACCACTGTAGGTTAAAGTTAAGCGATAAGAAAATTGTTCTGTGAAAATTTAAACAAAAAGTACTATTTCTTGAAGACATTCTTGTTTTTGATAGAAAAACGACTTATCAATGAGTAAAATAACTACTCACGAATAATTTGATGTCAAAAAAATACTAGAAAAGGATTTTTTCATTACGAGATACTTAAAAATCTGTTTCCAGGTAGAGATTATTCGATATTTCCGGAAAATTTTGTAAAACTGTAAATCCGTAAGATTTTGCTGAACATATGTTGTGTTGTTTTGGTAGGTATTGACCCAAGCTATCACCCCCTGCAGTATGTCGTGCTATTTACTGGACACCCTGTATATGCGTACTTTATAAGGTACGATTTACACCGACAGACGTGCGGCGGAGCGCCTTCTACAAGGAAATTGAATTCTTCTGAAGCCGGACACCCGCGCATCCGCTGTAATAATAACTTTACTTACTATAAAGACAGTGTCTTTAATTATTTATATAAAGTTTAATTAGTTTAGTTTTCAATTTCCTTTACCGCGTTGTAAAATGCGCTCCGCCGGTCAGTGTAAATCGCACCTTAGGGTATGTTTTGTCATCAACAAGTTCATTTCAATAGTAAACGCCTGGCGAAAAAATAAACATTTTTTTTTTTTTTTAATACCAAATAATAGTCGGCTTTTAGGTAGGTACTAAACTAGCTGTGTCAGTACAGTAGCCTCAAGTGACCAAATAAAAAATGATCAATTAGGAAAAGCCTAATACGACAGTTCTTTATAAAATAATTTATTATTTAAGTTATTTAAGTGGCACAGAAGGTCGATTACAAACAAAAGAATAAATGGAACATTCTGTGCCAGTTTTTAACAGCATTCATTTTATTAACATATTGTGAAGTGTTGAAAATGTTAGTTAAAGAGACGTTAAAATAAAACTGCTTAGATCAATAGTAAATTATTTATTTGTAAAACGAGTAACAAAATATAAATAAAAGAAACGAAAGCAGTTTTATTCTATGTTAAATCTACTTGTTGTGTGACATGAGTTTTATTAAAATACTTCTCAAGAAAAAGCAAAAAAAGAATTCTCAACCAAAATAAATTCAAAAACTCTCATAAGTCATTCATAAGCATAACTTATCAAAAAGTAATTTTTCATATTCATATTTTTAACAAAGTTAAAAATATTAATATGAAAAATTACTTTTTAAAACAAAACATTTAGGCCGACCGGCGGCTGTACATTATCAGAATTGTCTGTCAAAAAAATTCTGAAGCCCGCCAAACCACCAACCAGAAGCAGACTTACGGTCCGACAAGAAACTGACAGTGTGCGGGGGTCTAGTACAAATATTGTGAGCAGAGTGCCTTCCGGCGGACTGCAGAATTTTTCTGACAGAATATTCTGATAATGTGCGGCCGGACCTAGCGAGTAAAACCATGACGCATAAGAACTGATGTCCACACAACAATATTACTATTATTTTTGAGCAAACAATTGAGTTAAATAATTATTCTAAGCATTGGAATGTGCAACAAAACTATCTAGTATCTACTATTACGCTAACTACAGGACGAACAATAACATATAAATTAATTATTAAAACGGTTAAAAAAACATAACAAAGGATAATAAATACATTATGGTCCATTTCAATAGAACTTGTAAACTATGTAAACAAACTTTCTATACAAATTCATCAAATTTTGACAGTTGGCCATACTGACATTGTTAACAAAGTTAACAAATTCAATTGAAATGGACCCTAGAAAGGGCAACAAGACAAGACAATAAGAATAATTAATATTATTGGTACATATAGGAAAGCGATAAAGATGAAGTTTCTTTGAAGTTTTGTAACTTAATGTTATTATAATAATTTGTATTTTTTAATATGTACTTTTTTAACTACGGGTATATTTCGGGCTAGCCCGACTAGTTTCGGCCTCGAACGGAGCCCTTATGCAGAAGCAAATCAATGTCAAATCCATTTAAAAAATATTTCTATTTAAATAGCAAGAGGCGTAGAAAATGTTCAAAAATTTAAAGTGAGGCTACTAGGTCAAGTGGCATATCATATGAAAGCTTTATTTGCACATTTCAAAATATATTTTCATTTTAGTTTCGACATCATGAAAAATGTCTAAAAAATACCACTTCCTTATCCCTGAAGTTTGCAAAGCGAAAAATCTGAAACAATTAATTCACGCAAAGAATCTCCACCTTCACTCGCACTCATAAATGGTCTGCACGATATGCACGGTAACATAGGGCCTCACCGCTCGGTGCGCGGGCACGGCGGGCGGCGCCTCCGCGGGGCGCCGCGCCCGCCACGCGCCGCCGTCCGCCGCGTGCGCCGTCATCTCCATGCCTACCACCTAAGTGCGATATCAAGGTCCATTATGTTACTGTTATAGATCTCAAATTCAGTCTGTCAGTTAGAGTACTTTAGGGAGCCTACCCAAATGTCCTCTCTGATGGTAATGTTCGTCGGGTCGTTGAGCTCCCTAAGTCTGGGTTGAGCTACCACGATACCCGGCACATGCGTGCACAGTCAGGTCAGGTCCACTCAAATCTGTATGGCTCTTTCCTCTAAAGGCCATTTCAGACTAACCTGCATGGTTCTTACACAATTTATCTTAATTGTCTGGACTTTAAAAGAGACATCAACCTTTGAGTTTGTTTCGGTGTTTCTTCTCAAAGGTAGTCTATAGGAAACACCGAACTCATCTAGCTTAAAAAAATGTTTTGACGTGTAAAAGTGTTATTTTTAACCTATTTACAAAATAAATATCATTTATCATTTAAGGGACATGATATGCGTGCTCTAATGTGCGTTATGCGAAACCAAAACGTTCCGAATCCCATATAAAATCATTGAACGTCACACAGTCTAATTTTTACCTGTTATCGATCTAACGTTTTGGTTTCCGATTCTGGATGTCTCTTAATTCAGTAAGCTATTCCGGTGTTGCCAATGCATTTTTGTTATTATTAAATATTTAAGAGATTTCAAAAACAACTGACACGGGTGGGATTTGAACCCGCAACTTCTGCCGCACCGTGGCGTCGCTCTAGCCAACTGAGCTACCGATTTTAAAATTTCTTATCCATCCATTCATTATTCAATTATAATTTTCGATTGAGTAAAGATATCCACGTATCTGCCCCTAATTACGTATAAACTTGTGTTTAAGTTAGAACACGTTGAAAAACTGTATGGACTACATGTAGTGAATCTTTTAAATTGCTGGTAAATCTGCAAGACATGTGATGCGCAACAAAAAAGCTTTAGGTACATTTAAGGCCTAGGATCCTACTTCACCCGACGTGTGTGAGTAAAGACAGCAATAACGTGCGAGTGAGAGGGAATGATTAGTGCCGCCAATTTAGATTGGCTTCTTTATTGGCGCGGGTTATACTAACTTGCTGACTGGCTAATCTATTTCCTATGTGTTCTAGTTTTCACATATAATTTAAAAAAAGTTAAGGAACTCACTTTAACGCTGGCGTTCTCCTGGTCATCATCATCTTTGATAGCCTCTTCTAGAAGTTCAGGTGTCGACTGCTTCTCCTGTGCCTGTTCTACCGAAGATTTCGTCTCCTCTTTCAAGAATTCCTCTGTATGCCTTACATCTCCATTCCTCTCTACTTTAATATCATCTGCCAGTTCTATTAATTTGTCAGTGTCATTAGTTTCTACTTCTAGTTCTCTTTCTGGGCTTTCTTCCATTTCTATTTCTTCTTCAACCTCTTCCTCTTCAATCTCTTCTTCCTCTTGTTCATCATCCTTAGCTTTTAGATCTTCAGTTTCTGGCGTAGACTCTTTCGGTTCTGGAGTAGGCTCTTTTAATTCAGTGTCTTTCTCTGTGGATGGTTCTTTTTCTTCTACAACAGGCTCTTCAATCGGTGTAGATTCTTTAGCGGGTTCTGTGTCTTCTTTAGTAGTAGCAGGCTCTTCAATCGGCGTAGATTCTTTAGCGGGTTCTGTATCTTCTTTAGTTTCAATTTGTTGAGATTCTTCAGGCTTTTCAATTTCTGGGGTGGATTCTTTCTGTTCTAGCTCTCTTTCTACCGATTCTGCGAGAGGTTCTGGCGTGGGTTCTCTAGCTTCTGGGGTCTGTTCAAGTTCAGCCGCCGGTTCCTCAGGAATTGGAGATGGTTCCTTCTCCTTCCGAGTTTCCAAACTCTCTTTAGAAGGCTCACGGTACTCACTAGCAACTATATGCACCGGACCACTATTGTGTATGATTGTCCCGTTCGTGTATGGGCGAGCATGGTTATCCTGCACATCCTGGAAATTTTAAACAACCAGTAAGAATTTTGGTCCGTATACGCTTTTTCGAATAAAAACACAGGTTTCTCATTATCTACCAGAGAATTCATGCTCTATCTATTTCAAGCGTCGATTACTTATTTTTCAGTATTTAAGAAGCTGCGAAATGTTTTAAAGCTTCAAATAAAACAATCAACGCTTTTACATCTAGCGGAATGCGTAACAAAGAAAATACTACAACACACAAAAAAAAGAAAACTCCTAAGTTCTAAATTCACAAAAAGAAAAGTAAGGGCCAGTTCCAGTCTCCGGATTGTCACTATCCAGTAGATAAATTAAGAAATGTGGCATTTATGTGGGAATCATTTGATAAATAAGTTAAACGGAACTTATCCAGAGATGGTGAACCTGGCCGTAAAACTACCAGACAAAACATTGAAAAATAAATAACAATCAGTCTATAAAAAATAGCACTATTTACAGTGTCTTTATCTTAGACTATAACCAAAGACTCAAACTAAGCATGAATATCACCGCTGAAATCAGATGTAGGATAAACATTTTGATGAATTGGTGATAAAGCTACAATCATTCAAAATAAGGGATTGAATGCGTTTCACATTCCCTTTGACGCTATGTTGGCTCCCCTGAATTTCAATGTTACAACGTTTTTAACGGTGTTGGTCTTTCAGCACCAATTCTCGTTCACCACTTTTAGTGTCCTAGGTATTAATATAACACTGAAATATAAATAAAAACTTATAATGTTATGGTACATTTACAAGTGTTTGTATAGGCTTGACGTTTGTGGACGCTTGCCGAGACTTGGCAAGCGCGTAAACTTTGCATTAAAACCTAGACAAAGTGACAGACAGGGCAGCCAACATAGCGTCGAAGAGAACTCTTATTTGAAACGAGCATCGCTGTCATTTTGACAATTCAACATTATACATTGCGTTGATTTAGTTGTGAGGCAGACGAACTTTCCGTTTGGAAAGTTCGTCTTCCACTGACAATTGCTTTCATTTTGATAACACAATAAGGTCCAATACTTCTTATGTTTATAAGAAGTATTGGACCTTATAATGTGGAAGTGTGTTACGGTTACGATCTAGGGATAATGTAATAAATTATAAAATAATGTAACAAACTTATACTAGCGATCGGAAAACTGAAATATTGCTACGGAACCCTACACTGTACGTGGCACGACACGCTCTTGCCATTTATTAAATATCACCATCAATCAGATTTCAGCGGCAATAAATGTCTAAAAAGCCAAAATAAAACAAAAGAGTCCTTATTCTGTGCATACTTTATTTTGATATCTCTTCATTGCTATTTTATAGTCTACCTAACATTGGAACGCCTTATTATTAATATTTAATAATTATGCATGATGCATTAATTCATTATTATTTGTTAGTCAAGGGCGAGTAACTCGAGTGCAGGCAGACAGACAAAGGCGACGACATGTATTATAACAAACTAAACAAAGAAATAAACATGCTTATGGTCTATGAGAATGCAACAAAATATAGGAGACAAAGTATAGGACAGATTTTAGACAAGGATTTATGCGGAGATAAAAAATGTGTTAAGGAATGTGACAAATTGTATATTATTTATATGGAGATAGTCTATAAAGATAAATATACATTTTTAACAAGGCTTTGTGAAAAAATGAGGATGAAAAATGTGTTGCCAAAAATAACATTTTTTTTTTCCTATTTTTAAATATAACGTGTGCTCGTTTGAAAATATTGTGCTAATGGTAAAAATAATTAAAGAATTGAATAAGTGCTTTTGAACAATCTTCTAAAAATAACTTTTTTGCATGACAAAAGTTGAGGAGATTAATAACTCTAAGTAGAAACATAAAAAAAAATGTTTAAGGAGCATAACACGATAGTTACTTTTATTTAAAACAAATCCTTCTTATAAAATTAAACAAAAACAAATCAACTTTAACCATCCCAATTTATATTTAACTAGGTAAGTAAATGTGCCAATTTTATATATGGCAGTACCTGGCACGGGCTGGCAACACCTGCCAAACTCTTGTATAGATCTCAGGCTTACAAAGAGAGATATAAATAAATTGGAAATAAAAATGTTATGTATTGTCTCTGCCATGAATAGAACTTATTTAGAATTTAGAAACCACAAATTTTAATAATTGTTCAATGTCGCATGTCGCTAGTAGGTAAATAGTCAATAGACATCCATTAAAAACTAAAAAAGGGATTACATTATAAAGGCTGATTTTTTTATCAGTGGCGGTGTTTTTGGTATGATACAGTGTCAATAGAACATTATTTACAATAAAAAAAACGTAATTAATTATCTGAGGTCTTAGTTTAATCATTATTATTGTTGTTATCTTGACTCAGGTGCTGATTTGAAGCTTTGCATCTGCCATCAGCAATACAATTTTACAACAGACTAAGACAAGAAAAGCTTTTATAAAAAAAAAAAAAACCCAGATGTAAGTCAAGACGATTTAAAGCAAGCTTATTGTGAACTGCAGCAGAAAAGCGATAATAAGTCAGAGTTATTGGCATGAAATATTGTTATAATGATGACGCGATGCCCTACTTCAAAAGCTTTACGAGTCCAATTTACGCACCGTACGAGTACAAACGAATGTAGTCGATTTACATCTTAAAACGTGATTTGGCTTACATCGTGAACAAAAATAAAGCCTCTCAAAACATCTTCCAGTTTATTATTTTTAATTTAGTTACGTATTTTTTTAACATTACCAAAAATCTCTTTAATTTAATTATGATGTCGTTTAGAATTATTATGTTTTAAAACGACGATGTAAAACAAAAAATAAAACAACAAAAAAAACGACAGAAATATAGCAAGACAGGATTTTGGTTTTAGGTAAAAATGTTAGTAATAAAAATAGCTAGACCAGACAAGATAAACCCTTGTCCAATCTTCTTGGAATCTAGGACCAGAGAGGCAAGACATCGTCACTTACTACAATAGTAACACCTAAATAAAAATCAATGAAATGTATATGATATACATTGTTATCCCTGACACTCACATAATAGGTATAACCCAGGCCAATAAAGAAGCGAGTCTAAAATGGCGGCACTAATTATTCTCTCTCACTCGCACGTTATTTCTGTTTTTAGATTCACTTCTTTATTAGCGCGGGTTATATAGGTATGCGACAAGATTTGGGACAATAGCAGAAATATAGGTTTTTCCAGACATTTAACAAAATGAATTAGCAAATTTTTGCGCGCAACTAAAACCACTCATGTGTGACTATGCTGTGATCTGCGCGCTTTGATGTGCATTTTTCAAATGCTGCTCTATACTTGTGAATTTACGTTTTTTCAAATACATAATATGCATCTGAGTGACCGACTTTAGAAGAACGTGTATAGTTAATGTCAGCCCTATACATTTCATTGGTTTTCTGGCGTGAACAATTGTAGAAAATGACTTTGTCTGGTAGGGTTGCTGCATGCATTGACCTGTCGTTGCTGATTCTGCGCGTAGCTCGCCTCCATCTGCTGCTGCACCTCGGCTACCAGCCCTGATATGGCGGTAACAACTGTGCCCGATAATATTGATATTAGTTATACAGCATGTAACAAAAATCCAGTTGGACCCCAAAAGGGGTTTTGCTTTTGCTATGAGACCAACCCTGAAATCGCGAAATAAAAAAATCTGCAGTTCCATACATTTATGTACACATAACTAAATTATATGGAGCAGCTGATTTTTATTTCGCGGTTTTAGGGTTGGTCGCATAGTAAAAGGTGTTCATAATGGTGAGTATAATCATCCCGTTTGGGGTCCAACAGGGTTTTTGTTAGATGCATGTTGTATGTATGGACAAGTTGTATGGCTAGACTTTGTTGGTAGAACTTGACGTTGTACTGTCAATGACTTATTAACATTTTCATTACATAAAACCCATTAGGTTTCTTTACGATGCTTCGAGGCCGTTTGATAAATTATTATATTCTTGGCCTTTGAGCTATTAATTTGTATAGAAAACTGTAATTTGAAGAAATACTGCCGGTTTTTTTTTGTCTCGAATATGTCCCTAATAATAAAGTTTGTAATGACGTTATGATGATGCAAGTCGTTATGACGAAATCGTATAGATAAAATATAATAAAGCGAATGCCGTATTACGTAAATACGGTTTATTCTTAAACTGAAATATTTACTTTGAATATAAGTGTATCGTTTCCAATAACTCATGAATGAATCTCAAATAATTTTAGCAGAAAACCAAATTAAAAACGAAACCAGAGTAAAAATAGATATAAAAACAAACAACGAAGGACAGACGAAAATAAACGGGATGCATCAGACGATTGGGCATGCTCCCCACTGCTGGACGTGGGCCAAACACACTTAACGCTATCTCGGGAATTAATCTTGGCTTGTACGTATGGATTTATAAAGTGAATTTTTGGTTATCAATTTAAAATGATAAAATTGCTATTATTTTTTTCGCCACCAATGATCACCAGATACAATTTAAAAAAATAGCGGAGAATTTTGTAAAAAATACGACTTTATATTTGCAAATAAATCAAAATAGCTTACTCGGCATTGTTATTTTTTTCCTTAGATAAGATGAAAAGCCTATTTTTGGATACAGCCATTCTATAATTAATCTTTACAATAACACAGAACGGTTACGTTTATTATTTCACGATATATATCTTTAACAGTAGGTAAACACAACGTTAAGGAGACACAAAGTACACATAGAATCATATTGTTATATCTTAAAAATAAACATTTCACATAAAATACTCCACACAATACTATGTTAAGGGGGGACCCTGATACGTTCATCAATGTTAACAGGAAAACAAACTGGAAACCGTTACTCTACCTACAAAAATCCACTCTATAAACTAAACATATACAAATACCAACTATTATGTCTAAGACATTAGACTCCACAATCGTTTAGATGCATCGCAGTCGTATTTGCAAGTTAACATTACAACCCGAACAACTAGAAAAGGGCTCAACCGTCACCATGCCGCAAGCTACTAGGTACACATCTAAATAATATGGTTTGTAACGAAGAAATTTGGCAGATATGATGGACTGGCCGATAGAGTAGCAATAGTAGCATGTTTCAGTTTATTTGTGTATTTAGACGACGTTATTATTTTTGGAGAAAAGTGCATCTGGTGTTATTTATCTAAAAAACATACTTACTTTCATGACTTGTTTCTTTTGTTTTGCCTTAAAATAATTATAATTATCTAGTTTTTTTCGATTTCTTTGACTACTGTTTGAAAATTAACTCTAGTTAGAAGTAAGGATTTTTTCTTATCTGTCGCTCAATTTTATCATGATTCGTCCACACGTAAATTTTGCCCAATATTAGACTTCAAGAGATCAGATAATACATCGTCTCAAATAAAACTGAAAAGCTACATAACCCCAAGTCTGCTATTGCAATTGTCATAATCGTGTCAGAATGGTCTCATAATGACATCGTTTTGACCAATGACGAAAGAGATAGTCTTACTCTAACCCAATAACCGCTTAGGTTATGACAGTTGTGATGTCATTATGACACCATTCTTGCACAATTGTAATAGCAGACTTGTGGGCCCAGGCCAGTCCACCAGCCGCCGTCAATACCGCGTCGCGCTGCGCCAGCTGGCTGACGATCCTTTGCATCGCCCGCTCTGTCTCCGCCAGGCGGGCCCTCAGCGCTTCCAACTCCACGTCCCCTGATCATCGGGCCATTTGTATACGGGCTACTATCATATATATATACCTGCATCTTTCAGGGGTGATTCTACCCGTCATACTGAACAATTTTCCCTATGAGACTCAACCAAATGTTTGGCAAAATAATACAAAAGTCCTCAGAATGTATGAAATTTTGTTTAATTTTTTTAAAGAATTGGATATTGGTTTCATAGGGAAAGTTATTCAGTACGATGGGTGGAATCACCCCCTTAAAAGTTGCAGGTGACTAAATCAACAGCCAGTATTTGGACATATCTTTTGTACGGGATTTTGGTCTTTAGAGTCAAATTCTGGTCTTTTTGCCTAAGTCTATAATTTTGTACCTATTTATACTTACTTGATTACTAGGTCAGAGACCAATAATCTAGTTAATGAAACTCAAAAATTCGGAAGGTACTAAGAATAACAAGATTTAGAATTTTTTTTTTTTTAAATAACACTTATAATAGTTTAGATTTTTTGACCAGGGGTAATATATTTTTATAGAAAATGTAGAACCATTACACCTTATTTTTATAACAATGTTAACAATACGTGACCTCTACACTAAGTGTTAAAACACGCCCTAATTGATGATCATTTCAAATGTACCTACTACGCATAGGTATCATTTATAGTTACAATATATTATGTACTCTAACTACGTAACTAACCCGCAGTTATGCCAATCCATTAGCAAGTCCGTAACATCACTACGTAACGGTCATCGTAAGTGATTTCGTTTTTAGGGTTCCGTACCAAAATGGTAAAAAAGGAACCCTTATGGTGCGACTACGTCTGTCTGTCTGTCTGTCTGTCTGTCACACCTGCTTATTTCAGCAACTACTAATGCTATCGACTTGAAATTTGGAACAGTTATAAAGAATGCTTGTTCAACTTTATTGCAAATGAAAAAAGTCCAAAAATATTTTTATTTTCATTGCAAAAGGGGCCGGAGTGGGGGTCCGAAATTTTAAAGTGGGGTTACTAGGTCAAGTGACATATCATATGAAAGGGCTTGATCTGCACATTTCAAAATATATTTTTATTTTATTTTATGTCTCACAGTTTTCGACATATGATGAAAAATGTCAAAAAAAATACCATTCCCCCCCCCTTATCTCCGAAGTTTGCGGGGCGAAAAATCTGAAATAATTAGAGTTTATAGGAATTGACCCAAATATGGCACTAAAAATAAAACGATGTTCCTAACTAGTACAGTTTTTTCAAAATCATCAAAATTTCTTCACACACAAACTTAGTTACGCGGTCCGGTTTTTTTCACTTTATACGTCCACAAATGATACGGAACCCTCGGTGCGCGAGTACGACTCGCACTTGGCCGGTTTTTTTAAATAGAATACGAAGATAATTTTGGTTGATACGATTGATAGATGAGCGAAATTTTGTAATGAGTTGTAGTTTTCTAAGTGCCCTGTGGCAATTCGTTGCATCTAATTCATAAACATTTGCAAGTGTAATTTCGTGTTACCTATATGCTTTTATACATTTACTATACATAGTTACATACATATCCACATTGATGAACTAAAGCCAATTCAATATATTCATTTTCTATAAGCATGAATGTAGTTATCAAACCCAAGCTAACTTTATCAAATAGTTAACGTGGTATTATTATTTCAATACTAATTAACTGCCACCCGATTTTATCGCAATTTTCCTGTTTACACAGAAATGTATGTGAAACAACATAATGTTACTTACTTGTGTCCCGCTCTTTTGGTCCTGCATGCGCAAGAGTTTTGGGTTAGAAATGTTTAACATACTAACTACAGACTCTTAAAAACATCCTACATAGATCAGAAGTTAACTGATGATTTTTGGTCTTTTGGGTTTTAGCTACCTACTCTTTAAAGTTTTAAACTATGAAATTGAACCACTATTTAAACTACAGCAATGTATTGGGTGTAACGTTAAAAACCAGCAGTTCCAAAATGTTGTCGAGGGATATGGCTATATTTGATTTTTTCGTGACTTCAAAGTTGGTTTCGTAATTAATCGAATAAGTATCGGATACTGAATAGCGTCCTCCGATACGTTCCTCGTTTAACGTTACCTAGTTATAAAAATCTTAGCTATTTGGAAAAAGTTCCAGAATAACTTGGAAACTTACCCAATTTGTCAGGAGATGTTCTAGAGTCGTCCCTGAACACTCGTCTCCTGAACTGAGGGTCTGGTGTGATGGGCTCATACGGCGAGGATCCGGTACGCTTGAACAGAATCTGAAGACAATACAATTAGTTAAAGGCTTGGTGGGGCAACAATCTTCGCAAGGATTCTTCTGGTGGTAGATGGAAAAGACAGCTGAGGACTTGCAAATGTTTATATTTAACGGTAGGCTAATTTAACTGCCGGCCTAGCATGACCACGATAGAAACGGGTTTTGTCTACATAGAAATAGACAAAGTGACAGATAGTAGAAACATTTCAACGTTTTATGAATGAAATCTGTCACTTTGTCTATTTCTATGTAGACAAAACCCGTTTCTATCGTGGTCATGCTAGGCCGGCTGGTCCGTTCGCGTTAAGAAAATAGTGACGTCATCGCCTAGCAACGCTGTCAACAGTTGCATGGTTACGTCTATAGTTGCGTCCAAAGTTGTCGCCTAGTGGTTGGTGACATGTTTTTTTTTCAACTATGGATAGTCCATAATAGTCGCCTAGTGGTTGGTGACATCTTTTTTTTTTTCAACTATGGAGTATCCATAGTTGTCGCCTAGTGGTTGGTGACATGTTTTTTTTTCAACTATGGATAGTCCATAATAGTCGCCTAGTGGTTGGTGACATCTTTTTTTTTTTCAACTATGGAGTATCCATAGTTTTCGCCTAGTGGTTGGTGACATGTTTTTTGTGCTTAGACATTTAGGTGTCAGTGAAAACGGGTATAAGTATATTACTTAGGTACTATTATGAGGAGTCCATTCAATGTTTCTGGTACATGGTACATACCTTGCTGAGGGTGTATACGAAGAAGACAATGATGCAAATGGTGTAGATCGGCATCACGAAGCCCATGGAAGACTTGGGGGTCGGCACTGGGCCGCCCGGGGAGCCAAGCGGAGGACGCATTCCGGGGATCGGCGGGGGCTAGAATAGGATAAAAGATAGTTTAATATTTATTGGAAAATTCTTATACAAATTGGAGATATGCTGCTGTACTGTTCGTTTCTACTGCATTTACCTACATTTATAGTCATGAGAAGTATCTAACTTCCCTTCTGCACGCGTAGCATAACCAATTTCATATCGGTAGAAAACTTTCTACAATCTGTCATTTTGTCTATTATTCAGGTCGCTCGTTTTTGGTTACGCCGTTACGGGTGCTGCATATATCTTGATGTGGCGCTTTATAGTTTTCAGTTTGTCTTTCGGAGACAATAGTGTCCTCACACTTTTTACCATTGCCAGGTGATCTTGTTGCCAGGTTAATTGGAAAGATAAAAAACTGGATGGTTATTTTTGAGAGGCCGTAGAATTCATTCTGTTTTAGCCTTTTTGGGTCAACTACATCAAATTGTAATGATAATAAAGATATCACAAACTGGGACATAAGGACATTGAGGACTCCATCACCACATGCACGATTTAAGGAAACAACTTTTGTATTATTTTATTGTACCAGTTTCCCTCAGCCTTCGCCACTTGTATTTAGCAATTATCATAATAATTGTTATCATAAAAGTATGGTTCTGCTAGTCGCCTTTTGACGATACGACAGAAGGACCAAGCGAAATATTAGCAGACAAAGAAACCACAAGAAATATAACATAAAGGCAATCTTGTCATAAAAATGTTAGGGGATTAAACGTTAGTAATTAATGCACACACAAGCAGCAACAAGTTTTGATTCATGTCCAATTGGCAACAATGGCAGCTCAAGAACCCCATTAATAAATTCTAATTGATACAATTTCACTTTCGCCATATGCACGTTAATAACTATCGTGATGCAAAAACTGTTCTTGTAGGTATATGATGAAAGCATCCACAGAAATAGATGTCCTAAAATATGACACAAATTGTGCTAAACATTTTTTCTTCATAATAATATCAATATCAATGTCTGCTAATTCTGGAGTATTCTATCGTCTCCGAACATCCAATTCTTTTTCGTTACTTGCCTACCTACCGACAGACGTTTAATTTCGCACTCGCCCTTAAATGATGAATGATTAACAATATTTTGGATTAGCTATTGCATCTGCGTGAAAATGGATGAAAAGTAGCCTATGTGCTTTTCAAGGTCCCAGGCTACCTCTTTGTCAAATATCCAAATCCGTCCAGCCGTTTCAGCGTGAAGGAGTAACAAACACACACACAAACTTTCCCATTTATAATATTAGTAGGTACGATAGCAGGACAACTGTGGTAAAACATATTATACCTTTAGCATTCCCTCGTGTATGATCGAGTGATAGTAAAAATTATCGATCTACAAAGGAATATATCACAATAATATAAATAACTCCAGTATTCGCATCACCGATCCTGGTTCCACGTCGATGTAAATCAGTGTTATTCCAAGAAGTGTATTGAAGCGTGACACCGAACAATATTGACCCAAATATCAATTTACATTTCAGGGAATCGGAAAACCCTGTCTAGCAACTAATATACGGTCACACTAACCAAACTATTCCCATTATTATTTGAATAATTAATAGATCCACCGATATTGACTTCTAGACCAGAAAATTATTCAAAACATGTAGGTACCTGTTTAGACTGAAGATCCTGCATTTTTCACAATTTTTAACAACTTTTCCACTTATAATTTCCAACCAACTGGTAGATTAGCAATACACGCACAAAAAACGGGAAATTTTGTTCGCAGCTTCAATTATAAATGACACGATTATCGTTTAACGTCTGGAGACGATACTGACGGACTGCGATCGAATCAAATGTGTACTGTCCGCCCTCGTTTACGACGCGCCGTAATGGTTTCCTGTTTTTACTGGCTTTTAGACAATCTATGTTTGCGATTTTGCCATGACGGACGTATTGGCTAATGTGTTGTATCAAAGGAGTGTGATTGGCTGTTTACTGTTGAGGGTTGGCCGAATGTTTGCCGTGCGGAGCTAAAAGACCAATCGGTAAAGGACCAAATGTTCAAATTATGTCTATTTCATTAGAAGACCTAAGTAAAACAGGTATTAAATAAAAGAATTTACATAGCGCAAAAAATCATGTCACCAATAATTAGGCGACAACCATGGATAGTCCATAGTTGTCGCCTAGCGGTTGGTGACATCTTTTTTTGTGCTAAGTAACTTAGGTGTCTCCTAGTGTTCGTGAAAAGGGGCATTAGTGTATTACTTTAGAAATATAGGAATAAACAGTTTCAGGTAAGTTTGACATTAACATAGGAGTCTGCGTTTTAGCATACGCATATTATCTGTCGCTGCGATTGTTTTGCCGCAGCTGTGCGCCCGCCCTAAAGTCTTTACTACCTTCAAAATATCCCGTGTTGTTATTATTGCTTAGATTTCCGTAATTATGGGGAATATTTTCATTACGTTATGAAAATAGGTTTTACGATTACATTCCGGTGGTAAAATTATGTTCATCATTTTATAGTTCCATGTCGTGTTGATGAGAGCGTTGAAAAAACAACTTCTGATGATTCATTTTAGTAAACTTGACATTAGGAAACAGGCAATTATAATGCCAAAATGTTTTTATCAACATATTTTATTCTTCATTAACTGCCAATGTTTTTAACTCGTTGTTAGGTATATGTCTGGGTTATGTTCAATACATTTTTCTTAGATTTTATTTTCGACAGTGCATCAGGCAACTGCTGTTCCTCTTATATGATGAAGGTCTTTCAAATGAGGCTTTGTAGCACATTTTATACAGGGTAAAATTAAAACCAGTGCGGTTATTTTACGAGGTGAAAGTACTCATGAATATGATCAACTTTTATTATGGGACCGACACTGAAATATGAAAAAAAAAATCCTAAAATATCCGCACTGGTTTTAATTTTACCCTGTATACCTAATTACTTAGTAGTTGGCAGTTAGAGGGACTCGTGGCTAAATGGCAGCCGCGCTGATCGATCTATCTGCGAGGTTAAACTGCGCTTGCCGCGGTCAGTCCTTGGATGGGTAACCGTTCTTTACACATCGGGACCCCTCCGTGCCTCGGAGCACAATAAACAGTCGGTCCCGGTTGTCATAGGAATATCTTTCGAGTCATTACGGGTATTCTGACAACTGGTCTAACTTTCGAATACTGGTATTACCCAATAATGGGGTCGTGGAGGTCAGGTGGCAGTCGCTCCACGTAAAATACTGATATTCAGCCGCAACCAGTTAAGACTGGAAGCCGACCCCAATATAGTTTGGGAAAAGGCTGCCTGATGACGCGGATGTTTAATAGATTGGCAGTTTGACTTGTAGCCTGTGGATAGTTCAAACGGATGCTGTTCCATTCGATAGATAATAATAAATTTTATACAGATTCTCACGAAATCAAACATTGAATTAAGCAATATTTCAACGTGACGTGGGTTCAATGTCATTCCCACTCTCTGTCTAATGATAATCATGATTAAAACACACATTACGATATTATATAGATTCACTTAGAAAGGGAGAACGTCCTACATGCCAACCTCTTACAGAGAACATCTCTTGGTTCATAGATTAGGTTAGATTAGGTCATGGAGACATTAATTTGATTCTTGAATGCCTACACTTAAAGTCCATAATTATCCCTTTGACTGTCACTAATGAGACACAATTGATTTTCTATTATTAGCGACCTGAATCAGCACCCTAATCGCGTAACTCAATTGCCATCACCATGGCATTGTTTTTGACATTCATTACGCCGTATGATTGTTAATCCGTGCTCCCGTAACTAGCTCAACGCCGCAATGCATGTTGTTAAACTGTCAAAACTGAAAGCCACGGTGAAAGAAATTGAGTTACGCAATTAGGCTGCGCGTTGATCGACAGGTGAACTATTAACAAGCTTAGGTTTTAGGAACAAGATAACTCAATAAAAATCTAATCAGGCAAGCTTGGAAGCGGCGGAACTGAGGATCGTATTACAGAACCTAACTCAAGACTTGAGTCTCGAGTCTTGAGCATTACTTGAGACTACATAGTTTCAAACTTTCAAGCCATTTTATTGGTTAAAACTAATCATAAGTAATATTTGACTCGTGAGTTAGGTTCTGTGATACGACCCATAAAGTCCTGTTTTATGATCCTTATGCATCGTCCATATTCCACTATAAATGGTGGTGAACACATTATTGCTAAAATATGAATATTGGTAAAATCTAATATTGTATGGTCTGTATTTAAAATCATCCTTCACCCATGTCATTTAACTTTGACCTATCCCACTTTGCGGCACAGACAATAATCGTGGACGCGCCTACCGTCTGCATAACCTACTTACTCTATGACCAAATGTTTGGGACGCATGTAGGCGACCTCGAAGACCGCGAGATTGTCTACACGCCTATGCTCGTCAGCTGTTCAGCTAATTTACTGACAAACGTAGCTATATCTTAGCTAGTAATTGGGACATAGTAATTAAAATTTCTATGTTGTAAGTTCCAATTTTTCAAATCCATGATTGTCGCCTAATGGTTGGTGACATATTTTTTGCGCTAGGTAACTCCTTTTAATATTTAAACATTTCATGTAAGTGTCTCCTAGTGTTAGTGAAAACGGGCATTAGCCAGTTGCTTCAAGTGACTCAATAAGAGCTCTTATTGCAGAATGTGCAAGTTCAATGCAACTAGAGCTAATTACTAACGAATTTCTAAGTCAGACCAAAAGGTTTCTTGCTGGCAAGAGAAAATCACATTCAATCTAAACACCAGAATTGTGCTTCTATCAGAACGCTTGCAATCTTTTAAATTTTTTTTATTCAATAAAAGGCGTTTGACCGTCATCTCGCCTCATGATACGCGACGATGCGGTCTACGATGAAGCACGCTTGCCTAGAAGAAACCGATTCACTCGTGACTTGAAGATACCCAGATTGTAACTGACGGGAAACACACATTAGGAACTTTTCATGATCTATTGAGGGCTTCTAAGTTTTATTCATATGTCAATCGCAAATAAGTGAAAGCTAGATAACGTAACGTATAATGGCGCCTACCTTCCTAGGCAATAAAGTGCGTTTAGAGCACTTCATTTATATGCTTCAGCACGCACCTTTATTGTTTGAAAGTCGCCATAAATTGAATTGCATTCATATGTCCGGGTGCGAGTTAACGCCTCCGTATGTTATCATGTCATCATCATCATCATCACCCTTATCACCACGTATGACGAATCGAAACTTGGAAACGAATTGCGAACGCTTATGAGAGAGAGGGTACGTCCCGTATTGCTACATGTCCCGTATTTGTCACGATTTTAGACAAAATACGAAAAAGGCCCATAGCTGGGTGGCGCAAGCAGCGGGCGGGAGATGCGGGGGTGCGGTAGTCGCTATGTTGAAAGCGAGGGACCTGTTTGTCCCCTAAGTCTAAGTTCTTTGTAATAAGGGTGAAAAGTGGTCGACCGTCAATGTTCTCGAGTGTACGGCATACATAGGCACGATGTACGGGCGTTTGCCACCATCATCGTATATAAAAAAAACTTTTGGACGTCTCGTATCCCTCCCTGTCAAGAGTTCAAGACAGTCCATCTGTGTCAAGTTCTTAATAGTACTTTTCCTCTGCTAGGATACAGCCCTGGTCCATCCTAATCGTAATACCATAGACGCATCTGCTCATGAATCTATGACTAACGTCGGTACACCTATTTGTATGTGTAGGCGGCCTCTAAACGAGATTATTGTCTTACGAGCCGAGCCCAATATTGACAAATTGTTTGATGTCCCTCCGCCGTAACACTATGGGCTAGCCACCTTTATATCAGAGAGAATAGACTAAGGAGGAACAACTCTGTGTATGAGAAGTGTCCATCAAAATGTGGTAAATAAGGGTGGCGCTACTGGTGTTACAGTTCTTAATAAGAAGTTAATGTTGATAACAAAACATGTAATTTGGAAGAAAAAGAAGAAAATTCATTGAATGCACATTTATAACTGCTCTTGTACCTACAAAATCCTAAAAAATGACATACAGCTAAAAAGAAAGTCCATAAATCACTGCATTACCGTAGCGACGCCCGCCGTCGATGCGAGCTATGCGCGGGAGTGTCACTGCGGGCTATTTCTGCGCACTGTGTCTAGGCCGCGCATGTGGGTCGCCCCATCCAATGCCAGCCGCACATTTGTTTATCTACCTAGTTCTGAGAACGAGCCGCTTGTGTACAGCCTCAGTTTTAAGTAGATTAAGAGGCTCTTCAGTTAAAAGTAGCTATGATGAAAATAGAAAATAATGTTTTATTCATTGGTTTGATACAAGAAATCGGTTCAGTCTCTTTCATCGACAAATAAAGCATGTAAGTGACAAGAGTCAAAACAGCAGTCTAAAATACAAAAAAAAAAAATGTAGTCGCACCGCATCCTACTGCCAATAAATTAATGTTTCTAGAAGTAAACTGTCATAAGTAATAACTAGCATAAAGTGTACCAGTGTCCGTCAGCGACTTCACTGCAGTAGACCAAACATTTCCAAAACTCGTTAGAAACTCAGTAAATCAATAAATTTTCTTCCAAACCCACTAGGTACTGTACATAATCTCCATATTCCTTTCATCCGAAGTACAACAAAATTACGAAAACGCTAACAAACGTAAATTACACGCAGAGTTCAAACTGATGCACAACACACATTTTGCTCCACACCAACCATTGACGCAAATTGTTTATCATAATTAGCTCATCAGCAAACGTCTACGTATATTCAAATCCTCTTATTTTTAAAACAAAACAAAAAACTTGAATTTTCGTCTTACTATCATGCAAATGGTGTTTCAAAGACATTTTGTTCAGAACATCGCTTTGTGGATAGATAACTGTAGTGGCCTCTTTGACAAAGTTGTTGCTAAGTGGTAAATAAACTAGCCCAGTTTCATGGGTAATTGTATTTCTTGGCGGTTTAGTGTTAATTGTTGTTTTACTGTCTTGCTCCCAATTCAGTTTGCAGTAGAATCTTCAAATGTTTCTGGTTGAACAACTACATAATGCCCAGATTGTACCCATTCTAATGAACTGGCATTCTAGTACCGGTTAACATTATTCCAGTGGCATTCCAGCGTTGCTGGACTGGAATTCTACTGGAATAATTTGAACCGGGCATAAAAGAAATCAGCCTGATCTAACTTTATGGTGTCACGAATTTCATACTGTTCGATTTTCAATAACATGCCTAAACTTGTGCGATGTTTAGTCATTCATGCTGTCACTTGTTTTTTTTTATTTTTTTTTATTCTGACACAACTATTATTTAAAAAAATATAAAATGTAACGCTTGTAAAAGTAGGCCGCTCCAATAAATTGCCACAGCGAACGATCCCGAGCCGTGTGCAACTCATCCATTATAATTATTGCATGGATATTGGCAGTTTCAATCCAATACAAATTCAATTACTCTAATTTCCCAGGCGGCATCGTGTTTCATAATTTTATGGTAAATATTTGCAAGATAAACTTAGTCCGTTAAGTCCGTTTATTGCGTCATCTTAATGCACGTAATAGTATTTGAACTTAAGATTTCGCTTTAATGAAATTGGACTTGAATTTAGTTCAGCCAAAACAACTCAAACACAAGTCACTTTTGAGAAATCAGCATTCAAAGTTCAGTTTACTGATATTGTACTCAGAATTTGTATTTTTTTTATGCTTTGTATTTGTTTATGTCTGCCTTTTTCGCTGAATGTAAGACCCGACTTCTCTGGGCCTTTTGCTATATTTAGAGCATAATTTTTTTAACAATATTGTGGGTTGAGTTCTTTCTGCTAAACTACGCCCAATTTATCAGTGGTGAGAAAATGCTATTTACATTTTTTGAGGCCAAATACTTTTCATAAATATAATTATTTCAGATCAGATCTAGTCAATATTCATGAACAGATCAAATAGACGAAGAAGCAAAACGCAAAGTAGGTACAACTCCATTAATAAAAAATACAATACAGATTTTCATTTGAGCCTTGAATTACCTTGATAACAATTCTAGACCACTTATAAGTAGCCAAACTTGGTTAAAAAGACGATATGAACTCATATTGGCCGAATAGACGAAATGAACTCGGTGTTCCTGTAGTATCTTCAAGAACTGACGGTCGTTGACGCAACCGACCTTGACTGCCTCGCATTGACATTCCGGGACACATAGCATTGATACTTGGCAATGGACGTAGCTTTCAACAAAATTTTCTTTCTCTTCCGTTTGCAATTAACTATTTGGATACAGCATCTCCTGAATAATTAGCATTGGCTATTAGTCCTCCATTTATGCAATGATGAATATCCAGGTTTATTCGTCTTTGGAGTTTATTGCTATAAGGACCTACTTGAGCCAAAAATGTGATCTTATATCGATAATTAATCATATGCTAATAATAATGATATTATTAATTGTGTGAACTCTTAGACGGTTTAAAACAATTTGACAGTGTGCCAAGTTGTTCGTTAACTGTGTGGTGCCATTGTTTCCTCTTCAAGAGACGAAAGTCGATATTTCAAAGTCCGTTCAGGTTGAACGTGTTTTAATCATTTGGAAGTTGAACGAAGATGAAATAGAACGATTTAGGAAGTCATAATCGTAGCAGCAATAATATTTTTCAAATAAAGTTTGGAATGTGGAGTGATTTTTTTTGTAAGAAAAATGCAGTTTTCACTTATTGCTGTTCGCCATCGTTTATTTTATTACTTTACGTGAGCAATTCTTGTTTATTATAATTGGTTTCTCGGAAATGGCTCTAACGATTTGGATGAAATTTTGAATTTAGACAATGTTTTACTTTTCAACTTGTATGTAGATAGGTGTCACCGTCGAGCGAAGCTCGGTCGCCAAGGTACAGTCTATAATCTGCATCAGCACGAATAACTTTCAAGGAACCGTATTATGAAATGCAAAAGTCATCATTTTTATGTTGTGAAAAGGGGATGATGATGGTATAGCTCCATTTTTTGCACTGGAAGAATAGTGACCCTACACGTTATACACTTATACTAGGAAACCTGCAAAGTTCTACTAGAATTATCGGTATTGACACACCATATTTTATTCATCCCAAAATTTCTCACGCCACAAAGCTATTTTGGCTCTGTCTGCAATAGCTTGATCATCATTTTAATTAGATCAAGAATATTAAAGTATATTCGATAGATGATGGTGTTACTAACATGTGTGCCGCCAGAAGCCATAAGCACCAAAAATAATGACGATGACATCATGCTTGTAAGTTTACTCGTGATCTTTCTATCCGCAATGAGCGTTTAATTAATAAACGATTGGCGGATAGTAGCTCTCTTCGTTAGAAGAAGAAAGAAAGAAATAAACAAAGTTTATTTGGCACGAAAACAGTCAGACACACAGACGAAATTCATAATAAGATAATAAAAAAAAACACCAAACGGCAGAGTTAATAATGTTTCTGTGTGTCTAGCGGCTATGCCAAATAGGTTCAGTTCAGCATAAATGTCAGACCACTAGTGGCTGACGCTGGTTTTCAACTGAACCCAATTTTCGACGTTACTATCAGTCATGTTTAGTTCGCGGCAACAAATACCACTTTTTCTCTACCACGGATGCAGTGACAATCAACAACGGTACTGGCAACAAGTGTGAAAAGTTCTCCTTTCCTTTAATAACAACAAACTTTCATCAAATCCTGCTGCCAAATATGATCATAGCAGTACATTAGGTGCGTCCGGCGCTGCTTGGGCAGTCAGAATCGCTACCAATCATACTGCTTAACTGGTCTTGACCACCAAAGATGAAGTTACATTTCAAATGTCAACATCGAAAATTATTAGTAGAATCTGAAGACCAATATTATCGTAATGAATTTAGCACTATGACAGATAGGTATCTGACAGTTGATTAACTGAGATTAGATTTTGAATTGACTAGAAATGGTATTCGGCTAATCAGTTTTGTTAAGCACAAGAACATAATTATCTATTGTTATTTACGTGCCAGTCCAGAATGTTAGCAGAATGTCCGGTTTTGGCTTTAATCAACTTTTGAATCAATTTCATTGCGATATAAGTTTTGTCGTTGTTTGTCAAAAGAATATCATTTATGACATTGATGACACTGAGAATAGTTCAGAACTAGATAATATTTTGAACATTTTAATTAGGAGTTGCCCTTCAGATCTGTGGTTGATTTTACGACTTGTACCAAACATCAGAAGAAACCACGAGTTAACCAACAAATAGTTAAACTAGGACAATAAACGTTTAATCTTGTTTACCGTTCCATAGTGTTTGTTTGAACCTTCATTGTGAAACATAAAACGGAATTAATTATTAAGGCAGAGCTTATATTGGTAGCAAGTTTCAGTACTTACACCTAAACTAGGTAAAAACTGCCTGTTTTAAGCGAAAGGGCTTATGTGTATGTAGCTCCCGTAAACCTAGTTCAACTTACAGCCCCTGAGGCATGCTAAAATCTCTACCAGAAAATTAAATCTTACTTATTTGGGGCCGTTTTATGTACTGTTAAAATCATGTTCCTTTGAGATAAGGGATAATGCTACTCGTTGTGTAGCTCCGTCTCTCTCATTCATGCTGAAACTATGATTGCAGAAACCGACCTTTAGACTTAGAACATAATAACAAAGCTAATGAACAGTACTTTGAAGCTTTTAAGCTTACATATAGTTATGGCGCTAATCTATGCGTACTCACCAGTATTAGAAGTGCTGACCACAGGCGAAGCTATGCTATGTATTAGTACATGTAAGGAGAATTCCCAGTGATTTTACATTATGTTGCTTTTCCAAAGTTACGCTTTTTTTACCCGACTGCGCCAGAAGGAGGATTATTTGCAATACTGGCTCGTTAAAGTTTCTGAGTAGTCAAGAATACCGCATTCGCACTGCAGCTTTTCAAGATCTAATTTGTACGATCTTCAGAACAAAGAACTGCGGGATATTATCCTGCATATAATGATCCAGTGTTCTTCAAGCCTAAACGTTCCCATGTACCTCTGTTAAAGTTTGCAGACAACTGTGAACCCCCTCGAATCCATATCTTCAGTCGCATGTGCTTGCCAGCCAACCGCCATAACGTAAGTCTTGTCGCGAACCCCCTACCATCAAATGGCGGACCCTTGATTCGCGTACCCCACTTTGAGAAATGATGGTCTAAAAGGACGCGTTTGACTAATTTCTACGTCTCATTGATGAACAATCGATTTAGTACAGTTAAAATATATAACTTTTGGTCCAGCAACAAACCACCAGGAACCCCCGACCTACCTTGTAAGTTGCAAAGCCTCACAAGCGTCCTCCCCCCTCAACTGACCTTCACATCCAGTTCGACCTCGTAATACACGGATAGCGGTGAGGATCGTACCCTGACGTGGGGGGGCATCGCCACGGTGGTCTTCGTGGGGGTTGGAGGGGCTCCAGGAGGGATCGCCCGTCCCCTTTCGCGGAGAGCCGGGTGAGGTCCTGCGCCTCGGGTGAGAGGTCGCTCCTGTTTGATAGCTGGAGAACAAACACCAAATTAGTACTGTGCTTCGTTTAGGTCTCTTTCAATTTAGACGTTTGGTGTCGGACTGCTGCCGTGTGGTAGCCGTACGGGTGTCGCACCACCGATGTTTTTAGGGTTCCGTACCTCAAAAGGAAAAATGGAACCCTTATAAAATCATTTTGTCGTCCGTCTGTCACCGGACAATAAATTGAGCCATCTTCTCGCTGCCACACGCCAGCCTGCAGTCCAGCAACAAACGTCTAAATTCAAAGAGCCTTTAGAGTACGGGTTAATTACTTTTTGCTATCTTTATCTAACAGTTAAAATAAAACAGAAACGGAAGGATCATACCAAAAACTGGTTAGCTAGTAGCGATTTTGAGCAGCTTTCATCTCTCTTGTTTTACAAAATAGCAATATTTTTAATTCAGTTCAGATTCGTCCAACTGAATCGGGACCATTAATGTGTTAGATTACAGTGAGAGAGGTACTTAGATGACACACATGGGCAGACATGTTGCAGCAACCGTGCCGTAGTCACGTCTGATTGGCTAATATTGGCCGGTAATGGCCGTCGGATTGGCTCACAGCTGGTTACGCAAGATGGGTACTCAGTTTACCATCTGCTTAATAACATGCATCGGTATATGTATGCCAGGTAGGTAAACATTGGTCCTTTACACAAGTGTCTATAATGTTTTCATTAAAAAGGATTTTTTTTTTCGTCCGCACATTCTGTAGGCAGTGACAGCCTAGTGATTTAACCATGTGCCTCCCACAGCGAATGGTTCGAGTTCGATTCCGAGGCACGCACCGCTGACTTTCGTATTAGAAATAAATTATGACTTGCTTTAACGGTGAAGGAAAACATCGTGAGGAAACCTGCATGCCTGAGAGTTCTCCATAAAGTTCTTGAAGGTGTGTGAGTGAAGTCTGCCAACCTGCACTTAGTTAGCGTGGTGGACTATGGCCTACTCCCTCTCATTCTGAGAGGAAGCCCGTGCCCAGCAGTAGGACAGTCTATAAATAGGGCTGATATTATTTTATTATTATATTACATTCTGTAGGCATGTTCCACTTATTTTTATGATTTTCTCATTCCATGGAGGCCTATATGACGTTTTAAGCGCCTTCCTTACTGGCCGGTGCGTTTTGTCGCAAAGGCTCGGTACAGAGACGCGTGTATGCGCTCGGTGAAGAATCTGCCTATATATTCTGTACCAACACGCCGCTGGAGAACTGTTCGAAGGAGAATGTCACGGTGAGATTCTCCCTCGAACGTTCGCAAACAAATTGGCAGTTCTCGCGGTAATATCATGCGCCGTGTCGGTACAGAAAAGAGATGCTGTACCGAAACGAAAACGCACGGGGCGGTCAGGAAGGCGCCTCAGTAGGTCCACCTTCACTTTAAGTGCGTAGGTAGTAAGTACGTAACACTGCATAGTGTATATTTAATTTTCAAGTGCTAAACACCCGTCACGACTGTGACACTTGATTTAAATTTCTCTACTTATGCCAGAGAGAATGTCAACATTGTGATACTTAGCTCAATGAATGGGTATTTCATTGAGACTATTCGGACATGGAATGTAACTGGCATATAGCTTTTTTTGGTAAAACCTATCAGTAGTGTAGGGTGAGGGAAAACTGGTACAATAAAATAGTAACAAAATTATAAATAATTTAGTTTTACTTTGTCGTAGATATTCGTTTATTCACTGTATTTACATACTGTGAATAGGCGAATTCATGGATAGGTATGACATAAATAAAATGGAATTATTTATTGTTATTAATTAGTTATAATTTTGTTACTATTTGAATGTTCCGGCTACCGCTCACCCCTTCGTCGCTGACCTATATTATCTTTGAAGACGATGCTACTCAGATAAAGTGTGGGTAAAATAAAAGTAAACATTGACATGATAATAATAATTATAATTATTTATTTAGTAAGTAATTAGTTAAATAATATCACACAAAACTCACACTAAAGTTAATCATAGTTAATTATTTGATAATGATAAGCACATAAATATAATACATATTATACACCAGTGGCGAAAAGTGAGGGGAAGCCGGTACAATAACTTCATAATAAAATTATAAATAATTACGTTTTACTAATGTCATACCCAGTCGCCTATTCAAAATAGGTACCTATGTAAATACAGTGAATAAAAGAATAGGTATGACAAAATAAAACGAAATTATTTTATTGTACCGGCTTATAATTTTGTTACTATTTTATTGTACCGACTTCCCCTCACCCTTCGCCACTGGCACAAACCCACCAGCTTTGGGTACGGAACCCTAAATTAGTTAATACAGCAGCTTAATTAAAACTTACAAATATGTATAAATAAATAATAAGCGTCATTTACATAGACCACAAGATGAATCACAGCTAACCACTAGATAATGATAGATGACTAAACATTGCCTCAGTACAAAAAATATTACCTACTTATAATAAGCAATACGCCCGCCCGGTTATACATTAACACATCATTATTTTTTATTTAATTATATAATAATAAGTCGGGTTTTCCTTCCTGACGATATAAGTCCAGAACGGACGAACCGATTTCCACGGTTTTGCATTCGTTGAAAAGGTCTCGGGCTCCGTGAGGTTTATTGCAAAGAAAATTTAGGAAAATTTAAAGAGAAAAGCGGGAAAATCTTTTTTCACATACAGCGCCATCTCTGATACATAGCATGTACTACGGTGGCGAAACGGAGTTCGCCGGGTTTGCTAGTTTAAATATATATTATATATAATAATAATTAAATTATATTAAATATATAATATTATTATTATTTAATATATATTACATCAGTGATTCCTAACCCGTTTTCCTAACCTTTTCAATTTTCAATCTTGTTACCCCTATGACCTAAAAAATCTTTCGTCCATTCACCCCAGTGCTGGTAGCAACTAATCTACTTTTGCCATCAGATTCTGGTCGACCTATATTGTTTTGCATTCGTATGTTTTTCAATGTTAGATTTAGTTTTAATTAATAATTATACAATTTATTTTCTATTTGCAGTCTTATTACCCCTGCAGAATAGCTGGTTTACCATCGAGGGGTAATTACCCCCAGGTTGAGACCCCAGGTCCTACATAAATATTAGCTAAAACTGAGATCGCCTATGAGCTTTTAAAGAGTACGATTCGCTTATTCTGACACAGGACGAAACAATATAATAACCGCTGGATGCTGGCAACGCTGACGGATCGTTATGGTGATGCTTTTGAGAGGTACAGTGGGTTAGGAGACATCTTTCGGCTGATATATGATGATGATTCTAATACCTTCAAAGATGCTCGTGAATATGGCTGAGATATAAGCTGTAAGTTGTTGCCTAATAAAATTAAAACCTTGATAATAAAAGATTTTGCAAATCTTTTATTATCAAGGTTTTAATTTTAGGATCAGTGGAATTTTAATTTCCGTCTAATTCGTAGGCTCAACAAACACAAACCAACTTGTCGTATTTTATCTGCGCACACAAAATGCAAGGTTAATTATAACCCATTTGTAGTAACCAGCAACTTCCTAATATTCATCACATAGGGTGCGCGTGAGTCACTGCTGACGTGCTGACGCGTGATTGACAGTATTAGGTCAGATGTTTTATTTGATCCTTTTGTCAAGAGCATGGAAAATTCTTTAGCTGGCTTTTAAAACGTTTTGTAAGGATGTATGAAATTAAATTGTATGTCTATTTTACAGGCAAAATAATAAAAACTTGTGGTTGTGGTACCTATTATGCTATTTAACCAAAAAAATATTGACAATATTTTAACATTTATTTCGGGTTCTTCAGGATTGAGGATTTCAGAGTTCCTACTCCATAGAAATGCTTTATACAATTTAAGTTTAAGTAATTTATAAAGTAATCTAATCACACAGTAATCTATGATAAAACTTACACGTGTGAACACGCGCACATGTATCAATTTGACCCGGATTGTCAATTGGTTACCTAATTTGTTTAAAAAGTAACATATGGGACGCCAAGGTTCCTCGCGGCGCTAACCAGATCCTCATGTAACGCCATGTTAAGTAACTTATACAATACAACAATTTGATTGTGCACATGTCATGATAGGCATAATTATGGTTTAGTCTGTGTCGACAATCGGTTATAAGAAATTCATACATTTATTAAGCAATTATTCTAAACAATTGGTTGCTGTCCCAGGAAAAACAAATAATAGGCTTGTATTTGGCCACCATCTCGCCTGATATTAAACAATGATGCAGTCTACAATGGAGCACGCTTGCCTAGAAGTAACAGATTCACTCGCAACTAGACAGACACCCAGATTGTAACTATCGGGGAACATCCACTCAGGCAGCGCATTCGCAGGCAGGGTTTTTGGGAGGTGTATCAATCATGTCAATAAGAAGAATGTCAGGAGCTTCTCATTTCTGGTCGAAGACCCGCCTAAAGAAGCTTAGTTTTAGTCTGTAAACTACGTATAAAACGTATAACAAATCCAGCATAACTTCTGAAGTCGAGCGTTCATTAGCATTGCCTAACTGCCTAATGCTACACGTCATAGCCTTTATTAAAAATCGTGGTCGTGTATGCGCAATGACTGAATTTCAGACACCACATCAAGGTGCGTAGACGCATAATTTCACGTCCCATCTACAAAGTAAATTAGTTAACGGCTTTAACTTGTCAAAATATGTCGTACCGACCTCCGTATGAGATTCTGATTGATAGTAATCGAATGAAACCTTTCAAAGTAAATGTAATAAAGTTATTTTCGCTGAAAACATGCCACGGGTTCACTAAAATACTGCGTCTATAATGGCCAACTGTGGAGAAAAACATACACTTCAGAATTACTCATCAGTCATCTGTTTACAACGAACACCTTTGGAGACCTAAAAGTCTATATTATGGTTCATTTTATAAAAAAAAAGCAATAGCAATTAAATAAAACACACAAAAATACTTCCAACAGACTCTTCTTAATATGCTATTTCCGGTAGTTTCATTGTTAACTATACCAACAGTATAATTTTTGGCTCTGTCCAAAACTAGCCGAAATGAGAACATTGCACCGGATTAAAAGCAGAATACATTCATATTGGCTCTAATGCACAATAGCCTTAACGTAATATCGATTTAATTTTATTCACGTTTAAAGCATGCAATCTTAATACTTATTTGATTTCAGTCTGGTAATTCAAACACTTTTAGATGGATCAAAACCAAATCTTTCTATAAAGACCTCATATTATTTTTAAAATAATGCAAAGAAGGATGCCTTCTAATAAAATACTAACAGCCGTCGCTGCGTTAAGGAGATATTTCTTTGGACAAAAGATACGTATGAAGTCTCTAAACACCAATACCAATACGCCAAGGTGTCAAATCAGAATGGTTCTAATTTTCTATTCTAACAAGAAGCCACGCCAGCCTCACCGTTACTCATGTGACCTTAGTAATGTGACAATGTGACGTTAAAACTTTTGTTCTTGTCGTAGAGGCCACTAAACGAGTATTACTTGAAATGCCGCTCCATACCACACATTGTGAAAGCTAACGTCTTGTATTTACATTTGCGAGCGAAATGATTGTTGAAATCTTCATGCCGAGTCGATAAATCGACATGTTGGTGTCCCATTTTAGAGGTTTTTAGAAAACTACGTTCTTGCTTTTAAGAGGTGATAACTCTGAGATGGTCTCTATGGTCAGAAGTGGGCTGCGAATGTTGCGATGGATCGAGTTGAAGGGCTAAGATTTGACAATGAGCAATTTCTCGACACCAAAACTATGGTGTACGTTAAAAAAAGAGAAGAAATGATAATTTTTAATTGTTATCTTCAGGATCACAAGTTTACGCACGAAATGTATCTCTTCATAGTTTGTAAACGAATAAGTAATTTGTTGGTCCTTCGGTAAACAACAGAAAACAATAGACGATGCAGTTGCTGCTAATAGGACCACGTTGCCGTAACACTATACAAGAGCTATCAAATGAACCTTGACACGCGGCCTTATCACGATAACCTAAAAATAATCAGGTTTCCTGCAATTCAAACGTACATAACGGCTATTTCGACAGCTTCCTCGAGGAAAATGGATGAAACAACACCAAGATAACGTAAACCTTATAGTAAGAAGCATGAATGGCTGGCAGCAGTTGAAATTACTCACAATCGTATCGCCGGTAACGCCGTGGGAAGAAAAACGTTACTCTAAACACCCATAAAAAATACCATGTGTTTCTGAATTCTGCGTATCGTCGTAAACATTAGCAATGGTGGCAAATCTTGTCATATTTTCAAGATTACTGAAATAATTGTTATGTAATAGTACAAAAGTTATCTTAAGGATCTAAATTGTATCCAGAATTCGTGGAGAATTATCGGGTATTCATATCGCAGTTAGTACAGTCCGTTGAAGAAAAAATACGCCATTGCCAGTCAGAAAGCTGAGCATCGAAGGTGATAATTCTTACGTCTTTACACCAAGCAGTTGAATTGAAAAGCCCTGCGACCATACACAACACAACCGTAAAACGATCAATGAATAAAAGAGAGGCTAAGATAGGAACCTCAGATCATAGAAACAAGGGAGATAATAATGTCAAGGCGCTATTGAGCTTGACGCTTTGACATGACCAAAGTGATCATGTTACTGACGAACCGAACGCGATCGATGATTTATATATTATTTTAGTTCAGTGGGAGTAACTATTGATGAATAACAGTGTTAGACTGTGGGTGTGCGGCATTTTTAATGTGTTGGAGATCTCTATATTTACAAAGAAACATTTGTAGTTGTGACGCACACTGCTTCATAAGTGGCGACAGCGGCTTTCACACTAATTTGCTATAATAATATTATATCTCCTTGTTCTGAGATAGGAACGATAATATATGGCGGACCAGTGGCGAAGGGTGAGGGGAAACCGGTACAATAAAATAGTAACAAAATTAAAAATAATTCATTTTTATTAAGTATGTCATATCTATTCGCCTATTCAAAATATGTGAATACAGTGAATATATATTTTTTTTTATCTCCTTCTTAATGCAATCTGTCCTGGGAAATTCAGCAATAGGTAGATGATAGTTAAATGTCTTGCACGGAATGGGGCCACTGCACCATCCGATCAATACTAAAGCTTGTTCTTGCTGGTTTTATAATAGGTCTTGTGGTGCCCTTCTTTTCAGTCTTGTGAAGATAACTGGATTAGACATTAGTTCCATTGCTAATTGATTTGGGTGGATTTGTGAATAAATGATAATTATGACATGAGTAAAAGGAATTAGGTATTTTAATTAGGAGGAATTAGGTAGCCTAACCTTCGGTCATCATAAATATCGGTCATCATAATGAGGAATTAGGTAGCCTAACCTTCGGTCATCATAGCCATGACGTATGTATACACTATGATTGCATAACCCGGTAAGTGAGGATGCTAAACAGTCCGGTATCAACAGAAACTAAATTTAGTTCTGCTACGTAAACTGCTAGAATGTAATGCACATGTGACTGGTAACCCCAATAGGTGTCTGGTCTTTGATGGGAGTGTTTATGTGATAGGAGTCTGAAATATATTTTATTAATGGATCTTTAATGGAGGAATGATGTGATAAGACAACGTTGAGGTTTAAAATGTAATGACAAAAATCTAAAAGAGTATGCTTCGATGGTCTTAAGATATCTATATGTTCGGGAAAAAGGCCGCTCGGCCGAGTCGAACACGCCAATTCAACGATGATAGATGCTTAGCGAAGTTTTCCGACCGGCACGAGCCGAATATGTAGTAATTGTTGTTCAACAACAAGTGTACAGCACGCCTACATCTCCTTACGTTTCTACCAATGCGAGCAGTACCTCGGCCTATACCTGGCCTACGTTCCTTTAGGCTAAGGTTAGAGAAACTCGAATGCATAGGCAGGTCATGTATACACGCACGGTAATAAACACGAAAAGACCCAATACTTGCTACATGCACCAGAAACGAACACGACATTTGAAATAGCAGATGCGCCTGCGCAATTCACCAAATAAGGACAAAAAAAATATTTAGGAAAGTTTAGCAATATTTTGCCGCATCTGACTAGACTTTGTCACAATATTTTTTGGAAAAAGCGTAGGGGTGAATTAATTTTATAAGTTGTTTATGTGACCGGTTGGCTTCAGTGTAAATGTATCCATAAGTTACATTCGCTAATAAGCTATTCACGACATCTGTAAACGAAGCTAAAGTAAAACTAGAAATAATATTTCACAAGATACCTGTGATGTTAAAATTATGACGAGATATTATCAGATGGTAAGGTCATGGTATAAAGATTACAGAAATTCTTATTCCTACCTACTTAAATGTTAATACCTATTATTTAATTAGTGTTTAGACAGAGTTACAGACGCCTTCGTTAATTGGTTACCCGAGGGGTACCCAATTAATAACTGCGTCTGTACATTCACAAACATAAAGCACCATGCGTGTTACTGTATGTTAGAACACATTTTAACACAATTTGCTTGGCACCAGTTCAGAATAAATGGAATTCCTTTCAAAATTATCAATTAATAGACAATATTATCATGAAATGACTATGGCAACTTTTTCGCGAAGATATTTAATTTTCGGATGCCAAAATCTCATTACAAGTCATCAAAAAACGTATCTAGGTATGTGCAACACATTGTAAGTCTTGCAAATAGATACCTACAATAATTTTGTCAAACCAACGCATTTTGGCTTGCGGTGACAGTCATTAATCTTAAATCTTGGAACCGTTCTGTACAAAGGGCCAAACAAATATGGAACACTCTGGAACAATCTAGAACATTCCACTAACTGTCTTGCTGCGTCCAAGAGTTCTGTGAAATGTGGACACCGAGACTCCAGACAGGCACACCGAAGTGCTCCCTAAGACAGGAGCTGTTGCTGTTCTTCATAGTCTCGACTAGCATCTTGGAAGTCTTCCCAACATTCTCAGTACGTTTTAGGAATGCTGCTAAGTCCAGCCCACAGGTCTCGTTGACCGCTTTCCGACATTCAGCCGCAGCGTAAGGGTTGAGCTTGCCGTCAGCCTGGACAGCTGAGCTGCAGACTTCGTTGATCAGCTCCAGGTAGACCATGTCCGTTTCGAATAGTACCTCGCAGCATCCTGTTGGGTGTTATTAGTAGAAACATGTTGTTGGCAATGTAGAAGCCACTCTTTCAAATAAAAAAAAAATCATAGGTAGATGTCTTAAGAAGCGTAAGTATTCAAAGAGAGTATTCAAATGATGCGAGGGTGACACGGTAGCTCAGTTGGTAAGAGCGACGCCACGATGCGGCGGAGATCGCGGGTTCAAATCCCGCCCGTGTCAGTTGTTTTTGAAATCTCTTAAATATTTCATAACAAAAAAAACAGTATAATATTAGGTAACTGGCTAAATGCATATATCTGAGCTTTAGGTATACTGAATACTAATTATGTAATCTTAAATATGACATGTTAACACTTAACAGTGGCAAAGGGTGAGGGGAAGCCGGTACAATAAAATATTAATAATTCCGTTTTACTTAAATCATACCTATTCATCTATTCAAACAATGTAAATACAGTGAATAAATGAATAGATATGACTTATAATATAACAGAATTATGTATTTATAATTTTGTTACTATTTTATTATCCCAGCTTTTCCTCACCTTTTACCATAAGTTAAATGTTAGAGTGCTTTAAAAAAGAACTCTATACAAACTTAACATTGTGTTCATGGTAATTGTGGATGTATGCAGTTAGCATCAAAGTCTAAATGCAAGAGGATAAAATACAATTTAATACAAAAAGAAATAACTGTTGATAGATTGAGTAGAAATACTTAATTATCACAATCACAAGAACCTAATATGTACACTCGACGCCATTTACGGTCGACCACTTTTCGCCCTTATTACTAAGGACATAAGGGTGAAAAGTGGTCGACCGTAAATGGCGTCGAGTGTACATACATAATTATGTAGGTAACTACTAGACTGGCTTTATATATTTTTTATAATTAATTATTATTGCATCAAACAATTTACTGACTCAGTTTCCATTTATACGAAAATACCTAGCGCTGTATAACTTATTTTTGAATCAATTACTAAGTTATATTGTATATTTTAATAAGAAATAAGTTTTAATTTATTATAACATTTGGTCTGTTGTAACTTTGTATGTAGGTATTGTAGGAGGTAATCTCTAGAACTACTACT
This sequence comes from Thalpophila matura, assembly GCA_948465475.1. Taxonomy (NCBI): domain Eukaryota; kingdom Metazoa; phylum Arthropoda; class Insecta; order Lepidoptera; family Noctuidae; genus Thalpophila; species Thalpophila matura. The sequence continues at coordinate 15,797,194 of OX419191.1, forward strand.
ACTAGAATGCAATATGTTAAATATTAAATGATAAAGTGTAATGCAAGCCTTACACTTACTTTTTTTACATAATGATCAAATCAACATGGTAAAATATCAATAGCCCTATATTTTCCATGAATACTAAAAAACTCTTTAGTAATACCGTTATCAAACTTGTATTTTTTATCCAATTACACTAATTACAGCATTGTTTTCCTGTTGTATTGTTTGAATGTTAAATAACAATTTATTGTTTTGTTCCGATCAATTCCTGGAATGTGAACTAGTAGGTATGATATAAAAACATAATAGTTTATGTTGGTTGGTTTATGCATTGCGATTGCAAATAAAGCTATATTTAAACTTCAAAATAAAGCTATATTTTCTAGGCACAGATTGTATACTTACTACACTGTATTGATAAAATAATAATTATGTATGATTTTTGACATTTACACTAAGCAATTTGATTGCCCGATATTTTCAATAATTTTTTTTTGCAATAACAGCTGTTATTTTCTGCTCGGTACATAGCTTTAAGTTGTTAGTTTGTTAAAATTTGTCCAATATAAATAGGTAATAATTATAACAAGATAATATCGGCAACATTATGAGCAAACCCTAACATTCTACATAAATATTTAATGTGTGATTTTAAGCAACAAACCAGTATTGAAAATGATCATAAACGGACCTTTCTGATATTTATATTTTACTAGTCCAACAATTAACCATATATTCAGTGTAGGTAATGGAATACTTATGAGTAAATAATTGAATATGCAATATTTTATAGTAATTATTCTTGTGTACAGTAAGTACGCCAGTACCACATTCCAATCAGATCTTTCGTAAATATTAAATGCGCAGAGTCAACAGCTGGACCGCGACGTATTTGCACAACAATACCGCGTACTTGTAACTGCAAATACCCACTTTATCGCACGATTTCGCCTAAAATGTGATAAAAATGAACTTTTAAATAACCCAAAATATGACATCAGCTCATCAGCTGTAACCGAGCATGCTACAGTGATAATTTCACAGCCGTAACCGGCGTATAATTAGATTATTATCATCATATCGTGAGCTAAAACGCTCGCTTTCGTCACAGTGTCCAGCGATATTGACATTGAGCTTGTGTTATAAATACCGACATTACCTGCCTCCCGGTCGAACTTGTTCGGCTTGAGCTGCTCCCGACTGGGGCCCAGGACCAGCGGCGACAGGATCCTAGGCCACAACACAGCGAAACACCCAACAACAATCACAAGTACGAACATCGTCTTCCGCGGACCCAACACCTCCTCGTTCGCCATTCTGTCGTCGTGTTTTCGTATCGTTTCGTCACGCACGTACACAGCCGGTCGCACTCTACGGGAACATCGTCGTGTGTGATATAAATAAAGATTTTCGTCCCACGTCCCGCCCGTGAAGAAAGCGCGCAATGACAGCTGTCAGGCGCGCCCTCTCCCGGCGAAAACGTTACGGGAGCGATCCGAATTTTCTTCGTTACGGGAGCGTCCGCAATTTTTCAATCTTCATTTGCAGAAAGCCGGTGGATTGAGCTGGCTCGAAGTGACACAGCCGTATACCAACATCAAACAGCTATGCCGACTTCTTGCCTTCCCAGCCACCGGCTCGGCTTCCTCCGGCGTCCAAGTCGACTGTACGGCATTGCAGTTCAAATATTGACAGAGTGAATTAACGTTTGCCGGGCGAGCGCGGCGCTCGGTGGGCAGAACTCGGAACAATATGCCTGGGCGCGGAGGCGGCGCCGGCTAATAACCCGTCCCCACCGCGATGAGGACTACACGCGCCCAGATGAATACTAATTAGACACTTTGTGTAGGTACTTGTCGTTAGACGAGCATGCCTGAGGAAAAGTACGTATTGTATGCTCAAAGGGTTGTAACGTTCCTGATGTTCGCCACGTGTGAGCCTGATTTTTAAATGTTTTTTATCCGAGAGCGTCGCCTACGCAGCCGCAGATGTCGAATCGGGTCAAAGTATGACTGTATGACATGACATAGGTAGTCATAGTGTTATGTCAATATTGTATTGCGGAAAACATGAACTATTTAGATACAATATGCACTACCTACCTAGGTATGTTGAGTTTACATTCATAAATCAATATGAATGGATATCTACCTAGCTACTGGCTTATTATTACCTTCTACAAACAAACATCAACTCGTATACCTGTTACCTACCCACTCATGACACACCTCACTGACAAGAAAATAATATAGGTACCTAGGTACCTACCTACCTCTAAGTATCCCACAATTTCCGACATAGGTAGCTAAGTACGGTACCTAATGTAGGTAATTTTGTTGTACATAATTGTCAAATACCCAAACGATAAACAAGCCTGTTTCGATCCTGACTAAAAGAAAGGTACCTACTTAGGTAGATAGGTACACTAAATGGCAAGAAAGCAACTTCCCATCTTATACGTTTTAAAATCTTTTTGTGTTATCTAGACTCATCTGATATACCTACTAACTATCCTCTATTAATTCCAATCAGACAGAGATTTAGATGCAATAATTTCGTATAAAACTAACTGCTTGGATTAACGATAATGCTTCCTGCTACTACCTATCACAAAAAAATCGTTTGCAGCTTTGAGCAATATTTTCTCTCCCGATATTTCCCCCTGTCTGTTCAGTTTTGGACATCTTTGACATCATGATAATAGAAATTAGGTAGATCAGTGAAAAAAAGTCCTAAAATATTATCATTTACGTACTTATGTATATACAGTATGAGTCACAGGCTCACAGCCGTGTAAGAGACAAGCTTAGGAAATCTCAGTCCAATGCAAACACGATCTTATCTCTAAACATGCAGGTGGATATACCTACAGTCAGCAAACAAAGATTTTTTGTTATTTATTCGGTAGCTTTCGGTGTTTTTGTACAAACTCCACCTAATTTAGAAGAAGGAAGTTCTATGATTTTTTCAACAAAAGCATTCGCTGATAACATTCATTCACAACATTTTTGGGATCACGTCACTGTTACTATTCAGCTGTAATTGCCTGTTTTTTTTATCATAGTAAGCTTTTTTCTGCGACTCCATCTGCGTAGACTTTAGTATCCCGTGTCAATTTAAAAAAATCCGGCCTTATTATTTCTACTTTCTCTATGTCATAATCATAGGAAAACTGTGCTTTCATCAATAGCATCAAGTTTTACGTGTCTTCTTGTTCAGGCCGCAAACTTTTCAATAAGCCCTCGTAGTAGGTATTATTTTTACTTTTTATACCTAATACTTAATAAGTTATGCAGGTAGGTACCTACCACTGGAATAATGGTGAGAAATGTCCAAGATCGTAGCACCGTATCACGCACGCTATGTAGTTTTTGGTCATCCCCAGCACGTTTAGCATGACCTGCCGGCCTAGCATGACCACGACAGAAACGGGTTTTGTCTACATAGAAATAGACAGTGACAGATTGTAGAAACATTTCTACGTTTTATGAATGAAACGGTAGAAATGTTTCTACAATCTGTCACTTTGTCTATTTCTATGTAGACCAAACCCGTTTCTATCGTGGTCATGCTAGGCCGGCTGCACGCTCAGCAAGAATTCTATCTCTATTCTACCAAATAAAAGATAAAACTCTTTCTATTCAAATCGTTATCTTTTCCAGGGTAGTTACGGTACCTACCGGTCATCCCTATTATGGCATTTGGCAATATTGGACCACTAAATAATGTTCCGAGGTACCTAGGTACCTACCTATGTATCGAGCTGTTTGTCTTGATCCAATCCAACGGGCCCAACCAACTAGGCATTAAAAACCAAAGAGTAGTTATTCTAAACACAACACGATCTAAATCACTGGCTGTTAAGAATAACGAGATAATAAATGTCAAAACCTCCTTTGATGTAACAATTTCAAATAGGTTTTCTACCTCTTTAGTATAAGTAGACCTAGGAGCTTATAATAAGTAGGTACTGGATTATAGGCGTTGAGTAATCTCACAATTTGTTTTAGTAAGAGTGTCTTTTGATATTAGGTATTACCTACAACATACTTAGATTTATTCTGACAAGTACTAAACTAATGTGCATTGTAGCTGGCCGCTCAAGAAGGGTCCATCCATTCATAATTCTGCACCTAATTCTCTCTAAGTTATCGAAGAAGCTTTAAGGTGTAGGTACCCAACGCCTACTTTAAGCAATCATTTAATCAAATCAGTTAGGTAACTAACTGATTTGATTAAATGCGGTTTCTTGCAGTCTATTGTTAACCAAAGCAAAGGCATCTCCCAAGTTATGCTAGTCATATGGGCCCATTGTTGGCTAGTTTACTTCTTCTTAGAAACCTACCTGCATAAATTGAACAAAAACTCGATTAAAACAAGCGACATCGTTTTGTCACCTTTCACACGGAAGGAAGAGCAACAAAACTAAATGTGAATCACGCGCAGGATACGCGTTAAGAAATATAAACTAACAAACGGAAACCAGCCAGGATATCCTTTTTATTTATGGTATACTGTCTCCTTAGCATCCAGACGCACTTATATCGCCTTACCTGGGCGGTGTACCGCGGGTGCCAGCGGCCATTTTGAAAAACTTGCGCGTACGCCGTTTCCTGCGACGAAATGGTACGCTACCTACCCATTGTTGTATGGGAGGGGATGCGTGTGACATGAATACATATTGAAATAATGGTTTAACTGTCGAATTAAAAAAATATGTGGGCCCTACATCGGTTGGAAGGTTTTTATTCAATTGATCTTTTGGTAAACTTAACACAGAAACAAGCGGAAGATTTATCTACTGTTTTTCAATGAATTGTTAATCACTTGACAAGGAACTTTGTTTTGTTCAATTACTTAATTAAGTTTGGAAACACGGGTCTTGAATAATACTAATTCTTTTGAAGTTGCCGAGTAGGTATATTCAGAAGTAGTAAAGATACCTAGCTACCTACCTAATCGTAATACCTAATACCTAGTAGGTAACCGGTAGCAACTCTCCCTCTTACTTATAGACGCCTCTTAACTTTAACCACTGATTAAATATAGTATCCTTATCATTTGTATGACAATGAATAGAAATGACAATTGACATATTCATTAAACTGTTTAATTTAATCATCATCTTTGAGTAAGGGGTAGTGTTGCCCAAAATCGGTCTTGCAACAATCATTTTCGCAAGATCAAGATCACGTAATTACAGCAAGACTAAGACCAAGACCAAGAATGAATGTACAATACTAAAACTAAGACCATGACTATGGGTATTGACGCAGAACCGAGACCAAAGACGGAGTTAGACTCGACTCGGTCTTGCATTTGGGCAACACTAGTAAGGGGGTCTATTTACGCTCAACTCCGCGTCAGTGGAAACGCACCCTTAGGGTGCGTTTCGTGATGACATAATAGGCATCTTGTGGGTGTGCTTATTCCACTGTAATCGAAACCTCATCCATTGCTTTCCATAAGGCGGGATCGAAGTCAAGGGAAGATTCATTCAATTAATTTTAAACAAAAACTTATAGCAGGTCAGGAAAACTCTGTAATATACGCGATTAATCCGTTTAAACTTGTTTTATTAGAATATTTTCTAATAAAACAAGTTTAAACGGATTAATCGCGTATATTACAGAGTTTTCCTGACGTTTCGAACACTTTGCAGCGTTCGTGGTCGCAGGACGACTGAGGTGGTAGGCGTCATGACAGCTAATTTATAGAAAAATTATTCTCGATCTACCCGCACAATCGATTCAATCGATATTATTCGAATCGTACTCGTTTCGATGCACACAATAATCGCTCACGGTGTCTCGATGTTTTGTAGTCCGGTGTGAAGTTTGGGACTTGATTATTTTAAGAACTGGATTCCAAACAGGTGGTAATTGCCAACCATCCTCTCTATTGAAATTAGGATGTTTTTTAATTTCAATAGCCTCGCGAAGCATTCTAGGTACATATCGGTTCTCCTTTGCGAGGATTTGAGGTTGATCAAAACGTAGGAAATGGTTGGGTTTGCCTAGGGCATGCTCACACACTGCAGACTTTGTAGAGCGCACGTTTTTGACGTCAGCTATGTGTTCTTTAACTTTAGTGGCTATACTGCGCTTTGTTTGCCCTATGTATGATAGCCCACAATCACAGTCAATCTTGTAGACCCCTGCATCTTGTAAAGGAATATGACACTTCACAGGTCTAAGAAATTGGCTAATCTTTCTATGTGGCTTGAAGTAGGTTTTTATAGAAGCACGCTTCAAGATATGACTAATTTTGTCAGTGACCCCTCTTATAAAGGGTAGAACAGCAGGTCGACGATCAACTGAGATGGGCTTCGGGCGGCTTTTGCGATGGGGATGTGGAGCACGTAAATTGTTCTGTTTCAGAACTTGCTTCACATGATGCTTATTGCTTCCACCCAAACAGGCTACCTAAGGCCGCCACTGACTGTTTACAAACCTATACTTAGATACTTCCTACTAACATTTTTTCAACCAAACAGCGCGTATACGTTTAATTTAAAGCTGTCTGGCATGAACGGACTCCACACTCACACTCATTAGAATCGTTTAGAGAGCCTAAATTATGCGATTAGTGAGTCATGATTGGTTACATCATTGGCCCATTCATCATCCGCCTACGGCTGCGTAGCCGCTTTCATCTTGACGTGGGGTGCGCAGTCTGCGGGTCACGGCTCCTCTGTGTAGGAGAGGTTAGTCGGTAATTTTAATGTATTTCTTCTGGATTAATGAAGGTCTTTTAGCTAGATTGGGATATGTTTGAGATTGATATCTCTTAGAGAGTAAAGCATGGGCCAAAGATAGGCGCTTTCTAATTTAAAGTTTCCGTTGCGCATGCTTTAAAAACCGCCTATTTCTGCATGGCTATGCATTGTATAACAGTTTGGTCCAAAAGAAGTTGATGTAGGACTTAAGATTGGCTGTGCAAAATTGCATAAAAGGGGTACCTAACGTAACGTAAGCCTAGGCTTTTATTTGTCGTGTAGGTCTCATTTTTCCATTAATGGAAAAATGAGACCCACCTGTCCTGATATAGGAGAAATTACTACCATAGAAGATATTTTTTAGATTTCTATGGGTCAAACATACATCTTACATGCACAAACACAGACTTAACAACAGATCAACTGTACAGTCTAAATGTAGACCTTATTAATACTTATTTGTTTCGTGCTGAAATCGAACCCGCGAACCGCAGCGTTGCAGCCCTTGCAACTAATCGCTCAGCCACAGCACCAGCCCGTGCCGTTGGAGGTTGTATCTATATATGGAGGCTCTTGGTCAACTATGGATGTTGTTTTCTATGAGTAGGTTGTAAAGTGTCAGTAGTACTCTCAGATCATAGAAACAAGGAGATATGCCATCATAGCAAATTAGTAGTTACGGGAACAACTGATGCCACTTTTAGTACATTTTTCGACACAATTACGCGCATAATTAAGCGCTCCTTGTGAATAAAAAGATCTCCCACGCATTGAACATTCCGCTCACCCTCAATCTAACACTGTTAATCGTCACTCAACACTAGCACTAAACTAAAACACTGTATTTATACCATCGATCGTGTTCGGTTCGTCGCCAGCGCGTACGTTTATAATATGAGCAATTTACTCAAGATCAGGCATCAAGCTCGATAGCGCCTTGGCACATCTCCTTGTTTCTATGATCTGAGAATAAGCCTAATTTGACTAGTCCGCACCACCAAACGATACTCCCAGGAGCTTCCACCACCGTAGTGTTGGTTAACACACAGTTGGTAATAATTTATTAAATAACAACATAGAAATATTTTAAGACCTTTCGGGATTTACATATACCTAATAGAATACCTACAGTTTAAATTATTCAAATCAAGCCGTTTTCGACAAATCGAGTGAGATACGGTCAGCAATCCTTCGAAGCAATCCGAATCCGAATTGCTTCAAGTTTGAATATACGACTAAATATGAATGATAGTGCACCTGCAGCTAAAGGATCATGTTTAGCAGGTTCACTACCATTCATAATTATTGGTCGTTTCAAGTTTCGAAACAATTCGGATTCGGAATTGCTGCTGCCTACCCCCTTTTTATAACATCTGCGGTAAAAGGTGAACCTTTCCGTACCAGAATCATGTAATATCTAAGTACATATTCAAAACTCCAAACTGTTTCTGAGAATTTCCAAACAGGAAAACCGACACTTGTCTTACCTGGCAATTGAACCCAACTGTCGCGCTCATCAACTGCTCTTGAAAACCATTTATAAATGCTTACCTACCTATTTAATTTCTCGCCCTAGTGGCGGATGCAGCGACTGGGGTCTGAATCGGTTCCATACCTATCTTAAAAGCTGACAAATTGCAGATTTTGTTAGTGATTTGTGACTCTTAACCCTCCTGCCAAATAATTTCTGGAGCCACCACTGTCTCGCCCCTTACATGTGTGGTATTTGGGGCTGATAACATTAGAGGTGTAGGTAGGTACTATGTGCACCCGCTCAGGAAATACTGGGTGCGATGATATGTATGTCATTACTAAACTTTTCCACGATCTAAGGTTGGTATTGGTACTAACTATACTTATTGTACCTACTTATATCTACCTATATCTACACAGTTCTAAAGACATAGTAGGTACCTACCTACCTAATACTTATTTTGCGCATTACAAGTAAGTTCTTGTATTGTAATGATGTGTTATCAATACATAGCAAAGATCTACATAACTCCTGGAGATTTTACGAAACAATATTTCGCCACTGTTAAATTATCATGCCCTAACTTCGTCGCGTGCGCATATTTTCGCGTGCCGTCGCCATTGTGATGGCGCGAGACGCGATTTGAATGTTCATGCGCATTGGTGTTGATTGTGGACATACGAGCGTGTGTTTTGTGCGGACCCGTTGATTTACAGCTATATTTTGCGTGATAAATGCCACGATAACTTACGAGAGAGAAAAAAACAGAAACGCCTGCACAAGACGCCACGTATTATTTGTTCTTGCTTCTGAGTTATTATTTTAAAAATAAACGATATTTGTATTGTATTTTAGCTCATATTTTTCTTCTTATTGCCTGCTTCGCGCGAAGAGTAGGTACTCTTAAAATTGTCAAGCGTCAGGAAATTAGAGCCCGTTTTTCAATTCCTACGTACTTAGGTACTTTTAAAACTGCTTGAGCATAATGAACGATTGAAATACCTAAGACTAGGTATTACCAAATTAAAACCTATCAAATTCGACTGAGAAGTAGCACTTTTCGGACATAAAAAATTACGATAGTAGGTACTTAAGCCCCCAAATCTTTCACCGACTCCTCTAAAAGAATAACAGCTCACGAAACGCCCTAGCAACACGTCTCAGAGATTCAGCGGTTTCATCAGCAACTGTCATACCGTATGTTTCTAATAAAACAAACCCTACGTGAACGCGTTCCATTACAACCTCAGATCATAGAAACAAGGAGTATGCCATCATAGCAAATTAGTACCGGAACAGCTGATGCCACTTTTAGTACAATTTTCGACACAATTACGCGCATTTTAGCGCTCCTTGTGAATAAAAAGATCTCCCACGCATTGAACATTCCGCACACCCTCAATCTAACACTGTTAATCGTCACTCAACACTAGCACTAAACTAAAACACTGTATTTATACCATCGATCGTGTTCGGTTCGTCGCCAGCGCGTACGTTTTTAATATGAGCAATTTGCTCAAGATCAGGCATCAAGCTCGATAGCGCCTTGGCACATCTCCTTGTTTCTATGATCTGACATTACAACCATAGCTACCGGTGGTCAATGTTGCGAAAACATATCCGAAGCATTTTCATTCAGTGCACTCTCGCGACTTATTTTAGACTAGCTTCCGCCCGCGGCTTCGCCCGCGTTTTTGGGATAAAAAGTAGCCTATGTGTTATTCTGGGCCCCAAGTCTGCTAATGCAATTGTTATAATCGTGTCAGAATAGTGTCTCAATGGCATCGTTTTGACCAATGACGAAAGAGTTAGTCTTGCTCTAAGCCAATGACCGCTTAGGTTTTGATAGTAATGGTGTCATTATGACACCATTCATACACTATTCAAATAGCAGAATTGGGGCCCTGATGTATAAGCTATATTACTGTAAAGTTTCATCAAAATCCGTTCAGTAGTTTTTGCGTGAAAGAGTAACCAACATCCATACATCTTTACATCCATACCATACATCTTTACATCCTCACAAACTTTCACGTTTATAATATTAGTATAGGAAGTAGGATATATTTATTATTCCAAATGGCTTCTCTGACTTAAGCAGTTTTAATACCAATGAAAGTGTTTGATGAAGGCAGGAGATCCAAGATCACCAGCTTGTCTATTCTGTACCGACTTGCCGAGTGATATCACCGCGAAAACTGCCAATTTGTTTCCGAACGTTCGAGGGAGAATGTCACGGTGTGATTCTCCCTCAAACGTTCGCAAACAAAGGGTTTTTCAAAATTGTCGGTCTTACACCCCCATTCATACTTTTTGGGTGTAGGATCCGTTTTTAGGATTCCGCCGAACCTCAAAAGGAAAAAGAAACTCTTATAGGATCACTTCGTTGTCCGTCAGTCTGTCTTCTCAGGAACGCCCGAAACGCACTCACTTGGCCAGTTTTTTTACTTTATTTCTTTCTGGGCTGCTTTTTTGCTGATATTGTTAACATTGCTGCCGACTGCGCTTCGCATTTTGTTTTTTATATACCTGTGACACGTAAAAACATAATCTATTCACATCCGCTACTTAGCAAGGACCACACAACGCGATGATATTTTTTGCACGAACAAGCGATAATTTCTTCAAGTTTTGATTTCCAAGAACTTACAATCAAGAAAAGGTCGATTAGGTAAGTGTGTTTGTTACTCTCTCACGCTGAAACGGCTGAACGGATTTGAATGAAATTTGACAAAGAGGTAGCCTGGGACCTGGAAAAGAACATAGGCTACTATTCATCCATTTTCACGCAGACGAAGTCGCAAACAACAGCTAGTTTAAAATACAATAAAACATGTGACTTTATACATTACAAACTAAAGAGCATTCAAACAAATTATATCACTTGCTATTTCATAACGACAACCTCAGTACCAAGGCCGAAGATTTTAGCAGCGACTTGTCAATGGTCTACCCTGCTGCTAAATGAAAGGTCACGACTGGAGATGGGTTGACTAAGCAGTAAGCTAGCTAGTTTGAAGCAAGTTAAAATAATGTTAGCTCGGTCTGCAGTCCTGTTGTTATAGCAATAGGTAAATGAGTTTGTTGCAGGATTTTTTGATAGACTTGAAATAGCGACAAGATCGTTTTTTTTTGTAATATTCATTTACTAGCTGTTCCCCGCGGTTTCACGCCCGTTGCTCGGCTCCTAAGGGTCGTAGCGTGATGATAAATAACCTCATAAATCTAGCTCTATCATATACCTACCTACAAAAAGATTTTTTCGAATCCGACTGGGAGTTCCAGAGATTAGCGCGTAGGTATTAAGTAGTATACTATTGACCGTGCTACGAAGCTTTAAAAATACTTGTAGAGTCAGCTCACTAAAATACTCCGGCGGTCACCATCGGCACATGGAAAGGGTCTGGGTTCTCTTATGAAACTAGATCTTGAAACACCATGCGCAACATCTGTTAGGGCACATCCCTGGGGAGACTGTAATGAGGTCTCCTCTGAGCTACGCTGTGCATGGCAGCACATAACCCCGCTGTGCCATCACCGTCCCCATTCTGAGCGCTCGCAACCCCCAAAGGCCCGCCTGCTTTAAGTGGTGCAGGTGGGGTTTCGGCGTGTTAGGCGTCGAGGCAATTGCCTCTCCGATGCCTCCTTCTGAACCATCACGGCTTCGCAGAAGGAGGCCATCACTTCCCTCCAGTTGGTCAGCTCCGCCAACATAGCTCTCAATCAACACTACTGGTGGTAGAGACAGATCACGCCCGATCCTGGCAACCTGAACCCACCACTCGAAAACTATCGCAGTGCACTCCGCGAGCGAGCCAGAACGGCGCACTGCCCACGATTCTCAGCTCTAGCATATGCTATCCAGCTATAAAGGACTACTACGGTGGAGAACTGACTACAGCTGTTGGCCACAACTTAAGGAGATCAAGCATGGTGTCCGTTCTTGTATACTTCTTAGTACCAAGTTATACAAGTCTTATAACATGTTATGAACAAAGCACCGTACTGGATAAGTTACTATTCCTAGGAGTTTTAGGTCCCTACGTAAGTTTCTAAGTATGTTTTTATTGTTATATTTATTGCTTCTACCGGCTCTGATACACATTGAGAATAATATTAACCAAGGGCCCGCCTTATTCAGGTTAATTTTAGCTATCAAGCAGACAATCACGATATTTCCATTACGCATTAACGATGGAAGGAAGACAATATTTCTATGAGCGCGCCTATTAAAGTAATGCAACCATGTGTACTGAATCGAAATTGCATCGCAAGGAATATAGCGACACCAAATTTGTAAAGAAACCCATTGTAGCCACAGAGGGCGGTCGATTGACAATCGACATTCGTTTTCCATAATTGAACAACGTCTATTGGTCATCGCACGTCGCCGCCATTTTCATATTTAGTATGCGAGCCACGTATCCCGCCAAAGACATTCGTGCCGCGCCCAACTCCTCAATAGAAAGAATCATGATGAAGGAATTTATGTTCGTTTTGTGTACGCGACAGCGTATGATAAACGATGAATAAATAATAAGCGTTTCTAGGTATGACGGCGTATACCTGATCGGGTTTAAAGCAAGTATACCTACTATAGGTACCTACCTGGTTTTTATGTTACCTACGTTATATGCACCGCATTCTTTTGTTTTTCAACTCATGTTTAAACCTACTAATCAGAGACTATTACTATTTTACAACCAAATTAACGTAATCAAGTGATTTGTAGTTTCATCAGCTGTGATCGTTACTTGATACTGTGTAACAAAACCTATAAAATAAACATCATTCGTAGTATTTCACAAGATTAACCAAACGGTATAGTCTAACAGGACCCCAATGTAATGAATGACAGTCTGTCCAGTACCCTTTGTCTACGTGAAGGTTTTATGAAAAAATATCGTTCGGGAATTTATTTTCGATAGTTATTCCCTTGATCGTCTTCTTTAGTTTCATTAATGGACGAACCTATTAGTGCCATTTAGATGTCATTGTCAGAACTGTCAATGTCAATATTAATTTTCGTTCCAATCTAGAAACCGTGCGAAAACGAACATTAGGTGGGTCTCTACCTCTCTCTTTCACTTACATTTTGTTATGTTCTATCTCATTTGATGCTAAATATGTCAGAAATACACAAAAATATAGATTTACGATTTACAAAACAAAGGTTACCTACCTACTCAATTTGTAAACCTTTGCGATTGCTTGTAAAGTTGTAATCTTAAAATATTTAACGATTTCACATCAACAATGCAGGATTTTACGAGCATATTAAATATAATATTCATAATAAGCGGCGGAGTGCTGACTTTCGTGATTCTGTTCATCTTTGCCAAGAGACAGATCACTAGGTTCGCCCTTCGGTCTAGGAGGGGTCCGCACGTCCCCATCGGAACTGATGCGAAAAAAGTAAGTGTATTTTCATTATTTTAATCCTTGGGCAGTCCCGAAAACGGTTACAGACGCTCTGCCGTGCCATGCACATGTCTGTTATCATAAGAGACATAAGATACGCGTAACAGGTGCAAATCTTATCTTATTAGGGTCCTATAACAACCATAAAAACAATTTTATATCTAACTTTAACCGTCGCATTTGATTCGTCGCATGGGCCTGTCCAAAACTTTCGTAACTATGATTATAAAAACTAAACGCTGATATCTCAAAACTATGTTTTTTGAGATACAATACAGTAAATAGGCCTGACACGCACACGGCAGTGCTAGTCTGTACTATGTAGTTTGTAGTTGAAGGTACGGTCAGAGTGGCCTCATGGGTAGGGCTGCCATCTGACCAGGTTTCCCAAGATCTCTTGGTCCTAGTTTGGGATCTTATAAATTCAAGTCTTTACCCTCCAGTGCCTGAAGAAAGAGCTGGAGCGTCGCATCGAGGCGGTGCCGCGCATCGTGCACGAGCCGCGGCTGCTGAGCTCGGAGCCGTCGCACTACATCCTGGAGCCGCAGCAGCCGTACCACTACCGGTTCCGCGCCGTGGACGATGTCAAGACACTTGGTAACGTTGCCCTTGATCTTTACATCTAAGGTTTTTCAAGGTTCCGTACTTCAAAGCAAAACAGAACCATTATAGGATCACTTTGTTGTCTTTCTGTCTGAAGACCCTTAACGGGAGGCATCTGCTCATAGATGGCACCACTAGAAGTATGTAATAGCGGCATCTTACTCATAGATGGTGCTATTGCATATTTTTAGTGGAATATTTTATTTTATTTAAAATATCTACATAATTTATTATAAGTATTATAATTAAGTTTATACAGAACCCTCAGGGCGCGAGTCCTACTCGCACTTGTCCGGTTTTTTATACGACGATGGTGGCAAACTGGCGTATGGCCAGCCTGATGATAAATGGTTATTGTAGCCTATGAGAGCTGAAGATGTTTTGACAGATTTCAAAATATATTAGTGCGTTATTATTTTAATTTACAACTCTTAGGCCCTAGAGTTATATATTTTGAAATCCGTCAGAACTTCTTCAGCTCTCTAGCCCCTCTGGCTCTACTACTGTCTCACGAGTTTGACTAACATAAATCTATCCCCGCCATTCCAGAGGAAGAGATAGCCCGTCAAGACCCGGGGCTTCGCCGCCACCCTCGTGAATCCCTTCGGGCGTTCCTCCTGTCGTCTCTCGCAGCACCCCTGGACGGGCGTGGTCAGAAGCTGGTTCATCAGTTCTGTGACACGTACGAGTTTGCCAGACATCATCCGGGAGAGTTCGGAGAAGACGAATATACGGCATACAGTCGGCTCCTGTTGAAATTGTTAGATGCGTGAGTGCTTTTAAATGTACAGGGTGGCAGGTTAGACAATGGAAATATTTTGAGAGGTCATTGTACTCATCATTATGAACAACTTTCACAATGACCCCTTAAAATATTTCCACTGTCTAACCTGCCACCCTGTATAATGATATTTTTTTAGTGAAAGGCTCAAGTCACTATATTTGGGGTAAGGAAAAATGGAACCCTTATAGGATCACTTTTTTGTCTGTCTGTTATGACCATGACCATGAGTGGAGCCATCTGCTCATAGATGGCGCCACTAGAAGTATGCAACAGCGCCATCTATGATCAAGATATGATATATCTACTATGATGTAAATATGTAAACTTGTCCAGTTTTTTTTCCGCAAGGCGATTTGCCCCTGATGGTAAGCGGTTACGAGGCGAAACTGGTTCTGTGGTTTGACGTTGAGGCGTTAGATGGACGACGATCTTAAGGTTTATGACCACTTTAAATTCGCCAAAGCAGCATGAAGAGCCTTGACAGTTTGAATTTTACAACTTATCCAATTGTTACAACTCATTCATCTTGTTTTATAATTTCAGCTGCAAGTACCCGAACGCAGCACATCAGTTGCACGATTGCAGCGCAACAGTCGCGCAACAGTAGCGCTACAGTCGCACAACAGCGGCGCAACTATCGCTCAACTTATTTTGTTGTCTTCAGAGCCCGTCTGTTGAAGAGTGTGGGCACGTGTGTGGTGGTGTCGGGCCGCGGGTCGCCCGTGCGTCGCGCGCGACTGCTGGACGCCGCGCGACTGCGGCCGGCCGCACTTGCAGCGTTGCCAAGACACAATAAGTTGCCCGCCGCTTTGCATAAGCATTATACGGCGCTTGAGGTTTGTTTAGCTCTGTTTGGGAGAGGTGGGCATTTTCGTAAGATCCAGAAAAGAAACTTTATGAAAGCTATTAGTTATTTTCAGAGAATTTTTCGTTGTCTCAATATTATTCGACGAAAATCGAGGAATGTAGTAATAACATTTACCGTCTGTTGCAGGATTTGGTATCGTCCGTTAGGTGTTATTATAGAATGGATAATGGCATCTTGATATTATACCGCATGACTTTCTTACTGTCTGAAAAATAGGGTGTAATTATTATTTAAATTTAAAATTATTATTTTCTTTTTTACTTTTTTGTTATTCCTATTCCTTCTTTAGAATAAAATAATTTATTTGTACTTTTTTAATAGTAGTCCACTACCGTATAAGCAAAAAAACTTTAGAGAGTTAATGAAAAAGAAATTTGAAAAAGTACTCCGTTCACCTGTTAAGCCGGGTCTCCTGCGCGTGTTTTGTTCTACACACACAACACACGAAACATTTTTTGTGTAAACGATTTGTTTTGCGTAGATGTTTTTGTGTAAACAATGTTTTGTGTAGTGTATACTCTCTAAGTTTTTTTGCTTATACGGTAGTGGACTACTATTAAAAAAGTACAAATAAATTATTTTATTCTAAAGAAGGAATAGGAATAACAAAAAAGTAAAAAAGAAAATAATAATTTATCACAAAATGGAAAACATAGACGCTTTAAAAGTTTTTGGAGGGAGTATCGCTCCGTCTTTGTCGCGCGAAGCGGACATAGGTGGTCTTACGTCACTTATCATGCATGCCGTCCGTGTCTAGCAAATAATTTTAAAACGCTTATAACTTTGCCAATTTTGTAGATGTTTCATCGGTTTTTTTGGTGTTAATTATCTTTGTGCAAATAGTTTACAGATTCACAATAAAAAAAATATATTCAACATTTACAGAACATGCCAATAGACTCCAAACTAGAAGAGGAAGTGATCCGAATCCCGGTGAAGAGCCCTACGGAGCCCCTGGTGAAGGCGCCGGCGGACGAGACGGCCGTGTGAGCGCGGCTGCAGCGACACCCCGCGCAGACGCTCTAGCGGGGTGACCGTTGCCTAAATACTGAAGATGGTGAAAGGTGAACAATTCGGATAGTGAATGGTGATGATACAGTGCTAGATAGAGCCAAAGATGAACAGTTTTTAGTGAGTGGTGATGACACTATGTGGTGGTAGGTGGTAGTTATAGTAGGAAGTGAACAATTTGGTCAGTGGAGAGATGACACTATTGATCTAGTCATAGTGGAAGATGAACAGTTTGGACAGTGGTGATGGTGATCATTATAGGAGGACAATAAACAATTTGGTCACTGTAAGTGGAAGTGGATGACATATTAATCTATGTAGATTAGATATGATAAAAGAAGATGAACATAAATATAATTGGTATATAATTAACGTAGGTATATTATCATGTATGTACAACAATTAATTGGTACAGATATTCTATCTCACGAAGGCGGATTGGTCTTGATTGTGTGTGTTGTAGATGCACGTGCACATTGTTTCTGTGTGCGTAAAGGCGGCTCGACCAATACTGAGCGCTTTCGAGCTTGCGTACGTAGAAACATTGTGTGCGTGCACCACACACACACAATAACGACCAACCCGCCTTCCTAAGATAGAATATCTATAATCGTCGGTGGTACAGTCAGGGAAAGGGATTCTTTAGCAAGTCTACTATCATTCATAATTGGTCGTATATTCAAACTTCTAAGCAAATACGAATGCAAATTGCTTCGAAGTTTGAATATACAACCAAACTGACTGTACATTCCTAGCCAAAATGTATTCAAAGTTAGTGTAAATAATTAGAACATTAATATATGAAATAATAAAACAGGTAAATACTCAAAATAATCTTAAAGCATTTTATTTTACCCAGATCTAACTTAAGTAACAAATAAAGTTTAAGTTGAACTATTGGAGTATAACATTCTTACTAGATTATACTAGACTAGATTATAATTAAATTACATTTCGTCAATATTAAATGTTGATAAATATCATTCAGTCGTATTTAAATATTGTTTAGTATTAAACCATTTATTCGTCAATAATGATGTCTCGACCGAAGTGGCTCTCCCTGAAACAACAGAATTTAAGTTATTTAGCTCTTTGCCCGCGACTTCGTCCGCGTATCCCACAGGAACTGCGCATTTTTTCGGGATAAAAAGTAGCCTATGTTACTCTGTAATAATGTAGCTTTCTACTGACTGGTGAAAGATTTTTTTAAATCGGTCCAGTAGTTTCGGAGCCTATTCAATGCAAACAAACAATCAAATCTTTCCTCTTTATAATATTAGTAAGATAAAATATGTGATTCTCAAAAATCATATATGACCCGAGCGGGATTTGAACCCGCGACCTCTGCCGTACCGTGGATTAATGCTCTGACCAACTGAGCTACCGGGTCCCGCCCGACGGCCCGACTCATTTGATATTTGAAATCCCTTTGTATACGCTTCTTAGGAGCGTTTGTCAAATCCATCAAGCTGTTTAGGCTATACAGCGTGCCAAAGAAACTATATCGGGTGTAAAAAGACCCTTAACGAAAACTGAAACCACATATTCTACCCATCAATACGATGATTTTTTTGTACTGGACCATACCTGGGAACCGACTAGTTATGAAGATATTGAAGGTTAAAGTTTCAATTTTATTTTTAAGTTTTTCACGAAAACGGCACTGGGGCGGCAGCGGCGGGGTTCGGGGGCCGGGGCAGACCTATACAGTACTCCACTTCCCCCGTCCCGTACAAATCAAAACACCCATAGGCACAGTCGGTAGCGCGTAATTACAAAAAACAGCTGTTTTTTATACCTAAAAATAAAAGTCGTTTCCCAGCAATTATTTTTGCTCAAAGTTACTTAGTTACACGTACAGAGTGCGTAGGTGTCGGCTTGGTGATGTGTCTTTTTACACCCTGTATAGGTACAGCATGTAACAAAAACCCTGTTCGATACCAAAAGGGGGCAATTATACTCATCATTATGAATTTGAGTTAATGTCGTTATAGAAGCAATACGTACATTAAAAATCAATTAAATTCATGAATAATAAACATAAAATAATACTCTCTAAAACTAAAAAAAACGCGTCGGGCTTTTTCAATTCATTTTAATCATTCAAATTCATGATTCTCATGAATCACTCCGTCCATTGGTGAAAACCTCAGATCATAGAAAGAAGGAGATATGCCATCATAGCAAATTAGTAGGGGAACAACTGATGCCACTTTTAGTACATTTTTCAACGCAATTACGCGCATAATTAAGCGCTCCTTGTGAATAAAAAGATCTCCTACGCATTGAACATTCCGCACACCCTCAATCTAAAACTGTTAATCGTCACTCAACACTAGCACTAAACTAAAACACTGTATTTATACCATCGATCGTGTTCGGTTCGTCGCCAGCGCGTACGTTTTTAATATGAGCAATTTGCTCAAGATCAGGCATCAAGCTCGATAGCGCCTTGGCACATCTCCTTGTTTCTATGATCTGAGTTGAAAACCATATGAAAGTCCGTTCAGTAGATTTTGAGTTTATCTCATTCAGACTAACAGACATACAGACGCGCTGAGGGAACTTTGTTTTATAATATGTAGAGATAGATGTAAACACTCACAGTCTAGTCCATATCTTGTGCGTGGCGAACTGCTGGGCATGTCTCGCGGCCAGCAGTGCTCGCTGACAGCTGATGGCTGTGCTGCTGTCACAGGCAGCTGTGCGCGTGTGACACAGCCACTCCAGTATCTGTAATATAAATGCGGAGAAAGATATAAAAGAATTGAATAATAAAAAAGAATAATATAAAAGAATTGGCGTAATATCTACCTCACATAACGCCTGTATTATAAAGGGGTAAGCAGAGGCGCAGTAACTTCAAACTTATATTTGCGGTAGGAAGACTGACATACTTCTTGCTACGGAACCGTATGCGTGGTCCGACACGCTCTTGCCCGGTTTTTTTTAAATTAGAACAAATATTTTTCAAGTTAAATTTTTGCGTGTTCTGGATTTTACACATAGGACGTCGGCAGTTTTGGGCTTGATATGGTACAGTAATAAAAGCTTAACCAAAAATAAAAATATATTTGAATTGTTCTTTGCCTAATTTATCTTAGAGATTAAGAATTGGAATCAAAAATCGAAACAAATATGAAATAAAATGATTATGCCGTTGACATTTTGAAAAAACCACTAAAACAAAAACGGGTGCATGCTGGCTGGCGCGTGCCTCCACAGAATATCATGTCGACAGCAACTAAAACCTTTGAATTGAGAACTCATTAGTCGGGCTGTACTTCACTGGATCATTCACACCATACTTAACCTCACTGTCAGAAATACGAATACTTCTCTTTAACCCAATAACGTATAAAAACAAATAAAAAATAATTTTAATACTCTTGAAATACTCGATCACACCAAACTAATTTCATATCTGTACCGACTTACACAATCTGAAGCCCAGCGTTCTATGGGCGTCTGCCAGTGTCCTTTAATAACAAATCTATACATAAAACGCCACCTACTGAGATTTATTTGAAAAACATTCCTTTCTTCCTGATGGAACCCCGTGGTATAGATAACGTACCTGCAGAGTACAGTTGCCCCAGCTCTCCCTGCTGACCAGTGCAGCGGCTGCAGCGGGCAGCAGCGCCTGCCTGCCGCTGCGACTGCCGGCGAGCTGCTCAGCTTCAGGCTCCAGGGCCCAGAGACCGCTGAACACTATGACGCACAGCGTGAACACGTCGCATAGGTACAGCTTGGCGGATTTGTCTTCCGTTCTGAGGATAAAGGACCAAAAGTGATAGTCCAAGCACGTACTATGCGATCGCGATAAGAATAGGAACGTCAATGACTGTCAATTATCACTTGAAAAATAAGTCTTACAAAGAAAATTAATTTGAGATAATCAATAACTGAAAAGACTTTTTTTTGCGGGAATTTACCAACGTGTGTGACTAAAGACAGGAATAATAAGGAATTTGTGCCGCCATTTATGAGTTGTTTCATTATTGGCGCGGGCTATAAAAACTTTCTCGCCTGTAGAAGGCCTCTAAGCTGTAAGTGCCTACTTAAATTATGATCTTTGATTGTACACTTAAGCCGAGATTGATAACCGTTACTTAGCACGTTCTTTGGCTTAGATATCTCTCCGTTACTGTCCCACAACAGTCAAATTGCAAGTGCAAGATAGAGACGGGAACACATCTAAGCCAAGGCACATGCTAAGTAACGTTTTTAGGGTTCCGTACCAAAATGGTAAAAAAGGAACCCTTATGGTGCGACTTCGTCTGTCTGTCTGTCTGTCACACCTGCTTATTTCAGCAACTACTTATGCTATCGACTTGAAATTTGGAACTGTTATAAAGAATGTTTGTTCAACTTTATTTCAAATGAAAAAAGTCTAAAAATATTTTTATTTTCATTGCAAAAGGGGCCGGAGTGGGGGTCCAAAATTTCAAAGTGAGGTTACTAGGTCAAGTGACATATCATATGAAAGGACTTGATTTGCACATTTCAAAATATATTTTCATTTAATTTTATGCCTCACAGTTTTCGACATATGATGAAAAATGTCTGAAAAAATACCATTGCCCCCCCCCCCTTATCTCCGAAGTTTGCGGGGCGAAAAATCAGAAATAATTAGAGTTGATAGGAATTGACCCAAATATGGCACCAAAAATAAAACGATGTTCCTAACTAGTACAGTTTTTTCAAAATCATCAAAATTCCTTCACAAACAAACTTAGTTATGCGGTCCGGATTTTTTCACTTTATACATCTAAAAATGATACGGAACCCTCGGTGCGCGAGTACGACTCGCACTTGGCCGGTTTTTTTTCTATCTTGGCCTTAGTTCGCAAATGTTTTGATTTTGATTTTCGATGTCCACTTACTCGTTGAAGGCGACTTGCGTGCGTCCCATCAGTTGTAGGAACCAGTCCCTAGTCGAGCCCGCGTCCGGCTTAGCTGCCTTCAACGCTGGCAGCATGCAACGTAGAGAGAACTCCTGCTCGCTGCAATGACATTATTACTGTAGAAACATACTTTAGCTTAACGCAATGTGATGAAACATGAACAATATGTACACTTTAATTATTAACCCTTGTAAGACCATAGACAATGGTTCTCACTCTATACAAAGATAATTTCTCTTTGGTTCGCCCTCTTGTCAAAACGTCATCATGGTGAGAACACATTAATTTTACTGTGCCAAATTTTTCTCTTCTAAGCTAATTGAAATAATGATTTAAATTGTATTTATAATAATACTATTCATGTCAACTTGATGATCAAGCAATACACGAATAGTTACCTGAAGATCTGATGTTTTAATCGCACCGCATGCCACCTACCTATATTTTGCCCGTAGCAACTCGTCACAACCACACCTCTTAATTGCTTTTATTGGCTTCGCTGGCTGTTCAGATAGCACGTAATAACACAATGTGCTGTAGTAACATACTAGATAAACGCAATGGATGTTGTTGACTGTGAAAATTAAAAACTGGGATCGCGAGTTTGCTAGGTATAGAGCGATTCACATAAAAATTCCCTTCGACGCTGTTGGTCAATACAACGTTTTTAATGGTATTGAAAGTTTTCTTTCAGCAATTTTTTGTGTCCCAGGCATTTTGAACACAATATACCTCTTAATTAAGGCGATTGTTGACGCTGCGACAAAGTTGGCAACACTGCCTCCACCCACCATTCCTGCCGACAGACAGAGACCACAATCGACCGCCGCGAGTGCGCACGTTCTCCTAACGAAATATTGTTTTTCTTTCACCAACTCCCAAGTATTTGTCAATTAGCATATATAATTGTGAAATCAAGAAACAGTGCTCAAAATATATGTAAAACCGCATAACAATACATTGTAACATCATCGAAAGTAAGGCGTTTTATTTGAGAAGAAAAAAACTTTTTTAACAGAAAATAACCGACTTTAAAAATCCACTACAAAGAAAATAATAATTTTGGTTTCCGAAGTCGGTGGCTTTGGTTTTTGTTTGCTTTTTTTGCCACCGACTTCCGAAACCAAAATTATTATTTTCTTTGTAGTGGATTTTTAAAGTCGGTTATTTTCTGTTAAAAAAGTTTTTTTCTTCTCAAATAAAACGCCTTACTTTCGATGATGTTACAATTTTTATTTTTCCTTTTTAGTTCTTTATCCCGTGTTAGATTACTTTCACGAATTCGTTCAACAGTAAATCTTCTACGGAGTGTGTACATTTATGCATATAACTTTGTACATAGGAATGATTACATAATGTATTATATACTAAAACCTTCCTGAAAGTATGTAGATTACGTTAGTGAGAACCCCATCCAAATCGAATCAGTGGTTTTTGAGAAAATCGCGCACATACAAACATACATACATACATACATACGGGACGAATACAGAACCTCCTTTTTTGAAGTCGGTTAAGAACCCAACAGCGATGATTAAATTTCAACTGCTCTTATGTCAATTGTTATCTCTATTCATTGTCATACAAATGACAAGGATAGTATATTTAATCAGTGGTTAATGTTAAGAGGCGTCTATAAATAAGGGGGATAAATATACAAAAAATATGAAACGTTAAGACTTAAGTGACAGACAACGGAGTCAAACAGCGTCCAAGGGAGTACTTATGTGAAACGTTATACAGGGTGGCAGGTTAGACAGTGGAAACATTTAAAGGGGTCATTGTACTCATCATGAACAACTTTTATTATGGGACCAAACCTGAAATCGCGAAAAAAAACAGCTGTTGAGTTATGTGAACATAAATGTATGGAACAGCAGATGTTTTTTTCGCGATTCCATGGTCCCTTCATACTCAAAATATTTTAGAGGTACATCTGTAGGTGGTTTTGTGTGTGTCAAATAATTTTAAATTGATTTAAAATTATATATTTTTTTAAATTGATTTAAAATTATATATTTTTTTAAATTATTTAAAAAAAAAACTCAGATCATTTTTTTTATCGTTTGGCATCTTTACCATCTATATATAGATGGGCCTCTTAAAATATTTCGAGTATGAAGGGTAGGACCCTATACAATTATATTCCTCACAAACTTACGTCAACTGTGTGGCCTGAGCATCAATAATCTCATTGAGCCAGTTGAGCGCAGTATCACAGTCGTGCATAGCGGCGACCGCGCAGCGCACTGCGGCCGCCTTGCGCAGGAGCAGGCCGGACACCTCCCACCAGCCGGACGGTGACGTCATGCGCTCTAGGTACTTACTGGACAACCAGCGGCATGTTTGTACGTATGTTGGCCACGCCTACGAGATAAATGAGCAGTTTTAAAACGTCGGCTATTGGTAAAACTTTAGATCATAGAAACAAGGGAGCTGGGCCAAGGAGCTATTGAGTTTGAGGATTTAGTTTGACCACATTGGTTGGCCACTTGACACTGCAAGTAAAAAGGACATTTTTACTTGCAGTGTCAAGTGGAGGAGTGTCAAGTGGATACTTACACTCCAAGTTTCCGCGCTTTCTACGCAAAAGCCAGATAATATTTTAATAATTTTGTTGTTTGTAAACACACGTTATTGCTGACTTTACGACGTGTGCGATTAAAGACAGCATTAACGTGCGAGTGAGAGGGAATTATTGGTGCCGCCATTTTAGATTCGTTTCTTTAATAGCGCGGGTTATACCAGACGTATCGGTATAGCTAAATAATGTTGCCGATTCTGTTGTTTACGAACTAAACTAATTTAGTCTTATTATGTCTCTTTCTAAAAAAAAACATGAGAAAGAGATAGGGCGATTGTGCACTACTCCGTTTCCAGCACGTTTTTTCACGGGCCGTTTTTTTAGCCAATAGCACAGATAATATAATACTACGTACAGATACCCAATCCCATACAAAGAAATGAAACCTCCCTAAATCTGGCTATTGAACTGGCTACTTTTTCTTTCTCCGATTTGTCAACAGACGGCAGCATCAGCTACTCACTAATTGCCAGTGGTTGTGATTTACAACGCCATCTAGGATTTGACTTAGACATCGATGCTTGGTGGCTACTACTTGGTGATACTACTAGATGGCGCTGTTGTATCATGGATATATTACAATAATTATGTATAAGTACCTATCTATGAAGGTATGTTGGCAACGTGCAATCAAGGACAAAATACTCGTCGCTAAGCTACTAACTGGCTGTGCCGTTTAGGTTGCGCCGCGCGATGTAACGCGCTTGGATTATTTGTACTATTTTGTACTTGTAGGTACCTGCATGTTAGCTCTCTATGAAGTAGGTAAATAGTTTTGTGTATACCTAATATTGCTATTATTTTATCTTGTTCAAACCTAATAGATATTTAAATAATAAGTCATGTTTGTTTGTTTGTTCGCTACCTAGGTAGGTATGCGCATCGTTCACCCGATTGGTTTGAAACTTTCTACAGTTGTTATTGGCAAGCGCGGGAAGATTTCTTAAAAATAAAAATAAGCCATTGCAAGCTCTATTCGCGTGAAAAGGTAGGTAGGTGTCTACCTACTAGGAAATAGAACAACATAATGAACTGCGCGGCTATCAATCTAAGTACCTAGATATCGTAGGTAGGTAAGGTATCTACCTATGAATCGAATCATCACCGATTTTGGGTCAGTCAGAACCATTAAACGATTTTTTTGCAATTTTTATTTCTTGTGAAAAAAAAATACGCGATATTTGCCGAGACCCCCACTCCCCCCACGTGAGATTGGGTGAGATTCGGCTTGAGCCCTCCACCCGCTAAACGCCTCACGTAATTAATGGACCCCCAAATAAAAAAAAAAAACAACAGGTACCTACCTACCTACTGAATCTAAATATTTATTTAGGTAGTTATGTACCCTACCTTTCTAAATAACAAATTAAGAATCACAATGTACCCGAAATACCTACTTACCTACCTATTTTTCTCATTTTGTTTTTTACTAAGTAGGTAGGTACGTAGGTACCTAGGTGGGTATTTTAAAAGTGCTATGAGGACATAATTATTACCTACCTACTGAATCAATGAACCAGAAGACCAATCTCCAATCTCGTAAATAAGAATGTTCATAATTCCGATTTGGTTTCGATATAGGTAGGTACCTAGAGTACCTACCTACATAGGTACCTACGGACCTACCTAGGTAGGTAATCTTAATGCATGACATGTCACAAATGGTGTTCTAATGTAGGTAGGTAGATACCTACTTACTAAATGAAAACGTCAAACGGATAAGAAAATACCATTTCTGACATAAATGGCATTTATATTTATCGAAACCAAATCGGAACTCATTTTTAGGTAGGTAGGTAGATAGATAGGTATTTACGAGAATTGGGCTTCAGTCTCAGGCCGAGATAAATAAACATTATATAGCACGTACTTTGGCTAAGCTATGTTCCCGTCTCTGTCTTGCTTGCAAGTTGCGCGACAGTGACAACGATACAGCTTAGCCAAAGCACGTGCTAAGTAACGTCTATTTATCTCAGCATCAGATTTGACATTTTGGAAATTAGACATTTCGGGAATTAGACATTTTGGGAATTAGACATTCTGGGAATTGGACCTTTTGAAACTGATGGACAGTCTGAATATTATGGACGAAATTAAGCACCCTTAATCGTTTCAAAACATTTAAGAGTAGGTAAGGTAGGTAGGTTATTGGAACTAAAAAAGAAATAGAGGCTCAAAGCAGTAAAAAAAATCGATTAATTTGAAACATAGGAAGGTAATTAGTATCTGAATCTGACTATTACGTATTGTCAACTGTCTATTGTCTACTGGGCCGAAAATGTAGGTACCTAGGTACATGTGCGATCTGTGGACCAATCACGAGTTATTTTGACGTATGGTTTTGTAAATGTAGATGTCATTATTTTGAATCTAAAATACAACACTCCTAGAACATTTTGATAAAAAAAATACAGAGTAATTAATTACCTAAGTACCTACCTACTTACCTACCTATTTAATTTAAGTAGGTACGGTATATAAATACTATATAGCAAACGTATATTTTCAATTCTAAATAGGTACCTATATGCAGGTATGCTTACAATTACCATAGGTAGGTACCATAAGTCGTGATCGGCCCACTATGCTCATAACTGTACCTATACCTACTAGGATTATAGGAAGATATATATTAGATAGGTACTTAACATAAATAAAAATAAAACGAACGAAATGTTTTTATAGGTAATTTATTTTAATTTAATAGGTAGGTAGGTACCTACTTCAATCATCAAAACTGACCTAGGTACCTGGTTACAAAGTGATGAATAGGCAGGGCTGGGCAATATTTAAATTACTTGTAATTGAAATACAAATAGGTAGGTACCTACCTATACGTATCTATTTGGTATTTGTATTTCAATTAGGTACTTCCTAAAAATGTAATTTGTAGGTATTTCAAATACCTGACGCTGAGGTATTTTGTAATTGGTACTTCAAATACTTATGGCTATACATTTTCATATTTAACGCATTTAGCGATCTTATGTAGGTACCTATCATAGTGAAAAATAAGCTAAATGATACTTTCAAGCGTGCAGTTGTTCTTAGATTAGGGCACTTGGGTAAGTACGTATTTTTTGCCACGTGTGACGGTGTGACACAAAATGTAACATAGGTTTTTTGTGTCACAATAACATAAATGTGACCCAAAATTGTTACATACAATTTTAAAGCTTATGTCTCACTCACAAATAAACACCGATGAAATAGTGAACAAAGAATGATTTCTGAATTTTGCCGGACTGATGGTATGTTTTTTTTTTTCAATGTTGTGGCGCACGATATACAAAAATGTTCAACAGTCAAGTACAGCTTTTTTTTATAAAGACGTTTTGTTCTCTCTTTTCTTCGCCGACGCTATATATGTGTCGCAGATGGATTGTCGAATCCGTTGTTTTACAAAACCGCTAGTTGTTTTACATAACAATTCCGTTATGTAAAACAACTGAACGAGGTTTAGCTGTTTTGCATAATTACTGAACTTTAACACGTAATATTGCATTCCTAAACGTTTTGCATTTATCAAGGCAGCGGGTCAACGATTAGACGTTACGTAAAACAGCGTGAACTGAAACGTCAGATTGTAGATTTTAGTTCAAAATTTTGTCGCTCGCAGCTCTGTGTGTCATAACAACAATAATGGCATCCGAAACAGAAATTTATATAATATTATTAAATATATAAAATATTCCCAAAAATTGTCAAAATTAATAAATAAAACAAGTACCTAATATGAGTGAAAATGGGTCATTTTCACTCATATGTATTACTAACTTAAGAGAACAAAGTGATTTTAAGGTCAATTTTAATAGAAAGTTGGTGTATTATGAAATATAACATGGTTAAAGTTGTTATAGGTTAACTTTATTATATTAATTCGGAAGTCAATAGAGCAGCAAATAATTCTCATTCATTCATTTTAATTGTAATTTTGTAACGATGACTTACACAGATAAACACTAGGGTGGATCACGAATGTATGGTTTTTTTTTGAGATTCTGTGTTGTAATAGGATTTTGAGTTGTAGGGGATTTGTACCTTATATTAAAGTTAAAATAAACATAATATTTCAATCAATTTGATGAATATCTTCTGCCTCCGCACTGACCACAAAAATTTAAATTTTATGATAAAAGCTTAGTACAGTTAAGGTCAAATTATTAAGCTTAATTTAATGGTAAATGCGTTAATTAATCATCTTTACTCCAAAATACTATAACTTTTTTATAAAAAATATTAAAAAAATAACAATTTGCTCAAAAACTAGGTATTTTTGATTAAAATATAGTGCATTACGTTCTGCGATTTCAATTTGACTTTTAATATGCACCTATAGCTTGATCTCTGAGACAGATGTCAAATACGTACATTTTTAATTCATTTTGACATTATTTGTTCGTATTTTTCACAAATACAATGACGTTGCGGAGGCTGTTATTGTAAATCCAATCAAATAATATTTTGCATATATTAATTTGAGTCAGGCCCGTATTACAGAACGATGCTCGAGCACAGATCTCTGCTTGAGCATAGATGTCAACCAATCAAATGGCTTTAAATGTATGCTCAAGCAGAGATCTGTGCTCGAGCATCGTTCTGTAATACGGGCCTAAAAGGCACAAATTTTTCACTATTAGATCACTCAAAACCGAAAAAAAAATCAATCCACCCTAATAAGCACCTACCTTTATTATTAGTTCACTAAAATTGATTGTAACCGTAATTATTTATAAATTTTTTACTTCATCATGTCGCCCCACACCAAAACGCTCTTTGTGAAAAGAGATAAGCTATTCTGCATTACGTCTAAACGTGGGTAGCTGTTTGGAAAACGTAGCGCAATGACAATCCAGCTGAACGTCGTTCAGTTGTTTTATATAACGGCGGATTTGACAATCCGTCTGCGACATATGCACTATACTTTATATTTTTTTTACGTTACGTTAAAAAAATAACAAACAGGCACTGACAAGTTGACATGTCAACTGAAGAAATAATAAGGTTGCGACTGCTTGAAGAGTCTACTTTGGTTTTGCCAGTGCTGTATAATATGTTCTACCTGTATTTTCTAATACTGGTAGAAAACGCGTAACATAAAAGTCGTTACACAAAATCGAAAAATTTAACATCAAAACTTAAAAATTACGTTGTGATTATATTAACAATATTAACAGGAATAAAAGCAGTTTAAAATCACAACGATATTTTAAGTTAAATCACCTATATTACGGACAAGCATTTGTCACACAAAATTACCTATTTTTTGGGACAAATGCTTAAATATTTCCGTGTTTTTTAAGTTATTAGGGAATGAAATATAAGCCTAACTAGTCAATGAGTTACTCTGTTAGATGACATTAGAATACTGATCCGATATATTAATACTATGAAAAAAGACGAGGAACAAGCCGAACAAGTGAGAGCAACAAAAAATGGCATAAAATACGTACCCACTTAAAAACACACCAACAAAATACATATTACTATTTTGTATATATTTGTATTTTAAATATACTGTTTTTTGTATTTTATATTTCAGATAAGTACCTACATGACTTGAAAATATTTTGGATTTCGGATTTTAAATACATGGGGAAAAGTATTTCGCAATTTGTACTTTCAATAAAGCAAAGCATGTATTTTGCCCAGCCCCATGATTAGGTACATAATGCCACATATTTCATTACCAGAAAAAAAATAAGGGTCTACTCATTACTCATACGGTATGTGGAAGAGAATATCTTTATCGTTACAAAAAGTTGTTCAAACGGGCGCAGACGGATGAAATTCATTGATTATATAACCAGTCGAATTACATAAAAAATAGAATAGATCAATCAAAAAACTTCAAAATTATTCGCATAGAGCTGAACATTGGTAAACACAATTATTATTTAACTGACGCGGGTGCGACATGGTAGCTCAGTAGTTAGAGCGACGCCACGGTACGGCAGAGGTCATGGGCTCAAGTCTCGCCCGTGTCAGTTGTTTTTAAATCTTTTTTATGTATATTTAATAACAATAAGATAAGGCTAACATAGATTCGACATGTTTAAAAATTATCAAAAATATACATAGAAAAAAAAACCAAAGGAGTTCAGCCCTTGAATTTACCGAAAACTAGAACTTCATCATTAGAATTTTGTAAAACCTACTCCTGGGAAACGAACTGGTTGATTAGGGCAAAAAATGGTATAGTGTCACTTCATCAACTTATTTATTTTGAAGAATCCTTATTTTTGATTTTGGTTCAATTGATTTCTTTCTCGATTTACAGTAATCATATATTTTCACTTCAAATAATTTTCTAATTAAAAAATCAATGTGATTATAATCATGAAAATCATTAGGAAGCTTTATTTTTACATTTTTCATTAAATCAGACACCAAATTGATTTTATGAATTACGCTAATGCTATCATTAAATAAATCAAGTAAATGTTTAACTAAATCATATAAAAAATCACTTGGCGATTTAAGACTTGGTGTGATCAAATTAGAATAAGTTTTGTTAATCAGCAATAATTGTTTCTTATCAGTTAAATCAACTTCATTATTAATCAAAACACTTTTGCATGCAATACAATCAAAATGATCCATACAAATTTTGCCTAACCAGCCAGCAAAATACACAATGGAACAAGTTTCCAATGTAATTTCGGGTGGTGCTCCACCCGAAATTACATTGGGAGCCTGTGCATTTTCTTTATCCGCGCCCTCAAGTTGAAAATCAATTAAAATACTTGAGGGCTCGGCGTTCGATGGACCAGCAATTGCTAGTGGATCCTCTAGTTGTGTTGATGGTTGTGTATTTTGCTGTTGACGTTCGGCTGGCGTAGACATAAATGTGTCTTGATCATATTCGCAATTAGTATTATCTAATTTAATCAGATTATTTAATAGATGGGACCGGAACATAGCCCTTAGGCTTCTAGATGTTGGGTTTCGATTGCAACCACCTCTTAATCTATAGATTCCAAATAAATTTTCAATCACATCTTGATTTAATCGATAGGTCATTAAAAATTTGACCTCAGTGCCTTCTGAAAATTCTT
The DNA here is from genome assembly GCA_948465475.1 of Thalpophila matura. Classification (NCBI taxonomy): domain Eukaryota; kingdom Metazoa; phylum Arthropoda; class Insecta; order Lepidoptera; family Noctuidae; genus Thalpophila; species Thalpophila matura. The sequence goes on from OX419191.1 coordinate 15,828,607, forward strand.
CAGTGGAGAGCTGAAGTACAGCATTAATTGTCTGGAGTATTCCCTCGAAACAGGGAGGACGGGTGAACTTTGAATCACTATTTTTATTGATTATCTTTTTCAAATCACTGAAAATTTCTAGTCCCTTAATCAATGTTTTATTAACATGCGAATTTCTATTTTTTGTAATTGCACATTTAAATGGATTTCTATCAAATTTATTTTTCGAATTCAATGAATCAAACAAATCATTCATATTTTTTACAAAATCAGCCGTATGTTTTGCCGTATCACTTTTCAGCTCTCCACTTGCTATTGCAGTCTCAATTGCTGCTGCTACTGAATGACTGAAAATTTGAGTCGCAAATTTAACTTTCATTTTTTGAAAATTATTTGGTTTTAAGTGCACTGGGGTCAATTTACGTAATGATTTGCTTTTATTATTTTTGTCAATATTATATACGTTGATTATATCATTAAATGAAATTTCAGTGCCATTTAAACAGTAATTGTGATCAAGCAAATTATTTCTAATATTTTTAATTAAATGCGGTACATCAAAAATTGCATAAATTTTACGATCATCAATAAAAAAGAAAGGATAATCTTTGGTTGCCCCTAAGGATTTTATTGCTTTGGTATTTGTTGTTGCTTGATCACATATAATCACCTTTGGCAGCAAACCACAATCAAACAATTTATTTATGATTTTTTTTATAATTACAACTAATTTATCAGCACCAACATTTTTATGTGATAAAAAATATGCCAGAGGCATTTTCCAGTTGGCGTAAATGCCTCTGGCAACAAATACCAAAGCATATTTTGCTTCCTTAGGGGAACGCTCACCGTCACCAAAATCTTCAAATCCTTCAATCAAATCATATTTTTTTGTATATTCTAAATCAGCCATAATGCTCATTTCATCCAAGCAAACACCACATGCCCTGTATTTTATTGGTTGATCAAAAAATTTTTTTTCTATATTTTTAAATACGTCCTCATTAAGGCCTGGTAAACAATTTGATGATTGGAGCCAGTATTGAATTGTGGTTGGTGAAGCTAACACTATACCTGTATTTAATAAATGTTTGTAGGCAGCAGGGGACTTATAATATAGTGACATGCAAAAATTTTTTTCTGCATTACTCCACTGTCTTTTAGTTTTTTTTAATTGCATCATTGTAAAAATCTTCGAGGCATCACTCTTGAATTGGTGTTTTTCTAAATTGATTATGCTATTATTACTGCATATTGTTTTTCTTTTTAGTCTGTTATATTTGGTTTTTTCTTTTTTCAACAATTTGGAGGTCATTTGAAGGCTCATTTTTAATCTTTTGCACTTTGGAGTGTCAACTGTTGCACTTAGTTTCCTTTTTGTTGGTGTACCAAAACATATAGGTGGACTCGATTCAGTGGGTTCTTCATATTCTTCAGTGTTTGTAGTCAGTCTTTTATATGTTTTAGTAGGAGTCAAAACTTTTAGGATGGGTGAAGGTTCTTGAGCTAAAAAAAACGGATATAAAGGTATGCTAAGTATAAGTACATATCAAATTCCGATTTATTATGGTGTAATATTATGATTATCTCAAAAAATACCTTGTGATGTAGATGGACGTGGTGAATGTGATGTAGATGGACGTGGTGAACGTGATGTAGATGGACGTGGTGAATGTATTGTCATGTCCGAGAATTGCTCATCCTTGTAGTTTTGAGGCACTGCCACTTTTGTTAATCTCTTCCTTTTGCCAGTTTTATTCTGAATGAACTTATCATCAAAATGAGTAATACACAGGTATCTGTTTCGCAGTTCCCGATGACTTAAGTGAGTTATGGTCATGTTTCCTAAAATCACAAACAATATGTTATTGCTTAGTGGACATGTTTTAAATGTACATATTGTTGAGCTATTTTTTTTTCATCAGATCAGAATTACAAAGCATTTCCTACGAACAGACCCATTCGTAGTATGCAAATAAAATCAATAACCATGCTATTACTTTTCTTCTATTTAAGTTTTAATTTATATATTTTTTGTTAATTTATAACACTTCTACTAGACAGCACTTTCTAGCCTGAAGTACATGTTCAACCTAGTTCGGGCAAATACAAAACTGTGCCTTATTTTAATTTGGGTATGATTTAATCAGTTACCTAATAAATGCATTTTCAATGACCTAATAAATAATGTTTGTTCCTAAAATAGTAGATCTGTCACCTAAATTGAACCACCAAATAATATCAAAACGCTTACCTACCTAAACATTAATTAAGAATTACTGGGAGAGAATATCAATCATCCAATAATTGTATTGGGTATCAAAATAATAGCAGTATCACCAAAATTGAATTACCATACAATACAAAAATGTTTACCTAATAATTAATTTATAATCACTGGAAAATATTAGTATAAATTATCTAATAATTCACCTGAAATTTAAATCCCCGCTATGCGGGGCTCCGTCGACCACGTTCCTTATTGCTGTAGATTTACATTGTATTTACAGTGTATAATACCGTATCAATGACTTACAAAGGAGAGAGTCGACGGAGCCCCGCATATGCGGGGCTTCTATTTCTGTCTCCAAGGTTAAAAGTAACCTAACACGAAGGGGTTGACGGGGGCTTCGTTCGCTCGCTTTGCCCGCTCACTGAAGCCCCCGTCAACCCCTTCGAACCTAACCTGTCCGTGTCGGGGTGCCCCAAGTTCCCGAGCTCGCTTCGCTCGCTCTTGGATCCTAATGTTATTTTTATGCTAACCGATTTTCTCAGCCCACCAATCCCTATTAGGCATTTTTTCATGAAATTATGGAACTGATCCACTTATTAGGTGGCAAATCTATTTATTATGTGACAGAACTATCATTTTGGTAATAGAACGAATTTTTAGAGGACAGAAATTATATTTAGATCAAACTATAATTTAAGTTACATGTATTATTTACATTAATTTGATGATTCATACTTAGAGACCGTTTTGATTAATATGATGACTAATATATATGGGATTGGACTAATATTGGGAATAGATTATATTAAATTAGGGTATCGCAGATTGGTGACCAATCTAAACTTAGGTTACAGAAAATATAGTTCCCTTTTAATTTCTTAGATATTTATTGTAAAATGTGACTTTTTCTGAATAAACAATTAATATTATTAGACATCGGATTATATGCACTATCAAAATGAAAAAAATATGCACAATCAAAATACTTTTTATTATAAAAATTTACGCTTTTAACGGACTTTTTGCCACAAGTGACACACAGAGTAGCCTGGACGACGTAAACAAATGGCTAAAGAAGTGGCGAATTAAAGCAAGTGCCCCCAAGTCAGTCCAGGTTACCTTCAGTCTACGACAGGGTGTATGTCCATCTGTAAAACTAGGCGAGTACGAACTTCCGCATAATGACTCTGTAAAGTACCTAGGCATTCACCTTGACCGTAGGCTTACATGGCGGACACACATACAAGCCAAGAGAAACCAGCTGAACATCAAGTATAGGAACCTATACTGGCTCCTTGGAAGAAATTCTGTTTTGTCGATAGATAATAAGCTGCTGGTGTACAACACTATCTTGAAGCCAATTTGGACCTATGGCATCCAACTATGGGGAACAGCTAGTGTCTCTAACATCAATATGCTCTAAAGGCTGCAAAATGTCATCCTTAAAAATATCACAAATGCACCATGGTTCATAAGAAACTGCGAGGTTCATGAATACTTAAACCAAAACACAGTGCACCAGGAAGCGAAAACCTGGGCAAAACGTTACAGAGCACGCCTAGAGAAACATCCAAATCCCTTGGCAAAAGCGCTTATAAAGCCAGATCATAAAAGGCGACTGAAAAGGTTGGCTGTTATGGACGTTACCAACTAGTACATAATATTTTAAAATGTGGCCATAAATATAAAGAGGAAATTTCTCACTGGAGAAATCACTCTGCACTGCCAAATCCAACAACAAATTTGCTCATAGTCTAACGACTGATCGCAGATGAAGAGGAAAAAAAAAAAAAAAAAAAAAAAAAACAAGTGACACAAATGTGTCGTAGGTGCCACAATAACATAAATGTGACATCAAATTTTATAGCTTATATCTCACTCACAAATAGAAATCAGTGAAATAGTACCAAACAAACAAAGAATGATGATTTATGAATTCTGCCGGCCGTTATTATGTTTTTTTTTCCATGTTTTGGCGCACGATGTAACTTATCGAAACGGGTAGAGGACACCTAAATATACCAACCAGTTAGAACTTAAAGAAAAATCAAAATGGCAGTAGGGTTACTACTATACCAGCTTTCATACAAAAAATGAAAACAGTCAAGTCTAGATTTTTTTAAGAAGACGGTTTGTTCTGTCTTTGCTTCGCCGCCGGTATATAATTTATGGACTATGCCTTGTTTTTTTCACGTCATGTTATGTAAGTTTTATGTCACGTTACATAAAGTCACACAAACATAACACAAAACAGATATTTTTGCGTAACGGATCAACGATAACATACGTAAAACGCTAGCTATCTATTCATTCACTAAAGTCTATAAGATTTGCCATAGCTTAAAGTATTGTGCCTGTTAAAATCAAAGCAAAGAAGCAATGACTTTTACTAACATAATGAAAATAATATCTCAATAAAAAAATACCAAACACGCACTGACAGTTGACATTGTGAACTGAGGAAACAATAAGGCTGCTACTGCTTGTCTTGTCAGTACCTTGGTTTTGTCAGTACCTTATAGTATTTCTACCTGTACTGTCTATATTATTAAAAAATCGAAAAACTAACATCAAAACTTAAAAATTACGAATCTGCAGATAGTTTGTGCGATTTTAATCCATAACGTTTGGAAATAGCCGCTGCAGCTGTAACTTATTGGCGGATTTCACAATGATATTTTATGTTACGGCGCTCTCGGAATTTTGTCTCCTTTCTCGCTTGCACAGAACCATTTTTAAGAATGTTGAATGAAAAGATGCATTTTTGGAAAATGTAATCTCAACAAACAAACCTTTTCCAATAGTGAACTCGGAAGGGTTCAATTCCATTAAATCATTTTTTAGACATGCCTAACACATTCAACTATTGAAACAAACACTCAATGAAAGAGTACTAAAATATGCAATTACCCTAAAAAATTGCAGTTTATAATAATAATATAATAATAATAAATTCTTTATTATCGGGCTACTTAGGCCCATAGATATATACCTTACAAACTAACATATATATTATTATAATACACTTGGGCTAGTATATATGCATATGCATATGCAAACATGATATGTATTATATAATCCGATGTCTAAATTATTATATTACAATGGGATGGAACCTTGTCAAAGTAAATCCAAAAAGGGGGTTATAGTTTTAGCAGATTATGTCATGGAAATATGTAATTGTTTATTTGTATGTATGTAAATCTATTAGGTACTAGGTATACTGAATTCGTATTTTTTTTTTTTCAAAAAATTATCATTTGCCAGAATTACTTCGTACATTCATTTTATCTCAGATCACAGAAACAAGGACATAATAATTATTATGTTACCATAACATGTTAGCACTCTCGCCACTTTCAAAGCAGTGTGGATCACAACTACTACACTATCATTAAAAATACTGCACATCCTCAACCTAACACGTTATTCATCTCTCGTCAGTCACACTAAAATAAAACACTGTACTTAAATGAATAATCAATTGAGTTCGGTCTATCACCAACATGATAACATTGATAATTTCAAAGATGTCTTGAAATTATTTACATGAAAATCACCTTACAGCTAGTTGTAGATAGTTCGAAACTAGGAGATCAAAATTGCTACGTCTGCACAGCGCCTTAGGCATTTGCTACTTGACTCCAGTATCTAAAAATGAGTACTTAGTGTGAGTACTATAAGTAGGTCTGTAACACTTACCACAATTGCTCAACCAAATTGCCAAACGACTTGCATGATCAGTTGGAAACCGAAACATTGAGAAATCCTTTGATGTGTTAGTACACTGAAAATATGAGCACATAACGGGAGCCATATTTCGTGTACTTTGATAAATCAGAATCCGAAGTTTTCACTAGCTTAAGTCGTCGTATGTGCAAGATTCGTCGTTGTCCAGATTTCCAGGTTCCAGGTGTAGTCATAGGAAGGTGTCTTTGCCAAAAATCCGTAGTTCGAAGCCAGGTCGGTTAGAAGAAACAAATTAAAAACGTATTCGGCGCGGAGAAGAAAACAAAGCAAACAGTCAACAACAACAAAAACAAATATGTCGGACTCAGTTATGACAGGAAAAACAGAATTGACAGCCACTTAAAACGTTTCGTGCAATCCTCTTATAAAGAAAGTTTTTTATTTCCGAGTTTTATTATTTAAAATAATGAAAAAGAATATAAAAATTACCAGAACATGGTATAGAATTCATTTTAATTCATAAATTTCTATATAGCGAACTGAATTAAAAAGAAAAAACAATTGTTGATTTTTCATAAAATGAAACAACTAAACGTAATTTAGTCAGTGATTTTGGTTCCATCAGGAAAAATTGAGTAAAACGCCATCTATTGTAAAAACGTCAAAACAAAATGGAAGATCGATGGCTACTTTATCACTAGAACGGGTTCGAATTGAAGTAAAATGCTTCATTTAACTTTTTGTTGAAAATACGTGATTTATGAGTTTATATAGATAAAATAACATGAATTAAGGAAGTTCTGATTTTTTACTAATCTTACTTCAGCTAAAATCGGCTGTTTATTGCTTTTTAGCGATAGATAATTTCATAATTGTTACTTATGCTGCCATCTATGATTTTTTTTTAAGACTAATTATAAAATGTTCGAGTTGAGACCCCATGCCAATAGGATTGCAGAACGATCCCCACCACATTTTAAAATGTATGAAAAAAAAAACGGTTTGTGAAAAAACTTGCTGAAAACGGAGTAGTGCACAAACAGCCAAAGCAGATATTTAATCCTGTCAAATTAGTCCACTTAAATAGTTTTAATGTCAATTTAGTCGTAATCGCAAAAGGTCACGACTATTTTCCCGTAAATGACAAGGGCGTAGACTAAACAGTTCTAAATATTTTCCGTCCTTTTTCAATGATATTATGTAATATGTAATGGTAGTATGTAAGAAAGAGATATAGTGTGATTAAAATTTTTTTAGTGCAATGTTCAACAGAATCAGCACTAATACAGCGTGTAATTGACAGATTGGCAAAAACGAAAAGTATGAATTCAGACTGGTATTGTTAATATTTTGATAGTGAAATATTTTCCCGGAAATGATGTAGGTACTACGGAGGCCAGTAAATTCCGCGCGGGTTGTATGAATTTTCTTTTACGATTACATTGCCGAATTTAAGTTTTTTGCTTTTTTTCACTAAAATTGTGTTTTTAGGGCTGGATTTTGTTGTAACAAATGAATAGAACACAAATCTAGTTGAAAAACGGTCGGAAAATTCGACAATTTTCCTGAAGAAAATTCCAACGTTTTTCAGTCATAATCATGGTCATGAAGCTACAGTTTCAGTTTTTGCCAACCTGACAATTACACGGTGTATATTAATTTGTTCAATAAACTTACCACATTATCATCATTCAGCACTGAGAAGTAATTCTCAACTATCTGCGACAGTAGCGTCCTATTGGCATCATGAATCTTGTCACACTCCAAGCACTGCCGGATCCTGTCCATCTGCTTGATGAAGATATACTCCTTCTCATCACCTCTCTTCGGCCTGATGGTGGAGATCTCCGCGAAGGAATCCGCCAGGCACCTCTCGAGGGGAGGGCGGAGAGAGTTCGGAGGCATCCCCCGGCAGAGGATGGGGAGGATTTCGAAGATAAGGAGTACGTCCAGTTCCTGGAAGATATGCTGGTGATTGGTAATAGTTCTCTAATGCAGCGGTTCCCAAATGGTGGTCCGTGGAACCCTAGGGTTCCGTGGAAGGGTTGTGACCCTTCTGGGGTTCCGAGTTCCGTCCGTGAGTTAATAAAACGTTCGTAGAAAAGCGTGCCTCGCCGTCGCACCACTGTATATGCCAACCGGACAAACAGCGCGAGCGATGCGAGGCGGGGTCAAATAAGAAACTGACTTATACAGCTATTTGATATTAATTTCAACTTGATTTCTCCACGTTCCTGAGAAAAATGTTCATAACAGACAGACAGAGGGACAACAAAGTCATCTCATAAGGGTTACTTTTTTCTTTTGCGGCACAGAACCCTAAAAATTAATAAAACAGTTATATTCAATTTGAAATGCTCACTTCCGCACTCCCTACAGCGATCCCCTGCAGATAATTCCCTAGGATCCAGCGTCACGCAGCCTCGCTTCCACTCCGTCCCGCGGTGGAACACCTCGGGGACGAAGCACAGGTCACACCTCCGGCACGAACGGAGGGAGCGGCTTGGGGTACTCACATGTGAGGGTTTGGAGTAAATCGACTTGAAATGCTCACCTCAGCGCTCCCTACAGCGATCCCCTGCAGATAATTCTCTAGGATCCTCCTTGCTGACTGCGACACCTGTGCCTGGCGAGCGGCCAGCGTCACGCAGCCTCGTTTCCACTCCGTCCCGCGGTGGAACACCTCCGGGCCAAAGCACAGGTCACACCTCCAGCACGATGCACAATTGCACATGCAACATTTCCGGCACGAAGCAAAGGTCACAACTCCGGCACGAAGCACACGTCACACCTCCGGCACGAAGCATAGGTCACACCTCCGGCACGAACGGAGGGCTTGGGGTACTCACATGTGAGGGTATAGAGTAAATTAACTTGAAATGCTCACCTCCGCACTCCCTGCAGCGATCCCCTGCAGATAATTCTCTAGGATCCTCCTTGCTGACTGCGACACCTGTGCCTGGCGAGCGGCCAGCGTCACGCAGCCTCGTTTCCACTCCGTCCCGCGGTGGAACACCTCCGGCACGAAGCACAGGTCGAACGGAGGGAGGGGTTTTGGATACTCAGATGTGAGGGTGTGAAGTATAGATAGGAGGACTGAGTCTGGGAAGTCGTAGGAGGGAGCTGTGGCCTACAATATTAATTGTAAGTATTAGTATTTTACAGCATGTAACCCTGTTCGGTCCCAAAGGGGGCCATTATACTCATCATTATGAACATAGTTTTTGTTACAATCGTGCTGAAATGTCATGTCAGTCTTTTTAGGTGTTAAAATCTTATCTACCATACAAACGAAGAAAGGTGATAACTTCACTATTTGATGTTAAACGTCCAAAACTAGCACGATAGGAGCCGTGAAAGATTTATGTTTCAACACTAATTTTAACGTATCTTCGGGTGTAAATAAATAACATAAGAAGCATGAAAACTCTAACAAAATTAGCAATAGGAATAGTTTATTTATAGTTTAATTAACTTTATTTTGCATAGATACATTCAAGTCGGGTAACTTTGAATTTCCATATAACTTTGCATAAAATTGGTTTTTAGCTGTGGATAAATAAAGCCCTCTTGATGTGGATAAATAAAGGATACTGTGTAATATTTACTTGTTTCCTGAAGCACTCCACGAGAGCTCTCGCGACGCTGGTGACATGCAGGTGTGCTAAACTGCTGGGCTCCTGGCGCGGGTCGTGTTGGTACACTCCGCTGCGATACCCGCGCACCTCCTTCTCAATCAACTTCGAAGCGAGGCGCTGGACGCCCGGTAAAGCTCCTTGGTTCGTGAATTTGAACACCTCTGGCCAGATTTCACCTGTGAAGAGACAAGAATGGATGGTTGTCTTTTTTAGGGTTCCGTATCTCAAAAGGATAACGGAATCCTTATACTTTGTCGTCCGTCTGTCCGTGGCAAGTCCGAGGCATCCAGAAATATTTCTAGTGGAATATTTTATTATCAAGTGGAATATTTTAGAATCAAGATTCTTGAGAAATGTTGCTCTCATTTGATAGATGTTCATGATTATAGATGTTCAGACAGTAATAGTTAGATAACTTGGAACACTCGCTGCATTTGACTATAACTTACATGGTACATAGTCGAGCACCTCTTCAGGTTTCCTGGCGGCGTCCGCGGGCGTCTTGCAGAACGACGCCGGCAGCTTCACCGTTTTTCTGTATATCTTAAAAGAATAGTTAAAATGTATAAATGATAAATGATATTTATTTTGTAAATAGGTTAAAAATAACACTTTTACACGTCAAAACATTTTTTTTAAGCTAGATGAGTTCGGTGTTTCCTATATGACTACCTTTGAGAAGAAACACCGAAACAAACTCAAAGGTTGATGTCTCTTTTAAAGTCCAGACAATTAAGATAAATTGTGTAAGAACCATGCAGGTTAGTCTGAAATGGCCTTTAGAGGAAAGAGCCATACAGATTTGAGTGGACCTGACCTGACTGTGCACGCATGTGCCGGGTATCGTGGTAGCTCAACCCAGACTTAGGGAGCTCACCGACCCGACGAACATTACCATCAGAGAGGACATTTGGGTAGGCCCCCTAAAGTACTCAAACTGTCAGACTGAACTTGAGATCTATAACAGTAACATAATAACCCACCCACATAGTACTCACATTTAATTACAGACTCCTATATCAAGAGTGATATCTACCTGTACAAGGTGTATTCTTAAATGATTTTCCTCCTAAGGCAAGTGTATAGTCAAGTACAGGCAGACCCCCCCTGCATCGAGTAAGTGCTTGCCGCTTGGTGTGTGAGTGTTCCCGAACCGATAAGTAAATAGTTTTAGAAAGAAAAAAAAGCATTTTAAATCTTGACTATTATTATTTTATTTTCCAGACCCCCCCTCCCTCGGTATAAAAACTATGAAACTCTTCATATTACCAATTATATCGAGCATCAGTCCTATTGAAAACTCACCTCGGGAACATCGCTGAGCTTATAGTCATCGATCCTATAGGTGGCGAGTGCGTCACAGGCCGCCTCCACCACCTCCGGCTGGTTGCACTCCGCTACAAGAGCCCACAGCTTGCGCACCGCGTCGGATACTAGCTTGTCGTACTCAGGGCTTGACACCCTCAGGGAGGGGACCTCGCTCAGGAGCTTGCAGATACTAAGAATTACAAGGAGTTAAAAATAGACCAGTCTTTTTGCCTTTAGTACGTAGTAGTGTAGTGACGATCATGTAAGACATAATTATAAGAGATTTTCAAAAATCAAATGACTCGTAAATCCCGGAATGTACTGTGACAAGTGCTCTGGGTGAGGGATGGGAGGGGGAGGGGGAGCAGGGGGTGAGGGGGAGGGGTGGTGGGTGAGTTCTGTTAAATTTTCTATGTAACATGCGAAAAAAACGGAAAAAACACAATTTGTTTTTTTCTTGCGCACCGCGTCGGATACTAGCTTGTCGTACTCAGGACTTGACACCCTCAGGGAGGGGACCTCGCTCAGGAGCTTGCAGATACTGGGCAAGGGGTTAAAAAAAGAACGGTATTTGTGCCTGTAGTACATTAGTGACGATTATGTAGGACATAGGTGCGGTTAAACGGGTTAGTTTTTTGACAATGCTGCAATTGTACAGCCGTGAGTTGAGATCTATATCGTGAAACTCAGTAGAATTGTCGCAATCTTGCAGTATAGCCCGGCGATATTGCAATGAAATGAAATGATGGCACATGTTCTACTGAGTTGCACGATCTATAGATCTCAACTCAATAGAAAGCGGTCGCCGCAGCGGTTCAGTATCGAAGATAATACGTACAGGTGCGGTCCAAGGGGGGGGTGGTGGGGGTCATGACCCCCCCAAAATCGTACAAAAAATGCGCCACACACGATAATTCACGGTATAGCACTTCGCCATTAATTGGCATGATCCCCCCAAAAGTCTTCGGCTGTGTTATGACCCCCCAAAAGTCTTCAGCTGCGGTATGACCCCCCTAAAACCGCGCCTGATTACGGACTACGTTACCTGGTCAGCACAGTGGGCCGGCTGTCTCGCGCCAGCCTGGGCTGCAGGGCCGCCCACGTGGTGTGCCACAGTAGCGCCGCTACGTTACCTGGTCAGCACAGTGGGCCGGCTGTCTCGCGCCAGCCTGGGCTGCAGGGCCGCCCACGTGGTGTGCCACAGTAGCGCCGCTACGTTACCTGGTCAGCACAGTGGGCCGGCTGTCTCGCGCCAGCCTGGGCTGCAGGGCCGCCCACGTGGTGTGCCACAGTAGCGCCGCTACGTTACCTGGTCAGCACAGTGGGCCGGCTGTCTCGCGCCAGCCTGGGCTGCAGGGCCGCCCACGTGGTGTGCCACAGTAGCGCCGCTACGTTACCTGGTCAGCACAGTGGGCCGGCTGTCTCGCGCCAGCCTGGGCTGCAGGGCCGCCCACGTGGTGTGCCACAGTAGCGCCGCTACGTTACCTGGTCAGCACAGTGGGCCGGCTGTCTCGCGCCAGCCTGGGCTGCAGGGCCGCCCACGTGGTGTGCCACAGTAGCGCCGCTACGTTACCTGGTCAGCACAGTGGGCCGGCTGTCTCGCGCCAGCCTGGGCTGCAGGGCCGCCCACGTGGTGTGCCACAGTAGCGCCGCTACGTTACCTGGTCAGCACAGTGGGCCGGCTGTCTCGCGCCAGCCTGGGCTGCAGGGCCGCCCACGTGGTGTGCCACAGTAGCGCCGCTACGTTACCTGGTCAGCACAGTGGGCCGGCTGTCTCGCGCCAGCCTGGGCTGCAGGGCCGCCCACGTGGTGTGCCACAGTAGCGCCGCTACGTTACCTGGTCAGCACAGTGGGCCGGCTGTCTCGCGCCAGCCTGGGCTGCAGGGCCGCCCACGTGGTGTGCCACAGTAGCGCCGCTACGTTACCTGGTCAGCACAGTGGGCCGGCTGTCTCGCGCCAGCCTGGGCTGCAGGGCCGCCCACGTGGTGTGCCACAGTAGCGCCGCTACGTTACCTGGTCAGCACAGTGGGCCGGCTGTCTCGCGCCAGCCTGGGCTGCAGGGCCGCCCACGTGGTGTGCCACAGTAGCGCCGCTACGTTACCTGGTCAGCACAGTGGGCCGGCTGTCTCGCGCCAGCCTGGGCTGCAGGGCCGCCCACGTGGTGTGCCACAGTAGCGCCGCTACGTTACCTGGTCAGCACAGTGGGCCGGCTGTCTCGCGCCAGCCTGGGCTACAGGGCCGCCCACGTGGTGTGCCACAGTAGCGCCGCTACGTTACCTGGTCAGCACAGTGGGCCGGCTGTCTCGCGCCAGCCTGGGCTGCAGGGCCGCCCACGTGGTGTGCGGCGCGAGCGCAGCGCCGCGCCACAGCAGCGCCAGCGACTGCACGCACACGCACGTCGCCACCGCGCCGCCGCGGTCGCCGCAGCGGTTCAGGATCGATGATATTACGGAGACTAGTTCTAGGCCGTGGCTTGTGGGCCTGCGTAGCAAAAAAACAGGGACCCATTAATCGGGTTAAAAGGTTACCGGTTAAATCTCTAACCCATATGTTTAGTTAACCTTAACGCAGGGTAACCGGTTAACATATTCCTGACTAACCCGAATGAAATGGAACAAAAATGAACTCTATGCGTACCAGCCTCTATACGCAGAATACGAGTTAACCTTTAGGGCCTTTTCATTGTCATGCGTGTTTGCGCCCGCGTGCAAGCCAGCCACGCATGCGTGCTGCCCGCAACCTATCGTATCATACATGTTTTTATTGTCATGCGCGCCACACGCACGCGGCACATACAAAATAATCTGCTCAGCGTGCGGCCCGCAACAAGCATGCGTGCCTGGCCCGCACGCGGGCGCAAACACGCATCACAATAAAAAGGCCCTTACGCAAGGTTTTTTAACCTAACCCAAAAAAATAACCCGGTGAAAACTCCTATACGGGTGACCTTTTCGGTCCCTGGAAAAAAATCATATAAGTAATGGCTTATCTATAGCTATATTACCTACCCACACGCAGGACCGAATTTAAAGGTGTTATATCATAATAAGGATTACATCATAGTAGATATATCATATCTTGATCATACATGGCACTATATTGCATGCTTCTAGTGGCACCATCTATGAGCAGATGGCTCCAGCCGTTATGGGTCTTCGAACAGACAGACAACAAAGTGATCCTATAAGGATTCCGTTTTTCTTTTTGAAGTACAGAACCCTAAAAATTACAGTATTGGATTTTAAAAAAGGCGAAACAAGTATTCCCCTGGGTACCTAGTACCTACCGTATCTCACAGATCCTCCTGACTGCGACGGCCTTGGCGATGTCCAGCTCCCACTTCAAGTCATCTTGCTTGCCTATGCCAGGGTCTACCAGCATTTCTTGCAAGTACGGGAAACATCGCACCTGTTTAGTAGTTTTCATTTTTGTTATTCCGAATAATCATGCAGACATGTTTTCATACTAAAGACTTATACGATCCATAGTTTAGTTCTTCGAAAGAACTGATCGATTAATTATAAAGGTATGATATGACACAGAATTATTACAAAATTACATATCAAGGAGTGTGATTGGAACCTAATGTGATATAACCACGGCTTTTGATAAGGTAAATCATAAAAAATAGTTCACATTTACTAATAAAATAAACGACTACCACATCTAGATACGATTTGTAGAACTTATGTTATCTGATCTATCTGTGAGACAGAACAAAACGGCGTAAAACGCCGCTAAACCTGGTTTGTAAGACTGAAGAAAATTAGCGTACCGTAGGGTACAATTCTAGGTCCATTACTGAAATAAAATATTTTAACAATGAGTTAAATACCTGTGTTTCTGCTAAACTTGTGTACAACATGATGAGGAACGAGGTCGGTGCTCCTTTGTTTGCTTTCAGTTTGTTCAGCACTGATACTATGGTTGGCACATTCTCCTGAAAATTGAATGAGCTTAACAGGTCACGAAAGAATACTTTGGTTAACAATTTCACAAGAATTTTCAACAATAATGTTAATTTTGCTGTCGTTTTGATTAAATAAGTTAGTACGTCGTACCAACCCAACCACTTAAGTCTAATTTCACGCAGAGAGACAGAGATCAATCTAGCTAGGGCATCACAAATAGAAATTTGATTCTATGCAAGATTAATTTAACCCTTTTGTTTTACAACGAGGCCCTTTGTGAAACACTATTTGTTCCCCGCGGTTTCACCCGCGTTGCTCGACTCCTAAGGGTCGTATGATGTTAAATAACCTATACTATTCCTCATGAGCCTGGCTATCATATACAAAAATATATTCTCGAATCCGACTGGTAGTTGCAGACATTAGCGCGTTCAAATAAACAAACTCTTCAGGTTTATAATATTAGTATAGATAAGTACGTCTTTTAACTTATACACTAATTAAACACTTACCTTTGTCTTCGCCATCAACGGCAGAGCTCTTAAGCACACCAACCTAACACTCGGACACTTATCACTGGCTATCTTATACACCAACAGTGGCAGTATCTGCACCGACACCTCCTTCTTATACCCCACCAGATCCACCACCATCTTTATTACCTTCACCACTATTTCCTCATACCATGCTTCCTTACGCTTCTCCATAATCATACCCAAAAGAAATGGTAATAATTCTAGTTTGACGTCATCGTTTACTGTGGCTACAGAATCTAGCCAACTTTTCAATCTGTCTGGGTTGTCTCTCATGCGTTCCCAGTTCTGATTTAGCTTGAAAATGATTGATAAATGGCTGTCTGTATGTAGTAGCGCTTGGAACGTCTTGTTAGCTTTCAGGTTTGGTGTGTGGAGTCGGTTGTCGTCTTTGTAATTGTCCTGGTATGTATCGAGGATCTTCGCGGCGACTTTTAAGGCTGATGCTGTGAGGTATGATGGGAGGTTTAACCATTGGAGCGAGAGAGCCACGAAGACGTTGAGGGATATTGAGGAGTACTCGTATTTGCTGATTATATTGAGACCTGTTGACAATGTAGTTGTTAAGTTTTCTGTTTCTTAGAGAACATTGATTTATTATAACCAAGAACAGCCGGCCTAGCATGACCACGATAGGACGAACGGGTTTTGTCTACATAGAAATAGACAAAGTGACAGATTGTAGAAACATTTCTACGTTTTATGAATGAAACGGTAGAAATGTTTCTACAATCTGTCACTTTGTCTATTTCTATGTAGACAAAACCCGTTTCTATCGTGGTCATGCTAGGCCGGCAGGTAACTATCTGAAAAAATAATGTAGGTGTAGAAAATTCATCTCCAATCATCCAATGCAAAGGCCAAGGCGGTTATGAAAGTGGTTTTTTTTGGCGAATAGGTATGACATAAGTAAAACGAAATTATTTTTAACTTTATTACTATTTACTGTAGGGGCTTTCCCTCACCCTTCACCATTAGTGTTACCGTTTGATTGTATTGATTAATATCAATTAGATCAATTAAATCAATACTATCGATTGTTTTGGACTATCGATAGTATCGATATTATCGATTGTCTTATCGATAGTATGGCCTTTTTATTAACCGACTTCAAAAAAGGAGGTTCTGTATTCGTTCCGTATGTATGTATGTATGTATGTATGTTTGTATGTGCGCGATTTTCTCAAAAACTACCTACTGATCCGATTTGGATGGGGCTTTCGTTATTTAAATGCATATATTTAGATCAAAACTATCGATAGTACCTACATCTCCAATTTTTATGAACTGTACTAGGCTATGATAAGCTCAGATAAACTCACATAAGTTGAACAGCTCATGCAAGTACAGAGCCGACGTGTCAGCCAGGTTTTCGGCCAGTAACATGAGCGTAATGCCGGCCACTGTTCTCAACTCCGGCGCATCGATAGCGAAGCAACGCTCTATGAGGCTGTAGCAGGAACGGGGATCGCGTCTGTAAATATACACAAAATAAAGTCGCCTGTAAGGCTGGCAACAGACAACCGGAATCAGGGACGTATTTCCCTAAGGGCGTATGGGTGATCGCCCGGGGCGGCCGAAGAAACTTCATACATAGCTCGCTGAGTGACTTTCGTATGTGGACTAACCCAATTGCTAGTATTCACGTCTTGGCTCCTTAATTAGGTATGTCTTCTCGGGTAGGACGCACTGGATAATGACCTGAGTCTTAAGACGCGTCTTGCAACCCGGCAAATGTTGATCCGCGGTAATAGAAAACGGCTCCGTTATTTAAAAATGACTAGCCGTTATTTTAATATGGCGAATTCTACAATTCGGCTATGACACGGGCGTTTAAAAATGGGGCGGCCAAATCATAAGCACCCAGGGCGCCAAATTCTAAAATACGTCCCTGACCGGAATACTCCTCCGGAATTAGGAAACTGAATGAGGTATTTTACGTCAAATGAACGATATCGTTCATAAATGAACGATTGCGGCTGGAATCGTAAAATTTATGAACGATTCCATTCACTTTGACGTAAAATCACTCATTCAGATTCTTAATTCCGGAGGGGCATTCCGGACATATACACACATCAAAAGTATCTAGGGATCAACATATATTTTTGCAATAACTTTTCTCCTGATTGATATTAATTAAAATTTTCTTTAAGGATTCATCAAATAAAGTGTTTTCGTTTGTCACAGTAACGATAAACCAAGTCACCTTTGCATTAATAAAGAAATTTGCCATTTTCCTAATAAAGGTATTTTTGACATTTGAACCACTAACATTAAAGTTCGAAAAAAAGACTGAAATAACAGTTTTCTTTAAAATTTTATTGGGTAACTTAAACAATTAATAATCCGTGTTTCTACCGCGAACACTAACAACACAAGAACATCGGTTTGGCATACTCAAAATGAGTTCATCCAAATCACGCTGTGGAATGGCCGCCCATGTTCGTTGCAACAACAAAAAAAGGTCTTCTTGCGACTGGATACCCTCCATATTCGGCAGAGCTCTTCTCTGTAGCATATCCCATGCATGCTCAATCGGGTTCAAGTCTTGCGACTGAGCAGGCCAGGGCAGGACATTGATGTTAGCTGCGGCGAGAGTCTGTCTTACAACTCTTGCGGTGTGCGGTCGTGCATTATCATGCATTAACTGAAATAAGGGACCGATTTGCACTTGTAGAGGAACGATGACGTCTGATACAATCGTCTCAGCATAAATTTGAGCGTTGAGGTTGCCTCTGATCCAAATCAACTCAGTTCTTCCGCCGATCCAAATACCCGCCCATACCATGATGGTTCCACCACTATAAGGATGGACTTCCTGGCAGGATTTTAATCGCTGTTGGCGTCCAGGGGTTCTCCAGTGTCGTATACGTCTTGTATCCGGTCTCATACCAAAACGAGACTCATCAGAAAAGCACACGAAACGCCATTGTTCTTCTGCCCAATTTCTGTGTTCAAGAGCCCATTGATATCGAATCCTACGATTGTGCATTGCTATAGGTGGTACCCGTAGCGGTCTTCGGGAATGAAGGTTCACTTCATGCAAGCGGTTTCTGACTGTTTGGTCGCTAATTAAGTTCCCTGAAGAGTGATGAAGCCTCACGGCTAACATCATGGCGGTTATTGTTGGAGCTCTTCGAGTTAAGATTTGAATGTATCGGTCTTGTCTCCGTGTGGTGCAGCGATACCGTCCTCCATGGCGCTCAGCCACGGTACCAGTGCTTCGGTAACGTGTCCAAAGTCGACTGATAACACTCTGACTTGTATTCAGAGCTAAAGCTACAGTACGTTGCCGGGAACCAGCTTCTATCATTTCCACGGCTCTGAGCATTTCTTCCCTGCTTAAATGACGTCGCCGCTCCATAATAACGTTGGTTTTAATCAGTAGTAGGGAAACAGTAGCACTAATAATGTCTTCAATGCGTTGTATGTTTTTATAGGGAAAATATTGACAGCTTATTTTCATCTTTTACTCGAATTTGATTGAGAGTTCCTGATTCAAATTATGAAATGCACCAAAAAGGATCCATATAAATTTATAAAATCATAAATTTATTACAAAGCCACATCTCAATCTCAAGAAATCCGCATAAAAATGCTTGATCCCTAGACACTTTTGATGTGTGTATGTTATCGGCCTAATACGGGATGTAAGTGACAGCGTAACAAAAACTGAAACCATGAGTTCAGTACCTTATTCTGAACCTCGGTGTAAAAATTTTTCGTCGGTCTTCTTAAAAAAAATACGACTTTGGAGATTTCTTAACGAATTACAAAATCCCCAAAGGCAAATTTTTTATTTAAAAGGCCGATGAAAAAGGACGTCGGCAGTTTTAGGCTTGATATGGTACAGTAATAAAAGCTTAACCAAAAATAAAAATATATTTTAATTGTTCTTTGCCTAATTTATCTTAGATATTAAGAATTGGAATCAAAAATCGAAATAAATAAGAAATAAAATGATTATGCCATTGACATTTTGAAAAAACCACTAAAACAAAAACGGGTGCATGCTGGCTGGCGCGTGCTTCCACAGAATATCATGGTGACAGCAACTAAAACCTTTGAATTGAGAACTCATTAGTCGGGCTGTACTTCACTGGATCATTCACACCATACTTAACCTCACTGACAGAAATAAGAATATTTCTCTTTAACCCAATTACGTACAAAAACAAATAAAAAATGAATTTAAATACTCTTGAAATACTCGATCACACCAAACTAATTTCATATCTGTACCGACTTACACAATCTGAGGCCCAGCGTTCTATGGGCGTCTGCCAGTGCCCTTTGAACTTATTTAAGTTATTCTGAGCCCTTCAGGTTCTCCTTTAATTAATCCTTATCAAAATAAGTAGTTTCATCATCACAAGTATTTAATGGAGATGATTTTTACAGTATGATAATTGGACGAATAGTTTCAGAGATAACACGATGTAATCAATGCGCGATGGAGTGAATTTACTATACATACTGCAGCTTGATCAGTTGGCCGGACACTCTAGCCAGCATGGGCAGCAGTGCCATCACGTGGTCGCGGTGCTGCTGGAACACCGCCGCCTCGACCACAGCGCTGTACGCAGCGTAAGACCGTTCTATCAACGCTGGGTTGCAAATCTGTCGGTGAAATTGTATTACTGTTGTCGATCGATAGTTCCACTATACCATCTATGCGGCGCCATCTATGAGCAGATGCGTCCACCCGTTAAGGGTCTTGTCTCGGACAGACGGACAACAAAGTGATCCTATAAGGGGACCTCATATACAATCACTTTGTCGTCCATCTGGGTTTGAGGTATAGAACCCTAAAAACACATTCTAAATCATTCTTACTGATTCTTTTCCATAGAGTTGAATATTGTTTAAACTACAAGCATTATCCAATAACGGGATCATCTCCCTCCTAAAAAAAGTCCTAGCTACACCCTTGAGGATGACCATACCAGAGCATCCTAGGAAGTTGTCAGAGAAACTTGAAACTTATGCCAGTACCTGTTGACAACTCAAACAAGCGAGGAGTAGAGATGACTGGGCAGTTGTCTGAGGCAGACTGAGCAGCAGTTGCCAGGGTCTGATGCTGCAGTTTCTCTGAGGATGGCATGTGAGCCAGAGGAACACTGGCCTCAGGAGCTCCAAGCTGTTTGATGATACACTGAAATTGAATAACTTTTTTAGGTGTTTATATTACACGAATATTTGTTGAGGATATCAGTGGAATTACATAAATAATAGAGGTCAAAAAAGCAAACATTAAGCTGTGCCCTGCCGTTTCACTCGACATTTAATTAAACAAACTTTAACTTAACTTCAACTCAACTTTATTATATTAAATTAGATTCAAGGGAAAGAAAAGTAATTCTAGTAACACATCAGTTTCATCCACCCCATGAGTAAATTTTACACCCAAAGCTCATGGCATTTAAGTGTTATTGCTGAATCCCATAATAAAAAGGCTCTAGACAAGTTGCTTTTCTGTTAGCGTTCATGCCAAACGATAAGCACAAAATGTATGGCAATGACATTACCTGCGGAAAAGTCACGTGACTCACAAATGTCATTTCCATACATTTTATCCATAGCATTTGACGCTAACGCTAACAGAAAAGTAACTTGTCTAGGGCCTCTTAACTTACATATAATCAGGATGTGTGCAAAGCGCATGCATCTGAGCCAGCACATCATCCTCAGCCCCCTTGTTCTTCTCCAGCACCGTGATGAAGGGGTGCTGAGGGGACTTGAGGGTGAACTGGCACTTGTACTGGTGGCCGGGCACCAGCCGCGCTTTGAGGTCCAGGATGAGCAAGCCAGCCATTGTGGATATTATGGCTGAGTAGTTGCTGCAAACAAATATGGTTCTATTCTATATCAGGAGTTTCCAACCAGTGTTGCACGTACTGTTGCAAATTTTGAGATTTTTCCACTAGACATTTATGACTTCGTAGATACGTATAACACACACTTTATCGACTTGGATATTTTCACGCTTACACATTTAAAGTTCAAAAGAATGGCTGTTGAATCTTTAAAATAGTTGCACTGAAGTAGCTGTTTTGGGAATTCGATATCCTTTTTTCACCTAATATTATCCATATATTTTTTTTTAATAAAATTAACGCACACTTTTAATTAATAGCTAGCTCGCTACCATTTTTCCGCGGACATTTGTGTGGGTTACACGTTCACCTAGCCTTAATTGTTTTTTCTGTCATACCTTATTGTAATGTGTATCTGTTTTATGTCCCAATAAAGTAAAATAAAAATAAAATAAAATGACTTTTGCGCTAGAAATGTAGGTATGCAAAAGTCATAAATGTCTAGCAGAAAAATTGTAAAATTACAACAGTAGTCGCGCAGCATAGGGCATAGAGATCATAGAGATCATAAGAGGAACCCCAATATATTTGGATATTCTTAAGAAAAATCCATTTGAAGTCTTAAATAGTAAATTCAGCTTTCTTTTACTAAAATTTTTCTTTATTATGAAATAATAGTTGTTGTGAAAACTATATTTCCAAAAAAATTAGAACTTACGGTGTACTTGGCAATAAGGTTACAACAGTTGACATCGTGTGGGCTATTTCCAGGACCCCGAGCTCCACCAGCGCCAGGAGACCCTGGCACGCCGTCAGGCTCACCCTAGCATCCTTAGAAGAACATTTCTCTCTAAGAAACTTCAACTCCTCATTCTCATTTACAAATCTTTGGCGTTCAGTCGGCTTGTACTTAGACTTAATTGTAGATATAAGCTTGTCGACCGCATTCACTATCAAAACACTATTGTTAGTGTTCAATTTGTATTCAATCTCATCCATTCTATGGATATTTCTGTTATAATTTCTATAAAAATAAAAATTAAATCGCCGGTGCGGCAATGAAACAGAACAGCCTGCTGGCGTTGACATTCACAATTTTGCATAAGCAGATGACATTAGAATTTTATTGACATGTGTCAGTGTCACGTCCACATTTATTTTTTGTCGTAGCAATCATTTTTCTAGTTTTGTAGATAAAGTTACAATGACCACAGTTATTATTAAAATAGGTAGGTACATACAATGATCTTCAGAAAGACCTTATTGTATTCGTTTATACACACAATACACCTAAATATAATACTTTTTATATACCTACAATAATGCCTTTGCTTTTTCAAACTATCAATTTTGTCTTTTGGCAACTGTTTGCTTTCTGTCAGAATTGGTCAGAATTCAGACAGATGACAGATGTCAGATGAAACGTTCCATACTCGTTTATAGTTGTAAGATACGTTTCTTAGCATAATTTCTTAAAATTATAGTCTAAATTTCTGTTAATATGCTACAATTTGTAATAAATAGTTTTGATCTGGACTTCCGATTCGAAAATTGAAAGCGCTTGGTTGTTTGTTGGGGCTTGGCGAGCTGGAGTTTTTATTAGAGATGGGTAACTAGCCGAAATTCCAATAGCTCAGCTAGCCGGCTATTTGTGGTGAAATAGCCAGCTAGCTAGCCAGCTATTCAGCTATTTGGCTATTGGTTAGATGACTCACTAGCCGGCTGGCAGTTGATAGCGCTAGCGGCAATAGCTAGGTAGCCGTCTTGATTATCGTTCAACTGCCCCGCGAATCAGTTTGATTCAAGTTCGATCCTCGCCGCGGTAACAAATTTATTGATATTTTTTGATGTTAGGATTTCGTTTTTTATTACTTTTTATACTTTTTTATTATTTTTTGACTTAAAATTAAATGAATTTCCGTGATTATTAAATTTATTATAATAAATAATAAAAAACTGTTGAAAATATATCTACAGCGCCATCTCTATTCATCGCTATGAATTAAGAAGCATTTTGTTAAGTCAGTTCACACTTTTGTTATACAAATAAATTATAGATGGCGCGCTACGTTAGTTGATGAAATCGATTTATTTCTATCGACGCTATCGTCGTACAATTTTGAACCTAATATTTTAGAAAATTAGGCTTAAAATCGTAAATCGCGCGCGCCGCCGCTCGTACGTTGGCTAGTTGTCATTTGTCATAGCTAATATAGCTAGGTATATGAATCACCCACTCAGCTAGTCAGCTACGGCGGCTAGCCGGCTAGCCGGCTAGCGGCGGCTACCGGATAGCTGGCTAGCTGTAAACTGGCGTCGGTTGCGCGGTACGGTACAGCGCAAGCGCGATAGCTGACTAGCCGGCTAGTCAACTATCGCGCTTGCGCTGTACCGTACCGTTTTTTATTACTTTTTATACTTTTTTATTATTTTTTTGACTTAAAATTAAATGAATTTCCGTGATTATTAAATTTATTATAATAAATAATAAAAAACTGTTGAAAATATATCTACAGCGCCATCTCTATTCATCGCTATGAATTAAGAAGCATATTGTTAAGTCAGTTCACACTTTTGTTATACAAATAAATTATAGATGGCGCGCTACGTTAGTTGATGAAATCGATTTATTTCTATCGACGCTATCGTCGTACAATTTTGAACCTAATGTTTTACAAAATTAGGCTTAAAATCGTAAATCGCGCGCGCCGCGGCTCGTACGTTGGCTAGTTGTCATAGCTAATATAGCTAGGTATATGAATCACTCACTCAGCTAGTCAGCTACGGCGGCTAGCCGGCTAGCCGGCTAGCGGCGGCTACCGGATAGCTGGCTAGCTGTAAACTGGCGTCGGTTGCGCGGTACGGTACAGCGCAAGCGCGATAGCTGACTAGCCGACTAGCCAGCTATTGTGCTGATGAATATCATAGCCGTGGCTATCTCTTGGATAGCCGGTATTCAGCTAGTTATTAAAATAGCTACCCATCTCTAGTTTTTATTGAAAATTCCCAAAATATTACAAGAATTATACAAAACCATTTATGAAAATGTCGACGCCCCCTAGAGAGACAATCCAGAAACAAATTCAACAGGACTGGGCGAACAGGGAATACATAGAAGTAATTACAGGCAGCATAAAGAAAATTACAGATTTCCTCAACTCATTCGGTGCGTTGTTTTTATATTTTTATGTTATTTTAAATGTAGAATATCGGTCAGAGAGTCGCCTTAGGGGCGCAAAACGATGCTATTACAATCCTCACAATCTATTTGCAGTGAATCTATGTTGATTATTTTATTTGTTTTCATGTATACTTAAAACTTTGATTTCAATTCTCTTTGTTATCTTACAACGGTTGGTGCCTGTTTATCAAGTACCTCTTTGGGTACTGTTTTCTCTTCCTGCAATTATCTGAAAAACTTTTTGTTAATAAAGTACCTAGGTACAATAAACCATGGCACATCCTGTTTAATGTTGTCTGTCACTACTGAAAATGTTGCAAAGGTCAAATGACAGTCTCAACATGTGAAATATTAATTTGATATTCAGTCACTTTTGGTTAGTGAAAAAACTTACCTATTTAGGGTCCATTTCAATTGAATTTGTTAACTTTGTAAACAATGTTAGTATGGCCAACTGTCAAAATTTGATGAATTTACATAGTTTACAAGTTCTATTGAAATGGACCATAGTAGATGACTGCACCTGGTACCTGACAGGATATTTTGTAGAGATAGAATGCCCCTCCAATTTGTTTATGCTCACACGCAAAGTAATGTAAAGATATAGACACACAAATTGGTCTTCGTCATTGGCGAGTCCAAGTTCACAGTGAAATTGCTGTCTATTGTGTTCCAAGAACTATTTCCTCTCACACATTGAAACATCACAATTTTAGATTAGACAATCTCTACCCAGATAATGACGTAGTAGAGGCTTCTACATACATTATTAAAATAATAAATCTAATCTAATCTAATATTTAATTCATTATTTATTTTTAGACATGTCCTGCCGATCTCGTCTTGCGACATTGAATGAAAAACTAACATCATTGGAAAGGAAGATTGATTACTTGGAGGCTTGTGTGAGTATCAAATATAATTACACTTTCCTATATTTTGTCCTGACATCACAAAAATCATCCATTAATTTTATTCATTGAGCCACTCAGAGGATGTTGTCATCCACAAACAATAATTATGTCTACTTTTTACTTGGTAGTAGTGGTGGTACCTTCATTAAAGCCATTTGCTTGGCTTTCCCAAATAACTTGTTTCTTTAAGGTATATAAAGTGTAAAACAGGATAAAATAATCAAATAGCATTATTGAACCAATAATCATAGTAGCAATAGCAATAGACTATCAACATTCATGAAAAACAAATATAAATACCTTCTAAATGAGTTAAAAATCCATTGCATTTTCTATAGGCTTGGCCTAATGTTGACCCCTAGGCACGCTACTGCAACCTTAATAGTATTCATACATCCTTGGATAACAATGATTTATGCTGATCCTCGTTTATTTCTTTAACATAAGAGTTATGGTCTTGTCAATGCTTATTAATTTACGCTGCACCTTCCAACTACCCCAATTTATTGGACACAATTTGTAAATCAGATTATAAACGGTAATTTACAACCAAAAATTCAACAAAACAAAATTTTTAACAGAAATGCCAACCTGGAATTCAAACCCAGGAGCTGAAACTTGTGGACGGAACAAAACCAGTAGAACTATAGAATTAGTCAAATTGTAAGCTAAAGTAGAGAAATTTTATATTTATTATGTAGTTTTATAGTTTGTTTTGTTATTTTTAGTGTAAAACCTTTGAGTATGAATAAGGCAAGCACACTACATACTTAATACTATAATTCTTACGAAGTTATGTAGTATCAGTCTATCAGAACAGTTTTGATACTTGGCACCAGAGTGTAGATATTGTTTTTTAAATAATGACACTTGTATGTTGTGCACATTTTTTAGGAACTCACCTATAAATATAAAAACTTCCGTTTTATACACGTCAAATTCACCAGCACTCTATAAGCTTGTCTCGTGCATACAAAAAGTTTAATTTAAAAAAACCTTTTTTAGTTATTTTTACCTTTTTTATTTGTTTTCAGGTAACTAAAGGTGAAACACTGACATAATCTGAATACATACTATAACATAAAGTAATTATTAAGTGTATTTAAGTTTAAATTCCATGAGATTTGTATGATTCCCATTTTTTATGAAACTATTTGTTTATAGTGTAGATTAGAATATTGTAGTTATAAATAATTAAATATATTTAAGTATACAAAATTCTTATATTGAGACAATGTTAGTAGTATAACAGACATTTGCTGTATACATGTAAAATTACTTTTTTATCTAAAGTTTTTTTAGCTAATGTAAGTATGTGTAATTATTACCTATTACAAGGTCATCAAGCGCAAAACAGCACTGCCTCATTATGCAGTTAAGTCAATACTTTTTCTTGATGATATTAATGATATTATGTGACTGCTTTTAATATTATATGTATTTACAAAAAATATAGTCATTTATTAATATTTTAGTCACAAAATAAGTTTTTAATTTCCCTTACAATGTTTTTTTTTTTTTTAAGGTATATTGAATCCGGCATTAAGTTGGTTACATTCTCTCTCGCTCTTATATTAACTCTAGCTACAGTCTATTTCCCTCTCACTTCATTGATATGAAAAATACAAGGACAAGTAGTACCTATTTAATAACATTATATTTTCTCCAGCAAAATTGCCACACCTTGTCCGCCACCGCAACTCGAAGCGGCAATACCTCGTTTCAAATTACGCCGACTGAAATAAATACAAAGAAACAATTTAAAAAGTCTTTCAAATTAATAATAATTCATCAATATCAACTTCCTCCCAATAATATATATATTTTTTTTATTTGCTATTGTCCTTTCACTTCATTAATATTAAAATGACAAGGATAGGTAGTATTAAGAAATACAAATAAATAAAATTCAAGTGTCTGTTTGTAATGTTAAAAAACGACTTTTTACTAAATGCATTTGAAAGAATCTATTACGGAACTTATAAAAAAAAAATACCGTTTATCTGTTTGTCTGGACCGATTGTGACGGAACTTTCACTGGCAGATAGTTGATATTATAAGGAGTAACTTTAGCTCCTTTTTTTCCAAATTCCATTCGGGCGAAGTCGCGAGTGCATCTAGTTCTTAAAATTTTATAAATGCCAAGTTTCCATAAATAAAATAGGTAATATCTTACCAGCCAAAGGTGATCTCAAGACTCACCTAAGTTCATAGACAAGATGTGTAGCCATTCTCGCGCCAGTTGCAGAGATAGGGTCTCCTAATGCCAGGGCTCCGCCGCTCACGTTTATTTTACTTAAGTCTATCTTCAGCTCTTTGGCTGCGATGACGGCTTGAGACGCGAAGTTTTCGTTAATCTGCAACATTTTTGTGAGCTTTTTAACATACCCATTCTTCTTACAAAAACACCGTTGTTACATTCATACTTCGTTAATTCTATCATGGGGATCGCAAAAAACTTTAAGGATACTGGTCCTGTGATCACTGCCGGATGCAGTAATATGTATTCAGTGGCGGATCTAGAAATTATTCGGGGGGGGGGGAGGGGCTTAGGGGTCTATGATATGGTTTTGGAGGTGAGGTTGGAAATCAAAACTACCAATCTAATAGGTATCTACTACATCAAAACTAGGACTAAAATTGTACCATAACTTTAATGTACCTCAAACAGGTCCACATCATCAACCCCCAACTTCTGTTCTTGTAGGAGTTTCCTAACGGCATGGACTGCCCCTATACCCGCGTCTGCAGGGTCTACTCCCACACACGTCCACCCCGCCACCCTGGCTAGTGGTCGAAGGTCATGCCCCCTCACTGCTTCTTCATGAGTTATGAGAAGAGCTGCTGCGCCATCTGCTGGGGCCTGTAAAAATGATGGTGAGGACATTGTTATTCTCTATTGATAAGTAGCACTTTGCCCGCGATTTCGCCCGCGTGACCCATAGGAACTGCATTTTTTGTGAGAATATAGCACTCAGGGATAGTGTAGCTTTCTATTAGTGAAAGAATTTTCAGAATCGGATCAGTAGTTCCGGAGATTACCTTCTACATATACACAAACTCACAAGATTCGCACTCTCTATAATATTAGTATTGGAATATGGATTGTATATTAGGTAGATATAGTACTGCGATTGATATTGTCATGACTGTACAGAAATGTATCTATGAATATTAAAAGTACTGTATAAATAGCCGCTGCACACATTATGCGCACTTCTGGGCTAAGATTGCAGGACCTCAGTCACATCTAACGCACAAAATACTCTTAAACTTACAGCAGTATTACCAGACGACAAAATACATCCATTTTCTATTAGGGCTGGCAATTGTTTTAAATCTTCAGCCTTTAATGATGGTTGGGCAAGCTGATCTCTTTCTATAACAGTTTGCTTCTTCTTGATAGTCACAGTTATGCTGGTCAACTCTTGCTCAAAAGCTTTCGATTCTTCAGCTGGAATAGAAATTGAAAGTTGAGGGTTTATGTCACTACCTTGCACCCTGGGTATATTCAGAAATGAACATTTCATTATTTTCGTCAG
This sequence comes from Thalpophila matura, assembly GCA_948465475.1. Taxonomy (NCBI): domain Eukaryota; kingdom Metazoa; phylum Arthropoda; class Insecta; order Lepidoptera; family Noctuidae; genus Thalpophila; species Thalpophila matura. The sequence goes on from OX419191.1 coordinate 15,857,355, forward strand.
GCAACCAGCTTGATTACTGATCTCGCGATTCTTCATTCACTCACCAACCCTTAATGGGATAATTAATGGGATTGAAAATAGCGTCGCCTCTATTCACCTCTCGCTGTCACACTTTCGCTCTCTATCATGCTATACTCACACCCGCTGGAGCGCGAGCGAGAGGTGAATAGAGATCCCCAATTCTTTATCTGCGCCGGTCGTACCTGCTTTCCACTTCAAATGGCTCTGCAAAGTGAACTCATCAACATCTTCTCTAGTCACTCTATACTTCTTTGCCAAGTCTTCCGCCATTTTCTGCATTGTCAGGCCAATATGATTGTCAGGAACCTGCCTCTGTATGTGGTCTTCAAACCGGTATGCTGAACCCAATGCTGTTCCGAAGCGAACGTTCCTTACAAGCATCGGTAATGAGGACATTAGATCTGTGCCACCTGCTAGAGTGATCTTTGAATTGCCTGTTATGATATCCTGAAAATAAGTTTGGCTGAATTTCATTTCCAAAAATTTCCAAGATTTTATAAGTGACTAGCTATTCCCCACGGTTTCTCCCCCTTTACTCGCCTACTAAGGGTCGTAGCGTGATGTTAAGTAGCCTATACTATTCCTCATGAATCTGGCTGTCATATACCAATTTTTTTCCAATCCGACTGGTAGTTCCAAAGATTAGCGCGTTCAAACAAACAAACAAACTCTTCAGCTTCATAATATTAGTATCTTGTTATTCTCTTCTTTCTTCGTTCCGTGAAGATCTCTTACCACGGCACTGTTGATGATAGCCTGTAGTCCAGTCCCGCAAGCCTTACTGATGCCCAGCGCTGGACTGCTGATGGGAACTCCTGAGTATATGCCACAGTACCGTGGAGTTTTACCACCGTCACACTGGCTCAACTGAAAAAAATGTTTGTTATACACCGTTATAGTAAAAGCCTTAGCTATTTTCATTTCTCTGAACCAGAATCGATAACAGAGCCCATTGGTGAAGAAAAAAAAAAATTTTTTTTACATTTTTATCTTAAGATTGTCCCGACAACTTTATTATAGTTGGATAAAATTGCAAAGTGCAGTGACCTCTTCCGAATGCCCGAATGTAGTGTAGGTAATTAAACGTACGCTCGTAGAGGGACGGACGGCAAGGGCGGGGGTGTCGCTAGGCACGTGGCACGCCGCACGCGCCCGCCGCGCGCATCAGTTCCCGCGAACCTGTGACGCCGTGCATACGTAATGTCATAATTACTCGCGCCAAACTCGTGCAACTTACGATATTGACGTTTCTTGAAAACCGCTATTAACGCAGAAGACTTTTTACTAAAATGTAGATACAGTTACCGGAATAATTACGAAATGGTGAGAGTGTACATACAAAGTGGTTAAAATATTTACGAAGCTCGAAGGCTCTGGAGTTTTCTGTGAGTGGATCACATTAGAACATCAAAACGACGAAGCGCTGTTCAAGTTCAATCGAGGAATCGGATTGTACAATCGAAACCCACACGCGATTCGCTATTTTATTCAAAGTCACTTAACTGCAGGCACGTAGGTAAGTACTTCGTTATGTTACGGGGTGTAAAGCTGGGTACTCACTTAGCAGTGTAGCATGTAATGTATCAGATATGGTATCAAGTGAGTACGTAGGCACGAGCCCGCTGCGAGCCGCTCGCGCGTGGAGTGCTGTAAGCTCGCAGTGACCTGCCGAGTGGCGGTATCACTGCGAACACAAAGGCGGCTCGTAGTGTGATCCCGGCAACTCGTAGCTAGATACGCGGTGGACCGTGGACGAGCCGTACCCACTTGCAGGTTGATACAGTATCTGATACGCTACATGCAACACTGCTAATTGCTAAGTGAGTACCCAGCTTAATATCGATACCATAACAGTAACGGAGAACAATGGATAGGCCGCGGCGGTCCCGTGGCTTGGCCTCCTAGGTCACCGAAATTATTAGTGCATAATTTGATACTCTAAAAAGTGATGGTGCAGTGCTCGCAAGGCTACGGTCTAACGTTATCAAACGTGCAAGGTTGTGTTTAGCTTTGAACAATTGTTAAGGTATCAATGACTTTTAAGGTTCGGTTTTTTGTTTTTGTTATTTTGATTTTTATTGATTATGAATAAGGTTAGGTAAAGTAATGTACATAAGGTGATTTCAATTTTTTTAATACGCCAAAATACGAAAATTTTGACGGTCCTAAGCCCGTAAAAGTATGAAGAAAAAATTGCATCTTATGACAATAACGTAGGTAAGATAATTGCATGGCAGGCGGCACAGGTTTAGTAGTTAAGTACCTACACAATTGGCCGCTAGTAGCGGTCAGTGACCGCGACGCGAGCAACGAGCGGTGACAATAAAGTTCGTTATTTTTTGGATAACTTCGAAACGTGTTATCTGTTTTTTCGATAATAAATAACAAATACAAATAAAATTAGGAAATAGTATATTTAATTTAGGAGAGGTTCTGTGAAAATAGCTAAGGTATTTATAATAACCCTGTATAGTCTGGTATCTAAAGATGATATTGCTATGAAGTCTCCAATGAGATCGAATGAAGGGCTGTCTAATGAAAAGATGGACTGAGTATCCACCTGAGAGGCTGGTTATTGGAAGGAATGCTCAGGTATCAGGCTCGTTACCAAGTGCCTTATCTAGGGCGATGCCAGCGGTGCCCCGGCACGGGGAGCAGACTCTGGAGAGGCGCAGAAATGACCAGGCAGACCAGAACCAAGTTTTGGGTCACGTATGGTAGTTAATAGCATACATTTAAATGTGTATAAAAGGTTAGCTACGGGACTGGGTGCTCATGGTACCTATTTATTTTCATAAATAACCAACCCCAACTTTCTACATTCAGAACAAAAGGGTTTATTTTATTCTCAAACTGTAAGGACAGTTGGCTAGTTGATAGTAGAATAAAATAATAAACATACAAAATTAACGTTTCCAACGACGGTATTGTCAATAAGAGATGGGTCTAGATTGGCTGAACGTATTGCTTCCTTCGCCGCGGCCGCAAACACATGCGATGCTGGCAACTCTCGCAGAGGACCGCCATAACTGCAAAAGGGCGTCCGTTTCGCGCCAATAATGAAAATCGCTGAAATATGTATGTAGGTAAATGATTTTTTTATAAACATTAGTATTTAGTAAGTTATGCATAGGAAATATTACTATCGCGTAGTTAACCTCAAAATTAAAGGTATACAATTTTAAAATCGTTTAATATGGTATAATACTGGGTATTAAATATCTATATTTCTGGACTTTGAACGGTTTGAATCCTAACGTCCCTATCATACCTACCCAAAGATCTAAGAGAGATTTCTTAGGTCTTTGTACCTACCTAACAAAAATTCAGTTTGAATTCTGTTATTTTACATGGAATTAATCTAATTTCAACATAAAAACCAAACATTAAAGTTCTTAATCGTACCTACCTACTTATTGCGACTACTCTTTCAATATTTTTGACACCTTATCGCTAGATACATGATTATCATGATAAATCGTTTCAACATATTTTTTTTAAACTAACCTTTATTGCCCGTCGCCATCTTGAAATAAGGTCGTTGACAAAAAAAAAAGAATACGAAGTACGAAAGAAATGAAACGTGTTTTGAACGAAACTTGTATTCATACACTAAATGTTAATAGGTGCGTGTTATCAACGCGAGTACATAATTATATAATATTGATATAAAGATATTACGTGTACGAGGATCAGCATCCATTTTAAATGCCAAGATAGTCATGTTATGACAAAATAATATTTTGCGATAAAAATAATCATTATATCGGTGCTTTACAAAACATTCTAAAGGCGTGTCTCCTGCAAGAAATTTTGAACAAAACATTGTTTTACGAACATGTTCGCGAATTTAAATCATTCATTCACGCGTCTCCTGCGATGTTCGATGTTTTTGTTTTGCTAAACAAGAACATCGAACAATGTATGACAGGTATGCCTAGGGTTGCCAACTATCCTATCCTACTTCCTACTAATCCTACTATTATAAATGTGAAAGTTTGTGAGGATGTATGGATGTATGGATGGATATTTGTTACTCTTTCACGCAAAAACTACTGAACGAATTTTGATGAAACTTTACAGTAATATAGCTTATACATCATAATAGAATCAGAATAGGCTACTTTTTATCCCAAAAAACGCGGGCGAAGCCGCGGGCGGAAGCTAGTACTTTATAATAACGTATCCTACTTTATTTTCTACTAGCTTCCGCCTGCGGCTTCGCCCGCGTTTTCCGGAAGTAAAAAGTAGCCTATGTATTATTCTAGGTCCCCGGCTACCTCCTTGCCAAATTTTATCCAAATCCGTCCAGCCGTTTCAGCGTGAAGAAGTAACAAACATACACACACACACACACACAAACTTTCGCATTTATAATATTAGTGGGATTAGTGGGAGTGGGATATTTATAATTTTGCATAAAAATAAAGTATGCGAAAATACTTTATTTTCAATTTTACTATACATGTGCAAATACATCTGATAGCTTACCAAATTTTAAAAATATATATTTCTGATTTACTCTCTGTTCCCGCCACTTCAGCTTTTACTAAAAGAGTTTTTTCGGTATCGAATCTGACATGGCGAGAAGAGAGAAACAAATGGTCCATAAAAATAAAAAACAAGTTATTAATTATTTAAATATAAATTTCGGTTGTCAAACTAGCCTTGATACTTTCAAAGACAACATAAAAAATATCACGTGTGCTAAAAGTACCAACACATTTTTTTTAATGTGAATAAAAACATACTTAAATACGAGAAATCCTTTTTTTTTCTTCCAAATAAGTTATTTTTCTCAAAAAAAGTTGGCAACCCTAGGTATGCCATTTCAAAATGAGTTCCGAAGAATGTGAGGTCATTCATTCATTCCATTCATTCCCCCGCAGGCGAACGCGGTGATGTTTTCCGCTAGGCTCGGCAAACATGTTTGTGAACGATAAACGAACAAAATCGTTTATCGTTCACTCTATCGTTCACTTTATCGTTCGTTCAATGTTCGTCGAACACAAAAACAGGGCGCAAGAGACCCGGCTTAAGCATCTTTCAACCATGAACAAAAATAGTTACTATGCAAATAATTTAAAAGTTCGTTCGTTCGTAGAGTCGAAAATTGTCTATGCCGGGTACCTACTTATTTGGGCAAGAATTATGGAAAAAAAATATGGGTATCAAACCTAGGTCCTTGCGCTTGGCTTTCACCATGAATGGATGTCATCAAAACATGCAAAATCTTCATTATTTCATAGAAAATAATGTAGGTACCTACCTGTGTACCTAACATGTAAACGTACCTACTGTAACAAACAGACGCACAAAAGTGTGATCCCAAAAGCGTTTCTTTTAGCAAATACCACAGACACCCTAACAAGGAAATAAAAAAAACTAATTTAAACAAAAATAATTACGTATATTTGATTTCATTATTTACAGTTTTATTCGGAGATCGGATAATGATGGAAACAGAAAATATTTCTTGTGATAAGTTAAACAGTCTCAAGTAGCAGTGCGATTCCTTGTCCACCGCCTATGCACGCTGAACCGATTCCCCTCTTGAACCCGCGACGTCTGAAAAATAAAATAATAACACTCATGATCTCTTAATCTTGATTTCCCGAAGCCTCCTTACGATCGGTACGGTTTATTTTTTATTTAATAATGCGTTTGACCAGTTGACCGCCATGTCGCCTAATGTTAAGCGATGATGCGGTCTACAATGGAGCTCGCTTGCCTAGAAGAAACCGATTCACTCGCGACTTGAAGACACCCAGATTGTAACTTACGGGGAACACCCACTCCGGCTGTGCATTCCACTGCTTGGCGGTTCTTACAATGAATGTAGAATCAAAGCGCTTCGTTCGGGTTTTGGGATATCAATCATGAAACGATTAAACATTCCGGCGATATTGTCGTTGCAAGAGATCGCAATAAAAATCAAAATGCTCTTGCCCATCCACAAAAAATAGGGAGTTGCTTATGCTACGATACCTCAAAACTCGGAGATGGTTCTGAATTGAATCTGGTGACAATAAGTGGCGATGCAATATCGTAGCTGATATGGCCTCGTGGCTCTGAAGGCTACGCATAACTCATGAAATGAGACCGTGAAAGAAAGGTCTAGCAAAATCATTGTGCCCACTTTTAAAGCCTTGCCTCGCCGCTTGACCAAATAATTACCTAAGCTCATGAGCTAGATGTGCAGTAATCCTAGCCCCTGAAGCTCCGACCGGGTGTCCCATGGCGATGGCTCCTCCGTTGATGTTCAGTTTGCTCTGGTCCAGACCCAGCTCCTTAGCGCACGCTAAAGTCTGAGCTGAGAACGCTTCGTTGATCTGTTGGTGATACAGAAAAGTCATTATCATTAACATGCAGAAAGACAAATAGATAATGATTTATACTTTAGACTCTATGAAGATGGCACTAAAAGAGAGAAAATGTCACACGATCGCAATAGAACCATTGAGGTGTGATACAATTTTAAAGACCAATTCTTCCTATAGTAAGACTTCTAGGCTGATTGGGCTAGTCAGAATTTTATGCTAGGTTCATATGATGCACCGTTGTGCATTTGCTTTTAATAAAACTTAGCCAGTCGAACTTTAAGATCATACGTACCTCAACCATATCCACATCATCAAGCGTCAGGCCCGTGGCACTCAGCAGGTTCTGTATTGCGGGCACTGGTCCGATGCCCATGATGGCGGGGTCCACACCCACTACCGACCAGGCCAGTAGTCGCACCAGCGGTTTCAGGCCGTTCTGCTTGACAGACTCCTCGCTCGCCAGGATCAGCGCTCCAGCACCATCGTTTACACCCTTTAACAATTTCAGAAGATATAATATGTTACTAGCACTTTGCCCGCGACTTTCGCGTGACCCAGAGAAACTGTGCAATTTTTTGGGATAAAAAGTGGTCTTTGTTACCCAGTGTTAATGTAGCTTTCTACTGGTGATAGAATTTTTGAAATCGGTCCAGAGTATTTGAGTTATTATATTAGTACCGTGTAGATTACTCTGCCGCATGTAAGTTTTGCGAGTTTGACACTGATCAACTGCAGAATGGACGTTATTAAGCAATGATCCGTTTTAAGCGAAACTAATGTATTCTTACTTTAGACCTATTAATACATGGAGTGTGATCTTGGTGTGAAGTTTGGATTGCAGCCTTAAATTCTCAGTCTAAAATTTGGGAGAAACCTCGATTAGCAGGATATGGAGAACCTCCCAATTACAATTAATAACTTACAGAAGAGTTGCCAGCGGTAACAACGCCTCCCTTTCTGAACAACACGGGCAGTCTGCTCAGCATTTCGGTGGTGGTCTCTGGCCGAGGGTGCTCGTCTACCTCCACTACCTTCTCCTGCCTCTTGACCTTCACCGTCACCGGAGTCATCTCCGATTTGAACGCGCCTTGGTCTTGCGCTAAAAGGAAAATAGCCGTCTTTAATAGACACAAGAGATTTTAACACTGGCTAGGAACTTGGAAGTAAAAATCTCTAGATATTTTTCGAGGGATCTTTGTCGGATAGCGACTATGGGTTACTTTAATTACTGAACATCATCGTGTACTTTAATTAAATCAAAATAAGTTTTCTCCAAAGTTTTGCAGAGCATCGGGGGTAATCATATTGCACGGAGAAAAATTAACATTCACATTCGCCTCAGTTGAAGATGCTGCTGTGAATGCTGCTCAATTATTCAGTTTAATAAGAGTGCTCTGCTATCCATACAAGTCAGCTGCGTGTCCCTACGGAGATATAGAACGCGAAATGGTAAATATCCAAAACTATTTACCCGCTTTCCACCTCTGCTGCGACTGCAGAGCATACTGATCGACCTCCATCCTCTGCAAGCCATACTTCTCGGCGAGGTTCTCAGCGGTCTCCGGCATGGTGAATTTACAGGATGTGTCAAAAGATGACGCGGTCAGGACATCTTCGAAGGGCATTTTTACTCCTAAACTGACTCCGAAACGTGTGTTTCTGACGACGTAAGGTACCGTTGACATGTTTTCTGTGCCACCTGCTAAGGAGGTTTGGGCAGCTCCTGTGATGATGTCCTAAAAATGTAAGAGTTAAATTGATTGATTTCTTTGACTTGAAAATCCATAGTTCAGAATCAAAGCATCTGTCGTTTTTGCCTCTAGACCTTTCAGGCTTTAATTTTTATGGAAAAGGAGATCTTACCTGAGCGCTATTAACTACAGCTTGGAAACCAGACCCACAGAGTCGGCTTATTCCAAGAGCTGGCTTGTCTTGCGGTATGCCTGACTTGAGCGCTGCGTGGCGAGGAGCTAAACCACCATCAGATGAGCCACTGATCTATGGACATAACATTCAAATTAAGACCATGAAATGATTGGAACTTTGAAATGACTGGAGTTGTGGAAGATTGAACTGCTTTTTAAAGAAGTTGTATGGAATTTATGTGGATAGATGATCAAATGCAGCTACTGCTTTCCCATGAACATAGTCGATATTACGACAACATCTGACTTTCATAGCAAAAGCAGCGAAACCAAGATCCAAGCTACCAGTGATTCTAGATACAGGAATCGCTCGAAGAGAACTACTTTCTGTACCCACCAGGCTTTTTGATCCAACTGTCCAAAAAGAGTTTTAGTCGAGGATCATGGCCATTTATTATTATTATTATCTCTCCAGCGAAACACCATTTAACCATAAAGATACTGACCCCATAGACCTGTCCAATATTGACAGTGTCGATGATCTCCGGGGCGACGCTGCCGGATTTGAGAGCATCCTTAGCTGCAGCAGCCAATAGGTCTGCGGGGTAAACGTCCTTGAAGGCTCCTCCGAGCCTGCCGAAAGGCGTGCGCTTAGCTGCCACTATGAAAATACCTGGGGGTGGAAGATTTGGAGTGAGTGAGAGTTGGCCTCTTCGGCTAAGCTGTAGGCTAGGTGATGCAGTGGTGAAAAGAATAATACTGCTAATTTCCTGACTGGAACAAGGTTGCGTGGCCGTCTGCGTCCTACGCACCCTGAGGAGGCACCAAGCACTGACGGACTGTTTGTGGTTATACCTACTTGTACATGTAGGTTTTTGGATCTAATGCGCCTGCCAGACTATGCTCCTTGCGCTGCTCATCGCTATGCTCCTCGCGCTGCCGTGATTTGCCGCGATGTTGCCCTCTCTGCCGGACGAGACGAGAGAGAGAGAGGACGAGGAGCATGACGTGTGGCATGACGAGTAATGTTGTCACACTATGTCTCTGCCTCCTTTCCTCGCTACTTCCCATGCCACTCGTCGAGTGTGTGGCAGGCGCATAACAGTCACACCATCATGTTTTAGCTACATAATGACTGTGGTCTGTGGTCCCATTTTTGGTAAACATGCGGCGCTCTGTTTCCTTAAAGTACTTAGTAAGAGTAATTAGGTAGGCATGTATTTACCCTGTCACAAAATAATAAGCGTGATGTTTTGTATAAAACACTCAACGCAAAATGTGTGAATAGATAAAACTTGTTCTACAAATGTTTATGTGGACATTGACCTTTGTGTTAAAGTCCGAACGTCGTTATTTGAAACTTGTATTGTAATAGATAAGGTTTATAATCATTTTATCAAGATCTTGTTTGGCTAATTTGTAAACAATGATGTTTTGATGTGAAGGTGTAAGATATTTTAAATAGAATCAAGAATATTTTGAACAATGTAGGTACCTAATAATTATCGAAATTATGTTTGTATCAGCAGTGGACTGTGTGTGGTTAGGTTAGTTTATCATTAATAGCGTTCAAATAAATATTCGTAATGTCGTTTAGCAACAGTCACTTGTCCCAATTGTCCTTATTAATGTGCTCTTACTCAAAACAGTTGCACAGTTTACCTACTCATGGTCGCAGAGTTCAATAAACCTAAACCTATCATCACTATAAATACATAGGATAGGTACATCTACACAAACACACTACAAATATAATATCTACCAACCTTTATTGATAACGACGGCCATCTTTGTTTTGTCCACTCACGCGCACGTCAACACACTACCGAACCACACCGGTTGTGTTAATCGCGAACACATACATTCCTATCTACTTCGTAATATTTAAGGATTACGTTTTTATCACGTATTTTTGATGTACGCTAATCGTGCACCTCCAGCAAACGTTGATAACAAACTATACTTAAAGTCTAAAGTCCGGCGCAAAAATCAGATGTTTAATTTATGTATTGGACTATGTGGACTATGTAGGTACTATGTACTTATGTAGTGGGATTAAATTAATGTAAGATGCTGGAACAGCTGGAAAATATCTAGATAAAAGTCGTTGTAGGGGAAGCGACTTAGTGGCTCTGGCTAATATGGCTAATTTACTAAACAAAACTCTTGCACATTCAACACAACAGTTTATTGCTAAGTTACCGCTATTATTAAAAGTAGATACGTATAGCTAAAATGCTATAAATGTTATGGAAATTAATGCACCCGGTTTGCTGTCAGATTGTGCACTGAAGTCGATAGGTACGTACTTTGTGCGGCTTTACGGAATATTAGATCAGCACAATCTTCTATGATCTGAGAGCACAATAGTGGAAATCGCATCGAATAATCGTTACGTGTCTAGATCTAATGTTATGTGAAACTATAGACTACCTACTTTGATATTTGCATCAATAAGTAGATAGAATCACCAATTACCATGCGTGTTACCAAATGATTAATGAACTGAGGTTGGTAAAAAAAGATAAGGAAAAACAGAAGTCAAATATAATTAAACGTATATTCAGTAAGAATACAACAACATCAACGAAAAACAATCCTTTCATTTGCTTATATAATAATTTAGTTAATTATTCAAGTTTTTATGCAGTTCAGTATTCAGACAGTTTCAAGCAAAACAGCGATGCCCTGTCCGCCTCCAATGCACGTTGCACCGACACCCCGCTTGAGGTCACGGCGTCTAGGGAAAAGAAAGAAAATCTTCCTTATTTAACGAAGCAGTAGCTAGGTACCTACTTAGAATTTCTCGAGTACTCGAAGGAACTGGCTACTGTTTCTGCCACCAAGCAGCATTGCTCTGCAGGACTGGGTCGTGTGAATTTACTTGCATCTAAAACTTTTCAATTTTGTTTCTGGTTGACAGACGTAATGCAATGTCATGTAGGACACCTCTTAGGCTGAATTATTGGAGATATCCTTAAAAATAGTAATTAAAATCCTTCCGAAGGCCAGTGGTAGCGGCCCTGACTCATAAGTCGTAGGTCATGGGTTCGAACCCAGGCAGACGCACATTTTGTGCAACTTTCATCACCACTCTCTAAAAACAGTGAAGAAAAACACCTTGAGGAAACCAGCATGCCCTAAAATTCCAAGATATGTGACGTCCCTCCCTCTCACAGAGAAGAGCCCTGTCTGACCTATGTCGCAGCAGTGGGAACACTATAGCTAAAGCAGCTATGCTAAGGTACCACTGCTATTAAACTTCCGACGTCCTTTAAACTGGACCTTGGTCAGAAAGATACTCGGAAAGACCTGAGCTCATGCGTGAGGTGGGCAGCTATTCTAGCGCCAGAGGCAGCAGCTGGGTGTCCAATCGCGATGGCGCCACCGTTCACGTTCAGCTTGTCCTGGTCCAGGTCCATCTCTATGACGCTGGCTAAAGCCTGCGCTGCAAACTGTTCATTGATCTGAAAATTGTACAGCCTGTTTGAACAATTGTCTCATTCAGGCGCGGTTGCAGCTGAAAACTGGGCGGGGTCATACCGCAGCCGAAGTCATTGGGGGAGGGTCATACCGATTAATGCCGACATTCTATACCGTAAAAACCGTGTTTTGCACATTTTTGTTTTGAGGAGGGTCATGACCCCTAAGTGATAAGTCCCCCCTTGGACCGCCACTGGTCCCATTATTTGGTGCAGCAATAGGTATGTAATTTATTAACAAACGTTTTGTATTCGAGTAGATGTTTTAACAATACTTTTTGGTTCCTCATCATGTTTTCCCCCAATTCTGAATCATCATTAATTTGTGCTAAGGCAGAAATCTCATTTCAAAATGATCACAAAACTAGGCGTGTATGGTTAGGGTGCCGTCGCACTGAACCTTGACGACAAAAATCAAGCAAGGAGAACAATCAATCCATCTATGTACCGAGCAGAAATGTTGACCTTTGATCCTCTGCCGAAAGTCCAAAACTTACCTAATGTAGGTAAACATGTTTATAGAATTATAATTTTTATCTATCTCTTTATCTTTCTTATCAAGCGTTTCGCTGAGTGTTTAGTATTTTTGCTAGATATAAAAAAAATCATACCTACTAACTGTTGAAAAGATTACATAACCATACCTACTTGTAGTTGGACCAAACTTTTTGTCGTGCACAAAATTGACCGCATTTCAAGGACCCATTTATGGACTTCTCATAATTCTCGGCAAAAGTGTACAAATCGTCTACCAAGTGGTTAAAACTTTCCTTGGAATGTTTACTGTAGCGACCTTGACGGCCTTCTTCTATTCTTTTTCTATACATAAGTACAAGCACAGCTCATGCCGTGTTAAAAATATCAGCTAATCATAGCCAGGTGGTAGCGGGGCTGACTGTCTACTGGACCAATGCCCAGGTTCTCCTGACGTATAATCAAATACCTATTGCACTCGCGAAGGCTATTTTAATGCACCCCCTTTCGGGTTAAAAGATAACGACTTAAAACTAACCTCAATCATGTCCATATTGTCAAATGTCAACCCAGTAGCATCCAGCAGCAGTCGTATGGCAGGCACAGGTCCCAACCCCATGACCCTTGGTTCCACTCCAGCATGAGACCAGCCACACAGACGGACCAGTGGAGTTAGGTTGTGTTGTTTGACTGCCTCTTCACTTGCAAGGATCAGAACACCGGCACCATCGTTTACACCCTTGAAAAGAAGACATAATTATCATTTCATGAGTGAAGATAGATCGTTTTGCTTAGGAGTGGTTAGTTTTTGCTTCGATAACGGCCGATAAGACATTAGAATTTAGTGCAATGTAGTATTATGAATATTATGATCCTTGAATAAGTGCTATGTGATCCGGTGCTTGTCAGTTTTGCAAACTTTAACAACAATACAATTTTTCTTCTTTCGTGTTATCACGAGTTTAGTCTAAATGTCCCATAACAATTTCCAACCTTGAAAATACCAATTTCTATCAAGTGTTATCTTCAAAAGTCTAGTTACAGAATTACAGATACACTTACAGTAGAATTGCCTACAGTTCCAACTCCGCCTTTCCTGAACAATACAGGCAGTTTGCTAAGAGTCTCCATCGTGGTGTTAGGACGGGGATGATCGTCTTTGTCCACTACCACTGGCTTGTCATCCACCGTCATTGTGACTGGAGCCATCTCTGCTTCAAAAGTACCGTTCTCGAAACCTGAGAACATATCAACACTTGTCACCTTACCTCCGCAATATGCAATCAACTTGCTTCTCCGCTATTAACTTTTTTTCGTTAGTGGGATCTAAAAGTCTAGTTTATGTAAATAATATTGCGAGTAATTACGACATCCCTGTCTTATTATGAAGTTTTTTATATGAGTTAGAGTCACTTCTACTCCCACTACAAAACATACCCGCTTTCCACTTCATCTGTGATTTAAAAGCGAACTCATCCAGCTGCTCCCTCTTCAGATCATACATCTCGGCTAGATTCTCTGCAGTCTGTGCCATAGTGAAGCGGCAATAGGAGTCCACGGACCCAGCTCTCAGGAAATCCTCAAAGTCCATGGCTTTGCCCAGCTGTGAGCCGAAACGGACGTCCCTTACTAAGAACGGTACCGCTGACATGTTCTCAGTTCCACCTGCTAGGGAAATTTGGGCTGACCCTAGAAGTATATCCTACGCAGAAAAAATATGCAATTAAATAATCATTTCAGCCTAATCGAATTCGAATGAAAACAGTCGATACTTAAGTTTGTCTGGTGCACCTTGAGCAGTAATCACCGACCTGATTACCCATTGGTACCTCTGAGCAATATTTAAGGATGACTTCGTCGAAATCCGTCGATTATATAACGCGTGCGAATATTCATCCAAGAAGTATGCGCCCATCCAAGCAGTATGCGTGTAGGTAATTCAAAATACAAAAACCTACCTGTGCACTATTAACGATAGCTTCAAAACCGGAGCCACATAACCTGTTGACTCCAAGCGCTGGCTTGACGTAAGGGACCCCTGCCTTCAGGGCTGCGTGCCGCGGAGTCAGGATACCGTCTGATGAACCGCTTAACTGAAATCCATTAGAGTTAACCAACAAAATAGATATGACGTGCTTCCTCTTTACATGACCCTGGAATTTCTTCAATTTTAAAGCTTCTCTTGATAGTGTAATACATCTTTCACTTCTCAGTTTTTTCAGTGCTTTAATTTTGTGACCTACACTTTATCTATAATTTGAGTGATGCAGACCTGCTTCCATGGGCTCTTCCCTCCGATCCTAAACTTTGATAAAAAAAATATAATATATTTTGCGGAACAGCTAGGTGTACCTATTCCCGTTGTCCTCGTTGCCCTGTCCCTATGAGGTCCCCTGATGAGGTGTACGGGGACAAGAGACGAAAGTTATTATTTTTCCTGTTGTCCCTATTACCCTTCACCATAATAGGGACAACGAGAAGTCGGTAATTTAATTTCCGCTATCCCCATTGCCATAGGACCTAAAGGATTACTTTTTGCAGTTTTGTAATTAAACCACAAGAATGATAAGTTTCTGACGTGTGAGTATTATAGACCAGTTATTTTACCGTATAGACTTGTCCTACATGGACAGTATCTACTAGGTCAGGGGCCAAGTGGCTGGCTCTGAAGGCTTCCCTCGCCGCAGCTGCGAACAGCTCCGATGGATGGACGTCTTTAAACGCTCTGCCCATTTTAGCGAACGGCGTGCGCTTTGCTGCTACAACGTATATTCCTAAAGAAATAACAATCAATTTGACTATAAACAGTGATGTAATGGTCAGTCGGTGTGGTACTGTGGTTCTAGCTCTTGTGTTAATATGTTCTCAGGTTAAGAATAAGCATTGGCGAGCTAATGTGGCTGTGCACCATCCTGTTTTACCGAAGTATCATAAAAATCAGGGATGGTTTGGTATTGAATCTGGTGAATTGCCAGCATTTTCGTAACTTCGGACCAACGGCCATTATGGTCGATGCTTCGGTCAACCCTGAACAACTTTGTACAACAGGATCTTTCTAAAGAACTGTCCATAAAGACTGGGTTCTTTAACCCATTCTCATAAACACCTCATTTGATAAACTAATTAGTAAACCCAGCAATTTTTATGGCCATGAACATACTCATATTACTCCATTACTATTCATGCTGGAGCATTTAAAAATTAAAGTCAATTTTACTTACCTGTCTTTAATGCGACAGCCATTTGCTTGAATGTTCAAGCAACTGCACCGAACCGGCCATGATCCCTGAGATCTGTGCTAGGTACTACTGGTATTTGAGAAGTTTATCTTATCCAATGACCGTTCTTAAACCCACTGTTTGTGAACAAATACTCATAATCTTTGCTAATCCATGTGCAGTAACCGACTTTAAAATTGGTGTTACACAAGAATAACTTGTTTGTAATTGGATTGGATTGTTGTATGCATTTGTTAGCACTGTACCTACGAGACAGTGGTGAGTGTGGAATAGGTCAGTTATGCTTGAGATATTTTTAGGGTTCCGTACCTCAAAAGGCAAAACGCAACTTTGTTGTCCGTATGTCAAGACCCTTAATGGGTGGAAAATATCATAAATCGGGACACTGTCCAGGGATAATGCAGATAAAATAAAAGGATATAAATATATTTTGTTTATCATATAATTAAATAACCTCCAAAAGTTAATACTTCTTAAAATAAACGCTATCAAAATATTGTTGACTAAGGCCATGTTGTTTCATCTTACAGTTACGTATCTGTAACCGTCAAATATGGCGGCTTGTACGACAATTTCATACTGACTTAACGATTACGTACTGACTTACGGATACAGATGGTTTGAAGCACAGAGGAATTATTTTGAAGCAACCCGCCCTTAGTTATCATACAGTAACATTGCCTCATTAGGACGTAATAATTAGATTTATTTACATTCTATGCACAGTGATGTTAAAAAGTACATAAAATATGATACAAATACATACTAAAAGGATAATTTACATGATAAAGTACATTCTCCAAATAATTTCAATTTTGGTACAAACATATCACGTTATTTGGATGAATGGAAGTTATTTCAATTTGAAAATTAACGGTATTATTACATGCAGGAACTCTCCTTCATTCACGTGTCTCATTCATTCGTTCAGTCGTTCACTTAAGTTAGTGTGGTGTTAGACGGCCTCCACCATCAGCGCGATGCCCTGGCCTCCTCCGATGCACGCGGAGCCGATACCGCGCTTCAAGCCACGACGTCTGGTGAAGAAAGAATAAGGTTTATTATCAACATATTGCCCTAGTATTTACTAGATAAATAAAAAAAATGTATAGATCAGCCGACGGTTCTTGGCGTCTTGAAGTTAACAGTTTGAATGCCCATTGATCAGGTATTAAAATGAAGGGTTGAAAAGAATTTTAGGCTATCAGACGGAATATTTTCTTGTTTCTTGCTTTTTAGTTCCGACTTCTGTCGCAATAAAAAGCAAGAACTGTCGCAGCCGGATTTTAGTCCACAATATACTAACTTTTGTTTTCAAAATTGGCATATACTTACCAGTCTGTCTATTCTGCACCGACACGCCGCGTGATATCACCGCGAGAACTGCCAATTTGTTTGCGAACGTTCGAGGGAGAATGTCACGGTGAGATTCTCCCTCGAACGTTCGCAAACAAATTGGCATTCTCGCGGTGATATCACGCGGCGTGTGGGCACAGAACAGGCAGGTAGTTTTTCTTCATAATTTCTACAGGGTGGCAGGTTAGACAGTGGAAATATTTAAAGGGGTCATTGTACTCATCACTATGAACAACTTTTACTATGAGACCAACCCTGAAATCGCGAAAAAAAATCAGCTGTTCCATACATTAATGTTCACATAACTCAACAAAATGTATGGAACAGCTGATTTTTTTTCGCGATATCATGGTTGGTCCCATAGTAAAAGTTGTTCTTAATGATGAGTACAATGACCCCTTTCAATATCTCCACTGTTTAACCTGCCACCCTGTATATTATAGAGATTACCTGAGCTCGTGCACGAGGTGCGCGGTGATGCGGGAGCCGGACGCCCCGAGCGGGTGTCCGAGCGCGGTGGCGCCGCCGTTCACGTTGAGCTTCTCCACGTCCAGCTTCAGCGCCTTGGCGCAGGACAGGGTCTGCGCGCAGAACGCCTCGTTGATCTGGACCAGGGAATGTCATGAAAGCTTTTGCTTTTGTGATGGCCGTGGATGGCCATTGCCATGGAGGAGGGGGGGCTTGGAGGCTAAGACCCCCCAAAATCTTAAGTGCCGCAATGCGATTCTGTAACCATCTCACCGTGAAAACTTAAGTGAAGTGAGCGTGGAGTGAGCTGTCAATAGTGTCAATTCCTAGCAAAAATAAATTCACTTCACCTAAGTTTTCACGGTGAGATTTTTACAGAATCGACCGGCTGGTGGATTTTTGGCTTAATCAGTGATTTATTTTTTTGATTTCCAACCCCTCTAAAAATAATTATTTGGTAATAGGCTTGCGTTTGACCGCCATCTCGCCTGATGTTAAGCGACGGTGCGGTCTACGATGGAACACGCTTGCCTAGAAGAAACCGATTCACTCGTGACTTGAAGACACCCAGATTGTAACTGTCAGGGAACACCCACTCGGGCAGCGCATTCCACTGTTTGGCAGTTTTCACAATGAAAGTGGGATCAAAGCGCTTTGTTCGGGTTTTTGGTATATCAACCATGAACCGATGGCGCTTTTTCGTGTTTTCTGGCTGTCCGATAGAAAAAAGGGCAGGAGGGAATTAGATCATGCAGATCTGAAGCCATTGTCCAGTGAGTCTGGTGCATGGACTCAATATGGCTCCAAATGATTTCAGGATTTTGATCGGTATCCTTGATGCCATATTTCCTATCACTTTGGTTAGTAGCGGATCCAGGGGGGTAGGGGGCTGAAGCCACCCCCAAAATCTTAAGTCCTGGTGGATTTTAGATTAGACCAGTGATTGATGAAGCAGGGGTATTATTTCTAATCCTTTGCACCCCCAAAATATCTGGGACCCCTAAGCCCCCCAAAAATATTTTTTTTGGATCGGCCACTGACTTGGGTTGACATTGAGTCGTCGTTTAAAGTTGTACGATAGTAACACCTTTTTTGGGGTTCCGTGGGTACCTCAAAAGGAAAAACGGAACCCTTATAGGATCACTTTGTTGTCCATCTGTCCGAGGCAAGACCCTTAACGGGTGGAGGCATCTGCTCATAGATGGCGCCACTAAAGGAATGCAATAACGCCATCTATGATCAAGATATGATTTATAATTACCTACCATGATGTAATAACGGCATAGATGGCGCTATTGCATATTTCGGAATCCTCAAGGCGCGAGTCGTACTCACTACTCACACATGTCCGGTTTTTTCATGCCATATCGGCAGCAACGTTCGAAATGTTCTTACCTCAATCAGGTCGATATCATTGAGGCTCATCTTGGTGATCTTGAGCAGGTTCTCGATGGCGGGCACGGGGCCGACGCCCATGATGCTGGGGTCCACGCCCACGTACGACCAGCCCACCAGCCGCGCGAGGGGCTTCAGGCCTTTAGCGGCCTCCTCGCTGGCTAGTACTATGGCGCCGGCGCCATCGCTGATACCCTGGGGGAGGAAAGGGACCCGTGTTGAAGTTACTGTTGTAAATTACTGGAGAGACGGATGGTAAGTTTTGCCCTGTATCTCTTGTGCTTGTAACTCAAGGTATACGACAATCCGATAAACGTCTTACGTTTGGTTCGGCGGTGTTTTCACAAAATTGCGCCACCAAAAACATGAACTTTTGAAAGCTTTGCGCTACTAAGGTTTATAAGATATAAAAGTAAATGTTATATCATTGTAAAGATTCATCCGAGGATTACACAAAAACATCCTATGACGTCATAGCTTCCGAAAGTGTGTCCTGATAGTAGATTGTTGCACTGAGAGCAAAGTGAGTTATTAATGTACGAGTGATTATGTTGGTGCCCGAGCGCAAGCGAGGGTACTAAATTAGCACGAGTCCATTAATCACTCACTTTAGCAAGGTGAAACGCAGATTCCTAATAAAAAAACAGTGCAATAATGAGATTTCATATAATATTTCTGCACTGTTTTGGTTCTAAGCAGAAATAACGTCCTTTGTGATCGGTTTTGTAGTGATTAATGATAACATTACTGCGTAGTTGATAGAAAAATATGGTATCGCACGGTCGTTGCTCAGATTCTTAGAAGTAATGATTGGATAAATAATAACTAAATAATCTAACTAATATAACTAAGTAATCTTGGCCGAACTATGTTATATTTTTGCGAGCTTAAAATGCCTAAGGCTCTACATAACATGACTTTCAATTACTTAAATATTTGATCATTGACCAAACAGTTTATTTATTATGTCACTTACTGACGCAGTACCGGCGGTGACGAGACCCTCCTTCTTGAACACGGGGGGAAGCTTCTTAAGACCCTCGATGGTGGTCTGAGGGCGGGGGTGCTCGTCCATCTCCACCTTGACCTCTTTCCTCTTAACGGTCAAGGTAACTGGGGTAATCTCAGCCTTGAAGACCCCCGCGTCTTGCGCTGTTTGGAAATTAAAGGACTTTTTATCTACCTTCAAAAAGGAGGAGGTTGTCAATTTGATTGTATTTTTTTTTAAACATTGGTTTTCTTAAAAAATATTTTCTTGCAACAAGTCTGTTTCATATTTTTAATTTCAAACAAGTACTACAGACTTAAAGATAAATAAACTTACTATAATAAATAAATTCTTTTGGGAGTCATTAGGATTCCGATTTATTTTCTGTGGGGTCTTATGGAATTCAAGTATTTTTTTGTAAGCGAGAGCGTGGTGTCCAAAAATTGACTTATTTGCATTAACAATCGGAGGAATTGCTACAAAAAATAATAATGGAAATGCCGTTTATTTATTTTTTGTCTTACCGGCCTTCCACTTTTGCTGAGACCTTAGCGCGAAGTTATCAGCCTCATCTCTCGTGATGCCAAACTGTGCTCCAAGCTTCTCAGCAGTCATGCCCATGGGCAGGCCGCAGAAGGAATCGGTCAGACCAGCCCACAGCGTGTCTTCGAAAGCGTAGCTCGAGCCTAAAGCGGTGCCGAACCTAACATTTCTGACCGTGAAGGGAGCTTGTGACATGTTTTCTACACCACCAGCGAGCGAGATCTTGGCAGCGCCAGTTATGATGTCCTGGTAGGATAAAGTAAAAATAAAAACTTATACAATAAGCAAATTAATTCGCGAACATCTTCTAACCTTAACAGATAAAGGGGAAACTGGCCACGCACAAACGGGAGGCAGCTAAAATCTCTTAGAAATCCTTTGTAGTATGAGGTGACATATTCTTTACCTCACGGAATACAAGTGATCGTACCTGTTATCTTTTTTAAAAACAGTTAACTCTCTTAGTGATACCCTATTGCCTATTTTAAGCCAGGGTCGACTCAGTTGAAGGTAGTTCAATGGTTCGAATTCTAAAACTTCATTGTTGACATTGGTCGATTGAATCTGGCGTACGGTTATAGTGTAGGCATACTACGCCTTGGCAAGTCTCCGAATATCAAGATATATGCTGATCTCCCTAGTACGTTAATATGAACCTACTGCGAACACCGATCTCATTGCTAAACTTGGTGAGTTGCACCGATCTATTGTAATTTCTTGGTCTTATTTTATTTGCTCTATTATACCAGTTAAGATTTTTTCCACGTTGACTCAGTCTCAAAATGCCTACTTCGCAAAATGTATATTTGTCTACTTGAATGTCTCTTTCGCAAAATTCGACCCCACGGCACCGTTAAATTATGAAGCATCTCTAAATATTCTGCCTAGGCAGAGCCCCGGGCATAGTTAACATTCTTACCTGTGCACTGTTGACGACTGACTGGAAGCCAGATCCACAGAGCCTGTTCACTCCGAGCGCCGGCGTATCCTTGGGGATGCCTGCTTTCAGCGCCACGTGGCGGGGCAGGTAGATCCCATCAGTTTGAGATGCCTGCATAAAACATGGTTAAAAAAATATTTGTACAAGTATGGGTCATATAGCAGCATACTTCAATCGAAGAAGTTTTGCCCAGCTCTGACATAATGTGCGCTCAATATCAATCATCGTGTGAAGCTCGATTGGCTTTAATTGTGTAAAAACGTATTCTGATTAAATTGTTATAACGTAAATACGCAACATTATAACATATCGAGGCGCGGTCGCAGTCGACGATTTTGGAAGGGTCATAACCACAGCCGAAGGCTTTGGGGGGATCATACCGATAACGTGCTATACCTATCGTGAATGACCGTGTTTGGCGCATTTTTGTATGATTTTGGGGGGAGGGGTCATGGCCCCCAGGACCCTCCCCCGTCGGACTGCGCCTGAACATATCCCAGACAGAATGTGATCCCCAATGGGTCTAAAATTACCTACCTTGACCAAATATCTGACCAATTACGTCAGCAACAGATAGTTACGACCACCTAGAATGACCGAGATTGATCACCAAGCACGACATGGTTGATGAAGCACTGACCTCATTGTAAAGGTAGAACAGATACTCACTGTCATGACCTGACCCACGACCACTGTGTCGACTTTCTCAGGAGCAACTCCTGCCTCCTTGAGGGCCGCTGTGGCCGCAATTGTCTGCAGCTCGGTGGCCGATGTGTTGCGGAAGGCTCCGCCGAAGGTGCCGAAAGCTGTGCGCTTGGCGCCGACGATGAAGATACCTGGCAAAGAAGGATTGATTATACTATCATGTGCTATAGTATAGCCTTATGTCGATAAAACACACTCCATAGCAAGCAGACTGGTCTAGAAGGGGCATCTGTGGATTAAGACTTCTGTCGCTTCTGATGCCTGTATTATCAGCCTATAATATTCCCACAGCTGGGGCGCTGGGACACATGCTTCCACTCCGGGAGGAGTGTGCCGTAGTCCACCATGCGGGCCCCGTGCGGGTCGGTGGAAGTCATGTCAAGTCAAGTCATCACATGCCTTCGAATTTTTGGTTCTATTCTAGGACATGCCGGTTTCCTCGCGATGTTTTCTTTCACCGTTTTTAGAGCAGTGGTGGTGAAACAAATTGCACAAAGTGTGCGCCTGCCGGAGTTGGAATCCACGACCTATGACTTAAATGGCCGTTCGTTCCTTTATTTTTTTATTTTTTATTGTTTATTTATTTTACACCACAGACTTTTCGTCCATGCCCTTGTGTGTTCAACTGTTTTACATACTACATTTACCACTAGTTAATTTGAATGGCCGTTCCTTTACCTAATTAGATATAGATTTTTAACATTACTTCTATAGAGCTTATGTCAAAAATCTATCTCCAGTAGGGGAAAGAGCCGATAGATCGGTTATTAGGAACGGCCATACATCGGGCCGCTACCAATGGGCCACCATTGCTTAATCTGGTGCTTGTACAATCTATTATTTGCAGAGGACTTAAGTATATGTTTTTCTAGATGGCCTAGATGTGTAATGACTAATGAGCGGTAACTAAGAACACAAACAGCTTAGGTATAGACTTATTTGCCTAAGCATTATCAATATTATCATAGACTGTTGAGCTTCTGCATTGGGAATCATTAAGCTTAGATAAACTTCGCAATAAATGTACCTACATACTTAGTTGTGCGTCATCCAAGGGATATGTGTGCCTTGATAGCAATTTTATGGTCAAATGTATGGGTTAATAAGTTTCAGAAGCCCTGTAGCGGTCATTACAAGGGGGCAATATTCAGCAGTTGATAATGATATCGACTGATAACAGATCATACATTTGAAGATACGTAATCCGTAAATAAGCCGGTACGATATCCTAATATCTATATATCGTAATCAAAACTAAAGCAGCGACTGGCCTCGAATGTAAACAATTTTAAACTTGGCATAGAAAACCTTTGTTGGACTTTGACCCTGTTATGATATAATAGTTTAGTCGCACGGACTCGGATCAGTCAGACTTTACGTAAAGTCTGACCGGAGTTCGCAACTACGAGTTCACACATTTAGTCCGCCTGTGACTTCAAGTACCTAGCTGTCTTTTATTAAATCTTCTATAGCACGTTTAGCAGTAAGTACGGTTGTCGTAGGGGTGAAGATTCCTTTGTAGGTAGTATATCCTTTTTTAGCAAGGGTATTCCATTTACTTTGATTTTTAAGGTGACTTTAACATTTTGCTCTTTTCTCTTGCTTCCTCCGCCCTTGAGACAAAAGTAAAATGTGCCATGGCCCATGGGCCTGTAATTACACCGGCACATCGAACACAGCTATGTTTAGGGGCTACATAATGTGGTGATGGACTTAGGGATTTCTACAGCGTATTTTTTTTAGAGATCTCTATAAGGTTTAAGGCACCTTGTGTGCCAGAAGTAGGGGCAAACAGTTTTATGCTGCATCGTCGTCGTATCAAGATATCGGTCGGTCATCGATCAGGGACAATCCACAGCACGCGTAGCCTGACCACGAAAGACACGGGTTTCGTCGACGGAAGAATAGGCAAAATGATAGATTGTAGAAAGATTTCTACCGTTTCATGCATACAATGAAGATAAGAAATGTTTCTATTCTGCAGTAGACAAAAGTCGTCGCCGCTTGCTCGAACAGAAGAGATAACGCGTTGGATAGAAAGAACTAGGTATTCTTTGGTAAAATAGAGATAGAATTGGTCATGCTACGCGTGCAGGTAGCTTTAACCTACGTGGCACCTTTGCCTAGCATCAGGAATCAGGATTCAAGTGACATACCTACCTATACAGTGTGCCAAAATCATAGGTAAGTAGGTACTTTATCATACATAAGTTCTTTACAGAAAACCATAATGACAATGTCCGAGTTGAGATTCGACCCCAGAACCTGAACGATCAGTGACATTGAACCGTAGTCTTTGATTGAACCTTTTGATCCCCTGAATTTAAATTTTTGATCCTTTTGACCCAAATACCGGAAATCCGGTCTGGGTTAGCCAGAACTGGTACAATGGTTTATGAGGTCAAAAAAATTAAATTAACATATCCATTTAAATAATAAAATATGTAACTGATTAAATAGTATTGTGTATCTGCTGAAGATTGACTGCTTACGAAATACGATATTGCATCGGACTTTAGTCAATAAGCTTCACGGTTATAGTCAGGTCAATCACCTCACATTTTTATTTAAAAAGTGTCTAAAAATGTAAATGGGTAGTGACATAATTATAAAATATTTACATTAATTAATATGAATTATTATGATTTACCAATGTACTTAATAATGTTATAATACTTGATTGTATCAGTGTCTGTAAAAACTTTGGAGTTTGACCCCGCGGTAATTTATTGTTGTAAATGAAACTAATTAACATGTTATTCGCCTATTATCAGACTAATAAAACATACAAGATACATACCTTTAGCTGCTACGGACATTTTTGTGTTTGATATGGTATTTTTAAATAAAAATATAAACTCTCCGCTACACGCACTCACCACACACTTCACAAACTTTATGAATGAATGAATTGAATAGTCTACGTTGCCGTTTGAGGAACGATTGAATGGGCTGATAACCCAAATTGAATGATAACGCTGATAATTGAATGAATTATGCCAGGGTTACAAGATCGGTAAATTCATTCAGTGTTGCCAATTTAGCGACTTTGTCGCTAGAAATGACTTTTGCTTACGTCTTATGCCGCGTCTCATGCGCCCTGTTTTCGTGTTCGACGAACATCGAACAGTGAACGATAAAGGGGCGTGGTCTACGTGTTTTGAGTGTTTTTATTCGTCAAAACACGTAGACCACGCCCTTTTCTCGTTCACTTCACTGTTCGATGTTCGTCGAACACGAAAACAGGGCGCAGGAGACGCGGCTTTAGCGACAAAAAAAAATGTTTGACGACATAAATTTTTTAGCGACTTATCTGACGACTTTTGGAAAAAGGCTAGTTGGAGATAACTTGTAATAATTTATTTTAATTGTTACATTCCCATCCCAGATTCCAGTATTGTTCTAACATCGCGTCGAGTTGCTAATCTCGCGACCATTTTTCTTTTTCGTTTATAAGCTGTATTGTTCCATTTTGGAGTTTAAAAATAATAGTAAGAGAAAAAAATAATAATAATGAAGGCACACGATGTGCTGTATAATACTTTATTAACAATTTATTTTCTTTTCACCCCCCACCGCCACTGTGCCCCTCCCAGAAGGATATCCTGATCCACCACCAGAAATGTTTCTACAATCTGTCACTTTGTCTATTTCTATGTAGACAAAACCCGTTTCTATCGTGGTCATGCTTGGCCGGCTGGTAGAATGTTTTAGCGACTTTCTAAGAACTTTTAACATTGAGTCTAGCGACTTTGATTTATTGAAGTTGGCAACACTGAATTCATTAGCAAACCAGTCTATTACAGCTTTGATTTGACTTTGATAGAACATTAATTTTATACCAATCATTAATTATTATACACATTATTGCAATCAAAATTAAACATCAATGCTGTAATTTGTCGTTAGGATCTATTTTTTATTCTAAAAAAGTGTAAAAAAGTTATCTTTTTTACATTATTTAATATTTTACTTATTTTTTTAATAGGCAACATTAAATTTGACGTCTAATGTTACGACGACACAGAATCAAAAAATCAAAAAATATAATTTCTATTTACCGCACGGAATGCTTATGCAATGAGCGATGGTAGGTCTGTGAGTGGTCAACTGAAAAAGTTCGTGTTCCGTGGCAAGTCATCAACCAACGGCGACACTCGAGGTGAATATTTGGAGATAGTTATACCGGAGCTTCTCACTGCTGGCTACTCGTTCTACACGTGGCCGTCGGCGCCCCTGTTAGCCTGGTATTTGTGGACACAAAGGCGCCATTTACGCGGCCTCCGCGTTCTAGAACTTGGCTGCGGCACCGGCTTGCCAGGAATCTTGGCTGCCAAGTGCGGCGCTCGTGTTACGCTCACCGACAGCGTCGCCTTGCCGAGGTCCCTAAGACACCTGTCTGCGTGTTGTGAGGCGAACGGCCTGGTTCCCAATCGCGACTTACAGATCCTAGGACTCGCCTGGGGCCTATTCCTGTCAGAAGTCCACGCACTAAGACCTGTAGATCTGTTACTAGCTTCAGATTGTTTTTACGAGCCCTCCCAGTTCGAGGAGGTGTTATCGACTGTCGCTTACTTGCTAGACGGCACTGACGCGCGATTTTTATGTTCTTACCAGGAACGGAGCGCAGACTGGTCAATTGAAGCTCTGCTGAAGAAGTGGGGACTGAAGGGAGCTCTGTTGGACTTGGACTCACTGAGCGAAAGTTCAGGTGTTGACTACAGATCATTGGTTGGAGACCGTTCTTTGCATTTACTCGAAATAGTCGCAGTCTAAGGTTATGGCCAGCACAGCAAGAGCGGCTCGCCTGTACGTAGGCAATCTACCCTGGACTGTAGGTCATCGACAACTAAAAGAATACTTTGCTCAGTTTGGACCAGTACAAAGTGCTAGAGTAGTGTTTGACCGCTCCACTGGCCTCAGTAAGGGGTACGGTTTCATAGAGTTTGTGAGTTCCTCTGCTGCTGCAGATGCTACCAACAAGCAAGTGCACACTTTAGAAGGATTAAACTTGACTGTTCAAGTGCAGAACAGTTAAACACGCACACACACATAATTAGCATTAACAATGGCTGAAGGACTCCCAGAATACCCTGATTCAGATTTTTCTGATGACGACCAGTCACCTTTAGACATATCTTTTAGCAAAGCAGCTGATCATGTAAGGAAACTGACAAGCACATTGGGTAACAATCAACTTTTAGAACTTTATGGTCTTTACAAACAAGGAACTGAAGGCAAGTGTAATGTTTCAAAGCCTAGTTGGTTAGATGGTAGAGGCCGCAGAAAATGGGAGGCCTGGAGATCCCTGGGTGACATGCCAAGTGAAGAGGCTAAGCTGAAGTATATTGCCCTTGTACAGAAACATGCACCAGAACTATCTGACTTATCAGCTGGCAATGAGACGGGGACGAAAGAAACCTGGGCAGCAGTGTCCTCTATGCGCAAATCACCGGAACCTGAGCTGATTCACAATGAACTGTCAATACTGGATGCAGCCCGAGAGAACTGTGTTGACCGCATCACTGAACTCTTAGCCAAGAACCCAGAACTTCGTCATGAGAGGGATGATGATGGTCTCACTGCGCTACACTGGGCCGCTGACCGCAATGCTACTAAAGCTCTAAAAGCTGCTATAGATGGAGGTTGCCCAGTAGATGTGGCAGATGAATGTGGTCAAACTGCCTTACATTATGCTGCATCCTGTGGCCATGTGGAATCCACTAAGATATTGCTAAAAGCTGGAGCTTCTCTGCTAAAAGACGAGGATGACTGTACTCCATTGGACTTGGCTGCTGATGATGATATCAGGAAAGTTCTGGAAGGTGCTAAGTAGAATAAGTTAGAGCCTTGGAGGCATGACTGCCGTGAACATTAATCTTTTCTATTTTGCCCGAAATGGTTCATGAGCATTGATGCGTCCATCGGCTACCTGCACCATTTTTAGTTAGAATTAACATTGGGTTATTGTAGTTATTCGTAATAATAAACTCTAAATATTTTGTATTTGTTTTATTGCCAACTCCACAATCACACAACACACTTGTAACAGTTCATTATTTTGAAATATATGGAACAATACAGAGATAAGTCCATGGCCATACTATGACGAGTAATTAATAGGAGTAGGACTTAACCTTTTTTTGAACAATGGAACAATGATGGTTTAAAACTTCATAGTATAGCCGCAGAAAGCATTTGACACAGCTGCCTATGCAATGTGTAGGTCCTGTACCAAAAATGCCTGTCCTCAGATCATAGAAACAAGGAGATATGCCATCATAGCAAATTAGTACGGGAACAACTGATGCCATTTTTAGTACATTTTTCGACACAATTACGCGCATAATTAAGCGCTCCTTGTGTATAAAAAGATCTCCCACGCATTAAACATTCCGCACACCCTCAATCTAACACTGTTAATCGTTACTCAACACTAGCACTAAACTAAAACACTATTTATACCATCGATCGTGTTCGGTTCGTCGCCAGCGCGTACGTTTTTATTATGAGCAATTTGCTCTAGATCAGAATCAGAATCAGAATTATTTATTTGTGAAACATAGGTGAAGAACATATATACATTAATCATACATGTCTGGGTCTTAAATAGATAAGTGTTGCACTATGCTTTGTCATTGTTGACATACAAATATTAAAGTCAGGTTCGTCAAAGTTAACAAAATTTTACGTTAACAAAATACATTAAAATAATCAATTTAATAATGTCCACTACAAGAAAGAAGAACAATCAGGCATCAAGCTCGATAGCGCCTTGGCACATCTCCCTTGTTTCTATGATCTGAGGCATAGTCATATTTAAATTAATACAATTTGACAAGTCAAATTAAAAAAATCGGCCAAGAATCATTCTACTCTTTACTAATTGAGGAGTGGCTCGGTAGCACAAATTTAGATTGAACTAGATGACGTGAGCAGCTACTTCGCGTGTCCAAAGGTCTTGAAAAGGTCTTCCTTCGATGCTGTTTCGTTTAGTCAAGCCGATTAGAGATTAGATTTTTATTTTTCTTTGTCTATCTCTTTTCTCTGTCATTAAGGGTGCGTTTACAAAATAGACCGCACCACTATATTGACACGGCTTAAACGCACAAATACGCAATTATAGTTGCGGGTGTTAGGGACCTATCTAAGGACTATAAAATGAAAGCAGCGGACTGTAAAACTGACTATAATGTTATCCAAATAGGTACAATATTGAGTGAACGTTAGTATGCGCGCGTGTCGTGGATGGAGCTACTTAAGTACTTATCTATACTTATAATAAGAATGTAAATTCCACGTGTCTGTACATTGCATATATTTGCATAAAAATAATATGGGGGACTAAGAATAAATAATAAAGTAAATTTCTATCATTTTTAGAATTAATGTCTGTCTGTTTGTCTGTGTGTTTGAACACGCATCAAATCAATACTACTGAATTGATTATGAGGATGTAGAAAGAAATGTATAGGCAGTATCTTGAGGTAACATTTAGTCTTTATTTCATTAAAATCGGTCCATTCTATCAAAAGTTATTACAAAAAATCTATCAGTCAGGAGTAACTTTGCTAACATGTATTATGCCGGGTCCACATATGTATTTGTTCAATCCAATCACCGTATCTGTATCGCCGACGCGTATCATGCGAGTGGTGATACGTAATCATTGCAGTTAATTGGTAATAGGTTAGTGATAGGTTAATTGCGTGGTGGGATTGGTGTGGTGATAGATGATATTAGATATGTGTGTCATTACGATTGGTGAAACATTAGGAGTAAGATTGGTACTGATCGATTCTGTGTGCTGCATGGTGTTTGGTGTGGTGTGGTGGCATAATATAATTATTGTTTGTCGATTTTTATGCGGATGATGAAGTAGCATACCTATTACCTACATAAATCAAATTGTTCTTGAATAACGACCTCATGTTATTTTCCGACTTCCACGCGGACGGAGTCGCGGGCACAGCTAGTTCTCATCTATGGATGGAGCTCGGTAGCGAAGTGGTGGCTCCTTGGACCCGCGTCCCGCCCGCCCGCGCCGTTCGCCGCCTCCCGCCGTCGCCTGCCGCCAGCCGAAGATAGTCGAAGGCGCCCGAACAGCGGGAATAATGAGTAAGTAAACTAATTTGCGAGCTGCTGCTTATAAGCGACACAGGGTCCACTCACGACACTCACAATGTGGACTTTCATTTTATTAGATTTTTTTGTACAATAAATCAAGACAAGTAAAATAAACCTTAATGCCACCCATTCACCCATTAAGGTTCATGTCTATTAGCAAAATACGTGAAAAAGTAGACGGGACTTTTTATTTTTATTCTGACATTATTTGTAACATTTTCGTAATTATTTTTTCTAGCGTTTTGAGATGACTATATCTGCTTACCTAGGCAATTTTTAAAGAAACAAGATTATATCAATAAATCAAGAAAAATGATCCTAAACTCAAGCTCGTATCGTCAATTTTGTGTGAAGAGGCAATGGGAAATCGTTTTTACAACATCAAAAACCAAAATTTTTACATTTTTTTTTCTGTATGAATTGGAAATAAAGGAGTAATCTATCCGTGGCAATAGTTACGTTTGATTTAGTTTCATTCGGTAGCAAATTCTACCGGAAAACAGCCTATTTTTGTCAGATTTGTAAACGCGTCCTGAAATCGATTTATTATGACGACTTACTTGAAATTAGAGCGTCATTGAGTCGATCGGGATTTCCTATCACTAAATAGTGTTTGTGACGTCATAAGTAGGTAGTCGAAAAATGATACGCTTGGTTTTGAAGATCCTCCTTGCGTTATGTGGTTCAATCTATATCTGTGCTCGGTACAGAGACGCGTGTATGCTCTCGGTAAAGAACCTGTACACATTCGGTACAAAAACGACAACGCACTGACATGCTGAGGAAGGCGCCTAAGGCCTCAGCCACATCTGACGGAATTTATGTCGCTGATCTTCCGTCGCGTAACTTTCTATTCCTATTTTAAAGGACGAATCTGTACAGTTTGAGATGTTTGTATGGAATTATGTGCACCGGCGTTACGCGATGGAATTTCCGTCAAGTGTGGCGTAGGCCTAAGAGTCCAAATTAAATAGGACTAGGACCACACATTTCTGATAGGTACACTTTGTACAAATAAATGTGTAACAGCTTAACGACGACATTATTATCTAGAATTCTAGATATAAGATAATATTCAAAGGTATAAAGGTATTCTCAATTGGAAAGAAAATAACAAATTCATTAATATTTCCCAAATTAATCATTTTCTACACAATTCCTTATATTTACATAGTAGGTAATTATTGTAAAACAGGTTTCATCGTCATAATATATCATATGTTTACAATCAAATAAAGGTTCACACACATTCCTATAATTTCGCTCAAGTCGTTCAAAGTTTTTAAATATACAAAATATGAAAACCCAAGCTACAACCTATGTTATCTTACAAAAGTTATTAATAATATAGTATAATCAGTCGTAACTTGAAACAGTTACTATTAGGTACAATTTCCGTAAACCAATAACAACACCTGCACGCTTAGCATGACCTTTCTATCTCTATTCTACAAAAGAATAGACAACTTACAACTCGTTATCTCTTCTGCCCGAGCACGCGGCGACCCGGGCTTGGTTTATCAGAATACGGTACCGGACATTTTTTTTTTATTGTTAATCTGTAAACTATTTGAAAAAAGATAATTAAAACCAAAAAAAACGATTAAACATCTACAAAATTGGCAAAGTTATAAGCGTTTTAAAATGATTTGCTAGACACGGACGGTATGCATGATAAGTGACGTAACACCACCTAAGTCCGCTTCGCGCGACAAAGACGGAGCGATACTCCCTCCAAAAACTTTAAAAGAGTCTATGTTTTCCATTTTGTGATAAATTATTCTATTTTTTTTTTACTTTTTTGTTATTCCTATTCCTTCTTTGGAATAAAATAATTTATTTGTACTTTTTTAATAGTAGTCTACTACCGTATTGTGTCTACTGAAGAATGGAGACATTTCTTCTCTACATTGTATGCTTAAAACGGTAGAAATGTTTCTACAATCTGTCACTTTGTCTATTCTTCTGTAGACGTAACCCGTTTCTATGGTGGTCATGCTGGGCCGGCTGACATGACCATGTCACGAGCTGGGGGTTAGGGTGCGTTTCCACTGAGGTGGAGTGGAGCGGAGAAGAGCAGTGAAGTGTTTCCATTGAAGCAGAGCGGGGCGGAGTGGAGCTGAGCAGACCAGTACCCCGATCATAAGTTATTTTGACGTATAGTATCGTTAATGTAAGCATATTGTGAATTGAAAATATACGTTTGCTACACAATATTTATACATATTTATTAACTACAAAATTAATTTCTCTGTATTTTTTAAAACGTGCAAATTGTATAAAATTTTATCAAAATGTTCCAGGACTTGTATTTTAGATTCAAAATATGCTTACATGAACGATACTACACGTAAAAATAACTCATGATCGGGGTACAGGACTGCATTGAGCCGTGTTCCGACCAGTCAAATTAAATCTCTTGGAGAGATCATACGTCATGTTGTCGGTAAAAACAAGAGCAGCGCAATTACATGTTTCTCTACAAAGACTCCTTTGCGACTTATTTTACTTTTTATTTAGATTTATGAGGTCACAGAACTATGCTGAGATGCCTTTTGGCTTCGTACGGGTACAATTTTTAGGGTTCCGTACCAAAATGGTAAAAAGGGAACCCTAATGGTGCGACTTCGTCTGTCTGTCTGTCACGGTTGCTTATTTCAGCAACTACTAATGCTACCAACTTGAAATTTGAAACACTTATAAAGAATGCTTGCCCAACTTTATTGCAAATGAAAAATGACAAAAAATATTAATTTTCATTGCAAAAGGGGCCGGAGTGGGGGTCCGAAATTTCAAAGTGGGGTTACTAGGTCAAGTGACATATCATAAATATGAAAGGGCTTGATCTGCACAATTCAAAATATATTTTTATTTTATTTTGTCTCACAGTTTTTGACATATATGATGAAAAAGGGCTGAAAAAATACCATTCCCCCCCCCCCCTTATATCCGAATTTTTGCGGAGCGAAAAATCTGCAATAATTAGAGTGGATAGGTATTGACGCAAATATTGCACCAAAAACAAAACGATGTTCCTAACTAGTGTAGTTTTTTCAAAATCATCAAAATTCCTTCACAAACAAACTTAGTTATGCGGTCCGGTTTTTTTCACTTTATACGTCCAAAACTGATACGGAACCCTCGGTGCGCAAGTACGACTCGCACTTGGCCGGTTAGTTTTTAGTTTGTAATTTCCTAAACGAATCCCAAATAAACACTTTTTCTTTGTTTCTATCACGAAAGTCTCGTGTGATAACCAAC
Source organism: Thalpophila matura (assembly GCA_948465475.1). NCBI lineage: Eukaryota > Metazoa > Arthropoda > Insecta > Lepidoptera > Noctuidae > Thalpophila > Thalpophila matura. Next base: position 15,890,542 of record OX419191.1, read on the forward strand.
CAGGCCCCATAGTTAGCCGGTGCTAGTTCTCCTTGGTGTCTTTGTGCGCGAGTCCGTCGCCGGAGTCCAGTTGCTTGAGCAGCCTGAACAGCGCGGCCGCCTCCCTGATGCGAGAGAACTCCACGCAGAAGGCCTCCACTTCGATGAATAGTTCCTGGAATTATAACAAAACAAGTTTAAACGGATCATATCGCGTATATTACTGATTTTTCCTGACGTTTCGAACACTTTGCAGCGTTCATCGTTTTCAGCGGCTAACATGCGCGCCGCGACAAATTTTGTCGACTGTTTTGTCTCGCTCTTACTCGTGCGAATACGAGACAAATGCACGATAAAAGCGTCGACAAAATATTGTCGCGGCGCGCATGTTAGGCGCTATGGTCGCAGGACGACTGAGCTGGTAGACGTCATGACAGCTAATTTATACAAAAATAATTTAAATCTACCGCGCAAGATATTTTGATCATAATCGATATTATTCGATTCATATTCGTTTCGATGCACACAATAATCGCTCACGGTGTCTTGATGTTTTGCAGTGCGGTGTGTAGTTTGGGACTTGATTACTTTAGGAACAGGATTCCAAACAGGTGGTACTTGCCAACCATCCTCTCTATTGAAATTAGGGTGTTTTTTAATTTTAATAGCCTCGCGAATCGCGGAGCATTCTAGACACATATCGGTTCTCCTTTGCGAGGATTTGAAGTTGATCAAAGCATAGAAAATGGTTGGGTTTGCGTAGGTCATGTTCCTGGAATATTAAATCAATTGACAGTGCGAAGATCCATTTTTAAATGATTTTACAGTACGCGGAAGTATTATTACACATCCAGCTTGAGAAAGATAATTATTGGCTAGCTTCAGCATTATAGAGCGTCACCTCTGTCGCATGAAGCACTAATCCTTATTGTACCTTTAGTGTTCCCATTCTCCGTGCATGTTTTTTCTTTCAGTTTAATTTGCTATCAAGAATTATTCATTCATATCTTCTTACCTTAACGTTAATAATCTTGTTCCTAATGAGCGACTGCAGGAACACACAGACCAGCCGCACCAGTCGGTTCTGCATGTACCTGTCCCTGATGGTCTCGCACGTCGATATGCAGTTGCTTATGTACAGGTGCACGAACTCTACCGGCAGGTCTACTGATGTTGTTAGTCTGTGGAAGTATACACAGTTCAATCTAAAATGAACTTTATTTCGAGGGCACAAAACGTACTCTAGATTCTAGAAGACGGCATATTTTTTTTTAGATTACTATGTTATTAAATATACAGGGTGGTAGGTTTGACAGTGGAAATATTTAAAGGGGTCACTGTACTCACCATTATGAACAACTTTTACTATGGGATCAACCCAGCCGGCCTAGCATGACCACGATAGAAACGGGTTTTGTCTACATAGAAATAGACAAAGTGACAGATTGTAGAAACATTTCTACCGTTTCATTCATCAAACGTAGAAATGTTTCTACAATCTGTCACTTTGTCTATTTCTATGTAGACAAAACCCGTTTCTATCGTGGTCATGCTAGGCCGGCTGAAATCGCGAAACAAAAATGAGCTGCTCCATACATGTGTGTTCACTTATCTCAACAAAATGTATGGAACAGCTGATTTTTTTTTCGCGATTTCAGTATTGGTCGCATAGTAAAAGTTGTTCATAAGGATGAGTACAATGACCCCTTTAAATATTTCCACTGTTTAACCTGCCACCCTGCCGTACCGTGGCAAGTGCTCTGAACCAACTGAGCGATCGTGTCTCGCACGCTTCACTCGAAATTTAAATTCTCTTTGAATACGCCTCTTATGAGCGTTGCTGACATCTATTGGAAAGTCATACAGACTCCAACTTAATGCCTTTAACTTTGCGGTTATAGGACATCGATGCGATATTGGTGCCGATTCTGTTGATTACCAACTAAACTAATTTAGTCTCATTACGTCTCTTTCTAATAAAAAAACATGAGAAAAGGATAGATATTTCATCCTGTCAAATTAGTCACTTGAATAGTTTTGTTGTCAATTTAGTCGTAAGTATTCGCAAAAGGTCACGACTATTTTCCCGTAAATGACAAGGGCGTAGACTAATTTGACAGTTCTAAATATTTTCTGTCATTTTTCAATGTTATTTGTAATAAGAAAGAGACTTAATGTGATTAAAATTAGTTTAGTGCGACGTTCAACAGAATCAGCACCATTTTTAGATTTTTTAAAACCTAGAATTGCTATCACTGTTACTGCTATATCGACTCGCGAACTCGCCTCATGATAATCATTACTTATTAGTCGTTGCCACATCATTAGCTTATTAGTAGAGGCTCCGTTTGAGTCTGGAAATATTCCGGTAGTTACGAAATAAACATGTGCTTGAAATCAAACCAACTGAAACCAATGTGCTTGAAAAAATAAACAGTTACCTACCGCTTTTACCTCGTTGTCGTTCTTTGTTCAAATTGATTTGCGGACTAACAAGCTCGTACAGAGCTGATACCTTCATCTGAGGAATAGCCTCTCACCTGTTGACCACCTCCATGGAGTGCAGCGACATCTCCATGTTGACGAGCACGCTGAAGTACTCCGCGATGTGCTAAGGATCACAGCAAACAGAGCTGATACCTTCGGCTGAGGAGTAGCCTCTCACCTGTTGACCACCTCCATGGAGTGCAGCGACATCTCCATGTTGACGAGCACGCTGAAGTACTCCGTGATGTGCTGCGAGTGGATCAGCTTCAGCAGCACCGATATGGCGACCATCGGGTTGTTCTCCACTAATTCTGGCAACTGTGGAAGAACAAAAGGATTTTATGTTATCTCATCTCATCTCACTAATATTATAAATGCGAAAGTTTGTGAACCCGAGTCTGCTAGAACCACAGAAATCTAAATAATATATCAATAGACGTCGCAAAGGCGCGTGACCTTGTCGCCGCTTTCGAGCTATGTAAACATCGAAAGCGCGTTTAACTGACTTTCTCTGACTGTGTACAGTGTGTACCTGGTGCGGCGTGACGCCGATCTCGTAGACGAGGTGCGGCTGCAGGTCGAGCAGCGCCAGCAGCCGCTGCTGGTGCGTGACGCTGAGCGCGCCCTTCAGCGCTAGTGACGTCAGCTCCACTGACTGTGTACAGTGTGTACCTGGTGCGGCGTGACGCCGATCTCGTAGACGAGGTGCGGCTGCAGGTCGAGCAGCGCCAGCAGCCGCTGCTGGTGCGTGACGCTGAGCGCGCCCTTCAGCGCTAGTGACGTCAGCTCCGCGGCCTCGCCCACTGCAGCCGCGGGCGAGCGGTCTTCCGGTTTCTTTTCTTCGGATTTCTCTTTCTTTTCTTCCTGCTGGTGGGAGAAAATTGTTGGGATTTTAAGGGCCATATGTCATTAGGATGCCATGGCAGCGACGCCAGCAGCGCCGCCAATTAAAACATGTTAAATTGTAATACAACGTACCTAACCCCACCTCACTTGGCGTCGCCGCCAGCCCCGACGGGGCTCACTCGCTCGACACGCACACATTTCTTCGACGTTCATTTTGTTTGCGTGAACAAGCGATACTATAATCTCGTCTGGCATCCGCTTTAGCGGCCAGTTTTGGCGTCTCACGGACGCCGAGAGTAGCCACGGAAGCGCTGCTGGCGTCGCTGCCATGGCATCCAAATGAGATATGGCCCTAGCCCTGTTACGGTCGACCGCAAGTCGCGTCGGTGGTAACATAAACAGTATAAGTTGACCTCTTATCCTATTGAAACTGCTTGCTACACAAGGTCAGCTCAAGGTTAAAGTGTTACTCCTGACGCGGTTGATTTCCGTCACATGAACATGACCCACTCATTACTCACACCTCGAAAATAAAATGACTGACAGAATAACCACGACAATAATTGGTCAAAAAGACAATGGTGCTGATTCTGGTGAACATCGCACTAAACTAATTTTAATCACACTATATCTCTTTCTTACAAATATCATTGAAAAAGGACAGAAAATATTTAGAACTGTCAAATTAGTCTACGCTCTTGTCATTTACGGGAAAATAGTCATGACCTTTTGCGATTACGACTAAATTGACAACAAAACTATTCAAGTGGACTAATTCGTTAGGTTCGTTCGTGCATGGAGTACTGCTCGCACCTTTGGGATGGCACAGCAAAGTATCAGCTTGAGGCGTTAGAGTCTATTGAGAAGCGTGCCAAGAAGCTCATTAACAACGACTCCCTTGTTCAGTCCAAGCTCCAAAGTCTTGAGCATCGGCGCAAAGTTGCTAGTTTATCGGTTTTTTACCGGATACATTTCGGAGAGTGTGCTTCAGATCTGCATGATCTAATTCCCTCCTGCCCTTTCTTCTATCGGACGCCCAGATGCACCACAAGGCGCCATCGGTTCATGGTAGATATACCAAGAACCCGAACAAAGCGCTTTGATTCCACTTTCATTGTGAAAACCGCCAAGCAGTGGAATGCGCTGCCCGAGTGGGTGTTTCCCAACAGTTACAATCTGGGTATCTTCAAGTCACGAGTGAATCGGTTTCTTCTAGGCAAGCGTGCTCCATCGTAGACCGCATCATCGCTTAACATCAGGCGAGATGGCGGTCAAGCGCAAGCCTATCATCGAATAAAAAAAAAAAAAAAAAAAAAATTGACAGGATTAAATATCTGCTATCCCTCTCTCATGTTTTTTATTAGAAAGAGACATAATAAGACTAAATTAGTTTAGTTTGTAAACAACAGAATCGGCACCAATGCCACAAGACATTGAACACTAGGTTAGTGGTTATTAGCCTTTTAGTGATGAGTAGACATCGGATTATATGCATTTGCATGTTTGCATATGTAAATGCATAAAACGTTATTTTCGTGGCGTTATTGCAGATTTAAGTACTTTTTAACCGACTTCAAAAAAGGAGGTTCTGTATTCGTCCCGTATGTATGTATGTATGTATGTATGTTTGTATGTGCGCGATTTTTCATTGATAGTGCTTATTTCAATAGTTAAATGTGTTAGGGGTGTTGAAAAAATGATTGAACAAAGTAACACCCTTCCGAGTTCACTATCAGAAGGGGTCCATTCCAGGGCACCCTTAATTAAAGGCTTTTCTTTAAAAAAACCCAGGCTTTGAAGGAATAAGGAAAGTTAACGCATTTATCAACGGCACCGGTTAAACTCTGCCTGAATAGATTTCTGCTGTTCTGTCCAGTAACATCAGTTGACGTACAGAGGTCATTTTCAGTCTGCAAATTAATATAATTGTGACAAACGTCACAAGTTTGCTCTAGAAAAATATTTATTTGTATTATTTTCACAATAATTACAACTGATTTATATTACAGCCATAGCGCTTAACTCAGTAGGCTCCTGCGGTAGTGGAGCGGTGCGGGAGGGTGGTTTTCGTTGAGTCAAAATGACGAGAGACTTCAGTCGGGCGTCAGAATCGCTGTCGTCAACAAATAACACGCGTTGATAGCGACCACGTGTATAGCGAGACAGTTCTGTTACGTCACATGTCACCCGCCCCGCACCGCTCCACTACCGCAGGAACCTACTCAGATAAGCGCTATGCCTGTAGTATATATATTGTGAATATAAGCGTAAATTGTAATACATAATAAAAAGTATTTTGACAGTGCATATTTTGCCGATTATCCGTGCATATTTGCATGCATATTTTGGCATTTTACCTTAGGCTTGTGTGGCTGCGTGTGCGGTCGCCGGTCGAGCTTCTCGGGGCGCAGGCCTATGAGCCCCTCGTACTCCGTGTCGTACAGAGGACTGTACGCGCCGCGGTTCACTAAACATTTCCATACTGCCTGAAAGAAAATCTTTACATCAGTGGTGGCCAAATTGATCGGTATCCTGATACCCTAGATCAGTCATATTTCTAATTCCAGTAATTTCCAGTGTTGCATAGTGAGACTGTCAATCACGGCAGCTTGTACGGTCAGGGAAAGGGATTCTTTAGCAGGTTCACTTTCATTCATAATTGGTTGTATATTCAAACTTCGAAGCAATTCGGATTCGGATTTGCTTCGAAGTTTGAATAACGACCAATTATGAATGATAGTGAACCACTGAACCTGCTAAAGAATCCCTTTCCCTGACTGTAGTAACAAACCAACTAATCCCATGTGCGACTTGCCACAACCATTGTTTTGGTCATGTATACTTGGAACGCTCCTCTTGGCAGTCTTATGATCCTTCCAGCCGGCCTAACATGACCACGATAGAAACGGGTTTTGTCTACATAGAAATAGACAAAGTGACAGATTGTAGAAACATTTCTACCGTTTCATTCATAAAACGTAGAAATGTTTCTACAATCTGTCACTTTGTCTATTTCTATGTAGACAAAACCCGTTTCTATCGTGGTCATGCTAGGCCGGCAGGTGGTATCTAGAGAAAAAAATATGGGTCTGATTCTTGGATCGATTTTCAAGCAAGATCTGCTGGAATTTTATACTAGTCATAACATCATAATTAATTCAACAAAAAATCACAACAACCCGATTACAGGCATAGCGCTTATCTGAGTAGGTTCCTGTGGTAGTGGAGCGGTGCGGGGCGGGTGACATGTGACGTAACAGAACTGTCTCGCTATACACGTGGTCGCTATCAACGCGTGTTATTTGTTGACGACAGCGATTCTGACGCCCGACTGAAGTCTCTCGTCATTTTGACACAACGAAAACCACCCTCCCGCACCGCTCCACTACCGCAGGAGCCTACTGAGTTAAGCGCTATGGCTGTACCTATGTATTTTTTGCGAAATGCTTATCTTAAATGTTATTAAATAATAAGACATTTCAAAAACAACCGACACAGGCAGGGTTGAACCCGCGACCTCTATCGTACCGTGACAGTCGTCGCGGGCTTAAACCCCGCCTGTATACCTTATCAGCAGTAATTTCCGTGGTGTCCATCAAGAACGTGGGCAGTGGGATCGGTCCGGATGCCTTCAGCGTACGATGTAGAGGCATGTAGTCGTTTGATATCAGAGATTCGAGCAGCTCCTTCATTGCCATGCGGTTCGGTGGGCTGCTGAAATAATAGCACATTGGTTTTGTTACTATTATTGGTCCTTTTCGTCCTGGATATTAAAAGGGAGTTAATAATGGTTAGGCCTGATTTCAGCAGCATTATAAGTAACGGGAGAATATCCGGTAGGTACCAGCTGTGCCCTGCGGTTGCACCCACTGTTTAATCTATACTTCTATACTAATATTATGAAGAGGAAAGATTTGATTGTTTCTTTGTTTGCATTGAATAGGCTCCGAAACTACTGGACCAATTTAAAAAGTTCTTTCACCAGTAGAAAGCTACATTATGACTGAGTAACATAGGCTACTTTTTATCCCGAAATATGCGCAGTTCTGTGGGCCACGCGGACGAAGTCGCGGGCGAAGTGCTAGTTTAAAATAAATCAGATTCGCTCGCTCGATCGCTGTGTTCCCAATAGGCAAACTGTGAGCGGCCGACCGAGTGCGCTAACAAATTGCAGTAGCAAACTGTTAGCGCAAACTAGCAAACTGTGGATACTCCATTTCAAATATATGGAAGGGCGTACTAAACCGATACGCCGCAAACTCAGTCGGCCGCTCACAGATTGCCTAATGAGGACACGACCTAAGATTTAGACAGACTTAGCTCTATCTCTCTTGCCTTTAATGGTTATCACTCAATATAACGGAACCGCTCCAATACGGCAAATAACTTATCGTTTAAATTAGAACTTTAAGTTGTGTGTTCTACAATACAATTTATAATGTAATAAAGTAATCACCTCCTTAAAGCCCGGTTTCCACTGCGAGCGGAACGGACCCATTAAGGGCTTGTAAGAGTAAACTGCATATTTACCGACTGTTTGTTGGTGGGAATACAAGCATACACACTCTTGCAAGTTAAACTGAGTCCTTAATGGGTTCGTTGCGCTCGCGGTGGAAACAGGGCTTAATACATCGTAATAGGGCCTATAAGATACGGACCTTGTTTCTAATAATAACAATGAATGATCGAACCCGTCACTCAGCGGTATGAGCGCCGGCGCCGCCGCCCGGGCCATGGAGCTCATGTCCGCGACCCGCTCGGCTACTATCGTCTGGAGCGAGGAGTAGTCAAACTCTAGCTCTTTAGGAGACACCTCTGTTAGCATCACTTGTTTGGCGGACTTTTTCATTATCTGTAAAGTAATACACAAATCAAGGTCCAGCCAGGACAGGGTTTAAATATTATCAGAGGTTGATCTAGGCCCAACCCATGGCATTAATAACTACTACTTAGGGCCAAGTTCACCGATAAGATAACAGCCCGTTAAATTGAATAAGGCTGTTTATCACATCTTTTTCTATTCAAAAAGTCAAGTTAAACGGCCATTTACAATTTATGGGATTGTTATCTTGTCTGTGAACTTAAGCCTTACATCTTTAATGTTAACTGGCAGGAACCCATGCAGCTGTCCAATGAGCAGCCTCTCTTGTGGCGACAACGGCAACAGACCAGTCTTGCCCTCCAGCAAGTGGAGGAACAAGGAGGCAAAGGGATTGTCCATCTTGTACACATCAAACAGGATAGCTATGGCCACCACCCGCTGACCGGGCAGGGAGAGGTCCCCACCCGTTATTAATGACGATAGTAGTAGACATACTGGAAATAAAAAGTTATTTAGAAGGTCATTCTCAATTTATTCACTTAGGCTGTGTCCACAATAGACAAACTGTGAGCAGCTGACTGAATTCGCACTAACAAATTGCATAAGCAAACTGTGGACACTCCATTTCAAATATATGGAACGGCGTACTAAACCGATACGCCGCAAACTTAGTCGGCCGCTCACAGTTTGGCTATTGTGGACACAGCCTTAAACATTGTTTCCCAAACAATATATTGAAGTAGGAAATATTCTTTCAGGATGAATAAGCAGTATTGTCATTGCCAGAAATAGTCATACCACGAAAAAAAAACATTGAATCTATGAAAGTGTACCATAAGGTGATGTGAATGGAATTTAAGTTTATAAAATCCTGTTGAACTTACAGTTAAAATGGTCAGATTTAGGAAACTTTTTCTGCACTTGAGTGCATATAGAATCTAGTGTCTGTTGGTCTACTGTCTGCTCTGAAAATAAGCTGCAAATAATAATAAACAATTAAAAATATAGGTCACTTCTCCATATAAATAAGAGGTTAGGTTATGGCATGAATGTTAACTTACTCTAATATGTATTTACTGTTTTCATTGACTAAATGCTGCGACATTGTGGCTAAATAAATAATAAATAACAGCTAATATATTGATGTTTAGCTGAAAAGATATTACAATATTTATTTTCAAAACCAAAACATCTAAACGTCAACCATACGTCAAAAATTGACAGATTGACAATTGACAGTCAAAGAGATCCTGGAGAATCCAGAGACTCCAGAGAGCCAGAGAGTAACAGTCACAGACTATCTATAGCTTATTTGAACTTTTTTAGCCAAACCTCCAACGCTTGCTAAACAAAACAATAAAACCATGTTTAAAGTATTTTATAGCGGCCCGGTCGTCCTGCAGGCTGATATAGCAGAGAATGCTATATCTACTCAACTCAACTTGCCATTGTGATGTTCGTCACCTATGCCTGAACCTGTCCTTACCCCTACCTGGTACAATGACCCCTTAAAATATTTCCACTGTCTAACCTGCCACCCTGTATAAGTAGGTATTTAAAAGGTTGTCGGTTGAAGCAGGAATCTATAGCTTTATGCCCCTGGGAATTCAAACTCAAGAACTCCTAGTTTGGTTTGCTTTTTATAAGATTTTAAAGACTGCGTCATTGATCTAGTGGTCAAGCGCGACTACTGAGCGCGATTTCCTAAGCAAAGATAATACACTATACTTATACATACTTATAGATATATGGTCCGATCCCCGGGTCGGGCAAAGTATTATTGGGTTTTTCCATTAGGAAACCATGTAGCACCACGGAGTCTAGGTCTGTGCCCGGTTAATGGGGCTCAGTTGACTTCTCCATATAAATGCATGGTCTTAAACATAACTGGTGCAATGTGGGTGCGCCGCCGCCGGCCCGAGGAAACTTGGCGCCCTCGGCGAATAACTGGAATGGCGCCCCTTGAAACAAAAATTTCGCAAAAAATAAAACACAAATGTTTATGTGTAGGTACTGCTATGCGGGTACACTCTATACAGGACAGTCTGCGCCTCGCTAGAGTAATATTGTTCTGTGGTCTGCGCTGATCACCCGTGCCAGCCAGTCAGCTCACAATAACGCGCCCTTCCCGTACGCTCGCCATGCCGCCCCCCAAATTCGAGCGCCCTAGGCCGTTACCTCATTTGGCTTTATGGACGGGCCGGCCCTCCGCCCTGGGGTGCGTTATAGGTATACCACTGCTTTACCCTTCGGAAAATACAGGCGTCATGCTATGTCTGACAACTGCCTTTATAGGTAGGTACTTACAGTACCTACATAGACTTATTTGTTATTTGAAAGTTGACTAACTTACTTAATGTCCTATCACCTATGAACCCCAAGTGGGGCAGAGGGCGTCCACAGTGAGCTTCCAGAGAGATCTGTCTTGAGCTACGCGTTTTACTTCGCTCCAGGTTTTCCCGATATCTTTGATCTCCGACAGTACCGATCTTCGCCAAGTCTGCTTAGGGCGGCCGCGTTTCCTCTTGCCCTGCGGGTTCCAATCCAGCGCTTTCTTTGGTATGTGGTCGGGCGCCCTCCGCAGTGTATGGCCGATCTAGTTCCACTTGCGACTCTTAATTTGGCTGTCAATTGGTGATTCATGGCACTTTATTTGAAAGTAGGTATCGATAAATAATTTAATGCACAATATTATTAGTTTGTTGTTATCAAAGGGTGTACTTCAGATTCGTTTAAATCGTTATCTTATCTAAATACCTACATAATATTAAAGGCAAATAAATTCACACACAAAGAATAATTTACCATGTCTACGAATAATTATGTCGTAAATATTTAACAAGGACTATTTTTCTGTCCGGACGTAGAAGAAAAACATGTTGGGAATCAGCAGCGCAGTTTTGTATGACTATAAAAATAACATTTATAGGTAAGTATACTAATTACAGGTAGGTACAAGCAGGCGCGGTCCCAGGGGTCATGACCTCCCCAAAATCGTATAAAAATGCGCCAAACACGGTAATTCACGGTATATCACTTCAGCATTAATCGGTATGACCCCCCCCCCCTAAAGTCTTCAGCTACGGTATGACCCCCCCCCCCAAATCGCCGGTTGGGACCGCGCCTGGGTACAAGCAGAGACCAGACCAATCATTACAACGTTATTTTTACCCGACTGCGGCGAAGCCCAAAAGGAGGGTATAGTGTTTCTTTTGTATTGGATGTTGGATTAAAGGCTAGTTGTTAACATTGACGATGGCGATGGCATTCATAATTTATTTTTCTAGCAAAAATAGAAATGTCTTAATAGAAAAACCCAATTTTTAACTGTACTTTGCTCAACCCCGGAATAGGACCCAAGACCCAACGCTCAGCAAACGCGCTTGCGACCACTAGACCAGCGAGGCAGTCAAGTTAGGTTTTTCTATAGAAATAGTATTATAGGTTTTCCATCGAAATTCTCAGTCTGGAGTCTGGATTTGTGGCCGATGGTGGTGGTAGACTCGCCCCCTATTACATGGGGCTGGCGAAATGTGGGTAATATGTATACACCTCTGCCTAACCTTTCGTAGAATACAGGCGTGATGTTACTTACCAATATTTTAAAGCTGAAGAGTTTGTTTGTTTGAACGCGCTAATCTCTGGAACTACCAGTCGGATTCAAAAAATTCTTTTTGCATATGATAGCCAACCCTTAGGAGCCGAGCAACTGGGATGAAACTGCGGGGAACAGCTTAAGTAGTGTTCTAATAATTAAAGACTTATGTCGAGTCCCACTATGTAGAGTGGTGAGAGTTACCATGAGGTCTGAGGAAATTATACCCAAGGTTATAAGAGGAAGAAAAAAAATGTGTGGTCGGGGATATAGTTGAGTCGAGAAAAAACCCGAAATCGGGTTTATTCCCGGGCATAAACCCAACTTTAGTCGGGGAACCCCCGTCAGGAACGAATTTCCTTATATACGCCTCGTACGTCGTACCCACAGAGGTCTTACCTATTTATTAAAAACAGAGAAAGTCGCATGGAGGGGCATAACCTCGCTAGAGTAATATTGTTCTGTGGGCATAACACTTTTTCCTTACGTGATGATAATTTCTACCAGTCAATTCGCCTACCGCCAGCTGCGTTAAGGAACGTCGTTCCAAAAACGTTAACAACAGTTATTATCACGCTAAGCCAGTTGTAAATGGCACCTAAATAACAGTGAACCCCGCAGAAGTAGTTCATTGTACAAAAACATCAATTTCCACTAGGCGTAGGTACGTAGCCTAAATGTCTCTTTTGACCTACTCAGTCTCAGCTATTTAGCACATAGAGTAGCGTACATTTTCAAAGTAAACAAGTAACAAACACTTGTCGCAAACCGCTCGTCATCGCTGTAACAATGGCTCATGCAGCCACTGAGAACAAAACCGTTCATTTAGAATAAATGACCGATACCGTTATCAAACAAATAAATGAAAAAACTCCATTAATCGGCTACGTTTCACATGACTTGGCCGAATATAGTTATCATTGAAACGCTAATTGTAACGCACACTTTTTTATCTTACTAGTTTCTTGTCCTGATAAGATTACAGTGTCATATGGCTCACAACAGCGCCACCTCTGCTGGTTTAAGTGAGCGTACCTAGTAAATATTAATCGTTTTATTGTGATAATGTAAAAAAATAAACGTTAAAAAGTGATGGTGCAGTGTATTGTTATTGTTTGTGCGAAATGATACATCCTCCCTCATCTGCCATCATGTCTATGCAAAACGTGAGACCCTTGGATTTTCAAGGCGGGGGAGAACCTTATCCCAGGAACAGATCTGCGTCTTGGTCACTGCGGCACATGCAAAATGGCTTATCAAGACATGAACCAAGATATTCATTACAGTACCAGGTATGGTCTAACTTTTTATGTTGGATTAAGGATTTGAATATTTTTAAAGATTAATCATTTACACCATTATAACAAAAGCGATAAGGAAAAACGTAGATGGTTATGTATGTACGTATGTACAACAAGGTGTGTAGGTAATTACTAATTAGTTAATTACTGTTAGAGCACATGCCCTTGATTTTGTGCTGTGTAGGTATTGAATCAACGTTTTTAATACATTTTGGGCCACTTTTGAACAAAGGAACTATGTTCACTAGTGTAATTGCATAAAATTTGAAATGATAAAATGTTTATTTTCTGACTAACTTTGAACAATATTATTTATTTCCAAATAAACAGTACCACATTATGTAAACATGTCGCGAATTTAATTTTGCTTCGTAAAATGAAACGTAATGCGCAAATGAATCACTAGGAAATGAGGCGTGCTTCTGTTATAAAATTTGGATTTTTAAGCATTAGTACTATTAGCTTACCGATAATTTGGTATGAGCGAAGAAGATGACACATAATCAATGTTTTAAATTAAAATCGTGGACTGGAATGCGCGACTAACTGTCATGCACAGCCTGTCACAGCCTGTCACAGAAAATACTTTTATCCCCCGTGATATTTTAGTTTTTTTATTTGTGTATCACGTATTTCTAGATAATTGTTGCAGTTTTGGTGTTAGATTTTTATATTGTCGATTTAGCAAGTGTTACTGATGTTGATAAACTGTAGAAGACTTTGTAATATATTGGCGAACAGCAATTAGAGGAACGTGTCACAATTATTTTACAAACAGTTGTTTTCAACCGATACGTCGCTATAGGAATGTGAATCGTGTCTAATTTTATTTAATTATTAGTATATTTTCACATGGGTGATGGCTTGGCAGTCGGACACTCGTGTAAGTTGCAGAAACAGTAATTTCTTTATTGGTTGAAACTTACATTTCTTGTTAGTTCATTATTTATCGATAATACATACATGTCCTTGTGAACGATTATCATATTAATGCGTTTTATTTTGCGGAACGGGGTGATTTAATTTATTCATTTTCGTTTTTGTATGACAATATTGTGTTGTGAAGGTTGGTCATGGAGTGGTCAGTTTGTTGGTGGTGGAAGCTGGTCTATGCTGTTTGCCCTTCAACTTAGTATTACGTGCACAACAAAGCCAATATTAGTGCTATTGATACTACAAGTTTTTTGTCAGATGGTGTTTTTAAGGCTGTAAATATTGTGAAACTTTGTAAGAAAATTAGTCATAACCATTCATAGAATATTGGTACAAAACCTTTCCAATAACATGCTATGTATGTCCATAACACATTAGATACATAAACTTAAGTTACCTACATCCGTTTCTGCTTAAATTGAGAAAACATATCATAACTTTTAGTTGTTTTTCATACATTTTTAACTTTCTTATCATACTGAAAACTTGTGCATCAAATTCTCATACCTAGTATGATCAAAGATGTTTATAAAAGATAATTGATATCACCTAGACAGTTCAATGTCCCCTTAGTATTAAGAACTAAACATACCTACCTACTTTTTAAATGGTGCTAGATTCTTATTGGGCACCAATTATAAAACCAATAAGAAATAAAACAATTCATGTCTATCTATGTAGGTATTATACATTCATCATAAATACTATAATAACAAAACAATTTCTGAACTTGCTTTAATATTTTCTTTATGCAGTATATTATTATCTGACTAGGTGTTGCTAGCTACTTTAAAACTAAAGTAGCTAGCAACACCTAGTCAGATAATATACTATACTGTACTATATAATATACTTTTCATCAATGTTCATAGAGACGCATGAACATTGATGAAAAGTAGCCTATGTGTTTGTCCAGGTCCCAAGCTACTACTTTGTTAAAGATCATCCAAATACAAGGAGTAACAAACACACATACACACAAACTTTCGCATTTACATAATTATAATAATAGTGTGATAGCCATCTTTTATCCATATGTGACTGTTCCCAAAAGTGATTGTGTTTTCAGAATGTTAAAAATCACAATATTCCTCTTTGTTTAGATAGCAATAAACTGTACCCCGATCATGAGTTTTTTTGACGTATAGTTTCGTTATCGTAAGCATATTTTGAATTAATAATACAATAGTCCTAGAACATTTTGATAAAATTTTATACAATTTGCACATTTAAAAAAAAAACAGTAATTAATTAAGTATTTAATTTATATAAATATTGTGTAGTAAACGTATATTTTTAATTCAAAATATGCTTACATTAACGAAACTATATGTCAAAAAAACTCATGATAGGGGTACTGATCAACAGTCTGTCAGGTGACCATGGTGATTAGGTATGGTAGGCTCCCTTTGACTAAATATTGGTATGCCCATGTTCAGTAATAAAGGTTTATGGGGTAAATAGAATGATGACCAGTAAGACACTATTAATAATGCGAACCAGAAAAATACAAGGAAATTTAAAAAAGACATTACAAAGAAAATGGTCTTTGATAGTAGGTACTTAGACAGACACTTAAAATTGTTGTTTTCCTATAATGTGATTTATTCATGTATTAAGGAATACTACGTTATTCACTACATATTATTTTTTTTATAGTATTTTCCTTCTAAATAAGGTTGACAGTTTTACATCAAAAAAGGTCATCAATATTCACATTTCAATAATGTATTGATTACTTAGTTTGTTTAAAAAATATTGTCATCTGGTATTTCCCTGATAAAATTTACTTACCTATTATGCTCAAATCTATATATAATGTAAATATAATCTGGTAAAGGTCAGGGTTGAAACTAAGGTCAAAGCTAGGTCCACATTTATCTGCCATTGCTAAACCTATACACCTAGCAACCCTAGCAATAGCAAGCAATTTTATGCCATTTATTAAATTAATAGAAGGATAAAAAAAAAAAATGGAATACTAATAATCTACTTACAATACAACAGGTACTAATTAATTATACTGAATCATCAGTAATTTTAATCATAATATTACATTTGTTTGTAGGAAGTAGTTTCAGGAATAACTGAAACATTTTCAGCTGCTTATTACTATGAACAAGGATGTATTTGACTAGTATCACAATTTTGTGTAGTTTTTAATCAACTTAAAAGGGGTGGTTATCAACAAAGAGGTAGCTGGACCTGGGGAAACACATAAATGCTACATTTTGTTCATTTTCATATAGACAAAGTCATGGGCAACAACTAATCTATACTAATATTATCTATAGGTACTAATATTATAAAGAGGAAAGATTTGATTGTTTGTTTGCATTGAATAGGCTCCGAAACTACTGGACTGATTTAAAAAAATCTTTCACCAGTAGAAAGCTACATTATCACTGAGTAACATAGGCTACTTTTTATCCCGAAAAAATGCGCAGTTCCTGTGGGTCACGCGGACGAAGTCGCGGGCAAAGTGCTAGTATAGAACATAAACTGCATCATACTCCTGCCCATATCCCAATTTATTTGTGGTCCGAGCACTATATCTATTTCTTCTTTTACATCCTTATCTCTGTGAAAACTCTTCTTGCGCGATGTAGGATAGTACTTGATGTTGCGGATAGGTGTCGCTGTCGCTACAGATACATCTCTATCTTTTACACAATCCATCTGTTTTCTACATTAATTTAGTATCTATGAACATAACATGTATTTTAGCAAAGAAAGATAAAACTACAGTGCTGCTTATATACTTAACATAATCACATACAGCTTATGGTTAGCTGGGTTATAGCCAGTGGCGAAAGGTCAGTTTTTGTAAGAGGTAAGCCAGAGCTACAAATGCTTACCTGGTTACAAAAAGCTAATTAATAAAAGTAGGCAATGCTGCCTGTGCTATTTTTCAAAGGGAAGCCGGTAGGAATCGTATTGTAGGGACCCTTCGCCACTGGTTATAGCCTCCTTTTATGAAGTCGGTTAAAAAAGGCGACCTTTTGACCTAGACATATTTATTAACCAGTATTTAATTAAATTCCCCAAAGGGATAGTTTTATGTGGTGAGTTGGAACTTAACCTAAGGGAAAAATGTTGTTTAATTAGTGAAGAACTAATAAATTAAGTCTGGTAGTAGACCAGTGTAATAAACAACTACTCAAGGTACTGCCTACCCCCATGTCAAAAATGAATGTATTAGCTAGTGAAGAAGAATTCAGTTAAAAAACTTTGTACCTACTTCTTTGTACAAGTTTGTACCTCTGATACCTTTAATAGTTTAATGATAATTACCTCTAAGTACCTCTAAGGATTTTCTGTGGCTGTCAGCATTACCATTTCTCAAAGATGAGCTTTTCACATAAGCGTTAATATTAATAAGGTAAATGGCCTTGCATATCCTGTTGGTGAGAAAATTGTCATATGTCATACATAATTATGTTCCATACACCCTATTTGAAGAAATATAATTAAATGACTAGAACACAGCTGGTGGACCACAGATAGTATCCGAACATAGTCTGTGCTAGTTCTGAACTAATTAGTGGCATTATAAGAGGCTCACAGTCACGCGAACTTTTCTAAAATGAAACACCACCCAATTTTCGAGACCCATAACTTTTCTGGCAGACTTCTTTAGAGGATTCGCTGTGCCGACAGCTTAGAAGACAATAGGTCCTCCGCTGTCAACACAGCGGAGCTCTGGCGACCTTACTCACCACAGGAACACAACACTACCGATGAATAGCATTATTTGGCTGTTGTATTCTGTAAGGTGGAGGTACTTCCCTAGTCGGGCAGCTCCAAGTTTGAGCGAGATATCCCGCCGTGCCCTACCCCTCTAAACAGTCATTCATACAATGTGCATTGATAAATAAAAATAAATAAGTTACTTTATATAATTATCAGCTATGCCCCGCGGTTTCACCCTCGTTGCTCGGCTCCTAAGGGTCGTAGCGTGATGTTAAATAGACTATATTATTCCTCATAAATCTGGCTATTATATACAAAAAGATTGTTTCGAATCTAAATGATAGTTCCAGGGATTAGCGCGTTCAAACTCTTCAGCTTTATTATATTGTATAGATAGTTTCAACCATTATGTATTTGTATACTATCGACCTGACATTTGATATGTTTTTAAATTGTTATCTTATATTAATTACCTACTAATGTTGTTAGTCATCCAAACAGTACTTAATGCATTCATAATTTAATTAATTAAAATGTTTTTATTTTCAGACTGATGAGAACAGCTTCCTACTTCGCTTGAGGGTTGTAGGGGCTTACTCATTGGCAAAAAAGGATATATTTGGTGCTAGGTGAGTTTAACATTAATACTTTTTTTTGTAAAAATGTATTTGGTCATGTGGCCAAATAAAAAGATGGATAAAAACTTAAAAAGATACAGCTACTACTCAATATCATATCGAATAGATTTGTATTCAACATATTAATAATTATATTTGTACTATAATAAATAGATTGCCTCGTTGGTTTAATGGTCGCAAGCGCGACTGCTGATCGTGGGGTCCTGGGTTCAAAGTCAAAGTCAAATTCAAAAACATTTATTTCAATTAGACCATTTACAGGCACTTTTGAAATGCCAAACAATATTACAATAGTTGTCAGTCGGTTTGTCCGTTAGTTGAAGCTAGTTGTCCGTTCCAAAACGTAGATTCCTATGGAGAAGAACGGACAAGAAACTCCTCGTTCGATCCTCGGGTTGGGCGGTATTTTCATTCCAATAAGAAGTTCTCAGTAGCAGCCTGAAGTCTGCATTTGTGCCCGATTAGTAGCGATGGGCTGGCCCCCTATTAAGTACCCCGCAGTCCGCCTGCAGTCAGACTGCAGGCGGACTGCTGGCACCCATACCCCATACCTCACCTGCAGTTCGCCTGCTGTCAGACTGCAGGCGAACTGTTAATCTGTCCCTTTATACTTAAACTTAATTGGCGAAATGCGGGTGTGCTGTATTCCTCTTCCTTAGCCTTCGGGAATAAATTCGTGATGTTAAAAAAACTTTTTAACCGACTTCAAAAAAGGAGGTTCTGTTTTCGTCCCGGAAAAGTAAAAACTTTTTTAACAAAAAATAACCGACTTCAAAAAGCCACTACAAAGAAAATAATAATTTTGGTTTCGGAAGTCGGTGGCAAAAAAAGCAAACAAAAACCAAAGCCACCGACTTCCGAAACCAAAATTATTATTTTCTTTGTAGTGGCTTTTTCCCTTTTTAGTTCTTTATCCCGTGTTAGATTACTTTCACGAATTCGTTCAACAGTAAATCTTCTACGGAGTGTGTACATTTATGCATATAACTTTGTACATAGGAATGATTACATAATGTATTATATACTAAAACCTTCCTGAAAGTATGTAGATTACGTTAGTGAAAACCTCGTCCAAATCGAATCAGTAGTTTTTGAGAAAATCGCGCACATACAAACATACATACATACATACATACGGGACGAATACAGAACCTCTTTTTTTGAAGTCGGTTAATGAAGTCGGTTAATAAAAATGTGTTATAATAACAATAGATTTAGCGCTGTAAAGCGTTTCACATAAGAAGTCCCTTTGACGCTATGTTGGCTCCCCTGTCTGTCACTCCTGTGTAGTGTAGTCCTTATCGTTTTATATTTTTTGTAGATTTATGTGTTAAAGTTAAAGCACAGATAATATAATACTATACGTACAGATGCCTCATCTCATACAAAGAAATGTGACCGATTTAGCGCGGGCTATCTTCGGGCTATACATTTTTCCGTGCATAAAGGATTTTTCAAAATTTGAACAAATATTTTTCATGATGTATTTTTTCATGTTCTCAATTTTACGCAAACTTCAATAACAAACCGATACATATATAACGCCATCTATTATGAGTTATTTCAACAAATGTTCCTTTGTTCCTGATGAGACCCCATGGTTAAAGTAATGCCTACGAGGCTACGACACTAAAAAGTGGTGAACGAGGTGGTACTGAAAAAAAAACATCCAACACCGTTAAAAACGTTGTAATATATTGACATACAGGCCGGCCAACATAGCGTCGAAGTGAATTCTTAAGTGAAACGCGCTCTAGTAGCAATTTAATAAATTAAAAATAAAATCTAGTCCCCTAGGCCCATTATACGCGGAAATTAGGTTGAAGTAGTTTCTCAGAAACTCTGAAAATCTAGTTCCAAGATATGATTAGACAATAAATAAGTGAATAATCAGTTCCTTTCACATAGTTCTTCAGATCTATTAGTCATGGTAATTAACCGTTATGATGACAAATCTTTGTTTGTGCTATCATTTAATTCCTTGTAAGTTTTTTGAGAACGGCCCGTCTGATGGTAACCGGTCACCGTAGCCTTATAGCCTATGAAACACTTGTCAATTTGCAACACCGAGTATCATATGCGTGTTACCGACCTTTTAAAATGAGGATTCGCTGTGCCGACAACTTAGGGGACAAGCAGGTCCCCCGCTGTCAACACAGGCGCATCCTCAGGAGCTCTGGCAACCTTACTCACCACAGGAACACAACACTACCGAAGAGTAGCGTTATTTGGCTGTGGTTATGTAAGATGGAGGTAATTCCCGAGTCGGGCTGCTCCAGACTAGAGCGAGATTTCCCGCTGTGCCCTAGCTCTTTTAATTTTTAGGGTTCCGTACCCAGAGGCGTATTTTAAAATTTGGCGCCCGAAAATACTGGCTAAGTGCGTGTCGGACTACGCACAGATAGGGTCCTGTACAGAGCTGAGCGCAAGGGGCGGCGCGAGAACCGCCCTTTACAGTCTGCCGCCCCGGACCATGGCCCCCATGGCCCTAGGGTAAATACGCCACTGTCCGTACCTCAAAAGGAAAAACGGAACCCTTATAGAATCACTTTGTTGTCCGTATGTCAAGACCGTTAACGGGTGGAGGCATCTGCTCATAGATGACGCCACTAGAAGTATGTGATAGCGGCATTTTGCTCATAGATGTCGCTATTGTCGCTAACCCTCAGGGTGCGACTCGTAGGTACTCGCACTTTTTTTTTATTTGTCAAAGAGAACATCTAGGATGTTTAACAATGTTTCTGGCGGGATTAAAGTCATGTGCGACGATCAGGGCCATATCAATGTCCTGTGGCGTTGAGATTTTGTGCGCGATGCAATCTGTACGAGCGTGCCAGCTTGCCTTGATTGTCAATTGTCACCAAATTGATGGACGCCGAGATCGGGGTGACGCACCACTATTAATATTGAGTCTGTCATACCGTTCGTGGGTTAATACTTTATTGGGTTGTGATTTTTATGATTTTGGAACAGGAAACAACTTAACATCATGTTTATTATAACAGTGGCGGATCCAAAAATAGGGGGCGGGGGGGGGGAGAGGGCTGAGAAGGGTTAATACAAATAAAAACAATAACTGGGTTACCTATTGGCAACATTGAAATTATTTTTTCATCATGCCACACCGACAACGTTGATTTTCAGTGCCGACCTAAGACGAATAATTTAATTATCTAAATACTCGTAATATCGGTCGTCAAAATCAGAACAAGACTTATCAGCTCATTCATTTCTTTATTTGCTAAACATCCGGTATACGTTTTTTCTCGTGCAAAGGCGTCGATTCAATTACAGTTCATCTCGAGTTCGTCAGAAATTAAGGTTAAAAGGTCATAAATATCTGCTCTCATATTCATGTCCCATCTCTGATATAGCGTTAATAGTCTATCGACCTATCTATATCTCTACTAATAATAAAAAGCTGAAGAGTTTGTTTGTTTATTTGAACTACCAGTCAGATTTGTTTTTTTTTTGTATATATGTATTAGCCAGATTAGTATAGGCTATTAAACAAGACGCTATGACGTCTTGTTAAATATTTGATTTTTTTTGCTTGGCTCCTACAAACGAAGTAAAAGCGCGGGCGGATAAATAATAAAATGGTGGGTGAAACCGCGAGGCACAAGCACAACTAGTAATTAGTCAGGCGCGGTCCCAGGGGGGGCGGGTCACGGGGGTCATGACCCCCCCCCCCCCAAATCGTACAAAAATGCGCCAAACACGGTAATTCACGGTATATCACGTCGACATTAATCGGTATGACTCCCCCTAAAATCTTCAGCTGCGGTATGACCCCCCCAAAATCGTCGGCTGGGACCGCGCCTGTAATTAGTGAAATTAGAATGAATCAAATCGCTGATATCATAGCAGGTTGCCGTAGTCAGTGCTAATGAGATGTCGCCTGATGTCGCCGGCGTTACCGTCAGGCGAACAAATCCGCCGAATTAGTGACGTGATCATGACGTATAAGGTATTATACCTAGTATTACCGACTCACTATAGATTTTTAGTCATAGTAGAATTGGCTGCGAAGTTATAACGCGTTTGAAAAAAATTAAAATAAAAGTAGCAATTTATTGCAATTTTTGGACGACAACAAAATGTACCAATGAGTCAATTATTTATTAATCGCTCACCCTTCCCTCCAAAACATATAAAATTAAATCTTCTTATAGCATAATTATATTATACTTGCCTGCATAGATAAGGCCACTTGTAGATTGCAATCGACTGATATACCGGGGCTTTTTCATTTTAATTGCCCCTTTAAGTGGTTTCTTTATTTTTAATCTCTACCGTAAAACTGTTACATGACGATAGTGGCAAACAGGCGTACGGCAGGCCTGCAGCCTAATTGCGTAACTCAATTTCTTTCGCCATGGCTTTTATTTTGACAGTTCAACAACATCCATTGCGGCGTTGAGTTAGTTACAGGACCACGGATTAACAACCATACGACGTAATGACTGTCAAAAACAGTGCCATGGTGATAGCAATTGAGTTACGCAATTCGGGTGCTGATGGTAATCATCGTAGCCTATGAAACGCTTGCAACGCCGACTTACTCGCGTTGCCGACCCTTTAAAATGAGGATTCGCTGTGCCGACAGCTTAGGGGACAAGCAGGTCCCCCTCTGTCAACACAGCGCATCCTCAGGAGCTCAGGCGACCTTACTCACCACAGGAACACAACACTACCGAAGAGTAGCGTTATTTGGCTGTGGTATTCTGTAAGGTACCTACTTCCGCAGTCGGGCTGCTCCAGACTTGAGCGAGATATCCCGCTTAGCCCTACCTCTCCTAAAATTAAACTCAGATTAATTAACTTTTGAAGCACTAGGAACTTGTAAACCCCAGTTTCTGGGGGTTGTTTTTGCTTCGGTTGACTCGAGTTCGAAGTCCATTTAATTAGAGCACGGGGTCTCATCAGCCGGCCCAGCATGACCATTATAGAAACGGGTTTTGTCTACAGAAGAATAGACAAAGTGACAGATTGTAGAAATATTTCTACCGTTTTAAGCATACAATGAAGAGAAGAAATGTTTCTATTCTTCAGTAGATAAAATTCTTGTAAGCCAAGCATGGGGTCGCCGCGTGCTCGGGCAGAAGAGATAACGAGTTGGATAGAAAGAACTTTGTCTATTCTTTGTTAGAATAGAGATAGAATTGCTCATGCTAAGCCGGCAGGAAGAAATGAACATTTGTTCAAATAAATCTCAACAGATGGCGTTAAATGCATCCATTTTTTATTGAAGTTTGTGTAAAATTCAGAACATGAAAAAATAGACCATGAAAAATATTTGTTCTAATTTAAAAACACTTTTTTTCTTGGTAAGAGGAAGCACGAAAAAAAATATAGTCCGAGGTTTCTTTGTATGGGATGAGGCATCTGTACGCAGTATTATATTATTTGTGGTTACTGATTAGAAGTTCAAGGGCTCCTGCGACCGTAACCTCGGAAGTCCAGTAATCGATCAAAATGAAACAGCTAACTTTAGCAGTTTGTTATTTTTGAATATTTGTTTTTCCGCATCCAACGTCATACGGAATGAAGATTTTTCAAGGGTAACAATTAGGCCTACGATTACGTAGTACTTGCTAATAATTACGCACGAACAACTTTTGTAAAAGAAGCAAACGTTACCGTTACGCTACGATGAAAAAGAACAATGTATAATAATCTTAAAAAAAATTGGTACTATATTGATATAGTGTGGTTTGGGGCATTTTGCAACTAGGTTTTTACTTGAGCAACCATAATTAAGAGGGAACAGGGCGTGAGATTCTCCATACAAACGTATTCCCCTTTTTTCTTCCTGAATAATGGCTCTAGAGTATTTTTTTTGGTTTCATAAAATCAAGGTCTGCTGTATACATGTC
Source organism: Thalpophila matura (assembly GCA_948465475.1). Taxonomy (NCBI): domain Eukaryota; kingdom Metazoa; phylum Arthropoda; class Insecta; order Lepidoptera; family Noctuidae; genus Thalpophila; species Thalpophila matura. The sequence continues at coordinate 15,914,715 of OX419191.1, forward strand.
CCTGTCATTTTCTTTTTTTCAGCAACTAATTAGTAAAGAAAATATGACCCTCCAAAAATTACAAAAAATGACCTATTTTTACCGCCGTGATTAGAGGATTACCAGACAATTTAGAAAAGCTTTTAACATAAAAGAAAATGATAGGAACCTAAGCATACTCTTTTTTAACCGACTTTTTAAATAAATAAAGAAAATAAAATTACATCGGCTCAGTTTTCGAAGAGAAAAAGGGGGAATACGAAACGTCAATCTCGTCAATTGTTTTGTGATATAATCGGTCTGAGCTGCAGCTGTCCCTATCACACACTACGGGGGTTGTTCGGGCGCAGCGCGACGGCAATAGTTTCTTCAAATACCTATTTTTCAAATTCCTCGCAGGCCCCGTTCCCTCTTAAGAACGGCGTTGGATCTGGTACTGCCTGGGGCGAATTCGATTCAAGTCACGCGCAAGTTCGCTTCCGCGTCTAAATGAGACAGACTGACTATAACGAACAGCACAGCGTTGTAAGTAGCGCTAAAATGATTATAGATTGGTAGAACACAGCAATGTACTACGGTGTGACGTAACACGGGCCGCACACCAGACATACACTTGTATTACGATAATTTTGGCGCCACATTTGAAACGCGACACATTTAACGCTCCCGTACGAGTAGGTATATCTGCACGCAAGCACGCAGACCGAGGGCACAAACTGAACCCGCTACCAATGTGTCCTTGGTGTGCGTGCTTGCGCGCAGATATAGGGGGGGGGGTTAAATGTGGCGCGTTTTAAATGTGCCGGCAAAATTATCGTAATACAAGTGTATGTCTGGTGTGCGGCCCGGCTTACAGAGGGCCTAGCACGATCGATTTTGACGTTGCGTATCGTAAACGTAAGCATATTTCAAATTGAAAATACACGTTTGCTCCACAATATTTATATAAATTATATATTATATATACTTTATTCAAATCTCTGTATTTATTAAAATGCGCAAATTGTTTAAAATTTTATCGAAATGTTCTATGACTGTTGTATTTTAAATTCGAAATTCGCTTACGTTTACGATACGATACGTCAAAATTATTCGTGCTAGGCCCACAGTAGGTACATGTGCAGTGCATTTGGCGTGTCACTGAATTTCATACATTACAAATCCTTCGACTTGCCGCATGGACTGCACCCGTATTTGGTGTGCTCCGGCTTTAATCGGTAGGAGTCCGACGTGCACTTCCGCTGTCCCCAGACGCAGGGTATCCTTGAAGTTCTACACATAGGAGGCCTTTTGACATAAACCACATAACATCAGGCGTTCGCATGTAGGCATAGGTGTATTTACAATGGGAACAGGCCTGTACACGTGATGCCACGCAACGCTATTTCGAGAAGCCGGGTTTTGTTGTTTGGCTAATGAATTCCTTTCTGATGGTAATGTTCGTCGGGTTGCCCTAAGTCAGGGTTGAGCTACCACGATACCCGGCACATGCGTGCACACGGTGGCGTGCCTAGAGGGCAAGCCCGAAGCAATTTGTTTTTGTTTTAGAGAGTATTTATGTTAATTTTTCATGAATGTGATTGCGGAAAAGTCACGTGACTCTCAAATGTCACTTCCATACATTTTATCCGTAGCGTTTGACGTTAACGCTAACCGAAAAGTAACTTGGCTAGGGGGCCGGTCCACTCAAATCTGTATGGCTCTTTCAAACTAACCTGCATGCTTTTTACACAATTTATCTTAATTTAGGATTGTAATGGACCTTTGAGTTTTTTTCGATGTTTCTTCTCAAAGGTAGGCAGATAGGAAACATCGACCTCATTTAGCTTAAAACAACTTTGATGATGTGTAAAAGTGTTATTATTTACAAAATAAATATCATTTATCATTTGAGAACACGCGTGGGGTGCCGTCGGGTGTCAAATGTGTGGTGGATCCTTTATTATAACTCCCTTATAATAAGGAAAATTCTCACTAGCTGATCGGAAGCCTTTTGATGATTGCACTATTTTCTGATTGGTGTAACCAAATTGTAACTGGGTTTGTTTGCATGTTCCAGCGACCCTTATGTGCGGGTGGAGCTGCAGAAGGTCGAAGGTGACGTCACCATCGAGACGTTTCTCACCAAAACCAAGAAAAAGGTATGTTATCTTAGCTTATCTTTCCCCCTTAAGACGCCTCTTATAACTTTAACCACTAGCATGACCACCCGGGCTAACATGCGCGCCGCGACAAATTTTGTCGACTGTTTTGTCTCGCTCTTACTCTTGCGAATACGAGAGAAATGCACAATAAAAGCGTCGACAAAATTTTGTCGCGTCGCGCATGTTAGGCGCTCACGATAGAAACAGATTTTGTCTACAGAAGAATAGACAAAGTGACAGATTGTAGAAAGATTTCTACCATTTTATGCATACAATAAAGAGAAGAAATGTTTCCATTCTTCTGTAGACAAAATTCCGATAAGCCAAGTACGGGTCGCCGCGTGCTCGGGCAGAATAGATAAGGATTTGGATAGAAAGAACCTTGTCTATTCTTTAGTAGAATATAGATAAAATTGGTCATGCTAAGCGTGCTGATTAAATATACAACTATCTTTGTCATTTGTATGACAATGAATAGAGATGACAATTGATATAAGAGCTGTTTAATTTAAGCATCGTCGATGAGTAAGGGGGTTTATCTCTTTCTAACTAACTACAGGGATTCCCTGTGGTTTTCATTTGTTTAGGTTTCTGGCCAATAATAGAAAGATGCCTTTTAAAAAGTTATCAGATTTTTTGTGCGCATTGCAATCCACAGAACAGTAAAAACAGTAGAAGGAGTATGAGGCCAATTTTCTATGAATACCAGTGTCGCCAAACTCACATATTCACAGTTGACACACACTATAATTTCTGTATTATGATTGGCTAAAAACAACAATTACGACAAGACTTATACACAACATTATTTGCATCAAATTAAACCTTAATAGCATTCCATTGATTTCAAATTCTAAAATTAATAATGACAGATTAACGACCTTTTTCGTTTTGGATTAAAATATATTCCAACACGATTATGTACCGCTATTGGACGCTAGATGGCGTTTATTATTCTTATTTTCAAATTAGAACTCTGTAATTGTTGTAATATGAGTAGAATTTGAATGGCCTAAACCAGCGGCAAGCTATGATGGCCGGTTTGAAGTTTGTCCGCTCATAAAGTTTTGTAAAAATTGACAACTACTTTTGAAAGAACAATTGCTGTACTTTATTGTCAATAGTAGCGCGTCACTGTAAACTATAAAGTACAGTAATTGTTCTTTCAAAAAAGTTGTAAATTTTTACGAAACTTTATGAGCGGACTGAAACGTCGACTTGACGTTTAAGTCCGCATAAAGTTTCGTAAAAATTTACAGCTTTTTTGAATGAACAATTACTGTACTTTATAGTTTATAGTGACGCATGCGGGTAATAGTGATGGGGTATATCATACCTACTATACTTATCGATAATAAATGCCGTCTAGTGTCGAGTAGAGGTAGGTACTTGATTGTTTTGGAGTATGTTTTAATCCAAAAAAGGTCGTTATATTGTTGTGATTAATTGAATGATGTGAAGAACGCTTGAAAAGGGATATTTTTTAGAAATGTTCATAACATTATATTTAGAAAGCTTTCTTTCTAATGTTATGGGCATTTTTGGGACGGATGGCTTTTCAAAGGATTTTACAAATGTCAAGTGACTCGACATTTGACAGTGACAGAACAGGCAGTTGCCACGCTTTTAGAAAAAGGGAGTAGATGTTACGCTGTGACCGAAAACTAAAAGAAATGATTAAAGGTACTTACATTAATAGATATAAAAGTGTTTAATGAACTATTCATAACAATTGTTGATTTATTTTATACAGTCGTAAAAAGCTATAAAATAATACTCTAAAAATTGGTTATTTAGGAACGCACGAGAACGCTGTACCGCCATGTTGTCTGTTTATGTGACGTAAGTGACGTCACCATATTCATTAGCTCGCGGATTCTCTATAAGAAAAACCGAGAAAAACTGACTGTTTACTATAGTAGAGAGTGTAGTGACACAGGTTCTAAGGCCGCGGCTGCACTCAGCACTGGTACGGTGACAGCGACGGGACAGCGATTTTGTGAAAACAAACTCATAAGTATTAAACACTATGTCGGTGGCCGCACTGCAGAAACGACAAGCGACATTTATTTGTTCACGAAATCGCCGTCGCGTCGCTGTCGCCGTACCAGTGCGGCCGCGGCCTAAATAACATGGCGACTAGTGTTTTCGCGATATTAGATTAATTTCTAAAATATTCGTGTTATATATATATTGCTAGAATAGAGCAAAAACTATAACAATAAGGTACCTATTTTTTCAATGAAATGTACTACATAAGTATTATGTAGTACATTTCATACACAACTAGCATAAGTATTACAAACGCTCTTTTGTGAATATATATAGAGATCTCCCACACATTAAAAATTCCGCATACCCTCAATGTAACACTGTCATTAGCCTCTATCACTCACACTAAACTAAAACACTGTATTTATATCATTGATCAAATTGATCAAGGATCTTGGCTCAATAGTGTTTTGGCACATCTCCCTTGTTTTTATGATCGGAGGAATTACCAGACAACTTGTCTGTCGTGCTTAAGATAATCGCAGAATTAAATACATAATTGAAATGTTGAGAACATCTTCATTTCTGTATAAAAATAATTTGACTTACTGCGATTATTGTCAGCACGGCAGTTGTAGCTATAATATATTTATTACCTATTACTTTTTTTTATAATAAAATCATCTGCCATAAAATCTAGCATGCAGATCGTACCTCTTGTATTAGCGGGGAACCAATTGAATTTTCTGGATGCGTTGATCCACTTTTCTTTCATTAGATGGATATTTTGGAAAACGGAAACTGTCAAGTTTTCTATTGTTGCTGTGATATTGATTTAAATTAGACTATGGTATCTCATCTAAAAACATACTTGCAACCAGCGGCCTAATTGTGTAACTCAATTTTTTTCGCCATGGCTTTCATATTGACAGTTCAACAACATCCATTTCGGCATTGACTAGTTACGGGAGCACGGATTAACAAACATACGGCGTAATGAATGTCAAAAACAATGCCATGGTGATAGCAATTGAGTTACGCAATTAGGGTGCAGCTTCACACGGGGTGATATGAATAACGTATCTCACACCAAACCTTTCTCAAGAAATTGATAAGATGGGATTCCATTGATGAGAACAGAATGAAAATTCCTGCAGTAAATGAATGTGCACAGATAGACGCAGCGAGAAACTTCATTTTATAGATACTATTATAGGCACATAGAAGATTACTAACTTCGATTAGCATCGGAGCTCATTTCGTAGTTTACCTACCGAAAAAATATTTTATAAAAAATGGTCGATACATTTTTATCGATACCTATTGGATGCACTAATTGAATAGCAGGAAAAGTCTGATTTCGTAATCAAACATTCTAGAACAATTGATAACCAGTAAAGGAAAATTATCCGTATTTTAGATGAAAATAAGGATCACTCTTTATTGTCATTCTTGTACTATATTTGACAGAAAGAAAATAAAATGTATTTTATGAATTAAAACTGAAAATATAACATAACGATGGTACGAAATTCCTCCATGAGTTAGATTTTTACCGTGGCTATGATTTTTACACTCTAATATGGAACATTAGGGCATTTTAGTATTTTTTTATGATTTTTTAACGGTAGTGACGCATATGTTCACGATAAATATCTGTCATCGCGACTGCGCTCACTCAAACGGTACATATGTCTCTCAGTACTCATCAGTGGTGATAGGGACCACGCCCACTTACTACTTCCATCTTGTTCTTTATTCCGTGTTGCAATCATCCAATAATAGTGTTGATTTTTTCATTTGATCTGTTTCTTTTGTTTTTTCAGACACTGAATCCAACATGGAATCAGGAGTTTGTATTTAGGGTGAGTAATGTTTTTTTTTTAATTTCGTCTCATTGTTGTATTTATAAGTAGGTGTGACAGTGAAGTTAGTAGTAGTATAGTCAGCCTCAAAAAGATGTTTACAATTAACCAAATTCAAATGCGATTGTATCGGAAATTATGGAATAAATCGTTGAAATATGGTAAAAATTATTCAAAATAGTATGTTTGAAGATCATGTAGGTATGCACAAAACCTAATAATTTCACTAAATACATATTTTTTGAGAAAGCCGCATTTGAGTTACAGTGTGATACCTACATATTTTTGAAGCTGTAGGTACATAAAAGTAGGACTCGCGTCCTGAGGGTTTCGAAATATTCTATAGCGTCATATGTGAGCAAGATGGCGCTATTACATACTTCTAGTGGCGCCATCTATGAGCAGACACCTCCACCCGTTAAGGGTCTTGACATACGGACAGACGGACAACAATTAATTAATAAATTCTATAATGGCGAGAACATACGTCCGGAATGCCCCTTCGGAATTAAGAATCTGAATGAGGTATTTTACGTCAAAGTGAATGGAATCGTTCATAAATTGAACGGTTGCAGCCGCAATCGTCCAATTTATGAACGATATTGTTCAATTTGACGTAAAATACCTCATTCAGTTACTTAATTCCGGAGAGGCATTCCGGTTGTCTGTTTACGCCGTAAGGGATTCGTTTTTCCTTTTGAGGTAACCCTAAAAATAGTATAATTTTACCCTTTCCCCTGCAGGTGAAACCTCAAGAGCATAAGCTGCTCATTCAAGTCTTCGATGAGAACCGTCTGACGCGCGACGACTTCCTGGGCATGGTAGAGGTGCCCCTCTCATCCGTGCCCACAGAAACAGCCGCCAGTGCCCGCCCCAACGTCGTTAAGTACCCCTTGCGCCCGCGCAGGTCCGTGTAAGTAACGCTCTAAGCATGCCGTGGGCTTTGTATTTTGATATTTTCCTTTTTTTTTTAGAGGAAGGATGATTTGTGCTGGGATTTTGGTCCCTGAGTTGAGGTTTAAATATTATGTACTGAATTAAATATAAGTATAAGTAGTACTAAATTAAATACACCCTTTGACTGCATATTCACAAACATTACTATGAGGTCTCGGGCACAGTATACAGAAAACTGATTCAAATATAAACATTATTTCTATGACATTAAGGTTCGTATTCATATGAATCGCGAGTAAAAGTGTTTAGTTATCTACAGTGTTTTGTCAGCAAATGATGCGTGTAATAACACGCATCATTTGCTAAAGATGTGAATGACGTATTTAGTCGTCATTGGCGGTCAAAGTGTATTTATAAGTGTTAAGGATAAAATGGATTTCGTTTTAACAAGGATATAAATTGGTATTCTAAATTATTTCCTAGTCCAATTCTCAAAATTGTGTGAGATCGAAAATATTGTCTGTAGCTGCACTGACATTTTTTTTATCCTCATTCATTTTTGTAAGCAAAAACTTGCAGGAGCAAAATTAGCGGTAAAGAAATACGTTGATAATTTATTTGTGACATCAAAATTCAAAAATTTACTCTTGTGGTGCAAAGTCCTTATACGGATATGAATTGCAATCCGGTTACATACAACATTGCAATTCTAGGTATTTCGAGCCATTTTGATAAGACATCAATTTATTCCTCATAGCAGTATGAATCATCCTTAATCGTTTTAACCACTCATCCTAACTCTGAAGGTATATTTTTAATATTTTTTATTTATTTTTGTGTTGTATTTAAAGACAGCACTTCACTTGCCGTATTTGATTATATTTTGTATTAGCCAATGTTTGGTCAAATACGCCAAGTGCCAGCATAATAACAAAAGTTGGTGTGTGTGTTTTGAGTGTGTATTGCTACTAAATGTTCTAATTTTGTTCTCGATGAGAGTATGTCCCTTGAGCGCAATATCGTCCGTACGTCTGTGAGACGTACCGCGCGTATACGACGTCCATGAGGCTTATAAGTTTATGTCTTTGAAGCGCATACTTAAATTAATCGGGATTTTTTATAGCGTCTATTAATTTTAGATGGATTGGGTGTTTTAATTGGCTAAGCATATTTTGCTTTTTACAGGATAAAAAATTTGCAATTTAAATGTTGTGTGGGTAACCCCGATTTGAATTAATTAGCGCTTGTGGCAACGCTAGTTCCCCGTGGTATAAATATTGTGTGCTTGAAGTGTTGTGTTATCTGAGTATTTTATGAATATTTGTAGTTATACGTTTTCCTGTTGTCATGACAACGTCGACTCTAAGAAAGCGCATTTTTCGCGCCTCCTGCTCCCCCGTAAACTTGCCTTAGGCACAGATAAAATAATACTACGTACAGATGCCTCATTCATTCCGTTTACGTACGTCACGTTTTTAAACGAGCGCTGTCGTTGTTGTGGTGTCGTGTAAGATTAACTTATATGTCTAGACAAGCAGTACCGAACATTATACATGTCACACTCAAGTGTTGTGCGGGCACAACACAAGCCTCACATTCACTTTGACGTTTGATGCGGTGAGCAACAGACAAGTACCCGCGTGGGGCATGATTTTTGTTCGGAACTGCTAGTCTAGGGACATCTAGGTCAATGCACGTGCCTTACATAATTTGCTCGAAAGCGGCGACAAGGTCACGCGCTTTTGCGACTTCTGTTGATTTATTATTTATATTTCTGTGAGCGAAACAAATATCGCAACTTTTGCTTTAGTCTGGTCAAGGTAGGATTACTGTTTCCAACATACCTTCAGAGCCCCAAGTCTGCTATTGCAATTGTGTAAGTATGGTCTCATAATGACATTATAACTGTCAAAATCGAAGTCAAAACCTTTGGTCATGTCTTTAAGCCAATGACCAAAGATTGTTTTTTTTAAAAAAAAAAACGTTGCCCCACACAAGGATTTCTCCTGTGTCGTGGGTGCGTTTACAAACACAAATTTCACATACACAAACAGCCAGACCTATGTGCAATGCGGGAATCGAACCCGCGACACGTTGCGCAGCAGCCAATCTCTCAGCCACTGCGACAACTGTGCGGTCTAGGTTTTGAATTAGGTTTTGACAGCTATAATGTTGTTGGTTTTGACCAATGTCCGAAGAGATAGTCTTACTCTAAGGCTTATAATAAAACCTCTCTTATTATAAGCCTTAGAGTAAGACTATCTCTTTGGTCATTGGTCAAAACCAACAACAACGATGTCATTATGAGACCATTCTGACACGATTATGACAATAGCAATAGCAGGCTTGTCGACGTCTGTAGCACAGTGACTGATCAGTCCGTACGTGCAGTGCGCGGTCCCGCGTGCGCGGCTACATCGAGGTGTACCACGCGCTGGTGGGGCGCGTGGGGGAGGCCGGCGCCGAGCAGCCCGCCCCCGCCGACGACTGGGAGCTGGTGGAACCTTCGCCGCAGCAGGGCGTCGTGCAGCCGGTAAGGATACCTTCATTCGACTAATAAAAGGCGCGCAGGAGCGATTGCCACTTGTCTAGAGTCTAGACAACTGGCAATCGCTCCGAGGCGAAAGGAGATGTTTCATCCTGGAACTGGTATACGTACGCCACATAGAAAAATAGGGGATTTACATAATAATATTATTAAATTCATTTGTAGAAGAGTACAATTGTAAGAGAATTATTTGAGATGAAGTTTTTCACTATGATATCCCTATTTTTAGGGCGGCCATGACAGTTGAGTTTGACAGTTTTGTTTTATGACGTGACATTTGAGTCGTTGTGCGCTCACGTTGTGGATTGAATGTTGCCATTTTGACTGTCATTGACATAACAATCGTCGATTGTTGATCCACCATATTTGTGTTGTGTTGCTCTCTTTGACAAAGAAAATAATGAATTACAATTCACCGAAGTAATATTAGAGAAAATAAGCATTAGGAACCGGTTACTATCATGTATAGCTATAATACTTAATTGCGTACGTAGACCCCTCCCAGGCTCCATACATTTCTGAAACAACTCCTTTGTCTATATTGTTTGTCGCTCTAGCGAACAATAAACAACGCTTTTTGTAACCCGCGCCAATAATGAAGCGAACCTAAAATGGCGGCACTAATTATTCCCTCTCACTCGCACGTTATACAGCAATAACGTGTAAGTGAGAGGGAATGATCAGTGTCGCTATTTTAAATTCGCTTCTTTGTTTGTGCGGGTTGTACCGTGGTTACTGATGATCACTATGAATAAATCACCATTTTGTTTCGTTTTCTCCAGGGTTTTGACATTCGCTATAGCCTAAGTCATTGTTACATTGGCTACCATTCTAATCTTTGACGATGGATCCTGTAACCCTCCGTCATTATGTCATTTCCATACATTTTTGACATTTCTACTATCGTTATAGGCTATAGCTAATGGAATGTTAGTTTGTCTACCTCTAGGGGCTCTGGGCTCTGGTTGATACCGTTCCAAAGAGGTCTACCTAAAGCAGTGGTTCCCAACCTTTTTTTGATCAGGGACCACTAGGCACTTTCGTTCGGTGGGGGACCCCAAAGGTCAAAAAGTTAATTTACTAATTTACACTGCTTTAGTTTTCGCAGACCACAACGTGGTCCGAGGACCACCGGTTGGTAACCACTGCCCTAAAGAGTACCTAACCTTCGACCATGTTATTTTGCTTTATTGCATCATCCTTTACCCCCACCCTGCCGCTTCGTGTCGCTTGTATGTGGTATATCATTTGCCTTGTGGTTGCCCTCGTGGTAGGTCGTGTCGAGCACGGTCCCGTCGTTCACCGGCGGTGACTGGCAGCTGGTCGAGACTGCGCGAGTAGCTATTGTACGTGCCTTTTTATTTTTACAAGCTTTTTTAAGGAACCGGCCAGGCAGGCTTAAAGGCTTTAAACTTGTCATTATAATATGAGCCGCAAGGCGTCCAATGCTTAAAACGAGTCGGCGAAATTACGCTGCAGTGATCTTTTAATTAACTAATATGATGATGATAAAAAAATTATTTTTAACCGACCTCCAAAAAGGACGTCGTTCTGCATTCGTTTTTAGGGTTCCGTACCAAAATGGTAAAAAAGGAACCCTTATGGTGCGACTTCGTCTGTCTGTCTGTCACACCTGCTTATTTCAGCAACTACTAAAGCTATCGACTTGAAATTTGGAACAGGTATAAAAAATGCTTGTCGAACTTTATTGCAAATGAAAAAATTAAAAAAATATTTTTATTTTCATTGCAAAAGGGGCCGGAGTGGGGTCCAAAATTTCAAAGTGGGGTTACTAGGTCAAGTGATATATCATATGAAAGGGCTTGATTTGCACATTTCAAAATATATTTTTATTTAATTTTATGTCTCACAGTTTTCCACATATGATGAAAAATGTCTGAAAAAATACCATTCCCCCCCCTTATCTCCGAAGTTTGCGGACGAAAAATCTGAAATAATTAGAGTTGATAGGAATTGACCCAAATATTGCACCAAAAATGAAACGATGTTCCTAACTAGTACAGTTTTTTCAAAATCATCAAAATTCCTTCACAAACAAACTTAGTTCTGCGGTCCGGTTTTTTTCACTTTATACGTCCAAAAATGATACGGAACCTTCGGTGCGCGAGTACGACTCGCACTTGGCCGGTTTTTTTTATCTAAATTCCTCGACTAATTTTGAGCGACGCGACGTTATCTCGTTATGGTTACTGGTGGAGTTCATCTGGCCAGTTCCTTGGGGTGTTAGCTATACGGTTAGCACACTTAGCACTACAACGGTGGTTTGTTTGTGTGACTGATATTCCTGTTCACTATTCCAACCACGATTTGTATAAACAGGCTGTTGATATAATAATATGGCCGTTTTCAATAAACTATCCATCGGCTCTTTCCTCTACTAGAGATCGACTTCAAAAAAATATGACGTTGGAGTTTTTTAACCAACTGAAAAAAGTGCAAACAAAGTCGTAACATTTTTTAAAAGCTCCTCGCAATATTTTAACGCCGAGGGCCACTGAGGGGTTCATAATAAGTTACTAAACTCAGTATTTCAACTTACTAGTTTCAGTTTTTCTTAGGGTATCACTTATCAGTAGGTATAGCTTATGTCAAGATCTCTAGTAGGGGAAAGAGCCGATAGGTTATTGGAAACGGTCGTACACAAATCAACAGCCTGTTAATCTCCATTGTTTTGCATTCATGAATCAAGTTGTAATCTGAAGCCCAATTCTCGTAAATAAAAATGAGTTCCGATTTGCAGGTTTCGATATAATCTCAATGCCATTTATGTCAGAAGTAGTATTCTCTTATCCGTTCGACGTTGTCATTTAGTACATTAGAACACCATTTAGTGACATCAAGAATAATCTAGACATGGGCGTAGCCAGCCAAGGGCTCAGGGTGGGGCAGCAGTTTTAAAATTATGTAACTAGCTAACTAGACAAAAAAAAATGGGGTAAGACCGCGGGGTCTTACCCCATTTTTTTTGTATCGACTGTCGAGGATGAACTTTCTTACGAATATTAATTATTGCAGTTAGTACCTAGATAATTTATTTTTTTAGGTTTGGTTAGGTACCTTACAGGTCAGCGCCAGGGTGGGGCAAGTGCCCCACCCTGCCCCACCGTGGCTACGCCCATGAATTTAGATAAAATCGAAACCAAATCGGAATTATATTTTGAACATTCATATTTACGAGAATCGGCCTTTTGAATAAAACACTGGTGATGATCATGAAATGTTTCACGAAAACTGCAATATTTTTACTATGTTAACGCCACTTTTTATAAGAGAAGAATAAAAGAAAGAACAGTTTAGTTGAAGCATTTTGAAACCTGAACGAAAAATAAAACATTTAACGAGATCCTTATTTTCTTTACAAAAGATTGCCATTTTCTACTTCAAAAACAAGGAGGTTAAACATTAACGGCCTTACCACAAAAAGATAAACATCTGTTCAACACACATTCAACACGAATGCTACCAAAAATAATAGGCAATTGTTTTAGCACTAACTTGTCTAAAACAAGTGTGTATTATTTTTGGTAGCATTCGTGTTTAACAGATGTTTACCTTTTTTGTGGTAAGGCCTTAAAATTTTTACTTTATTTATTTTTTTAGTGTGAACTGGATATATTAGTCTGGGAGATGGGTGCTACGGAATGGGATAGATTTGTAGTCACGACCTTTCGCCAGTCAGCGCTGTTTGGCCAGTGACGCTTAAAATGCTTGCTTTACACATGGCCGTGCTATGACGTGAATTTGCCATAAAGTGTGTGAGAGAGAAAGAATTCTATTCTCTATCTGCAACGAGCTTCATTAGCAGAGATCGGAGTAGGTAGAGCATATTTACCTAAACCTTGAGGAAGTAAGTAACATAGACTGGATAATACCTCACTCCGAAATCCCGGAATAATAATCATGACGTTTCATCCCGGGATTTATTGACTTTGAATACATTGGTAACAAATTATTGTATCGGAAAATATTTTTTTTTTAGGGTTTCGGTTTATAGTATCAAATTAAAATGTTTTGTTTTACGTATAGGAAAATAAAACCATGTTCGCTAGGTTTTGTGTTTATTTCTTTCAATGGGTAACCAACGTATTGAAGGTTCAATAAGTAATTCTTGATTCTTAAATCCCGGGATAAAATTGTCATCATTATTATCCCAGGATTTCACGGGGAGGTATTATTCACTATATGTTAACTATACTCTACCTATTCCGATCTTTGTTCATCAGCATAAGACAACATTTATGTCTGACTGAACACACACGCATGAATGCATGCATGTGCACGCATGCGTACGCACGAATATAACGGTGTGTGTGTTTGTTGCAGGCGATTGGCGGGGATGCCCTGCCGCCGGGCTGGGAGGAGCGGCAGGACGCTAACGGCAGAACGTACTACGTCAACCATATTGAGAGGTCCACGCAATGGGAGCGGCCTACCTTCATGTTAGTATGCTAAACAAAAAAACACGACTTTATTTGGAGATTTTTTAACGAACTGCAAAATCTCCAAAGTCGTAATTTTTTTTTAAAGGCCGACGCAATATTTTACCCTGAGGGGTTCAGAATAAGGTACTGAACCCATGGTGTTAGTTTTCGTTACGCTGTCACTTACACCTCGTAAGTCAGCTTAGCTTATCGAAGTCAAGTCAAAGTATTTATTTGAACTAGACCATTTACAGGCAGCCAGCTGATATAGGGGGCCGGGGGGCGGGGGGGGGGGGGGGCTTAGGAGCTGGAACCTGAAGAGAGACTCGAAGTGAAGACGCTAACGCACGTGATTCAACACCTGGGTGTTACAACATCGAATAACATTATCCCATCAATTTGAAAATCAATTGAGTTCAGAGATGGCCGAACCGTTTAAGGTTTTAATGTTGCTGGTCAATACTTTTCGTATTGTCTATTATCAAGACATGTTGATTGGTTTTGGATTTTTTTTCTCGGAGGCGTGGGTTAAAACTTTAAAATATAACGAGCATTCATACCACAAAGTTTTCCAAAGATTTAGAGTGAGTTGTCTATGGTGTCAGGCGCAACATGAGCACGGAGTCACAGGCAGAGCGTATGGAGACGGCGGCCACGGAGTTCCAGCGCCGCTTCCACATCTCCGCCGACGACGACCACGCGCCCAGCCCCTCCGCGCCCCGGGACCACCAGGTAACGCACCCACACAAGGGGACGGTAGACGTCCAAGGGGACGGTGGACGGCTTAGGGGACGGTGGACGTCTTAGTGGACGGTGGACGTTCAAGGGGACGGTGGACGTCTTAGGGGACGGTTGACGTCCTAGGGGACTAGTTAAACGAAGGACGTACTGAAAGAAGATTCAGTATTGGTAGCATCAAATTGTTGTTTGACTACAGGACCAATTCTGAAATAAAAATATGGATATTTTTGTATGGAAAGGCGATTCCATGTTTGCTTCCTTCTTAAATCGAATACCGATAATCTCGTTGAATACGCCTTTCGTTTCATTAGTCGTCCTGTAAAAGTGAAGGATGACTCATTATTTGCCGTATTTTAAGCCGAATGAGCACGTGATAAAGGGTTCTCCCTTTTACGATGATAAATGGTGTATTTTTCCTGGAGTGGGTTGCGAATAATTGGGGGAAATGATCGCAGAATGTTTATTTTGGGATCAAAAAAGAGAAAAAATATATAGATAGGATGGATAGATTTGCCGTATTATTACCGGAATGCGCTTCTTATATCTGTGATGTATTAATTTTGAATTGAATATTATTGGAAATTAAATGACAAAAGTATTATAGAAATTAAATGATAAAAGACAATATTAGTTGCTAAATTATTGCTGGAAGTGCTTATGCATGTTAAAGAGGAAGATTTTTTGCTACAAAGTTTTTGAATAACAAAAATAATATTTATTTATATAGAACTGATTCAGAATTAGATTGAATCGATCAATAATATGCTTCTTTTGATCCCTTTTTTATTAACATGGAATTTTCAAATACCTTATGGAATTTGGAGAATAGAAATAAGGCTCAGTCAGCTTAAGCAAGCTTCAATGCAGATTTTTTTGATATACATATAGTAATAATATGTAATTGATTTTATAGAAGTACTAGCATCCGGTCGCGGCTTCGCCCGCGTTTTCGGGATAAAAGGTGGCCTATGTGTTATTCTGAAGTATAAGCTATATTACTGTAAAGTTCCATCAAAATCTGTCCAGCCATTTCAGCGTGAATAAGTAACATACACATAAACTTTCGCATTTATAATATTAGTAGGATTTATTTTATACGAACGGTTCATTACGGCAATATAAATATGGGAATATCTATCTTATTCTTGAAGTATTAGGTTCAATTTTAATGTATATTAGCAATTACCAATATCGCTCCTATCTATACATTTTCGTTCCTATTGAAGCAAAAACAAGTCATTGATACCTTGCTTAAGAGGCTTAAGGGACGTTGAAGTTACTGTCACTTAAGATGCGGTTAAACGGGCTAGTTTTTTGACAATTTCTTGCTGCAATTGTATAGCCGTGAGTTGAGATCTATATCGTGGTATTCAGTAGAACAATTGCCGCTATCTAGTAATATAGCCCGGCGATATTGCAATAAGTGCCGTACGATATAGATCTCAACTCACGGCTATACAATTGCAGAAAGATATTGTCAATAAACTAGCCCGTTTAACAGCACCTTTACACCCTTTAAACTCAAAATATCGATATTAAGTAGCGGTATCGGCGCAACACTATGATATGCATGCGTACTATAGACGTATTCATTGAGATAATTTATTATTTGTTTAATTATGAGGACTTGTAATAGTTATTGATTCTGTTTAGCAAATATTTTGTTTCGCAGCATGGGCTTCAGCGACATATACATTATGTACTAACAAAACATCGATACATTATACTTTTCAACCCTGGAAGTCTGAATTATTTACAAAAACTAAATTAAATAAATGAATTATTGTAAAAACCTTCATACTCGATTTAAAATATATACTTTGCTCCGCACTAGGAAGTTTTCCTTGCATCGTGAGTTAAATACCTAATTTGAAAAAAAAAACGTGGAACCGTCCGTCCGTTTGGAAGGTTGCGCGCGAAATTCAAAATATCTTGGGATTTTTGCAAATTGCAGTGCTGTTTTACGTTGTGTGTTGAACCAAATCCGATTTGCGAAAATAATTATAGTATAGTTACTAAATAATAATCATTAAAATCATCAATATTGCCCTCGAAATTATGTGTATGTTTTCAAGAAATAATCGTATCTTCATAAATCATAATATACACACATCAAAAGTATCTAGGGATCAACATATATTTTTGCAATAACTTTTCTCCTGATTGATATTAATTAAAATTTTCTTTAAGGATTCATCAAATAAAGTGTTTTCGTTTGTCACAGTAACGATAAACCAAGTCACCTTTGCATTAATAAAGAAATTTGCCATTTTCCTAATAAAGGGATTTTTGACATTTGAACCACTAACATTAAAGTTCGAAAAAAAGACTGAAATAACAGTTTTCTTTAAAATTTTATTGGGTAACTTAAACAATTAATAATCCGTGTTTCTACCGCGAACACTAACAACACAAGAACATCGGTTTGGCATACTCAAAATGAGTTCATCCAAATCACGCTGTGGAATGGCCGCCCATGTTCGTTGCAACAACAAAAAAAGGTCTTCTTGCGACTGGATACCCTCGATATTCGGCAGAGCTCTTCTCTGTAGCATATCCCATGCATGCTCAATCGGGTTCAAGTCTGGCGACTGAGCAGGCCAGGGCAGGACATTGATGTTAGCTGCGGCGAGAGTCTGTCTTACAACTCTTGCGGTGTGCGGTCGTGCATTATCATGCATTAACTGAAATAAGGGACCGATTTGCACTTGTAGAGGAACGATGACGTCTGATACAATCGTCTCAGCATAAATTTGAGCGTTGAGGTTGCCTCTGATCCAAATCAACTCAGTTCTTCCGCCGATCCAAATACCCGCCCATACCATGATGGTTCCACCACTATAAGGATGGACTTCCTGGCAGGATTTTAATCGCTGTTGGCGTCCAGGGGTTCTCCAGTGTCGTATACGTCTTGTATCCGCTCTCATACCAAAACGAGACTCATCAGAAAAGCACACGAAACGCCATTGTTCTTCTGCCCAATTTCTGTGTTCAAGAGCCCATTGATATCGAATCCTACGATTGTGCATTGCTATAGGTGGTACCCGTAGCGGTCTTCGGGAATGAAGGTTCACTTCATGCAAGCGGTTTCTGACTGTTTGGTCGCTAATTAAGTTCCCTGAAGAGTGATGAAGCCTCACGGCTAACATCATGGCGGTTATTGTTGGAGCTCTTCGAGTTAAGATTTGAATGTATCGGTCTTGTCTCCGTGTGGTGCAGCGATACCGTCCTCCATGGCGCTCAGCCACGGTACCAGTGCTTCGGTAACGTGTCCAAAGTCGACTGATAACACTCTGACTTGTATTCAGAGCTAAAGCTACAGTACGTTGCCGGGAACCAGCTTCTATCATTCCCACGGCTCTGAGCATTTCTTCCCTGCTTAAATGACGTCGCCGCTCCATAATAACGTTGGTTTTAATCAGTAGTAGGGAAACAGTAGCACTAATAATGTTTTCAATGCGTTGTATGTTTTTATAGGGAAAATATTGACAGCTTATTTTCATCTTTTACTCGAATTTGATTGAGAGTTCCTGATTCAAATTATGAAATGCACCAAAAAGGATCCATATAAATTTATAAAATCATAAATTTATTACAAAGCCACATCTCAATCTCAAGAAATCCGCATAAAAATGCTTGATCCCTAGACACTTTTGATGTGTGTAATTTGGAGTGCTATATTGATGATTTTAATGATTATTATTTAGTAATTTTACTATCATTATTGTTGCAAATTGAATTTGAATCAACATACAACGTAAAACAGTGTTGCAATTTGCAAAAAACGCAAGATATTTCGAATTTCGCGCGCAACCTTGACGGATCCACCTGAAAATAATATACTTTGCATAATGAATTCTCTTGCGGATTCAGACTTTCAGTACCAATCCTTTAGCCGTGTACTCATTTTTTATTTATTTTTATTTGCACTCAGCAGCTAAATCTTTATAAACCGTACCTCTATTTAGGAACTTAATAAAGCATGTTTTTATTAGCTTCAACTTCAAATTATACATTCAACTAATTACACACATTTCGCTTCAGATTATTGTTCTGTTATAATAACTAGTTACAAAAGGCAGTAAATATTACACATGGAGTTTGATAAAAGAGATAATCGGCAGTGGCGTAGGTACCTAGAGGGCAAGCCCGACATTTTTTTTTCGTTTTAGAAAGTATTTGAATGTAAGTGCTTTCTAATTTACTTATTGCTTTAATAACGACTTTAACTCACTTAAATTCATGAAAAATGAATATAAATACCCTCTATTACCAAAACAATGCGTCGGGCTTGCCCTCTAGGCACGCCACTAATAATCGGCTTGTTTCGGCTTGTAGAGCGTCGTATCCGTCACTCGTACCTATGACGTGACGTTTTGTCGCTGACTTGTATATTAAATACCGGTGCTTCGTGCGATAGATGACGCTCTATAAAGCTGAAGCTTGCCGATATTTCTCTCTAAAGCTGGATGTGTAATATTTACCGCCGCCTACAGTACGAATTTATTGCATGACTGGTTAAGACTGCATGTTCGCTTGCCGCAGTAGGTTGAAGCGAGTCATGGACCTCTCGAATAACATTAAAAAATGTGCCATTTTGTACGAGGGGTTGCCAAATATGTTATGTTGTTGTAAGGCCGGTGTCAGACATGTGCGCAAACATTTGCGCAAAAGTTTGCGCACATATTACAAACTTTTCTATTGATCAGGATATCAATAAAATGGTTAGAGACTGCACACATGCGCAAATATTTAGCTTTATATTTAAGTGGCTTTGCTTGCCTTATAGTCGCGTCAGATATCTGGCGCCGACCTTATGTGATTGACAAATATTTGTAATAATTCTGTACAAATATAAATTATAATGTTTAGTTATTAAAACACTGTATTTTAAAAATGTATAAGAATGAGTACATGGATTACATTAGGTAATTTTTCTGAAAGGTTTTTTCCTTGTTGTAATTTGTGATTGATATTGTTAATTTAAAATTCTTATTGTGTACTATTTGATAAAATTATATGAACACCAATGTGTTATTTATGTAAGATCTTTCAGGAAATTTCAGACAGCCATTCATACATACAAACACTTATTAATAGTCTGTGCTCATCGGCATGGGTGTTCCATAGACATCCATGTGTTGTCCTCACTTTCATAGACAATTCTGCAGCACATTGATGCTTCACGCTTACAAGCCCAATGTTTATCGGGATATAATAAATATGGGCCACAAACTTAAACGTGCAGTTGGATAAAAAGTAAAACGTCAAACTGTACAGACAAAATATTTACCGAACTGCACGAATAAGTTTATGCGTCAAGTATTATCCAATGTAAATGTCTAACAGGAGGATATAAGCAATAGGAGTGTGGAGACTAATTCGACGGACCCCACGCCGTTCTCAACACCAATCAGATCGCCGGAACCTGTCGCGCACGTTCCGGACACCGCGGTGACGGACGCACCGACCAATAGTATAAGTGATGAAACCGACTGTGATAGTAATTTAAGAAACAATACGATACTAGAGGAGGATGACGTTGTATGCGCCAACGAACACGTCAACGAGGCTTACTGTGACGCGAGTACTAGTCAAAACACAAGTGAAGCTGAACACGCAGAACAAAATGAGATTACAAACACTAATGAAGTTAGCGAGAATACTGACGAAGTAGACGCTGAGACCGCAGCTACCGATGACCAAGAGAACGACAGTCGAGAGGTGACGGAAAATGTTATAGTAACGGAAAACGAAACAGAGACGCTAAACCAAACAGAGACACAAAATGAATCAGAGACGTTAAATGAGACAGAGATACAAAATGAATCAGAGACTCTAAATGAGGCAGAGGCGCAAAACGAAACAGATACACTAAATGAGACAGAGACACCAAACGAAACAGAGACGCAAAACGAGGCCGAAACACAAAGAGAGACTGAAGTCGCAGAGAATGAGACTGAAACCACAGAAGCAGCAATACCTCAAACAGAAGTATTAGTAGAAGATGCGTTGACGTTCGATGAGAATCACTTCAGTACGCCGACGGGCGGAGTGTCGCCTGTGACGTCACCAACGACAAGGCGACGGAGAACCACCACCAGCTCGTTGGAGGATTCCGAGGTAAGACACCAGAGGGCCGCGTGCGGGGCGCGATGCGACGTATCTGTACTGGCTTATTTGGTACGCAAAAGAGAATTTGGTTTAATTTAGGTTAAAATTATACTTAAATAGGTATATCTTCTAAGTCATAATATGGTTATAAGTTTGAAAACAAAATTTTAGATAGCGCAAGGTACCTAATTGTAAGTCGAAAATTTGGTTTTGACTACAGATTTTAATATCTATAATTTCGAAACCTTTTGCATTCAAATATAGACCTTATGACGACACAGCACGGTTTATACTTGCGTCGCAACCCGCACTAGGCCTGCGGCGGAGTGCTTTGGGAAATTGTCTATGAGTAAGTGTGAGGCACAACATGCTACTGTGATGTCTGCTTACGTCACTAACACTGCGGCCACGCGGCGCTCCTTTGACTCACCGACCGGTACCTTATACTTAGGCTGTCTGTAGCACAAGACTGCGATACTTGGCTTTCGCACTGCCGTGCTTCGATTTCAACGAATCTTTATAGTGCCTACAGATTTGCTAAATTTTTGACGATCGACACGTGAGATCAAACGAAATGTGTACCCATATCATGAGTATTTTTACACGTATGTTGAACACAAACGTGTATTTTCAATTCAAAATATGCTTACGTTAACGATACTACACGTCAAAAAAACTCATGATAGGGGTACTGTAGACACTTGAAAAAGGCCTACAGATTTTATTTCGATCGTCAAAAATTGAGCAAATCTGTAAACACCTTATGGCGCTTTTTATGATCACTGAATATGCGATGCTCTTTGCAGGCCTTGAAAAGGCATTTGGAAGGCATTTCTAAAGAGCTTTGGAAGGCGCATAAAGTTAACTTGTTTGCTTAAGATATATTAAAGTGTATTTAAGCTTGTGCTACAAACATTTTAGTTGTGAACGCTAAACTATGAGACCTACATCAAGTTATTCTTAAATCTTTTTACAGTTAAAAATATGATTTTCTAGCGTCTCATAGATTGTAGTTTACACCAAAAATATAAAAAAAAACTCGCGATCATAACACAATTTAACAATAACTAATTTGACAACGCTTTCGACATCTCGTTCTAATTTGACATCGTATCTATTTGACATCATATCTATTTGACACCGTATCTACATACATGTTTGCTTGTGCTGTTTCGCTTGATTAATTCGTAGTTTTAAAGTAATTTAGTTATTATTATGTAGTTTGAGAGTTTGTGTATTTTTTGCTTTGAAGTAGATTTTGGCCGGTTTTAAATTGTATAGTGGTGTTTTAAGGCTTGATATGTTTAAGTTGTATTTTAATATAAAAAAAACGTTTATTTGATTTTAATATGATATAGGGTTTCAAAACATTTGGATTGTGTTCCTGAATGTTATGGCATTTGGAAGAAAACCTCTTGGTTTGTGGTTAGTACTATTGAATCTGGTACATGTGATATTTCAACTTTGTCTCTAGATGTCCATAGGCGGTGGTGACCACTAACCGTCAGATGGGCCGCGTGCTTATATGCCATTCAATAAAAAAAAAAAATATATATTTATTATAGTATTAATTTTTTTTTCATCTGTGTCATGGAAATGATTAACCACATTCCAAATTGTATTTCTTGTCCAATTAAACAAATAGGCAAACTGGCGGCTGAAGTCTTATGGCAGCTGAACTGACGTCCTATTCTTAGTAAAAACAACCAGTTTTAACTGTCAGGTTAACGGCCAAGACTTTGTGTCCAATGCCTACTCTATTAAAACCATAAATCTATTATTTCATAATTTCAGGTGAAATAATTGTGTCGGTTAAGAGTTTATTAAAATTGTACAGAATTATATAATATTAGCTGGTTTGGCAGAACGTAAAACATATAAGCTAGGGGCTATAACATTATATGTAAATACGCATAAATTGTGCACACATATGTACATTCGTATACTGATAAAAGTTTAAATTAGTTCCCCCTATTCTTATGTATAAACATTAGGGGCCGTACCACAAAAAGATAAACACGTGTTAAACGCGAATGCTACCAAAAATAATAGGCACTTGTTTTAGCACTAGCTTGTCTAAAACAAGTGTGTATTATTTTTGGTAGCATTCGCGTTTAACGCGTGTCTATCTTTTTTGTGGTACGGCGCTTTAAGAAAGTTGAATTGTCTATTGTCAGGCATTTCAATCTCCAATATTACTAAAAAAATCTACCAAAATTGTTACTAAACACAGCATGTAACAAAAACCCTGTTCGATCATACATTTGTGTTCACATAAATCGATAAAATGTATGGAACAGCAGATGTTTTTGCGATTTCGGGTTTGTGTCATACAAAATATTGTTCATCATGATGAGTATAATGGCCCTCTTTGGGATCGAACAGGGCTTAGTTACATGCTGTATATAAGAGATTTAACAACAGTAAAATAATCTAAATAAGGCTAAACCATGACGTGGAAAATCCTCCCTAAACTTTTGTCAGTAACTCCATCACTGTGCTCGAAGCAAACGCGGCTGTATTACCAAGCGCATAAGGTGTACAATCCCGTGTTGTTGTCACAAGGCGATGTGTTTGTAGGACGAGACGGACGGCTCCACAGAGAGTACCAGGAGTAGCAGCGCCAGCAGCACGCAGAGCCAGAACCTGCCGAACAGTGAAGGTAAATATACGTAGTTATTATTATGCACTGAAAATACAGAAATCTAACTAATAAGTTAATATAAAAGTCTTTGCCGCGTGACCTTGTCACCGCTTTCGAGCAAATTATGTAAGGCACGACACCACAACATCGAGAGCGCGCGTTTAAAAATGTGACGTATGTGAAGGGAATTAAGTTTAGTTTATATTGCATTGGATGCTTTGACAATTGACATTGATTGCGACCGGTGACACGCGTCTGGTAGTAAAATGTAGTAGATAACATTTCTATTGACTTGTTATTTAGATTTCAACGTCACATAGGTATGCGTCTTCCGTAGCAATCTCCCTTGTTTCCATGATCTGAGATTGTCATAATTATATCTATTGTATGGTTTCGTGTGTGTACAGGTCTTCCGGCCGGCTGGAGTATGCAGAGGGCGCCGAACGGCAGGATATTCTTCATCGACCACAACGCGAAGACGACCACATGGATAGACCCTAGAACTGGTATGATCACAACAATTAAAGACTAGCTTCCAGCCACGGCTTCGCTCGCGTTTTTGGGATAAAAAGTAGCCTATGTGTTATTCTGATGTATACACTATATCACTGTAAAGTTTCTTTAAAATCCATTCAGTAGTTTTTGCGTGAAAGAGTAACAAACATCCATACATACATCTTCACAAACTTTTGCATTTATAATATTATAGTAGAATGTTTTGTCAATGATAAAATACCTGGACCACAGATAATATAATACTACGTACAGATGCCTCATCTCACACAAAGAAACGTGATCGCCGTAACTCGGGCTATCCTCGGGCTATATATTATTTTCGTGCTTAGAGGATTTATAAAAATTATAAAAAAACTTTTTGAAAATTAGAAAATTTCAATTTTTTTAGAATTAGAAAATTTTAAATTTTTAAAAATTAAAAAAAAACTTTAATCACCGGAACTCGCAACTCGAGTTGCTACGTGTGTGCAGTTCCATTGAGATATATCCATCTGCAAAGCACCTTAAAGTGCCAACTAGACTACTAGAGCAACAATTTATAAGTGAAGTGATTTTAACATATACTTCTACAAACAAACAAAAATCTTCTGTATCTAACAAAGTAATGCGTATTTGCCCAGGTTGCGCATCCAGCTTGCCAACGTCGAGCGCCCCCGCGGGCGCGGCCGAGGCCGACGAGCTGGGCGCGCTGCCCGAGGGCTGGGAGGAGCGCGTGCACACCGACGGACGCATCTTCTTCATAGACCACAGTGAGTATACGAACGAAGATAATATAATAGGCTGGCTTTCAAAATGTCCATTTGAAAACAGGTGTGGATACAGAAATGGGCAATGGTGTAATTGCCCCCTCCCCAAAGAGGTACCAATTTAAAAAAAAAGTAATCTTCGTAGCACTCCCTCAATTTGCCCCCCTTCCCCCCCGCCCCACTCACGACCGAAGAACTATTATGACCTATTTCATTTTTTTATCGTCCTTGGGACATCAAATCTGAAATAACTTAAAATTTTAAAAAGTATTGTGATTTTTATATGGATTTTTATACTGTGCTAAAAAAACTTATTTTCTTTCAAGAATTATTTTAGTATTTATTCAGTCATACTTTGACTGACCGGTTCAAACCCCGCTTGTGTCAGTTGTTTTTAAATTGTCATATATTTAACTAGCACTTCGCCCGCGACTTCGTCCGCGTGTCCCACAGGAACTGTGCATTTTTTCGGGATAAAAAGTTATGTTACTCAAGAAGAAGCCTATGTTACTCAGTGATAATGTAGCTTTCTATTAGTGAAAGAATTTTTTAAATCGGTCCAGTAGTTTCGCTGCCTATTCGGTACAAACAAACCATTGCCATACCAAATAAATAAATGTATATATTTATTCTTAAGTAATATTGTGTAATTGTTATAAGTTTTAGTTAATGATTGGTAAGTTAAGTTAATATACTATATGTATTAAGTAATTGTGTAAATTGTCCACTAAAATGTAAGTGTTTTGGTCGTTACTGTAAACTTATATTTAATTAAATAAATAAATAAATAACAAATCATCTTTCCTCTTTATAATATTAGTATAGATAACATACTTTAGCTGATTATCGGCTTAGATTAGACAGTTTTTCGGTTTAGAAAACCGGAAATTGTTCAACTGTCAAACAGGAACCGTACCTCAAAAGGAAAAACGGAACTCTTATATTATAGAATTAGGTACTTTGTCGTCCGTCTGTCCGAGGCAAGGCCCTTAACGAGTCGTGGCATCTGCTCATAGGTGGCGCCTCTAGAAGAAGTATGTAATAGCGACATCTTGCTCATAGATGGCGCTATTGCATATTTCTAGTGAAATATTTTATTTTATTTATTTGTCCGGTTTTTTTTTTTTAATCAATGTTTAATATCCAGATACCCGTACGACGCAGTGGGAGGACCCGCGACTGTCCAACCCGCAGATCGCGGGGCCGGCCGTACCGTACTCGCGCGACTACAAGCGCAAGTACGAATACCTCAAGAGCCAACTGCGCAAGCCGGTATGTTACACACTCACCATATAACAGGGAATTTACTTTCACTTATCAGTAAAACTACATTAATGATGGCAGAAATAAGTCATGAAAATTATATCCGAGATACGATAAACAAAATTATTCAAGGCTTACGGCATATACCCCTGGAGACGGTGTAGCGGTGAGTCACCGAATTTTCTACCACTTTTTGCGGGGGGCGAGGTGGACACGTATTGCACACTAAATGACACACAGATACAGACTTGCAGATGTTACTTAAATAAAACCATGTTGGTGCATAATTTATTCTTACATGAATGTGATAAGAAATTCCATTGTTTCGCAGATTTGAAGTAGCGGACCGCCTTTTACCAGAGGCAACTACACAATTAAACATTTTCAAAATGATAACACAAAATACAAAATGACAGCTGTCGTGCATGACCTAGTTTTAGGGTTCCGTACCAAAATGGTAAAAACGGAACCCTTATGGTGCGACTTCGTCTGTCTGTCTGTCTGTCTGTCTGTCACACCTGCATATTTCAGCAACTACTAATGCTATCGACTTGAAATTTGGAACAGTTATAAAGAATGCTTGCCCAACTTTATTGCAAATGAAAAAAGTCAAAAAATATTTTTATTATCATTGCAAAAGGGGCCGGAGTGGGGTCCGAAATTTTAAAGTGGGGTTACTAGGTCAAGTGACATATTAAATGAAAGGGCTTGATTTGCACATTACAACGTATATTTTCATTTTATTTTATGTCTCACAGTTTACGACATATGATGAAAAATGTCTGAAAAAATACCATTCCCCCCCCCCTTATCTCCGAAGTTTGCGGAGCAAAAAATCTGAAATAATTAGAGTTGATAGGAATTGACCGAAATATGGCACCAAAAATAAAACGATGTTCCTAACTAGTACAGTTTTTTCAAAATCATCAAAATTCCTTGACAAACAAACTTAGTTATGCGGTCCGGTTTTTTTCACTTTATACGTCCAAAAATGATACGGAACCCTCGGTGCGCGAGTATGACTCGCACTTGGCTGGTTTTTTTTCTATGGTCTAATCGGTTTCATGGCCAGTGTTTTTTGGTAGAGGGGTTCGCCCGGTTTTGGCAACTCCATACCCAGCTAGTTTATAACACAGGATGCTAGTTTTAACTCAACGAATCTTGAACTTAGTCGATCTTCCCAAATTCCAATTCAAAGTATTGGTATTGTCCCTTTCAGAGCAACGTGCCAAACAAGTTCGAGATCAAAGTGCGACGTAACTCGATCCTGGAAGACTCGTACCGCATCATCAGCTCCGTGAGTCGACTGGACCTGCTTAAGACGAAGCTGTGGGTCGAGTTCGAGTCTGAAGTGGGGCTTGGTGAGTTCGTCTTTTCTAGTGCTTTTTAGGGTTCCGTACCTCAAAAGGAAAAACGGAACCCTTATAGGATCACTTTGTTGTCCGCCGTCAGTCACCGGACTATAAGTGGAACCATCTGCTCATAGATGTCGCCATTGGAAGTATGCAGTAGCACCATCTATGATCATATTTCGGAACCATTAGGGCGCGAGGCATACTCGCATATGTCCGGTTTTTTTTTGTCGTGGTGGAAATCCTCATGGATGACCCTCGCTCTGGGGAAGGCAGAGGGGTCTGTCAGACTCTTACTGACTAAAACCACCCCGTGTTCCTCCAACTACCTGTTACCGGGGGCGCAGGAGTCGCTCGCACCATCTTTTCTAGTGCTGGGCTTCTTAGAAGGCGGGTACTACAAGACACTTTGCTGATCGTCGCCGGCTTTGACGATTTCAGATTTAATAGCTTTTCTCCTAGAGCTGTAAGATCAAAAAATCATTACCCTTCTTTTTGGCTTTGCCGAAGTAAAAAATGAAAAAATCGAAGACAGCAGATTTAACTCTCTTCCGAGGTTTAAACTTTGAATGACTTTACTGAGTAGTTAAGTCTCAGTTAGTATGCAATTATGCATGCATCAATTTCGTTTAGAAAAATCAAGAAGCTGTTGGTTTCCTTAACCAATCGTCATCTACGATTTTTAACTTTTTAGAACTGTCTTTGAGGTCAGTTTCTATCCCTTTACTATACTAGCTTGTGATAGTTGTGAATTAACCTATTGCTATGTAAAAACCTTCCGGTTTTATCGACAAAAAATATGGAACACATAAACTCGCTCCTCTCAACCTCAAATCAACTGTCTGTTTATTCATTCATAACTAATTAATCTCAATTCTTACAGACTACGGTGGGCTGGCCCGCGAATGGTTCTTCCTCCTGTCGAAGGAGATGTTCAACCCTTACTACGGCCTGTTCGAGTACTCCGCCATGGACAACTACACGCTGCAGATCAATCCTAACAGCGGCGTGTGCAACGAGGAGCACCTCAGCTACTTCAAGTTCATTGGCAGGGTTGCTGGCATGGCCGTGTACCATGGGAAACTGTTGGATGGTAAGTAACAAATTTTATGGGGTCTTGAGCCTGCATAACAAACATGTCCAGTTGGCTCAGCCGGCCTAGCATGACCACGATAGAAACGGGTTTTGTCTACATATAAATAGACAAAGTGACAGATTGAAGAAACATTTCTACGTTTTATGAATGAAACGGTAGAAATGTTTCTACAATCTGTCACTTTGTCTATTTTTATGTAGACGAAACCCGTTTCTATCGTGGTCATGCTAGGCCGGCTGGATAATTGAAACCTTCGATAATTCGAACCTCTCTATAATTGTTGGGTTCCTAGAAATACTCTTGGTATTACAAACCTTTCAGCATTTAGAAACTTTTAGTACCTATTTCGAAATATTCTTGAATTTCGAATTATCGAGAGTCGATTGTGTTTAGAAATGCATAGTCATACTTTTCCATGTAATTATATTAGGAGGACGTTTCCGAAGGAAGGACCTAAGATTGACCCCTGTGGCACACCCATTTGAATAGCTTGTATGTGATATTCAAAATGTTCTTAATATTCTTCTCTTATTTATACGTCTGAAGTAATTAAAAGTTGTTAAATAATTGCAGCACTTTACGCCATAAATTGGCTGTATTACTGAGTAAGCTTGTCATGGTTAACTCAATCGAACGTTTCAGATAGATCATGAAACTTCCTTGATATATCATAATCTCATAACTAATAACGTTTCAATATGAGTATTCTCTTCTTTTTCAGCTTTCTTCATCCGTCCATTCTACAAGATGATGTTGGGCAAGACGATAGAGTTGCTAGACATGGAATCCGTAGACCTAGAATACTACAATTCACTCATGTGGATCAAGGTTAGTCATGAATGATATAAGCATCAGTACAACTGGCATTGCTGTCTATCTCATAATATAAATTATTAGTTTTGATAATAAATTAACGTTTTTCCCGCCTTCAGTCATATGTCTGAGACTTTTACAATAACTATGGCTATTGGATAATGACTTGATTATAGACAACTACAAAAGACTAGAGCTGCAAGCGCTGCTGTCAAGAGTCATCTAATTGATAGACTGCAAAAAAACTATTTTCTACATTGCAGAAGTTGAATATTATTAATGACTAGCTTCTGCCCGCGGCTTCGCCCGCGTTTTTCGAGATAAAAGGTAGCCTATGTATTATTCCAGACTATAATCTGTGTGACAAATTTCATCCAAATCCGTCCAGCCGTTTCAGCGTGTAGAAGTAACAAACATACACACACACCCCACACAAACATTCGCATTATTAATATTATGTGTGAAGTGTGATAGGGTGATGTGATGTGATAGTGTGATTAAATTAAATATTTTGTATGTATTTCTCAGGAGAACGATCCATCGGAGCTGTACCTGACGTTCTCGGTGGACGAGGAGCAATTCGGCAAGACGATCCAGCGGGACCTGAAGCCGGGCGGCGCCAACGTGCCCGTGGACAACGACAACAAGGACGAGTACATCAAGTACGTACGCTACCAATAGCCTACGATGATTGCTGATAGTAATAATGATTGTTGATGATGATGATGATTGTTGCGGGTGGTGATGATGATTGATTTAGTTGATTACCGATGGTGATGATGATGGTTCTGATTGTTGATGGTGATGATGATTATTGCTAATGATGATGATCGCTGATGGTGATGATGATGATTGTTGATGATAATGATGATTGCTGATGGTGGTGATGATTATGACTGTTGATGATGATGGTTGATGGTGATGAATGGTGATGATTGCTAATGATTATTGAAGATGGCGATGATGATTGCTGATAATTATAGCTAGTGGTGATGATCGCTGATGGTGATGATGATGGTAATTGCGGATGGTGATGATGATTGATGTTGATTACCGATGGTGATGATGATGGTTCTGTTAGTTGTTGGTGATGATGATGATTGCTGATGGTAATCAGTATTGCTGATCGTGGTGATGATTGATTGTTGATGATGGTGATGATGATGAATGGTGATGATGGCGATTGGTGATGGACGTTGATTGGTGTCGGTGATGATGATTACTAATGAGGATATTCCCGTTCCCCAGGCTGGTGATCGAGTGGCGGTTCGTGAGCCGCGTGCAGGAGCAGATGTTCGCGTTCCTGGAGGGGCTGGGCGCGCTGGTGCCGCTGCCGCTGCTGAAGATCTTCGACGAGAACGAGCTGGAGCTGCTGCTGTGCGGCATCCAGCACATCGACGTGCGCGACTGGCGCGCCAACACGCTGTACAAGGGCGACTACCACGCCAACCACATCGTCGTGCAGTGGTTCTGGAGGGTGAGTGAACGTTTCCTCATCATCCGGTCCGATATCGTATCGGATACCGATATCGTATCGGATACCGATATCGTATCGGATACCGATACGGATTTTTTGTCGGATGACGATACGATATCTATTTCAGACGCCGATGCTATATGAGTGTTGGAAGCAGATACAATATTGGTATCGGATGTCGATACGATATCAGTGTAGCTGATTTATTTTTTTGCGATTTCAGAGTAGGTCCCATAATAAAAATTGTTCCCCTTTTCGTATTTCGCCACAAAAGACATACTGTATAGATGTGGCTGGCTTCCTGCTTAAAAATTGTGTAGTTAATTTAATATCGTTTAATTAAATATCTATTTAGGCCAACTTCAATTTGGAACTATATTATTTTTGGCAAACACTACCGATTGTGTTATTTTTCAATAAGAAGCCGGTAGGAATCACGTTGTGGCCTTCGCCACCGTCGGGTACATTTGTGTCTCGAAAAACTTTTCAAAACATTTTTTTTTGGTATCAAAGGTTAAATAAATAATGTACCTAATGTACCTATATGGTGTTGTCGTCAGGTGGTGCTATCGTTCTCGAACGAGATGCGGTCGCGGCTGCTACAGTTCGTGACGGGCACATCGCGGGTGCCCATGAACGGGTTCAAGGAGCTGTACGGCAGCAACGGGCCGCAGCTCTTCACCATCGAGAAGTGGGGCTCACCCGACAACTACCCCAGGGCGCACACGTGGTCAGTACATACATACATACATGAACGACAACTACCCCAGGGCGCACACGTGGTCAGTACATACATACATACATGAACGACAACTACCCCAGGGCGCACACGTGGTCAGTACATACATACATACATGAACGACAACTACCCCAGGGCGCACACGTGGTCAGTACATACATACATACATGAACGACAACTACCCCAGGGCGCACACGTGGTCAGTACATACATACATACATACATGAACGACAACTACCCCAGGGCGCACACGTGGTCAGTACATACATACATACATGAACGACAACTACCCCAGGGCGCACACGTGGTCAGTACATACATACATACATGAACGACAACTACCCCAGGGCGCACACGTGGTCAGTACATACATACATACATACATGAACGACAACTACCCCAGGGCGCACACGTGGTCAGTACATACATACATACATGAACGACAACTACCCCAGGGCGCACACGTGGTCAGTACATACATACATACATACATGAACGACAACTACCCCAGGGCGCACACGTGGTCAGTACATACATACATACATGAACGACAACTACCCCAGGGCGCACACGTGGTCAGTACATACATACATACATACATGAACGACAACTACCCCAGGGCGCACACGTGGTCAGTACATACATACATACATGAACGACAACTACCCCAGGGCGCACACGTGGTCAGTACATACATACATACATACATGAACGACAACTACCCCAGGGCGCACACGTGGTCAGTACATACATACATACATGAACGACAACTACCCCAGGGCGCACACGTGGTCAGTACATACATACATACATACATGAACGACAACTACCCCAGGGCGCACACGTGGTCAGTACATACATACATACATACATGAACGACAACTACCCCAGGGCGCACACGTGGTCAGTACATACATACATACATACATGAACGACAACTACCCCAGGGCGCACACGTGGTCAGTACATACATACATACATACATGAACGACAACTACCCCAGGGCGCACACGTGGTCAGTACATACATACATACATACATGAACGACAACTACCCCAGGGCGCACACGTGGTCAGTACATACATACATACATACCAACAACGACAACTACCCCAGGGCGCACACGTGGTCAGTACATACATACATACATACCAACAACGACAACTACCCCAGGGCGCACACGTGGTCAGTACATACATACATACATACCAACAACGACAACTACCCCAGGGCGCACACGTGGTCAGTACATACATACATACATACCAACAACGACAACTACCCCAGGGCGCACACGTGGTCAGTACATGCATACATGAACGGGTTCAAGGAGCTATACGGCAGCAACGGGCCGCAGCGCAGGTCTCCGACTAGTACCCGTCACGACTTCGGCGGGAGGTCGCGTTGCTGGATTGGAAAATAATACACGTAATTTTACCGTGTAAATTATTGGCAGTCGCGTGCCTTCATTTTAGAAAGCATTTAAGTTCATTTTTTATGTATGTAAGTCATTTTTAACCGACTTCAAAAAAGGAGGTTCTGTATTCGTCCCGTATGTATGTATGTATGTATGTAAGTAAGTAAGTATGTATGTATGTATGTGTATGTATGTATGTTTGTATGTGCGCGATTTTCTCAAAAACTACTGATTCGATTTGGATGGGATTTTCACTAACGTAATCTACATACTTTCAGGAAGGTTTTAGTATATAATACATTATGTAATCATTCCTATGTACAAAGTTATAGGCATAAATGTACACACTCCGTAGAAGATTTACTGTTGAACGAATTCGTGAAAGTAATCTAACACGGGATAAAGAACTAAAAAGGGAAAAATAAAAAACTTTTTTAACAAAAAATAACCGACTTCAAAAATCCACTACAAAGAAAATAATAATTTTGGTTTCGGAAGTCGGTGGCAAAAAAAAGCAAACAAAAACCAAAGCCATCGACTTCCGAAACCAAAATTATTATTTTCTTTGTAGTGGATTTTTGAAGTCGGTTATTTTTTGTTAAAAAAGTTTTTTTTAATGTACGTATTGCTTTAAGGGCGTTCTCGGAATTTTGTCTTCTCACTCGCTCGCACAGAACCATTTTTAAGAATGTTGAATTTTCATTCAACATTCTTACAAATGGTTCTGATGCATGCAAAAATGCATCTTTTCAGATTCATTTTTGAAAAATGTAATCTGATAGTGAACTACAAAATAATATTAATTTTACAGGTAAATAATTAAAACACATTTCTACTATGATATCTATAAACAAACTTAAAAAACAATTATGATCTGTTTTTGAGGTTTGTTTAACTCATGTGTTTTTAATAATTAAATTTGAGTTTATAATATTATAATTCATTTTGTAGTTCGCTATCAGATTACATTTTTCAAAAATGCATCTTTTCATTTAACATTTTTAAAATATATGGTTCTGTGCGAGCGAGAGAGGTGCCGAATGCGAGAGCCCTCTTAATAACGACATTAACTCACTTAAATTCATGAAAAATTAACATGAATACTCTCTAAAGCCAAACAAATCAGTTGGGTTTGCCCTCTAGGCACGCCACTGATATTGGAACTTCCTGACGGAGGTCTATCGACTGTACACGTTTTTAGGGTTCCGTGCCTCAAAAGGTAAAAAAAGGAACCCTTATTAGATCACTCTCTTGTCCCTCTGTCCGTCTGTCTGTCCGTCTATAGTCGCAATTTTTTTTTTAAATCTTTTTTTCATCCAGTTTCAACCGCATCGACCTGCCCCCGTACGAGAGCTACCAGCAGCTCCGCGAGAAGCTGATCAAGGCCATCGAGGGCTCGCAGGGCTTCGCGGGCGTCGACTGAACCCTGTCGGCCTCCGCCCTGCTGCTGTACCTGCGCCGCCGGCTGCGGGGACACTCGGACTGACGGCACGCGGACTGTATTACACCCTAACGTGCAGCCCCAAGTCTGCTATTCCAATTGTGTAAGAATGGCGTCATAATGACATCGTAACTGTCAAAATCTAAGCGGTCATTAGCTTAGAGCAGGGTTTCTTAAAGTGGGGTCCACGAACCCCTTGCGGGTCCGTGACATGATTGCCAGGGGTCCACAGCCACTCAGTTTACTCTTACGGTATTTTAAATAAGGAAAATTATGCAGTAATTCTCGCATGTTTGACTGCTCGTTCGTTTGTTTTCCTAAAATTTTCTTCTTTTTGAAATTATGTAAGTGGTCCGCGGCTACATAAAGTTTAAAAACCACTGGCTTAGAGTAAGACTATCTTTCGTCATTGGTCAAAACGATGTCATTATGAGACTATTCTGACACGATTATGACAATTGCCAATTGCAATAGCAGACTTGGGGCCCTGATCGTGTCAGAATGGTCTCATAATGACACAGTTATTGTTGGTTTTGACCAATGACCAAAGAGATTACTCTAAGCCAATAACCGAAGGTTTTGACTTAGGTTTTGACAGTTATGATGTCATTATGAGACCATTCTTACACAATCGCAACAGCAGACTTGCGGCCCAGATATTTTTATTAGGGATAGATACCACAGAAATTGAAATAATAAGTCAATAGAAGTCGCAACGGCGCGTGACCTTGTCGCCACTTTCGAGCAAATTATGTAAGGCACGTGCAGTGCGCGTTTAAAAATGTGACGTATGTGAACGGAATTAAGTTTAATTTATATTGCATTGGATGCGCTGACATTGGTGCTGATTCAGTTGAACATCGCACTAAACTAATTTTAATCACACCATAATCTCTTTCTTACAAATATCATTGAAAAAGGACAGAAAATATTTATAACTGTCAAATTAGTCTACGCCCTTGTCATTTACGGGAAAATAGTCGTGACCTTTTGCGATTACGAGTAAATTAACATTATAACTGTTCAAGTGGACTAATTTGACAGGATTAAATTTAATCTATCCCTTTCTCATGTTTCTTATTAGAAAGAGACATAATGAGACTAAATTAGTTAAGTTCGTAAACATCAGAATCGGCACCATTGTAAAATGTAGTAGATAAAATTTCTGTTGACTTATTATTTCGATTCCTGTGATCGATACGCATTTTGGTCGATACGATACTGATACCGATATTTATGAATATGTATCGGCGATAATATTAACAAGATTTTTAATTAGAAAATCTTTCTCAAGTTATGCGGGAAAGACTATTTCGCAAGTCCGTTTGAATGAGACCTGCTGCAGAAATAATCATGTCAAGTTATGTCGCATTCGAGAAACGCGACATACCTAACTCATTTGATAGCGTTTGAAATGTATGTGTATCGGCAAATAAATATCGCCGAGAACCGAAATATCGCTAAAATATCCGTGTCGGTATTGGATACATCCCTAATTTTCATATAAACCATATTCAGGTCGGAATTTAGGTGTACGGTTCTAATTTGTCGTGAGAAAAACTGAAGTTCTAATAAGGCGCTATAACGTGTATTTATTTGTGCGATGTTTCAAATGTTCGATATTAGGACAATGCCTTAGACTGAACTCGGTTTGAATTAATGGGCATATTAAAATAAGCATTGGCTGTTAAATATTGTAAAACAACTCTTAAAATATACAAATAGTCACATAATTGTTTAACGCAATAATTAGAGCCAGCAATAACCGTTTATTCCTGTCAAATATTATATTTTTCATGGCGATTACAATCGTACAACACGCAGCAATAAATACACATCGTGTTTCAGAAAGAGACAATCGGCTATCTTCGGCTTTGTAGAGCGTCGTATCCGTCACTCATACCTATGTGACGTTTGTCGCTGACTTGTTTATTATATACCGGACTGTTAGTGCTTCGTGCGACAGAGATGACGCTCTATAAAGCCGAAGCTAGCCGGCATCTCTTTCTAAATTTACTGCCCTGTACTGTATGTCTTATATTAATTTTATACTGATGCGAGCGCCATCTACCGGATAAAACATACACTGCTCAAACACGGAACAGTAATTGCATACCATCACGCTTTACTTTGGCGGACTGGGCAGAATTCTGCAATCGAAATGAAACTTAATTAATTGTTGTTATAAGAGTTACATTTCTTTAGCGATTGTGAAGGATGTCGTTGTTGTTGATAAGCTGTGATTTCTGTCAGTTCTGATAAAAAATCATAGATGCGAGTTTTTCTGCCAGTTTTTTTTTAACATTTATTCGTTAAATGTTATTTTCCTGACAATTTCATGTTAAAAGATTAATCCTATCTTTCAGTCTTTATGTCATGTACAATTGTACAGTATTTGTAAAATACAGCCTATCAGAACACTAAAATTCATGATAGTTTATCCAAATGAATATTGTAAATAAAAAAATCAAAACTATTTCTACGGATATCGCCTTAAAATTAAATCTATATTAAAAAACAAATCTTATAATTGCATCAAGAAATTATGTAAATAATAAAAATCTGAAATTATCCGTAAAACTGTTTTGGTTTACCAAAAAATCTTGAAACTATACAGGGTGGAATATTGTAATGGCACCTGAAGAGAAAGTACTCTTAATACGGTAGATAGAAAATTTTACTCAAAGAAAACATTCCTTTATTTTAGAATAGAAAGAGAACTGCATTCAAAGATTTTCGAAAAAATTCAATTTTTCAAAGCTTTAACTTGACTCATTGAATTTATAAGTCCAGATTTCATGGTTTTCCTTTCATTTAACTTATCAAGTTTCTTAGAGAGATTTCATCCTTATAATTGATCCTAACGATCGATGCAATAAAAGTACAGGTTGTCATTTTTACAGAATTTAGTCGGTTCGAATCCCGGGTGTAGCAAGCGAATTTTTGAAAAATTTTGAATGCAGTTTTCTTTCTATTCAAAAATAAAGGAATGTTTTCTTTGAGTACAATTTTCTATCTACAGTATTAAGAGTACTTTGCCTTCAGGTGGCATTACAAAATTCCACCCTGTATAATAGTCGGTATACCTAACAATACAATGCTAATTTAATGTCAGTATGCTAAAACTAAACAAAGACGTAAGTCAACAAACGCGTTTAGTTGACGGAGCGTTCATAAACGAGTGAACAAACATGAATTATAAATGAGTATCGTAATTCTTACGTAAGATTATTCTAAATGAGTGCCTACCTATATTTAATTGGTGTCTAATCAGCATTGTTAATTTAAAAATGTTTATTCTTCATATTCTTCACAACGATAGTAATTTTTATGTGAATGTCCTCGCTTGTACCGATAAAGACATAATATTGATACCTTATACGCAAGTGAAGTTCGTTCCGAGAGGGGGGTAATGATACAGAATTTAGTACAGGGGGGAGGGGCAATTTTTGTGTGATTTTACCGAGAAAATTCGGTAAAATTTTAGTTAAGTATCCACAATTCAGGGGAGGGGGGAGCTATTGCACCCATTGCCCCCACCCCCATATCCGCGCCTGGGGTAGTGACCCTTAGCAGCATCTATACCAAAATTATATTTGCGAGCTTATTTCTAATAGATGCAATACACCCTTGAAAATTTCCCTAGGCAATAGATTATGCACAATATTTCAATAAAATACGTGCGCGAATGGTAGCGACGATAGTCGTACGAATTAGAAAAATAATATATGTATTAAGATCTGATAGATGTTGCTAAGCATGTCGTGGTCGCCTTTACAAAATGCTTGATGTCCTTAAAAGCTCTTTTCTCATCTTTCACACAACGTGACAAATGACGTCACATGTAAACGAAACCAATAAGGCGTAAGTAAACATTAAAGCCAATTTAAAATAAACTTTATTGTAATAACCACAGGGTTTAGCACCTGTAGGTACAATCTGAACTTAATTCTATCTATATTAGGCTGAATAAATACGTTAAACAAGGATGTCTTTCTTGCGATAAGACGTCATTGATTTGTTATTTCACCAATAACAACAAAGTTTCAAAGCAGTGTCGAAAGCTCATTGGTTCATTTGTGCGTATGACGTCGCCTTGAGCCAATCACGTGACTTGATTACAGGAAAGAAGTACCTGTCGCAGTAATATTATGTACCATGAGTCTTATCCACCTTTGACATAATTAGCTTTACGACTAAGCCATAATAATGTTATATTGATATAAAGCTTTTACTATTAAAATACCATGTGCGCCATTTTTAAGGGGCCTGTTGATTACAGGGCTAATTGAAACAAACATTAGGTTTTTCGGAAAAAAATGCAATAAAAATTCTTAGTTTCAATTAATCCTGTGGTAATAGCCCATTTTACTTTATGTGAAAATATTATTAAAAAGATGAAGTTAAAAAATGTATACTATACAATTTTAATGTACATGGTGTTTGGTTTTCTGCCTGTTAAATTTGACAGCTGTCAATGTCAAACTACGACCAAGGTAACCTTTGATAAGTGAGCGACAAAGCCTATGTGCAATGTTGATAATTTATTCCACGCATTATTTACGATTTTAAATTCTAAATAACGTGATATACCCGGGCAAGGTGGGGCGAAATGTAAAGTTTTATGAGAAGTTTCAATTATTAGAGATCGGGTAAAGTAGGCCATCTTGTCCGGACTTCTTTAGTAATTAAATAATTATTCATTTTGCGTCCTATACGTTAGATAAATTGCTTTTCGCTTGGATACATAAAGATATTTTCATATATAGCACACTTGTACATAATTTTAGTATAAGGTGTAAAAAATTGCTATTTGAAATATGTATAAACATAAAATAATTAGATAACCGAACGATCCATGAAATGGACAGTTGAAATTTATTAATATTAATTGAATAAAGATAATCTAATATTTATTGATGGAGCAATTGTTTACACCCTGTATTTATTTAGTTTTAGTCAAGTTGCGTTTTCGTCTATGATCGTTTACTTAATTTAGATAGATTTATCAATATATTATTTGTATGTCTTTATAATTTTAGGCTATAAACATGTATTGTGGTATGGATAAATTCTAAATAAGGTTTAAAACACTCTGCGCAAGCGCACGTTAAACGATTTCATATTTCGGTCAATCGGACGTGTCTTCTGTCGTCTCGGCTCGTAGGATTGGCTGTCGTATACTGTATCATAAACGTATAGTGCAGTGTCGGCCTTATTATATTAATTATCTCCTAAACTATTATTTAAATCAGATCCATTTTTGTAATCTACGTTTTTTTGCAATAAATTGCAACATTGACAAGTACATCAGTAAAATATCATAAGTTATTATTTTTTATCTAATTTATTATTATTTGCCTAAAATTATAGAGATGGTTATCGAAAATAAAAATTTGTATAATTCCATATTATTAACGTTTTTGATTGTAACATGTTTACGAAACATCGTGATATTTTATATAGTCTAAGAGACAGACAAGTTTACTTGTGCGGTATCTTTAAATGTAAAACATCCTGGAATGATCCAATGCTGGACAAAATTCTAAGAAAACCAGCCTCATGACCTTCGCTAACAATTAAAGTAAGTACCTATGTAAAAAAATCTAGCATTTAAATAGAAAATAAGATAATAAGGTTATTAAAAAAGTACTTTGTGGATTAATCATTGTTTTACTAACCTAGCTCATAGGCTAATCAAAAAACATTTAAAGATCCGAGACACTTAACATTGCTATCTCTTATACTACAAAGATCTATACAACATTATATTCTAGCGCTATGTGCAAGCGCATAATTATGGTTATTGACACATTAAAACTGGAAAAAATTACCATAATTTTGACAGACAAACCTCTGCTGATATAGCTTCCATAGATAACAAGTATTTAAAAGAGTAGTTGCTTGTATATTTAATTAGGTGACTATCGGGCTTTTTGGGAAGTTAATTCGGTCTGATGTTTACGCAATTGGGTTCTTGCCAACATTGAAAATATGCTACAGATTGTGGTCATCCTATCAGTTCATAGCGTAAATAAACTTATTTCACTTGATTTTCAACAAAAATATGTATATTTTTTACAAATTACACGAAATTAAAATGCAATATTTTTTGTTATTGTAGCTGTGACAAGAACGGCCTGTTGCACTCTGGTGACGTCACACGCTAGTAAGCCAGTGTTGCCAACTTATTTTTAGGGTAAAGAATTCTTCAGGGTAAATTTGAGGGTAAAATTTTAGGGAGCGCCTCCGCAGCCGGCGCCGACTAGGCTCCCAAAAATAATGCCGTTAGGAACCGGAGTAGCCTTGGAGTAGCAGTGATACCAGACGAAAATAATTGCAAACTACCGTAGCAGCAGATTAATGTTGCCGTGTTTTAAGTTGAATTAAATACCTTAGATTGACTTTTAAATTAGTGTCAATGTAAAACAAAATACAACTTTTTTGGACTTACAAGGGGGAGGGAGGTGGTCGACGGAGCCCCAGTACGCGGAGCGCCTATTTCTATCTGCAAGGTTAAAAGTAACCTAACACGAATGGGTGGACAGGGGCTTCGTTCGCTCGCTCACTGAAGCCCCCGTTAACCCCTTCGAACCTAACCTGTCCGTGCCGGGGTGTCCAAGTTCCCGAGCTCGCTTCGCTCGCTCTTGGACCCTAATTAGGTATGTTACTCAAATGAAACATGAAATGTTGCAAAAATGCCAAATTGCCAACTCCTTTTCCCGCTTTTTTTCCAAAGTCAGCGCCCGCTGCCAATTTAGCAACCGGTGCTGGCTGAAAATTCAGGACACGGCGGCGGTCGCGGAGTCACTTCCAAAATTTTAAGGTTAGATTTCGTATTGTTGTTATGATTACTAAAGTTTATGGGCTTTTTGGTAAGCAATACATGTAGGTACCTAAGTATTTGAATTGAATTTGAGTTAAACAAATTCAGCATATTTTTATTGTGAAACATGACCATTGATTAAGAAAGAACTTGTTTTATTGTATATCTAAAACCAAAACTTTAGCCAGGTATTTTTGTATAAATAGTTATGATTTTAGAGTAAAATTAATCAGGCATTGGGGTAAAATGAAAATCTAGCTTGGCAACACTGGAGTAAGCATAAGCTAGGGATGCAAGAAGTGCCAAAATATATCGATATATATCGTATCGATATAAAAAAAATATCAATATCGGTTTCGATATATCGAAAAAAAAATATCGATATATCGATATATCGGTGAAATTTTCAAAAAATATTAGTACTTTACGAAATTCTATTGTGTTTGCTTTTACAAGTCTATTTCAA
The DNA here is from genome assembly GCA_948465475.1 of Thalpophila matura. Lineage (NCBI taxonomy): Eukaryota > Metazoa > Arthropoda > Insecta > Lepidoptera > Noctuidae > Thalpophila > Thalpophila matura. The sequence goes on from OX419191.1 coordinate 15,956,233, forward strand.
TAAATCTGTCAGTATTATTACTATTCATAAAAGTATGTAGTGTGCGTTTCACTAAGTATTCCTTTCGGCGCTGAATTTCATTAAGTTGCAACGTTTCTAACCGTAGATCATAGAAACAACATAGAAACAAGGGAGATGTGCCAAGGCGCTATTGAGTTTGATAGGTAGGTACTTACTTAAGTTTGGTCATTTTAAGCGTAGTACAAAAGTACACGCTGGCGACGAACCGAACACGATCGATGATATAAATACAGTGTTTTAGTTTAGTCTTTAGTGCTAGTGTTGAGTGACGATTAACAGTGTTAGATTGAGGGTGTGCGGAATTTTTAATGTGTGGGAGATCTTTTTATTAACAAGTAGCGCTTGTAATTGTGTTGAAAAATGTACTAAAAGTGGCGACAGTTGTTCCCGTACTAATTTGCTATGATGCCATATCTCCTTGTTTCTATGATCTGAATTTTTAACGATGTTAGAAGACAGTGTTCTTTCAGCACCTATTTTCATTCTCAACTTTTATGCGCCTGCCAGACTATGCTCCTTGCGCTGCTCCTCGCGCTGCCGTGCTTTGCCGCGATGTTGCCCTCTCTGCCGGACGAGACGAGAGAGAGAGAGAGAGGACGAGGAGCATGACGTGTGGCATGACGAGTAATGTTGCCACACTATGTCTCTGCCTCCTTTCCTCGCTACTTCCCATGCCATTCGTCGAGTGTGTGGCAGGCGCATTAGTGTCCCTGACATTACTTTATCACTTAAATATAAAAACTGTGACATTTTAATCAATGGTGACTATGGTCTTGCTACTGAAAATATATCGTTTTTGATACGTTTTCGATACTTGATATTTTTTTTTCGATATATCGAAACCGATATTGATATTTTTTAAAAATATCGATACGATATATATCGATACTTTTTGGCACTTCCTGCATCCCTAGACAAAGCTCGTTTACTATTACAAGCGTGTTACGTCACTTCTGTCAGAAACAGCGTTTTTGGAGCGGTTTTGGAAATTTATACTTTATCACTGATTTTTATTGATAAATACAGTAGATCTCCCTGAAATATCAATGTAGTGTGCTTATAATATAATGAAGATTAATATAAACCATTTCCCAAAATGAGGCAAATACCGTATTGTCCTAAGAGTTGTGACAATCGGACATGATTTGCTCAGTTTAAGACAAGAAACCCGTGGGTATCAATACTATCGATTGTTTTGGACTATCGATTGTTTTGACTATCGATAATATCTTTAGTATTGCTTCATAAACTATATTGCCTCCATCAATATTATTGTCACGCTCCGAACTATCGATACTATCGATAGAACAATCGATATTCTTGCTATCGGGCAGCTATCGATAGTCGGCGACTATCGAGCGGCAACACTACGCGTATGAAAATTGGCGCCAATTACAGCGCTAAGATTGAATAAGATAATCAATAGGTAAAACACTGTCGTTCCTCAAAAATCGGTCTGATTTTCATACATTTTACGAGTCTAAAGCCGCGTCTCCTGCGCCCTGTTTTCGTGTTCGACGAACATCGAACAGTGAACAGTGAACGATAAAGGGGCGTGGTCTACGTGTTTTGACGAATAAAAACACTCAAAACACGTAGACCACGCCCCTTTATCGTTCACTGTTCACTGTTCGATGTTCTTCGAACCGGAAAACAGGGCGCAGGAGACGCGGCTTAACGTGCCGTGGTTGTCTATGGGAGTACCTAAATTTACTAGAATGGAGTGAGGAATTGTTAGCTGATCCGCAAATATAGGTACATTATAAGTAGATAGTTTAATCAAGAATTTAGATAGCATCTATATTTATCTATAGTGAACTAGGATTGCTACTTCCACTAATTTTTATAAAATTACATTTTTAGGTGAGGTGACGTTTTCCAGTTTTGATGTGTTGATAATTTATATAGGGTTGTTAAACAATGAACAATACGCGGTGTTGTCTAACGTAATCAACGATATTTTTATTTTATGTTTACGGTAAGATTATTCGTGTAAATATAATACATATTTGAAATTGAAAAAAAAACCATTAAAAAGTCATTATTTTGATTTGGGCCTTTTATTTTAATACGTTTCATGAATATTCTTGACTTTGGTAAATTAGATTTACTAAATACAAAAAAAAATGTCGAAACTGGCAAAATAATATAAACTAATAGGTAGGTAAGTAGATAATTATAAAAATTAGAATAATCTTTTTTATGCGCAATGGGTAAGATACCTCTAATAATGCCCCCAAATAATTAATAATGGGACACTAAACTAGTCTAGCCGGGCTAACATGCGCGCCGCGACAAATCTTGTCGACTCTTTTGTCTCGCTCTTACTCGTGCGAATACGAGACAAAATAATGCACGATAAAAGCGTCGACAAAATTTTGTCGCGGTGCGCATGTTTAGGTGCTTTGGAGTTTTTATTTGAAATTTTATGAACCCGATTCGGTGATTTTCTCTACCACCACTTAAAAAAGATTATCGTGCAAATCAAACCAGAAATATACTTACCTACATAACGTTTCGAGAAATACACACTCGGAGATGTTTATATGTAGGTACATTTTCATTGTCAAGAGCTAGCATGTACAGTAACAGACGCCTACATTAATTTCTTACCTTTGCTAAGAATTGAGGCCCAATACTGCAGGTGTCTACACATCCCTGCCTACCTCTATACAACAAGTTAGTGTTGCCACACGCGAGGTGAACGTCCACTTCCTCAGTTCAAGGTCTGTCTCATTGCGACACCGGAGCTACTAATCTGTGCAACCTACTGCTTTTTGTAATCACTACATAATTATGGAAGTCTATAAGCTTTTTAACCAATTTAAAAAAAAAGGTTGTGTAGTAGTGTAGGTATTCCAAGCTGTTTTTTAAGTAGATGTAGAGTACCTACCTACAGCAACATTTATTTCGCTTCTGCATTTAGTCCTGTGTTTTAGGGACGAGCCCAAAGAAGGCTGCTACTCTGGATTTTCTAATGGAGAATCGCTTGGTAGTAAAAGTATGATATACATACTTATGGGCCAAGTTCATCTACTGTAATAATATTTTGAATGAAAAGATTTGTTTTTTTGTTTGTATCTACCTAGTAAATAAAATCAAAAACTACTGGACCGATTTTAAGTTCGTTGTTACTAGCGAAAAGATGAACGCTTCTGCGACTTCTGCCCTTTTGACGAAATTTCTTACGTCGTTGCCTAAAGTACGATACCAAAGGAGATGGTGACCTATTTTTGATTTATTATCACATGGAACGTGATTTAAATCAAACGAGGATGGAATTATGAACTAGAGCAGGTGTTCCCAAACTCTTTCGGTTTAGGGCGCACTTACAGGTACGTATAGTGTTTCGTCACGGCGCGCGAAGCCCTTATTACCCTAAAATATGTGTGAAATTACAGTAATTAGGCGCGCGATTTGATTTTTTTTAGTTTGGGGAGTAAGCAGCCCTAGGGTACCGCGGAGCACGCTTTGGGAACTCCTGAACTAGAGGTTAAATAAATTGAAAAAGGCAAATATCCCTTAAGATTATTTTTTTTGTGTGAAAGGTTTATGTGTACCTCATAAAGTTATAGTTATCTTTACAGATAGAATGGTGTAAGAAACTATAGCTGTGGCTATGGTGCAAGCCAAAGTTAATGTCCCATTGCTTCGCAACGATTATCTAGGTGGGTATATGTTTAAATACAATGCAATATCCCAAAATATTCCAAAATCAATGACATGTTATTGCGCATTCTATAACCAGTAACGTTAACACATCTCGTACAGTTTAGCAACTCACACTTGACCAGTTTGAAAATCCTCGGCGATGGCACATTATAGATAAAGAGAAAAGGTCTACATAGTACAAACAATGGTTCAGGGCCACAAAACCTAAGTACCTAATTGAATTATTTAAACTGTGGTACGCTACCAACGAGAAGATGGTTAACCTATTTGCTAACTTAGCTTAATAGCTTTGCCTTTACGTACCTTTTTGCATAAACCTTATACCCGCAATAGGCTGGATGACCTACTAAATACCTTTCTTGTGGACTATGTTTCGGCTTCAGCCTAAGATGGCTAGGAAGGGTATGTCAATCCCCTACCGATGTATACTACCACCACAACCATCTAAGCACATTAAATGGGGGTTAAAAACTTCCCCTCCCAAGAGAAATTTGTTTTCTCCCTGCATCGACTGTACCTATCCCTAACTGCGAGATTATTGTCGATGGACGGCGACATGTTTGACATGTCAAAAGTGGCCGCGCATTAATTAATTATGGTCAATGAACATCAATGAGGTAATACATGTTTAAGGGTTAAGATTATACGACATTTTAAGATTTCTTAGTTCAAATGATAGTTTCAAACTATTATTATCCCAGTTTTTGAAAGGATGATCAAGCGACTAATTAGTAAATCTGCTGTTAAATTTAATTTACCACAGTTGTATAAAACTTAGTTTTCTGCAACTTACTACACGATGACAGAATGTAACCGAGATGATCTGTCGTAATGTGGAGAAGGGCGGCGCGGGCGCATTACCCAAGTGTCGGCAAGTCGGTTAAAGGCTGCGCGCGCGCGAGGCGGTGTGTCGTTAATATGTGGTGCGTGTGGTTTGTTGCGTGCTTTTGTGCGGTGCTGGGCAGTGTTGTCGATATCAATGGTAAGTGTGTTGTGTATGTGTTGTTTAATTCGGATAGTTAAAAAAATAAGAACTTGTAATTTTTTTATTGTGGGTTTAAAAAAAGGGGGGGTGGGGCGTTAATTTAAGTGTATCAGCGAAATAAGATATTTATAAAATAGAAATTACTTACGTAAATGTGAAAAAAATTCTAACCAAGAAAACAATTGATCCAGTTTTATAGATAAACGTAATAAAGTACCTAGATACCTATTAGTTTTGTGGTTAAAAGCGCTGCAGCGTCAGGGCATGGGTTCAATTCCCAGGTCAGCCAGTTTTATTGAAGCTTTCCACTCACCATTAACCTGTCTGACCATCATCATCACCAGCTCGTAAAGGTCCATTACCATAATCACCACGATTGACTGACGGATAACTGCGATAGCATTTTGTTTCTTGGCTCGAGGACGCTGCTGATCCCTTCCCTACTTAGGCCTTGTACAGTCAGGGAAAGGGATCCTTTAGCAGGTACGCCATTACTCATATTTGGTCGTATATTCAAACTTCAAAGCAATCCGAATCCGAATTGCTTCGAAGTTTGAATACTACGACCAAATATGAATGGTAGTGTACCTGCTAAAGGATCCCTTTCCCTGACCGTACCTACACTAGTGTTGCCGTTCGATAGTATCAATTAGGTAGTATCAATAGTATTGATTGTTTTGGACTGTCGATATTATATAAAGCAATATTATCGACAGGACAGTCGATAGTATCGATACAATCGATACTATCGATAGTTATGGTCTTTTTTAGATGAAAACAATATTGTATTATAGATTGATAACAACACTATTGTACACAAAACTGCGATGCGACGTCGCATCGCAAAAATCTAAGCACAGCGCATTCGAAGAACCTGCGAATCGATTCGCATCGCGCATTGTTTTGATGTTAGGTTTTTTTGTGTTTTATTCTATATCTTTTTATGAATAACAGTGTAACTCTTTTTACTATCCATGTCACTACCTAGTTAGTAAAAAAATCACTCAGTACTACAGCATCAAATAACTTCGTATCGCTATCCAAATAATAATAGGAATGACTTTGCGCCATATTGTGACGTCTGTACCTACTTATATTTGTATTGAAAAATCAATTACAATAGATTCGATAAAACTGGACTCGGATAAATAAATAAAGTGAAAAAAAAACGATATAATTCGTAAATTGATATTCTTTGCAAGCCTTATTTTTTCAATTGATACTTAGTTACTTATTTATAATAAAGGTAGATATTAAGGTCTATAAAGTAATATAATGTCCAACAAAACTATATATATATATATAGTTTGTCTGTTGGATCGCAATAATAATATAATAATAATATCTAGACGTTACTATAGTAATGCAGAAAATGTTATGATGGTAATTTAATAATTAGGAAAATAGGTATGTAGACATGTTACGGCAGTGTACTAAGTAGATATTTTTTAAGATTTTTCTTAAATATATTTTTTGTTTTTTCTTCCCTGATTCCGTCGGGTAAATTGTTAAGTAAACATGGGATACGCTTTTGTAATGTACGGTCTCCATCTCAGATCATAGAAACAAGGGAGATGTGTCAAGGCGCTATCGAGCTTGATGCCTGATCTTGAGCAAATTGCTCATACTAAAAACATACGCGCTGGCGACGAACCGAACACGATCGGTGGTATAAATACAGTGTTTTAGTTTAGTGCTAGTGTTGAGTTACGATTAACAGTGTTAGATTGAGGGTGTGCGGAATGTTCAATGCGTGGGAGATCTTTTTATTCACAAGGAGCGCTTAATTATGCGCGTAATTGTGTCGAAAAATGTACTAAAAGTGGCATCAGTTGTTCCCGTACTAATTTGCTATGATGGCATATCTCCTTGTTTCTATGATCTGAGGTCTCCATAGACATTATTAACCCTCCGTACTACATATTTGTTGTATATAGTTGACAGTTTGAGGTCATTAACGTTGCTTTTCTTAGTTGAATCAATCATGATTCATGTATAAATTCACGTTATGTGATCTATAATAATATTGTAAATCTGAAGAGTTTATTTGTTTATTTGAACGCGCTAATCTCTGGAACTACCAGTCGGATTCAAAAAAATATTTTTTGTAAATATTATTTGTAAATGATAGCCAGATTGATGAGGAATAGTATAGGCTATTTAACATCACGCTACAACCCTTAGGAGCCCAGCAACGGGGGTGAAACGGGGAACAGCTACGAACTTACTTAATCAGCTCTTGACTACCTATATGACCATCAAATAGTTTTCTTTAGCTGTCAAGGTTGTCAAAGCAATTAAAAATATACAAGTAATTGTTCCCAGTTTGGATTTTCGTACGCGTGCTTTGTTTTCAAATTATGTGATAGCACTAACATACACAGTCAACATTACGATCAATCCAATGCTTTAAATGTAGGCAACTATTACACACCCCTAATGAAATGCACAACTTGCATTTTCCTTATTTCGCTCGTCTTTTTTTTTTCGTGTCTTCGTCTACCAAGTTAATCTTAATAAAAAATTTGGCTCACTGCCAGCGAGATTGACTCCACGTCCAAGCTACCGTCAGCAGATTCCGATGGATTCTGGATTTCAGAGAGAAGGGTCACTTTTTAATTGTTTCTATACCATTGATCAGATTGACTTGAGACTTTGTGCAGTTGCTGGAGGGAACGCATGCCGGAAAAACTTTTTAAGGCACCCCGCACACCAGAGAGGCCTACAGCAAATGCTTTGAGCAGCAATTGATGCGCCCATACATTATGTGCGTACAAATGTAGGTAAATGTATGGGCCAATTAATTGCTGCCTGCGGCCTGGCTAACTATGCCAAACCTCACACTCTTCCTTGCACAAAAGGGTACAAAGATCATGAATCTTATGCGCTCTATCATTACGACAATCCATCCTTCTATTCTAGGCAACATCCTTATAATCTTCTGTTTAATTGTAGACACGGTGTTTGCGTCACTGCCGCCACTGTACGGGCTGGATGACTGGTCGCAGTGCCGGCGTCCCGGTGACGTGTATTGCGTCGTGGACGCGGCGCTCCGCTCCCGGGAGCCATCGCCCACCTTGATGCTGTTACAGGTACGTACGAATGGAATACCTAGGGATTTGAAGCAAGGGATCTATCTGAGGATGGTGGAGAGGAAAGTCAGAGGATTCAGGCCTCCTCCCCGTGAGAGGAAAGGCAATAACCTGTCTATTTTGTACCGACATATGGAGAATGTCACGGTGAGATTCCATCGAACGTTCGTAAACAAATTATCATTTCTCGCGGTGATATCACTCGGCGTGTCCAGAATAGACTAGCTGGTCATATCGGCGCCCTGATGTAGTCTACGATGGAGCACGCTTGTCTAGATGAAACCGATTCATTCGTGACTTGAAGACACTCAGATTGTAACTGTCGGGGAACACCCACGTTTGGCGGTTTTCACAACGAAAGTGAAATCAAAGCGCTTCGCTCGGGTGTTTGGTATATCAACCATGAACCGATGGCGCTTTTTCGTGCTTCTGGCTGTCCGATAGAAAAAAGAGCAGGATGGAATTATGTCATGCAGATCTGGCTGTCCGATAGAAAAAAGAGCAAGATGGAATTAGATCATGCAGATCTGAAGCATACTTTCCGAAATGTATCCGATAAAAAACCGATAGGCTAGTAATTTTGCGCCGGTGCTCAAGATTTAGGAGCTAGCTAGCTTTCTAGACTTAGTACGGCACTGCTTATAAATAGGTGTCCCTGAACTCTCCTTAAATTTTCTTGATGATGCAAGTTTTTTTTAGAATAACCAATAGTTTATTAAATAGTTAAGTAGGTATAATAGTAAAATAAAGCTCAAGGCGAGCTACATTATGATTCCATTCTAAATTAACACCCAGGTTAGCACACAATGATTATAATTATTATTTTAAACAAAATGAATGGTCGAACAATAATCGTTAAGTTTGCTTGCTTGGTAAATAAAACAATAATTATTGGTAGCGGTATTTAAAGGCTTAGCTACACCATATCCCACACTGAAAAACCGAATAGTTGATTTTTTGATTATTGATTCCCTTTTGGTTGAGTTGACATTAAATTGTGTTAAAAAAAAACTGTTCCATGACGTTTGTTTTGACAAAAATAAATTTGAAAACAATTTTAATTTTGTTGATTTAACAAATCATGTCGGTAGGTGCTATATTAATCCAAAATATATGTTAAAAAAAGGTTAAATCAACTTCAAAAAGTTTTTCAGTGCAGCCGACCTAGCATGACCACGGTAGAAACGGGTTTTGTCTTCAGAAGAATAGACAAAGTGACAGATTTTAGAAAGATTTCTATCGTTTTATGCATACAATGAAGAGAAGAAATGTTTCTATTCTTCAGTAGATACAATTGCGATAAACCAAGCACGGGTCGCCGCGTGCTCGGACAGAAGAAATAAAGATTTGATGGAAAAAACTTTGTCTATTCTTTGGTAGAATATAATAGAGATAGAATTGGTCATGCTAAGCGTGCAGGGGTGGCCAATTTGATTCGACCCAAGTTCTACTGTTACTGTACTACTGTTTACTGATTAGACTCTGTGCGATCTACCAAATATATACCAAATTTATTTAGAAATAATTGCATTTTAGTTTTCCCTTGCCACCTCCCACACAATTCACCTTCGAAAATCCTCGAGATGAGCGACTGGAAGGAGTATTTATTACCTAAACTGTGCGTATACATTACAAATTTTATGCACTGCACACGTGCCTACCTTCCGCACATTTATGTGTGCCCCAGCCTTTATTGTTTAAGCAGTGGTGAGTTCTTGACTCCTGCTCATGGAATACATACATAGGTACGTAGGTAGGCACATAAGCACATAATCGTTAGGTTAGGTTATTTTGCAAAGCGCCTAGGTCCGCGAAATAGGAATGTCGAAACAACACAAAACGATTGTACCCAATGTATGTCTTTAAATTAAGGCCGAGATAAATAGACGTTACTTAGCACGTACTTTGGCTAAGCAGTATCGTTGTCACTGTCGCGCAACATGCAAGCAAGACAGAGACGGGAACATAGCTTAGCCAAAGTACGTGCTAAGTAACGTCTATTTATCTTGGGCTAAGTGTAATATAACTTTTATACTTACTGTAAGATATGTTTTGACATTTAGCCAAACCTAAGATTACCATTTAAGGTAAAATCGGCTTTTAGCACGCTTTGTCCATACGACGACCTACCATTTTTTTTTTTTCGTTCTCTGGGTGGAATATACCCATGGATGTCCCCATAGGTTTGTCAGACTCTTACTGACTAAAACCACCCCGGTGTTCCTTCAAATATCTTACGCCGGGGGCACGGGAGTCACGCATTCGTCCGCACCCCCGGTAGGTATTGGCCCGCCAGAAAAAAGGCGGGTCCCGTCACCCTATTCCTCTGGAGAGGCGCGCGCGGAACACGTCGCGCCACCGTCTCGGGCCTGTTGTACGACGACCTACCTATACTATCTATCTTTAGGTCCCTGTGTCCCAGTTACTATTAAGATTAATTATTTTATATATTGCAAACAATAACCTTTAGATTGAATACCTTGGCCTCCACAATAAAGATCTGTGGTATATACATTATATTATTGCGTGTATCATTTTTCAGCATGGACAAATAAAATAACTGTAACTATTTATCTGAGGGTTAGAATTATTATATTTACATTATGAACATAAATTAATGTATGGTATTTTTATCAATTAACTTACATAATTTGTTTGAATAATAATGATATTTGCGTACTATGCGAGGATCATTACGTAATTTAACTAATCTTACATCAATGGACAAACAGATGGAAATGGTTAAAAATAAATTAATTCGAATACATACATAATTATGTAGAATGAAATATATACCTACATGTACATGGTTTTTGGAACAATAAACTTAGCCATGGGAATTTCTAGCAAGATCGTACTGAATCGATCTGACTGATGGTACAGAATTTTAAATGTGCGTTGATGTCTTTTGTTCTTCTATTTTGTTGAGTAAATTGCCAATAGAACTACACAGCTCGGGCTTCGTTTTAATTCTTATGATATAGACATTTTAGTTTAAAAGAAGCTATCGTCAAATCTCCTTTTTAAACTTTCCCAAATTATAAGACAGAAAAGTAAATGTTTACACGTAACATTTCATAATACTCGTACTATTGTATATGCCTACTGCACTGCACGGCTCATGTTAACGGAAGCTTTACTAGACCATATAAATAGAACAAAAATTGTATTATGCCAGTAGCATCCTAACTGTGCTTCTTAAGGGTGCGTCTACGCTAAACGAGTCGAGCACGAGCGGAGCGCAAGCCGAGCATGAATTCGCATAGTTTGGACCGACTTAAGGCGGATACGTACAAACATTGCGAGGCATGCGCAGTGCACGGTGCTCATCGCATGATTCGCAATGTGTGCACGTTCATATTCGTGGTGAGGCATCGAGTAATGTATATCAAGCCGCGCGTTACGAAGCGGGCCGGCGCATGCCTCGCAATGTCTGTATCCGCCCTTACGAGTCTCGAACGAGCGGGCCTCGGGCGTTTGGCTCATGGTCGGCTGTACTCCGCCAATTTTCGGTTTATAGACGAACAGTAAGGGATTTGCATCGCGCATCAGAACAGTGATCGCTTTAGGTTCGTTGAAAGTCTACACTTGACGCCGCGAACGACGACGCGCGCAGACGCACCTTAATAAGTCTAAATTAGTCAAAGCATGTCTTTAAAATTACATATATATTGACTGCAAACGATGCAGGCTTGTTTCCAAGTGGCACTTCCTTGATACTTTGTAATAATGACATAATGTATTCCCTGCACGCCGGCCAAGCGAGACTTGCAAGAAATTATACAATTTATGTAACAACCTCAGATCATAGAAACAAGGGAGATGTGCCAATAAGGCGCTATTGAGCTTGACGTTTTGATATGGTCACATTGACTGTAATTAAAACGTACACGTTGGCGATAGACCGAACGATCGACGTTTTAGTTTAGTGCTAGTGATGAGTGACGAATGACGGTGTTAGATTGAGGGTGTGCGGAATTTGTAATGTGTGGGAGATCTTTATATTCACAAGGAGCGCTTGTAATTGTGTTGCAAACTGTTCTAAAAGTGGCGACAGTTGCTCCCGTACTAATTTGCTTTGATGGCATATCTCCTTTTTTCTATGATCTGAGGTAACAACCCATCTGTGAGCGCATAGTCTTTGGTGTACAGGGTGATATAACCTATTGGGGTATTTGGCTCCAAACAGTGGGTAAGTTACCTGTTTATTATGGCAGCCGCATCGCCCTGTGTGCCGGTATGCTAGGACCGATGTTATAACATACTGTGTCAACGAAATCACAATGTTTACATGCTGTTTTATGTTTTTTATCCGAGTTTTCATTATAGTGACTCAATTCGGTTTTAGGTTTTGAGACCCAGGACCTTTATATCTGATCTGGTCTACTAGTGATATTTTTTATTTATTTTTTTAACTTTGCCCCACACTAGGATTTCTCCTGTGTCGTGGGTGCGTTTACAAACACAAATTTCACATAGATAAACAGCCAGACCAGTGTGCAGTGCGGGAATCGAACCCGCGACACGTCGCGCAGCAGCCAATATCTCAGCCACTGCAACAACCGTGCGGTATATTTGATTAGATCCTCAACCGCAAGTGTATTCTGTCCCGACACTGCGAGAACTGCCAATTTATTTGCGAACGTTTGAGGGAGAATATCATGGTGAGATTCTCCCTCGAATCTTATGTGAAACGCTCTATACGAACACCGCAACTGTGACGAAGTAATGTTAGAATTTGAATTGACGAAACGCATTTCGCAGGTAGTTTCAACAAAAGTAAATGTGAGAGGTCATGATTGTGTACAATGTACACTCGACAACATTGACCGTCGACCACTTTTCACCCTTATTACTAATGCGCCTGCCACACACTCGACGAGCGGCATGGGAAGAAGCGAGGAAAGGAGGCAGAGACATAGTGTGGCAACATTAATCGTCATGCCACACGTCATCTCCTCGTCCTCTCTCTCTCTCTCTCTCGTCTCGTCCGATAGAGAGGGCAACATCGCGGCAAATCACGGCAGCGCGAGCATAGCGATGAGCAGCGCAAGGAGCATAGTCTGGCAGGCGCATAAGAACATAAGGGTGAAAAGTGGTCGACCGTCAATGTTGTCGAGTGTACATAGGGTACCGGCTGTTCGTTGACTGCCTATTTCGCTCACTAGACTGTGTGGCAAGTAAACGTAAACCTGATCTATCACAACGAATGCTATTTGCCATTCGAATAACTTCACTACATTCTTTGATGGGAATTGGTACCTAAATACTTCACGCGACTTAGCAATACAATTTTCGTCATTACGGTCAACCAATTTCTTATAGTTTATGACTAACATATCCCTACTAATATTATTAACTAAAGCTGTTGCCTGCGTCTTCGTCTACGTGAAAATAGATGAAAAGTAGACTATGTGCCTCTCAATGTTCTAGGCTACCTCTTTGTCAAATTTCATCCAAATCTGTCCAGCCGTTTCAGCGGAACAAACACACACACAAACTTTCGCATAGCGTGGCGTAATAAATATGTTTGTTGTCCTTTCACGTAGCAACAGAGCAACATATCGACATGGTTTTTTGCATAGAGATAGTTTATGGACCGGAAAGTGACACAGGTAACTAACTTGAGTGTTATTGTTTGAAGATTTTTTTATAATTTCAATTTATAACAAAATTATCATCTAAATAGTTATTAATAAAGGTTAAACTATTTCGTAAATGTGTCCTTCTTCGTGAGAAAGTAAAGCTTGGGTTGTTTGGGTTCACCGGTCTGGTGTCGTAACACTCGTAACACAATTACAGCAAGGTCATGCACTAACTTGTGTTGATATAGCGTTAGTTAATAGCGTAGCTGTGAATAATTAAGTTAACTTGGTTTCGTCTGTGGGGTCAGTGGAGTGCGTGAAGTAATGATGAAAGGTTAAGTATATAGTAGAGTCATTTACGCCATAGAAATGTGTCAACCCCGAAAATTTTTTGGCGCAGACTAAAAGTTTTTGAATTATTAATTTCAATAAAAAAAAAGTTTTTTTCTCTATGACAGACAAATATATTTTTTTCTTATCTAAAAAAAACAAGCTATGGAGGCCCCTTTCTTGTGGAGAGCTGAATGGTCCTGTTGTGATGTCAGGCCCTAAATCTGGCCTAAAGAAATTAAACTTATCTCATACAAGCGATGTTTCATAATGAACGCAGTACACGACAATTTGTCATTCTAAAAAGAATTTTATCCCATTGAGCTAAAGTTTAATTTCTTTATTTTAGAACAACATCAATATCTTCGTCAGCCTGTATACAAACTGATGGAAACTCCTAACTTACGACTTGCAAAGGAATGTTGCCATAGTCTGCTAAATAGCTTACAAGTATCGGTCGAAAGCCAAATGCGGGTATGCCAAGGAATTTGGCAAAGCCGCTAGGCTCTCAGCAACTACATTAAACCGCCAAACAGTGGAATGCGCTGCCCGAGTGGGTGTTCCCCGATAGTTACAATCTGGGTGTCTTCAAGTCACGAGTAAATCGGTTTCTTCTAGGCAAGCGTGCTCCATCGTAGACCGCATCATCGCTTAACATCAGGCGAGATGGCGGTCAAACGCAAGCCTATTTACAAATAAAAAAAAATAAAAAAAAATTGAAGACCTTTTATATTATTTTTTTGTCTGTGTCTATCTGTGTTGTGCCAAATAAATGTTTTTTCTTTCTTTCTTTCTTTCTAATGACCTATGTTGTAGCTCTGCAACATTATTTTCTGTCATCTATTTCATCATTGTATCTATAATCGCCAACTGTTAAACAATAAATCTTTCCATAACGCAATCCTTTAAATAGGCATATTAAGTATGTCTTAAGAATTTTATTGTAGGACTATCATGTGTTATGATTTTCATTGCAGGACTATTCGAAGCAGTCGTTGAAGCACTACAATAGGACTCTGATCCATCGAGGAGTGTGCGTCTCCCGCTGCGGCAGAGAGAACCAGACGGCAGGCTGGCAGGATGCTGCGCAGGGCTGCATCTCGAACAGTGTCGCGCAATATGGACTTGAGGTGAGGACTATCAGGACAATAAAAATAGTGCCACGGTTGGTTTCACCATCTCTAGTTAAAGTCCGTAAAGCTTTTTGACAGATCATGTTTTTATCCTTTGTGTCTTTGTCCAAAGTTTGTTACTCTTTCACGCAAAAACTACTGAACGGATTTTGATGATACTTTGCAGTAATATAGCTTACATCAGAATAATATATAG
Source organism: Thalpophila matura (assembly GCA_948465475.1). NCBI lineage: Eukaryota > Metazoa > Arthropoda > Insecta > Lepidoptera > Noctuidae > Thalpophila > Thalpophila matura. The sequence continues at coordinate 15,971,247 of OX419191.1, forward strand.
GCTACTTTTTATCCTAAAAATGCGGGCGAACCCGCGGGCGGAAGCTAGTAATTTCATATTCACAAATGTCACATTTCGAAATTTATATTGTGGATGTATGTTCCGCCCGCGGCTTTGTCCACGTTTTTGGGATAAAAGCCTATGTGTGTGTAATGTATCACATTCAAGACGAAGAATACGTATTCAAAAGAAGAACAACAATTTTTATACCAATAAACAAGTCAAGCGCAGGAACCTGCTAGAAGTGGTGGCGCTGATCTATGCTATCCCTGCTTAAACTTGGCCTAATTTCTTTGCTTTTCTGTACACACCATAAATATGTTTAAATTTGTTTCTCCCTTTTATCTCTCTCAGGCTGAAGTCCTTTCCGTGGACTGGTGCATGCTGGCAGACTCCCCACCCTCCAACTCGGGGCCGGCGCGCTCGCTGGCGGTGGTCTGCACGATGCTGGTCGCGCTCGCGTGCCTGGCCACCGGCGTGCACGTGCTCGGCGACCGCTGCGCTAAGGCTGAGTGTAAACATTCAGTTCTACGTTAATTTTTGTCAATTATCAGCTTTAAATGTTGTCATATACTGTCCCAGGCGGGCCAACATTGACGTAACCTTCTTCTGGGATAATTCTTTAATTATTCGTGTTTGCATAAGAAGTCTTAAGATATACTGATATATGTAGTAACTGCCAAGTGCCTGCCATAATTTTCAAATTGGAGATACAACATATTTTTCCATTTGCCTAAACTATAGGATCACAACGGTTTTAGTTCAATCCAATTTCCTGGTTATCTGTGATACCTATTTTTTAATGGATTTTGATCTATGAGACTCTTAGAAGAGGCGGAATTAAAGGGATTTCAACTGATTCAGGCGAAGACACAGTAGCTCAGTTGGTTAGAGCAATGCCACGGTACGGCAGAGGTCGCGGGTTCAAACCCTGCCTGTGTCAGTTGTTTGAAATCTACTATATAAAAATAAGTCGGGTTTTCCTTCCTGACGATATAAGTCCAGAACGGACGAACCGATTTCCACGGTTTTGCATTCGTTGGAAAGGTCTCGGGCTCCGTGAGGTTTATAGCAAAGAAAATTCAGGAAAATTTAAAGAGAAAAGCGGGAAAATCTTTTTTCACATACAGCGCCATCTCTGATACATAGCATGTACTACGATGGCGAAACGGAGTTCGCCGGGTTTGCTAGTGTCTTATAAAAATAACATTACAAAGCTCTTTCTAATCCCAATCTTCCTGCTATTATTGCTTGTAGGTAACAGGTATTTGCTGGCGTTTTCGTTGAAGCGTAACTTTGACATTCTGACGTACGACCGCTGCAAGCCCAGGACCGATGACCGGATGAAAGACGTGGCGTGTATTGAAGGGATCAGGTAAACTTTGTGCTTTTAAAAACATTCTGAGTATATCAGATCATAGAAAAAAGGAGGTATCATAGCAAATTAGTACAGGAACCACTGTCGCCACGTTCAGAACAGTTTGCGACACAATTACAAGCGCTCCTTGTGAATATAAAGATCTCCCACACATTAAAAATTCCGCACAACCTCAATCTAACACTGTTATTCGTCACTCATCACTAGCACTAAACTAAAACACTGTACCTATTTAATAATTATATCGATCGCGTTCGGTCCATCGCCAGCGTGTACGTTTTAATTACGGTCAATGTGACCAGTAACAGGTAGCAGTCTAAAAACTTTGTTAATCCGCAGGTTCCTAGGAATGCAGTGTGTGATCTTCTCTCACGTGATGTTGATCTACATCTACTCCTATATTGACAATCCTCAGTTCGTTGAAAGGGTAACTATAATACATTTCTATCTTGCAAAAACAGATAAAGAAAGACAGAATTAATTAGTTGGATCTCTAGTACAAGGAAAGTTGAAAAAACTCAATATATTAACATCCGTGTATTATTATGTGTTAATTGAGTTGCTGACTTATTTCATTGCAGTTCCTTAAAATGTTAAGATCCTATGTTTTTAAGAAAAAAAATCCTTTAAAAGTTGGGAATCCAGCCAGCTATTGTGGTGGGTCTTTTCGAATGGCTCAATTCCAGTGGCGTGCCTAGCTAGCAAGCCCGAGGGTATTTGACTTAATTTTTCATGAATGTAAGGGAGTAGCGTACAATAAAAACACTTACATTCATGAAAAATTAAGTCAAATACCCTCGGGCTTGCTAGCTAGGCACGCCACTGCTCAATTCCTAATAACATTCAAGTATATTATCCTGCTATACCTCCCAGATGTACGACCACTTCACGTGGCAAGCGGTGCTGAACTCCCCGCTGTGGCTGCAGGCGTTCTTCGCGATGTCCGGGTTCCTCACCGCGTACGCCGTCCTCGTCTCCTCCCCCACCAAGCCCATCACCTTCTACAAGTGCTTGCTGTCCATCTTCAACAGGTGGATCAGGTGAGAAATGTACAACTGCTGACACGCTGCGTGATATCACCGATAGAACTGCCAATTTGTTTGCGAACGTTCGAGGGAAAATCTCACCGTGACATTCAACGTTCGCAAACAAATTGGCAGTCCTCGCGGTGATATCACGGTGATACCACGCGGCGTGTCGGTGCAAAACAGACAGGCAGGTGGTTGAGACCTGTCATCGGTTTCTGGTCTTCTAACTAAGAATCTCAAGGCTGCGCAAGCCATTTATTTTTCCATACACACGTTGAACTATGTTTGCATAACTAAGTTTGTTTGTGAAGGAATTTTGATGATTTTGAAAAAACTGTACTAGCTAGAAACATCGTTTTATTTTTGGTGCAATATTTGGGTCGATTCCTATCAACTCTAATTATTTCAGATTTTTCGATCTGTAAACTTCGGAGATAAGGGGAGGGGAATGATATTTTTTCAGACATTTTTCATCATATGTTGAAAATTGTGAGACATAAAATAAAATTCAAATATATTTTGAAATGTGCAGATCAAGCCCTTTCATATGATATATCATCTGACCTAGTAACCCCACTTTAAAATTTCGGACCCCCACTCCGGCCCCTTTTGCAATGAAACTAAAAACATTTTTTCACTTCAATCACTTGCAATAAACTTACGACAATATTATTACGTAAATTCATCTCCCTTTCTAACACAGCGGCTCTCGGTGAAATAGCAAGTGTATGCGCACTCTTAATACAATAAACCTCCCTTTAAAACTCAACATCAATATTCCAGGCTGACTCCACTAGCGGTGTTCGCGCTGTGGTTCACGGTGGCGTGGTTCCCACTGCTGGGCGCTGGCCCGCAGTGGTCGTGGCTGGTGGAGCGCGAGGCCCACGACTGCTCCGAGCGGTGGTGGTACCACGTGCTGTACGTGCACAACCACTTGTCCACCGGCAAGTTCTGCATGGGACACACTTGGTAAGTTCATTTAGCAATTTTAGTAGTCTTCAGCGAGATTGGTCCAAAACTCAGTAACAATAACTCAATAGCAGTCGCGAAGGCGCGTGACCTTGTCGCCGCTTTCGAGCAAATTATGTAAGGTGATGTGTTACGGTTACGCGCAACTACCACATCAACAGCGCTCGTTTAAAAATATGACGTATGCAAACGAAATTAAGTTTAATTTTGTATTGCATTGGATGCTTTGACATTGACTGCGAACCAGCGACACGCGTCTGGGAATAAAATGTAATAGATGAACATTTCTATTGACTTATTATTTCGATTTCTGTGATCCAAAACGTTTGGTAATCTGGCGCTGCGACCAGAATTTTGAAAGAGATAAGTTTCATGGTACTGATGTTTTATGTCACGAAGGCGGATTGGTTGTAATTTTGTGTGTAAAATTGTAGATGCACGTGCACATTGTTTCTGTGTGCGTAATCCTTTAGTCACCTATAACTACTTCCCGCTCTCAGGATAATATTGCTGGTGTTACCTATATTTACCTAAATACCATACAACACTGAGCAGTGGGGGCCCAGTGGTAGCGGCCCCGACTTCCAAGTCGTCATGGGTTCGAATCCCGGCAAGCGCACACTTTGTGCAATTTGTTTCACTGTTCGAAAAACAGTGAAAGAAAACATCATGAGGAAACCGGCATATCCTAAAACTAAAAATTCGAAGACATGTGACATCCACCAACCTGGGCCCGCGTGATGGACTACGGGCAACTCCCTCTCACAGAGAGGCCAGTGTCCCAGCAGTGGGAACATTATAGGCTGATTTTAATATGCTATTATGCACACAACACTATTTCTTCCTTCACATTTCCAGGTACTTGGCCGCAGACATGCAACTCCACATAATCGGAGTGTTTCTGCTGCTCATCCTCATGAGGTACAAGCGAGCCACAATCCCGGTGCTGATGCTGCTGGTGGTGGCCTCCTCGCTGGCGGCTGGCCTCGTGGTCTACTTCTACCAGCTGGGACCCATCGTTACAGCGCAGACGCCGGAGTAAGTTTACTGTGAAGCAAGTAGGGTCAAATCGCTGAATGTTCCAAAAGTTGTGTTCTGCCGGCCTAGCATGACCACAATAGAAACGGGTTTTGTCTACAGAAGAATAGACAAAGTGACAGATTGTAGAATGTTTCTATTATTCAGTAGACAACATTCTGATAAGCCAAACACGGGTCGCCGCGTGCTCGTGTAGAACAAATGACGTCTATTCTTTGGTAGAATAGAGATAGAATTGGTTGTGCTAAGCCGGCTCCGGCTGGTGTGTTACTGATTTGGAGTGTGTTATTGAGTGTTACATGTTCTATTGTGTTATAAGTACAAGTAGGACAACCTATATTTTGTACACAGCTGAACATGTAACACACAACAGCACACTTCAAATCAGTAACACACTGGAGGCCCTAGCCAAGTTGCTTTTCTGTTAGCGTTCACGCCAAACGATAAGCACAAAATGTATGGCAATGACATTACCTGCGGAAAAGTCACGTGACCCACAATAATGTCACTTGCAAACATTTTATCCGTAGCGTTTGGCGTTAACGTTAACAGAAAAGTAACTAGACTAGGGGGGCAGAACAAAACTTTCGGTGATTTCACCCATTAGGAACATTATTCTTGAGTTAATATGGAGTGTAAGTGACAGCATAAGGAAAACTGAAACCATGGGTTCAGTACCGTATTCTGAACCTCTCAGCGTTAAAATTTTGCGTTGTATTTAAAAAAAAATACGACTTTCTTGGAAGATTTTTTAACGAACTGCAAACAAAGTTGTAACTTTTTTAAAAGACCGACGCAAAATTTTAACTTGCGGCGTGTCGGTAAGAATTGACAGCCTGTTAGAGACCGTTCCACGTAAGAATTCCCCTAGAAGTTATGTTGGCTCCCCTGCTTGTCATTCCTATTTAGGTCATATCGTTTTGTGTTTTTTGTAGATTTATGTTTTATATTTAGGACGTTAAAAGGTGATGAAAGTGAATTGGTGCTGAAAGAAAACTTCCAACACCGTTACAAACGTTGTAATAAATTGAGATTCAAGGCAGCCAACATAACTTCTATGGGAATTCTTACGTCGAACGGTCTCTAGTCTTGGTAAAGTGAGAGTAGTCAGATGTAATCACCATTTAGTACGTTCTCAATTTCCTTGAAACTGACATAATCTTTATAACAATGGTGCCGATTCTGGCACTAACTAAACTTAATTTTGCTGTATTTTTCTGTCTGATAAAACAAGAAAGAGACGGAAATAAATAAGAGCTGTCTAAATGAAAAGTCATAAAACAAAGTTGTTGTTTATGATGTTAATAATATAGCCCTGCGAGGTTGTTTGTGTTATACAATTGACCCTGTAAATCGTCAGGGTTCTTCGCACCATGTTCGCCGGCTCCAAGATCCTGTCGCTGGTGTACCTTCCGTTCTGGATGAACCTGCCGGGGTACGTCGGCGGCATCGCCACCGCCTTCATCCTGTACCACAACAACATCAAAGGAGAGATCAAGCTTAAAGACAGCAAGGTGAGATAATTAAGGCTACCAACATCGATCACTAAGTGATCGATGGCTACCAATAATTATGATTAAGGGAGGTCGCTCACGGCCACTTATTGCAGTAGCGATACAGTTACAGTTATGATTAGGGTTGGCAGTTTTTTTTAGGCTATATGGGACAAATGCTTACATGGGCAAAAAATTACGGGATTTAATTTTTTTTACTTAATTAGAAAAAAAAACAACAAGAACTTAAAGACAAACAGAAAGAATGTGAGATATTTATTATGCATGAAACAAAAAGGGACAAATAGTTTACTTGATTACTTGGCAACCGTGGATCGATCGATTTACGGGTTAGAGTCAGCCTCGCCGGGAATTTTTTAGTGGATGCAACAAGCTTGATTTTTTTTCAGAATTTCTGATAACGTGGTTGGAAAATTACAAGGGGGGACACATATTTTCATCTCTTAGTTTGATGTAATTATCACTACATACCATTAATCATTTAATTTAATAATTTATTGAACCATTGGTATATGTACATCATTAAGTTCTTTACGGTGGTCCCCAAACTAGGCGAGGCCTGTATCTTGGGGACCAGAGTTGCGATGACATAGGTATAATTATAAAGAGAAAAATCAAAGAGAAAAAACAAACACACAATTTAGGATTATTTAAGCAGTGTAACAAAGTAATGGCTGCTTATAGAAGACATCTATCTATCACCTACAACGTTTCATACAAATTGGTTAAGAACTGTAGATTTGACGAGGGTGTGACACCAGGGACAGACGGACAGACAGACGGATATGACGAAACTATAAGAGTTCCTAGTTTTACTACGGAACCCTAAAAAGCAAACAAGCAACGATCGCCTTTTAGAGTATTAGGACATCGTCGGAGACTACAGAAATTCTCACTTAACATCTGTCGGCCCCAGTGTTTCAACATGCTGTTCCACGCGGCGCTGTTCCTGGGGGGGGCGGTGCTGCTGGCGGGCACGGTGTTCCTGTCGGACTCGCCACTGCCGCAGTGGGCTTCCGCACTCTACGCAGCGCTGGATAGACCCCTGGTGGCTGTGTTCTTCTGTATCTTCATGCTGGGCTGCTTTTCGAGGTGTTGGTGTGAGTATTAGGCTACTTTGGGGTTATATTGGCTATAAGTTTAGTCAGTCGCAATACGAAGGGGTCATTGTACTCATCATTATGAACAACTTTTACTAAGAGACCAACACTGAAATCGAGAAAAAAAATCTCCTGTTCCATACATTTTGTTAAGTATGTGAACATAAGGGGCGACGTTTCACTAAGTTTCGCAGATTGTTCGAGCGCTGCAAAGCGCTGCAGACTCGATCGCACAAAAAGTCTGTCGTCTGCGTCGCCCCTATATGTTGAATTACCGAACAGACAGATAGGCAGACAGGCAGACAGACAAGAAAGCGAGTTAATAGAAACGTAATAAAAAACAACATTTTCTTTAAATCAGGATTAGCTATCTTAATCAACCTTTGTGTTCTAGCTCTCGTCCGGGACTCGCTGGAGTGGCGTGGTTTCCACATCCTGGGCAGACTGTCGTACTGCGTGTTCCTCATTCACTTCATCGTGCTTCGGATCACGTTGGCTAGTAACACGCAGCTGGGGCACGCTTCTGTTCTGTCCATGGTAAGTATTATAAAAGTCTAACTAGAATAGTCTAACTTAGTCTATATACTGTGTGTACATTCTACAATAAATAAATAAACGAATTGTCTTTTGCGAAAAATTTCAGCTTCCAGTAGTAAATGACTCAGGACTTTTCTTTTCATTTGTATTCAGGACTAGCTTCCGCCCGCGGCTTTGCCCGCGTTTTTGGGATAGAAAGTAACCTATGTGTTATTCTGATGTAGGTATAAGCTACATTACTATAAAGTTTCATCAAAATCCGTTTAGCAGTTTTTGCGTGAAAGAGTAACAAACATCCATCCATACATCCTCACAAACTTTCGCGTTTAAAATACCAGCTTCCGCCCGCGGCTTCGCCCGCGTTTTTCGGGATAAAAGATAGTCTATGTGTTATTCCAGACTATAATCTATCTGTGAGCCAAAGAACAATGGCCATTTTGGCCTCGGATAAAACATAAATTCTTATAGAGATAGTAATGTTAGCAAAATGTAGTACATTGTTAATTTAATTAATGGATGACATCAGTTTATTTTTAAAAACCGGGAAATAATAGATAATTATGTCTTCCAAATTATACCATAATGTTTGAAACAAAACGCAGGATAAAATATTTATTTATTAATTATTAATATATTGAATGCCGAACGTAGTTATATATAAATAGGCAAATAAAATGACAAATGTTTCATCGTTATAATTTTTATAAGATTTTCCGAGTCCAAGCATGTTAGGAAAGTGGCCATTGTTCTTTCATCCAAACCGTCCAGCCGTTTCAGCGTGAAGAAGTAACAAACATACACACACACAAACTTTCGCATTTATAATATTAGTGGGATTAGTAGGAATAGTATTTTGTGGTTTCAGTTGTTTTAAAATTCCATTCTTTCAGCTATCTCTCCTAATAACATCATCAGTGCTGAGCTACATCGCATCAGTGCCGCTCTGTCTGCTGGTGGAACTGCCTCTGATACAGCTGTGGAAGGCCGTCACAGACAGTGATGGTCCTGAGAGGCGACCCTCAGTGCCAGCGGACCCTACTGGGAAGTCGTTTGACCTGGTCTCGCAGATTAGGAGACGGACTGAAGCCTGAGACTGCAGAAGACTTGGCTGTAATGCTGGTTGTAAATATTAGCTTAAGAGAACTTGTGAGTTCAAAATGTCTCGTCCCATATTTTCTTATAAGTAGGTCTGATTTTAAGTAGGGTAATGCTGGTTGTAAATATTAGCTTAAGAGAACTTGTGAGTTCAAAATGTCTCGTCCCATATTTTCTTATAAGTAGGTCTGATTTTAAGTAGGTACTTACTTTGTAGTATAGATTTAAATAAGTAGTTAATTTGAAAATGTTTTTATATTAAAAATGTTTATTTTTCATTATTATAGAATTAATTTTTACTGTTTTTTTTACTCTTTAAGATTAATTTTAGAATACCTGACATAGTAGAATACTTAATGTTTTTTTTAATCATATTTTATCAAAAGCAAAATAGTGCTCTGTCACGGTTTGTCCTGCGTTACTACTGTGCATCTCGATGAAGTATCTAAGCCCTGATTGAGTAGCCAATTCCTTGGCATTTTACTTCTTAGGGCCGTACCTCACCAGGTTGCGATGGCGACATTACCGGCAGCGTAAACTTGGCTACCTCTGGCAACCGGAGGTCGCCAAAGACATATAGGGGAAGTAGGTATCTTCATAAAAACGCATCGCGCGCGGCTTGTATGTACATGGCACACTTAAACACTATCTCGACCTGTTCCGTCTCGAAACGGGTCGAGATTGTGTTTAAGTGTGCGTGCGGCGACGCATAGATACTTTGACGCACACGTACATACAAGCCGTGCGCGGTACTTTTTTAAGATGATACCTACTTCCCCTATTTATACTATGCCAAAGAGTAGCCAAGCCAGTATCTGTGGCGACGCATCACGCCAAGCGCGCCTTGCACTGCTAGTGGGGCATCGATAGCTCGATAGTGGCCATAGACTATACACTAATAGTGGCTACGCTTTCAACTTGGTGTTGATTATTGAATGTAATGATAATGATGATAATGAAAATGTATGAATGTAAATATATTGAAATGTATGGCAGCTACGGACTGGCTAATACGTAGCCAGTCCGTTACTGCCATACATTTCAATATGAATTGTTTACCTACTTAGCTGGCGTTCGGTGAGGTAGGTACGTGCCTTAACTATGAGAATCAAACAATACATCTGGCAACATTTTATTTATTTCTTCACAAACAAGTCAAGTAAAATGGTCCATCAACATTATTTACATTATCTATTAATTTATTCACTTTTGCTTAAACCCGTTTTATTTTGCTTACCTAACATGACACGACGCCTATGGTCTTGAATGGGGTAAGCATTATACATACCTATATAGTACACATCTCAGATCATAGAAACAAGGAGATATGCCACCATAGCAAATTAGTACGGGAACAACAGATGCCACTTTTAGTACATTTTTCGACACGATTACAAGCGCTCCTTGTGAATAAAAAGATATCCCACACATTAAAAATTCCGCACACCCTCAATCTAACACTGTTAATCGTCACTCAACACTAGCACTAAACTAAAACACTGTATTTATATCAGCGATAGTATTCGGTTCGTCGCCAGCGTGTACTTTTGTATTAAGCTCAAAAAGTTCAAATTAAAGTATCAAGCTCAATAGCGCCTTGGCACATCTCCCATGTTTCTATGATCTGAGGTACACATAAATTTAACCAGTTAAGTCTAAGGCCATGTTGTTTCAACTAACAGTTACGTATCTGTAACCGTCAAATATGGCGGCTTGTACGACAATTTCATACTGACTTAACGATTACGTACTGACTTACGGATACAGATGGTTTGAAGCAACCCGCCCTAAGTGATAGAGGGCAACCCAAATTCAGACTTTAGGCTAATCCTGCGAATTGTCTTGTGGAAAAACCCAATAACACTGTCCAATCCGGGAATCGAACCCAGGCCCCCACGCTCAGCAGTTGCACTTGTGGCCACTACACTAACGACGAGACTACATTACAATTTTTTCGAGGGACACATTGATGGAGGTACCTATTAAATAGGTATTCGATACTATACTGGCGTGCAAAAATAAGTATCACATTTAGTACGAAGTGGTAGTAGAAAGTGTAGTACTTATTTTTGCAGGCCAGTATAGTTCGATTAACCACGGGGCCAACCTTGAAATCACGAAAAAAATTCCGCCGTTCCATTATTTTTTTGTGGAGTAATATGTATATTTTTGTATGGCGCCACAGAAATCTAAATTAAAAGTCAATAGAAATATTATCCACTAAATTTAATTCCCAGACGCGTGTCGCCGGTTCACAGTAAATCATAAATGTCAAAGCATCCAATGTCTTATTATTTCTGTGTATGGCACAGTTGATATTTTTTCCGTGATTCCGAGGTCTCCCCCATATATCTTTTCACACCTCTCTTTGTTTGCCTATTCCGGCCAATTTTTCCTAACACATCCAGCTAGTCTGTTCTGTAACGACGCGCCGCGTAAATTCTTCGCGAGAACAGGGCCCCAATTCTGCCTTTGCAATTGTGTATGAATGGTGTCATAATGACACCATAACGGTCAAAACCTAAGCGCTCATTGGCTTAGAGTAAGACTATCTGTTTCGTCATTGGTCAAAACGATGTCATTGAGAGACCATTCTGACACGATTACGACAATTGCATTAGTAGACTTGGGGGGTGCTATCATGTCATCGTGCTTGTAGCTTAGGGATTGACAAAAGTACAATCTTAATCGATAGTTTAAATATCATGCGTGAGAATACTCCCTCAGTGATAACGTCTGAATCCGCGTCATCGCGCAAACTTTTATTTACATATACAAAAAAAATATTAATTTTTATACGGGCAGGCACTCGATATGAGTCCTTGAAAATTAATAGGAACACCAGAGCACCACATTTTAATAACTTATTTATTAAAACACCCTATTGTTGCCGACTCTCATAAGCACCAACTAAACTAATATTATAGAGTATTGCTGTCTTTTTCTAAAAGACTGCACGAGAAAAGGACAAGTGGCGCTTTGCTGTCAAACTAAATTACGTCTTGATTTGAATAAACTTCAACGTGCTTTTAATCGTCATGTTCCGACGTGTCGTCGAAAATCGTAAGAAAATTTTAGTCCAACTAATTTTACAGCTCTTTATTTCCGTATAAAGTAAGGTTAGTTGGTGCAGAATAGAATCGGCACCTTTGTTTCATATGAAATTTTGTATTTGCACTATTATTAACTATTTTCACAGCATCTTAACTATTATTAAACTTCTTTGCTTTCAATTTTCTTAGGACTGTCTGTAATCTTTTCATCTTTTGTTTGTGGAGATTCTTCGTCAACCTCTTTGACTGGTGCTGGTTTAAAGTATTCTCGGATGAGGCTTCCAAAAGGACCTTCTACCAGGATCCAGAAGAAGAGAGCAGCTACGAAGGTGAACACCAGTGTTGATATAACTTTTTCCGTCTGTGAACATGGAAAATAATATATTTTAGAATGTTGCGTCTCCGTCCTGTGAAATAGACCAATCATGTAATGAAAACTTAAAAGTCTCGTGTCAATCGATGTGATTACTTAAGTTGCTTCGGTCAGCCAAGCGAAGCCAAGCGTAAGTGAGAAGATAACCTACTTCCCCTATTTATACGATGGTTGTGGGGCGTAAGGTCAGCAGGCGCAATTTGTTTCATCTTCACAGCTCTACAAACGGTAAAGGAAAATATCGTGAGAAACCGGCATGTCTTAGAAACAAAACTTCGAAGATATGCGACGTCCATCAACCCACACTGGGCCTGCGTGATGGGTTACAGACGTTATGGTCTACTCTCACAGAGAGGAGGCCGGAGTTCCAGTGGGAACATAATCAGCTGATTATGTATGTATGATGCATCGCTAAATCACGATATGTAAGACTAGCTTGCCCCGCGGTTTCACACCCGTTGCTCGACTGCTAAGGGTCATAGCGTGATGTTAAATAGCCTATACTATTCCTCATGAATCTGGCTATTATACCCAAAAAGATTTTTTTAAAACCGACTGGTAGTTCCAGAGATTAGCGCGTTTAAACAAACTCTTTAGCTTTATAATAAAGTAAGAAGAAGATAGAAGAAGTAAGTAAGTATAGAAGATGGGCCTTATTAGCCTGAAATTAATGAGCAAATAAATAAAAATGAGGAGTAACTGCTAATACTTACAAATGTCAAGAAATAGACGGTGAAGGTGTGGGTCCGCATCGCCACCTGGTTCCTGATGAAGACGACGTGCAGCAGGTAGGCGCTGAACGACAGCCGGCTCGGCAACGCCCAGCCGTGCCACTCCAGGATCGACCGGTAGAAACCTGGGGTGGAAGAAATTAATTAATGAATAATGGAGGTGGAAGGAATCATTATAAGTTTGAAACTTAATGTTCTTGTCTAACTCAATGGTCCACAAACCTTTTGTGTTCAAGGAGGAATATTTTTGAGGTATCTGCACCAAATGAAAAATCATTTTTTACATCCTTACAACATAATAATAAGCGACAAAATAAAAGCGCGCGGTGAATTTAACTTGAATCCCCTTACTTACATATAGACGATGATTAAATTAAACAGCTCTTACCTATATCAATTTGAAATTAATATAACAAAATAGTATAACGAATAGGTTTATAGAATTTTATTTCTCATAAAGAACAGAGTTCACTTGCAATAGTTGAACTATCCTTGCCATTTGTCTGACAATGAATAGAGATGACAATTGACATAAGAGCTGATTAATTTAATCATCGTCTATAAGTAAGGGGGTTAAAGTTAAATTCATATAATAATGATAGTTGTATATTTAATGAGTGGTTAAAGTTAAGAGACGTCTAACAGTAAGGGAGTAAGAGATAACTTTATTTTTCCGAGGCACACCAACTATGGACCACGGTACTCAAGTGTGCCGCGGCACACACTGCGGAACATTGGTCTAACTAAAGAAATAGTTATGTCGTACCTTCAAACTGTATGATGACGCCCAGTATAATTGTGCCGATGATGATGCCGAACACTGGCTTCAGGAGAGCGCTATACAGCAGGTTGATGTACAGAGGCGGTGGCGGAGCGAAGCCGTAGTACACGGTGCCAGTGTAGGAGCACACTAAGCCCAGCGGGAACAACGTCCAGTACAGGTAGCGGTATTTCTGGAAAGGAGACAATTCATAAGAGGCGCAACCCCAGATCATAGAAACAAGGGAGATGTGCCAAGGCGCTATTGAGCTTGATGCTTAAATTGTCCACATTGGGCGTAGTACAAAAGTACACGCTGGCGACGAACCGAACACGATCGATGGTACAGTGTTTTAGTTTAGTGCACTGTTGAGTGACAATTAACAGTGTTAGATTGAGGGTGTGCGGAATTTTTTATGTGTGGGAGATCTTTATATTCATGAGGGGCGCTTGCAATTGTGTCGAAAAATGTACTAAAAGTGGCGACAGTTGTTCCCGTACTAATTTGCTATGATGGCATATATCCTTGTTTCTATGATCTGAGGGCGCAACTCATAAGAGGTGTTGCAAAGGGATCTCAAAGAAGACTGGCAGACGCCCTTAGAAAGCTGGGCTTCAGATTGTGTAAGTCGTTATAGATATGAAATTAGTTTGGTGTGATCGAGTATTTCAAGAATATTTTTTTTTTTTTGCAATTATAATACGCAATTGGGTTAAAGATAAATCTTTGTATTTATGATAGTTAGGTTAAGTATGGTGTGAATGATCCAATAAGGTACAGCCCGACTAATGAGTTCTCAATTCAAAGGTTTTAGTTGCTGTCGACATGATATTCTGTGGAGGCACGCGCCAGCCAGCATGCGACTTCCGCTGCTGGGCTTAGGCGCCAATGTTGTTTGTTTTTGTTTTATTGGTCTTTTCAAAATGTCAACGGCATAATCATTTTATTTCTTATTTATTTAGGTTTTTTATTGCAATTGTTAATCTCTAACATAAATTAGCCAAATAACAATTAAAATATATTTTTATTTTTGGTTAATCTTTTATTACTGTAACACATCAAGCCTAAACCGCCAATGTCCTTTCGAGTTAACCGAGCGAGTCGCGGTAATCAGATCCCGCTCGCGACATTAGATTCTTGAAAAATCTCTTATATATTTAAAAACATAGGAAAATATGTGTTTACCCGGAAACTCTTGGGGTTGCCGCCAGCCTTCTGCCAGTCGTAGACCATGTAGCCCATGGTCATGCCGATGATGTAGCCGGTCAGGTTGGTGTGCCCTCTCTTGTACACCTCATTAAACGTGGGGTCGTTCATGAAGATAGTGAGCGCGAACCTGGATGTATAATTACATATTATACAGAGGCTCATAAGAGGCGTATATAAAGAGATTTCAAATTTCGACTGAAGCGGGCGAGACGCGGTAGCTCAGT
The DNA here is from genome assembly GCA_948465475.1 of Thalpophila matura. Lineage (NCBI taxonomy): Eukaryota > Metazoa > Arthropoda > Insecta > Lepidoptera > Noctuidae > Thalpophila > Thalpophila matura. The sequence goes on from OX419191.1 coordinate 15,986,256, forward strand.
TGGCAGAATATTGCCACAGTTCGGCAGGTCGCGGCTACATATACCATTCGTGTCAGTTGATTTTTGAAATCTCTTTGAAATTTAATAACATAAGTTATGTTTTTGGTCAAATGACCGATGAATTTTTTGGTCAAATGACAAATGAAATGGCCGCCGCGCCCATTACACAGAGTTCATCTATGTCGTTAAAAAACTACAATATGGGGAACAAATCTTAAATTTTTGAAAGCTATTTTTTCTGGATGCATTGAATGTGAAAATTCTACAAAAAAATATTTTGTAATATCTTTATTTACCTCTTGAATTTCGTAGTTGGTTTTAATGTAAGTACACGTAGGTACATTGCTTTAATAGAATTCATGAAAAATTAACATATACCGGGTGGCAGGTTAGACAGTGGAAATATTTAAAGGGGTAAATTGTAGGTACTTATAAGCTGTTCCATACATTTTGTTGAGTCAAGTGAACATAAATGTATGGAATAGCTGTTTTTTTTTCCATAATAAAAGTTGTTCATAATGATGAGTCCAATCATCATCTGCCTAGCCTTTTCCCAAATTATATTGGGGTCGGCATCCAGTCTAACTAGTTTTGGCTGAATATCAATATTTGATGAGTGATGAGTACAATTACCCCTTTAAATATTTCCACTGTCTAACCTGCCATCCTGTATATAAGCACCTTTTTATACTATTTATTCAAAATGTTTTAATCAAGCTTATTGCCATTAAAACCATAAAAAGAAAGATTTGATTTCAAGAGTGGCGTGCCTAGAGGGCAAGCCCGAAGCATTTTTCACGTTTTAGAGAGCATTTTCAGTTCAACATTAATGTAAATGATTTTTAATGTACGTACATTGCTTTAATAACGACATTAACTCACTTGAATTCATGAAAAATTAACTAAAGCCAAAAAAATACGTTGGGCTTGCCCTCTAGGCCCTACTCTCAAGATAATCTTCCGTCAAACTTACTCGGGATCAACAATTAGAACGCCGTGCAGGTCTCGGTAGTAAGTGATGAGCGTGTGCATCACTATTCCTCCCACGAACAGGAGGCTCAGCACCACCTTCCTAGTGCGAACAGTTCTGCAGATCAGGAACACGATGGCGGCCATGTAGTACAGCTGAGTGTCGCACGCTAAATACCTGGTGACAAAAACGTCTGACTTCATAAATCCTACATCGCGCAAGTAGAGTTTTCACGATAAGTATTATACAGAAACCGTCAACTGTCGGGGTAGTGGCCCGCGAGACAATACACCCGGTCTGGTCCTCCCTTTTCGATGGAGGGACATTTCAACTTATTCCTCCATTCCCCAAACGGTCAAGTGCAAGATGTATTTGAGCACCAAGGGCTTTGTACCGTTCTGCTGCTTACTTCAGCATTAGTAGTTGCTGAAATATGCAGCTGTGACAGCTGTTCACGTAGAAAGGCGCGGTGGCGGGTGCGGGCGCGGAGACGTGACGATTTTGTGTTCACATTGGCCGCCAGGCGTTTGCGCGATTTCGCCGCTAGCGACAAGTTCTTACTGGTTGAACTTACCTGACGTCGCGAGTGAATCGCGCGCTCCGCCGCTAGTGCGACGTGAACACACACAAACATCTCACGCGTTTGAACACACACAATCATCTCACGCGCTAGCTTGCCCGCTACTTAGATCGCACGTGCGTTTCGTACGTGAACACTTGGACATTACGCCATATGTTTGATATTTCGTGACCGCGCCCGCGAGTCTTCATGAACGAGTACACAGACAGACGAAGTCGCACCGTAAGGGTTCCTTTTTACCATTCTGGGATGGAACCCTAAAAATGAAATTATTTAACTTAATTCTTGGTAGTCGGATTAGGAGAACACTGATGGGCAGGGACCACAGAAATATAAATTATAAGTCAGCAGTCGCAAAGGCGCGTGACCTCGTCGCCGCTTTCGAGCAATTTATTTAAGGCACGTGGTGTATTCAAGAGCGCGCGTATAAAAATGTGACATATGTGAACGGAAATAAGTTTAATTTATATTGCTCTGGATGCACTGACATTGACTGCGAATCGGCGACACGCGTCTGCCTTAGAGAATATACCCCTGCCTGTATATTCAGCCGGTCGATTCTGTAAAAATACCGTGAAAACTTAGGTGAAGTGAGTTTGTTTTTGCTAGGAATTGACACTATTGACAGCTCACTCCACGCTCACTTCACCTAAGTTTTCACGGTGAGATGGTTACAGAATCGCACTGCTGTACCATTACGCCGCGTGATATCACCGCGAGTACTGCCAGTTTATTTGCGAACGTTCGAGGATCTCACCGTGACATTCTCCCTCGAACGTTCACAAACAAATTGGCAGTTCACGCGGCGTGTCGGTACAGATAGACAAGCTGTGCCAGCGACTTACCAGGCGTGCGTCATACATTCAGAGTCGTCAGAGTAGTTGTTAATGTACAGCAGGTGCTTCCACCAGTCTCGCCGGCAGTGATACATTTCTCTGCCAACAACTTTCTGTTGAGAAAAGACTTGAGTTAGATAGGAATGAAATGCAAAGATTTAAGAGTCTTTTTAAAATTTTGTGGGTTACCAAACTGTTTTTTGTGCGTAACACCCACAAAATTTGAAAATGAAAGATTGTAGCTATGCGCCTTCACCGTACCTACATCGCGACAAAATGTGTTCATATTGAGATAAGTTAGCTCACACATCCCTCCATCCATGACAGAGAACGACAGTGTGCAATATTCGGTATGAGTGAGCGAGACAATACTGTATTTGATACCTACTTCAGATGTCATTGAAATTGACTTTGAAAGAAACGTGACCATATTTTGATACGGTAGCATCTAATATCAATCGAAGAATTTCATATTTTCTTCATAACTATACATTTTTTCATTTTAGTTTCTTTTTTGCACACTTGCTTTTCCATTTCACTTTCGTCAGTGGCAGAATTGTCGGCATCGGCATTGTTTGCCATATCTAAAAATAGAATAGAATCTAATGATTTAAATCTTTGATAAAATGGAAATAATTACGGGATAATAAAGTAAAAATAATAAAAATTTGCGCATAATTTGTAGAAGCTGAAATCGTGTATATAAAATATTAAAGAATATGATTCGTTAAAGGTTTCAAGTCTTTTATGATACATAATAATTTACATATTTATAAACGTAGGTAATTTGTGTTCAAATAAATGGAGATGAATGTTTTGATAGGTTAGGATAATTACTTGATTGGTTTGATAGGCTCTATCCAATTTCGTGCATGTCCTATCATTTAAGCTTCAGAATACGCAGAAAAAGATACTGCTACGTCATTTGTACGAACCTCAGACCCATCAAGTATATTGCGACTTGTTTCTATTTTGCTCTCGTAATAGAAAATGTAGCACCTACTAGCAAAATGGCGGTTTCAAGAAAAAAGCGTTTATCAGACAATTTTCACACAAATGCTGCAATTTTCCTTATTATTTGATAAGTTCCAAAAAGATTTTTCATTGATTTTTTCTAGGTAGGTACTTACTTCCTGATGTAATTTTTGATAGAAACGGAAAACCGTAAAAATTACAATTATACTGCATTATCGATTACGAGGGCAGTATTGTAGTTTATTGTACTAATTGATTTTGAAATAAAATACCTAAATTGACATGTAAGGTTAACATAAAAACTTGCCATCCAATACGGTCCTGAAGTGATCCGCCCAAACCAAGTCGCTGTCAAGGCTAAGATGACGGCGTACGATGGAGTCAATCTGCAATAAATATTGTTAGCATGCATTTTGTCATTAATCTTTATATTTTTCATAATATGTAGCAAAATACAGAGAGGCTACCTACTTGTATTTTTTATCTAAACTACTTAATTATACTTTTACTATGGGACCAACCAGCTGTTGCACACGTTTGTGTACTACACTCTTTGTATGGAACAGCTCATTTTTTTTTCGCGGTATCAGAGTTGGTCTCATAGTAAAAGTTGTTCTTAATGATGAGTACAAAATGACCCCTTTTTGGGTTTCGCATTAACTAAGACTAACGTTGTATAAGAGACTAGTTGTGCCTTGCAATGCCCTTTTTTTTATCATAAAACTTCCTGAGCGTCCCCACAATAACTTTACAAAGTTTCAAGTCTGATTTTAGTTTTTCGTGAATAAATGAAACTGATTCTACAACCTGACTTTAAACATCTAACATATAGTAATAATTCGTCCATCGTCGAGGAGAGACAACAAGACTTATAATTGTACAATCAAACAAGCTTACCTGTAAGTGATGTTCGATTGAAATTATAGTCTTGTTGTCTCTCCGAAGACGATGGAACCCTCCCATCCCGTAATGTATTTTCATAATTAAAAATGGAACCCCTACTCAGTTATAGAATCAGGAGAGCTCTGAAACGAATGACAGTCAACAGGAACAGGAAGCGGGAAGTGCAGAGGTAATGGATGCATTCAAGATGATAAAATTTAGTAAAATTTTCTTCTTTTAACTTATGTGGCGTTGAAGAGCATGAGACATACATCACACTGTTTGTTAGTCTTGCTAAAACTCGAAAACGGCTGGACTTATTGACTTGAAATTTTGTACAGTTGCTGTAGAGAAGCCAGGGAAGGTTTAATCACCGAGCATTGCAACTGCAATGCATGCCGGGCATAGCTAGTTGATTTATAAATATAAAGATTTAATAACCCTCCTTCTGGCGCAGTCGGGTAAAAACAAGCAATACAAGCGGGAATCGAAAAACTGTCGTTGATGATTTTCTATTAAAATGGTACTAAGAGTTTGGTGCCAAAATAAGCCAACAATTCCTCACCTCAACCATCTCATTAAGAATTGCTTCGGCAGCAGCTTCCACGATGGTTCACGTTTCTCTGAGTATATCATCCAGTTGTACACTAGGAGAAACGATGAGATTAACAGAAACGTTTGCATTATCAGTGTTCCGTTCGTGAATACGTGATACGGTTCCAGAGAGTACATCTGAAATTAAGAAAATATCTTTATCATCGCATTTGCATTTTGTGAAACCAAAGTTTTCTTTGATGCTTACTTGACTTCTATTTAAAGTTACTATGTATTATTACTTACATACTCAATATACTCTGGGTTTTGTACTAAAAAGAGGCCGGGCATAATTGCGTGGCTTCCAACGACGAGGAGCGTATTCAGAACTCTGGAACAAATAAGTAATATGATATTGATAAATAAAATAAATAAATAATTTTAAAAAAACAAAAACTCGACTGCAAAAAAACAACAAAAAAGTTCAAAACAAGATCTCTTTTCAAGCAGTCTGATGCAGTTGTGCCAGCATCAGACTGCTTGAAAAGATCTTGTTTTGAACTTTTTAGTTGTTTTTTTCTGCAATCGGGTTTTTTTATTATTTAAATTTTTGAGATGTCTAATATAATATTAAAATAATTAATATTATAGTTTTCACTGTAGACCAACGAGGCATTCTTAAAAACTTGATGACGATAAATCACCTGACACCGTGAAGTCCCTTCAATGCTTGCAAACGAGCTTCTTGACCTTCAGCTGCACTTGATATCAGTTTTTTCCAATTCCGACGTATTGAGAAACAGTATAAAAACCTGAGACCTGCAAATGATGTAACATAAGATATTTTTTAGCTAAAGGAAGAGAAGAATCAGGGGTCGAGGAAGTGAAGACCTATCATTGTGACGATCGCTCGAATCATCCTGGAACAATGATAGCTCTCACTCAGCCCCAACTCCTAGTAGAACGTAGTATCTTTTCTAGCGAGAGGATGGAATAGATTAATTTTGTTATTTATTATTGGATAGCCAACAATATGCTCCTGTATATTAATAACAATATAAGAAGCCAGTTTTACATAGTAAACTCAAATAAAAAAAGCTATATAAATTAAAACACACCTGTATTATCCTTACTCTCTTCTAAACAGGAATCGCAAACGCTTGCGACAAGGTTTGCCATCAATATAGCGGCGCACACCACTCCCACAGCCATATCCACATAATCTATTGGCTTGTTCTTTTCTCGTTTAGAACATTCTGAGTTATCCAATACTTTTGCTTTTAATTTGTACCTGTTATAAAGGGATTCGTTGAGGCATGCCTCAAGGGTCGGTATTAGGTCCCCTTTCGAAACGTTGTAGAACTGTTCGCATGTTTGAGTGATGCATATGCCATGACGTAGTCGAGTATGGTTGTAATGTGTAGTTTTATGTGCTGAATATTCCTGTAATCAAGCGATTTTGATAAGTCGAAATGCAAAAAATACACACAGTATATTCTAGGTTGTTACTGACAGCAGGTGACAATACATTTTCGTGCGTTGCGTGATGTTAAATAGCCTATTCCTCATGAATCTTAATATCATATACAAACAGATTTTTTTAAATACGATTAGTAGTTCCAGAACATTCACGCGTTTAAATAAACAATCAAACAAAAAGTAATCAAAACCTACTCGTGGTAATTTATGTAAGTAGTTCGCGCTTTATCTTCCTACCGTTTGGGATTATATCAATAGAACCACAACGACGAAGCATCTACCAACCAGACCGCGACAGTCTTTTATATTTTTAAAACGGACCTCCAATAAAACTAATTGGTGACCCCTTAGAGGACAAGCAGGTCCCCGCTGTCAACACAGCGGAAGTTCTAAACCATGAAGGTCTATAGAAAACTTACTTGTATCATAGTCAAGAGCGGGCTTGGCTCGTCCGAGACCAGAACGAGTTCTGTGGTGCAGTACAGGCCTCCAGGATTATCGAAGCATTGTTCGTAGTCGTCCAAGTGGTATATTGGGGGCATGCGAGCGAAGTCCGTGGCTGGAGAATTAAGACAATGTTAGGAACTCTGATATATAGAAACAAGGAGATATTATGTTATCACAGCAAATTAGTATGGGAACCGCTGTCGCGAGCACACAGTTGGGTCTATACTCAGATCATAAAAACAAGGGAGATGTGCCAAGTCGCTATTGAGCTTGACGCTTGTTTGGTCCCATTGGCGACGGACCGAACGCGATCATAATATAAATACAGTGTTTTAGTTTAGGGCTAGTGATGAGTGACGAATAACAGTGTTAGATTGAGGGTGTGTGGAATTTTTAATGTGTGGGAGATCTTTTATATTCACAAGGAGCGCTTGTAATCGTATCGCAAACTGGTTCTAAAAGTGACGACAGTGGTTCCCGTATTAATTTGCTATGATGGCAATTTGTTTTTGAGGGGTTTCCAAATGGAAGTTTACCAAATGGGCTGTCGCCGCATTATCTCCTTTTTAGGGTTCCGTACCAAAATGGTAAAAAAGGAACCCTTATAGTGCGACTTCGTGTGTCTGTCTGTCTGTCTGTCTGTCACACCTTTTTATTTCAGCAACTACTAATGCTATCGACTTGAAATTTGGAACAGTTATAAAGAATGCTTGTCCAACTTTATTGCAAATGAAAAAAATAAAAAAATAGTTTTATTTTCATTGCAAAAGGGGCCGGAGTGGGGGTCCAAAATTTCAAAGTGGGGTTACTGGGTCTAGTGACATATCATATGAAAGGGCTTGATCTGCACATTTCAAAATATATTTTCATTTAATTTTATGTCTCACAGTTTCCGACATATGATGAAAAATGACTGAAAAAATACCATTCCCCCCCTTATCTCCGAAGTTTGCGGAGTGAAAAATCTGAAATAATTAGAGTTGATAGAAATTGACCTAAATATTGTACCAAAAATAAAACGATGTTCCTAACTAGTACAGTTTTTTAAAAATCATCAAAATTCTTTCACAATAAACTTAGTTTTGCGGTCCGGTTTTTTTCACTTTATACGTCCAAAACTGATACGGAACCCTCGGTGCGCGAGTACGACTCGCACTTGGCCGGTTTTTCTATGTTCTGAGGGTCTATATGACCGGCAACTTTTTGGAACGCGTGTACCTACCTATATTCACAGAAATATTGTCGACGTTGGCGTGTTTACTTAATATGATTATTTATTACGATATTTGGAAACAATGGCGATGACCTTCTCTTGTCTGTATATTGTTAATAATGATAATTATTTTTATTATCATAAGTATTTTTTACTTGCCAAAAAGATCACATGTGGATTAAATAATCTTATAGGTACCCGCTAAAGTCTTCATAATTAGCAATTATTTTAAAATTTTAAGTTATGTTAATTTTGCACCATGCTAAAAAACTTCAAGGATTCAGCTAATTTAATTTACCTGAATCTATAGTTTAAGTTGTTTAATTACGTAATTACTTAGTTTAATTAGATTCTAGATCCTAGTGAATATTCTGGGCAAAGAAGACTAGGGTAATAAATATTTAAGAGATTCTCAAAAATGGAATGTCGCTAGCAGGATTTGAACCTGCGATCTCTGGCGAACCGTGCCGAGACTTTAGGGTTTACTGAAACACCGTCCTCTTTGCTCGTTAGTAGCTCAAGTACCTACCACAGAAGGAGAATATGACACAAAAGATTTTACCAACTCTTTACAAGATTCCAAAGTTTTTATGTCTATTAAAACGGTCATTCTCCGGTGTCCCAATGTTTGGTTGATTTCGGTGGCACATTTTTTTCTATTACTTAATTACGACATTTTAACAGGAAATATGGAATCTAGATTTAACTTAGAGAGTATTGGTAGCACCCTCTGCTACCAATACTCTACAGATATTTCCTTTAAAATGTCTTAGTTAATCAGAGAAAATTGTGCCACCGAAATCAACCAAACAATGGGACACCGGAGAATGACTCAAATACCATATAAGAGACTAGCACTTTTCCCGCTACTTCATGCGCGTGGCCCACACCATATTTGTTTGGAGGAAATATTCCTTGAATACCTTATATTCAAGGAATGTTTCCTCCAAACAAATATCTAGGTCCATCGGTTTAGGGTGTCAGTAAGTCAGTCACGGTACGGTTTTATAAGTATGGAAGATTTAGAAACAACTGAAACGAGGGATTTGTGCCCGCGACCTCTCTCATACCGTGGATTCCACTCTAACCATTGAGCTGCGGTGTCACAACAGCGTCAGCTGTTCCATGGTATTTATTTTCACATAACTCAACAAAATGTATAGAACAGCTGTTTTTTTTTCGCGATTTCAGGGTTGGTCCCATAGTAAAATAAGTAGGTTATACAGGGTGGCAGATTAGACAGTGGAAATACGAAAAGGGGTCATTGTACTCATCATTGTTCAAAAAGTGTGTTATTATGATTTGATCAATTAGTCGACCCATCTCGAAGCAGTCCACAATTGTCCACAGTAGGTGCCTAATGGATATGGGTCTCTCATAGCTTGGGTGATACCACCATACCCGCTTCTACATCCATTAACTAGACTCGCCCAATGACATGGGTCTCATATTATAGGGGGCAAGCCTGTTGCCATTGACCGGGAACAAATCCAGGGCCCTAATTCTGCTATTGCAATTGTGTAATGTGTAAATAACGGTCAAAACCTAAGCGGTCATTGGCTTAGAGTAAGACTATCCCTTTCGCCATTGGTCAAAACGAAGTCATTGAAAGACCATTCTGACACGATACGGCTGCTACCGAGAATTCCATTGACAATAACACTGCCCAGGAATCGAACTTATCCAGTGAGGCACTCAGTTTTATTATGATCTACATCCTAACTATCACGAAATACACAAAATAACAATGCAGGCTGATTATCTAATTGCGTAATCAAAAATTATAGAAAGAATACCTACTCAAAAATAACAATAGAATTTAATTAGGTACATACCTAAGTTGTATGTTGAAAAACATTTTTCAAGATAAGCTTTTATTATGATCACTTCCTAGCTCCATCATGAGACCCTAGACATAATTTAGGTCTATAGTCCTTGTTCAAGACAAAACCTAACGAGCGCAAACACGCTGGAGTTATGTTAAGAAGTTGAGGGGTACCTATAGCCACCGCCAGGCTCCATCATGAGACCACTTCCGTGGTACCATGAATATTATTGCATTGTCATCGAAGTGATATATGCGTTTCAAAGGACGTTAGTAGTTTTGGGCTTGATATGGTACAGTAATAAAAGCTTAGCCAAAAATAAATTTTAATTGTTCTTTGCCTAATTTATCTTAGAGATTAAGAATTGGAATCAAAAATCGAAATAAATAAGAAATAAAATGATTATGCCGTTGACATTTTGAAAAAACCAATAAAATGAAAACGGGTGCATGCTGGCTGGAGCGTGCCTCCACAGAATATAATGTTGACAGCAACTAAAACCTTTGAATTGAGAACTCATTAGTCGGGCTGTACTTCATTGGATCATTCACACCGTACTTAACCTCACTGTCACAAATACGAAGATTTCTCTTGAATCCAATTACGTACAAAAACAAATAAAAAATGAATTTAAATACTCTTGAATTACTCGATCACACCAAACTAATTTCGTATCTGTACCGACATACACAATCTGAAGCCCATCGTTCTATGGGCGTCTGCCGTGTCCTTTCCGCTCAATATTGGTCGGGGAGAACTGGTCAAAAATTAAGTTTCAAGATTTCGCTTCATACACACGGCAAGTTAATTAAAAGCTTGTAATAAAATTCGGCAGATGCTGGGAAAGTTCATTTTGTTTAAATAATAAGTACACACTTACCATTGAGCTCATATATGACAGCTGCACAACTTCGAAACAAAACAAATAATAACAATTTGTTCAACATTTTGTTGTCCCACTCAAACTGCGACACACGACATTTTCAAATAAAATCCTAAGTAAAACTAAGTTGCGCTCAGATATTTCCTGATTTAAGTAATGTTATATACCGCTGTTTTAATGCTTTTATTATATGGGTTAGATTATGAAGTATTTTTTTTTTCTTTTGTATGCGACGAAGGAGGCATACAGCGTACGGACTCGATGGCAAGTGGTCATACCGTGCCTATGACACGCTCGGAACACCGAGTATCACATGCGCGTTCATCTGCCTAGCCTTTTCCCAAATTATATTGGGGTCGGCATCCAGTCTAACTAGTTTTGGCTGAATATCAATATTTTACGTGGAGCGACTGCCATCTGACCTCCACAGCCCAATTAATGGGTAATACCGGTATTCGAATGTTAGACCAGCTGTCAGACTTAGGGCTTCTGACTACCCGTAACGATTGCCAAAGATATTCCTATGACAACCGGGACCGACTGCTTAACGTGCTCTCCGAGGCACGGAGGGGTCTCGATGTGTAAAGAACGGTCACCTATCCAAGGACTGACCGCGGCAAGCGCAGCTTAACCTTGCGAGGTTAAGCTGCGCTTGCCGCGGTCAGTCCTTCCGCTGATCCGCTGATCGATCGATCTGCGGATCGATCGATCAGCGCGGCCGTCATTTAGCCACGAGCCCCTAGAGCCCCGAGTATCACATGCGCATTGCCGACCCTTTAAAATGAGTATTCGCTGTGCCGACAGCTTAAAGAAGGATACATACGATAGATTAAGGGGCTATTTCACCAACCTATCATTATCTGTTCACTAAACTAACGTGATCACTAAACTATTCAATAGCAAATAATTGCATTTGGCCACCTAACAATAGTGTTAATGACAACATTATTGAAGTAAAAGTTAATTTAATAAATGTCACCTTTAGCTTATCTGGTGATTAGTTACGGATTAATTTATTGATAGGTTGGTGGAATAGCCCCTACACATTCAAAATATCAACGCCACCAAACCAACAGCTCAATTAACTATGCAGGTATCAAAGGCTCGCTGTAACATCGAATATACGAGATCGATGATTCATAAAGATCAACAAGCCATATTTTATCAATGGTTCATTAGATCAACAAGCCATATTTTATCAATGGTTCATAAGATCTACAAATCATTTTATAAATGGTTAAATAAATCAACAGCTTTAAATTCAGTTCAATTCACTTCCCGTAGGTTGCACTTACAACAGATCATTTGTCCAAATAGAAAAAACCGGCCAAGTGCGAGTACGACTCGCGCCCTGAGGGTTCCGAAATATACAGTAGCGCCATCTATGCCGCTATTACATCACAGTAGATATAATATCATAATTATCATGATCATAGATGGCGCTATTGCATACATCTAGTGGCGCCATCTATGAGCAGATAGATGGCTCCACTCATTGTCATGACAGACGAACAACACAGTGATCCTATACCTAAGGGTTCAGTTTTTCCTTTTGAGGTACGGAACCCTAAAAAAACGTGAATCAGAAAGACATCATTTTAAGTTAAAACTGCAACTACCACTTTTGTTTACTTCCCTTGTGATTTTGTAAAAGAATGTCGATTATTCACGTTATTTTTTTTACTTTTGGACCAATGCGTGATATTATTTAAATGTTGTAAGTGTAAGGTTCGGGAACTAAAATTTTAAGCTGTTGATATAATGAACCATCGATAAAATGGCTTGTTGATCTAATGAACCATCGATAAAATGGCTTGTTGATCTAATGAACCATCGATAAAATGGCTTGTTGATATAATGAACCATCGATAAAATGGCTTGTTGATCTAATGAACCATCGATAAAATGGCTTGTTTATCTAATGAACCATCGATAAAATGGCTTGTTTATCTAATGAACCATTGATAAAATGGCTCGTTGATAAAGAACCATTGATTAAATAGTTTGTTGACATAATGAACCTGGATCTCGTAATCTGTTGGTTTAGTGGCGTTGATGTTTTGAATGTTGATCTTGTGATTGTTGATCTATCGTATGCTAAAAAGTGGTGAACGAGAATTGGTACTGAAAAAAACTTCCAACACCGTTAAAAACGTTGTAATAACATATTTAATTGACATTCAGGCCAGTCATTCAGCCAATATAGTGTCGAAGGGTAGTATAGTCTAAGTATAGTCTTCATAAGTGAAACGCTCTGTAGATGTCCCTTAGGTACTGTTGAATGTACACTTACTGACAAAGAACCAGTTAATTTTAAAGAAAAGGCAAATATTTTAACTTTGAATGTTATTGAGTTCAAAAGTTTCAAACCGAGAGACGGGTTCACTCTTACAAATGCAAGGTTTGAAATACCTAAATAATGCATATTTTATTTAACTTACTACAAGTAATTCTGTTATTTATTTCCTAGTTGTATAATATAATAATACTGCCTGATGCCCCGGCTTCGCACGGGTACAATTTAGTTTATCCTTCTGAATCGAGCCACGCGAAATAATTTTATACCTAAATGATTGTTGCTGTCCCTTAGATCGTGTGATTTCTGAAAAAAACATAATTATTATAATATATAAAACTAGATTTTTGCCCGCGAATCCGTCCACGTGGACATAAATTAACTAATTTAAATGACCTCCTTAGTATAGGATGGCTAGTAATTAGTACTACGAAGAGGTGAAGCTGCATCTCTGGTTCATCCCACCGGAATTAGATGAAATGTGGCTTAGATTTTAAGTTGGACTCCAAGCTACTAAAATATGAAAACCACATCAAAATCTGTTTAGTGCTTTTTACGTGATGCACGCACAAACAGACAAAAAACAAAAAAAAAATGCTTTTGCCATGGTGTTCGTGACGATGTCACCAAAGTGTTATGTGCAGTGTTAAATTTGTAAATATTGAAATACTTAAGTTTTAGAGTCAGTTTGTTATACAACCGTAAGTAAAACTCGTATGTAAAGTCGCCTATGTAAATAGGACCATTCCAGGGCACCTAGATGGATGACCTAGATCTAGACCTAGGTTTAGACCTAGGTCTAGACATTCCCTTTTGATGTGCAAAGCCCTGGAACCCCTATTTACATAAGCACCAGGTCGTTTGTAAACATTGTTTTTTTTATACCTTTATATTTTGTTATATAGTGCTATAATTATGTATTTGGTGACAATAAAAATATTACATTTCGTTGTTTCATTACCTAGGCTACCTATAACAAGTAGTTTCATGGTTATAAGTTGCATAGTTTAGTAGATATTTAACTTGTAAAATAATTTTGTAGCAACTTTAACCGAAATTTCTTGTTCATACTGAAATAGCTTTTCAGGGTTAGGTCCTGAAAGGTTATGACTTGTTGTAGCGTGTAGCCTACCTCATTAGGTTTTCAGTGATATATAACATGTGATAGTCAGGTTTAGTATAAGCACTGTAATTAGCTGAAAACCATGTAAATAATAGTAAAAAATTGTTAATAAATAAAGTTAAATCAGGGAGCGATTCGCGGGCCTCGTTACGGTAAAGTTTCGAGGTACCTGAGCGGCGCAGTGAATTTAGCGAATCGTAGTCATCGGCAAGGTACTTCACTACGTCACCAGATCCTGAAATCGCTCCCTGAAGAGTTATGAAGACTTATTATTGTTGTTATTTCAAGACTCCTTGCCCGTATGAATAGGTGATCTTCAACGTATGCTGACACGAAGCTGTGAACCAATGCGCACCGGGACATCGGCGTCTCAAACGCTATAGACATACACTTGAGCTACGAGTACGCCCGTCCCGTACATCTGCTGGTCCTTCGAGCCGGATATTTTCTTCGTGTCAACACCTGAAGACTGAAGATAACCTGTGACGTCAAGACTTCAATCAAGCATGCCGGTTACAAGATCGCATGGCAAGGCGCCTGAAGCGTGGATAGTGGACGTCGACAGAGAACATAGAACACCGCCTATCCATCATGACCTGCCACCGCGTTCGCCGTCTACGACTGAAGGGACCGAGCCGCCACGCCCTCCACTGCGTCGGGAGGGGGGAGACCTGCCTGCATCGATACAGATAGAAGAAACCGAAGTACCAGCTGCATCGACATCCAGGAGGGACATCCATATTGAAGAAGGAGACTCGGACCGAACAGTGAGACCAGCTGACAAGCCAGCAACCCGCGCCGTGCCGATGACTACCCGGGGTGACACCCGTAACGAACATTCCCGACCGCCGCCGCAGTCAACAACGAACAAAACTCAATCGACAAGAAACATTTTGAAAGCACGTGAAGACTTACTGAAGATTAAGTTGGAACTTGCGCAGATAGCACTTCAGAGAGCCGAAGAAGAATCGGACGATGGATATTTAGAAGATGGAAATTCGAAAAGTGAATACGTGCGTTCCTGGCTAGAAGAAGCACCGGAGCCACAGCCAACGGAGGACAACGCCACAGAGCGGGGCAATAGACATACAAGCATCAAGCCGCCGGCCCCCACCGTGGACATCGACATGCAAGCCCTTCAACAGCAAGTACCCCCATCTTCTGAAGTCAACGAAGTGAACAAGCAAATCGAAAAGAAGAATAGCACCGCGACCCTCAAGACTCAAGAAGATGTCAAGGGGGAAGAGCAGCTCCGTCCATTCATATCGGAGCTCACGTCTGCCATCGCGTCGCTTGCCGCCAAGAAGAATGGTGAAGCCGTGTGCGCTTCATACAACCCTGCGTCGAAGGTCATCATGATGTTACCGAACTTCAGTGGAGCACATACAGAATGGCTATCGTTCCGTGCCATCTATGAAACAACACGGAAATACTTCAACGACGTTGAAAATACAGCAAGACTTAGAAGAAGCCTGCGAGGAAGAGCACTCGAGACAGTGAGCTCTGAACTCATCGGCCACGCAAGACCAGACGACATCATGAAGGAACTGGAGCTGCAGTTCGGCCGTCCAGACTCAATAGCACAAGCGGAAACAGAAAGACTGCGAGGACTGCCGCGCTGCAACGAGACTCCAAAGGACATCTGCACATTCGCAAGCCGAGTCAGAAGCGGTGTCGTCACTCTGCGTGCCTTGAAGAAAGAACACTACCTGATGAACGCCGAGTTACTGCGCTCACTCACCGAGAAGCTGCCGAGTTCACTGCGAACACAGTGGTACAGAACATTCACCGAGAAGTATCAAGCATTACCGGACCTCAGTCTCTTCAGCGACTTCATCACTGAACAAGCTCGCTTCTGCAGCGCCTTCGCTCCGCCTGAGAACATCAAGACCACCGAAGATTCAACAACAAGACGCAACACACAGAGGACCCACGTGACTACAGACAGGCCACCCAGTAGATGCCGCGTCTGTAACAAGGAGGGACACTACGCATCTGAATGTGCGAAGTTCAAAGAAGCCTCAATCGACAAGAAGTGGGAACTCGCGAAGAAACATGGCATGTGCTTCCGCTGTCTACGGAGCAGATACCAAGGACACGCTTGCAAGACTACAAGATGTGGCGCCGAGGGATGCACAGCCTCGCACCACACACTTCTTCATTACGAGAAGAAGACGAAAACAGAAGAGGTCAAGAAGCCCGATGCTATAGAAAACAAGAAACAATCACAAGAAACAGTGGCCAGTTCGCACACTTCATCCAGCCTGACGTATTTGAAGATAGTACCGGTACAAGTAGCCGGACCGGCGGGAGAAGTCAGTACCTACGCGCTACTCGACGATGGATCGACTGTTTCACTCATCGATGAAGAAATAGCAAAGCAACTCGGAGCAGAGGGCAAGCTTGAACCGCTGAAGATCGGTGTGATTGGAAACACAACAATCAACACCCCTTGTTCGAGAAGAATCACCGTCACACTCATCACGCAGAAGAACAACGAAATCCCCTTCAGAGCGCGCACCATACCTGAGCTTCATCTCACGCCACAGACGATCAGCGAAGAAGATGTCGCACACTGCAAACACCTGCAAGACATCAGGGAACATCTCATCTATGACGCCGGCACTCCCAAGATACTCATCGGTCAAGACAACTGGCACCTACTGCTGGCCAGCGACATTCGCAGGGGACCCAAACACCAGCCTATTGCGTCACTCACAGCACTAGGTTGGGCCCTGCACGGAGCACACACCAGGACACTGGGTCAGCAGGTGCACTGCGTCAACAAATTGTCAACCAGCGATGAGAACATAGAAGAGCAGCTGCGTCAATTCTTCGCACTTGAATCGATGTACATCAATCCACGCCGTCAAGACTCTGACCCTGAGAAGAAGGCAGAAGATATACTCAATCGTCATACGAAACAATTAGAAGATGGACATGTACAGACAGCAATGTTGTGGAAAAATGAAGACACTCAGATGCCAGATAGCTACGGGACAGCTTTGAAGAGGCTCGTAGCAATAGAAAGGAAGCTTGATCGCAATCCCGCGCTCAAGGAAAGATACACGGAATAGATGGACTCTCTCGTGCAAAAGGGATATGCAGAAAGAGCACCACAGAACACCACACCAGGCAAGACGTGGTACCTGCCTCACTTCGACGTCTTCAACGCCATGAAGCCGGAAAAACTCCGCATCGTTCATGACGCAGCCGCGAAGTCGCAAGGAAAATCACTCAACGACTTCTTGCTCACGGGACCAGATCTGCTACAGTCTCTACCAGGCGTCATGATGCGCTTCCGGCGACACCTTACCGCCATCTCTGGAGACATAGCAGAAATGTTCATGCAGGTGAAGGTGCGACCGGAAGACAGAGATGCGCTCCGCTATCTCTGGAGAGGAAACCGGCGGGAGGGAGCTCCTGAAGAATTCCGCATGACGTCAATCATATTCGGCGCAGCGAGTTCACCGTGTACAGCTATCTTCGCAAAAAACTGGAACGCAAAGAAATACATCGACAAGTATCCGGAGGCAGTAGAAGCGATAGTCGAAAACCACTACATGGACGACTATCTGGACAGCTTCAGAACACATCAAGAGGCGGCGCGCATAGCCAAGACAGTTCGAGATATACACAAACAGGCGCAGTTCGACCTCAAGAAGTGGGTATCAAACTCAGCAGGAGTAATAGAACAGATAGAGCCCACACAGAAACCGTCTGGAGTTGTCAACATCGGAAACAAAGAAAACATAGAGAAGATACTCGGCTTAATCTGGAGGCCGACTACAGACGTGCTGAGCTTCAACTTAGAGCTCGCGCGCCTTCCGTGCAACATACTAGAAAAAGAAACGCCCAGCAAGAGAGAAGCCCTGAAAATCGTCATGTCGCTATACGACCCCCTTGGCCTCGCCTCACCAGTCACGATTCGGGCCAAACAAATATTGCAAGAAGCCTGGAGGCGAGGCGTGGACTGGGATCAGTCGCTTGACCAAGATCTGGCCACTCAGTGGAAGAACTGGATTCAACATCTAGAACAGCTCAAGAACGTCAACATACCGAGATGTTACCCCGGCTACAGCGAAGCTATGGAACTTCAAGTACACGTATTCACCGATGCGAGCGAGATGGCATACTCAGCGGCTGTATACTGGCGGGCCGTTACACCGGACGGCAAGATTCACATCAGTCTCGTCATGGCAAAGGCGAGGGTGGCACCGTTGAAACTGCAATCTATACCACGCCTCGAACTGCAAGCCGCCGTGATGGGAACTCGCATAGCAACAGCGGCGGTACAAGAACACAAGGCAACGCCGGAATCGGTGACGTACTGGTCAGACAGCAAAACAGTACTGACGTGGATCAGAAGAGGGGCACGAGTCTACAAACCCTTTGTAGCTCATCGACTGGCCGCCATAGAAGAAAACAGCAAGACGGAAGACTGGCGCTGGGTACCTACGAAGATGAATATCGCCGACATCGCGACCCGCGATGTGCCACGCCACTTCGACTCAAACCACGAGTGGTACCGCGGCCCCACCTTCTTGTATGAAGATCCGTCAAATTGGCCGTCAGAGAAGCCGGCAGTCGACGAACAAACAGGCGAAGAAAGAACGCACATAGCCACAGAAATGCGAAGCACACAGAAATTGTCAGAGGCCGTCCCAGACCCGCTAAGATTTTCAAGATGGGAACGACTACTACGTGCTACGGCTTACGTTCTACAGTTTATCGCGCTATGTCAAAAATCGAAAAGCGCCCAGACAGAGAAAACGTTCTACAAGAGAACTAGAAAAAACATCGAAAAGGATCCAGACTGGAGGAAGCACAAGAAAACGTTGCCATCCTCAAGCAAATCGCCGCTTCGCACAGAAGTACAGCACATGAAATACATACAGCTGGGAGCAGAGTACGTCATACAAGCAGAAAAAGTGCTTGTTCGAGTCGTACAACGAGAAGCGTTCGCACAAGAGTTGTGCGATCTGCAGAACGGGCAGAGCGTCGACAGAAATAGCCGATTGCGACCGCTGCGAGTAGAGTTAACAGACAACGTAATACGACTGAAAAGCCGCATAGCTGCTACCAGCGAAGTAACCGAAGAAATGAAGCGTCCGCCGATACTAGACGGCGGTCATCGCATCACGCAACTATACATAGACTGGACGCATCGCAGTCTACAGCACAGCGGGACGGAGCTCACAATCAACGAGATACGTCAACACTACTGGGTCGTCAGATTGCGGCCCACAACGAAGATGGTGGTGAGCCGGTGCCTACAGTGTCGCATTCGCAAGGCGCAACCTCCGGTGCCTGCGACCGGCGACCACCCGAAGACGCGCCTCGCACATCACCAGAGGCCGTTCACCTTCACCGGGCTCGACTATTTTGGCCCGCTCTCCGTCACCGTTGGTCGTCAGCATCAGAAGAGATACGTAGCGCTGTTCACGTGTCTCACCACCAGAGCAGTACATCTAGAGATCGCCGCCACCCTCAGCGCAGACTCCGCTATACTGGCGCTGAGAAGGTTCGCCGCTCGACGAGGATGCCCCACTGAAATACACTCGGACAACGGTACCAACATGCACGGCGCAGACAGAGAGCTCAGAGAGGCGCTCCAAGAAGAGGCTAGTCGCCGTGGCATCGTGTGGCGCTTCATCACACCGTCAGCACCGTTCATGGGAGGCGTATGGGAGCGCCTCGTCCGATGCGTGAAGTCCGCACTCTACACCGTACTGCACGAAAAGCACCCGCATGAAGAAGTGCTGTCCACACTGTTGTGTGAGGCCGAGTACACCGTCAACAGCAGACCGCTCACTCACGTCTCTGTTGACAGCGAAGACGACGAATCGATAACGCCGAATCACTTCCTACTTGGTGGTTCGGCGAGACTACCGCTACCCGGCGTGTTCACCGAGGAAGATATAGACAGCAAGAAGCACTGGCGACGTTCGCAGATACTCGCCGATATGTTTTGGCGCCGCTGGGTGAGAGAGTACCTGCCGGAGCTCCAAAACCGGCGGGAGCCGCACACCCGAGGGCCCAGTCTGCAGGTGGGCGACCCTGTGCTCATCGCAGACGGCCAACTGCCTCGCAACACATGGCCGCGAGGCAGAGTGACGGCGGTACATCCAGGCGCCGACGGTGAAGTCCGGATCGCTGAGGTGCGCACCCCTGGCGGCACTCTAAAGCGTCCGGTGAAGAAGCTAGTGCCACTGCCAAAGTGAACGAGGCGTCGCGACGACGGGCGTCGCGCCGGCGATCGTCACTCACCGGGTACTGCAGCGCCGGCTCCACTCCGGGTCGTCGCGGCGCTGCACGGCGGGAGAAATGTTCGTGACGATGTCACCAAAGTGTTATGTGCAGTGTTAAATTTGTAAATATTGAAATACTTAAGTTTTAGAGTCAGTTTGTTATACAACCGTAAGTAAAACTCGTATGTATAGTCGCCTATGTAAATAGGACCATTCCAGGGCACCTAGATGGATGACCTAGATCTAGACCTAGGTTTAGACCTAGGTCTAGACATTCCCTTTTGATGTGCAAAGCCCTGGAACCCCTATTTACATAAGCACCAGGTCGTTTGTAAACATTGTTTTTTTTATACCTTTATATTTTGTTATATAGTGCTATAATTATGTATTTGGTGACAATAAAAATATTACATTTCGTTGTTTCATTACCTAGGCTACCTATAACAAGTAGTTTCATGGTTATAAGTTGCATAGTTTAGTAGATATTTAACTTGTAAAATAATTTTGTAGCAACTTTAACCGAAATTTCTTGTTCATACTGAAATAGCTTTTCAGGGTTAGGTCCTGAAAGGTTATGACTTGTTGTAGCGTGTAGCCTACCTCATTAGGTTTTCAGTGATATATAACATGTGATAGTCAGGTTTAGTATAAGCACTGTAATTAGCTGAAAACCATGTAAATAATAGTAAAAAATTGTTAATAAATAAAGTTAAATCAGGGAGCGATTCGCGGGCCTCGTTACGGTAAAGTTTCGAGGTACCTGAGCGGCGCAGTGAATTTAGCGAATCGTAGTCATCGGCAAGGTACTTCACTACGTCACCAGATCCTGAAATCGCTCCCTGAAGAGTTATGAAGACTTATTATTGTTGTTATTTCAAGACTCCTTGCCCGTATGAATAGGTGATCTTCAACGTATGCTGACACGAAGCTGTGAACCAATGCGCACCGGGACATCGGCGTCTCAAACGCTATAGACATACACTTGAGCTACGAGTACGCCCGTCCCGTACACATGGTTACGTCTTTAAAACTGCAATTTACTATGCATGATACTTTACGGGTACTTAGAGGACATTTATAATATAGGAAATTATAATTTCAAAACCACCTAACATCTACATTTGCAGATTCAAGAGAAAGATAACACAAAGTCTCACACTCAAGCATTGTTACTTTTTTTTGTATTAAGATATTTTTAGATTTTTTAGATTAAGTATATCTAAATTTGCAATTGAAATACATAGCCTCTACATAATCACTTATATATTTTTTTTTTACTATAAAGTGATAGCCTAGTGGTTGAACCATGTGCCTCCCACGGCGAATGGTTCGAGTTCGATCCGGAGGCATGCACCGCTGACATTTCGAAGTCATGTGCGTATTAGAAATTAATTATCACTTGCTTTAACGGTAAAGGAAAACATCGTGAGGAAACGGGCATGTCCTAGAACCAAAAATTCGAAGACATGTGACGTCCACCAACCCGCACTGGGCCCGCGTGGTGGACTACGGCCCACTCCCTCTCACAGAGAGGAGGCCTGTGTCCCAGCAGTGGGAATATTATAGGCCGATTATGCTATGCTTATGCTATTGTTTAGATAGAGTATAGAACTTTATACTATAGAGCGAGAAGTTCCTATCGACGACGCTATGTTGGTTATGTTGTCTGTCTCTCCTATAATTTAGGTCTTAACGTTCTTTTTTTGTAGATTTTTGTGATAAAAGTAATGTCTGGACACTAAAAAGTGGTGAACAGAATTGGTAGGTAGTGAAAAAAAAAATCCAACACCGTTAAAAACGTTGTAACATATCGTCGCCTTAGAGTGAAGACCTCGTATGTGTAAAAGAAGTAACTTTTCAGGAGGAAGAAAAAACTGCGCGCTGTACAATTTTGGTTTTGCGTCTTTT
The DNA here is from genome assembly GCA_948465475.1 of Thalpophila matura. Classification (NCBI taxonomy): domain Eukaryota; kingdom Metazoa; phylum Arthropoda; class Insecta; order Lepidoptera; family Noctuidae; genus Thalpophila; species Thalpophila matura. The sequence continues at coordinate 16,008,459 of OX419191.1, forward strand.
ATGTTTTTTTTTATTATTAATTAAAAAAAAATATTAAAAAAAAAAAAAAAAAAAATGGAAATTTAACAGGTATGTACAGCAGGATAAACTCAAGAACTCAATTTTCAAATAAGAAAGGACACGTTTGTTTTAAGGTATTCACGACAAACTGACATATCTGAGTATTTATGATATTCTTATTTACTGTCATAGATGACGCTACGAGTATCAAATTAACAAATTGGTCAGATCAGGATGTGCGTTGCGAGGGGTTCTTCTTAGAACCGCAATAAAATAAATTTGAGCAAAAATGCATTCCCGACGTCTTCACTCTAAGGCGACGATATTGACATTCAGGGCAGCCAACATAGCGTCGATGGGACTTGCTATGTGAAACGCTTTCTATCGTTGTCACTGTCGCGCAACGTGCAACTGTATGTGCAAGACAGAGACGGGAACATAGCTTCGTCTTAGTAATTTTTATATTTTCAAAAGTTTTGTTTTAAGGGTTCCGTAGTAAAACTAGGAGGGTTCCTAGTTTTACTACGGAACCCTAAAAACAAAACTTTTGAAAATATAAAAATTTTAATTTTCCAACCGCGTTATCGAAAAATCTGAAAAAAATCAAGCTGATAGCATTTAATAAATAATTACGATTAAAATTGGTTTGAACAAGAATAAAACAATTAGGGGGATGGGCCCCATACTTAGAACTGAGGGATGAAAAAATATTTTATCGCACCCCTTCATGTGGGGTATCGTTGGATAGGTCTTTGAAAATAACATAAAGGTTCCTAAATGGCTTTTTTATTTAAGTGCATACTTAGTGAATTAGAAGCTCCGAAAATCGTAAAGAATCCTCCCTGTAGCTTTCCAACCGCGTCATCAAAAAATCGGAAAAAAATCAAGCTTGTAGCATCTAATAAATACTTTCAATTAAAATTGGTTTGAACAAGATACGGTTATTGGTTTTTGAAATATTCACTATTTTCAGTTTAACAGCAAAAATAAATTTGTATTTCATAAAAATATTATGAAATACAAACTTATATTTGCAGTCGGAATACTGAAGTACTTCTTCCTACGGAACCCTAGACAGTGCGTGGTCCGACACGCTCTTGCCCGGTTTTCATTGTCTAAAATAGATATATTAAAAAAATTAAATTAGGATTAGTACCTACTTCTAATAGCAAAAACAAATGAAACACCAAAAAATTGAAATCTTCGCTTGTCTAGTGTCTTTATTAAAATAATATTTTATTCGTGTTTTATTCTTCGTAAATAATCAAGATAAGCTTAGTTTTTGTCGTCACATGGTGCAATTACAATTACTACGTTCTAATTAGAAGACCACAATATGTCTCTGAGTTTTACTCTCAGATGTACAGGAAAAGAACAAGTTTACATACATACGTGGGACTGTCTGTCTGTACCTTTTTTTTTTTTTGAATGGCCTCTCGCAGTTGGCTTCTAACAGCCATCACTGCTTAACCGGTCATCTGGTGAGGACTTACAAATGCCTCCAGCCAGGCTTAAAACTAAATAAAAACTACAAACTAAGCGACCACACGCTAAGGGCATCCCCTACTGGGGTACGGACCTCGGCTTAGGGCGTCACTGGGGGGAGGACAACTAGAGGGAGGGGCTACTAGCTGCCTGTCTGTACGGACACGCCGCGTGATATCACCGCGAGAACTGCCAATTTATTTGCGAACGTTCGAGGGAGAATGTCACGGTGAGATTCTCCCTCGAACGTTCGCAAACAAATTGGCAGTTTGCGCGGTAATATCACGCGGCGGTGGCGTGTCGGTACAGAGGCTCTAAACAAGTTGCTTTTCTGTTATCGTTCACGCCAAACGTACCTATCTAAAATGTATGGCAATACCTGCGGAAAAGTCACGTGACTCACAAATGTCAATTCCATACATTTTGTCCGTAGCGTTTGGCGTGAACGCTAACAGTACCCCGATCATGAGTTTTTTTGACGTGTAGTATCGTTAACGTAAGCATATTTTGAATTGAAAATACACGTTTGTTACACAATATTTATATAAATTAAATACTTAATAAATTTCTCTGTATTTTTTAAAATGTGCAAATTGTATAAAATTTTATCAAAATGTTCCAGGACTGCTGTATTTTAAATTCAAAGTATGCTTACGTTAACGAAACTATACGTCAAAAAAACTCATGATCGAGCAACTTGTCTAGGGCCTCAGAATAGACAAGCTAGTAGAGAGTTAGAAGACACAGTGGTCTTCTATCAGTGGAAGTTTCACCGCAATACTACAGAAATATAGTTTATGTCCATCCCGGAGGAAATCTCACCCTCACCCCTGTCATGGCGGCATGGTTGTCGTAACGGGTGCTGCGCGACGTGTCGCGGGTTCGACTCCCGCACGGAGCAAGCATTTGTTCCGGGTCTGGAGTGTTTGTGTATGAGAGTGTTTGTAAACGCACCCGAAAACACAACAAAAATCCTAGCGTAACGTAATTTAAAAAAAAAAATATTATAAATTCATAAACCTCGCCGTCATAACCATGTGCACTTGTAAAGTAATTTTCATCCATTTTAATTAAACTCCCCACAGATTCATTAAAATGTATGAAAATTACTGTTGTATATGTAATAAGTATCGGCGTGGATCTTGATCACAAACGTCACCTGCGCACTAACTGATTTTCGGTCTCTTTGGCGGAATGAAAAAGACGGGGGGCGCCGAGGCTGCAGGCGATTGGTTCGTCAGGCGATGCTCGTCGTCTAATTGGACCATTCTGTATTACGTATTGTCAACTGTCTATTGTCTATTGGACGGAAAATGTACATGCGCGATCTGTGATCATCTTTAATGCCGGTACCTATACCTAGTTCGCAGCTCGGTGGCTGCGTTTGTATATAATAGTGTACTATCTATGGGCTGCGTTTTGTGGCTGTCGTGAGTAGCCGTCTACGGCTAATATAAAATCTACAAAATCAGAAAATCGCGCTATGAATGGGGGGGACGCGGGCGTACGCCTACCTAAAAATTTCACGAAGAGCAGCAACGCCATCTATCGATCCATAAGTAAACTATTGACACACTTGTCAATAGTTTAATTATGGATCGATAGATGGCGTTGCTCGATTTAAATTCGCGCTACCATAAATACGCAAGCATATACTTAAAAAAAACTTATTTTCTCGGGGACTCTCCCGAGACCTAGAGTATTATTGTTCTGTGCCCGAGACCCAAGACGGACAAACTGTTTGACAGGTCATGTGCTTTATGAAAATTTTTGATATCGGTTTGAAAACTAATCAAACGTTTACTGTGTGGTTCAAATACCTAAGCTTCTTGGTGTCGACCTCAGATCATAGAAACAAGGAGATATGCCATCATAGCAAATTAGTACGGGAACAACTGATGCCACTTTTAGTACATTTTTCGACACAATTACGCACATAATTAAGCACTCCTTGTGAATAAAAAGATCTCCCACGCATTAAACATTCCGCACACCCTCAATCTAACACTGTTAATCGTCACTCAACTCTAGCACTAAACTAAAACACTGTATTTATACCATCGATCGTGTTCGGTTCGTCGCCAGTGCGTACGTTTTTAGTACGACCAATTTGCTCAAAATCAAGCTCGATAGCGCCTTGGCACATCTCCCTTGTTTCTATGATCTGAGGTGTCGACCCTCGCAGCAAAGTTTGACAATCCGGTCCAACCAAAGCTGTAGACGACCTAAAGACTTAAAACTAAAACCTACGATTCTACGCGTTTAAGAATCAAACCGGTTGACCGTCTCGGGGGCCCTTTAGTAACATTATGAGATATTGTACCCAGACGCCCCCCAGAACGGGCATCAAGCGTTATAGTAGTTGCAATTGGTGCCGATTCTCTTGTTTACGAACTAAACTAATTTAGTCATATTATCGTCTCTTTTTAATGAAAAACATGAGATGGCAGATATTTAATCCTGTCAAATTAGTCCACTTGAATAGTTTTAATGTCAATTTAGTCGTAATCGCTAAAGGTCACGACTATTTTCCCGTAAATGACAAGAGCGTAGACTAATTTGACAGTTCTAAATATTTTCTGTCTTTTTTCAATGATAATTGTAAAAAAGAGATATGGTGGGATTAAAATTAGTTTAGTGCGATGTTCAACAGAATCAGCACCATGTGATCATCGATCATTTTGGTCTAGAAATTGTAACAGCGCTTTAATTAATATTACTTATTTTGTAGTTCGCTATCAGATTACATTTTTCAAAAATGCATCTTTTCATTTAACATTCTTAAAATACAGGGTGGCAGGTCAAACAGTGGAAATATTTTAAGGGGTCATTAAACTCATCATTATGAACAACTTTTACTATGGGACCAAACCTGAAATCAAGAAACAAGAATCAGCTGTTCCATACATTTATGTTCACATAACTCAACAAAATGTATGGAACAGCTGATTTTCCATAGTAAAAGTTGTTCATAATAATGAGTACAATGACCCCTTAAAATATTTCCACTGTTTAACCTGCCACCCTGTATATGGTTTTGTGCGAGCTGACTGAACAAGAATCTTGACAATGTCCTGGATATAATATGGTAAGAGAATCGTTATGTAGTACTCTCTATCTACGCAGATCCATCGAACCACGCTGTAACATGGTGCGCCTTATAATTTTTAATGCGCAAATCAAGTTTTTACAAGCGTTAGCAAAGACTGAGCTGGCAACGTGCCGTTTACTCCTACTCCTAACCTAGGGCTGCCATACGTCCTGCAAAATGTCCCGGTTTGAAGCCTTGTGTCCCGGTGTCCCAGTCACTAAGTCAGTTGTCCCGGTTTCGTAGTTAAGTTAGACATGAATAATTGTTTAATACCTATGCGAAATATGAAATTTTGAGAAAAGAAAATCTTCTCAAAATTTATGGCAATCTTTCTTTGCAAGTCCAGTCCACAATGCTCATGTGGAACAGGTGTTTTCGTTGACCTCATCGCAGTGGACAAAAAAACGAAATGGGTGGAAAGGGGTTACATAGGTACTTAAAAGTCAGAACTTGATTTTTATTTAGTTTTAATAAATATCTACCAAAAATTAACCGTTCCTAATCTAGGCGTAAAAAGTCTGATTCCACTATTTTTCTTTTCTGTTATCCCGAATGTCCCGGTCGACATTTCAGCATTTATGACAGCCCTATCCTAACCTGACCCGAAATCCTAACCTACTCGTACAATCGGGTTGGGTTAGGAATAGCAAAAATGTATTAATATTTTGTTCCTAACCTGACCAGATGCCTCTATTCTTAACGAAAACGGTTAGAAACAGCATCTACGTAAATAAAAATATGTAGAGCAGATGGCCCCACAAGCACGAATAATTTCTATTTTTTTTTATATAATCCTACTAATATTATAAATGCGAAAGTTTGTGAGGATGTATGTATGTATGTATGGATGGATGTTTTCTTTCACGCAAAAACTACTGAACGGATTTTGATGAAATTTTACATTAATATAGCTTATACACAAGAATAACACATAGGCTACTTTTTACCCCAAACTACTTTTTTGTTTTATATAATTTGCGCATGTCAAATAAAGTATTTACCTATTTAATTTACTAATATAGAAATCATGTAGCAAACATATATATTTTTTTTCAGTTCAAAATATGCTTACATTTACGATACGTCAAAATTACGAAAAACCATTTTCATGACCATCGCGCAGCAGCCGCTGCGCCAGCCGTGCCGCGCTAATTAATAAAATAATATAATATAAGAAACTTAAAAAAAAAAACTTAAAACTGCCATCAAAAAAACATTAAATTATTGTGCGTGAAGGTCAATGTGCGTGAAACATATTTCGGAAGTCGGTGCCGAATCAAACCAAATTAGAAATCAAAGGCATCGACTTCCGAAATCTGTTTTGAAAAGCGGTTTTTTAAATTTTTTATTCTTCTATTTTGAATGACATAAAAACCCGCGATTACAAAGTCAAAGTCAAAGTCAAAGATTTATTTGCAGATAAATATGGTTACAAAAGTTCTTACAATAGTAGTATAATAGTAGCTTAACATATTTAATCATAACATAATGACATGCAAAATGTTTAGTTAGAATACAGTTATATTATTTAGATTTAAACTCAAGGAATTCCTTTACTGTATAAAAGGAATTTTCAATACAACACAATATGAATAAATAAAATAAAATACAACATGTGGTTTGCTGATCTGAATCAGGTTTGTTACTTTATCAATAACAAGTTTGGTGCATCAGTACGTATATTTGCCAAATAGACACAGAGACAGAAGACAAAATAGAGACAGTGTAAAGATTACTTTCAAAAGAAAGAGACGCAAACAAAAGACGCAATCAACGAGTTCCATCTCTTGTATGGTCGTTGCTTAAACAGGAGTCCTATTTTAACACCCTCACAGATTTTTTTCCTGAAATTTAAATGGGACCACCTCTAAAACACCCCCTTTCCAATAAATTCCACCTTTTTTTAGGTCGGTTAAAAATAGCCTTGTGTGAAGTCAAAAATCCGAACCGTTACAAACATCTAGCCGATATATGTAGTTCCACGGAATAGACGCGAATTACAGTAGGCTATGTCTTCACTAAGGTGCAAAAATTTTTTCTGCGTAGCTCGATAGCTCAGTGGTTACAGCAGGGTTTCTTAAACTGGGGTCCATGGACCCCTTGGGGGTCCGTGATATGAGTGCATGGGGTCCGCAACCATAGGAAATTCCAATCATAGGAAAATTATGCAGTAATTCACGCATCGTTTATTTGATTGCTCGCTCGTATTAAAAATCACTGTAAACTAACCAATAAAAGTGATTTTTGTAATATGCTGTTCTTCGTTCCTAAAATTTTCTTCGACTGGGGTCCGTGGAATTTTTGTAAATCTCTAAGTAGTCCGTGGCTTCAAAAAGTTTAAGAACCACTGGGTTAGAGTGACCCCGACGTCACGTTACGGCACAGGTCGCGGGTTTGAACCCCGTTCGTGTTATTTGTTTTGAATCTCAATTTAATAACATTTATCATAAGTGACATAAAAAAAAAAACCGGCCAAGTGCGAGTCGGACTCGCGCACCGAGGGTTCCGTATCATATTTGGACGTATAAAGTGAAAAAATCCGGACCGCATAACTAAGTTTGTTTGTGAAGGAATTTTGATGATTTTGAAAAAACTGTACTAGTTAGGAACATCGTTTTATTTTTGGTGCCATATTTGGGTCAATTCCTATCAACCCTAATTATTTCAGATTTTTCGCCCTGCAAACTTTGGAGATAAGGGGGGGGGAATGGTATTTTTTTGGACATTTTTCATCATATGTCGAAAACTGTGAGACGTAAAATAAAATGAAAATATATTTTGAAATGTGCAAATCAAGCCCTTTCATATGATATGTCACTTGACCTAGTAACCCCAATTTAAAATTTTGGACCCCCACTCCGGCCCCTTTTGCAATGAAAATAAAAATATTTTTGGATTTTTTTCATTTGCAATAAAGTTGAATAAGCATTCTTTATAACTGTTCCAAATTTCAAGTCCATAGCATAAGTAGTTGCTGAAATAAGCAGGTGTGACAGACAGACAGACAGACGAAGTCGCACCATAAGGGTTCCTTTTTTACCATTTTGGTACGGAACCCTAACAATAAATAAAAATCCAATTCTAATTAAACTAAACGTAAACTGTAAAGTAATCTTTACAGTTTACGTCATTCAAATAAAAGCTGTCAAACCACCACGAGCATGACAGAGCAAGCATCCTAGAAGACAAGGCCACTATTTTTTTCCGTACCTAATCTAAGATATAAAAAAAAAATAGATTGGATGAATACATCGCATAATTGTAATAATCTAGGTACCTAATATAGTCAAAGTCGCTAATCGTCGTGAAACCCTGCGTGCCTCAAGCGGGTGTATTTTGAGCCTAAATTCGAATATATTACAAACTAGTCAGCTTTGAAAAAATGATAATTTTATTTAAATACGTAACCTTTAACATAAATATTGACGTTGCAAAAGTTTGCTGTTTTACAAGGCCTTGTTTTGATCTTAATTATGAATTCATCATTTAATCACCTCTCTCGCTGTCTCATTTTATCACCTCTCTCGGTTGCATAGCTATATTTTTGCACGATTGTCCAAAAAATGAGTATTTATGTTTTTAGGGTTCATTTGTAGTGTTGCCCAAAACCGGTCTTGCATCTATCATTTTCACAAGACCAAGATCACCTAATTGCAGCAAGACCGAGATTATGACTAAGATTGAGTGTGCAATACCAAGACCAAGATCACAAACAGGTGTACTGACACAAAATCAAGGTCAAAGACTGGGTTAGTCTCCTCTTGGTCTTGCATTTGGGCAACACTATTCTTTTGTATTTTTTTTATTCCACCATAACATCTAAACGCCTGAATTGATTTAGATGTGGGTGTGTGATATTTTAGAATCCTTGTAGTATACCGAGTGACATAGGAGAGTGACATAAATTAAAAAAATAGTAATATACAGACACAATATAAATACACAATAATGTACATCCTACTAATATTATAAACGTGAAAGTTTGTGAGGATGTATGGATGTATGGATGGATGTTTGTTACTCTTTCACGCAAAAACTACTGAACGGATTTTGATGAAACTTTACAGTAATAAAGCTTATACATCAGAATAACATATAGGCTACCTGTTATCCCGAAAAACGCGGGCGAAACCGCGGGCGGAAGCTAGTTTTTAATAATTATGTCCTACTATCCCACTGTATCCCGCTTGCATCAGTCGTTTATAAAGAGTTTAAAAAAAACTAATATCAATATAAGCTCAATATAGCTTTAACATGTTTATAATTCATAAAAATATAATAATCACATAATTTATAGAAAAAAAAACGAATTTTGATTCACATTGACAGCTGTCAATGTGTCAAAGCTAGTTTTTTTTTATTGGTAGGCTTTTGCTTAATACTGAGACAGATTACAAGCTGATAATTACAAGATCAATTAAATTAATATGAAAATAAATAAAAAATACTCTGTAGTGTATTAAGTAAGTACCTACCTACTTAGGTATATTATTTAATTAGCTCGCGAATTTATCCGTGAAAGTAAAAAAAAATCCGGACAAGTGCGAGTACGCGCCCTAAGGGTTCCGAAATATGCAATAGCGCCATCTATGCCGCTATTACATCATACTAGATATATCATACCTTGATCATAAATGGCGCTACTGCATACTTCTAGTGGCGCCATCTAATGAGCAGATGGCTCCACTTATGGTCCGGTGACAGACGGACGACAAAGTGATCCTATAAGGGTTCCGTTTTTCCTTTTGAGGTACGGAACCCTAAAATTCCTAAAACAACCCAATGCTGCAATGTCGTTATTTTATTCAGACAAGCTTTACTTCATTCCTTTAGGGATGAATTTTCAAAAAATCCGTTTTCACTTTTTCAGTGCATCTCTAGGGTACTCCGAATATTTAATTTTGTAGGTCCAGTGGTTGAGGCAGTGCGTTGTCTGTCAGTCACGGACTGCGACGCTATGACAATGTGCGAAATCTGTGATTGTGGTGCGCGCACTATGTTGAGACCTCAGATCATAGAAACAAGGAGATATGCCATCATAGCAAATTAGTACGGGAACAACTGTCGCCACTTTTAGTACATTTTTCAACACAATTACAAGCGCCCCTCGTGAATATAAAGATCTCCCACACATAAAAAATTCCGCACACCCTCAATCTAACACTGCTAATCGTCACTCAACACTAGCACTAAATTAAAACACTATATTTATATCATCGATCGTGTTCGGTTGTTCGCCAGCGTGTAAAAAGGAACCCCCTTTTTTACCATTTTGGTACGGAACCCTAAAAATACCACTATCTAGATACTTGTTTTATTTTGTTACACGTGTTCGTGTATATTCAATAAGTCACATCATAAAAACAAAATTGGACGTAGTACTTATTAATTTTGACAAGAGCCTAGCTAGCCTGAACCTGTTCTAGGCGAGGCCGCTAAGATCATTAAGCATGTCATGTAGGCTTTTTGTCATGATGCGCCTGCCACACACTCGACGAGTGGCATGGGAAGTAGCGAGGAAAGGAGGCAGAGACATAGTGTGGCAACATTACTCGTCATGCCACACGTCATGCTCCTCGTCCTCTCTCTCTCTCTCTCTCGTCTCGTCCGGCAGAGAGGGCAGCATCGCGGCAAATCACGGCAGCGCGAGGAGCATAGCGATGAGCAGCGCAAGGAGCATAGTCTGGCAGGCGCATAACGACCGGTCCTGCGCCGCCGCTGGCCATGCTAAGGGGACGCACATGTCCAGCAGTGTACGTCTTTCGGGCGCATAATGATGGTAATGATAATAAACTATACGGTACTATTACTTTAAAAAAATGCAAAAACGCCGTGTCTGTATTCACGAAAAAATAATCGGGATAGGGTACTGGGACGTAACCATACCTACCCGAAAATATTTATTTTTTATTTTTTTGTCTGTTTGTGCGAGCATCATGCAAAAAGTACAAAACGGATTATGATGTGGTTTGCGCAGTTCGATCAAATCATCACCGGATCGAATTTCCAAGGACGACTCAGGTCGTTTGTGTAATTTGTGGGTTTTGCAAGCTATTGCGCAAGAGTTAGGGCGATTTATATGTTTGGAAATTCGTCAATAATAAATAATAATTAATATACAAATAAATAAACGAAATAAGTAGTAGAACCTAGTTATAAATAACTACTATTGCCCGCGACTTCGTCTGCGTGAAGATGGATGAAAAGTAGCATATGCGCTTCTTATGGTCCCAGGCTATATCTTTTTGTCAAATTTCATCCCATTCCGTCCAGCTGTTTCAGCGTGAAGGAGTAACAAACATGTGTTTGTTACTCCTTTACTTTACTCATAAATGCGAAAGTTTGTGAACCATTTATTTTAAATTACTAGCTCCCGCCTGCGGCTTCAACCGCGTTTTTCGGGATAAAAAGTAGGTTATGTGCCATTCCAGACCATAGGTAATCCATCTTTGTGCCAAATTCATCCAGATCCGTTCAGCCGTGCTGGCGTGATTGAGTAACAAACATCCATCCATCCAAACTTTCGCATTTATAATATTAGTATCTTAGATAGTATAGATTTAGGTAGTAATCTGTGATTTTGTGTAGGGCCAGGCGCGGTCGTGGAGGTCTTGACCCCCCCCCCCCCCAGATTGTACAAAAATGCGCCAAACTCGGTAATTCACGGTATAGCACGTCGGCATTAATCGATATGACCGCCCTCCCCCCAAAGTCTTCGGCTGCGGTATAACCCTCCCAAAACCGTCAGCTGCGACTTTGCCTGTGATAGGGCTACCATACCTACGTCCCGGTACACCGGGACATGTCCCGGTTTGAAGCGTTGTGTCCTAGTGTCGCGATCAGGCAGTAGTCCTTCCCGGTTTGGTAGTTATATACACATGCATAGTTGCATACATGAAAGAAAAGCAAATCTAAAAATGTGCCAATCTCTCTTTGCAATCCCAGGCCACAATGCAGATGTGGAATGATGTTTTCGTTAACCTCATCGCAGTGGACGAAAAAACGAAAAGGGTGAACAGGGGTTAAGTAGGTACTTAAAAAAGTCAGACTTCAAAAAAATATGAAGGAGCAAAAAAGTTGCATTGCGAACGTAGCCCTTAGGCTACGTTCGCAATGCAACTTTTACGTTAGTTGCCAAAAGTTAAACATAAAAGTTCTCCAACCGGCCTAGCATGACCACGATAGAAACGGGTTTTGTCTACATAGAAATAGACAAAGTGACAGATTGTAGAAACATTTCTACGTTTTATGAATGAAACGGTAGTACAATCTGTCACTTTGTCTATTTCTATGTAGACAAAACCCGTTTCTATCGTGGTCATGCTAGGCCGGCAAGTGTAAAAAATTCTGATTTCACAATTCTTTTTCTATTCCAAATGTCCCGGTCTGAGTTTCAGCATGTCTAGCAGCCCTATACAGGGTGGCAGGTTAAACAGTGGAAATATTTTAAGGGGTCATTGTACTCATCATTATGAACAACTTTTACTATGGGACCAACCCTGAAATCGCGAAAAAAAAATCAGCTGTTCCATACATTTATGTTCACATAACTCAATAAAATGTATGGAACAGCTGATTTTTTTTGCGCGATTTCAGGGTTGGTCCCATACTAAAAGTTGTTCATAATGATGAGTACAATGACCCCTTAAAATATTTCCACTGTTTAACCTGCCACCCTGTATAAGTGTGTTTGTGATTATGCACAGGATTCGACAACGAAATAGACTGTCTGTTGTTTTGTTTTTCATGAGAATCCACTAATTATTTTAAGGCCCCGTCCACGGTGACCAAGCGAGAGCGGGGCGGAGCGGGGACGGCAGCGGGACATGAGCGGTGCGTGATATTTCGCGTTCTTAAAACTAAAGTGACATAATAAAAAAAGGTTTTTAGCGAATAACTGTAACTTGAAGAAGTTAGCGTTGATTCCTGATATTTTTTTTAAATGATAAAATCGCGTTCAAAAAGAACAATGTTATGCGTGAAACAGATTTCGGAAGCCTTTGGTTGGATTTCATTCGGCAATGACTTCCGAATTCTGTTAAAATACCTAATACCTAACTACCTCGAATAATTTATGTGTTTTAAGAATATGATTTGAACGTTGCGTTGCGTTGCGTTGTATCTTGCGGTCGTAGAACTCGTAGAGTTATTTTCTACGAAATGATTATAATTTTTTTAATAATGTAATATTTATTAACAACTAGCAAACCCGGCGAACTCCGTTTCGCCACCGTAGTACATGCTATGTATCAGAGATGGCGCTGTATGTAAAAAAAGATTTTCCCGCTTTTCTCTTTAAATTTTCCTGAATTTTCTTTGCTATAAACCTCACGGAGCCCGAGACCTTTCCAACGAATGCAAAACCGTGGAAATCGGTTCGTCCGTTCTGGACTTATATCGTCAGGAAGGAAAACCCGACTTATTTTTATATAGTAGATATCCGCTATTTTCGGAATACATTCGGACATTTTAAAAAACACTCATCCTAGAGAAGTTATAAAAATCTAACTATCTATCTAAAAATATAACTTTTTTCTACAAATAATAAGAATGATTATCAATTTGATGGGATTTGATTTTAAAGGACAAATATACACAGTACCTAGTGTTATTAAATATGTAAGAGATTCTACCTAATTATTAAAATATAAATTATCATTTTTTTTCCTATTTCTTTAAAAAAATGTTTTCTTTTTAACCAATTTCAAAAAAAGGGGGCTCTGTATTCGATCCATATGTATGTATGCATGTATGTAAGTATGTATAATATGTATATGTATGTATGTTTTTAAGTTTGCGCTCATCTCAACACCTATACTGGTTATTTGCTCGTCTTCATATTAAAATATTATTTTATTAATATCTGCTTACGAATTATTTAAAATTGATATTATAATTAACAGTCCAAACTAAATAACAAATATATATATATACTAAATAACAAATAATACGTATGTTGAATAATTACACTTAGAGAAAACCGCGTGTGACATACGAATACCTACCGAAGTGATTTCATACGGGCTCTAAGTCAAAGTCAAAGTCAAAGTCAAAAACATTTATTTCAATTAGACCATTTACAGGCACTTTTGAAATGTCAAACAATATTACAATAGTTGTCAGTCGGTTTGTCCGTTAGTTGAAGCTAGTTGTCCGTTCCAAAACGTAGATTCCTATGGAGAAGAACGGACAAGAAACTCCATGGTTACTCTTTTTCAATAAATTCTGTTACAATTTCTTTGATTACAGTGATGCCCTAGTATGTGAGAACTATGTTTAGTAAGGTACAAAATAATAATAATATCAACTAGACAAGTGAAAAAAATCTATTATCTATTTTGCTAGTTTCTGGCACTGAGCACAAAAATTATGAGCAGCAATTACGCAACCTAAAGCCATGTCTATATTAGAGCACATTTTCGTATCAACACTATTTGCATACAATTTTAATTTAAAGCCAACTAGTATCAGAACTAGTACATGTGCCGCGCTTAAGCATGTGTGGCAGTGTGGCCAAGGCCTTATATTAAACAGCAAGATACCTGCTTGCTGCTTTTTATTAGATACCAAATTATTGCATAGAATAATCTTTCAAGATAGATCAGTCGGATCGGTGGTTCGACTAAATTACCTTGACCACAAAAAATAATAAAATAATATTTTTTAAATTGACATATTAATCGTTGTTGGCTTTTAGTAGCGATTAAAATAAAAAAAAATGTCTTAGAATATTGTTTTAGAACGAGTTGCAATAAAGTTTTTTTGTTATTACTTAATTATTATTTTTTTGAAGAACGGACGCGAGTGACAGTTCTCCTAAATGTGGTAACGGAGAAGAATAAACGCACAATGGAGAAGTTTATAGTGTTGTTGTGTTTGTTACATGTTTGTTCCGGTGTTATTTATAGACTCAATAGTAAGTGACTTTTTTTTACGTTTTTAATGATAACTGGCTGTTCCTGTATTTTTATTTTTTATTTTTTTTTCATAACCACCCCAGTAGATATTGAGACGAACAAAACAAAAAAAAAGATTTAATCGGTCAAGCTATTTTCGAGTTTTTGAGAGGCTAACGTATGGCAATTTATTTTTATATATGTATAAGTAAATATTTAGGGGTTAAATCCACATAGGTTACGATTTGATTATGAATGGCACTAAGGTCATGTTTGTAAACAAGTCATTCATAATAGAGAGGAATAAAGATTTTATGTAAACATACAAACTTACTTAAATCATTTTAATTTAATTTTGAAAATGTATAAAAACAAAATTTGCTAAATAAGTAGCATCTTTGTAACCTATAGATTGACCTCCTAAAATATTTGCATTAATAAAGCAAGATCTTTGTAAATGTATATTTTTGCGAATTTTAAACATGTTAAAGTCATGTTATGCTTATTTATTAACAAGATCTTTGTATACGAAGATATAGATACATAATTAAGGTCTTACTTTATTAATGTCAATTATTTTAGCAGGTCAATCTATAGGTTACAAAGACTGCTACTTATTTAACAATTATTTTTAACAAATCTATTTAGCGTCCTTCCAAAGATGCTTTAAAAAAATACTCACTAAATATTAATGACGGAGCTCTTTCGTTTATACTTGCGGCTGTAAGCGCTGCGCAGCATAGCGACGGCCAACTTTTTTACACAAGTTTGATACAAAAAAGAACGGTTTACGATAATATAAACTCGCAACTAGAATTGCTCTGTTTGCAAAAAACTTGAAGAATGTCATTTCAGTTGTGGATTGCCAATTGCCAAAACTATGCAATAAAAATTGCTACGTCGCACAACGGCTTAGGGCCGAATACTATTGTCAGATAACATTTATCCAAGGAATAAAGTTGAGATTTGACAGAAACTCTGACAAAAAATCAAAATTAAACCTTACTTAAACTTATACATATAACGGTGATGAAATCGGCTCTTAGTTACCTGAAATTAAATGCATATCATTATTAAGGCTGACTTGCGCGACAGGTGACCTGACCGCAATTAGCTCTAAGCATTTATTTAAATAAAACAACATTCAATTTGTGTCAATTGTTTGAAGGTGACAGAGACAAAACGATGCATTGCATATCGTATGCATTGCATACAGCACTAATGGTGCTCAGAGAACCTTATTCATGCAAGTCGTTTTATTTAACCTACGGTGGCCAAAGTGGCCACTGTGCAAAACAAGACGTGGACAAATTGGCACCCATTTTCGAGCTATTTCGCACTGTTTTCGCACTTCCGTTAAAAGCACTTTAATTCGCAATCTATATAATATTTTCTATACGCTGTGTAAGTTTCATGTAATTTGGATAAATAATAAAAAAGATAAAAATAAGAGAACACATTTTTCACGCGTTTTGTTCGTTTTCACCACGTCCACTTGAGAGCTCTAAATATACACGGAAACCTTCGAATTTACTGATGAAAGTCATATCAATCGCCGTGGAATATAATAAGCTCACGATATCACAATAAACATTATTACATGGAGCCCTAACCAAAACTAGCACCGACCGACGAAAATTCCGTTGACGTGGGACAACTTGACTTTTGTTCGAAATGTCAAGTCCGATTTTTTGTCGAGTACTCAAGAATATAATTTGATCTGAAGCATTAGTGGATGTATGGAACTATTGCTAGCCTTAATGTAGCTTTCTAATAGTGAAAGAATTTTCAAAATCGGAGCATAATATTAATTTAGTATAGATATAAGCATGCCGTTGTCCGCGACTTCGTTTGAGTCAGAAACCTTCGCGGGCGCGCAGAACAACTCACCAATCAATCAATCGCATGAATGGGATACTTTCGGGACGATGACCTCTTTTCGGATTTTAAGCTAAAAAATAATGACACCTTGTATAGAATAGGATCGTATTAAAATCCATTTGATTGGTTGAAACTAGTTTCAAGCAGAGATCGGTGCTCGAGTATCGTTCTGGAATACGGGCCATAAAGTCTTTATTACATTGTCATTATCTATGACTCAAAAATGTTTGATAATGACAATACCCTGCTTAACACCATTAAAAAAATCATAACCCTTTCTTTTGGCTTTACCGAAGTCGGTCGAAGCATAAAACAAGTTTATATACTACCTGGAAACAGTGGGTCCCGACTGCAATGTTTTGTTTTATTAGGGTTCCGTACCAAAATGGTAAAAAAGGAACCCTTATGGTGCGACTTCGTCTGTCTGTCTGTCTGTCTGTCACACCTGCTTATTTCAGTAACTATTTATGCTATCGACTTGAAATTTGGAACAGTTATAAAGAATGCTTGTTCAACTTTATTGCAAATGAAAAAAGTCCAAAAATTGCAAAAGGGGCCGGAGTGGGGGTCCGAAATTTTAAAGTGGGGTTACGAGGTCAAGTGACTTATCATATAAAAGGGCTTAATCTGCACATTTCAAAATATATTTTTATTTTATTTTATGTCTCACAGTTTTTGACATATGATGAAAAATGTCCAAAAAAATACATTCCCCCCCTTATCTCCGAAGTTTGCGAGGCGAAAAATCTGAAATAATTAGAGTTGATTGGAATTGACCCAAATATGGCACCAAAAATAAAACAATGTTCCTAACTAGTACAGTTTTTTCAAAATTATCAAAATTCCTTCACAAACAAACTTAGTTATGCGGTCCGGATTTTTTCACTTTATACGTCCAAATATGATACGGAACCCTCGGTGCGCGAGTACAACTCGCACTTGGCCGGTTTTTTTTTCTACAGGATGGCAGGTTAGACAGTGAAAATATTTAAAGGGGTCATTGTGCTCATCATTATAAATAACTTTTACTATGGGACCAACCCTGAAATCGGTAAAAAAAAAACAGATGTTCCATACATATGTTCACATAACTCTACAAAATGTATGGAGCAGCTGAATATTTTTTTGGTTGGTTCCATAGTAAAAGTTGTTCATAATGATGAGTAAAAGGACCCCTTTAAATATTTCCACTGTCTATCTAACCTGCCACCTTGAATAGTTCACCAATTAAGACGTAAGACAAACCATTTTCGGGTTTTTTATCTATCTATACTAATATTATAAAGAGGAAAGATTTTTTTGTTTGTTTGTTTGTACCGAATAGGCTCCGAAACTACTGGACCGATTTTAAAAATTATTTTACTAATAGTAAGCTACATTATCACTGAGTAACATAGGCTACTTTTTATCCCGAAAAAATGCACAGTTCCTGTGGGACACGCGGACGAAGTCGCGGGCGAAGTGCTAGTTAAATGTAAATGTGCTATCAATTAGTAATATGCAATTTTACTAATATTATTATTACATTGCAAACCACCATTTGTACTGTACACTCATGAATGTTTTATACATAGTATCTTAGCAGCCGCCAAAAAACAAAGGTTAAACAAAACGAGTTTGCAATTCCAATCTAGGTTTCAACACTGTTAAAAAACCCGGTCAAATGGGTCATTCCCAACAAATCACGTGGTCCGTTGCAAGTAGGTACACTCGACAACATTGACGGTCGACCACTTTTCACACTTATTACTATGAACATAAGGGTGAAAAGTCGTCGACCGTCAATGTTGTCGAGTGTATATCGAACCACGCAAGTTTCCCATCGGCTCACTTGCCTATTTTGTACCGACACGCCGCGTCATATCACCGTGAGAACTGCCAATTTGTTTGCGAACGTTAGAGGGAGAATCTCACCGTGACATTCTCCCTCGAAAGTTCGCAAACAAATTGGCAGTTCTCGTGATATCACGCGGCGTGTCGGTACAGAATAGATAGGCTGGTCGGATGCGCTTGCGCATACAAAATTATCATTATATTTTTCCCTTGAACTACGCCGTCCATTGCAACTACTTCGGACCACGGTTATTTAAATTTGATTTTTTATTGTTAGCTATTTAGTAAGTTCTGAAATATTATGGTTATTCAAAATATTCTTAATTAGGTAAACCTACATAACAGCACACGTAGCATGACCATGAAAAATAAACCGCATCATAAATAGGAACAGACAGACAACGGGAAGCGACTTTGTTTTATACTATGTAGTAATTAATAGTGATAATTTACCTTAATTTAATACGAATAATGTTCATATTCGTATGAGTTTTCAGTAACCTGTGCGTTCGAGACCATAAGGACCACCAATAAGGAGATCAATCAATATGAATAATTATTTATTTTTATTCAGGCTCAGAGCACGCGCGCATGCCTACCAAATATGCGGGGGACTCGTTCGAGAAGTGCCACTGGGACCCCGACGCCATATACTGCTTCGGAGAGTACACACTATTCTCCGATACGCCTAGCCCGCTGCTGCACATGATACAAGTAAGAATTGAGGAAGAACACACCTGCACGCTTAGCAATCAGCCTATAATGTTCCCACTACTGGGACACAGGCCTCCTCCGTCTGTGAGAGGGAGTGGGCCGTAGTCCACCACGCGGGCCCAGTGCGGGTTGGTGGACGTCACATGTCTTCGAATTTTTGGTTCTAGGATATGCCGGTTTCCTCACGATGTTTTCCTTCACCGTTAAAGCAAGTGATAATTAATTTCTAATACGCACATGACTTCGAAAAGTCAGCGGTGCGTGCCTCGGGATCGAACTCGAACCATTGGTTAAACCCTCAGATCATAGAAACAAGAGAGATGTGCCAAGGCGCTATTGAGCTTGATGCTTTAATTTGCCCACATTGAGCGTAGTAGACGCTGGCGCCGAACCGAACACGATCGATGATATAAATACAGTGTTTTAGTTTAGTGCTAGTGTTGAGTTACGATTAACAGTGTTAGATTGAGGGTGTGCGGAATTTTTAATGTGTGGGAGATCTTTATATTCACGAGGGGCGCTTGTAATTGTGTTGAAAAATGTACTAAAAGTGGCGACAGTTGTTCCCGTACTAATTTGCTATGATGGCATATCTCCTTGTTTCTATGATCTGAGGTTAAACCACTAGGCTATCACTGCACACATTATCACTGTGTGCAGTGATAGCGCTTAGCATGACAATTCTATCTTTATTCTACCAAAGAATAGACAGAATTCTTTCTATCCAAATCATTATTTCTTATGCTCGAGCACGCGGAGACCCGTGCTTGGCTTATCAGGATTTTGTCTACTGAAGAATAGAAACATTTCTTATTTTAATTGAATGCATTAAACGGTAGAAATCTTTCTACAATCTGTCACTTTGTCTATTCTTCTGTAGACATAACCCGTTTCTATCGTGGTCATGCTAGGCCGGTAGGCCACAGCACATTTTTAATGACTGTTCCCATTAACCGATCTATCGGCACTATCCCCTACTTGAGATCGATTTTTGACATAAGTTACAAGGCCCCAAGGCTGCTATTGCATTGTGTCAGAATGGTCCCACATCGACATCGTTAATGTTGGTTTTCATTTTTAACTTAGGTTTTGACAATTATGATATTTTTTAATTGACAGAAGTTATGTGCCATTCTGAGACAATTACCTTTATGACAATTGCAATAGCAGACTTGGGGGCCCAGAGTAATGTCAAAAATTGATCTCTAGTAGAGGAAAGATCGGTTATTGGAGACAGCCATAAGATTAACACTCAACGCCACCCCACGTGTGTTCATTTGCCAAATAATGAAACGTGCCTTATAAAAGGTGGCCTAAGTGTTATTCTAATGTATAAGTTATATTACTTTAAAGTTTTATCAACATCCATTCAGTAGTTTTTGCGAGAGAGGGTAACAAACATCCATACATCCTCACAAACTTTTGCGTTTATAATATTATACTAGCTGTTCCCCGTGGTTTGACCCCCGCTGCTCGGCTTCTAAGGGTTGTAGCGTGATGTTAAATAGCTCATACTATTTCCCATGAATCTGACTAACATAGGTACACAAAAAGATTTTTTCGAATCCGACCGGTAGTTCCTGAGATTAGCCCGTCCAAACAAACAAACTCTTCAGCTTTTTATTATTAGTAAGTATCAGATATTATGTAGAAAGTAGGATTAGTAGGATATAAAATTAAAAAAATTAGGTAAAATTTTAGAATAGATGCGACGTTTAGACTACGTCAGCGCCTTGTGCTCAGTCGATAATATGTAAATGTATAATTTGTAACATTATTAATTGGATGCAAATATTCTCAAGGCCGTCGATTTACGTCATAGTTAAATAACATGTCTGTTGGTATTTTCCGACGGTGTCAACCTCAAATCATAGAAACAAGGAGATATGCCATCATAGCAAATTAGTACGGGATCAACTGATGCCACTTTTAGTACATTTTTCGACACAATTACGCGCATAATAAAGCGCTCTTCGTGAATAAAAAGATCTCCCACGCATTAAACATTCCGCACACCCTCAATATAACACTGTTAATCGTCACTCAACACTAGCACTAAACTAAAACACTGTATTTATACCATCGATCGTGTTCGGTTCGTCGCCAGCGCGTACGTTTTTAATTTGAGCAATTCGCTCAAAATCAGGCATCAAGCTTGATAGCGCCTTGGCACATCTCCCTTGTTTCTATGATCTGAGGTATCAACAGAGGTGACCCCATTTCACCAGTTAATAAGCTCTATAAGGGGATTTTTAATTGCCGTTAAAGGAAGACCTATTCAGGCTCCGGGCTGCTACTAAGAATCTTCCAATAGGGATATTGATTATTTTTTTTTTTATTGTGAATCTAAACTATTTGAAAAAAGACAAAAACTTTAAAAGCATGTAAAAACTCTTCCATTTTATTATAAAGGAGTTGTTTCAGAAATGTATGGAGCCTGGGAGGGGTCTACGTACGCAATTAAGTATTATAGCTATACATATGATAGTAACCGGTTCTTATAATGCTTATTTTCTATAATATTACTTCGTTGAATTGTAATTCATTCTTTGTCAAGGAGAGCAACACAACACAAATATGGTGGATCAACAATCGACAAAGAAACGTCATTTTGACAACTGTAGTTATGTCAATGTCAGTCAAAATGGCAACATTCAATCCACCACGCGTGCGCACAACGACTCAAACGTCACGTCATAAAACAACACTGTCAAACTCAACTGTCATGGCCTCCTAAAAATAGGGATATCATAGTGAAAAACTTCATCTCAAATAGTTCTCTTACAATTGTACTATTCTTCAAATGAATTTAATAATATTTTTATGTAAATCCCCTATTTTTTTCCTATTTTTCTATGTGGCGTACGTATACCAGTTCCAGGATGAAACATCTCCTTTAAATATATTTTTTTACTTTTTTATAGTTCGTATTCCTTCTTTGAAATTATATTATTTATTTGTACATTTTTTATAGTAGGTAATCAACTATAATGCCCTATCGGATATGGGTCTGTCTATTCTGTCCGACACCGCGCGTGATATCACCCCGAAAACTGCCAATTTGTTTGCTCACGTTCGAGGAAGAATGTCACGGTGACAGGTGACACACGGTTTTTTTTTTTATTCGATGATAGGCTTGCGCTTGACCGCCATCTCGCCTGATGTTAAGCGATGATGCGGTCTACGATGGAGCACGCTTGAAAAATTAAAAATAGAAATAGAAATTCTCCCTGGAACGTTCGCAAAACAGAAAAACAGGCAGGATCCCACACTCACGGTCGCGCTTGCGATCACTGGACCAACCGTAATCATATTAATTGACGACAATGACAATGACGTCTCATAAGTTCAACATTCATCAAACAACTTGAAAAGAAAATTGTTTCAGCTCGGGATTCCGAACAAAATAATAAAATAAACTTATGTATGAAAACTATTTTGCGCTAAAATTTGTTTTGATTTTAATAGTGTAGGCAACTCTATAGTTGTAATACTTAATTAAGGATAACCAGTATAATTGTGTAGGTGCTTCGCAAAGCGGTGTTGTTCATAGATATTACTTGCGTAAGCTTTTTTTACGTAAGATTTCTTAATTTTTAATTTCTATCAAGATGTTATTAATTACTATGATGTAATGTTAGGTATTGTCCTAAAATATTCACTTTTAATTACATTACACCATGTATCCAACATATCTATGTAATATCATTTTTGTATAAATTAACAAAAAGCTGAAACCCTCCAAAATCATTTTTTATAAGAGTTCATGTTATTAAAAAAGATAAAGAAATAATAATGACTGAAAACTAGTTATTTCCTCCAGCAACGCGAAAAAAACGCACGTAAGTAACACTTTATCGTTTTTTACTGCCTTGTTGATCTAGTCGGGGCTTACTGTCTGACAGACTGGATCGAGTTCAGGATCGTATCGAAGTAATGTCAAAATTATGTCATTTCGTACTCTTGAAATCATCACTAGCGCACGATCGTGCGGTGGATCGAATTGAAACTAACTACGATCGTAAACCGTCGTTACGATCGAAAAATCCATACTCCCCACTGGATCGAGTATCTGTGGATCGAGTAGCAGGATCGAAAAGAACTGTCAAAATACACGATAGCAAAAATGGTTACTTATTACGATCGAGTAAGATGATTTTGTTGGTAGTTGGCTGTAATCGCTGTAATTTCTCGCCTTGCGGGTTTGCCTTGTTTTTTCAATGTTCTGAAGGAATTAAATCGTACAGCTAGTCTATTCTGTACCGATACGCCGTGTGAGCTCACCGCATGAATTCACCCGGCGAGCATTGCTGACGTCTGTAGGGATTGACAAAAAATACAATCATAGCGATATTAATTATGAATTAGGTATTACGTTCCGCGTGAGTCACGCGCACGTAACACGCATGCGCGGCATGTGAATCTCGCTGTGCTACGGACAAGTTGGAGTAGCGCGCGCGTTGCCATGACAACCGAAGTGAGTTTGATTGTCATGGGAACGCTACTCCAATTTGATTGCGAACGTTCGAGGGAGAATCTCACCGTGACATTCTCACCGTGATATCACGGAATTCAGCCAACTCACTTCGGTTGTCATGGCAACGCGGGCGCTACTCAAATTTGTTTGCGAACGCTCGAGGGACAATCTCACCGTGACATTCTCACCGTGATATCACGGCATTCAGCCAACTCACTTCGGTTGTCATGGCAACGCGCGCGCTACTCCAATTTGTTTGCGAACGCTCGAGGGAGAATTTCACCGTGACATTCTCACCGTGATGTCACGGCATTCAGCAAACTCACTTTGTCACTTCGCCCAAGCGCTTTACGTAGGTACGTGTGGCTCACGCGTGACACACGGCATTCGGTAAACTCACTTAATTTCTCACTTCGCGCAAACGCATTACGTACGGTCGTGTGACTCACGCGTGAACACACGGTGATTCAGTAAAATTTCATTTATATTTCATTATTAAAAAGAATGTTACCATAGAGTGTTAGCATTTGGTCGTGACGTAGTCAACTGGAAACAAATAACGACGCTGATAACACACGATCGTAAGTCGATCTTGGTTTTCGATTCGGTTTTGTTCAAGAGTACGCAACTGAATCGAGTTCGAGAACATTCGGAATCGTCATTTCAGAGTAGACCCCCCAGTATCGAGATCGTAACAGAAACAAAATCGAAGTCGTATCATTTTCGGGAGTAAGCCCCCTGGATTTGATTCCCGAGTTGTGCAAACTGTTATGAGGTTTTTCTGTTAGAACAAGTCTTACGTTTTTTGCAAGTTGCAGCGCTATTTTACGATTATGTTGATCCAAATTCAATTTGCGACAATAATAATACTATGGTTATATCTACTAAATAATAATTATCAAAATCATTAATATAGCCCTCGAAATTATATATGATGAAAATTCGATTAGTTCGTGAAAATATTACGATTTTAATTTTGCAAATGCACGCGGTACCTACTGTTGTTGTAAAAGAAATCACTGAGTGAGTCAACGAGCATATTTCTTATCACAATAACTTTTGTTTATATTTATACGGATGTGAGTTTGTCTACAAACTATAGGCTTGCTATGCATGATAGTGACAAAGCAAGCGTGGCGTTATAACTTCCGACTTTGGCCAGGGTATTAATAAAAAATCCGATATAAGTATTACTAAAAAATCTTCAGATATATAATTTTTTAATTTTGTTTTATTTTTCATTACAGGAATATTCAGCGCACAATACAACCCATTTCAACTACACGTCAATACGTCGTGGCATTTGTGTTACACAAACATGTAAAAATTTCAACAGAAGTACTGAACTGGACCTAAGAAAGACCCTTGAGGCATGCCTTAATGAGACTATCTACAATCAATATCAATTACAAACGAGATTGACTGACAGATATTTTTGTAATCAGCCCCCAAAGGACATGCCAAAAGATGCATTAGATATTGTTGTTGGTGTCATTTGTGGTCTAATAGTGCTGGCTAACCTTATCGGAAGCTTTTACGAGCCCTATAGTGAGGGAAAAACTGATATAGGTAAGAACCGTCAACATTTCCCT
Source organism: Thalpophila matura (assembly GCA_948465475.1). Lineage (NCBI taxonomy): Eukaryota > Metazoa > Arthropoda > Insecta > Lepidoptera > Noctuidae > Thalpophila > Thalpophila matura. Next base: position 16,033,428 of record OX419191.1, read on the forward strand.
TATGGCCGAAGTCTCTTTGATGCTCAGCGTAAAAGTTCACAGATTCTTTAGGCTCCAGTGAGCCTATGGGTTGCAGAACCTAACTCTAGACTCAATCTTTACTTGTGTCTTGAGTTAAGTTGTGTAATACAAGCCTATGAAAGAAAAGATTTTTACAGCATGTGTTGTGCTCGCAACGCAGCATACGAAGTGACCAATGGCGAGAGGCAATGTAACTATGGGGCCGATGACATTAATAAGAGATTCGGCATAATGATCTATCCGAAAAATGCATTAATAAAAAAAAATGTAATCTATCAAATTGTAAATGAAAATAAAAATTATTTGAATTCAACATTGTGTTGAGTATCAGTCCTTTTATTTTAATGTTTATTATTGCTTACAGGTTCCAGGTTTATTCTTTGTTTCTCAATGCGTAAAAACTGGAGGATACTGGTAGCCCCCGCCGGAGCAGGTCAAGATCCTAGAATCAAACGATTGAGATCGCTCCAGGGTATCAGGTGAAATATTTTTTTAATGTTTCGGGGTTGAATACATCCGTGCAAATTCGGAGCTTTAGCTGACCTTATCAGTCCGAAGATGTCCGAGCATCTGAATTGCGTAACTCAATTTCTATTATCTAATGGCCAGAAGCACGACAAAGCGCCATCAGTTCATGGTTGATATACCAAAAACCCGAACGAAGCGCTTTGATTCCACTTTCATTGTGAAAACCGCCAAACAATAGAATGCGCTGCCCGAGTGGGTGTTTCCCGACATTACCACAATCTAGGTATCTTCCTATCTTCATCACGAATGAATCGGTTTCTTCTAAGCAAGCGTGCTCCATCGTAGACCGCATCAGCGCATAAAATCAGGCGAGATGGCGGTCAAACGCAAGCTTATCATTGAATAAAAAAAAATTAAAAGCAATCACCATGGCTTTCATTTTGATAGTTCAAAAACATCCACTGCATCGTTGAGCTAATGATTGGAACACGGATTTAGAAACATGCGGCGCAATGGATATCAAAATGAATACTATGGAGAATATAATATTAGATTTGTATGAATTTGTAAGTTTATTAACATAATGACGGTACCTTGTCAGTACATTTATGAAAATATTATGTACGTTAGGAAAAATCAACATCTTTTTACTAAGAGATGTGATAGGCATAATTATAACACTAGAGATAGGAACAAATTGGTTCAAACACGGTTCAGATTGGCAAAGGTACACACTTCCTTTATGGGGTACTGTACAAAATGCTACAATAAAATACCTCTAGATATTCTTCAACTAAATGAGAAGAAATTTAAAACCTGTATAAAACGCACACTATGTAAGCAAGCATATTACAAATTAGAAGACTATATAAACGACAAAAATGCTTGGAAAAATGCTGGTCCTGCTCCACAACCACTAAGCTCATAAATTACGAACTGATAGTTATTTATTATAGCTTTGTTTATCAGTTCCCGTTGACGATCAAATATAATTTTGTGATGTTATTAATTTCATAGCCATTTGCATTTTTATGAATTCAGTATTCTAATCCTTGGTTTATATAACTTCATAGCATTATTTCAATATTGTACATGTGAGCGCAGTGTAGCCATTTAGGTACTACTTAAGATTTTAATCGTTTGCTGCCTGGCAGTTGAGAGTATGTCATGCTCACTAAAAATGTCTTGCTGATGGTGGCGCATGCGTTGGGTCATTCGGTTCCCTTCAAAATGGTTGAGCTAAATGGCGCTGATTCATGCGTCATGTTCGTGAACGGGCGCCGTCTGTTGGGACTGGTCATCTCTGGACTGCTATGGCTAATATTTGGAGCTGTTTTTACTATTATTCTAGACTCATACATTGTTCTCTCATATTTGTGTTATTTCCGACAAAAACAATGTAACCATGATTATTTGTAATGATTTGATTTAAAAGAGTAACCATGGAGTTTCTTGCCCGTTCTTCTCCATAGGAATCTACGCTTTGGAACGGGCATCTAGCTTCATCATTATTACTAACTGACAGACTCCTTGACAATTCAAAAGTACCTGTAATTGGTCTAATTGAAATAAATGCTTTGACTTTGACTTTGACTTTGACATATTGGGATTTGCCACATGCGAGCCCACAACGCTACAACTGAGACGTGGTTGATGCGATTGCGAGTTTCTTTACTTTCTTTAATGACTTATTTCTAAGTAGGCCCCGCATTTTACCTGTATCTCAGCTCATGTTATGTAATTATAGTTAGTTTCCGACCGAAACCGAAACTTCCATATAAGGTCATTAGGTATATGGCCTTATATGGAAGTTTCGGTTTCGGTTTCAGTCGGACACTAATTATAGTATAGATAATATCATAGTTATCAGTGTTAATACTATAAATATTCCTTTTCAGAACTATATCAATAGCTTTTGTGATCATGGCGCACTCAATCTTAGCTTGTGTGGCGTATATAGCCAACCCAGAATACGTAGAACAGGTGCGTAGAACACACTTAATTATATAGTATTATAATCTTCATAAAAAACGAAATGCTTAAACCTACTGGCTTTTCAAGAAGTTCTAAAAATTTATAAAAAAACCGAACAAGTACGAGTACGACTCGCGCCCTAAGGGCTACGAAATATGCAATAGCACCATCTATGCCTCTATTACGTAGATATATCATATCTTGATCATAGATGGCGCTACTGCATACTTCTAGTGGCGCCATCTATGAGCAGTTGGCTCCACTTATGGTCCGGTGACAGATGGACAACAAAGTGATCATAGAAGGGTTCCGTTTTTGTCTTTTGAGGTACGGAACCCGAAAAACTTGTTAATACCTGGCTACATCTTCTTTCACTTGACCACGACAACTGTCAGACAGACTGATTATCGTAGGTAGTAAGTCGTTATTATTCGCGGACAAGAGGACACTGTTCATCTATACTGTTCATCTCTGTTATCTATTCATCTATTGTATCTCGGCTTGACGTACCTAATCTCTCAATCACCTACACAACGGGTGCTGGTCAAGAAAAGAAAGAACTTTTTGTTGCATCAAGATTACAAAACTAAATATTATTTTAAAATTCCTAATGAAATTGTTTCAGTTGTATCACTTTGAGGCACTGAAAATCGTTTTTAGCGGAATGATAATCATGCAGACTTTTCTTGTGATGTCCGGATTCCTGCTAATCTACCACTCGCTAATACACGCCGAGAAGCACAAGATGACGTGGGCGATGCTGCCGAAATACATTATCTTGAGGTGGTTGAGGTAAAGTGATTAAATAATAAATAATAAATAAATAATAAATATTTATTCAGAAAAACAAAATTGGTAAAATACAAAATAAATCTTAGAAATAATGTAGGTACTACAAATGTTTGTTGCCTGTACTAGGATAAACCTGTATCACAGGCGGCAGGAGCACTTACATTATGCTATATAATGGACAATAAAATTACAGTATTCTTAACAATATTTAACATTGAAAGTCTTAAAAATAGCGACATAATTAAATAAATTTATTAAACCTAATATACTTAAACACTATTTAGAACTAAAATAAGGTCATACATAATTACATATTCAATTTAAGTAGAATTTCGCTTGCACTTTGTTAATTCTATTACATACATTATACCTAATATCCAAGTTTTTGCGTCAGCAGAATTCATAACTGGGTTAAAGTTAATATTGCATAAATCGCGTTCGGGGCTACTATTGTTTACATTTGATTTGCTTGGATAGCGACAGATCTCATTCTAGGCGCTCTCATAGTCGATGGAGTTAATGTATCTGTACTCCGCTATTTTCCTGGCAGGGCACTCGGCGTTTCCCGTTTTGTGGTCACACGGCTTTTTAAAGCGTAAGCAAGTTGCACATTTCGGTGTGTCAGCCTTCTTCGCGCATTCGGACATCGAGTGTCCTGCTTCACCACAGTGACCACACGTAGAATTGACCTCTCTGCATGTTTTTGCTGCATGACCATACTGTTGGCATTTGTAACATCTAGTTACTAGGGTAAAGTCCCTGATAGGACAGGACGTCCAATTTATGAAGAGCCTTGCTTGAGAGATCAGGGCTTTACGTATATTGGCTGGAACTTCAATGACGTAGTTACAGGTCGAAGCATCTCTTTTCCCGGATTTGTGGCTTAATTTAACCAAGGTCAAAAATGATTCCAAGGACATCTCTGGGAACTTGTCGACTACATTTTGTTCAAAAATGCATCTGAAGACCTCATTTTCGGCCAAAGTAGACGGCACTCCTACAACCACGATACGCGGTTTGCGCTTGCTGGGTTCGTCGGCGGTAAGTCCTGCTAAAGAGAGATGCACTGCTTGCTTAAGTTGATCAGCGTCATGTTTCGTCTCTGTACTAACAATAACGCCTCCATTTTTAGTTTTGCGGACACCACGTACATGCAGCTTCATTTCATCGGGCCGTATGATTTTTTGTATGAGGTTTTTCGTTTCGTCACTGGTTTTAGATTTATTCGTGGGATAAATGGCTACAGAGCTCAAATTATTAGGTTGAACGAAATTATTTGAACCCTTTTTCACCATGTCAGCAAAAGAAGCATTTCCCGCAGTACCAGATTCCTTTATCGTCTGCTTGAGCTCCGAGATGTGTTCCGTCAGGTCGCGCTTTTGTTTAAGGGCATCAATCATGTTGTAGGCTTGAGCGGCTTTTTGTTTTAATGACTGATATAGAACTGCCATTTGTGAGGTACCAGAGCCTATTTTGCGGCATAAGTTAGAAATTTTCATTTTCTGCTCAGAATTGAGTTTGCCATCCGCGGCAATAGAGCAAACTTCATTTAGGTGCAGCTCAATATTTGACATCCATTTTTGGATCTCGGGCGTAGATGCAACTTCAACCGTGTCAGTCTCAAGGGATGGGTTTTTCGTCGTCTTCGACGGTGACGCGGCGGGGTGCACTGGCCCCCTTAGATTAAAGGGGCTGTTTTCCATTTTGTTTATTTATAGTTCACTTTTTCTGCGTGTCCATTATTCACTAAATTACACACTAAGCAAAAATTACGGATGCATTACAATAGTAATGCATGAAAGGAGGTCACTATTAATAATGACTGTATTTATTAAATATTGCTAACGAGCACGTCTGTACGCTGCTAGTGAGCACGACTCAATCTGATTGATAATATAATATTTAAAATACTTAACAATGTTGATATATCTACCTACTAAAAACCCAAACGAAGCATACGAAACGAAAATAATTTCTAATGAAATAGAAAACGTGGGGTGCATCTTACTTTTATCTACTTATTGCATGCACCCCACGTTTTCCATTTCATTAGAAATTATTTTATACGTTTTAGACCGTTGACCGTTTTTTCAATTAAGTATTATTTATTTTATTTTTTAGTCCAAATTTCAGCTTAGTCCGATGACAGGAAGTGCTTGAAAAATGAATTGCAAAATTTGTACCGAACAGACAGACAGACACGAAATCGAGTTAATAAGAACGTGGTAATAAAATAGGTACTTAATGTTGATTTACCTACCTACCAAACACCCAAACGAAGCGCTTTGATTCCACGTACATTGTGAAAGCTGCCAAACAGTGGAATGTGCTGCCGGTATTCCCCGATAATTACAATCCGGGTGTCTTCGAGTCGCGAGTGAATCGGTTTCTTCTAGGCAAGCGTGCTCCGTCATAGACCACATCATCGTCAGGCGATATAGTGGTCAAACGCAAGCCTATTTTTAAATAAATAAAAAAACAACAGGCAACAATAATTCATAAACATGATGGACAAAATAACAGACGCCCGCTGTTGGACACAGCACTTCGGAAACCACCACACTACCACACAAAAATCATAATCAACTCTAACCAAGACTTGATTATGGTTTTTGAAAACCATAATCAAGTCTTAGAGTTGATTATGATTTTTATGATGATTTTTTTTCTTCCTTGCGTTTGAAGACACAAGCCAGCAAGCGCCATTTTCTGTCTTTTATTTTTCTGTATTTGCTGTCGCGTCTAACGTGTTGTTCTTTTACAGATTGACACCACCTTATGCACTTGTATTAGCTCTGACAGTAACTTGGCTGAGGTTCGCCACAGATGGTCCATTGTGGAAGGTCAGTTTTGTCTTGTCTGTTATAATCTTAATACAAAAGGAGTAGCTTTCAATCTCTCTCTCTCTCTCTCTCTTTCTCTTTACGGTTATATTAACTTTAATGGTGTAGAAGATAATTCCCAAAATGAAGACTCATTTATTAACTGTGTCAAGAAAAGTAGAATTCGTAGATGTGATCTCTAATATGCTGCCGTCTTTTTACTAAAAGGTCGATAGGTGACAATTTTTTCCGAGTTATATGAAGGTCTACGTAAAAGAGTAACTCTTTCTCTATCAACCAGTCTGGACCATATTTCCAATCAGTTTTATTCAACAGCCTTTAAGTAAGTGGACGACAGTATATGATGAGATACCTAAAGTCTCGTTAGCTGCAATAAAGTGAACTCATTACGTAGATCTCACAATGTTTATCAATATTTTGCAGGAGCTAATTGGCAATGAAATTGATGACTGTAAACAGTATTGGTGGCAAAACCTGCTCTACATCAACAATTACAACGACCAGTCGCAGTGCTTGCAGCATACTTGGTAAGTGTTCTTGGGTTTGGCTTGAAATCATAAAAGACGGACGATTTAAATAGCCTTCACGTGGTGGCGATACTCAAACGTATCGGCGGCGAGGTAACGTGCTGAGTGACGCTACTACGCCCAAAAAAGTTCGTCGCCAGTCAGACATAGATGGATTATTTACAGAACTGATAGTTATTAAAACTAAGTACCTAGGTACTAACTAATAGTTACGGTTTTACTTACAAAGTAGCGGACCCAGCTTGCCCGACTACTTACGAACACGAACGCAGCTTTTAGTAATGAAGTCATCACGATTTTTCATCCCTCACAATATTAAATCAGGCAGACTATCTGTGCATGTTCTTTCGGTGGTAAGAGCCAGAGTGGCCTATCATTTCCAGAAACAATTGAAAATCTATGGTGTGTAGGTATTTCGAGACACAATTGATTTTCAATAGTTTGTGGAATTTAGCCCACTCTGGCTCTCCTCTGGCCAGAAATGAATTCTAGAAACAATTGAAAATCAATAATTGTGTCTTGAAATGACAGGCCTCTCTGGCTAATCTCTCACCGGGTCATATTACCCCAGGTACCTAGCAGCCGACACTCAGCTGTACTGGCTCGGCGTGGTGGTCTACCTGGCGTGCACCACTCCTCGCTCCAGGAAGGTAGTGCTGTCGCTCCTGTTGGTGGCCGGCATCATTATCCCTGGTGCTCACACCTACTTTCAAAACTTGGATGGCTCTTTGGTCGCGTCTCCTGAGTAAGTGGCAATATTGTCTTTGCACCTTTATTTTGGTTACGTATCATTTCAGCTAAAGTTGTTTCAACTATGGTCGAAATAACTACGCTTGATTCACCTATGTTCATATCGCATATTGGTCGACTCAACTACTGTTTAACTTACCTAATTTTGATTCAACTAAAATTAATTGCACTAACGAACGATTGATCTAATGTTCGAAACACCTAATGGACGACTCGCCTACAATAGTTGGCAATGGCAATAATTTATCTGCTGTCAACTGTGAATTTGATGCTTTTGATTGACATTTTTTTTCTTAACTTCGTTTTTTGGCTACAAATATTGGCCACAGATAAATCATCAGTAGGTGAATCGTCCGTTAGTTCAGTCAACCTTAGGTGAATATTGTCCTGTGGTATTTCGTTCATTAGTTATTACAAACATATGTGAAACGACCTTTAGGTAATTAAAACAGTAGGTGACTTTATTTGAAATGATACGTAACCTTTATTTTACTAAGCTGCTTAAAACTTGATTTTTATGTCTGTACAGTTGCAGCTGTAATTTTTTTTTATTTCTCTCTCTATTTTGGTACTATAGTTATTCTTAGTTAGAATGTAATTACCTAATTGTGCTTCCTAATGTAGTCAGTTTGCTATTTAGAGCATGAAAAAAATGTAACTACTAGAAAATGCTGTCATCATTACTTACATAAGCACTGCTAATATTTTGATATTGACAGATGAAAATTAAAAACATCGGGTTATTAAATCGACGCACGACGTGGCGGGTGTTATTTAATTTACTTTTGTAAATAGAAGTAGAAATCTTGATGGAGAAGAGGCTTCCTGAGTCCTGACTCTTTAATTCGGTTCTGATAAAAATCAACTGTTCCTTAAAAAACTATCCCATTGATTTTTAAACTTATTGAATTTTAAATCTGTCCAGGGCAGTCCACAACATCTTCATGAACGAGCCTACGTTCAACAACACGTATCGGCGAGGGCACACCAACATCGCCGGCTATGCCATCGGCCTCGCATTGGGCTACATCCTCTACCACATCCAGAAGAAAGGCATTGACACCAGCAAGTATCGGGTAACTACAGGGTATCATAAATACATAAAAAAGCCTAGTGCGAGTAAGACTCGCACCCTGAGGGTTCCGAAATATGCAATAACGCCATCTAGGAACAAGATGCCGCTATTGCATACTTCATAAAAATCAGCCGTTCCATACATTTATGTTCACATAACTTAACAAAATGTATGGAAAAGCTGTTTTTTTTTTTCGCAATTTTAGGATTGGTCCCATTAGGTACATAGTAAAAGTTGTTAATAATGATGAGTACAATGACCCCTTTTCGTATTGCGACTGACTAAACTTACACCCAGTATCACATCACACTAATATTATAAATGCGAAAGTTTGTGCGTGTGTGTGTGTATGTTTGTTACTTCTTCACGCTGAAACGGCTGGACAGATTTGGATGTTTGGCACACAGATAGATTATATAACTGGAATAACACAGGCTACCTTTTATCTCGAAAAACACGGGCGAAGCCGCGGGCGGAAGCTAGTATTTTAATAAGAATAAGATAAGCTTATCGGCTGTCGCCTCCTTCTGCGAAGCAGTCATGCTAGTGAAGGAGGCGGCGGGACGGGAGAGGGAGAGATTCTCCCGTCCAAGCCGCCGCGGTAGACGCTCCGGGCGTCGGGAGCCGCGTGACGACTCCCGGCCACCGTAGGCGCGGGCCTGCGGGCGGTGAGTAATGGGTAGCTCACCGTCCGATCAGGACCAGGCCCGTGCCGAACGGCGCGTACGTGTTCCACGCGCGCCTCAAAGAGATGTCAGCATCAGAGAGGGGGCCCATTAGGGCCCAAGCCTGCCGGGAAAGCGGGATCGTCCGGAAGGGATACCGCTGACCCGGACAAAAGGGCTAAGGAAGGAACATGGGTGGGTTTTAGTCAGTAAGAGTCTGACACTCCCTTCCGCTCCGCCCAGAGCGGGAGGGGTCATTTGATGATTTCCCATCCTCAAAAAAAAAAAAAAAAAAAGCTTATCGGCTGTCGCTAAAAACCAGCACTGTGGCTCTGCTCCGTGCATACCCACAGCATCACGCTGAGCGATGGCCATTCTGAGCGAATGTGACGCATATTAATTTACCGTTGCAGTTTTTTTATTTTATTTTTGTAATTAATATTTTTGTGCGTCATATCGACGCAAATAAATGCATTTTCTTTCTTTCTTTCTAAATGAGCCCGTCCATTAATTGCGTGAAGCGTTTTGGTCGAGCCGAATCTCACCCAATCTCACGTTGGGGGGAGGGGGGTCTCGGCAAATATCAAGTATATTTTTTTGTCAGATACAAGCAACATACTAACACAATACTGTGTTAGATTTCTGATAAAGTTTATATTTTCGCCGCAATTACAAATTTTAATAAATTTTACCCTGTTTTTGAGCCCGTTTTGACAGTTTTCCGTTCACTATATTGTGACCCGAGCGTATCAGCTCTTTTACGGGCGGGAATTGCGTGAATCGATAAAATTGGGTCTTGTAAGCCTCTTAAGTAAAACAGCAGCCTAATTGCGTAACTCAATTTCTATCACCATGGCTTTCATTTTGACAATTCAACAACGTCCATTGCGGCATTGAGCTAGTTACGGGAGCACGGATTAACAAACATACGGCGTAATGAATGTCAAAAAAAAATGCCATGGTGATAGCAATTGAGTTACGCAATTAGGGTGCAGGTTTCTCCACTACAATATATGGCTTAATCCCAATCAATAATATTTTCTCACTGTGATTCTAGATTACATTTTCATAATCAAGCACCAGATTAACGTATTTACACTAAAATTCGCATTTTGAAAAATCTCACGTGAGATTTTGGTTGAGGGGGCGATATCTCACCAAGGGGTGAGGGGGTCAAAAGATCGCCAAAATCGCCTCTCGTAATTAATGGACGCCTTCTAACATGGCTTTGACACGTTAAAACTCGCAAAAATAATGATAATCATTTGAATTTTCAGAAATACCGATATTTATGCCCTATATTGGTTCCTATATCATTATTGATCATATACGCGGGCAGCATGTTCTACACGGAGAGGCCGCGACACTCGATCTACGTGAGGGTGGCCTACGCCAGCCTGGTCAAGTCGGTGTTCGGCGGTATCATTGCTTTTGCCGCATTTCTATTCATTACTAAGATGGAAGGTAATTTTTAAAACTTCTCTTTTCTTTTTGACCGATTTCAAAAAGGAGGCTTTCGTGTGTAGGGGGGAGGTGCCATGAAAGGGACAAATCAAATAATTGCTAAAATAAGAAATTAACGTCTCGAGACGACAATATTTTTGTTCTGTGACAACCCCGAAGCATAACCATTCGCACCTAACGTCACACTCCTGTCATGTTAGAGATGGTAACGGCCAAAGAGTATAGTAATAAACCAAGTAACGGCATGCAAGTGTTCGTAATCCGTACACAAAAGTAATTTTTCGTTGTTCTTTAGAAATGCTGTAAATTGATAAGTATTTTTTTACCCGTGTTTGTTATATATACTGAATGAATGTTAGTACTCGCTACGTAGAAGATTTAGTGAAGCAAGGATTTATGAAAGTAGTTAAACAGGGAATAGTACAGACCTACTAAACAGAAAAACAACCGACTTAAAAAAACAACCTACTTTAAAATAATATTTGTATAAGTAGGTAGATACCAACTTCATTGGTAGAACATATAGAGCAAAGATGCATTTTATGTATTTTATCTTATGTTCACAAATAAAATACTTACATAAAATTGATTGATTGAAAAAACACAGTGAACAATTATTTTAGTTTCGGAAGTCGGTGGCAAAAAAAACAAATTCTATCTTCATCAATTTTTATCTTTTTTAGGGTTCCATACCTCAAAAGGTAAAAAAAGAAACCCTTATAAGAAATGAAAAACGTGTGGCGCACTATTAATTTATTTATTGCATGTGATGCGCCCCACGATATTAATTTCGGAGCGCCTCCGCAGCCGGCAGCGGCTCACAACGGCGTTATTTTTGGTTGCCGCGCGCCGGCGTTATTTTTGGAGAGCCGAGTGATACCAGACGAAAATAATTGCAAACTACCGTAGCAGCAGATTTTAGATACTAAAAAGTAATAATACGTCTAATTCTGCACAGCGCGCTCCTTGATAGGCGAGTCGTATTGCTCGGTGGATGTATGTCGCGTTGCTTGAGCTCAGCGCAGAACACTCAAGCTATACCGCCCAAATCACTCAAGGCCGTTGGCGAATACCGGGGCCTTAAAAACCTGGTGTGCACAGGCCCTACGTGAAGTGCGGCTGTTTTACCGCAGTTAATTGGGACAGCACCACCTAATGCGGTGCCATCACTAATGACACCATATTATGTTTCCGCCATCAGACCTGTGCCGCCGCCTGATGGAGTGGCGCGGCTGGACGACGCCCAGCCGCCTGTCGTACTGCGCATACCTGGTCCACGTGACCTTCATCAGGAACTACGTGGCGCTGCAGACCACTGCCACACACACATCCTTCATCTTGATGGTACGCATCATTCAGTAACTATACTAATATCAAAGCTGAAGTTTGTTTAAATGCGCTAATCTCTGGAACTACCAGTCGAATTCAAAAGATTCATAAAGGTGCTGTTAAACGGGCTAGATAGCTAGATTTTACGATTTCTTGCTGCAGTTGTATAATGTATAGCCGTGAATTGAGATCTAGGTATATCGCACAACTGTTAGTGTGATGTACCATCATTTAATTTCATAACAATATCGGCTGTGGTACTGCAAGATTGCGGCTATAGTTCTACTGAGTTGCATGATAGATCTCAACTCACGGCTATACAATTGCAGCAAGAAATTGTCAAAATACTAGCCCGTCCTTAAGGAATAGTATAGGTCAAGGGTTTCCAATCTCATTAACAGACTTCAAAAAGGAGGTTATTTTAGACCTCGACTCCCTTTACATGTTGTAATTTTATTGCGACGCCCTTGTAAAAGAAGATAGCTGCGTGTTAATTGCTCTAGATTATTTTATTCAAAGGAAATTACAAAGAATTTAGAATCTTAATAAATATTAATAACTAGAAAAACCGGTTTACGACGACCGGCCGACAGCAGTGCACACACGCACAGTTTGGGAACCCCTGATATAGATTATTAAACATGACTATTATCTCCGTAACATAATTAAAATTGACTATACACCATTTACTATAGCATTAGAAAAATAATGGCGAAATAACGATAGTTATTGTATTATATTGTTGTAATGACTGAGTTTTTGTGTTTAAATCTACTTGCAAATAGTAAATAGATTACATATCTTTAAATATATCGTGAAATAACGATGCCTAATAGAAGCCTACATCCAAATAACGAAACAGTTATAACCGTTTTTTGTCTAATAATGGAGTATAGAAGTGCTTCGCGGTTTCACCCCCGTTGCGCGGCTCCTAAGGGTCGTAGCGACTATTCCTCATGAATCTAGCTATCATAATACAATTTTTTTAAATAGAATTTTTCGAATACGACTGGTAGTTCCAGTAGCGCATTTAAACAAACAAAAAAGTCTTTAGCTTTATTAGATAGTTAAACAAACTCTTGATCCTCAACGTAAGATCTACTATATAAAAATAAGTCGGGTTTTCCTTCCTGACGATATAAGTCCAGAACGGACGAACCGATTTCCACGGTTTTGCATTCGTTGGAAAGGTCTCGGGCTCCGTGAGGTTTATAGCAAAGAAAATTCAGGAAAATTTAAAGATAAAAGCGGGAAAATCTTTTTTCACATACAGCGCCATCTCTGATACATAGCATGTACTACGGTGGCGAAACGGAGTTCGCCGGGTTTGCTAGTTTACTTTTAAAATGTACTCGTAATTTGTTTTTCAACAGACTCAAGCATTCATCGGTTTTATACTGGCTTCGTTTATTACTGCACTGCCATTGTTTGTGATGGTGGAGGCTCCGGTAGGAAACATGATCAAAGAGTTCTTGTTGAACAAAAGAGCAGCCACTCAGCAGCCAGAAGATAAAATTGATGAAAGTAAACAAAATAATGTAAAGGAACATTATTCTACAACGCTAAGTGATGATGAGAAACAAGGCATTGAAAAACATATTGGTCTGAACAATCTGCGCGAGGTACTCAGTGATGGTCTACGTAATGGTCACAATTCACACGTGCACCTATAGTTTTTAATTTTAATGACCTGTTTTCCAATTGAAAATTGCCGTTCTTGATAGGAAATTATATTGATGTAAAAATTATTTTAATAGTTGCCGTAGGTCAATTTGCATAAAAACGTCAGTTTGCCGAACTTTATTATAGTCAGACGAAGTAAGTTTACTAGGTATTTAGATAAGTATATTTAATAATTTTGGAATAGGTAGAAACTAATTTAGATGCCTCTATTAATAGTTTAATTATCTATTAATAATTAAACAGTTTTATAATAGTATAGACTATAGATAATAAAACACAAAATAAATGAAATAGGTTTATTTTATTTATACTTTAGTAGTATCCCCCCCGTCCTTGTCCCCCCCTTGCATGTTATGCGTGTTGTGTGTGTTATGCGTGTTGTGCGCAAGCGCAGCGCGCACGAGGGCGGCGGCGGGCGCTTCGACGCACAGCCACAGGATGCACGCGCTCATGTATGTGAGGAAGATGGTCGCCGCTAGCATTGTCATCTGCCGGACACACAGTAAATTATTAAGATAAAGATGCTACCGTCAACTGTGGCATCTTCACTTTCCGTAAGCATCTTTACCAAAGGGTACCCTGTTAGTTTTCATTATTTTATTTCTTTCTGTGGCAGTTGACGCAATTTTAGATATACTGGTAGATTCTCTAATAAATTGTGATTAAATTGCAAAAATATTTAATAGAAAATAACGAGGGGCTCGTGGCTAAATGACGGCCACGCTGATCGATCGATCTGCGAGGTGAAGCTGCGCTTGCCGCGGTCAGTCCTTGGATGGGTGACCGTTCTTTACACATCGAGACCCCTCCGTGCCTCGGAGAGCACGTTAAGCAGTCGGTCCCGGTTGTCATAGGAATATCTTTGACAATCGTTACGGGAAGTCAGAAGCCCTAAAGTCTGACAGCTGGTCTAACATTCGAATACCGGTATTACCCATTAATTGGGTTGCGGAGGTCAGATGGCAGTCGCTCCACGTAAAATATTGATATTCAGCCAAAAACTAGTTAGACTGGATGCCGACCCCAATATAATTTGGGAAAAGGCTAGGCAGATGATTATTTAATAGAAAATAATAAAGGGTAAAGATGCCACAGTTGACGGTAACTAAAAATCATAACCCTTCCTTTTAGCTTTGCTGAAGTCGGGTAAAAACTAACTAAAGGGAGGGCCAAATAAAAGTTTCTTTTTAAAACTGCAGTAAAATTAACAAAAATATTTTTTCATTATGGTGTTATTAAATATTAAGATATTCCAAAAACAACTGACACAGACGGTGATTGGGGATTTAATAAGCATAGCATGACATTAACATGTTTGAAATTCGCAAAAGTGGTGATATCATATCGATGTCCTTCTAACTGCAAAGTTGAGTTGGAGTCTGTAATTACAATTATTAGTCTCGGCGTATTATAAGGGATTTCAAATTTCAACTGATTCAAGCGAAGACACAGTAGCTCAGTTGGTTCAGCGCTTGCCACGGTACGGCAGAGGTCGTGGGTTCAAACCCAGGCAGGGTTTGAACCCACGACCTCTGTGTCAGTTGTTTTTTAAATGTCTTAATAACGAAAAAAATATCAATATTTGCTTTAGGACAATGCGTGCATGAGGAAGGCAATGTTGTTACGTGGTACATACCACGTAGTAGTCAGACATGTGTATGGGCTGCGTCTGTGCCCCGACCAGTCCCCTCTGGAACAGTGCGTGCAGGAGGAAGGCAACGTTGTTATGTGATACATACCACGTAGTAGTCGGACATGTGTATGGGCTGCGTCTGTGCCCCGACCAGTCCCCTCTGGAACAGTGCGTGCAGGAGGAAGGCAACGTTGTTATGTGATACATACCACGTAGTAGTCGGACATGTGTATGGGCTGCGTCTGTGCCCCGACCAGTCCCCTCTGGAACAGTGCGTGCAGGAGGAAGGCAACGTTGTTATGTGATACATACCACGTAGTAGTCGGACATGTGTATGGGCTGCGTCTGTGCCCCGACCAGTCCCCTCTGGAACAGTGCGTGCAGGAGGAAGGCAACGTTGTTATGTGATACATACCACGTAGTAGTCGGACATGTGTATGGGCTGCGTCTGTGCCCCGACCAGTCCCCTCTGGAACAGTGCGTGCAGGAGGAAGGCAACGTTGTTATGTGATACATACCACGTAGTAGTCGGACATGTGTATGGGCTGCGTCTGTGCCCCGACCAGTCCCCTCTGGAACAGTGCGTGCAGGAGGAAGGCAACGTTGTTATGTGATACATACCACGTAGTAGTCGGACATGTGTATGGGCTGCGTCTGTGCCCCGACCAGTCCCCTCTGGAACAGTGCGTGCAGGAGGAAGGCAACGTTGTTATGTGATACATACCACGTAGTAGTCGGACATGTGTATGGGCTGCGTCTGTGCCCCGACCAGTCCCCTCTGGAACACCGTGTGCAGAAGGAAGGCGCTGTACGACACTCTGCCGGTCCACGTCCATCCGCGCCACTCTATGATGCCGCGGTAGATTGCTGCATAGAGATTTTTTCTTAATAATTCAAAGTAGGTACTGAATAATAAATAATTGTTATTTTTGATCCAAGGGATCGTTTTTTTTTTGTTGTACCAGGAGCTTTTTTTGAACGAGCGAGATCCATATACAGCATGTTTCAAAAACCCTGTTCGATCCCAAAGGGGCCATTATGCTCATCATTATGAACAACTTTTACGATGACACCAACGCTGAAATCGCGAGAAAAAATCAGCTGTTCCATACATTTGTGTTCACATAAATATTGATAAAATGTTTGGAACAGCTGATTTTTTTTGCTATTTCGGGATTGTGTCGTACAAAATATTGTTCATAATGATCAGTATAATGGCCTTTTGGGATCGAACAGGGTTTTTGATACATGCTGAATAACATTATTTTAAAGATTATTGAATAGTTCAAACTGCTACTTACATTCAAACTTGAACACGCATCCCAATATGAGCGTGACCACGAGGAGCTGGAACACGGGCTTGTAGAAGGTGGCGTACAGCACCCTGAGGGGGGCGGCGGCCCTGCCGCTGTCGGAGTAGAACAGCCCCCCCGACAGGATCACGGCCAGCCCCAGCGGGAACACCAGCCACACCACCCAGCGGTGCTTCTGTGCGCCACGGTAGGGGGGGGTACGCCATTAAGGCATTGTCGTGGAATCCGTTTAGTTGGATAATGCCTAATTCGCAAAATGGCACCCGAGTCTCAAAAGGGCCAATTCGCGAATGGACTAGTTCTCTAAAGGACTTATTCGCAAAAAGGCTAATTCTCAAAAGGACTTAATAGTAAAATGCCTAACTCGTGAAAGGACTCATTCGTGAAAGAACTAATTCGTAAAAGGACTAATTCGCCAAATCGCCAACTTTTACCAGCTTACGCCATAGGTTAAATGACATGAAAAAACCAAGTTAATTTTTACGTCTTGCGGACCATATTTGACTAAGGCCTCCCCCACATTAGGCGTGCGCGTTCCTCCGGCGTGTGAATGACGCGAACGTTCACGCACGCGGCGCTCGCGTCGTTCACACGCTGGAGGAACGCGCACGCCCAATGTGGGAGAGCCGAAAATCAAAAAACAAAGAAACCAAAGGAGTTTACGAAGAATTCTAGACGGGACAGACACATGAAAACAGAAGGGGCTCATAGCTAAATTAACGGCCGCGCTGATCAATCGATCTACGAGCTCAAGCTTCGCTTGCTGCGGTCAGCCCTTCGATGGGTGACCGTTCTTTACACATCGAGACCCCTCCGTACCTCGGAGAGCACGTCGGTCGGGTTCGGTTGTCATACGAATATCTATATGACAATCGTTACGGGTACTCAGGAGCCCAAAAGTCTGACAACTGGTCTAACATTCTATTCAGCCGCAACTAACTAGGTAGCTAGCCGCAACAACTAGACTGGAAGCCGACCCCAATCTAGTTTGGGAAAAGGCTATGACAGACACATCGCATGCTCAATCAAACACTGTAACTTTTGGTTGTAGGTGCGCGTGGAACATAAAATATCTGATCTAATTTTTTACCTTAATTTGAAAGAATAGGGTTGTTTTTTTTGACTGGGTTGTAGAGCATGCTCTTTTAGGTCGGTATTCGGTATTTTAGTGTAACTCATTTTGGCCAAATTTGAGTTCGTTTTGTTCGTTCGTAGACATATCAGCAGATATACAGGCCTACTCATCACTTCAAATCCTCCACCGTAATTCACCTTATACTTGTCCAAGTCCTTCCCGTTCTGGCAGCGGTGCGCGAGGAAGCCGCCCGCCAGGCCCAGGATGTACGTGGACATGTTGGTGTGCCCGCGGATGTACAGCAGACGGAACGTGGCGTCCGCGGCGTACAGGTTGCGGTACAGTCTGGGGCAGGGGACCAAACACTTAGAGAATAGACTTTATCGTTGATGTGGAAGGAAGGAAGGAAGAAAAAAAGGAGAGTAAGGAAGGAAGGAAGCAAGAAAGAAAGGAGAGTAAGGAAGGAAATAAATCAAGTAAGGAAGCAATGATGCAAGACAGTAAGGAAGCGAAGATACAAGGTAAAAAGAAGCAAGGATGATGATGATGTTAGTGGACATTTTGGTGTGGCCGCGGATTTGCAGCAGACGGGACCTATACGCAACCTATACGCCATGGACGTGGCGTCCGGCGTTGCGGTACAGTCTGGAGCAGGGGACCAAACAGTTTGTCGGTAAATTCTGGCCGTCGTTTATGTGGAAGGAAGGAAGAAAGAAAGGAAGGAATCAAGTAAGGAAGCAAGAATGCAAGGTACCAAGGAAGCAATGAATCAAGATAACAAGGAAGCAAGGATGCAAGGTAGTAAGGAAGCAAGGATACAAGATAACAAGGAAGCAAGGTTACAAGGTAACAGAGGAAGTAAGGACGAAAAACCAGACCTAATTTTTAACTGACTTCAACAAAGGAGTTTATTTTAAACGATTTTTTAGTAAGCTCTTTGTCCTGTTTGTTAAAAATGCTAAATCCTGCCTTCAGTCTAAAGTCTAAACTAATCAAAAAACAAAACAATAGGATGGTTTAAGGTCTCGTCAACTTACTCTGGGGACTGTATGACCACTGCAGTAGGTGTGTCGCGCCACAAGAGCCAACGCCACCACGAACAGCAGTGACAACAGTACCGCGCGCGACTTGCCTGTAGGAGGACTCCAACGCCACTTCTGCATGGGGCTGTTAGTCTGCGTGGCGGCAGACTAGCAGCCCCATGCAGAAGAGGCGTTGGAGTCCATTGAGAAGCGTGCCAAGAAACTCATCAGCTATGACTCGCTTGTTCAGACCAAACCCCTAAGTCTTGAGCATCAGCGCAAAGTTGCTAGTCTATCGGTTTTTTACCGGATACATTTCAGAGAGCACGTCTACGAATCCTGGGAATTATCTTCTGCATCATTAAAGTTAATATAACCGTAAAGAGAAAGATAATCAACTTTAGGTTAAATGCTCTAAGCAAACTGTACAAAGAGTTTACTTTTTCTCTAGTGTTCGGTACTTTTGTATATGTACGCACAAATACTACGTATTTTGTTTTTTTTTTATCGATTTATACTTAATCGACTAGCATATTCCAAACGGGACATGCCTAAAACGGAACGCTTACAAAAGCGCGCAACACTGAACGCTGAGGTGTTGCCACACTTCTCTTCTACCTGCACGTTTGCTAAGAGCTCGCTCCGGTGCTTGAGCCTATAAAACCAAAAATCACAATATTCAAGTGTTCAGCACAATAGACCACGTATATCAGCTCCAGCCTCTGCGATTGCTACATTCATCATCGAAGGACAGGGGCCCCTGAAGAAGCTTGCTTCGTCATATCAGGTCAGTCCCAAAATTACGGTCTATGCTAGCCAATTTCTTCATTTATGCGACATCTAGTTTGTTAAAAACCTTCTTGCTAAATCCCGCCTTCAGTTTAAACTAGTCAACAATAGGATGGTCAAAGGTTTTGTCAACTTACTCTGGGGACTGTATGACGACTGCATCCAGGTCTTGGAAGTAGGTGTGTCCCGCCACGAGAGCCAGCGCCACCGCGAACAGCAGTGACAACAGGACCGCGCGCGACTTGCCTGTGCGAGCCGCCACGCAGACCAGCAGCCCCATGCAGAAGAGCTGCGTGTCTGCGGCTAGGTACCTGGGGAGGGCAGGGTCATACATGATTTTCATCCATCTATACCAGTGATTCGCAAAATGGTTCTGGTGGACCCCCAGGGGCCCACGGGAGGCTAGACGAGAATCTACGTTAGCGTGAAAAAAAAATGGGGGTTCACAAGTTGTAAGTGCCCACGAAAATGTATCTGGTTTCGATAGTAAAGAACAAAAATGTTGGCTTGGCTTTAACTAGCAATGTAGACAAATAATAAACTACTCAAAAAAATTAAGGCAGCAATAAAAATCCAAAGTTTTCGGTGATTTTTTTATGATGGTCGGAACTTTTTGCGCGCAAACATAATCAAAATATCAGTATTTTGACCAACCCCGTTTTGTTCAACGTTTCGATCAAGTTACATTGACCGTGGTCACGAGAAGACTGAAGTCTTCAAGTTAGTCCCGATCTAATTATAAAACAAATAAACAAAAAACACTATACCCTCCTTTTGGGCTTCGCCGCAGTCGGGTAAGACTCTTATTAAAAACAAGTTTCTCACCAAGTCTGCGGCATGCACCAGGCGTCGTTGTACACGTAGTTGTTGACGTACAGTAGTTGTGCCCACCAGTACTGGCGGCAGGCGGTGGCCTCGCTGGTCACCACCAGCCGCCACAGTGGGCCATTGAACAAGTGCCGCATCCACGTCGATATAGAGAACATTATCAGAGCGTATGTTGGAGTTAGCCTGCAATTGAAAAAAAATGCATTACAAAAGGACGTTGGCAGTTTTGGGCTTGATATGGTACAGTAATAAAAGCATAACCAAAAATAAAAATATATTTTAATTGTTCTTTGCCTAATATATCTTAGAGATTAAGAATTGGAATCAAAAATCGAAATAAATAAGAAATAAAATGATTATGCCGTTGACATTTTGAAAAAACCAATAAAACAAAAACGGGTGCATGCTGGCTGGCGCGTGCCTCCACAGAATATCATGTCGACAGCAACTAAAACCTTTGAATTGAGAACTCATTAGTCGGGCTGTGCTTCATTGGATCATTCACACCATATTTAACCTCACTGTCACAAATACAAAGATTTCTCTTTAATCCAATTACGTACAAAAACAAATAAAAAATGAATTTAAATACTCTTGAAATACTCGATCACACCAAACTAATTTCATATCTGTACCGACATACACAATCTAAAGCCCAGCGTTGTATATGGGCGTCCGCCGTGTCCTTTGTACCGAACAGACAGACAGATTGACACGAAAGCGAGGTAATAAAAACGTAGTAAAATATGTTTCTTACAAGCTAATTTTTTATACATATAACATAACTCTTTGCTTAGCAATGAGTTTGCAAAGAAAAAATATGCACATCGCGCCAATTTTATTGAAATGATTAGTGATTTTCTTGAAAAAATATTGCTGTCCATTGTAAATGTAAAAAAAAAAGTTTGCAAAAATTATTTTTTTTAAAACCACGTTTTTAAAACGGGCTTAAGTACTACTATCTATTGCATGCGCCCCACGTTTTTCATTTCATCAAAAATTATTTATAGTTTGTTTCCATCCATTTTAAAAACATGGATTAAAAAAAAAGTTCTTTCAAATTATTATTTTTTTTTACTTTTTAGTCCATATTATGTATGTCATCCAAATTACATAGGTACATAATACTTATACCAAATTTCATCTTGAACAGCAAGTGCTTGAAAAATAAATTGCACTACCTGGCAGACAGACAAGAAAGCGAGCAAATAAAAACGTGGTAATACATGCACATCGTGTAAGTGGTCTAATTAAAATAAACATTTCACATTAACTTTGACACAATAAACCAAGAAAAAAATCTATATTACCTCAGCCATCTAAGAAGCACTCCTTTCGGCCACTGCACCCAGCTGATCTTATGCTTCTCGGTGTAAAGCTGGAAGTTGTACGCGAGGAGGAAGCTCGACATCACGAAGAAGGTGTGCGTGACCAGGCTGCCGTTGAACAGGATCTGTTTGAGGGGATCTTCGTACGACTGAAACATACACAGGAACAAACTATCATTGATTTAACCCAGACCTATACATATAAATTAATTTCTAATACGCACATGACTTCGAAAAGTCAGCGGTGCGTGCCTGGGGATCGAACTCGAACCATTCGCCGTGGGAGGCACATGGTTACACCACTAGGCTATCACTGCTACTTCGAAATTAATTATCACTTGCTTTAAAGGTGAAGGAAAACATCGTGAGGAAACCGGCATGTCCTAGAACCAAAAATTCGAAGACTTGTGACGTCCACCAACCCGCACTGGGCCCGCGTGGTGGACTACGGCCCACTCCCTCTCACAGAGGAGGCCTGTGTCCCAGCAGTGGGAACATTATAGGCCGATTATGCTATGCTTATGCTATACATATAAAAAAACCGGCCAAGTGTGAGTACGACTCGCGCCCTAGTGTTCCGAAATATGTAATAGCGCCATCTATGCCGCTATTACACCATAGTAGATATTTCATATCGTATTTTGATCATAGATGGTGCTACTGCATACTTCTAGTGGCGCCATCTCGAATATTTAAATAACAGCTCAAAAAATTAGTTCCCGTATTATAATACCTATAAGGTGTACTTTAGTGCGAACACTTAAAGTTAACGAAATATGTATACACCGATCGCGGTTACAAAGTCTCAAGATAGAAATGTTTAAGTAATATAGCAAATTTACCTTTTTTGGTCTCATTTCTAATATCTGCAGGCAAACTGTTGAGAAGGTACGGTATTCGTTTATCAAGCGTTCTGTCACCATAGTAGTTATTGTTATTTATTGTAGATTGATGTTATAATTATTAAAGAAATGTAGTTAAATTATGATCAATATTGCATATAAACGATGAAAATATTTTTAATCGTAAAATATTGTCCACTTCAAAGTCTCGTCGCCTGTCATCGCCCATATTATATATCGCCCGCATTCTATGAGCGGCCGAACTGTAGACCTTTTTTAGGGTTCCGTACCAAAATGGTAAAAAAGGAACCCTTATGGTGCGACTTTGTCTGTCTGTCTGTCTGTCACACCTGCTTATTTCAGCAACTACTAAAGCTATCGACTTGAAATTTGGAACAGTTATAAAGAAATACTTGCCCAACTTTATTGCAAATGAAAAAAGTCAAAAAATATTTTTATTTTCATTGCAAAAGGGGCCGGAGTGGGTGTCCGAAATTTTAAAGTGGGGTTACTAGGTCAAATACATATATTATCATATGAAAGGGCTTGATTTGCTCATTTCAAAATATATTTTCATTTTATATTATGTCTCACAGTTTTCGACATATGATGAAAAATGTCTGAAAAAATACCATTCCCCCCCCTTATCTCCGAAGTTTGCGGAGCGAAAAATCTGAAATAATTAGAGTTGATAGGAATTGACCCAAATATTGCAACAAAAATAAAACGATGTTCCTAACTATTACAGTTTTTTCAAAATCATCAAAATTCGTTGACAAACAAACTTAGTTATGCGGTCCGGTTTTTTTCACTTTATACGTCCAAAACTGATACGGAACCCTCGGTGCGCGAGTACGACTCGCATTTGGCCGGTTTTTTTTGTAATAACTACTGTACAATCTACAACTACATCATCATCATCCGCCTAGCCTTTTCCCGAACTAGATTGGGGTCGGCTTCCAGTCTAACTAGTTGCGGCTGAATATCAATATTTTACGTGGAACGACTGCCATCTGACCTCCATAACCCAATTATTTGGTAATACCGGTATTCTGCCTAAGCCTTTGAGGATTTCAGGGGTGATACTATATTGCTTGTTATTTTAACAGCAGTTAGGAAGCTAGGCCAAAAGAATAATAAACAAAAAAGGTAAAACAAATCTTACCGTCTCAATGTATAATGGATTATCCACATAGGAATAAGATATTATAAGAGTGGTGTGTGAAAAAAATACACAAAACATCGTCATGGTCCTGAAAAGAAACAAATGAAAATTTAATATTTTAATTTGAGGAGTAATATTTTTAAAAACTATGGAATACAAATCAAATCTTTCACTAGCTGCAAATGTATTTGGTATAATCCGCACGTTATCAGAATGGGAGGGAACCTTGTCAAGGTAAATCGAAAATGAAATCAGTTTGGAGAACAGTATTCTTGAGCGAAGTAGCGTTAGCAAAGTTCTGAACATAATCTGCTAAAATCATAACCCCTTTTTAGCTTTGCCGGAGTCAAATCATTATTGTTCAGAACTTCTTTGCTAACGCTACTTCGCTCGATAACTGACATTCATTTTCGAAGGTTCAATCCCATTCTGGTAGCGCGCGAATTATACCTATATAGCGAGTTTAATCTCTGAAGCAATTATGCTTAACTTCATCGAGTTCTATAAAGTACCTTCTTATAGTACCTTAGTCCATGAAATAGTTTCAGTCTTTTTAGTCGGGGTTCCTGCGCACTATTACTTGGTGCTATCAGCCTGTCCCAATTTTTGCGTATTGAAAATGCTAATAAATACGGATTCCCTGAAAAAAAATATAACTTTTATTACATTCATATTTTCCTCTACTTTGAACATAAAATATGTAATGTTTGTGCACAGTATATATATGAATAAATTCACATACAAACAAAATTAAATCATTTTAAAATCGAAACCAACCTGTTTTGTCTTCCTTCTTGCACGACAACACATCATACAAGCTTCCGGCAATGTTGAGCACAATTAAAACTAAATAAACCACAGCCATGACTATATCACTATTATCTATTGCCACTACATCCCCTTCCTTGTTACAATACTGTATATTTGCTAGTTTCCCTTCAAGTCCGTACTGAGAAAATAGAGAACTATTGAAGCATTCCTCAAGGGTCTCTCTTAGGTCCTGTGTTTTGTTTGTGTTAGGAACTCTTGCGAAGGCTTTACATGTCCTCGTTACACACACTCCTCGGTGTATTTGTGTGTGATTGAAGTGTTTCATTTTGTGGTCTGAATATCCCTGAAATAATACAGCATATTAAGGATGAAAATAAACAAATTGCATGAAATGTATTGGTGGTTTTAATACTGAAAAATGGTGATATTGAAGTGTCTCTATTGAAGGTACACCTTTCTACTGTAATTGATTGAGAAAATTGCTAGAAAATCACTACATAATAACGTTTTAATAACCAATACTATGTAGATTTATAGTCTAGTCATCTAAGAACAAGGTATGATTGTCATATTTGCAATAACCGTAAACCGATGATCTTCAAACCATTAATCAAGAAATCATTTTTATTCGTTTACAGGGTAATAAAATTGTATGATTAACAACAGATTACTCTTCAATTATACATCATGGTGGCTAGGTCACCAGACCTCTGCCTCATGGCACAAGTCTAGGCTAGCTTGTAAATGATAATTAACACTCATTACTTTGACGACAGCTGTGATTGGTGCAATTAAGTTGTTTATACAGATCTTGTGTTTTGATAGATCAAATCTTATCACATAGAGATGTAGTATGCGTACAATTGTACGTCATGGCACTTAAAGTTAGAAGTGACACAGCTCTAATTAAAACCTCAGAACATTAAAATCAACTATTAGTTGAAACTTATACTGCTAATATTATAAACGCGAATGTTTGTGAGGATTGATGTTTGTTACTCTTTCTCGCAAAAAACTAGTGAATGGATTTTGATGAAATTTTACAGTAATAGCATAAGCATAGCATAAGCATAATCGGCCTATAATGTTCCCACTGCTGGGACACAGGCCTCCTCTGTGAGAGGGAGTGGGCCGTAGTCCACCACGCGGGCCCAGTGCGGGTTGGTGGACGTCACAAGTCTTCGAATTTTTGGTTCTAGGTCATGCCGGTTTCCTCACGATGTTTTCCTTCACCGTTAGAGCAAGTGATAATTAATATCTAATACGCACATGACTCCGAAAAGTCAGCGGTGCGTGCCTCGGGTTAGAACTCGAACCATTCGCCGTGGGAGGCACATGGTTAAACCACTAGGCTATCACTGCTTACAGTAATATTGCTTATAAATACACTAGTGACTAGAATAACACACAGGCGTTTGACATAAATATGATAGATTGAAAGCTAAAAACATCATAGTGTTTGTTCGCCAATAGTTGATATAATTTTGCGGTAATAGTTGTACCAATAGTTATTATACTTTTAAGTTCGGTATTAATACAACTATAATATATGAAACTAACCAATAATAGTCACTTTAACTATCCATAATGTACCGTGAATACTTTTGATTAAAATTATCAAGAGGTAGGTACTATTGTCCGATCATTTTGATTAGTAACACCATTTTGTTCTCGACCTGATCAAGTCTTCGCCCTGTTGCCGATAGACATAAAAGGAAAACTGATAGATTTCCAAAAAAAAGACAGGACCTAGCACTTAGCACCTACTAGGACCATCAAGAAATCAAGACCAGCGGTATTTCTAACCCCCACAAAATCTTCCTTTGAAGCAGCCTACGATGAAACCCTTGATTTTGCTAAGCATATAATGGACAGACACCAATTAAGGTAACCTTTCCAGAAAGGTAAGTTCATATGGTTTTCCCCATGATGGTTGAAATAACTTTAATGCATGAGTTTTGCACGTAAACGGCTTTAATTACTTACTAACCAGAAACAATTATATCTAACCGCTATGGCACTACATCGACTCGTGAACCATATTCTGCGTCAGAAATATATCATAACAGTCATAACATCCTAATCCTAAGTAAGTAATATAAGGTAGACATGCGGAAGTAGGTTTGTTTGTTTTTAGGGTTCCGTACCAAAATGGTAAAAAAGGAACCCTTATGGTGCGACTTCGTCTGTCTGTCTGTCTGTCTGTCACACCTGCTTATTTCAGCAACTACTAATGCTATCGACTTGAAATTTGGAAGAGTTATAAAAAATGCTTGTCCAACTTTATTGCAAATGAAAAAAATAAAAAAATATTTTTATTTTCATTGCAAAAGGGGCCGGAGTGGGGGTCCAAAATTTCAAAGTGGGGTTACTAGGTCAAGTGACATATCATATGAAAGGGCTTGATTTGCACATTTCAAAATATATTTTTATTTAATTTTGTATTTCACAGTTTTCGACATATGATGAAAAATGTCTGAAAAAATACCATTCCCCCCCCCCTAATCTCCGAAGTTTGCGGTGTGAAAAATCTGAAATAATTAGAGTTGATAGGAATTGATCCAAATATGGCACCAAAAATAAAACGATGTTCCTAACTAGTACAGTTTTTTCATAATGATCAAAATTTTTTCACAAACAAACTTAGTTTTGCGGTCCGGTTTTTTTCACTTTATACGTCCAAAACTAATACGGAACCCCCGGTGCGCGAGTACGACTCGCACTTGGCCGGTTTTTTTACCTTTTCACGCCTAAACCCAGGAACCAATCATCATGAAATTTTGCATAAACGTCGTCAGGGGTACAGAACAGGACATAGGGTACCGTGGATGAATACATCCACAGAAAAAGCACCGTTCTCGAAGGAAAGAACAATAACATTCGACGGTCACAATTGCATTAGGCTAGGACAGGTTTATATAGTTGCCGGCATTTAACTCGGCGGAGTGGTGGGGTTTGTGTGCGAAGGTCGTATTGTCTAAGAAGTATGGTCCAAAATCGCTTAAAGTAATTCAGGGTCAGAGCTCAAGTTTCGTGCCGGGTATTGTACAGTGCTGAAACTAGGCCGGTGCCAGCGGTGCCCAGGCACAGGGCGCAGACCCTGGAGGGACGCAGAAATGACCAGACTAGGTCCGAGAAGGGCGCAGATATAGAAGCTCGCACCGGCCGCATAAAAGGCTAGTTACGGCACTGGAGTCATAGTCTAAATTTACTATACTAATATTGATATATGAGAGAGTGCGAATGTTGTGAGTTTGCGTATATCCGGTAATCTCCGGAACTACTGATCCGATTCTGAAAATTATTTCACTAATAGAAAGCTACAACATCCTCGAGTGCTAATAGGCTACCTTATATCCCGAAAAAATGCACAGTTCCTGTGGGTCACGCGGATTAATCGCGAAAGTGCTAGTATGAAGACGCATGTAATATTGAGCGAATTACCTCTAACCGAGCAAATCCAGACTCTGGGCTGCTTCTAAGAATTTCAGAAGAAATAATAGCCTTTTAACCAAAATGGAAATCACAAATCAATTTCTTCTTACTTTTGTATCCTACAGAAATTGAATGAAATAACTTCTAATTCTCAATGTCATCGTTGTGATGCTAGTATAATTGCTACGTTTTCAGCAAAAGTACCTTGTGCCTTGCTTAAAAAAATACCTTCATTGAAAATAATCGCTACAAAAATGTACGGGTCGACATGAGAACCTCATGTGATAGACAAACAAAATAATCATAATTAAACAATTACTGATTTGTTCCTTTGTTCTATGACAGCTGTATTACTTGAAATGATAATGCAAATAAAAACTCCCTAAGGGCGGGTTGCTTCAAACCATCTGTAGCCGTAAGTCAGTACGTAATCGTTAAGTCAGTATGAAATTGTCGTACAAGCCGCCATATTTGACGGTTACAGATACGTAACTGTAAGATGAAACAACATGGCCTTTCCCGCGAGCTTCACTAGGTCGTTTCAGTGCTTATTCTAGGAAAAAAGAAAATCCACTTTTCTGAAACAAACATAGAAAAAGACTTCGCCAAATGAATCGCGTGATTCAGAAGGATGACTCTATTATGACAGCGACTCTTGCAATAAAGCGCTGCGTGCCTAAAATTATATTAACCTAGGTATTACCAGGGCAGGGGCCCTTGCCAAATAGCTTTTCTAATAAGCTAAAATAATAATATAATAAGCTAATAAAATAATAATAAGCTAAAAACCAGGGACCGATTAATCGGGTTAAAAGGTTACCGGTTAAATCTCTAACCCATATTTTTGGTTAATCTTAATGCAGGGTAACCGGTTAACCCTTTAATACGGATACCGTTACCGGTTAATATTGCTGATTAACCTGAATGAAATAGAACAAAAATGAAAAAAAAGGAACAAAAATGAACTCTATGCGTGAACCGGTTATTATTAGGCTGATTAACCTAGAATACGGGTTAACCTTTATGCAAGGTTTTTCACCTAACCCAAAAAAAATAACCCGGGTTAATCCCTATACGGGTGACCTTTTCGGTCCCTGCTAAAAACGAATAAGATCTTGAATAAATCTTATTAGTTTATTGCGTTCACGCCAAACGATAACCCCCTTAGTTAAAAACGATGTTTAAATGTCATTTAATTTAAATAGCTCTTAAGTCAATTGCCATCTCTAATCATTGTCATAGAAATGATAAGGATATTTGTACCTATATTTAATCAGTGGTTAAAAGTGTGGTATTTTTATGTTACCCCTTATATAAAAAGTTAAGTTAAAAGTTCTATAGAAGTACGTCAAAGATCTATCTCTAAGGGTAAAGAGTCGATAGATCGGTTATTGGGAACGGCCATCGGTCTACCTAGACAGACTTTCCACCAACGCTTACTGCTACGTCATGAAAGGATGTGACGTACCTGTATCATTCTCATGAGTTCAGCATTGGTTCCCGCGTGTAAGTCCACGTCCACCACACAATAGGTGCCGCCTGGCTCCGCCATGCAAGCTTCGTAGTCATCCAAACCGTACAGAGCCGGCATTTTATTATATTCGCTCACTGAAATACATACAAAATAAGCATGAACATATAGTTTGGCTAAGAACGTGCTAGATGTAATAGAACTTCACTCAGATTAACTTTGAGCTTCAGAATTAAATTGGGACATCAAACATTCTGAAAATAAAGATATATTGAATACTACCGGATTGTTTCTTAGAGTCGTGTTACAGAACCTAGCTCCGACCCACTGGTGGGTCGCGCGCGAGCGAATATTGAGTGGGCCTGAATCATAAGACGATATTCCGAGATTCTGACCGATCGGACTGCCGGACTATTTGTGAGCTAAAGTACATTATACTTAAATGTTGACTGAGATTATAACAAATTAATGTCAAATGAAAAATACTTTAAAACAAAATAAACGGCCCGAACAAATAAGACCTTATGTAGTTCCGCGACTCGCTACTAGGGAATCTGATCTAACCTACCAATATTTTATGCTCCCTTTACGGTCAACAAGTGAGTCGCGATATTGGCAGGTTTTGTTAGGGGGGTCGCAGCCCAGTCAACTTTGGGAACCACTGATCTAGCATAATGTAGGTATCTGCATAGTTACTATCGGTAATTGATAAGCATTGAATCATAAAATTATACACTGCAGTAAATTCTATTATGTCGTTACACAGACTTTTATGAGTCTGTGTATATTGAAGATATTTCAGGAAAAATAGTTGGGATTGGATGTTGGGTCGTAATAATGCCTAAAAAAATTCCAAGTCCTACTTAACATCTAAGCCACAATTCATCTAATTCCGGTGGGATAAACCAGAGATACAGCTAGATCTCTTCGTCGTACCTACTAAGTACTAACTACCCTACACTAAGGATGTTCTTTAAAATGGTCGAAATAGTTGAATCGTGGGCAAAAGTATTACATAATTATTATATGATTAAAATACTATCTAGTAGTGAAGAGGTGAAGAGTACATACATATTCAGATTTAATTTGCAGAAGGCTTTTTGCGACAGTAATTAGTTGCAAGACGCTCGATTTTGACCGCACTGCTTAAATACAGGTCCTTAATTCCATTGTGTAGGTCACAAAAAGATTGAATTCGCCCTAATTTTCAATTTTTATGAACTTGTAGGTAGGTATGTTGAAGACCCTTTATTTATTTATTTTTGGATGGGAAATCATCAAATAACTTCTTCCGCTCTGGGAGGAGCGGAAGGGCGTGTCAGACTTTTACTGACTAAAACCCATCCGTGTTCCTCCAGTTGCCTTGCCAGGGGCCACGGTATCTTTTTCAAACTTCCCGCAACCCTGGCGGGCATTGGCCCTAGTGGACCCCTTTTGTTTTCTGGTCCTTACCGGACGGCGAGCTACCCATTGCTCACCGTCCGCAAGCCCGCGCCTACGGTGGCCGGGAATCGGCTATCGATTCCCGCCGCCCAGGGCGTCTCCTGCGGCGGCTAGGGGCGTGAGGGCGCAAAGATTGCCTCTCCCTCACGCGTTCCGCCTCCTCCTTCGCAAGCATTAGGTACTGCTTCGCAGAAGGAGGTGACGGCCTCCCACGCTCTCTCGCTCCGTACCATGGCCTGGACTAGGGCCGGACGCGAGAGATCGCCGCTTCCGATCGCCTCCGCAAGGACACGGCGGGGCCCCGCCCAGGCCGGGCAGACCTCCACCGTATGCTCCACCGTGCCCTCCGGGCGATCCGCACAGTGATGACACCCGGGCGTTTCCTCCCGCCTTATCCGAAACTGCCGTGTCCGGTGAGGACCTGCGTCAGGCGGAAGGTGAGGACGCCGTGGCGCCTCTCCAACCACTCCTCAAAGAGGGGCCTTATCGCCGCAATTGTGGCGTGCCCAATGTTGGAGACCCTAACCATTAAATATTAAAAGAACAAAAAACTCAATTTTCTTCTTTATTTGTGTTATTAATGAGACTGCTACCATATTGTGCGCAGTTATTATTCTATAAAATTGCAATAAAACCGACAAGGTTTATAACTTGTGGTCATAAACCGTTTAAATGTACACTGACATAAAAAATTACGGTATGTTACGTTACTCAGTATTAGTACGACAGAAATTAACTTAAAGTCGTTTATTTAATTAAAATGAAGGTTAAAAATAAAATAAATAAGGTTAAAACTGGTAAAGCAGTGAAAATTATTTTCGTTATTATAATAAGAATAATTAAACAAGTGAGCTATTCAGTGAAATATAAACAAAAAAACATTTAACTTTAGCATGAGCATGACATTAAGTTTAAGCATGATAGAGCCATGTTAAACTTATAATTATTAAACATAGGTACATTAGCATATTGAAGAGTGACACGATAGTACAGTGGTTAGCACGATGCCTAGACGGTAAAGGTCGCGGGCACGAGTCCCGCTCCTGCCAGTCGTTTTTAAATTCTCATTAGCAGTTCAGGTTCCACGGTCTAGTGGAAGTCTTCTAAGTTGGAATGGGACTGTAGTTTAATCTTGCTGACTAACTGACTGACTCCTTGATAATCCAAAAGTACGTAGGTATCTGTAAGTCAGTGGTTCTTAAACTTTTTGTAGCCTTTCAGAATTTTTAGAATTTTCATGGACCCCTGTCGAAGAAAATTTTAGGAAAACAAACGAACGAGCAGTCAAACATGCGTGAATTACTGCATACGATAATTTCCCTAATTTATATTTTAATTTAGGGAAATTATTAAAATATTTTCTTAAGAGTAAACTGAGTGGCTATGGACCCCTGGCAATCAAGTGCTGTAAGTGGTCCAATTGAATGAAATGCTTTGACTTTTGACTTTGACCACTGAACTATAGTGTCAACTGTAATATATTGTGATGTGGGTACACGAACAATAAATCAGTCTCGCATAAACTGTGTTTCTATTTGCATCGATATTCCACAGTGGCGACGAGTAATTATAAAAAGTAGTAAAATATCAAGATGCCGATCGGCAAAATACACGTATTTGACCTGGATGGAGGTGAAAACTGGCCAGCATATGTGCGTTTAGTGGAACAATTTATTTTGTTAAACGACATAAAAGATAACCTACGCGTGGCCACGTTGGTGACGCATGTCGGAGCGCCGACCTACCGATTGATGTGCGATCTATGTGCTCCAGACAATCCCGAGCAAAAACCCTTCACTACGTTAGTGGAGCTTGTGAAAAATCATTTGGAACCCAAAAGATCAGAAATAGCAGAGCGCCACGTGTTTCGCCTACGGAGGCAAGGTGAAGGTGAAAGTATCACAGTGTTTTTACAAAATTTGAAACACTTGGCTACCTATTGCAATTTCGAGAACCAGTTGGAAGTGAACCTTCGAGATCAATTCGTGTCAGGTCTTCGTAGCGAAGAGATACGGTCTCGCTTGTTTACGGAGACCACTCTCGATTACAAGAAGGCAGTGGGGCTGGCGCTGGCGCTAGAGGCGGCTGAGCAGCACGCGGCTAAGGCCGTGGCGTGCGCGCCGGCCGCGCCGTGGGCAGCAGCCGGGCCGGCGGGACTCC
Source organism: Thalpophila matura (assembly GCA_948465475.1). Taxonomy (NCBI): domain Eukaryota; kingdom Metazoa; phylum Arthropoda; class Insecta; order Lepidoptera; family Noctuidae; genus Thalpophila; species Thalpophila matura. Next base: position 16,066,294 of record OX419191.1, read on the forward strand.
AGGCAGACGCGGGCGAGCGGGTGCACCGGGTGAGCGTGGCCAGGCAGGCCAGCGCCGCCGGTCGTGACGCCGTGGCGCCGCGACGCAACGGGTGCTGGCGCTGTGGCCGGGACGGCCATGCGCCGCACAAGTGCCGATACAAGTCATATGTGTGTGACAAGTGCAAAGTGAAGGGCCACTTGGGGTCCGTATGTGATAAAAAATACGCGAATGCGGGCAGGTCTGGTTCTAAATATCAAAACTTCATGGACACAGATTCATCGGAGTCAGGAGGTGAGGAGCTCGAAGGACTGTATATTATTAAAGGTCAGTCAGTTCAAAATGTTAAAGACGGTCCTTATTATTGTGAACTCATTGTTGAAAAGCAAACTGTGTTATTTGAAATTGACACGGGCAGCAAGATATCGGCGGTATCTAAATCATTTTACGATCAACATCTTTCTACTTTACCGATTGAAAAAAATAACATTAAATTACAAACATATACAGGTGACGCAATAATACCGTTAGGCCGGGTCTCGGTGCGAGTCAGCTGTGCAGGCGCACATGACGCCATATTATTGCCATTGTTTATCATTGAGCACGGTGGACCGCCGCTTATTGGGCGTACCTGGATGCGCGAACTTAAATTAAAGTCATTAAATTTATATAATCTAAAAGAAGATGTTGATCCTGTAGTTTTAGAATTGAAACAAGAATTTCCAGAAGTATTTACAGAAAAAAATGGTACTTATAAACATAAGTTATCATTGTACTTAACTGATAACACGCCGGTATTTTGCAAGTCTCGGCCCCTTCCACTTGCGCTGCGCGTGCCAGTGGAAAATGAACTTAAACGCTTACAAGATGAAGGTATAATTTATAAAGTAGACAGATCCGATTATGGAACTCCTATTGTACCTATAATTAAGCCGGATGGTTCTATTCGTTTATGCGGCGATTATAAAGTGACCGTAAATAAATTATTAAAAGATTTTCATTTTCCATTGCCGAAAATTGAAGAGTTATTTGCAACGCTAAGTGGTGGGGAGCAATATAGTAAATTAGATTTTAAAAATGCATTTATGCAACTTGAATTATCTGATAATTCACAACCGCTTACAGCGATTACTACGCATGTAGGGACTTTTGTATATCGCAGGGCTCCTTTCGGACTTAAATGCCTACCAGAAAAGTTTCAAAAAATTGTTTTCGACACGTTAAATGGTCTTGAATTTGTAGTAGCCTTTATTGATGACATTTGTGTAAGTGGCAGGAATAAATCTCATCATTTGGAAAATTTAAGGGCTGTACTCACTAGATTAAGGCAAGCCGGATTAACAATAAAGTTTTCAAAATGTGAGTTTTTAAAGGATGAGGTTTGTTACTTGGGTTACAGAATTAACAAACACGGTCTTTATACAGATACATCTAAAGTTAATGCCATAACGAAAATGCCCATCCCCGAAAATGTGTCTCAGTTAAGAGCTTTATTGGGTTTCATTAATTATTATGCACGTTTTATACCCAATCTAAGCATGATTTTACATCCACTTCACGCTCTTTTAAAAAAGGGAGTTAAATGGGAGTGGTCGGACAGCTGTAATGCCGCTTTTGGAGAGATCAAGGTAAGATTGACTAGTGACCCGGTGCTGGCTCACTACTCGCCGGCGCTGCCGCTGGTGCTGGCCGTGGACAGCAGCGCGTACGGGCTGGGCGCCGTGCTGGCGCAGCGCCACCCCGACGGCAGTGAGCGCCTCGTGTGTTGTGCCTCGCGCACGCTCAACGACGCCGAGCGCCGCTACAGTCAGGTAGACAAGGAGGCGCTGGCCATTGTGTACGGAGTCACGAGGCACCATCAATATCTCTTTGGAAGGCATTTTACGTTACGGAGCGATCATAAAGCTTTAAGCTATATATTCGGGCCTAAAAAGGGGATACCGCAAACTGCAGCAAGCCGCCTACAGAGATATGCGGTGCGCCTCGCGGCTTATGATTTTAACATCGTGTTTGTAAATTCTCAAATGAATAGTAATGCAGATGGGTTATCACGATTACCTTTAGCGAAAACTAAGGTGGAGGACCAAGATGACGCAGCATATCTACATTTTGTTGAGGATAGTTTCCCTCTTAGTCACACAGATGTCGCACAGGCGACAAAGAATGATAAAATTTTGTGTAAAATGTACGGTTACATAATGAGTGGATGGCCTCTCGTATGCGACTCTGAAGAAGAGAAGGCATATTTTCATCGACGTGAAAATCTACATATAGATCACGGGTGTATAGTTTGGGGGTACAGGATAGTGGTGCCAGAGAAGTTGAGGGCGCAGATCCTGGAGGAGGTGCACGCGGGGCACGTGGGCGTCGTGCGCATGAAGAGCATCGCGCGCGGCTACGTGTGGTGGCCGCGCCTGGACGCCGACATCGAGGCGCGCGCCGCCGCCTGCACCGCCTGCCGGGCGCAGCTGGACGCGCCGCCGCGACACACTCCTGTACCGTATGTATGGCCGTCGGAACCTTGGACGAGACTTCATGTAGATTTTCTACAGTATCAAGGTAAATATTACTTTTTGATACTTGACTCGCACTCTAAGGGCGGGTTGTTTCAAGCGATTGGTTAACGTAACTTACGTACGTTAAATATTAACGTTAACGTGAGATGTTTAACGTTCGTTAAATACAAAGCGTTGTTTCATTGCATAAAACACCGATCGTCAAAGTTATTCGGGCTGCCAGTTGAAAGCAACACTTTTTTCCAATAAAAATGGTTGGGAGATTTTTTAATTATGGCAATACGTATTTGTAAACGTCAATTTTTATCTGACAAGCTAGACGTTTTAACCGAGAATTTAAATTTATAATTATGTTATATTACCATAATTACGTACTGTTTATCTCTGTATTCCTATTCCTATTCGTAGATGTTATAGATAAGAATAATTGAACTTCATTGATCCGTGTTGTATTATAATAGAAGCCAGAAGTTCAGAACGTGATACTGTGTTTGCATATTATTCGACAATGGCTCAGTTGCAATAATGTAACGCAGCAGAAGCGAGAAGTTTTGGTGATTAAAAATTACTACTGCTGCAAAATGAATACTTTTACACCAAAGTAAATATAATAGGCTTGATGCTATTTGTTAAAGTAACGATATTGCTCTGTTTCTCATTATTTTTGGACTTCATGGATATGTGGTATTTTTTTCTACAGAGAATGTAGTGTAAAGGTCAGTTTTTTTTGGGCCCAGTGTAAATAGTAACGGCGCACGTTCATAATTACATATAAAAACCGGGCAAGAGTGTGTCGAAACACGCACAGTCTAGGGTTCCGTAGGAAGAAGTATTTCAGTCTTCCAACTGCAAACATAAGTTTGTATTTCCTAATATTATAATGAAATACAAAGTTATTTTTGCGGTCAAAACTGAAAATAGTGAATATTTCAAAAAGTAATTAACGGATCTTGTTCAAACCATTTTTTCAGATTTTTTGATAACGCGATTGGAAAATTACAGGGGGGGGGGGACACATTGTAAACGACTTTCGGAGCTTCTAGTTCACTTAATAAGAACTTAAATAAAAAAGTAATTTAGAAAACTCGTTATTTTCAAAGACCTATCCAACGATACCCCACAGGAAGGGGTGCTCGCAAATATTTTTATTCATCCCTCAGTTTCATGTATGGGGGTCACCCCTAATTATTTTATTTTTCGTAATTTTACTACAGGCCTTTATGGCGGCTTACAGAAGACATCTAATTGCAAAGTTTCATACAGATTGGTTATGAACTGTAGATTTGACGAGGGTGTGACAGACGGACAGACGCACAGACGGACGGGACGAAACTATAAGGGTTCCTAGTTTTACTACGGAACCCTAAAAAACATTACGCGTAACTAAGCTACACGATATCTTGCAATAAATTCCTGTTCGTCCCATAGGTCTAGGTTATTAACACGTGTTTTAAATACTTTTTCTTTTTTTCTACACTATTGTAACATGACCAGATGAACTATCGTTGAATAAAGAGACGAATACAAAAGAGAATCCTTGTTTATTACTGTTTGACGCAGCTGTTTTAAAATAAAATTACGTTAACCAGTGGGTGGAGCACTGGTTACGGTTATCGTTATTTTTTAACGTATGTTAAGGCCAACATTGTGTGAAACAACACTTTTTCTGGTTTGACGATAGTTAGCGCCATTTTTAACGTTTACGCGTGCGTTAAGTGGAGCTGAAACAACCCGCCCTAAGTGGATCGAAGTATTTCTGATGGGGACCGGTACATCGGCTAACTTAGTATCAAACAGACTAAGAGAATGCTTCAGCCGATTTGGCCTGCCAAAGTGCTTGGTGAGTGACGGGGGTCCGCCATTTCGATCCGAGGAATTTGGATTATTTTTAACCCGCAACGGAATCAAACACATTCTAATAGCCCCTTACCACCCATCGAGCAACGGCGCCGCCGAGAACGCCGTCAAAACTGTCAAGAAAGTAATAAAAAAGGCGGCTTCTGAAGGTAAGAATATCGAGCGAGCAATAAACAATTTTCTTTTAGTATATAGAAACAGTACACACTCAAGCACACAGCGCGAGCCAGCTGTGGCGTTGCTGGGACGGAGGCTGCGCATGCGCTTGGACTTGCTGCGCAGCAACACTGCGGATGCGGTCGAGGCGGCGCAGACCAAGCAGGTTGAACATGCGCAAGGTACAAACAGAGAGGTCCAACTTGGTGACCCAGTGCTATTTCGAGATTATTCGAAAAACAATTCCAAGTGGGTGGAAGGAGAGGTCTCAGAGCGCACCGGAGCAGTTACATATAAGGTAAAATCGGGCCTGGGGGAACACCGAAAACATATAGATCAAATTAGGCCATTACGAAGAAACACACGGTACTCTAATCCTATTATAACAGATACTAATAATCAAACAATAAACATCGAAACAGAAACATGGGAGTCTGCACCTAATTCACCGGTGACGTCATCACCTCCAACTACACATGACTCGCCCGTCACGCATAAGACTCAAAACGATTGCGCGACTGAACCGTCCACTTCAGAGGATTGGGTCAATAAAAGACCTAGAAACAAAAACAAAATAAATATTGACTAATCCATGTTATAAGGAAGTCTAACCCTGTGTAGTAGGTATAAAAGCCGTGTCTGGTAGTAATGTACGTATAAGTTAAGTAATTACTTAGGTAGGTATACTTGTAATACATACCTACCTATAATTGTTTTTTTTTGTTTGTATTAGTTAACCTTACGGTTAAGTCATAACGATCGTAATAGAAGTATAATGCGTATGCAATGCTGAAGCATGTCGAAGGTATAAACACTTGTTATTGTAACACTAACTTAATAATGTTTAGTTTAGTTCGGTTAAGTAAAACTCTAAAATTTTGTAGTTAACTTAATTAAGCATTTATTTCTTGTAAGGGAGGAAATGTAATATATTGTGATGTGGGTACACGAACAATAAATCAGTCTCGCATAAACTGTGTTTCTATTTGCATCGATATTCCAAAAAGTTCAATGACTTTGACAAATAGTCTATCGTCTCCGGTAGGCCTTGAGAGCACAAATATCAAGTCTATTAAACACTTGGCCATAAAAAAGCCCTAACACGGGAATGTAACTCACGACCCTGAGCGACCCGAGTCCGCTGCGTCATTCAGGCCATCATAGTCTCACAATTACTTCATGGTTTGCTGTTTTCCTGTCCACTTTGTTTTTATTTTGAACTTGAACTACAGTTCAATGCCAGCGAGGGTTGCCAACCTTATTATACACCTAATATAGTACCCTACAATATTACGAGTCTAATATATTTTCCAAAAAAAAGTAGGTGAAACATAATTTTGTTGGATAGACAATTAAATAAAATGATTAAAAATATTGAAGCGAAACTAAAACTTAGAGGTTCAAAGCAGTAAAAAATAGTCATTTAAAAAATAAAATAGTAAGTATGTAATCTAAGTCAAACTTATTATTTTTTCTTTGAAATTTCCTATATTGTTGTATCTTATAATATTCTGATATTAGGAGATAAAACAATATAAGGGAGTTTTGGCAACCCCGTGCACAGACTATTTCTCACGTAACAAATTTTCGCGAAAAACCTCCTAAACTGGTAGTTTAGTTAATGTTGACGGCGTTTAGAACCATTTTAGGTAAATACGACGGTACTTTGCATGAATACAAATCTGCACATTCAAGGTGCGACGTGCAGAAAGTGACACTTATGATCCGGGACGGATTATGCAAAGTTACTATGAATGAATGCCGAAGTACTACTTAATATCAGTTTGGCGCCATATTTGGCGTGACGAATGATGAGCTAAAAACTTTGAATAGAATAAGTAAACTTAAATATAATAGTTTAGTTCCTTGCTTGCGGTTGAAGAATAATGTATAGGTAAGGTATGTATAAGTGTATGTATATACAGGGTGACAGGTTAAACAGTGGAAATATTTTAAGGGGTCATTGTACTCATCATTATGAACAACTTTTACTATGGGACCAACCCTGAAATCGCGAAAAAAAAATCAGCTGTTCCATACATTTTGTTGAGTTATGTGAACAAAAATGTATGGAACAACTGAATTTTTTTTCGCGATTTCAGTGTTGGTCCAATAGTAAAAGTTGTTCATAATGATGAGTACAATGACCCCTTAAAATATTTCCACTGTTTAACCTGCCACCCTGTATATTTATGAATGGATATAATTATGTATGTATGTATGTAGTTTAATATACTTAAGTAGTTATTGTAGTTGCATTTTAGTTTATTTTATTCTATTTACACACTGTGTCTACGTTTTTCATCCAAATCTCCTGTCACAGGACTGCTGGGAGAAATTTCATAGGAAATAAGTAGTACCTTTGTGCTCAATTATCTGTCTACATCTTTTTTATAACTGTTTGTGTGTACAAGTACATAAATAAATAAAATTAATCGCACATCCGCAAGAAAGGTGTCACAACACATAATAATACGAAATTGAGTATTGTATGCTATCTGAAAGGCAATTACAAACTTGATCTGCTAAAAAAAAAACATAATTATAGTGCGATTCCTCGCTGAGAGATGGCATTTAATACAGAATTTTTTTAAAGGAATTCTAGGATCTAAAAAAAAGAAAATCGTGATTTCCCAAAAACTACATTTATTGTGTTGTGACACCTTTCTTGCGGATGTGCGAAATGTCCTTAATCTTTTTTATGTTTGGGAAAAACTTGAGATCCTCATGGATAATGGATAACCGTTCTTCTAAAGAAAACGGTGGGGTAAATAGAAGTCTGACATAACCCACCGCCTACTATAGGAGGAGTAGATTATGTCAGACTCGGGAGGGGCTCGTGGCTAAATGACAGCCGCGCTGATCGATCGATCTGCGAGGTTAAGCTGCGCTTGCCGCGGTCAGTCCTTGGATGGGTGACCGTTCTTTACACATCGAGACCCCTCCGTGCCTCGGAGAGCACGTTAAACAGTCATTAACTTATTTAATTAAATTTTATTTTTTTAATATTAACTTATCCCCGCCAATTACACATGCACACTGTGCTGATGATGTGATCTGTATGAGTAAGGGCCAAGTCCACCGACAAGGTAACATTGAAAATTGTCCGTATAATTGAAAACGGCTGTTTAATCAAGACTTTTCTAAAGGCCAAAATCATGTTAAACGGCCGTTTTGAATTTATTGGACTAACTTGTCGGTGAACTTGGCCCTAAGTAAGTTAAACGCAGTATGGCCAATGGCCATCCAATTTTCCATTTGCCTGTAAATATGGACTGCTAATGTCGGTTTGTATCTTGTATCTCCTATTTTGAGAGACAAAAGTTTAAAATACGCTGTACATTTCTATTTACAAAACCATTTGAGAAGTACAAACAGACGTGTCATTATTTTTAATTATTTTCGTTCTTTATTTGATCGTTGAAGCGTATGATGTGCATTTTAATTACAATATTAGTACCTATAGGTACCTAATTTATTAGACCACATGACGAATAACGTACGTAGAGCCAATTTTATAAGTATTTTTTTCGCTATTTATTTTTAATGTTTAAAGTTTTTTTGAAAGTTCTACTTGCGCAGAAACGGCGTATTTGACATACGAATACAATGGCAGTTGTTATGGACAGTCATAATCACGAAAGTTTAAAAACCGGTCTATTGATTAGGGCTACCAGATGGCCGGGAAATCCGGGAAAGCCCCGGAATTTTACTTATGGTCCCGTTTCCAGGAATTACACTTTGCTGCCCCGGAATTATCGAATAGTAGTTTTCTTTTCTCACAAAGTGACGATTACAAAGCTAAGTACGCCGTGCCCGCGGTGGGATGAAGATAAAAAAAACAAAGATAGAGAAACAAAATCCTGTATCTGGCAACCTACTATTGATCGATGATTTAATAAATCTTCTATAAATGTCGGATGAAAGAAAACTCTTCCATCCGTTAGACGAGGCGGTATGGTCCAAGACCTTAGCCTGCCCAAAGAGGGCGAAGAAAAAAACTTTTTTTTTTTCATCTGACTCAACTAGAGCTCTTTATTTCCAATGATTGATTTTTTAAAGCTAGAATACATGTATAATTAGAGATATGAAATTAACTTACCATTTAAACTATAGATAACAGCCGTAGATCTTCCGAAGAACACAAACAGCAATGTCAGCAACAGAAATATTTGAAACATTTTGTTAGATTTTTATCCCGCACTTCAGAAATAATGTTTTTTAAGATAGAATCTTGGACTTATTTTTAATTTTATGAATTTTTAATTACATTTATCTACAATAAAGTCAATAAATAGTAAGCTTCACATATTGAAATAAATTCGTACATTTTTACAAGATCCCGCCTTAATTGAGAGTAACTTTTTTTGAACTGCCGAAGTTGTCAAAGAAAATCAACATACAGCCTTATGAAAAAATATTTTGTCAAAAAAACTTTTTGGTGTTCTTTCACAGATATGTACTACGATTGTTTAAAGTTTATTTACGAAGGCTTGTGATGTAAAGTGTGTAATGTATCTGTGGTTACGTGTGGCTACCGCGAGCGTGTTACAATAGTGTGTCGGACATTTGAGCCGCATGATATCCTTGTTTGATCTACATATCCGACCTAGGCCGCAGTGACGTCGGTTCTAAATGATGTATTGTTTGTTTGTTTATTTATTTTCTCTAAGCCTTACAAGTTGAGCTAAGAACCACTCAGAATCGGAGATTTAGTTTGGTTTATGGTGGGAAATTAAGAAAAATTGAAACAAAACCATTTTCTTTTTAACCAACTTCAAAAAGAAAGAGGTACCTACCTATAAAATGCATCAGATTTTTTCAATTGTTGTTATATCTTCTCCGATTATGAACCGATTGTAATAAGTAATTGTTTTTTCATTTGATATAGAATGCTCGTCCGGTGGTTCCAAAAAAATTTTATTAACTTAAATTGAGTAGTTTTTTTTTCGATAAACGGAGTTCACTTTGCGTTTGTTGAGGATATTATAACATTCGCAGCAAAAAGTGATATTTAGGTTCGATTTAGGTTCGGTTAGTGGCAAATTGATATTTGATCGAAGGTAGCTGTAATTTTTGCGTGTCACTCAAAATAAAAAAAAAATAAAAAAAGTAAAAACTTCAAAAATATCACAATAATGTTGTGTGAAAGAATTTCGGAAGTCGGTGCCGAATCACTTCCGAAACTGTTTCACACAATATTATTGTGATTTTTTTGAAGGCGTTGTTTTTTTATTTATTCTTCTACTTTAAAATCTTTTATTTGTTGGATCAAAAAATCTTGTCACTAATATTACCGATCGATGCAAAGGCTGGTGGGTATTTCTTTTTATAACTTGGGCGGAGTCCTTATAAGCTCAAAAATCTCCGACATTCGAATTTCGGGGCTTTATTTTACCAATATGCAAATAAAAAGACACGGACCATGACCCAGAGAGATAATACTATTTTCGCAACTTATCTACATGCCTGTATGGCGGTTCATATGAGACACCTACGCACCAAATTTAATTTTAACCATGCAGTCCCAATAGCCTCGAAGTATAATGCTGTGACATACGGATGGACAGACGGAGGGTTTCGCCAATTTGCTATAAGGAACTCTAAAAACTCACACTCGTCGAATTCTTAATAAGATTGCAAACTTTGCAATGCAAAGTATTATTTCCTTTAAATATTTGCAAGCGGAACCACGTTGCAACAGTAGTATAGAACTTATAATACTAATATAGTATAGGACAGTGTTTCGCAAACTTTTTATGTTCAAGGTACACCTAGGAAATCGGAAAATTTTGGAGGTAGGTACACCATAAATGAAAAACCAATTTTAAATAGGTACATAATAGATACAATATAACAATAAGCGACGAAACAAAAGCGCACGGTGAATTTAACTTTAACAGATATATTTTGCCGACGCACACCAACTAATGACCGCGGTACACCAGTGTGCCGTGGCACACACTTTGCGTATACGAGGAAATATAAAAAATAATGTTGTTTGATATCCTTTGTTTATGGTTCCAGTTTTACTTAGATTATGGTCCATTTACAGTGTGCGTCACGTTGTCTCGAATTAACTACATTGTTCAAGTAGTGGAAATAGTTAATAATATGTATGTAGTGTAATTATTTAGACTTGAGGGGCTCATGGCTAAATGACAGCCGCGCTGATCGATCGATCTGCGAGGTTAAGCTGCGCTTGCCGCGGTCAGTCAGTGGATGGGTGACCGTTCTTTACACATCGAGACCCCTCCGTGCCTCGGAGAGCACGTTAAGCAGTCGGTCCCGGCTGTCATAGGAATATCTTTGACAGTCGTAACGGGTAGTCAGGAACCCAAAAGTCTGACAACTGGTCTAACATTCGAATACCAGTATTCCCCAATAATTGGGTTGTGGAGGTCAGATGGCAGTCCCTCCATGTAAAATATTCAGCCGCAACCAGTTAGACTCGAAGCCGACCCCAATCATGTTTGGGAAAAGGCTAGGCGGATAGTGTAATTATTTAGACTTAGAGTGACCGCAAAATTAGTACAATTTCAAGTTAGAAGAGTTCACCGACAAGATAACAGTCTGTTATTGAAAACAGCCGTAACGTAACGTGACTTTTTCTATAGAAAAATATATTCGTAACGGCCGTTTTCAATTTATCAGACTGTTATCTTGTCAGTGAACGCAGCCCTAAGTTAGCCATGACTATCGATGTATCGAACAACTAAATCGTGTAGGTACTTTCATAATTTAATCGGCCAATGAGCACAGTGCGGGTAACAAAATTTAACCCAGTAATGCCCGAATTTGTATTTTTTTAGTTTTTAATGTTTTTTTTATAAATTAGGGTTCATTATAGGGTACGTAATTGAAATATACAATTTTGGTTTGAATAAATATATTGCAAAATAGAAAAAAACTATGTGTCCATGTGGACACGCTAAGCATTATCAGTAGCAAAAAAGTATTTGTAGGTAAATTGTAAAAGTGTGATTTTATATGATAAAAGCAAGAAACACATAAGCCCACATTGCATTTTATGAATTCAATTCTACCTGCTGAAAAATTGTTTTTACACGATGGCCCCACATATTGCCCTTTTTTTTTTTGGACGTAGTGATCAGTCCTTTCATATCTCGATGAACCTGTTAGTGCAGATGTCGCAGTACTAGGTTTTCCTGGACTTTTGACAACCGTCTGATGTTTGTTGAGGTACTGTAAAGCTGTTTTCAGACTACGCTATACTATATAGCATTATAGCATATAGCTCATAGCACAACAATATCGCGCACCATACATTGTTATGGACACGTTCACACTGTGCTATACTATATATTATTGGCTTTGTATACTGCGCTATGCTATAAGGTATATCGTATACTATATAGTATAGCGTAGTCTGAAGACAGCTTTAGACAATCTCTTACGAAAATCGAATAGGAAAACGTTAGCTCCAGTCATTTCTGGCGTCATGTATTATGAACGCTTGCATCTAACATCCATGTCATCAGGGACCAGTACTATTTCTTTCGTCTTATATGAATTCTCCCACAAAGGTCATCAAAACGTCTATTGGCATTTTTATTCCGAAAACGCATCTCTGTCTCAACAAACAACTGACAATCATTCAAATTTTCTGCCCTTCCACTATTACCTTCGCCAGGAGAGTCCTTATTACTCAAAATAGCTGGCTCCGAGGGTTATAAAAAGAGATTCAGGCATTGGCTGATCTACGCCATCATCTTTTTTATACAAATAGGTAATAAAGAACTTGATTTAGTGTACACGTTTCCTTGAATTTATCGAAATCAAAGCAGCTGAAATATAACAATTGCTTTGATAATAAGCTACGACAAATGCTTAGCGTGTCCTTATGGACACATCGAATTTATTGTGAAAAAAACAAACTAAAATGAAAGCAGAGCTTTGTTTTCCCGTTACGTCATCCAAGGGAATTTATAAAAATATCATATATCATAAAAATAACATAGGTAAATAACAAGACATAGACATAATATTACCTACTCTCGTCTGGGATCCATTTTTTCACCTGTTCGCAAGTTTATTGAACATACAATGCAAATATTTCCAAAATAATGGCAAATATCAGCAGCATAATAAAGTTTACAGAAACTATAGGCTTTAGTGAATACGCTATAAGAATTACTTTGCCAAAAAAGAAAGCTAGGTTAGCTTACCAAATATTTAATTTTACCACTAAATACGTGTCCATTTGGACACGCTAGGCATTACTGGGTTAATATGAAGTAGGACAAAGTCATCTCAATGGCATCACAACCAATGACTGGCAATAAGCAATATATTGCTTATTGCCAGCCATTGGTTGTGATGCCATTGAGATGACTTTGTGGTGACTTAATTTATTGTAACATTGAGGTAAATTTGTGGTTGTGGTCACATTTTGGTGGCGTTAGAGTGACTTTGAGGTGACACTGAGATGTCTTTGTGGTCACATAATGGTGATTTATCACATCGTGGTAACATGGATGTGACTTTGTGATCATATTTTGCGGACTAAGATGACTGTGGTAACATGATGTTGCGACTTTGTTGTTGTAATTTTGTAGTCTCGACAGCGTGACCACAAAGTTACAATAAAATTGACTACAGACTTACATTTTGGTGACTTTGTGGTCACATTGTGTTGACAACATAGCAATAATGGCGAATAATAGACACTCTCAAATAGCCATAGTGTAACTCCAACAAGGGCACGACGGTATTAATATGTGGCTTCAAAAGCGGAGGTTAAAAGCTAGCGTAACAAAGTCTGTGAAAGTCACTTTCACACTCAGGAGGAAGGCTTGAAATACCAGAATTTTGAACAAGGATACTTATATAATATTTTATACCGATATAACTTTATACCGGTATGGTAAATACAGATAGGTATATACCGATAAGATACAGGTATTTTCGAAACCGGTGTCAAGCCCTGCTCAGGAGAGAAAACTACCCTCCTGTGCACTTGATGACTTTACTTTTCAATAATAATAATAATCCTCCACACCGATTTCGGTAATGGCGACCGTTTCGACTCTACTGGCGTCGTGCGTATGCTCGTACATGACCGGTGTACCGTATTTTATGCGTAAAGGTCCGTGCACACTGCGGACATGTCAGGGTACCAGCCACAATGTTATAGTTGATAGCTACAGGTGGTCGAGCTATCAACTCGTCACGTTTGGCATCCAACTCAGAAAGCCGGCGTACTTCAAAGTCAGAGACTTTTTCTCTAACGCGGCTTCTCCATTCTATGCGGTTGGATGCCAGATCCTCCCACTGAGACGGGTCTATGTGACATTTTTTCATGTGGCGCTTCAGCACATCCTTATATCGTAGCAGCTGTCCGCCATGCTTTCGCTTGCCCTCCTGTAACTCGGAGTAAAGGATACGCTTGGCCACTCTATTCTCCGACATGCGCGATACATGTCCGCACCAACGGAGCTGCCTCCTCATGAGGTAGGCTTCAATGCCACCTACATTGCATCTTCTCAACACTTCTGTGTTTCGCACACGATCAGACCAATGGATGTTAAGAATTTTGCGCAGGCATTTTAGGTGGAAGCGGTCTAACTGTCTGATGTGGCGTCGGTACGGTGTCCACGTTTCGGCAGAGTATAATATACAAGGCAACACAACTGCCATATACACAGAAACCTTTGTGGATACCTTTATGTCATGTGAGCTGAAGACCTTCCTGTCGAGTCTACCGAAAGCAGAGGCTGCGGCACCTATTCTGCTATTGATTTCGACATCAAGGTCACAGTTTGATGTTATAGTGCTCCCCAAATATCGAAACTTATCGACCTGCTTCAGCACATCTTCACCAAGCGTGATGGTCAGTTCTTCATGACCATGACTGTCTAGTGACATCACTTCAGTCTTCTTGACACCAAATCTACAACACTGCTCATGAAGGTTAGTAACTAGCTGTTGCAGGACATCAGGGGTTTCAGCCACGAAACATAGATCGTCTGCATACATTATCCTCTATGTGTGCATAAGACACTTTTGTTGTTGCCCTAAGTCTGTTGAAATTAAAAAGTTTGCCGTCAGTCCGATAGCGAACACGAATTCCTTCAGAAGAAGAAATCAGTACTTCTCGGACTACAACTGCAAAATATAAGGCAAACAATGTCGGAGCTAAGACACAACCTTGCTTCACTCCACAAGTGACGGAAAAGAAGCTTGATTGGTCACCACACTGGCACACTTTTCAAGACAGTGTAGGTAAACTCAGTGTAAAGTATCTGAGCTTTCATCTGAGTTGTCGCTTGACGTGACACCAGCAAACTGAAATCGCAAAGGTTTTCAAATCAGCATTGTTTCGTTATGAAAAAGTGATGGCACTATGCGTGTTGTATAACTCCATCTCTGTCTCGCACTGTACGATGATAGTTTTAACACATCATAATAACATGACATGCACAAAGATCGGAACTAAAATCTGTAGGCTACCTAGGTACTCAAAATACTTGTCTCGCACGGGAATAACCTGCGTTAGCCGACGCTTTCACTATAATAAGCTTTGCTTAGAATACTAGATAAATGTATTTTGCAATTTTGGTAAAAGCAAACATGCACGGAAGCCTTTTAATTTGTTATTTTACAAACCGTAACAAAATAAGACTACTTAGTTATATTTTTGTAAACATTTATTATTAATAAGTAATAACTATGCAAAAATAAAATTAAGGAAATTAAAATCAAAATACTTTAATTTTATGATAAAGTGAGGTCCAACAACAGAATACAATTCTTAGCCTAAAGCAGATATTACACTTTACTAAATTCAGTTGTCCTAAATGAAAAAGTAACTGATTCAGTCACGTGTGGAAGCATTCAGCAAGTTCAGTAAGTACAAAATCAGTTAGAATCCTAATTAGGAAAGGATTTAGGACGACTAAATTCAGTAAAGTGTAATAACTGCTTAACTCAGTAATGTGAATATTAAACACATTATACCTAAATATAATATTTCCACCAACACGTATAATCCAACTACAGTATATTTTAATCCAAATAAATTAAAATAGCAAATCTATACTATCACGAAATTGTATAAAAGCGGAGTCTGTACATTGAAGATATTCCAGAAAAAATAGTCGGGATAGGGTACTGGGACGTTACCATACCCAAAAAGATTTTTTTTTTAATTTTTGTCTGTTTATCTGTTTGTCTGTTTGTGCGCGCATCACGCAAAAAGTACTGAACGGATTTAGATGTGGTTTTCACAGTTCGATAGCTTAGGGTCCAACTTAAAATCTAAGCTACGTTTCATCTGATTCCGCTGAATAAAACCAGTGATACAGCTTGACCTCTTGGTAGTACTAGCCAACGTACACTACGGAGGTCATTTAAACTGGTCATTTCATTGTAGTCCACGCGGACGGAGTCGCGGGCAAAAGTCTATCAAAAATAAAAATGAAAGTTTTGCACCATTCGAGAACACAAACTAACCGCATTCATTTATTTTGGAGTTATTTGCCTGTCAATTCTACCGAACGTACGAATTATAGCGAACGTTCGAGGGCGAATCTCACCGTGACATTCTCCCTCAAATTGACAGTTCTCGCGGTGATATCACGCCGTGTCGGTATAGAATAGATAGGCTGAAGGTAATCCTGTATTCGCGCCTAGTTATTTGAGACTTTCGACGACTATTAGCTACACGCTCGGTCGACCTCGACGACGGCGACGAGCTGATCGTCGACACAGCCAAAAAACTGTCTCTTAAGGTCGATTTAATTAAACCAAACGAACAAGAAGCTAGAATAGAACGAGAGCATTCTTTCTCGATCATTTAGTGTAAACGAAAACTCGTTTTCAGCGCTTACACCAAAATATCAACGAGAAAATTTGAGAATCAAGAAATAAGAAATAAAATTCTTGCACAATAGATGTTTAGATCAGCCGAACGAATGCTCATTGCTCATTTATGTCAATCGCTAGAACACAAGAACGCTTTAAAAAGAATTTGATAGGGTGGGGATAGAATGAGCATTCGCTCGTCTGATGTAAATCGGCCTTTACATAATTTGCTCGAAAGCGGTGACAAGGTTGTGACGAAGTCATCCTTCTTTCATCATTTAGTGTTGGCAATCTTCTATTACTGGCCACTTCATCCACTCCATTCTTCCAGATTTGAACTTCAAATTTCAAAATTAGAACATCTCATATTTTTATGCATTTATTTCATTGTTTTGCCATTCTTGGTCTGGTCTCCAAAGTCTTCAGGTGGGCCGCTGAACCACTGATCTATTATAATAATTATTACCAATTTATAAAGTGCTCAATGTTATAAGTAAAACGTGTTTGTAACAGTTATTTTTATACCAGTTTTGTAACTTTAGTGTACAGTTATAAAGTGCTAATATACATTATTATACATCACAATTCCACCTCTCCCAATCCTGCTGTTTTATTTCTATCAAGATATTGTGTCCGGAGACTCCCTCATGCTAGCCGTGGCTTGAGAGGACAGAGAGGGAGGGAGGCACTCCGGGACAAGGTCACGCGCCTTTGCTACATCTATTGACTTATTATTTCGATTTCTGTGGTGTATTAAAACCCTTAGTCCTATAACACCCCCCAAGAAACGCAGTCGCTGACAAGGCTGCTGTACCGCGCAGCGAACAGCTCGCTGGGAGACAGGGCGAAGCCCCCGACCTCCTTCATGTCCCCCATCTGGGGCGCCTGCTCCGCCTCCACCAGCACCAGCGGCAGAATCACCATCGCTATACACAGCGCCGAGCACAGCAACTGGAATCAGGTTTTGAAACATTATTAAAGTGTAATACCAAAGCATATTACGCATCAGCAGATGTTAGATATTATTAATCCAGTTTTGACTGTTCCCAAACCGATCCATCGGCTCTTTTTCCCAATAGAGATACTTAGAGTTAGAGCTTATGTCAAGAAATCGATCCCTAGTAGGGGAAAGAGCCAATGAATCGTTATTGGGAACGGACATCAGTACATTTTTTTTTAACTTAAATAGGTTATTTGATAATAATAATTAATTATAAACTGAACACATTACAATATTTCCTCGGAGCCCCGGGCCGTCAACTACGTCAGCGTACCCAAAAGTCTGGCAGCATACCCACGATAAAATGCAATTAATAATATTAAGGCAAGCGAGGTCATCGGTGACCAAATAACTCACCGTTTTGAATTCCTCATCAAACGTCTCCCTGGGGTACACCTCATTGACGTCAAGCCCGAGCCGGTCCAATGCTGCAGTCAGTTCCGTAAAGTAATGATTGAGGAGCCGCTCATGGTTCTCCCGTCGGAACTCCTGGTCCGTGCCCATGAACTCCAAGTACAATAGGTCTGTGACGGGACAACCTGTGTGGACCGTCTGGTAGTCCACCACGATAGGCTCTAGCCGGCCGTTCTGGAAAGTAAAGAAGAAAAGAATTAGACGACGATTAGAAGACGAAGAATAGACATCACCAACTCTCATAAGAGGCGTAAAAAGAGGTTTCCAATTCCAACTGGCAGGCATGATACTGTAGCCCAGTTGGTTAGAGCGGTGCCCCGGTTCCCGAGTGAAACTTATACCTAAACAGAAGATACAGTATCTTCTGGTCGTATCTGAAATAGACTCCGACGCATGGCATACTTTATGGATATCTTTGCCAAAATTATGGAGTGGCAATTATTGTCTCTCTGGTTCAGATTTAACTTTCTTGGGAATTGAAAATCCTACTAATATTATAAACGTGAAAGTTTGTGAGGATGTATAGATGTATGGATGTTTGTTACTCTTTCACGCGAAAACTACTGAACGGATTTTGATGAAACTTTACAGTAATATAGCTTATACATCAGAATAACACATAGGCTACTTTTTATCCCAAAATCGCGGCCGAAGCCGCGGGCGGAAGCTAGTCTTACATAATGTATATGCATCCGTAATAACGTACTTACTACCTGAGTGTCATAATATCAGATAAACCACTTATGAGTACGATCAAACAAGTACTTTAAGAACAATAAACATTTAAACAAGATACCGATAAATTGATAATTATGTTAAGAAAAGTGCTAAGTAGCAAACATGTGTTGAGGGCTCCGCAAATTTTGATACAGGGCTCATTTGGAACTAGCTACGCCACTGACATAGGATAGTTGTATATTTCATCAATGGTTAAAATAGGAGGCGTTTGTAAGTAACTGGGCGAGTTAATAGTATAAAAGTTGGACAAAGCTCCGACATATAAAACGGTGGAAACTAGAAAGCCAACAGAAGGAGCTTATCTGTCGCTTCAACGTGAGTGAATCGGTTTCTCCTAGGCAAGCGTGCTCCATCGCAGACCGCATCATCGCTTAACATCAGGCACAGGGCGGTCAAACGCAAGCCTATTATATTGTTTAGTTTGCCTGAATTCTCATCGTAAATGTCGTGCCTCACCCAAGAGTGGTTTGATATTACCTTCATCCTTAAAAATCTGTGTAAACGAAACCGTGCGTATCGGAAACACGTAGGTAGGTAAATTACGTAAAGTTCCTATAAAAAAACCTTAATTCACCAAGGTTTAAACAAGAATTACGACAAAAAAAGCTTGGTCAAAATGATTTCCGTTAGTTTACGATGTCCTAGTTCCATTGTGTGATAGCGAATAGAAACTCAATGGGCTCCGTCAGCCTTGGCTAGCATTATTTGAGACCGCGACAATTTGCTGTCATGGCCATCGTTAGATTATCGTCAACATGTAATTCGGTAGTGTCAATTCTAGTTCAAATAGATTCATTCTGTGACTATTGAAGTCACAGAAATCTAATAGAGCTTGGCTTATGAATGCTTCTTCTGCAGTGACTGATCTACGATCATTAGGGTTCCGTACCAAAATGGTAAAAAAGGAACCCTTATGGTGCGACTTCGTCTGTCTGTCTGTCTGTCTGTCTGTCACACCTGCTTATTTCAGCAACTACTTATGCTATCGACTTGAAATTTGGAACAGTTATAAAGAATGCTTGTTCAACTTTATTGCAAATGAAAAAAGTCCAAAAATATTTTTATTTTCATTGCAAAAGGGTCCGGAGTGGGGGTCCGAAATTTCAAAGTGGGGTTACTAGGTCAAGTGACATATCATATGAAAGGGCTTGATCTGCACATTTCAAAATATGTTTTTATTTTATTTTATGTCTCACAGTTTTTGACATATGATGAAAAATGTCCAAAAAAATACCATTTTTTAATACCCCCTTATCTCCGAAGTTTGCGGGGCGAAAAATCTGAAATAATTAGAGTTGATAGGAATTGACCCAAATATGGCACCAAAAATAAAACGATGTTCCTAACTAGTACAGTTTTTTCAAAATCATCAAAATTCCTTCACAAACAAACTTAGTTATGCGGTCCGGATTTTTTCACTTTATACGTCCATAAATGATTCGGAACCCTCGGTGCGCGAGTACGACTCGCACTTGGCCCGTTTTTTTTACAGGCCCACGACTATCATGGTGTTATTTTATGTTACCGAGATATCTATAGATACCTACTAATATTATGGAGCTGAAGAGTTTGTTTGTTTGAACGCCCTAATCTCTGGATCTACCAGTTGGACTCCACAAATTCTTTTTGTATATACTAGCCAGATGCATGAGGAATAGTATAGGCTATTTAACATAACGCTACGACCCTTAGAAGCCGAGCAACGGGGTGAAACCGCGAGGAACAGTTAGTAAGCTTATAATCGTGGTAAAAAATTAGGCTAGTCAACAGTAGGGACGATCGCCTAGAAAGTACTTGACTTTCTTAGGGTCTTTAATACTATCCTCTTTTAATATGAAACTATGAAAAAATGTTGCGATCTTAGTTAGGTCTGCCATTTGTTCCTAAATCTACAAAAGCAACTATTTGTTGACCGATTTCAATGATATTAAACTTTCTCTACACAACATTCAACAAAAACCAAGTAATCTGCCAAACATACCTAACTAGCGAGAACAAATCGAGAGGTTGTCCTAAATACCGAGATAATGACCGAAATATCATTGTCTCTGTCCAACGTAACATAAAAAAGAGACACAAGACCTTGATGTGTATAGTTTGTTTTAAATGATAAACAAACATGTGTGAATACTTATTTGGCTGTAGATGATATCATTTTAGTAAAGGTTATTATTCATTGAGAAACAACAACGTTACATTTCGGTAACCCATTAAAGAACTATCAGCTATCACCGGTCAAAGCCTCAAAGGACCACATATCCTTTAGGATTGATACACGGAGAGCCTACAAACTAATCCCTATTCTACAGAAAATCATCGAATATCTCGTTCAAAATTGTACATTGTTGCAGAACTTGGGATAAAGAATTCTGGACATAGAATTAACCACGTGGTTAACCCTCTATAGCATATTGTAGACTGTAGGTAACATACCATAACAACGCCTCGAAATTTAACAGAATTAATTTCTTATTGTAATCGCGCATTGTATCTCGTAGTCTACACTCCGAAATAACAAATAAATACCAAAAATTACAACTAGATGACGCTACTTGTTACAAATTGAGATTTGCGTTTCGACATTCGGTATTTACGAAAAGTGGCGATTGACCGTGATTTAAAAAAATAATAAAAAAATGTTCTGCTTGTTTCTTGTATATTATCTTGATCAATTGGAGAGGTGAGTGTTTGAACTTTATTATGTAACGTTATTTTTGAATACTTGTCATGTTTGACTATGTTTTTGTTGGTAAATAATTATTGTTACCCGTAGGCTACATCAGGCAAAAAGCGTAAAATTTTGTTTAATTCCTATTATGCTGATTATTGTTTATTTTGGTTCCAGGATGTCTCGTAAGTAGCCGTAGGTGACAAAGACCTTTTTTTGCACTAAATTATGATATAGATAGTGAAGATGGCGTCGATTTTGATTTTGTCAGCAGTTTTTCCTCTGGAAGTTGCTGTGACCCTTTGAATAATGGATAAAAACTTAGTTTATCTAGTCGGCGGTAGCTTGAGAGCGATTCAAACCAAAAATCATATACGACCTGCTCATCATGTGCCTCCAAAAGCAGTCCAGCAAGACCGAATTGGGCACTGAGCGCAATGGTCTGATAAGAAAATCAGATGCAAGTTTCCAAATTGTGTTGGAATTACCCCTAACGTATGTGAAAAATGCGGGGTAGCCTTATGCTACACGAAAAACAAGAATTGCGTTAGAAACTTCAATTTTTCGTAACATTTTATTGTGCTGCTGTACTATTAATATTTTGACCACTTACCCCAGTGTTGCCTAAAAGCAACACTCCCTATTTTTGTAATTTTGTTTCCAAATAATTAAAAAAATAAAAAATCCAGAAATACGTGTATTTAATTTTTTTGTTATCATCTCCAATCCAAAAAATCAATTAAATCCGAGTTCATGAGTGATAGAGGGTTAAGACAGTAGTCTATAATAAAAACATAGACAAACAGAAAACAAGGAATGTGTAGGCAGCCAAGCATCAAGATAGGAAACTTAAGAAAGAATAAACTAAAGAAACTAATATTTACGAAAATCAAGAAACAACAACAGAAAAAGAAGATAAAAACAGTACCTACAATGGAAACAAATGAATGACAATACATATTTTTGAAGAATACAATACAAGGAAAACAGTTGAAAATTATCTTGAATAACGCGTACCTACCTACTCTTCAAAGCTTTTACAAATGTTTATACAGAATGTATTGTTGAGAGCAATCAGTAATGAATGCCGTCAAGTAGTGATAAGATTAAATGCAATTGAAGTCTCACTTGACTACAATAGAATGCAAAGCCTATTTAATATTTTTAACTATAAGTATTAGAGCTGCCTGAATAATACATTACCTAACACAACATATTTTTGTGGGACCAACAATTAATCAAAATTTAGCCTGACGAAATCTAAATCGAACCCTGAGTCGTAAACACACATAACTTTTTTTAAGGCAATCGTAAAGTTACATGTAGTTTATTATTTTACCCGACGACAGCTGAACATGGCTTTTTATATTCAACCTTAAGAAAGCCGCAATTGTAATCATTTAAATCAAAAATATTATCATGTACGCTGCTGTTGTATAGCGCTTGATTGACTGATGGCTTATCCACAAGGCATAATACCTTAGTTGCCGTTCTATCATCATCTTTAGCATATTAAGACGCATTCTTGAAGCCAAAAAAGCTTGATTAATATGTATCATAAATTCATAATTCATAACATCATGCCTTAAAAGTCGGCTGTCTATAACATGTAACTATTTGAGACAAGCATATAATTATACCAAAATAGCCGAATCGTTTACATAGCTTTTTGTGCATAGAATTAATATTATAAACACGTTTTGATGAGGAAATACTGTACGTATACCTACTAGACATTAATAATGTCTTAGGAGTCACTGCTAACGCAAGTACATTCATAACAAGAATCCGGAGGAAAATAACTGCCAGGTCATATAATTGTATGTTTCTTACATACTTAGGTAGATCTATGTACATTTATTACGAGATAGGCATCATGCTTCCTAAAGACAAGATGCTTATCGTAGATGTGAGGCTAATTATATCATTTTACTGCACAGTAAAGTCGTAAAACCCCAGCAAATTCAGTGAAAATTAAAAACAATTAATTTTGTTGACATAGACATCAAGAAAAGTAGTGTAATGCGGAGGGATGACAAAAATGTCGGGAGAAAAGTTAAGTATGAATGTGGAAGGCTTTGAGAATATTGGAAGACCAAGGAAGCGATGCAGCGATGGATAGACTGTGTGAAAGATGATATGGCCAGAAAGGAGTTGACTAGTGAGATGACGGCTGATAGAGATGTATGGAAGAAAGAGACATGCTGCGCTGACCACAAATAAATCGGTAGTCAGATAGGAAATACCGACCTCATCTAGTTTAAAAAAATACCTATTGACATGTAAAAGTGTTACCTACTTGTAACCCACTTACAGAAATAAATATTTCATTTCATTTCATTGGGATAATGGCAGGAGGATAATGAGACGTCGCGATTGACAACAAATTGAACCACAGAAGTTGCATAGAATGACGAAGTTGATGCAAAAGGACCAGAAACTATTAACTCAACTGACAAGGACAAGAAGTCAAGGCTTCAGACACAGATTAACTCTACGCTACATTTAAGCTGACCCAGATAACTTAAATATTATAAATTGGACAAATAACTAAGTGAAAGCGATATGTTACGTGAAGCATGTCCATGCCACTAGTATAATTTTAGATAAATACTTAACATTGATGACATAATGGTTCAAGGTTTTGGGGACAATAAAACCGCTATTACATAGCTGAAGTATCCCACTTCCTACTAATATAATAATGTATGGATGGATATATGTATGGATGGATGTATGGATGTTTGTTACTCTTTCACGCAAAAACTACTGAACGAATTTTGATGAAACTTTACAGTAATATAGCTTATATATCAGAATAACACATAGGCTACTATTTATCCCAAAAACGCGGGCGAAGCCGCGGGCGGAAGCTAGTTATAAAGATGTTACGTTGTATTAGGTAATCATTGGACTTCAAAAAGATAAGTACTCGAATTTGGAAAAACAATATTAAATTAACTGCAAGAACAATAGTAATTTCACCTTGACCTATGTAGGTACACACAACACCTACTAACAATTTTACTATAAGTTAAAATATTGTTAACTTTTTTGCTTAGTAAAGTAGGTAAAAAAACAACATACCAGTCGTCGGAACAACAGATTGCTCACTCTGTAATCACCATGACACAGTACAGGGGTGCTCAAAGGAGTCTTGAACTTGAGAAACAAGTCACGACCCGAATCACCAGTAGTCATTAACTTGGCTAATCTGTCTTTGTGTTCTTCTTTCGTGACGTGAAGAGCTGCCCCAATCATTTTCTTCCAAGTTTCCGACATATTAGAATCTTCTGAATGATCTTTTGCCTGAAATTTTACTAGCTCGGCGTCTTTGGCGAAACTTTCAGGATCCTCCCTTTGGTAGGCAAAAGATAGCGCGTGGAATTTAGCTAAGCATTCTACAGCGCTCGCGGCATGCTCCCAATCTATGGATTTAAACCTGCTATAAGTGCCGTAGCCCCTCGCTGTCAGGTCTTCCAATACAACTGTCTCTTCTCCCTCAGTTGAATCTCCTCCGAAGAACTTCCCGAATTGAAACCGATGTTCTGCACTGACGTTGTGTTTGTCTTGAATCTTCTCGTACACGTTCACAAGGTCAGAGTAAACAAACTGTTCAGTTTTGAACATGACCCCCAGGTTCATGGCCTCGCGAAGCGGTCCACTGATATTGGCCACTTTGGCGAATAGTTTCAAGGTGTCATGACCTGGTGCTGTGACAGTAGCTGAATATAGCGCTGACGTGTAGTTCGCACCGCCACTTGTTAGTTCCTTCAACGTTAACTCTGCTTGCTTGTGTTGCAATTCGTCGATGATTTTGTCGAGAACTTTGCGTAACGTGGTCTCCGCGAGCGACATGGTTGGCGAGTGATTCACGACTGGCGCTAAATCAGCTGTATGATCTGTGACTCCGCGGCTGAGGTACCTACAAACAAAAGTTTATCTTGCCTAATATTTACAACATCAACGTAATGACGTTGGAGATATTGTATAGTTGTTTATTTTATTTTAATGAGCGGCTGCGAACTACTTACGCTAAATATTGTTTTTTATAATAATAAGTTAATAGTTTTTCCTTAAGGTAACTGGAGTTTGGTTAAGTATTAAACTAAGTATACGTAGGTAACCTAGCTGCCACTGTAAGCGAATTAAAACAATAGTTTTGCTAAAATTCAATGGAAAAAACCCTCTTTGGTCTACAGCAAATCGTAGATGTGCACATTTGAACAAATTACAAAATATTACCTTTATGATTGACTAGCACCTTGCCCGCGAGTTCGTCCGCGTGACCCACAGGAACCGTGCATTTTTTCGGGATAAAAAGTAGCCTATAGCACTCAGGGATAATGTAGCTTTCTATTAGTGAAAGAATTTTTAAAATCGGATCATTAGTTCCGGAGATTACCTCCTACATACAAACTTACTTTTACCTCTTTATAATGATTGATATGATATAAATAAGCGCCTTGTAAAACTACTTGAGCAGCAAGTCAGTATACCTCTAATAGTTTATATTGAATCAGACCAGGGATCGATTAATCGGGTTAAAAGGTTACCGGTTAAATCTTAACCCATATGTTTGGTTAATCTTAATGCAGGGTAACCGGTTAACCAGTTAATACGGTTACCGTTACCGGTTAATATTGCTGACTAACCCGAATGAAATGGAACAAAAATTAACAAAAAAGAAAAAAAAGGAACAAAAATGACCCTTAAGCGTGATACCCGGTTATTATTAAGCTGATTAACCCAGAATACGGGTTAACGTTTACGCAACGTTTTTCACCTAACCCAAAAAAATAACCCGGGCAAAACCACTATACGGGTGACCTTTTCGATCCCTGAATCAGACGTAATCTTTTTGAATCAGGGTTGAAAAAAACTTGTATTTTTTTATTTTAATCAAATCAGACTGTTTTTTTCAAAAAAATGTGATTTAAATCAATTTGATTTATTTAAATCACTCAACCTTATGTAAGTGTAAGGGTAAGGGTAAAGGTAAGTTAAGTGTAAGTGTAAGTGTAAGTGTAAGCCGAAGCCGAAGCCGACGCCGACGCCGAAGCC
This sequence comes from Thalpophila matura, assembly GCA_948465475.1. Taxonomy (NCBI): domain Eukaryota; kingdom Metazoa; phylum Arthropoda; class Insecta; order Lepidoptera; family Noctuidae; genus Thalpophila; species Thalpophila matura. The sequence continues at coordinate 16,092,512 of OX419191.1, forward strand.
GACGCCTGACGCCGACGCCGACGCCGACGCCGACGCCGACGCCGACGCCGACGCCGACGCCGACGCAGACGCAGACGCCGTCGCCGACGCCGTCGCCGACGCCGTCGCCGACGCCGACGCCGACGCAGACGCCGTCGCCGACGCCGTCGCCGACGCCGACGCCAACTCCGAAGCCGAAGCCGATGCCGTAGGTGAATCCGACGCCAAAGCCGACGCTGACACAGAAGCCGAAGATGACGCCGACGCCAACGCCGACACCGACGCCGACGCTGAAGCCGACGCCGACGTTAAAGCCGAGGCCGTAGGCGAAGCCGACGCTGACGCAGCAGCCGAAGACGAGGCCGACGCGAAGCCGATGTCGGTGCCAAAGACGTCGCCGACGCCGACGCCGACACCGACGCCGACACTGACGCCGACGCCGATGCTGACGCCGACGCCGACGCTGACGCCGACGCCGACGCCGAAGCCGACGCCGAAGCCAAAGCCACAGCCGACGCCGTAGGTGAAGTCGACGCCGAAGCCGACGCCGATGTCGACGCCAACACCGACGATGACGCCGATGCCGACGGTGAAGCCGACGCCAAAACCGACGCCGACACCGACGCCGAAGCCAAAGCCTAGGAGACTTGGACTAGGATCCTTGGACTAGGACCCTCGGACTAGAACGCTTGGACTAGGACTAGGAGGATACTTAAAACGTGGTAAAAAACGCACACCCGGTGAAGCACTTACGCAAGGGTACGTAAATTCTGACGTGTATATCCAATACCTACACTGTAACTCGAGTTACAGTGTTTTGCTATAAAAGTGCACATTTTTAGGGTTCCGTAACTCAAAAGGAAAAACAGAACCCTTATAGGATCACTTTGTTGTCCGCCGTCAGTCACCGGACCATAAGTGGAGCCATCTGCTCATAGATGACACCACTAGAAGTATGCAGTAGCGCCATCTATGATCATGTATCGGAACCCTTAGGGCGCGAGGCATACTCGCACTTGTCCGGTTTTTTTACAGTTATAAAAGCCCTTTTCTCGAAACAATTGTTTTTGAGATACAGTGTTTTGGATTTACACGCTAGCGTTGCTGCGCTGCGACGACGGCGCGCCGGAGCTTCCCCGCGGCGGCGGCGCGCCGGCGCGGCGCTCATACTAGCTTGTCCCTAAAGCCTGCAATACATGTTGGCCAAGCGTTGTCGAGTGAAGGCCAATACCAACATGTGGACGGTATATTTGCCTTGTCTTACTATCGCTCGGTGTCACTTGCCTAGTTGGTTGAGTATAGACAAGCGCCAACGTGTATAGATCTCATTTGACGTAGCTTGCCACAACTTGCAGTCGCTCGCGATTACTTGCCTCACTTCGGAGCGGTGTCGGTTTTTCTGCACAAATCAAAGGCGCTCGCACGCGCTCGGACAATAGTGTTCACATGTTTGTCCGCGCGCTATTATGCGGTTGACGTCAAACTTGCCGAACGTCTAGACAGTAGCGCTTGCCTTGTGTCAATTTGTCTAGGCTCGCGTTGGTCTAAGCTCGGCCAACATATATTGCAGGCTTAACGTATTCTACATTTATTTTAGCTACGTTATCTTATCTTACCAAATGGTGTGAATAATACAATATTTTGTAGGATATAATGATGAGTATTTTCTGCATACTACATACTACTTCTAATAATAAATCATAACAAGAGATTATATAAATGTAAGTATCACATTAGATAAACAACTTCCGTGTTAGTACGCATCGTAAGTCCAATCATGGCGCACGCGCACGCAGATGACGCGCTGCGACAATTGATAAACAAAATCGCTACGGAACATAATTACAAAGACCATGAAATTATAATAGATGAAATATCGAGTGGAGGAGCCAACTACACGTCCAAACTGTTTACAATAATCATAAGAGAAGCAAATAAAGAAGAATTACATTTATTCGCCAAAGTGGCTACGATCGGAGAAAAGTTTCGCAGCGAAGTACCTGTGAAGATCTTCGAAACCGAACGATTCGCTTATTTGAAACTGTGGAAAATATACCAATCCTTAGAAGAGGAACATGGCGTGCCTGAGGAGCATAGACTAGCGTACACCAAGTGCTATGGTTACGACTCCCGGCTGTACCACGAGACCCTGGTCCTCGAGAACTTGATAGCACAAGGATACGGCCCTTTCGACAGATTTAACTCCATGAATTGGGAGTACGCTTCTTCAGCAGTCACGGAAGCTGCGAAGTTGCACGCACTCTCCTTCGCATATAGTAAAAAATGTCCAGAAGAGTTTGAAAATACTTTAGAACATCTAAAAATGGATTGGAAAGAAGGAGCTATGGACCCTATGATGAAAAGTTCGGCGGACTTAGCGCTGAAGGCTGTCAAACCCGAGTACAAAGAAGCATTAGAAAAGTTTTTGAAGATTTATGAAAATGATCTACTTGTGAAGTCGGCCGCCCCCGTTCGAAGTAATGTCATCATCCATTCAGACTATAGGGGGGATAACTTGGTGCATCGAGTGCGCGAGGTAAGTCAAGTCTTTATTAAAAGACTAAATGTCCCCGCGGTTTCACCCCCGTTGCTCGGCTCCTAAGGGTCATAGCGTGATGTTAATTAGCCTATACTATTCTTCATGAATCTAGCTATCATATACAAAAAAAAAACAAATCCGACTGGTAGTTCCAGAGATTGGCGCGGTCAAACGAACAAACCCTTCAGCGTTATAATATTAGTAGGTATAGATTTGCTTTCATTATTATGCACTAGATTGCCAGTGCTTCGTTAGTCTTGTGCAAACGTGACTGCTGAATGAAGGGTCCTATAGGTTCGATTCCCAAGTCGGGCAGCGTTATTAGGATTTCCCGTTAGTAAATTCTCAGTTACAGCCGGAGTCTGGAATTGGTGCGCGGTTGATGGCAATTGGCCCCTATCACAAGGAACTCTAAGGGGCGACGCAGACGACAGACTTTTTCTGCGATCGAGTCTGCCGCCCTTTGCAGCGCTCGAACAATCTGTTCACTAAGTTTCGCAGATTGTTCGAGCGCTGCAGTCACGATCACACAAAAAGTCTGTCGTCTGCGTCACCCCTAAACCTACAAAATTATTGCAATTAGACTGTTCTAAATAAAAAGAGAACGGTGCGGACACCATGGAATTGGCAACAAAATCTTGGCAATCTTTGTGGCTACACAACTATTTACCGCTTTGCGAGATACAAACGGACAGCTTGTGACTTTTAATGCCATATACATAAGATTTAAATTACAATGATTGACACGCGCTTGTGAAATGCAACAACACTATTATGTAAAAATAATGTTACCTACGTCGCATCGAATAATTCTGTCAACTATTCCTATGTATCGCGGCCCGATCTTAAAATTAATCACTACATGATGTGGCCGACCATTTCATGAAATAGTTGTATCCTCAGATCATAGAAACAAGGAGATGTGCCAAGGCGCTATCGAGCTTGATGCCTGATCTTGAGCAAATTGCTCATATTAAAAACGTACGCGCTGGCGACGAACCGAACACGATCGATGGTATAAATACAGTGTTTTAGTTTAGTGCTAGTGTTGAGTGACGATTAACAGTGTTAGATTGAGGGTGTGCGGAATGTTAATGCGTGGGAGATCTTTTTATTCACAAGGAGCGCTTAATTATGCGCGTAATTGTGTCAAAAAATGTACTAAAAGTGGCATCAGTTGTTCCCGTACTAATTTGCTATGATGGCATATCTCCTTGTTTCTATGATCTGAGGTTGTATCTCATGATATGGCCAGCTAAAACTGACCATAACGTTTAAACGTCAACGTAAATAACAACCACTTACGACAAGCGGCGAGAGACTGAGTCCCACTTTATTATACGGTAGGTATTCGGTTTGTTGGCTTCCATTCTTCATAACTCTTTATCTAGGATAACGGTCTTTTTACCCACTGTTATTAGGTAGGTACCTATAACCAGCCAACAAGGCCCTTTTGATATATTATTTCATTTAATGAATCAAGGTCGCTAACAAATTGACTTCGTACAAAAACCTTGTTTACATGTTGTAGTGCTTCAAAAATATATTTACGAGCACAATAGCACTAAGTACGAGTTTAAAGTCAACAATTAAGTTATACAAACTTAGTTATTTTCGTATGCCAACCAAGGCATAATGTATGTGCTTAGGTACCTACTAGAAAAAAAAAATCTTTCTTTTCAGTAAATTGTTTTTTTTAAACGTTGCCCCACACTAGGATTTTTCCTGTGTCGTGGGTGCGTTTACAAACACAAATTTCACATACACAAACAGCCAGACCAGTGTGCAATGCGGGAATCGAACCCGCGACACGTCGCGCAGCAGCCAATCTCTCAGCCACTGCGACAACCGTGCGGTCACAGAAAATGACAGTTATTTGATTATCCTGTTTTTATTTTTCATGATCAAGAATTAATTTTATTATTTTATGTAACCTACGAGTAAATTCCGTTTTCTTGTTATTTAAGTTAACGTTAAAATGGCGATTCAGCGGTTAATATTATTGTGTAATTTAAAATTTTAAAAACTTAATTATGAACAGAGTTTTGTCGCTAACTGTACACATATGTTTAGCTAAATAAATACTTCCATTCATTCATTCAATAAGTCGGTCAAGTTCAGCCAAACCACAGAGATGCAGACAAGATAACATAATATAATTTGACGTCGGACGCTACACCGCGGCACCGACCGGCGCGAGCGCTCAGTTCGCCGACCGATATCAACTCGCGCGCGCGTGTCAGACCACACCAGTTACACCAATAAAATACAAAGTGCTACGAGCTTCAGTGATCAGTTTGTAAAGCAGATTTCATTTAAACTCAAGATGGCAGACGTCGGACAACATTTTCATGATCTACTCCACAAAATTGCCAAAGAACAGAACTTTGTAAATTACGAATTGGATATTAAACCAATTTCGAGCGGAGGAGCCAACTATACGTCTATATTGTACACGGTTACCATCACGGAAGGTTCAAATGTACTGCACCTGTTCGCGAAAGTTGCAGCTATAGGAGAGAAGATGAGATCTACAGCTCCGAAGCTTTACGAGACGGAGCGTTGCTTCTACACACAACTCGATCAGGTTTACGAGAAGTTGCAAATTGATCATCAAGTGCCGGACGAACATAAGTTAGTTTTCCCAAAATTTTACGGATGCAATCCCAATCTATTCGAGGAGACGATAGTGCTTGAGAATCTAGTGAGGGAAGGGTACAGCGCTTATGACAGATTCAAGTCGATAGACTGGCCGTACGCGCAAACAGCAGTCACGGAGTTGGCGAAGATGCACGCCATATCGTTCGCACACGCAAAGCAATACCCGGAAGACTTTCAGGACATCTTAGAGAAAATGAAGTTTGAATGGAACGTGGATGATCCTGGTATGAAGATTGTGATGGATAACATGGTAGCTCAAGCCACTAATATTACTCGCGAGGAGAACAAAGACAAGCTGCAGAGGTACTTTGATGCGTTGGACATGAGTGCGTTTGAAGCCTCGTTCAAGCGCTGTCGCCGAGAGGTGCTCGGCCACGGGGACTTCAGGCCGAGCAACTTGATGCATAGGGAGCTTGACGTAAGTTTATATGCCGCTTTTATTGTGAATCTGTGTCTTACCTTGTTTTAAGTTTATTTTTATTTTTCTATTTTAAATGACATAAACACACGCGTGCGATTACAGCTAAATAGCGTGAATTCATTGCCACTAACCGAACCTACACTGTCATTATTGGTGAGTGAATTTATGAATGTTATTAAATAAGCATAACATGGCTTAAAATTCGCAAAAATATACCTTTAGAATGTATGAATATTTATCGTCAACATAAGCAAAAGTGATAGAATTATTTTACTTTAATAATTATATATTCAAAATCTAATATAAATATATGAATATTAACTATGTATTGATTGATAGGATTAAGTATAAATTATGTTCAAAATATAATATGTGGGTATATTATGTATATTATGATATTATGTATATTATGAATTTTATGTATATTATGTTTATTATGTATATTATGAATGTTATGTATATTATGTATATTATGAATGTTATGTATATTATGTATATTATGAATGTTATTGTATATTATATATATTATATATATTATGTATATTATGTACATTACCTATGTATATTGTGTACATTATGTATATTGTGTACATTATGTATATTATGTACATTATGTATACAGGGTAAATTGAAGGAAGAATACAAGACAAGTCAAAATAATAATATTTATTCCACATAGACATATTATAGCATTTATTACTACGTTTATATATATAATAATAAAATATTCAGTTTAACAACCATAATAAATTTATATAGACAAGCATTTTCTACGATTATTACATAATAATAAAAATATACTTATCTTTTATAACAATATTACGGAGCTCTGCTCACTATGGCGGCCGGACACAGAATGAATCACATCGTACGATTCCGTCTCCTTTTATACAGTGTAACAAACAACGCTAAAAGAACACTTGTGAACAACTTAATGATTTTATGATGTATGATTAATTACAATGGTTATCAAAAATTCTAGAAATATTTATTTAGTACACAGCTATAAGATTCTTGATATAAAAAAGAACATGTGGTTCCATAACAAACATTTTGTTATAAACAACAGAGGGCCGATCATGAGTTTTTTTGACGTATAGTTTCGTTAACGCAGCATATTTTGAATAGAAAATACACGTTTGTTACACAATATTTATATAAATTAAATACTTAATTAATTTCTCTGTATTTTTTAAAATGTAAAAATTGTATAAAATTTTATCAAAATGTTCCAGGACTGCTGTATTTTAAATTCAAAATATGTGTTGGCGACGCAGGTTACATAGTGGTTTAACCTTATTTTTACTATAGTTATTTTTATCTATGGTTTTTTACATCTCTTTGGTTGTACTCTAAAAAAGTAAAATATATATGTCAAGAATTTTCTTCGCTACATTGGTGTATTATTTTGTTCGCAATTATTTTCACAAAGTTCCCCGAAACGTAGCCGCTCGCATACATCACCAACAATTTTGGTCCTTCGAGCCGGATAATTCACCAGTACGATGTTCACAACACCGCCGCGAACGCGCAAACAGCATCGGGACCAAGAACAATTGAAAATCGCGAGCACTTCGGCCAATGTACCAGCGGAACCGCCTAAGGACTTGGCACAAACGGAGGCGCAGACTGTGGCACGGACGCAGTTTACGTCTGCAAAAGGTACCCAATCAGTTCGATCTACAACGTCATCTATTGCTAGACGTAAGCAAATTGAATTGAAAGCCGCTGAAGCAAAGGCACAGATTCAGCTGGCGCTTATTGATAAACGATTGGAAGCTGACCTAGCACAAGCTGATGCTGAAGACTCCCAGGATGAGAACGGCAGCATAGATCGTACTCATGGCATTCTCGATGACCAAGCGCGATCTAACGTCGAGGATTGGCTCATTCACGATCACGCCGAACCTACCTGTAGTCATCAACAGCCGATGGCACCATCAACTGGCTGTGCTCACGTCAGCCCAGCTCAATGCACTGATCTTCCTAGTGACAGTATTCAGCAACTGGCACGTACTCTAAAAGATATGATGACAGGCTCGTCGACTCAGCGCGAGGACCGTCTACTCAGCCGCTTGTCTACACCGCGTGACTTACCGGTCTTCAGTGGTGACTGTGTAGAGTGGTTGCATTTTAAGAGTGCGTATGATGAATCCACACGAGTGTGCAAATTCAGCGAGTCTGAGAACCTGTGGAGATTGCGTAAAGCATTGCGAGGCGACGCTAAGGAGGCAGTTACCGACTTGCTAATTGGTAATACTCCGCCCGCAGTTGTAATGGAAGCCCTCGACTTAAGGTTTGGTCGACCGGAAGTGATTATACTAAACCTTACGACGCAATTGAAGAAGCAACCTGCATTACCTTCTTCATACCAGCACGACCTGATTAATTTTTCAATTAAAATTAATAATTGTGTAGCAACTATACGTGCACTAAATAAAGTAGATTACCTACACAGCCCTGAGCTCGCATCAGCTGTTTTATCTAAACTGCCGAGCACCTTGACTGGAAAATGGACCGACTTTGCCTACCAGAAGCTAAGTGAAAACAAGCCAAAGTTGGAGCTACTAGCAGCATTTCTCAAACATGAGGCAGAAATGTTGTCATTAATCGGAATACCTCAGTTTCGTGAGCAAAAGAAGCCCACCGAGCTACCAGTGCCAGCAAAACGTAGAGATGACGACAAACGCTCTAAGCGACCCATACTCGTAACTACTGCCACTGAGGAAGGCAACAAATGTAAATTTTGTACGAAACTCAACCATTCGCTGCCCGAGTGTCGCGCTTTCAAACGTGCCATGCGCCGTGACAGATGGAGGTTTGTAAAAACAAATGGGTTATGTTATTGTTGCCTGACGTCGCGACACGATAGAGATGCATGCCCTGCGCCTGTATGCGACATAGATAATTGTGGACATGCACACCACAAGCTACTGCACTGGAAGAAGCCTACGTCATCATCAGCTGACGCGGAGGACTCGTCGCCCGAGCCGGCTGAGCCAACCCGAGCGCAACCGTCACCGCCGCCGCCACCGCCCGCGCTCCCTGTACGTACTACAGTGGCGCACGTCGCTGCGGACTGTGATAAACCATCGTCTTCGGATCACATCATGTTAAAAGTGGTTGCAGTAAGATTGAGTGGACCTAAGGGCGTAGTGTGTACCTATGCCTTATTAGACGATGCGGCCTCAGTGTCTATCATCGACTCCGATCTAGCTACGGAGCTAGGACTTAAGTGTGAACATTCAAATGCCATCAAGTTCATCGATGCGTTTGGACTCGAAGTGTATCAATCGGATGCGCCGACCGTGAGTGCTCAGATAAGTGAACAAAACAATCACAATTATTATGACATTAGGTTACGTAAAGTATCTAAGTTGAATTTGCCAGCACAAGATTTGTCTGTAATTACTCAGTTAAATTACAAGCATTTGTCTAATGTTAAGGATTACGTTTGTAAAAGCCGCGTAGTACCACGCGTACTTATCGGGGAGGATAACTATGTGTTGATTGCGCCGCTCGAAATTATCCATGGGAACAAACATGAGCCTTATGCTTCTCGTTGTAAATTAGGTTGGTCAATTCACGGTTATTGTGGTCGCACTCACTCCAACGCCGCCGATGTGTTCCACCTCACTCACACAGATGGAAATGTTGATGAATTAAACGACTTAATCAAACATTATTTTTCCTTAGATTCTATTGGAATCTCAACTTCTCGTCGTGAGAATAGTGATCATTTAAGGGCGCTACAAATATTGGATGATACGTCACGTCTCGTCGGAGAACAATGGGAAGCAGGCTTGCCATTCAAGAAGGACGTATTCACCATGCCTGATTCTTATGAAGCTGCGTTTTCGCGACTGCAGATTTTAAAGCGAAAATTCGTCAGAGACGCTGCGTACGCCGACCGGTACAGGAAGGAAGTAAACAAACTGTTTGCCGACGGTTATGCTCGAGAACTTAGGGAAAATGAACTCTCAGCTGATCGCATTTGGTACCTTCCGCATTTTGGGGTTCAGAACCCTAATAAACCTGGTAAGTTACGACTCGTTTTTGATGCAGCCGCTAAGGTAAAAGGAACCTGTCTTAATAGCTATTTACTAACAGGTCCGGATTTATATAATTCACTTATGGGAATTAAGTTAAGATTCCGTGAGAATAAAATTGTCATTATTGGTGACATCAAGGACATGTTCTTAAGGGTTAAAATAAGACCACAAGACCAACACGTACTTAGATTCTTATGGCAAGAATCACCCAACTCACCAATCAAAACATGTGTCATGCAAAGTTTGATATTTGGTGCAACATGTTCGCCTTTTATTGCTCAATATATAAAAAATAAAAATGCATTAAGGTATGAGGATTTGTACCCGGAAGCCGTCCAGGTAATTCTAAAAAATCATTATATGGATGACTGTTTGTATTCGACTTACGATACTAATAATGCTATTAAATTAGTACAAGAAATCACTCAAATTCATAAGAACGGTGGATTTGAGATGAGAGGTTGGTCGAGTAACGATGAAAAGGTTTTAGAAAAAATACCACCCGATGCGCTCGCACAAACGGCTGTGCAGTTTAAGGATGGAGTTATGAATGTAACAGAGCGCACCTTGGGTTTGATGTGGCATCCGTCAGATGACACATTTGGGTTTAAAATATCGTTTAATCGGGTTCCAGACGCGATATTAAACGGTACAGAAGTGCCTACTAAAGCCAGAATGCTTAGTGTAATCATGTCTGTTTATGACATTCATGGTTTCTTGTCACCTTTTATTATAAAGAGTAAAATTATTTTTCAGAATGTCCATCGTAGTGGCATAGATTGGAACTGCCGCATTCAACCCGATGAACATACGAGATGGGTAAGGTGGCTCGATGAACTAAAGCTTCTAGGCTCATTACGCATACCACGGTGCTATGCTAACGCGGGAATTTGGACACAATGTTATACCGGCATGAATAATGCGGTAAGTGAACCTAACATTATTACTACTGAATTGCACGCATTTTGTGATTCGAGTATTAAGGCTTTCGCTGCTGTGATTTATTGGCGATTTATTCGCTCAGACGGAACAGTATCGGTTTGTTTCGTTGCGGGTAAAAGCAGAGTAACACCTCTGCGCCCTGTATCAGTCCCGAGGCTTGAACTACAAGGAGCCTTACTTGCTGCACGCCTTGTCAGTACTGTACAATGCGAACATAAAGATATAAAGGCAGACAAGCGATACTTTTGGACTGATTCTAATACTGTTCTTCAGTGGATTCGTGGTGACCCTAGGGACTATAAGCCATATGTTGCACATAGGCTAGGAGAGATTGACGAACTGACCGTCACCACGGAATGGCGACATGTTCCGTCCGGTCTGAATGCGGCTGACGTAGCCACTCGTGATGATGCACCGCCACTGAAGTTTCAGGACGTGTGGTTTCAGGGGCCTAGTTTTTTACGGGAGCCTGAAAGTAAATGGCCTAAGGATCTTAAAAGTTTTAAGCAGTCAGATGAGACTATCTGTGAGCAGAAAAATGTTAACATTGTAGTTACTGCGAACTGTACTACGATTCCGGTGCCTAATGAGGACAGTTTCTCATCGTGGATTCGATTGTTGATGACAACAGCACGGGTTTTATTGTTCGTCAACAAATGTCAACGTAAAAATAATAGGATTGACAATGAAATGATGAAGAAAGCGGAGGAGTTACTGATAAAAAAGTGTCAATATGATTCTTTTGCTTCTGAAATTGAATGCTTAAAACAAAATAAGCCTTTGTTGAAGAATAGCCGATTGCTAAATTTGACACCTTATCTTGACAGTGCAGGCTTACTACGAGTTGGTGGGCGTATCGACAAAACTGACGGTGTCAAGGAGGCTGTCAAGAGACCTGTTATTCTTGATGGTCAACACAGGATAGCAAGACTACTGGTGGAGTACTACCACCGACGAGCACTTCATGGTGCTCATGAACTGGTAGTGAACGAATTGAGACAACATTATTGGATTCTGAAGCTCAGACCCACCGTGCGTGCAGTTGCAGCGCGCTGTCTGTTCTGCAGGCACCGACGCGCAGCGCCACAGCCGCAACGCATGGGCGACTTGCCGGCTGCTCGACTGCAGCACAATCGACGCCCGTTCACATTTTCAGGTGTTGATTTCTTTGGACCAATGGAGGTTACAATAGGTCGTAGTAAACAGAAACGTTACGGGATGTTATTCACGTGCTTAACAGTTCGAGCTGTTCACGTGGAAATAACGGAGAGTCTTACCACTGACTCTGCAATCATGGGTTTAAGAAGGATGATAGCCCGTAGAGGAGCACCCACTGTAATTTACTCCGACAATGGGACGAACCTAAGAGGAACGGACACAGAGCTGAAACGCAGCATCGCTGAGCTTGATGAAGATGTGCTGCGTAATGACGGAATACTGAGAGGAATTGAGTGGCGTTTTATACCCCCAGGTGCACCTGAAATGGGAGGAGCTTGGGAGCGTATGGTGCGCACGGTTAAAACATCTCTACGAGTTGTACTGAAGGAACGTGCACCCCGTCCAGAAACTCTCTCAACCTTTATGGCTGAGGTAGAAGCCTTAGTTAACAGTAGACCCATCACACATGTTTCGACGGACCCGAACTACCCCGAGGCTTTGTCGCCTAATCATTTTTTGATTGGTACGTCATCCAATGGACCAAGCTGTGGAAAATACAGTGACATTGATCTTCACCTAAGAAAGCAATGGCGAATAGCGCAAAGGCTTACGGATATGTTTTGGTCGCGATGGCTAAAAGAATATTTGCCGACTCTATTACCACGACCGAAGTGGGTAGGTGAACAGAGATCCTTACAGGTAGGAGATTATGTCTTGTTGGTAGAACCAAATCTAGAGCGTGGTTCGTGGAGGCACGGGGTGGTGAGTGCGACCCTCCCCGGGGATGATGGGCGCATACGCATTGTAGACGTGCGCACGCGCGCCGGATTAGTGAGACGACCAGTGACACGCGTCGCCCTACTGGAACCACAGAATTTTTAGTGATGACTCTTCATCACTAAGGGGGTGGAATGTTGGCGACGCAGGTTACATAGTGGTTTAACCTTATTTTTACTATAGTTATTTTTATCTATGGTTTTTTACATCTCTTTGGTTGTACTCTAAAAAAGTAAAATATATATGTCAAGAATTTTCTTCGCTACATTGGTGTATTATTTTGTTCGCAATTATTTTCACAAAGTTCCCCGAAACGTAGCCGCTCGCATACATCACCAACAATATGCTTACGTTAACGAAACTATACGTCAAAAAAACTCATGATAGGAGTACAGTTGTTCATAATAACCTATTTATCTTAGATGATCTATTAAGTTATTTGTATTAAATAATCATTTAAATTAGGTAATTATAATGGCTTAAAATACCATAATCAATAATCAAATTATTACTATTTTATAACACACGCGTGCGATTACAGCTAAATAGCGTGAATTCATTGCCACTAACCGAACCTACACTGTCATACCTCTTATTGGTGAGTGAATTTATGAATGTTATTAAATAAGCATAACATGGCTTAAAATTCGCAAAAAATCGCAAAAATATACCTTTAGAATGTATGAATATTTATCGTCAACATAAGCAAAAGTGAACTAAATAGCTTCAATAAATGAAGCTGGTTAAAAAATAACTCAACCAAAGTTAATAAATAACAATTTTATGGGACCACCGGACGAGGTTTCCCTACAAATGAAAACATAAAATAATAATTAACGTCAGTACCGTAATTCATATCAGCGAAGACATCGCGTAACGGGATACAAAAACACTTTAAAAAAAAACCGGTCAAGTGCGAGTCGTACTCGCACACCGAGGGTTCCGTATCATTTTTGGACGTATAAAGTGAATAAATCCGGACCGCAAAACTAAGTTTGTTTGTGAAAGAATTTTGATGATTTTGAAAAAACTGTACTAGTTAGGAACATCGTTTTACTTTTGGTGCAATATTTGGGTCAATTCCTATCAGCTCTAATTATTTCAGATTTTTCGCTCCGTAAACTTCGGAGATAAGGGGGGGAGATAATGGTATTTTTTCAGACATTTTTCATCATATGTTGAAAACTGTGAGACATTAAATAAAATAAAAATATATTTTGAAATGTGCAAATCAACTCCTTTCATATGATATGTCACTTGACTTAGTAACCCCACTTTAAAATTTCGGACCCCCACTCCGGCCTCTTTTGCAATAAAACAAAAAACATTTTTTAACTTCAATCACTTGCAATAAAGCTGGGTAAGCATTCTTTGTAATTGTTCAAAATTCGAAGTCGATAGCATTAGTAGTTACTGAAATAACCAGGTGTGACAGACAGACGAAGTCGCACCATAAGGGTTCCTTTTTTACCATTTTGGTACGGAACCCTAAAAAGTTAAAACCGCCTCCAAAAAGATCAAAATAATGTTGAGTGAAACCGTTTCGGAAATCGATGCCTTTGATTTTTCAGGTTTGATTCGGCACCGACTTCTGAAACTGTTTGATTCGGCACCGACTTCTGAAATGGTTTGATTCGGCACCGACTTCTGAAACGGTTTGATTCGGCACCGACTCCTGAAACGGTTTGATTCGGCACCGACTTTTGAAACGGTTTGGTTCGGCACCGACTTCTGAAACGGTTTAATTCGGCACCGACTTCTGAAACGGTTTGATTCGGAACTGGAACGATTGACGTACTTATTTTATATTTATTCCAGTTATTTTGATTTATAAACCAAACTACTGAACTGATTTTGACGAAATTCATATGGAACCACCTTTAAAGTATGATCTACCAAATAAAAAAATAATTATTAAAATCGATTCATAATTGCCAAAATGATCGCGTAACATACATACAAAAAATATACAGTCGAATTGAGAATCTCGAGAAGAATTTAAGTGTGTCTATTATTATAATGTCGTTATTAAAGCAATACGTACCTATATTAAAAATCACTCACATTCATAAACAATGAACATAAAAAAACCGGCCAAGTGCGAGTCGTACTCGCGCACCGAGGGTTCCGTATAAAGTGAAAAAATCCGGACCGCATAACTAAGTTTGTTTGTGAAGGAATTTTGATGATTTTGAAAAAACTGTACTAGTTAGGAACATCGTTTTATTTTTGGTGCCATATTTGGGTCAATTCCTATCAGCTCTAATTATTTCAGATTTTTCGCTCCCCAAACTTCGGAGATAAGGGGGGGGGAATGGTATTTTTTCAGACATTTTTCATCATATGTCGAAAACTGTGATACATAAAATAAAATTAAAATATATTTTGAAATGTGCAGATCAAGCCCTTTCATATGATATGCCTCTTGACCTAGTAACCCCACTTTAAAATTTTGGACCCCCACTCCGGCCTCTTTTGCAATGAAAATATAAATGTTTTTTGACTTTTTTCATTTGCAATAAAATTGGGTAAGCATTCTTTATAACTGTTCCAAATTTTAAGTCGATAGCATTAGTAGTTGCTGAAATAAGCAGGTGTGACAGACAGACAGACAGACAGACAGACGAAGTCGCACCATAAGGGTTCCTTTTTTACCATTTTGGTACGGAACCCTAAAAACGAGAAAAATGCGTTGGGCTTGCTCTCTAGGCACACCACTACTGTACACTACTCATCACTAAGTGCAAATGTGATGATGCGATGCCTTAACTAAAGATGAACATGTTCGTGTACAAATATGCTGCACTGTACGTTTACAAAAGTTTCGCACAGATTCATCGGTGGACACAGATTTGCAGCTCAGTATGCGCACTGTTGGAGTTCTACACAAAATGTTTGTGAACAATTAACGTGCTGCACACGATTTTGGTGGAATCGTGCCTTGACACTCATACTAAAGGTAGTTAAAATATATTTTCATTTCTCATACTCGGAAAGTAGTGTTTGTTTGATCAGAGCAGCGGGTCGAAAACGATGCTTCCCTCCCTTGGGCGGGAAAGACTCATAGTAATTGCTTCCCTCCCTAGGGCGGGAATGAATTTAAAAAATAGAACTAAAATTGGTTATTTAGTCGGCTATAATTTTTTTTACATAATTAAGAAAAATATCGATTAAAAAAAAAATGCTGCGGAAGACCGCAGCATTTTTTTCACTCACAAGAGTGAGTGTATACGGCCAATGTGAATTAAAAAAAATACCTATTAAAGTGGGATGGCCCGCGGCGGGAGACGCGGGCGGTGTGTTCCATATTTGAAATTTAAATTAAAAAAGACTATTTATGTATAATTTGGCGGGATACTAACTCTGTACCGAAATTATTTGATTAAAAATGAGTTCAAGCGATTCTGAAATGTCGACCCCCAATTCCGTTAAAGAAAACTAAAATTTTTTACTTTCCTTATATTTGAAATGAAAAGTAGAGTGTTTAACACGGGTGAAAGTTATCAATTCCCACTCGGACTATAGCCGCCCTCGCTTCGCTCGTGCGTCTAAATACCTCGTATGGGAATTGATTTCTTTCCACCCTTGTATAACAATCTACTATTCGTGGACGCTACACCGGCGCGAGCACGCTCAGTTCGCCGACTGATATCAACTCGTGCTCGCGTGTCAGAAACAACAGCATCAGTTACATGTTACACCAATACAATACAAAGTGCTACGAGCTTCATTGATCAGTTTGTAAAGCAGTTTTCATTTAAACTCAAGATGGCAGACGTCGGACAACATTTCCATGATCTGCTCCACAAAATTGCCAAAGAACAGAACTTTGTAAATTACGAATTGGATATTAAACCAATTTCGAGCGGAGGAGCCAACTATACGACTATATTGTACACGGTTACCATCACGGAAGGTTCAAATGTACTGCACCTGTTCGCGAAAGTTGCAGTTATAGGAGAGAAGAATAGATCTACAGCTCCGAAGCTTTACGAGACGGAGCGTTGCTTCTACACACAACTCGATCAGGTTTACGAGAAGTTGCAAATTGATCATCAAGTGCCGGACGAACATAAGTTAGTTTTTCCAAAATTTTATGGATGCAATCCCAATCTATTCGAGGAGACGATAGTGCTTGAGAATCTAGTGAGGGAAGGGTACAGCGCTTATGACAGATTCAAGTCGATAGACTGGCCGTACGCGCAAACAGCAGTCACGGAGTTGGCGAAGATGCACGCCATATCGTTCGCACACGCAAAGCAGTACCCGGAAGACTTTCAGGAAATAATAGAGAATATGAGGTTTGCTTGGAACGTGGATGATCCTCCTGTGAAGATTTTTTTAAATAACGCGGCAGCTCAAGCCACTAAAATTACTCGCGAGGAGAACAGAGTCAAATTACAGAGGTACTTCGATACGTTGGACCTGCATGAGTTTGTGGCCACGTTCGAGCGCTGTCGGCGGGAGGTTGTGCTGGCCCATGGGGGCTTCAGGCCGGTTAACTTGATGCATAAGAAGCTTGATGTAAGTTGATGTGTGCCGATGTTGTCTCGAAATTGTTGGGATTTTCTTGAAGATGGTCTTAACACATATATAAGTACCTACATACTTACCTCTTTTTGCTGTGGATGAATATATGAACATACCATTTATTGAAAGCTGGTTAAAAACTATTCAACCAAAGTTATAGATAGAATAGGCACGGCGGCGCCGCCACCGCGCCACGCTGATCGTTTCACGGTAGGGCGCCGTGCCATGGTGATGTGGCCAAGCCCTTATTCCTCGTCTACATCATAAAGGGTGGCTTTGTTCAGGGGGGCAGGCAAGGAAAACATACATAGAGAAAATGTTGACGAGATGATCCCAATCAGGAGAACACTCGTTTTGCTTTTTGGTTCGAGAGTTGCTGGGGGGAGGGCAGCTACCCCTGGCTGTACCTAGCTACGCCCATGGTCACAACTTTTTATTTTAGATGATTGATAAACGATATCAAACTCATAAGGAAGTGACTCTTCGACCAACGCTGTGTCCCGAATTGGCTGCCAGCGCCGATTGCTGAATTGGCAGCCGGCGCTGACTTTGGAAAAAAAAGCGGAAAATTTGGCAATTTGGAATAAGTAATTAAAAAAACTTTCATGTTTCATTTTGAGTAGCACACCTAACTAGGGTCCAAGAGCAAGCGAAGCGAGCTCGGGAACTTGGGCACCCCGACACGGACAGGTTAGGTTCGTAGGGGTTGACAGTTGTCAGACTTTATTTCGGCAATCAGGTAGATACTATCACACCGGCTCCACACGTTGGCCCAAACGTTGGCCCCAACGCCACTCGCCCAACGTGTGGATCTGTGGAGCCGGCGGCGTAAACGTGAATAAGTTCTGACAGAAGTGACATAACCGAATTAGCCAACCCCGACCCCACGTGGCCTTGTCTGCCCTACACTAGAGTGTGTTTATAAACCCGGAGGCGCGGCGGGAGAGCAGCTCCCGCCCGCTGTAACAATGTGTAGGCATAGGCACCCGTACGAGCCGCAGCGGCTGAGGCTGGTCGGCGACCAAAAAGCCGAAGCTGCGAAGGTGAGCCTGGGCGCCTGCGATTTGTTTCGCAAGGGTGGAGGGGCTGCGCTTCCCGATACTGGATACTGGATAATTCTAAGTGAATATCGAACATTTTTTTTTTATTTTTTTTTATTCTATGATAGGCTTGCGGTTGACCGCCATCTCGCCTGATGTTAAGCGATGATGCGGTCTACGATGGAGCACGCTTGCCTAAAAGAAACCGATTAACTCGTGACTTGAAGATACCCAGATTGTAACTGTTGGGAAACACCCACTCGGGCAGCGCATTCCACTGCTTAGCGGTTTTCACAATGAAAGTGGAATCAAAGCGCTTTGTTCGGGTTTAACATTTTTAAACTGACGACGCGCGACTCCTTAAGTAAACGGCGGAATCATACAAATTGCCTGCGACATATACCTATATGTATACTGTATTATATTTATATTATATTATACTGATATTTAAAAAGATAGCGAGGAATTGAGAACCTCCCCCTTTTTTAAAGTCGGTTAAGTAAATGTAAGGTAATTCAACTTAAAACACGGCAACATTAATCTGCTGCTACGGTAGTTTGCAATTATTTTCATATGGTAACACTGCTACTGCCGGTTCCCAATAGCGTTATTTCTGAATTTTGGGAGCCAGCGCTTGCTGCGGAGGCACTCCCAAATTATAATATTCGATATTATCACGAAAATATACGAATACGCCTGTGATACCTTACCTGTTGATAACGGCATCACGACAATGATGATAAAACAAAGTTAACAATAAAAGGGTAATTCTAAATCATAATAAATTCTTATCATAAAAAAAATATATCTTACACGTGTGCGATTGCTTGCGTCGTCATCATGAGTTTTTTTGACGTGTAGTATCGTTAACGTAAGCATATTTTGAATTGAAAATACACGTTTGTTACACAATATTTATATAAATTATATACTTAATTAATTTCTCTGTATTTTAAAAAATGTGCAAATTGTAGAAAATTTTATCAAAATGTTCCAGGACTGCTGTATTTTAAATTCAAAATATGCTTACGTTAACGAAACTATACGTCAAAAAATCTCATGATAGGCGTACTCGCTAGAGTAATATTGTTCTGTGAGATAAACATTGACACTGACAAAATATAAACAAATAAATCATCTATAAAGGACGTTGGTAGTTTTGGGCTTGATATGGTACAGTAATAAAAGCAAAGTACAAAAATAAAAATATATTTTAATTGTTCTTTGCCTAATTTATGTTAGAGATTAAGAATTGGAATCAAAAATCGAAATAAATAAGAAATAAAATGATTATGCTGTTGACATTTTGAAAAAACCAATAAAACAAAAACGGGTGCATGCTGGCTGGCGCGTGCCTCCACAGAATATCATGTCGACAGCAACTAAACCCTTTGAATTGAGAACTCATTAGTCGGACTGTGCTTCATTGGACCTCCACAGAATAATTATCATGTCGATAGCAACTAAAACCTTTGAATTGAGAACTCATTAGTCGGGCTGTACTTCATTGGATCATTCACACCATACTTAACCTCACTGTCACAAATACGAAGATTTCTCTTGAACCCAATTACGTACAAAAACAAATAAAAAATGAATTTAAATACTCTTGAAATACTCGATCACACCAAACTAATTTCATATTTGTACCGACATACACAATCTGAAGCCCAGCGTTCTATGGGCGTGTGCCGTGTCCTTTCGTGTCTGTCTATTCGTCCACTTAGTTCTTCTAAATTACACAGTGGATTTTAATGTGGTTTTCATGTTTTTTCATTTGTCGCCACAAATGTTAAAACATCGAGATTTCTGTGTTGAAGACACTTTGAGTCTTCTCGTGACCACGGTCAATGCAACTTGATCGAAACGTCGAGGTTAATCAAAATACTGATATTTCGATTATGTTTGTGCTCGCAAAAATCCCGATATACTTAATTAAAAAACTTGTGTACAATTCGCGAAGGTTTAAAAACTAAAATAATTATGTCGCTGTCGCCACATCAGTACCCCGATCATGAGTTTTTTTGACGTGTAGTATCGTTAACGTAAGCATATTTTGAATTTAAAATACAGCAGTCCTGGAACTTTTTGATAAAATTTTATACAATTTGCACATTTTAAAAAATACAGAGATATTAATTTAGTATTTAATTTATATAAATATTGTGTAACAAACGTGTATTTTCAATTAAAAATATGCTTACGTTAACGATACTACACGTCAAAAAAACTCATGATAGGGGTACTGAATTGCACCAGTGCAAAGCAGGAAGGTCGCTATTCTGTATCTACTTAATTTTATATTTAACTAGCAAACCCGGCGAACTCCGTTTCGCCACCGTAGTACATGCTATGTATCAGAGATGGCGCTGTATGTGAAAAAAGATTTTCCCGCTTTTCTCATTAAATTTTCCTGAATTTTCTTTGCTATAAACCTCACGGAGCCCGAGACCTTTCCAACGAATGTAAAACCGTGGAAATCGGTTCGTCCGTTCTGGACTTATATCGTCAGGAAGGAAAACCCGACTTATTTTTATATAATAGATTTACATTAATAATATGACTTGTTGAAACAACATTATTTGCTCCTGCGAAGATATTTCTATTACTTACTTTATTTTATGACATGTACGTTTACGTGATAAGCGATCTAATAGCAATAGCGTGATGTATTTGCCCGTATATTATCAAGTAGCTATACCTTTATGTTAGTTATAGTTTTTGACATATCATTCCCGATACTACCACCGTTTCTGTGGTACCTACCACAGAAATCTACATAATAAGTCAATATATACAGGGTGGCAGGTTAAACAGTGGAAATATTTTAAGGGTCATTGTACTCATCATTATGAACAACTTTTACTATGGGAACAACCCTGAAATGGCAAAAAAAAAATCAGCTGTTCCATACATTTTGTTGAGTTTTGTTAACATAAATGTATGGAACAACTGATTTTTTTTTCGCGATTTCAGGGTTGGTCCCATAATAAAAGTTTTTCATAATGATGAGTACAATGCCCTCTTAAAATATTTCCACTGTTTAACCTGCCACCCTGTATATATAGAGGGCGCAAAGGTGAACTTGTCGAACTTCGAGCAGATTATGTAAGGCAAGTGCTGTCTACACGACACCGCAACATCGAGAGCGCGATTAATTAAATTCAAATCATAATTAAAGCCTTCGTGTCGTCTAATTGCAGGACGGCAAGGTGGACATCAAGATCGTGGACCTGCAGACGCTGCAGCGAGGCAGCCCCGTCACCGACCTCATCTACTTCATCTTCACGGGCTCGGACGAGCAGTTCCGAGCGCAATACTACGACAGGCTGGTGGACCATTACTACGCGCAGCTCAGCGCAGCCTTGACGAGGCTGCACCTGGACCCCGACGAGGTGTTCTCCAGAGAGGATTTCGATTATGAATTGAAAGAGGTAAGGATTGATTTAGATTTGTATAGCAGCTTTTGCCCGCGGCCTCAGCCGCGTTTTCCGGGATAAATAGTAACTTATGTGCTATTCCAGACTATAATCTAATCTATCTGTGCCAAATTTCATCTAGATACGTTCAGCCCACAGAAATCTAGGTACCTAACCTATATAATAATAAATATGTAGGCACATAATGGTAATATTAGATACGTTCATGCAATATCCCACCGATTTATACTTGTGTTTGCAAAAGCTAAGAAATCCGCAGCAGGACGTGTTCCTATATCGCTACGCTACGCACTGAGCTACGCCGTAGCTCGCCCTAAGCTACGAAGACGTAGCCCAGCGTAGCCCTCAATTAAAAGTTTATTGGGAAACTTCAAACTTTCATATCAAATTCAAAGCCTATATAATTTTGTTTGTTAACATATCAGTAAAATTGATTTTGTAGCATGTATGTGAAACCCCTTTTAATTTTTTGTACCTTATACCTATTACCCCACCGGCGCAAAGGCCTCCCCCAAGTTTTTTCAGAAACCCTTTTTTGTATGCCACCTCGAAGCAGCCCTGGCGGTAAACATACAGGCTCTAGCCAAGTAGCTTTTCTGTTAGCATTTACGCCAAACGTTACGTACAAAATGTATGGCGAGTGACGTGACCTCACTAATATTACTGCCATACATTTTATAAGATATATATAGTAGATAACATTTATAAAAGACGTTACCGTTTAGATCGCTTACAATTACGCTTGCGATCGATTTAGCATAGCATAATCAGTAATAAATGTAACATAATGTTCCCACTGCTGGGACACAGGCCTCCTCTGTGAGAGGGAGTGGGCCGTAGTCCACCACGCGGGCCCAGTGCGGGTTGGTGGACGTCACATGACTTCGAATTGTTGGTTCTAGGATTTGCCGGTTTCCTCACGATGTTTTCCTTCACCGTTAAAGCAAGTGATAATTAGTTTCTAATACGCACATGACTTCGAAAAGTCAGCGGTGCGTGCCTCGGGATCGAACTCGAACCATTCGCCGTGGGCACATGGTTAACACTAGGCTATCACTGCATCGATCGATTTACGATCCCATAGGTATGAAGTAGATAAATACATTTTTTATTTCAAATTGTTTAGTCATTATCACTAAAATTGACGAACAGACCAATCCGTTATCGGTATTACTGATAAGTAAGTCACGTCTACTGTTAACAGCCGATGTTTCAACAGAAGACGTGGCTTACATAACCTTTAAAGATAGATAAACATGCTATTGGTGCCAATTCTGATGTTTACGAACTAATTTAGTCTCATTGTCTCTTTCTAATAAAAAACCGGCCAAGTGCGAGTAGTACTCGCGCACCGAGGGTCCCGTATCATTTTTGGACGTATAAAGTGAAAAAATCCGGATCGCATAACTAAGTTTGTTTGTGAAGGAATTTTGATGATTTTGAAAAAACTGTACTAGTTAGGAACATCGTTTTATTTTTGGTGCCATATTTGGGTCAATTCCTATCAACTCTAATTATTTCAGATTTTTCGCCCCGCAAACTTCGGAGATAAGGGGGAGGCAATGGTATTTCTTTTGAACATTTTTCATCATATGTCGAAAACTGTGAAACATAAAATAAAATAAAAATATATTTTGAAATGTGCAGATCAAGCCCTTTCATATGATATGTCATTTGACCTAGTAACCCCACTTTGAAATTTCGGACCCCCACTCCGGCCCCTTTTGCAATGAAAATAAAAATATTTTTGGACATTTTTCATTTGCAATAAAGTTGAACAAGCATTCTTTATAACTGTTCCAAATTTCAAGTCGATAGCATAAGTAGTTGCTGAAATAAGCAGGTGTGACTGACAGACAGACAGACAGACAGACAGACAGACGAAGTCGCACCATAAGGGTTCCTTTTTTACCATTTTGGTACGGAACCCTAAAAACCGGACAAGTGCGAGTACGACTCGCGCCCTGAGGGTTCCGAAATATGCAATAGCGCCATATCTACGCCGCTATTACATCATACATCTTGATCATAGATGGCGCTACTGCATACTTCTAGTGGCGCCATTTATGAGCAGATGGTTCCACTTATGTTCCGGTGACAGACGGACAACAAAGTGATCCTATAAGGGTTCCGTTCTTCCTTTTGAGGTACGGAACCCTAAAAACATGAGAAAGAGATAGAACATATTTAATTCTGTCAAACTAGTCCACTTGAACAGTTTTATTGTCAATTTAGTCGTATTCATTAAAGGTCTCAACTATTTTCTCACAATGACAAGGGCGTAAACTAATTTGACAGTTCTTAATATTTATTCTGTCCTTTTTCAATTATATTTGTAAGAGATATAGTGTGATTAAAATTAGTATAACAGAATCAACACCATTGATTACTGCCTAGCAGATTATAGTTGGTGTACTTCATTTCCCTATTACTAGCTGTTACCCGCGACTTCGTCCGCGTGGGATTTAAAACAAAAGTAGCCTAGTTACCCTTTATAACAGCTATCTACCAATGAAATTCCCGTCAAAATCGGTCCTGCTGTTACGAAGATTAGCCGGAACAAACAGACATATATTTTTTTAATGCGTTTTGTTTTATAGACCGGACCTATATCCTACTATAATATTATACCTAAATGCGAAAGTTTGTGAGGATGGATGGATGTACATAATTAGGTACGTATGTATGGATGTTTGTTACTCTTTCACGCAAAAACTACTGAACAAATTTTGATGAAACTTTACAGTAATATAGCCTATACATCAGAATAACACATAGGCTACTTTTTATCCAAAAAACGCGGACGAAGCCGCGGGCGGCAGCTAGTACTTTCATAATAAAATATAAGCATTTAGTAAAATATATGTTAAGTATTTCTACAATCAAATTTATTTTATCATAATAATCCCTATGTACAATAATAGTAGGTTAATGTTATCAACAATCATACAATGGTATAGTAATTACGTACACATTAATAAAACAATTATGGTACCTTGGCATAATCTTGTCGGAGCAATTTACAATGTATTATTATTATTTACACTGCTTTTTCTTTGTTAACAAAGAAAGATCTTTCGCCACATACATAGATTGTTTCATCTTGATCTGAAGCAGTCATTATAAGTCAATAAGTCTTCGATCATTTAAGGCCATCTTACAGTTACGTACCTATCTGTAACCGGCAAATATGGCGGCTTGTATGACAATTTCATACTGACTTAACGATTACGTACTGACTTACGAATACTGATGGTTTGAAGCAACCCGCCCTAAGTATTTATAATATGAACTCTGCGTTGTTTGTAAAACTGATGATTATTTAACGCGAGTACCTATATCATCAAAACAGGTTGTATGATACGCGTATATTATGATTAGCTGGTAACCAAGGTCGTCTGGCACAAAGAACACAGCTTCCGGCAACACACTGGTATTTTGATGACGTGATGACTAAATGAGGTACCTATAGACCAGGGTTTCTTAAACTGGGGTCCATGGACCCCTTGGGGGTCCGTGATATGAGTGCCAGGGGGCAACCACTCAGTTCACTAATAACATACTTAGGAAAGTTATGCAGCAATTCACGCATCGTTTGTTTGATCACTGTAAACTGAACAATAAAAGCGATTTTTGTATATGTTTTTCGTTCGTATAATGTGTACGATATTTTTCGTTCCTAAAATTTTCTTCGACAGGGGTCCGTGGAATTTTTTAAATTCTTAAAGTGGTCCGTGGCTTCAAAAGGTTTAAGAACCACTGCTATAGACGTAGAATGTATAGGTACCTATACAATAATATTTATACACGCTCCTAGTAGGTACCTAATTCGAGACTCATCAAGTCATCATAGCGTAGACGTAGGTGAGTAGTATGTGGTCTAAATAAACATGTAGTGTTATGTGTGTTACCCCGAAATCGTACAAAAATGTGCGAAACACGGTAATTCACGGTATAGCGTCGGCATTAACCGGTACCTATGACCCCCTCAAAGTCTTTGGCTGCGACCGCACCAAAGACTTTGGGGGGACACTGTACATAGCTACATAACATTTACCACAACACAACCTACCATTATAATTACGTACTATTGTTTTTTCCAGAAATTGCCGTTCGGGCTCACCCTAGCAGTGTTCACGTTGCCCATGATCACGGTGGAAGCGGAGAACGCGCCGCAAGTCAACGAGGATATCGAGGTGGCCAGCTTCTGCATAGACAAGACCAGCGACCTCTACGGCGAGAGGCTCAACGGAGTGGTTAATGACTTCGTCAAGTGGGGCATCCTGAAATAATAGCATAGACCCTGGTCGACCGAACCGACCGACCGTTGCCGACCCAGGGGTCGGCAACCATTTGAGACGGAAGAGCCAAAAGTTACAATTTAAAAAATTTACCAGTTTTTAAAGAGACCACGAACAAATTTCGTTTCAATATAATATAGTATTTGCTTGATTATAACTATATAGGTATTTGATTTTTTTATTTAAAATAAACGACTGACAAGCACAACACATCGCAGTGGGGATAATGCGGGTGAGACGCGAGTGGAAGTGGCTGAGAGACATATAGATTTTAAGGGTTTTGATAATAATTGCGTATGGAACTGCAGAGTCGCAAATTTATATCGAAAAAGCCGCAGGTTGCCGACCCCTGGCATAGACAAATAAATTGACCATAGAGAGACAATGGTGCTTATTCTGTTGTACTTTTAACATAAGATGATGGCGACTAAATTCACGTTGATAATCTAGACGCGACGGCCAAAAGAACATAAGTCATTCATTCTAGACACAGCGGCCAACAGAACTTATGTCATTTGACCAAAAAATTACTAAATTTTTTTGGCGTCCACCTCTATCCTACTGATATTATAAACGTAAAAGTTTGTGAGGATGTAGGTATAGATGTATGGACGGATGTATGGATGTTTGTTACTCTTTCACGCAAAAACTACTGAACGAATTTTGATGAAACTTTACAGTAATAATTAGCCTATACATCAGAATAACACATAGGCTACTTTTTATCCCAGAACGCGGGCGAAGCCGCGGGTGGAAGCTAGTAATGACATAAGTTCTTTTGGCCGCCGCGCCGCGGGACTTAGGTATTCGATCTTCCTATCCCTTTCTCATGTTTTTCGGCAGAGAGAAATTGAGTCTAAATTAGTTTGTAAAAACAACAGAATCGGACCATTGTGACTTGTGTCTTGTACAAGATGGGGACCAAATTCAGTGATAATGTTTTAATAATTTTTTGTTTTTGAATTTTGTATGGAGATTTGGAGATGGTTTAACTTATAAGTATTATGATATTTAAGTACTTGTTGCTATTGTAATGTGTAATTTATTATAATTTAGTAACTTAATAAATTAAGGTAAGTAGGTACCGTACCTACCTTTTATCCATTTGCAAGCAGAC
The DNA here is from genome assembly GCA_948465475.1 of Thalpophila matura. Classification (NCBI taxonomy): domain Eukaryota; kingdom Metazoa; phylum Arthropoda; class Insecta; order Lepidoptera; family Noctuidae; genus Thalpophila; species Thalpophila matura. Next base: position 16,119,469 of record OX419191.1, read on the forward strand.
GAAGTCGCGGGCAATTATATAGTAGTTAATTAATTTATAATGTATTTAATTTACCTTTTCATGTAAAAGTTGACTAGTGTGTATTGTACAGACAGAGGCCTCCATTAATTAGTTACCCCTTTGCTAATGTTTTTGATGGCATAGGGCAGGGGTCACCAAATGGCAGACCGCGGTCCGCATCCGGAACGCCGACCCATTTTGTGCGGACCGCGAGAATACAGTAACTTGTATAGTACGTAATTTAATAAAAATGTATCCCCCCGCAACAAAAAATGAATATTTTATCATTGATATATAATGTAACAAAATAGGTACCTTTGTTATTTCCGTAATTATATTTGTTAAATGAATATTTTTTTTTATAAAATGTTGTGCGGACCGCGATGGTCATTTCATTGCCCCCGAACGAAACTAATTGGTGACCCCTGGCGTAGGGGGTACCCAATGAATGAAGGCGCCTGTACATTTTAACTTTAAGGTCGAATTCCATTACAAAATGTTTGATTTAAAGGGTGGGTTGTATAAATTAATAAATAAAACTTTGGAATTTTGTAATATTTTCCTTTTTATTATGTGACAGGTATTGTTTGTTTTCATTTTTTTATTTTATTTTATTATAAGAGGAACAACAAACAGCTACATTATGCATTGTTACAAACAGAATAACTTACATAATTTAAATAATAATGTAGCCCACAGCTCTATTATTATAAAAACAAAAACAAATAAATATGCCTACGTATTTGAATATTTATAGGATAGTAAATATATATTTGAAATATTCAGAAACATTAGTTTAATCTAAAAGTTCAAGTGTCTCATACAAAAGTTTACGAAACCTGTTCATGGAACACGTAAATATATCTATGTGTTCGAATACTTTGTTGTATATCGTTGCCATTCGCCTAATTGGTGAACGTAGGCCAGTGTTAGATCGGCAGATACCTACTGCAAAGAGTTTTCCAGCACCCACCTGCCGTCTATGGACAGTTCTGGGGACTGCATAACACAATACATTGTTCAAATCTATACAGTTGAAATTGCCGTTAACGATGTTATACAATGTCATTACTTCCAATTGTTTGCGTCTAGAGCTGAGAGTCAAGAGTTTGTGTTTGTTGAGTTTTTTCATCTATATAATAAAATGCTTTGTCCTGACTGACTGACTGACTGATGGATCAACGCACAGCGTAAACCGCTGGTCGTAGAAACATGGAATTTGGAGGACGTATTCCTTATATGATGTAGGCATCCGATAAGAAAGGATTTTTGGAAATTCTACCCCCAAGAGGGTGAAAAGGGCTGGCAAAGTTTGTATGGGAAAACGTGTTTACTTGGTCTGATCAACTTTAAACTTTAAATTCTTAAATATAGAGTTCAAAATTCAATTGGTTAGAGTGAGCAAGGACTTAAGCTGAATGCCCATTTACCCAAGCCAAACACGCGGAAAAAGCCGACCGAACCAAATTTTTGAATTCTTTGTATGAAATCCTATGAAACCTCTCCCACCTATCCGCACCGAATCGGAAGAATTTAGAAGGTCCTCAAAATTCTGATGACGTCTTAGAATTTTTACGAAGTGCCTAAGTAAGCAAGGAAAACGGCACATTCGTTTTCATACTGTTAAAGGAACTTGCGGTATCTAACCTATTCTATATCTGTGTTAGATTCGGTTACTTCGGCGCGGATAGGTGCAAGGCTTAAGAAAATTCGGTTCAGTCGGCTCCTTCAGCGCGTTCGGCTCGGATAAATGATAAATGATATTTTTTTTTTTTGTAAATTGGTTAAAAAAAAAAAGAAATTTTTTTTTGAAAAAATTTGATGAAACTTTACAATAATATAGCTTATACATCAGAATAACACGCGGAAAAAAACGCGGGCGAAGCCGCGGGCGAAAGCTAGTATTAATATAATATCATAGTTTCATACAGTGAATACATGTCAGCGGGTAATGCCGAATGCACGACCTGGGGCCTATTTGATGTAACTACTCTGCAAGTCTGCACTCCAAATTCCGAACTCTTCAACTGAATCATGTTTTATGTACACACATTTTGCAGACTGAAAATTGAAATTTGAAACACTTTCGCTCAACACTCTGCAATATTCGAAAAGTGAAGAGTAGAGTGCCGACTTGTCCACCGATGAATCTGTGCGAAACTTTTGTAAACGTAAAGTACAGTGCAGCATATTTGTACACGAACGTCGAACATGTTCATCTTTAGTACCTATGTCATCGCATCATCACATTTGCACTTAGTGATGACCAGTGGCTTGTTACCCGACTACGAAAAAGGAAGGGTAATAAGTTTAACAGCCTATGTATGTATGTTTGTATGTATGTGTCTATGTATGGATGTTCGATCGTAGCTCAAAAACTACTGGTCAGATTTTGACAAATGAGGTATCGGTTGATTCGTATAAGGCTATGTTTTTTTGAAAAACAAAATAAGATGGCCGACAAAATGTGTAAAAGAGGACCAAAAAAAATAAAATTTACCCGATTTCACTACATACTATATACAAACATACATACATAGGCTGTTAAACTCATTACCCTTCCTTTTTCGTAGTCGGGTAACAAACCACTGGTCATCACTAAGTGCAAATGTGATGATGCGATGCCATTACTAAAGATGAACATGTTCGTGTACAAATATGCTGCACTGTACGTTTACAAAAGTTTCGCACAGATTCATCGGTGGACACAGACTTGCAGCTCAGTATGCGCACTGTTGGAGTTCTACACAAAATGTTTGTGAACAATTAATGTGCTGCACACGATTTTGGTGGAATCGTGCCTTGACACTCATACTGAAGGCAGTTAAAATATATTTCGTGGACGCTACACCGGCGCGAGCAAGCTCAGTTCGCCGACTGATATCGACTCGTGCTCGCGTGTCAGAAACAACACCAGTTACACCAATACAATACAAAGTGCTACGAGCTTCAGTTTGTAAAGCAGTTTTCACTTAAACTCAAGATGGCAGACGTCGGACAACATTTCCATGATCTGCTCCACAAAATTGCCAAGGAACAGAAGTTTGTTAATTACGAATTGGATATTAAACCAATTTCGAGCGGAGGAGCCAACTATACGTCTATATTGTACACGGGTACCATCACGGAAGGTTCAAATGTACTGCACCTGTTCGTGAAAGTTGCAACTATAGAAGAAAAGATTAGATCTGCAGTTCCGAAGGTTTACAAGACGGAGCGTTACTTCTATACACAACTTGTTCAGGTTTACGAGAAGTTGCAAATTGATCATCAAGTGCCGGACGAACATAAGTTAGTTTTTCCAAAATTTTACGGATGCAATCCCAATCTATTCGAGGAGACGATAGTGCTTGAGAATCTAGTGAGGGAAGGGTACAGCGCTTATGACAGATTCAAGTCGATAGACTGGCCGTACGCGCAAACAGCAGTCACGGAGTTGGCGAAGATGCACGCCATATCGTTCGCACACGCAAAGCAGTACCCGGAAGACTTTCAGGAAATATTAGAGAAAATGAGGTTTGCTTGGAACGTGGATGATCCTAATATGAAGATTTTTATGAATAACGTGGCAGCTCAAGCCACTAAAATTACTCGCGAGGAGAACAAAGACAAGCTGCAGAGGTACTTGGGTACGTTGGACATGAGTGCGTTTGAAGCCTCGTTCAAGCGCTGTCGCCGAGAGGTGCTCGGCCACGGGGACTTCAGGCCGAGCAACTTGATGCATAGGGAGCTTGACGTAAGTTTATATGTGCCGCTGTTTTCGCGAATCTGTCACACATTTTTAAAGGCGGTTTTAACTTTTTCTTATTTTTCTATTTTGAGTGACATCTCATACACGCGATACAGCAATAGCGAGAATTCATTACCACTAACCGAACCTACATACCACTTTTTGCTGTTAATGAATAGGTATATCATCAACATAAGCAAAGTGAACTAAATACAGGGTGTTAGGTTCGACAGTGGAAATATTTTAAGGGGTCATTGTACTCATCATTATGAACAACTTTTACTGTGAGAACAAGCCTGAAATCGCGAAAATAAAATCAGCTGTTCCATACATTTATGTTCATAATATAATTCAACAAAATGTATGGAACAGCTGATTTTTTTTTCGCGATTTCAGGTATGGTCCCATAGTAAAAGTTGTTCATAATGATGAGTACAATGACCCCTTAAAATATTTCCACTGTTTAACCTGCCACCCTGTATACCGTTCATTGAAGCTGGTTAAAAAACGACTCAAGCAAAGTTGATGAAATTGGGAGCACCGGGCGAGCTTTCTCTATCAAATGAAAAAATAGGGTTTTAGTAGCTTCGTCGTAACCGTAGTTTCGTCACAGAAAATCTACGTGTAAAATCGTCACAGGTACATTCATTCTGTATAAAACCGTCACAGCTATTTTTATTTGAAAAATCTTTGAAAAGTTCAGTCAACAAGAAAAGGTAGCTCTTTATAAAATAGATAAATATCTTTACACCTTTTTAATTATCTAAGGACTCAATATTTGAAATTCTTTCAAATACATAATGCAAACACATACCTAATTAATTTGTAACTGAAAGTTAGCATCTTGTAATAGTTCAATATCTTGATAAGCATTCAGTAAAACTGCATTTTTTTTACTGAATTATTATTATTAAGCAAATATCTACATTCCTAGTTAGCATAATTGTTGCATTCAAAGTACATTCTCCAATTATATTATCTTCTTCATGATTATGTTCTCCTAGTACTTTTGCCATTCTATTCATAATTTCATCATTCTGAGCGGCACTACGCTGTCAAAATCGACGGCCTAATTCGTTAACCTGCTAAGTTCGGTTTTGGGCGAAATTAACTTTTTGTACCAGTCGGAAAGTCCACATCATTATCTACCGTCTAGTTAAAGAATAATTACTACATCAAGTTGAAGACTTATGCCTCGAACACGGGCCTGCGGGCGGTGAGTAATGGGTAGCTCACCGTCCGATCAGGACCAGGCCCGTGCCGAACGGCGCGTACGTGTTCCACGCGCGCCTCAAAGAGATGTCAGCATCAGAGAGGGGGCCCTCTAGGGCCCAAGCCTGCCGGGAAAGCGGGATTGTCCGGAAGGGATACCGCTGACCCGGACAAAAGGGCTAACGAAGGAACATGGGTGGGTTTTAGTCAGTAAGAGTCTGACACTCCCTTCCGCTCCGCCCAGAGCGGGAGGGGTCATTTGATGATTTCCCATCCTCAAAAAAAAAAAAAAAAAAATGCCTCGAACATACCGTAGTATTCGTAGGTTTTACTTGATGAGAGGGATCAATTTATATAGAATCTGAAAGTTGAATTCGTTTAGATTCCACAATCTGCTTTTGCTTAAAACAAGGACCAGCTGAATACACATTGACAAATTGCAGAGGTACTTCAAGTTTGTTTCGGTGTTTCTTCTCAAAGGTAGTCAGATAGGAAACACCGACCTCATCTAGCTTAAAAATCAAAACAATTCTTGACGTGTAAAAGTGTTAGCTGTAACCTATTTACAGAATAAAATATCATTTCATTTCATTTCATTTCATTTCATTTCATCATTGGTTCGGAGAAGCTACCAATCCAGGGACCTTTATACACTTTGTCTGGAAAATATACCAATTTGAGGCCATTTTGTGTAAAGAACTCACAACGTATAAAGAACAAGACGTGTTCGAAGTAGTGTGTACAATTTTAAGTGGCGCTGACACACTGTCGGAATGTGAGCATGAACGATGGCGACCAAAACGAGGTTTTACCAACTTTTTGTTATTAAGTATATGTAATGTTGAACATAAAACCCTCTAAAACCAAAAAATAAAGCGTCGGGCTTACCCCCTAAGCATACGCTACTGTACTTATCTAATTGCAGGACGGCAAGGTGGACATCAAGATCGTGGATCTGCAGACGCTGCAGCGAGGCAGCCCCGTCACCGACCTCATCTACTTCATCTTCACGGGCTCGGACGAGCAGTTCCGAGCGCAATACTACGACAGGCTGGTGGACCATTACTACGCGCAGCTCAGCGCAGCCTTGACGAGGCTGCACCTGGACCCCGACGAGGTGTTCTCCAGAGAGGATTTCGATAATGAATTGAAAGAGGTAAGGATTGATTTAGATTTATATATCTTCCGCCCGCGGCTTCAGCCGTTCGGGATAAAAGTAGCTTATGTGCTATTCCAGACTATAATTTATCTCTGTGCCAAACATCCAGATCCGTTCAGACCACAGAAATCTTAATAATAAGTCAATAGAAATGTCATCTGACTCATATTGACTGCGAACCGGCGACAATGTAGGTAACATTGTCGCCGGTTAACATTGTCGCCGGTTCGCAGTCAATGTCAAAGCATCCAATGCAACACAAAATTAAACTTAATTCTGTTCATATACGTCATATTTTTAAATACGCGCTCTCGATGTACTAGTGTCCTGTAAGACTCCACCTATGCTCTATATAATTTGCTCCAAAGCGGCGACAAGGTCACGCACCTTTGCCACTTCTATTGACTTAGGTATTATTTAGATTTCTTTCTGAGGCCCTAGCCAAGTTGCTTTTCTGTTAGCGTTCACGCCAAACGATAAGCACAAAAGGTATGGCAATGACATTACCTGCGGAAAAGTCACGTGACTCAGATGTCACTTGCATACATTTTATCCGTAGCGTTTGACGTTAGCACTAACAGGAAAGTAACTTGGCTAGGGGGGCTGGCGTGTGTGAGTATATCCATCCAAACTTTTGTATTATTTTATAATATTGGCATAGATTATTTAGGTGTTTGACACCTCTGTGCCGCCGAGGCTGGCACAAGTGGGGAGATGACCTGCCCCCCTAGCTAGCTAGTGCTAGCTAGCTAGCTAGGTGGCATAGAAAAGGGTGTCTGAAAAGACTTGGGGGAGGCCTTTGCCCAGCGGTGGGGCAGTATAAGCTAAAAAAAATAAAAAGTGTTTTAACATACATGCTACAAAAACAATTTTACTGATATGTTAAAAACAAAATTATATAGGCTTTGAATTTGATATAAAAGTTTGAAGTTTCCCAATAAAGTTTAATTGAGGGCTACGCTGGGCTACGTATTCGTAGCTTAGGGCGAGCTACGGCGTAGCTCAGTGCGTAGCGTAGCGATATAAGAACACGTCCTGCAGGGCTAACATGCGCGCCGCGACAAATTTTGTCGACTGTTTTGTCTCGCTCTTACTTGTGCGAATACGAGACAAATGCACGATAAAAGCGTCGACAAAATTTTGTCGCGGCGCGCATGTTAGGCGCTCTGGTGCGGATTTTTTAGCTTTTGCCAACACAAAGTATAAATCGGTGGTAGGCATAATCTTGTCGGAGCAATTTACAATTTATTTTAAGTGCGTTTTCTTTGTAAACGTAGAAAGATCTTTCGCTACATAGATTGTTTGAATTTTGGGACAAGTTGTAGAGATTCCCAAAAATGGCTTAATAACATATGGCTTTAACATGTTTAAAATTCGCAAAAATATAATTATTAAATAAGTCAATATTTATAATATGAACTCTGCGTTGTTTGTAAAACCTATGACTATTCTACGCGAGTTCCTATATTATTAAAACAGGTTGTATGATACGCGTAGATATGATTAGCTGCTAAACCAAGGTCGTCTGGCACAGAACACAGCTTCAGGCAACAAACTGATGTTTTGATGATGTGACGACTAAATGAGGTAGAATCTGTAGGGTAAGTTGGTCGACAATGAACCACCTAAATTTTCAAGAGTTGTAACTCTACTCCTAGGGGCGCTAAATATATACTTTTTACTTCTAATTGTAGATAATTTAACTGGCTACTTTATGTTGTACTTCATTTTCATTTAAATACCTTATTTTCTTACAAAAAAATGTTTATTGATTTATTGGGAAATGGTTCACTGTGTACAATCTGTGGTACTCGATGAACCGGGGGCTGGTACACAGTGAACCGTGTGTGCAAACAGTGAACCATGACATTAAAGAAAGCCTTAAAATTATCGGATTATAATAAATGTAGTGAAATAAAACCCACTTATTAATATATGTATAGAGTAGATACTTTTATATTATATTTTTACTTCTAATTGTTAAAAGAAATTACATAAATTGTTGGCATAATCAAAAATATAATTCTCCTTTAGACTTGTTTCTTGCTCGTCTGTGAATATTTTATTTACGCCGCCGCGCCGTAGTTTAGTTCCTATATGGTATGTTGCTACCTTTTCAGCCTTTCATAAGCTTATACCGCTAAGATATAAACTGACACCAGTTTTTACTGCTTCAGGTAAGTGGGATCCTTTTTTCCTCACAGATCTATCTAATTTTGTTTGCTCCATCCTAAAATGTAGAAAAGTTTCTAGAAAATTTTTGATTTAGCAAATAAGTAGGTATAAAAAGTAGAATATCTGGGTCAATAATCTATCTAGCAAAGGTAGTACTCAATGAATCACTGGTTCATTGTGTACTCTCTCAAAGTGGTTCATTCTGTGCCACCCTACACTTTTCGATTTTGAGGTGAAGTAGCCACGTGCATAAACACGTGGTGCTTAGCGAAACTATCTTAAATAAAAGCGCAAAAAATAACTAATTCATCAAGCCAATTGATATTCAGCTACTATTTACACAAGTAATATGGGACGAAATTTTACTCACGTAATTTTTTTTCAATTTTTGGTACAAAAATACAAAAAGCAGGCGTGTGCGGTCGCCTGCGCCGCTAGCTCGCGGTCGATTGGGGAGGGTGGGGCGCTTCTTAAAGACGCTTACCTGATGTAGTTTGCACCGAGCAGCAACGTCGCATTTCTGAATTATTTGCATGGTTCACTGTGTACTGATGGTTCATTGTCAACCACTCGACCCTATAAATGCTCCATGGGTAGAATGTACAATACGGTAGTGGACTACTAATAAAAAAGTACAAATAAATTACTTTATTCCAAAGAAGGAATAGGAACAACAAAAAAGAAAAAAAATAGTAAATTAAAAATTAAAAAAACCCGACTGCCAAAAAACAACTAAAAAGTTCAAAACAAGAGCACTTTTCAAGCAGTCTGATGCAGTTGGTGGCAATTATTTGTGTTAAATCTTAGATTTTATGCCACCAACTGCATCAGACTGCTTGAAAAGTGCTCTTGTTTTGAACTTTTTAGTTGTTTTTTGGCAGTCGGGTTTTTTTAATTTTTAATTTACTATTTTTATTTTTCACTTTTTAGTTTTTAATGTATGTTTTCGTAATGTTCTTTTTTTTTGTTTGTATATCGTTAATACTTGAAATAAAAACTTAAATCAATAAGTAAGAATTAGCGAGAATGATTGCTTTGTTAAACAACTTTAAATCGTTATATATCCTATACTATTATTTAAAATGAAAAATGATAAAAGGAACCTAAAGATGATTTAAAAATACCTATTCAACGACACCCCACTTGACATAGTTCATCAACTTTTTTTTTTTTCATTTTGACAAAATGGCGTCTGGTTGTCGCTGTGGTGAATTTTGATTACTGTTATGTCTTTAGTGACACTCGCAAGGTTAAGACGAATCGATTGACGCAAGAATTATCAAAATCGGCCTACGCATTTGGTCTCTAGAACGCCACATAGAAACAAACATACATACATACATACATACATACATACATAGACTGATAAACACATTACCCTCCTTTGCGTCTCGCAGTCGGGTAAAAAAAAGAATTTATCACACAATGGAAAACAGACACTTTTATAGTTTTTGGAGGTAGTATGGCTCCGTCTTTGTCGCGCGAAGCGGACGTAGGTGGTGTTACGTCACTGCATGATAGTGCCGTCCGTGTCTAGCAAATCATTTTAAAACGCTTATAACTTTGCCAATTTTGTAGATGTTTCATCGGTTTTTTTGGTGTTAACTATCTTTTTTCAAATAGTTTACAGATTCACAATAAAAAAAAAGTAGTCCGGTACGTATTAAGTACATTTGTACACGCTCCTAGTAATTCCAGACTCATTGATGAGCGAGTAGGTATAGGTAGCGGCGTGAATTATGATCACAGATCGCGCATGTACATTTTCGGCCCAATAGACAGTTGACAATACGTAATAGAGAATGGTCCAATTAGACGACAAGCATTGACCGACGAACCAATCGCGTGCAGGCTCGGATCGGGCGCCCCCGTCGTCTTCTTCATTCCGCCAAAGAGGCCGAAAAATCTGCGTACTTATGCGCAGGACGTTTGTGATCATAACTCCTGCCGCTAGTTATACCTACCTATGTGGTCTAAACATATATGTCATGCGTGTTAGTTACCATTGACTAATTAGTTCGGCCTTGCATTGATGATGAAGATAGTAACATCCTGCCCCCCCCCCCCCCCAAAACTTACAAAACCTACCATTATAATTATTATTATTTTTCCAGAAATTGCCGTTCGGGCTCACCCTAGCAGTGTTCACGTTGCCCATGATCACGGTGAAAGCGGAGAACGCGCCGCAACTCAACGAGGATATCGAGGTGGCCAGCTTCTGCATAGACAAGACCAGCGCCCTCTACGGCGAGAGGCTCAACGGAGTGGTCAACGACTTCGTCAAGTGGGGCATCCTGAAATAATGGCATAGACCAGGGGTCGGCAACCTTTTGAGACGGAAGAGCCAAAAGTTACAATTTAAAAAATTTACCAGTTTTTAAAGAGACCACGAACAAATTTCGTTTCAATATATATAGTATTTGCTTGATTATAAGTATATAGGTATTTGATTTTTGATTTAAAATAAACGACTGACAAGCACAACACATCGCAGTGGGGGGGTGCGGGTGAGACGCGAGTGGAAGTGGCTGAAAGATAGATACCTAGATTTTAAGGGTTTTCATAATAATTGCGTATGGAAATGCAGAGCCGCAACTTTACATCAAAAGAGCCGCAGGTTGCCGACCCCTGGCATTGACAAATAAATTGACCATAAACAGACAATGGTGCTTATTCTGTTGTACTTTTAACATAAGATGATGGCGACTAAATTGCGTTCATTATCCGACATTTCCGGGTTGGTCCCATAGTAAAAGTTGTTCATAATGATGAGTACAGTGACCCCTTAAAATATTTCCACTGTCTAACCTGCCACCTTGTATAATAGTTAATTAATTTATAATGTATTTAATTTACCTTTTCATGTAAAAGTTGACTAGTGTTATCGTACAGAGGCCTCCATTAATTAGTTACCCCTTTGCTAAGGTTTTTGATGGCGTAGGGGGTACCCAATGAATGAAGGCGCCTGTACATTCTAACTTTGAGGTCGAATTCCATAAAAAAAGTTTTGATATAAAGGATGGGTTGTTTAAATTGGTATAAATAAAACGGAATTTTGTAATATTTTCCTTTTTTATTATCTCAGGAATTGTTTGTTTTCATATTAATATAATATCATAGTTTCATACAGTGAATACATGTCAGCGGGTAATGACGAATGCACGACCTGATACCGAACCAACTGCCTCTCACACATACAACTCATTTCACAACAAATATACAAACATTATAGTATATCATAATATATGGTCAACACATGGCCACTTTCAATATTTACGCGCCATCTTTTCAATTTTCAAAATAAGAACTTTATTACTCATGCGCAATGCAAGGCGGCCAGTGTGACCAGTATAAACATTTAAAAAACTTCCATTGCGCGGCAGTAGAAACATAAATGTCGCAACAAAACACAGCCAAAGAAATGATACAAAGTAGCATTAGGTCGTGTAATTAGTGCATCTACCGTCTACTTCACAATCAACAGCTCAACCTCGGAGTACTGACAGTGAATATAATATTTGGTCGTACACGCTATGTTAATACAAACGTACACAACTTTTACTTTATATATAAACATTTATTTTATTTTATTATAATCAATAATATAAGTTACCTATGTAGTAGAATTTTCTATTCTTGCATTTTACTAGAACAAAGTGCATTAAACAATTATATATTTATTTTATAAGCTTATTGATTTGAGTACAAAATAAAAACGTGTTTTTAGTAAAAAATGCAGTCGTTTTACAATAGCGCCAACTAAAGCGAAGACGCACCGAGTATCTAGACTTACAGGCGATATGTGGCTCGACCAGTATAACAACATTAGCTAAACGTTCCCGCTTAGAGGTCTCTCGAAACTGGCCATCATAATTATGTTCCCGTAGTATCAGTATACCTTACTTATATGCCGTTCCGTTCGACTTCTAATTGCATAAATCGCAGCAATATGCGAGATACGAACAAATCTAAAGGCCTTTGCACTTGTGTTTGTCAAAACAATCAATATACTACGCTACGGGGCGATCAGATTGACATACGAGTGAAAGGCCTCGTAATATAGATACAATATAAATACGACGCTAGATCACAAGAATTTGATTATTATAAGATAGTTATTGTACCGTCAGAGCAATCCTTTATACATCCCCCGAATAAAGAAAACGTGATATGAGATATTGTACTATGATAATAACTTGTTTAGCATTTCTTTGCATTATATACTTCAGTTGTTACCACAATAATAACAAACAGGACACTCAGAATTAACAGTTAATGTTAATTCGACTGTACCTACAGTTCTTTTTAAAGATATGAATTTGACTGACGCATTTCGACGGGCGACGCGAAAATTTATAACAAAAAATAACGTTCGTATAGATTATAGTATAAATTATTTGTAACACATAACAAGAGTTTCACATAATGATAGCTCACATCCACGTAGTCTATACAAATAATTAGTTTGTTCTTTATAACGTAGCGCGTACATCGCACTGCAGCCCAGAAATTATAATAAACGTGTTTCACAGAAACAGACAGAAAAATATCGATAGAAAACATACTTATATATTCGTTGCACATACAAAAAGCTGTGAATAAGATGCTAATCATATATTACGACAGCGTACACCGACTTTACGAATATAACTTTATATGCGTTATAATATAAATTACAATAATTACAACAACGATGGGAGATTTAAATTCAACGGTCGGGGTGTTACGTCTAGCACGTGTTCAGGGACCTACCGCAACAACATTCCCCCCTATCCTAGGCTACCCTCCTACTCGACTCCTGGTCTCCATAACCTTCCCTATATCGTGGCGACTATGTTTGTCTAAACTAACAAGCTAAGGCGCGCGGTCCCGGGTAATACTGAGCGGTTACTGCGACGACCAGTCCATTGTGAGCCGAACTGGTCTCCAGTGGTGGCCTATAGCGCAAGCCCGACGCATTTTTTTTTGTTTTAGAGCATTTTATGTTCATTTTTATGGTTTCGTACCCAAAGGGAACGCTATTACTGAGACTTTGCTGTCCGTCTGTGTGTCTCCAGGCTGTATCTCATGAACCGTGATAGCTAGACTTGAAATTTTCACAGATGATGTATTTCTGCTGCCGCTATAACAACAAATACTAAAAACAGAATAAAATAAATATTTAAGGGGGCTCCCATACAACAAACGTGATTTTTTTGCTCGTTTATGCTCGATATTGATAACGGCACCAGGTAGACGCTTGAAATACTCACAGTATATTTAATTATATATTCACTTTAAAAATAAATAATTAAATTAAAATTAAAAAAATATTTAAGGGGGGGTTCCATACAACAGACATTTTTGCCGTTTTTATAGATAATGGTCCTGGCCAGTTTTTCATAAATTTAGGTGAGTTCATTAATGTCATTATTAAAGCAATACGTACATTAAAAATCACTTATATTCTAAAAATTTACATAAACACTCTGTAAAACGAAAAAAATGCGTCGGGCTTGCCCTCTAGGCACGCCACTGGTCTATAGATCATGTTTCCAAACTAAATGTATACAAACCTGGAGCCGTCGCACGCGGCGGACGCGTGTCGTCGGCGTCTGTCCCGCGCACCGTCACTACCGACTTAAGCTTACATTAACCTGTATTTTATCAAATTTTCATTTTTATTTTAGCTTTAAATACACATATACACTTCAACGTTGAGATTTAAAGATTAGTTTTTTATTCGGCTATCACTGAAAGGTACATACATTATAATGTATATGATAACAGACACGGGTCGATCGAACCGCGCGGACGGTAACATGATACAAAAATATATTACGAGAAATAATTGACTACGAGAAAATATATATTTCTTTAAAGTCCCAACAACGCAATAGTAATTTGCAAAAATCATCTGCAGCTCTAAATATTCACATCTACTTTCGAAATGTGTATATAAATGTACCTATGTATCATAAATATACCTACATGCGCGAGCGGTCCGCGCGGTCCACCGAGCCACAAACAACAGCGCCTAAGAAAGAGATAACAACTTTAGGATAATACCCATAAACACATCGGTATTCAATAGTTACACGTTTAGTTTACAATTACATACATCATTAATTTATTATCCTAAACTATCGTCAGCTTGCGGAGACATTTAGGGCCAAGTTCAACAAGATAACAGTCCGATAAATTGACAACGGCCGTTTAACATATTTTTTTCTATTTAAAAATTCATGTTAAACGGCCGTTTTCAATTTATCGGACTGTTATCTTGTGAACTTAGCCCTTGAACGAAGTCATAAGTGTCCGACGCGGTAGGTATAGTTATTTTTTTACTTTTTTGACAAATGTCTCGGCAAGCGAGTGTACTATCGTAGTTATTGTATGGGAGGCGGCGCCCGCGGCCGTGCGCATCCAAGCGACGTGACGCGACACTACGCAGCTAATTCATTGGTAATACAAGCTAATTACATTACTACCATTTTGGTAGAAATATTTGCAACCCCACGAACTCGCCACACGAACTTCGTCGCATTAATTAATTTTGCAGCTTTAAGAACTTTTTCGTTTTTTTTGTAAGGTATTTTTTTATGATAATGGTAGTTTGACAAATGTCTCCATACCTTTAAATACGCTGAAACGTGCATTAAAGTGTGCACTCGCAAGGAAGCTACAACGATAAGTAGAATTAGAGAAAGGCACTACCGAAGAAATGAAAGACAACTTAATTACAAATTGTACACAATTTCGTTCAGAAGTATATCATCCACCTTCAATAATTATTTGTTGAGTATTCATAATATAGGTAATATTAATTATTCGATTAGTGACCGCGTATGAATAGAACCGCGCGATCCGTATTAAGTATGTTGCGACATTCGTATTATAGTAATTTCTAAATATTTTAAACGAGAATGTTGCCTGTTTCGACGACAGGCGAATGCTCTATTCACTTGTACGGTGTATCACACGCTCACTGCCAAGTAGCAGACACAATAGTTAACTTAAAACGCACCATACTTACATAACCGTGGAAGTGAAAAGGGCGTAAATGAAACTTGTAAGGGCGGGTACAGATTACTTGCAACAGAACATGCAACATTTTCCATTCATTTTTATGTGTTCGCGAACATATTGCATTGCATGTATGGAAAATGTTGCGTTACTGCAAATAATCTGTCCCCCCCCCCCTAAGAAAGCCGCGACCGTACATACCCGCATACATAGTGTATACTGCCAACATAATTAAAATAATTACTAACATAACATAATATTAATAACACTCGCTCGAAACTCGCACAAACCTGTTGTACTTTACCATACATATCCGCACATTGGAATTTTTACATACAACACACACACCCTTCCTATACAAAACACGTAATGTATGTGACATTGATTACTAACTTACTGTATTTTTTTCTTTAAATAAAATAAAAATAAGATATTAAAATCAATGTCACGGACACGGCAAAAATAATCTATTTATACAAAACAATACAATTAACGCTAAATAAAATTAATATACAAGTACCGACCAAATTAATACTGGTTTCATATTGGCGTCTGACCAAACTAATGGTGGTACAGATGTTCTATCTCACGAAGGCGGATTGCTCTTGTGTGTGTGGAATTGTAGTTGCACGTGCACATTGTTTCTGTGTGCGTAAAAGCGGCTCGACCAATACTAAGCGCCTGCGCACATAGAAACAATGTGTGCGTGCACCAGACACACAATAAAAACCAACCCGCCTTCGTGAGATAGAATATCTATATTATATTATATAGTTTTATAAGGCATCTACTTCCAAAACTGTAAAATGGTAAAAATTAAAACAAAATCAATAAAAATATTACTACTATTACTACTTAGAAATAAAACCACACAATCTCAATCGCGACAATCGGAGAAATACACACCGTGATTTTTTTATGACACCTTTATCACACCTCCGCCACGAAACCATAGCAGCGAAACCGCAATACGGTCAGTGGGACTTGACTGTCCGCTGTACAAACGAAACTGCCTGTTCTAAAGTACAGATTTGATTATGATTCTATCTCTTTACCGCGTGATTTTGCGCGTCTGCTCGGAAGCTGGTTACACCTCCGTGTTTACTAACTTAATTTGTTTAGCGGTTTCGCATCATTATTTTCGCGGCGGAGGTGTGATGTAGGCGTGAAAGTGAGAAGAATATTTTGCCTGCAGTTTTCCCCCGCGTGCGTGTGCGCAAGCTACATTAAGGTTAAGTTATTACGTCGATTAGCAACGTCAGGCTTCAATAGTGAACCCAATTTACCATGCAACGTAGTCGCCAATATGAAACCAGTCATACAAAACAAATGTCACGTTACATTTTACAGAAAATTGTCGCGTTTTTCAGATACCATTTACACGATTATTCTCGAATTATGAGGCCGACGACAGCTTTTTTTAAATATTAACATTGAAGCAATTTAACATTATATTTAAATTATATTGGAGCCTTTATCGTTTTTTTATAATCGAAATTATTCAAATTAAAATAAAGGTAAATGCTAAAAACATTTTTTTTTCTTTTCTTTGGCTTTTCGGCTCTATTTGGATCAGATTTCAAATGAGAAAAGCCTGGAGAAATAAATAGCAGACTTTAATGTTACAGTAATAAGAACCAGTTTCGGGTGGCACGTTTCTATTATACGATGGGGCCATTGTTACTTAACAAAGTGTGCGAAAGAGTCAGATATATTGTCGCCTCTTTCTAACACAAGGGAATACATTTGATCATTCTATACTCATAAATCTCATATGATACAGCCGCGAGAAATAACCCACTCTTTTTAAGAACTTTATTATTTTACGAGTGAATTAATTTTGCTCGCCAGTGTACATGTTATTGACAATCTTCGAAGCTAAAATGAATATTACCGATACATTTACACGTCATATGTTAACCGGACAGTATCCATAATGCCCGAGAACTGTCCGTAACGAAATTATACTAACAGACTATACAGTATAGTGAGGAAGCTATTAGGCCTCGATTGCAAACAACAATATATTACACTTTTACATTTAATTTAATTATAATAAAATTTTCGCAGTCGTCGAGTGAATCGGTCACTTCAGTTATCGGCTAGATACAAGTATTTATGCATTCATTAACCAACATCTTTAAAACTACGCCATTTTCTTTACATGTTAATCCTAAACTTCGTGATATGATCATATCATGCGCCTTTCACCTTATACTTGAACGTTCTGCATACTACCCGGTCAATAACCGAAATAACCGATACACAAACGACAGCGGTAGTTAATATACACGCCCAGACACCACGTTTTGATCGAGCCCCCAACATGCAATAATCGAATTGACTAGTGAAACAATTTGTGTTTTTTATCAGTTGATTTGCACAGTCAGTGCTTGAGATTATTATGTAACTTATGTTCGGGCAAACCGCAGAATTTGTCGTTTATACCGCCAACGCAAAGTATAACAGCTGTCCGTTTAAATTTTAATTAAGTTCCACATTGACTAGTTAATTTTAAAATATATAAAAAGTATGTTTGGCAAGCTTTGTTTGACTTAATTTTTAAGTTTATTTTTAACAATGCGCAATATTTTCAAAGGCGAGTATATTTTAATAATTCATTAAAATATGCACCATCTGTACATTTTAGTGATCAGATATAGCACAGAATTATTAAGGATCTAATCTTGCAAACCCTAGCAATAAAATGTAATATAGAAGTCTATAAAATATTGCGCACTATTCAAACGTAACCCTAACTTCGTGATATTTCGTACTTTTGAGCGTATTTCGCAAACTGACTGTATAACAAACCAACTATTACTTCAAAGACTCTTGTACACAATGGCCCATGCACTGCATTTCATCACAAGATGGTCATGGTCATGCATGCTCGCCGCGACAAATCTTGTCGACTGTTTTGTCTCGCTCTTACTCGTGGGATTACGAGACAAATGCACGATAAAAGCGTCGACAAAATTTTGTCGCGGCGCGCATGTTAGGCGCTATGGTCACTCATGTGATTTGCTCTTCAGTTTTTCCAGAAACCATCATAACCATGTCTGTCAGTGTAACACATAAGCCATCATATGCAAAAGCTATAAATCGTCGGCTTAGAGTGTAAACCTGCTAAATCCATTTTAATTAAAAAATCTGCTAAGTCACAAAAGTGAAGTAAATAAATACTGAATTAGGTAACTCTTTTTTGTTTTATATTATAAAGAATGAAACAATACATATTAATTAAAGCCATTTCTTCAAATTAATTAATATTTTTTTAATCATTTTTTTTGTTTTTCCTGCAAAGTTACCTAATATAGCGTTAGCACTTAGCAGGTTTTCACTATAAGCCGACGAAATTAATAATTTACAACGATTAAGATACGCGATATATTTTTTTATATATTTTTACATAATAAATCGACGTCCTCATCGCCGCGAACTTCCCGAGCTCCGCACCGGCCGCGCCTCTACTGGAATGCTGAACGATCAACTAAATATAAGCGAAATATCAAATGTATATACATAACCTTCAGTTCCGTTAAATTAAAGATGGCGACTACCATTTTTGTGATGTATTTTTTATTTCAAAGGTTGCTAGATAGTACTCACATTTAGTGAAAAATCATATTATATGTATGCGCGTACGCATGCAGTAATCAGCCTATTTAACGTATTTACATAACATTCTGACTTTATTTTGAAATAGTTTTATAAATTCCTTTATTTTTCTTAAAGATATTTTTATTTCTACTATTATTTTTAGTGATACTAGCTAAAAAATTACGATCTCTATAATCTTGAGATATTTAATCATAAACAAACATGACTGTCACGTAAATACGTTTGTATGACCGACTAACTGACTGCCTATTGGATCGGAAGACCCCAGACTCCTGCACTGATTTGTCTCAATTTTTTGTCTAAATAAAATAATTATTTTATTATACTCACTAACTGTGAGTCATATCTATACAGCCTTAAACATTGGTAAGGCGATCACAATCATGAGGCATATAATAACATCGGCAGCTTATAAAAGTATACAAAGTGTAAACAGCTACTGTATACGCCTCGGTTGTGATCGTAAGCGACGAACACGCACTACTTACTAGACCAACGGTACGATCGCTACAGACAAGAGGCCCTAGACAAGTTGCTTTTCTGTTAGCATTCACGCTAAACGATAAGCACAAAATGTATGGCAATGACATTACCTGCGGAAAAGTCACGTGACTCGCAAATGTCACTTCCATACATTTTATCCGTAGCGTTTGACGTTAACGCTAACAGAAAAGTAACTTGTCTAGGGCCTAAGATCTCTTACAAAGAGCGCATGCGCATAACCGCTAGTCTAGTACGAACCACGTGTAATCAGTGGCGTGCCTAGAGGGCTAGCCTGATGCATTTTTTCGTTTTAGAGGGTAAATATGTTCATTTTTCGTGAATTTAAGTGAGTTAGTAGTGGCGAAGGGTCCCTACAATACGATTCCTACCGGCTTCCCTTTGAAAAATAGCACAGGCAGTATTGCCTACTATTGGCAAATATTTATAATTAGCTTTTCGTGGCCAGGTAAGCATTTGTAGCTCCGGCTTACCTCTTACAAAAATTTACCCTTCGCCACTGTGAGTTGAGATGCAGTGATAGCCTAGTGGTTTAACCATGTGCCTCCCACCGCTGACTTTTCGAAGTCATGTGCGTATTAGAAATTAATTATCACTTGTTTTAACGGTGAAGGAAAAACATCGTGAGGAAACCGGCATGTCCTAGAACCAAAAATTCGAAGATATGTGACGTCCACCAACCCGCACTGGGCCCGCGTGGTGGACTACGGCCCACTCCCTCTCACAAGAGAGGAGGCCTGTGTCCTAGCAGTGGGAACATTGTAGGCCGATTATGCTTTCTTTGCTATGCTGTGAGTTAGTGTCGTTATTAAAGCAATACGTATATTAAAAATCACTTACATTCATGAAAAATAAACATAAATTCTCTCTAAAATAAAAATGCGTCGGGCTAGCCCTCTACTCTAGGCACGCTACTATACAATGTGACGCAACAGTTTATTAACAGCCATCCGGCAGCGTCGTCTGCGCAGCTACTAAAATAATATTATTCATAAATTACTCTTCTAATTTACACCGCCCTATCTCGCGTAAAAATATCGAAAAACAAACATGGACGAATTACCAAATGCAATGAAGTGTACCTCGGCCTCGGCCTGCAGCCGCCGCGACTCGGCCGCGGCCCTCGCCCACTGCGTCACTTGTCCCGGCGCGAGAGGGCCAGCGCCAGCTGCAGCTCGGCGTCCTCGCGGCGGCGGCGCGCCTCGGCCTCGGCCTGCAGCCGCCGCGACTCGGCCGCGGCCCTCGCCCACTGCGTCACTTGTCCCGGCGCGAGAGGGCCAGCGCCAGCTGCAGCTCGGCGTCCTCGCGGCGGCGGCGCGCCTCGGCCTCGGCCTGCAGCCGCCGCGACTCGGCCGCGGCCCTCGCCCACTGCGTCACTTGTCCCGGCGCGAGAGGGCCAGCGCCAGCTGCAGCTCGGCGTCCTCGCGGCGGCGGCGCGCCTCGGCCTCGGCCTGCAGCCGCCGCGACTCGGCCGCGGCCCACGCCCACTGCTGCTCCTCCGTGGGCAGAGCCGACGTACTGACGGCCTCAAGCGCCGCGATTTTCGCCTTTTTGTCCTTCTGCTTGGCGCGGCCGATCCCGCCTATCGTGTGTACCAGCGACTTGGCGTACTTGACGGGCCGCGGCGACTTCTCCTTTTTCGAAGGCAGCGTGTTGGCCGCCGGCCAGGTTTCATTAAGGTTCTTGTTAGAGTCGGTCGCGGACCAGTCGGCCGCCCAGTTGTCGGATTTGTTGGCCCAGTTGTCGGTCTTCCAGTCGCCGGTGTTGGTGTTGGTGTTCCGCTCGGCGGTGTCGTCGGAGGCCCAGGCGTCGGCCTCGGGCGCGGGCGGCTTGGCCCAGGCGTCGTCCGAGGCCCAGTTGTCGTTGGGCCAGGCGGCCCAGGTGTCGTTGTTGTTGGTGCTGATGGGCGGTGCGGGCTTGGGCGGCTTAAAGTCGGAGCGAGTGGCGAAGGGGTCGGAAGAGACGGGCGGCGCGGACACTCGACCGCTACGCTTGTCTGGTTGAGCAGAGCTCCCGTTGAGCGCGGAAGTCGCGGAGAAGAAGTCGTCGGTCTCGAAGCCGGCGACGGAGGTGGGCCGGCCGAAGGGGTCGGGCCGCCTGCCGTCGGGGGCGTCGGCGAAGGGGTCCTCGATGTTGAAGGGGTCCTCGTACCGGTAGTCCTTGAAGGGGTCGTCGGCGAAGTCCATGGGCTGGCGGTCGGTCTGGACGACAAAGGGTGTGTGAGTGGGTGCGCGAGGCTAGCGGGGTGGGAGGGAGACAGAGTACGCACGTGTGAGCCGAGCCGCCGCCGCGTCCGCTTAGCGCTGCAAGGGGGGGGAAGCACACGAGCTGTGGTTAGCTGGTAGTGTTAGTGTCACGTTAGTGGTGGTGATACATGATACATGACTCATGAACGTGAGTACGCAACGCCACCATAGGTATACTGGGTGTAATTTTAGTCAGTCTAAATACGAAAAGGGGTCATTGTACTCATCATTATGAACAACTTTTACTATGGGACCAACCCTGATATCGCAAAAAAAATCAGCTGCTCCATACATTTTGTTGAGTTATGTAAACATTAATGTATGGAACAGCTGATTGATTTTTCGCAAATTCAGGTTGGTGCCATAGTAAAAGTTGTTCATAATAATGAGTACAATGACCCCTTTTCGTATTTCGACTGACTGAAATTACATACATTTTTGTTTTAATTATATGAATGGTTATTTTCCATATTTCCAGTAGCGTTATGCACTCACAATAATATTATCATTATTATAGGTATATACAGGTAGAATTATATTGGTTAAAAAAGAAATGAAAACAAATAAAATAAGATACATAAATGAACCAATAAGAAACAGGAGTGTTCGAGTACACAGTGCAACTACAAGCGAACTACAAGTCTAATTATGCTACCAGTACCTATATTACTAAGTACTATGCGATCAAAATAAGAATGTGTCTGACCTCGCGCCATGTTGTTGCGTCATAGCTGTCAATTCAAGCCAGTTGGCTACCCAACTGGCTTGTTTATGACGGCTGATTGGCTATGACGCAACAACATGGCGCGAGGTCAGACACATTCTTATTTTGATCGCATAGTACGGTAAGCAGAAAAGCCTATAATACAGTAATATACTACAATAAGGGCTATTGTTCCATCGCCAGATATTTCTTATTCGAGAAATAAAATTGACGTTTGACAGATTTTGTATAGTAAAACTGTCAAAATCTTGAAATTATTCCCTGGATAAAGTTATCTGAAGACTGAAAAATCAGCTCTTAATAAAGTATTTTCTAATACTAACTAATTAGTGTAGAATAGCACTATAAATAGCTACACATACTTTTACCACTACCTATTAATTATGTTTTACTCTAAGTGCCAATTAAACTATATTGGCCTTACTAATAAACGTTGTTTAATTATGTTAAGTACTAATTTCAAAGTCTTCAAGACTATCAAATATCAATCCAAGAAATTGATATGAATATAAAAAATAGAGTACAAAATTATGAATTTTAGAAGTGGTAATTATTTAAATAAATATATCCCAAAGGCAAACCCTAGTTTACAAAATAATTTTCAAATTGACCCGAGATTACATATTTTTATTTGCTCCATCCATCACCCAACTCAAACAAACTTTTAGTACAATGTTACGGAAGTCCATCACCTATTATATACTTCATCCCAAACCACTCTACCGAGCAAAAGAGCCTTATACACAAAAAGATAACAAATACATAAAAAATACAAGCATAAAAATTATAGACATAACAAGGGACACGAGACGCTCGAAAAATGTATGAAATTCTGATTTACTTTGTATTTGAAGTGGGAGTTAGGGAGTAGGGGTGTGCCTAGGGGGCTAGCCCAACGTATTTTTTTGGCTTTAGAGCCTGGGTTCCGAACCTGGGGGTAATTACCCCCTCGGGGGTAAAACAGCTATTCTGCCGGGGTAATAAGGCTGGTAATAGATAAGAAATTTTATAATCAATAATTAAAAACTTTACCTAAAATTAAAAACCTTGCAAATTCAAGACAATACCAAACCTACACACTGCATTATCATTAATTCATCAACTTTTTGTGCAATTTATTATGATTATTATTAAAGGCTACTGTATTTTCATGTGACAATATTTCAAGGGGGGGTAAAATGAGTTTCCCTAATAGGTCATAGGGGTAACAAGGTTGAAAAGGTTAGGAACCGCTGCTTTAGAGGGTATTTATGTTAATTTCTCATGAATTTAAGTGTGTTAATGTCGTTATTGAAGCAATACGAAAATTATTACTTTCATGAATAATTTACTTTAATAATACATGTGGATTTCTTGCGAATTTGAAACATATCAAAGCCATGTTATGCCTCTCTTATGTTGAGAAATTTTCCCGCTCGGGTCATTCGATTTTTGAAAACCTCTTATGCCTAGAGAGGCCAACAACCCGCACTGGGCTCGCGTGGTGGACTACGGCCCACTCCCTCTCACAGAGGAGGCCTGTGTCCCAGCAGTGGGTACATTATAGGCCGATTATGCTTATGTATGCTAGAGAAGCACGCCACTTCTTAAGACTATGTCTTTCTTGACAGTTCGAGACTAGAGGGGGTAAAAGCAAAGAACGTGTGTCGCGTCCCGTGTGTTATACGTGTACGATAAAAATAAATAAACATGCAATACAAAACATGAAGTGATGAGGGGTGAACGTAACATGCGTGAGGTAGCGGCAACCAAACGGACGTGGCCCGAGAATGGCATTCCACGCGGCAGAGAAGGTAAAACTATACATTACACATTACACGACATAATTGAACCACTTTCTGGTATTTCAGATTATATGAGGAAACTAGCTGTTTTCAATCCAGTCTAAGGGCCGTAAGATCAATCGTAGCTTAACCACGGAAGAGAGTTTAATCTCCCGTCTTCGATTGTTTTCTAATACAAAAACCAACAGAAACAATCGAAGACGGGAGATAAAACTCTCTTCTGTGGTTTAAACTACGATTGATATTACGGCCCTTAGACACGATATAATTAAAAAAACATATATACAAGCTCTAAATTAAACTTGAGGTTTCACAAAATATTTAAATATGCAATAAGCTTGTTGACAGTTCATAATTTAGGCTCGAACCAAATCCATTTTTTTTTGCTGTGGTACTTGTGTAGAGGGAATTTAACTATATTTCCAAGACATTAAGGCCGGCCATGTTGTTTCAACTTACAGTTACGTATCTGTAACCGTCAAATATGGCGGCTTGTACGACAATTTCATACTGACTTAACGATTACGTACTGACTTACGAATACAGATGGTTTGAAGCAACCCGCCCTAAGAAAAAAACAGAATAGTTGCAAAATAAAACATAAAAAAAGCCGAATTATTTTTATAAATCCCAGAAAGTAGCGCCAACGAGCGTGACATTTTATTATTAAAAAAATAAAAGGAAAAGGAAACATCGATAAAATGCCATTCTCTAGTGTTGAAGTGCAATAATCCTTCTTTACGTACATTTTACTTTCTCTGCAGCGTTAATAAAAATAAAAAAAACGTTTAGCTTATCGACGATGCTATCCGTCGTCTTCATGCGGCTAATTACTGGGGCGAGGGGTAAATAAACGTCAAACAATCATAAAAAAAAACACAATCTGAAAATAAATCGTTAGCTTAAAATATGCGGATATTGAAATTAAAAATCTTGGGAGGAACCTGGCTGAAATTATATTTACGTTTTTTTAAATTACTTTTAAAAACTTGTAATTTTTAACTACAGTACTGAATAAATATACAACTATCCTTGTAATTTATATGTCAATGAATAGAGATGGCTGAGATGATGAGCTATTTTATTTACTTAAATAACGTTTAATCATCGTTTACAGGGTGGCAGGTAAGACAGTGGAAATATTTTAAGGGGTCATTGTATTCATCATTATGAACGACTTTTACTATGGGACCAACGCTGAAAACGCGAAAAAAAAATCTGCTGTTTCATACATTTTGTTGAGATAAGTGAACATAAATGTATGGAACAGCTGACTTTTTTTTGCGATTTCAGTATTGGTCCCATAGTGAAAGTTGTTTGTAATGATGAGTACAATTACCCCTTAAAATATTTCCACTGTCTAACCTGCCACCCTGTATATGTAAAGAGGTAAAATATTTGTTGCTTTTTCAAGTTTTCCTTTTCAGCCAAGTTGGAGTTTTGTTATAAAATTGTACCAATGAATATAATAAATATCTGGATCCTACATCGCTCTAGTTTATATTAATTTTAAATAATAACTGACATTAATAATTTAATGTTATATGTTATGTAAATAATAACTGACATTAATAATTTAATGTTATATGTTATGTAAATAATAACTGACATTAATAATAATTTAATTAAAATTTAAATTAATAAAATAAATGACAATAATATTTGACATTTAATATTCATTGATATAATTCTATAATTTGTAACTAATCATGTTTAAAAGGGATTATTTTCAAGAGACAAAGAAATACTCCAGATAAAATATGACAAAAAAAAGTTAGAACTGTTGTGCGTATTGTTGAAGAGATCAATTATTGTAAAATCAAATATTGAGTTTAATTGCTAAAAAGGAATATTTTTTTTTGTTTTAAAAGTTAAGTATACAAAAATATTCCTTGCTAGCGATAATTTTAATTTTTAAGAAGTCTGTCGCATTTTATTCTCGTCTTTCGCTCGCACAGAACCATACTACTATGAATCTTAAATGGACAGGTGCATTATTTTAAATGTAAACAGGTAAATATCTTTTGGTAAATAAATTCAGCTCAATAATTATTATGATTTGTTTTTGAGATTCAGAGTTCAATTTATGTATTATTTTGTTATGTAATTTGTGTTTAGTATTAGTTTATTATTATATTGTTAATATTCTTAAAAATGTGGTTCTGTGTGAGCGGTAGCGGTGAAAAAATGCGACAGCCCTTTTAAGAATAGAATTTATTCAGTGGTCGTACTGTGAAATCTTAAAACCATCATTGCTGTGTTGTGAAAAATCGCGTATGTTATAGTTTTATCTTTATCTGAGAACGGAGCCGAGATGGTAGTAAGACAGCACGGCCTCAATACTGCTACAGCAGTTGTGTAAGAATGGTCTCATAGTGACATCATAACTGTCAAAATCTAAATCAAAACCTTTGGTTATTGGCTAAGGTCGCCAATTCGGAGGAGCGGTGCTTGCAGTGTGCAGCGTGGCGTTTAATGGAACTGCTCATGTAACACCACGCCGCACGCTTCAAGCCTGCTGCTTCGAATTTGCGGCCTTAGAGTAAGGCTATCTCTTTGGTCATTGGTCAAAATCAACAACAACGATGTCATTATGAGAGCATTCTGACACGATTATGACAATAGCAGTAGCAGTGTGGCCTCGGGCGGGTGCCGGCGGCAGTGCGGGGGGGCGGTACCTGCGGCGGCGGCGCGGGGCGCGGCGGCGCGGGGCGCGGCGGCGGCGTGCGCGCGCGCTTGGGCGGCAGCGCCGGCGTGGGCGTGCGCCGCGTGGGCGTGCGCCGCACGGGCGCGTGCAGCACCGCGAACGGGTCCTCCTCCCGGGGGCCCTGCCCACACATGTCACCGAACACGTCAGTTCACGATTCTCCATAGGCACCCGTATTAATAGCGAAAAACACATGCGGGATTTTAACGCAGTCAATAAACTGCTGATTCAATTCCTGCACGTAACAACCATTTATATGTTCATCACATAGTCATTTCGAGTCGGACATAAACGCATCCAATAAAATATAGGAAAAATCTAATGAATTTCTAAAAAAAAAACAAGTATTTTAAATGTCCTCTCTACGTAAATTCATTTGAATGATTAATGACATGCAAAGAAATTTAGTAACCTAATAACAATTGATGAAACAACAACATAAAACTTAAAAAAAAACTTTATTATACACAATAGATAATACAATTAATTCATAAAGAATCATGTGGGGAGCCTAACATATAACAGGGATTTGAAGGACATCTGTCCTAAAACTCTAATCAAACACACAGGAAGGAAAAATAAATAAATAAAATATATAAAAATACATAAATACAAATAAACATAAAATATTAAATATATTATTACGACATGCGTGGATAACACATAGACATAATAAATTATACATGATACAATTTTTTTACCAACTAAATAAAATTAAAAAAAATACTTGTATCAATTTTAAAAGTGTGCAGTTGTTACATAAAACATAAGTAATTTTGTAAGAAAACACAATATAATCCTACAGCTATTACGTAAAGAGTGTGGTAGAGAAAAACAGCGATAAAATATGACTCACGTCTTCGTTGGCCTTAGCCGTGTCCTGCGCAGTGAACGCGTCGCCGGCGAACGGGTCCGCGTTCGACGCGAACGGGTCCGTACCGAAACCGTCCTGCAACACAAACAACGCAACCATAGCGTTTTCAAACTTATAGACATCAGTGGCGGATGCAGGAATTATTGGGGGATTGGGGGGGGGGGGGACTCAGAGCCCATTACCTAGATGAGGTTTGGGGGGGGATAAAAGGTAAAAATCAAAACACGATCTATTCTCGATTCTAAAAACTGCCAGAACTTAAGATTTTGGGGGGGCCCCCTAGCCCCTTCTGGATCCGCCAATGATAGTTATGTTATGTATTTTAATCAGTGCCATAACTAGGGCGGTGCCAGCGGTGCCCAGACACAGGGCGCAGACCCTGGAGAGACGCAGAAATAACCAGACTAGAACCAAGTTTGAGGTCATGCATGGTAGTCAGTACAAGAGCAATTTTTGTTTGTTGGATAAGGATCAGAACTCAAGATTCGTACCGGGTACTGTATGTTTACAAGTAGTCGATGTGCAGCAGTTTATGAGCGAGGCCTGTGTAAGGTCTAGGTGTATGTCCAACAGTGTGCGTGAGTGCGGTGCGTACCTGCGTCGGTTGCGGGGTGCGTGCGGGCGCGAAGGGGTCGTGCGCGGGCAGTGCGGAGTGTGCGTGAGTGCGGTGCGTACCTGCGTCGGTTGCGGGGTGCGTGCGGGCGCGAAGGGGTCGTGCGCGGGCAGGGCGGAGTGTGCGTGAGTGCGGTGCGTACCTGCGTCGGTTGCGGGGTGCGTGCGGGCGCGAAGGGGTCGTGCGCGGGCAGGGCGGAGTGGCCGCCGGACTCCGTGAAGGGATCGGACTCGAACCCCGCGCCCATCGCGAACCCGTTGCTTTTCGCGAACGACTCGTCTTCCTGGATTGCACACAAACACAATATTTAATACATGTTTTGATACCTTACATACAGGGTAAAATTACAACCAGTGCGTATATTTTAGGAGGTGAAAGTACTCATGAATAAGATCAACTTTTATTATGGGACCGACACTGTAAATGAAAAAAAAAAAAATTAATAAAAGGTTTTAACTTTGCCCTGTATATACAAATTAAAAAAATTAGCTATATTTACTTTTAGATAAAGGTTAAAAATGTGATGTAGTCACAAAATATCACAGCGCATCGCCGCTAAACGATGACACATTAAAGACACAACATAACTATTTGTATGAATATTACGTTATAGTACATTATGGTACAAGTGTGTAATGTTGGTGATTACCGCTGAGGCGCCATTGAGTCCGTCTTAAGGGAGCCGAAGACGGTAATCATCAATACACACGTGTATCATACGACGTTTTTCAACACACTTGTGAATAAAATAATACTCGCGCGCCGGAGGAGCCATTTTAAGAGCAAGTGTGTTGAAAAAACTTTTTCAACACACTTGCTCATAAATGGCTCTTATTTGACACCTGTAATCAAACTGTGACTTTTTCATTGCTATTACTCACTAGTGAGTTATGGACTGGGCGCGCGCGCGCTTTTCCTCCGGCGCGCGAGTATTATATTATTCACAAGTGTGTTGAAAAACTATACTATACTGGTTTACTTCGTGGTCCCAGGACGACTGAACTAAGAGGCGTAAGGACAGCTAATTTATACAAGATTTATTTTTTAATCGATACTATTCGAATTATATTCGTTTCGATGCCAACAATAATCGCTCACGGTGTCTTGATGTTTTCTAAAAATAATCAAGTCCCAAACATCACACCGCATTGCAAACATCAAGTCATCAAGACACCGTGACACCGCGACCTCGCGCGTTTAAAAATGTGACGTATGTGAATGGAATTAAGTTAAATTTATATTGCATTGGATGCTTTGACATTGACTGCGGACCGGCGACACGCGTCTGGTAGAAAAATATAGTAGACAACATTTCTATTGACTTATCTATCTATACTATTATAAAATTGTAAAATAGCCGCGTCTGTACATTGAAGATATTCCAGAAAAAAGTATTGGGATAGGGTACTGGGACGTAACCATACCTAAAAATACTTTTTTTAGAATTTTTGTCTGTCTGTTTGTGCGCAAATCATGCGAAAAGTACTGAACGGATTTTGGTTTACACAGTTCGATAGCTTGGGGTCCAACTTAAAATCTAAGCCACGTTTCATCTAATTCTGATGGGAGGAACCAGAGATACAGCTTGACCTCTTGGTACTACTAGCCAGCCTATATTACGGAGGTCATTTAAACTGGTCATTCCACGCGGACGAAGTCGCGGGCAAAAGTCTAGTACTATTATAAAATTGTAAAAAAGCCGTGTCTGTACATTGAAGATATTCTAGAAATAACAGTCGGGATAGGGTACTGGGACGTAACCATGCCCGAAATTATTATTTTTTTTATTTTTGTCTATTTGTCTGTTTGTGCGCGCATCACGCAAAGTGCTGAACGGATTTTGATATGGTTTTCACAGTTCGATAGCTTTGGGTCCAACTTAAAATATAAGCCACGTTTCATCTAATTCCGGCGGATAAACCTGAGATGCAGCTTGACCTCTTGGTAGTACTAGCCACCCTACACTGCGGAGGTCATTCAAACTGGTCATTTCATTGTAGTCCACGCGGACGGAGTCGCGGGCAAAAGTCTAGCAGCCTTACCACAAAAAATATAGACACGCGTTAAACGCGACTGCTACCAACAATAATACACACTTGTTTTAGACAAGTTAGTGCTAAAACAAGTGCGTATTATTTTTGGTAGCATTCGCGTTTAACGCGTGTCTATCTTTTTTGTGGTACGGCTCAAGTCCTTACTAATATTATAAATGTGAAAGTAACTCTGTCTGTCTGTCTGTGTGTTACGCAATCACGTCTAAACTACTGAATCGATTCAAATGAAATTTGGTACAGAGATAATCTGGAGCCTGAGAAAGGACATAGGCTACTTTTTAATGAGAAAAAAGCGCTGTAAAGGGTTGAGATAGGGCATGAAAGTTTGTATGGAAATTACGTCATTTTTAAAACTAGAAGCTTGAAACTTATTTTTGAGGTTTGGGGTGTAGGGTAGGCGTAGGGTATGTGTGGGGTAGATGTAGGGTAGGCGTAGGGTAGGCGTAGTTTAGCCGTAGGGTAGGTGTAGGGTAGGCGTAGTTTAGCCGTAGGGTAGGTGTAGGGTAGGTGTAGGGTAGGTGTAGGGTAGGTGTAGGGTAGGTGTAGGGTAGGTGTAGGGTAGGTGTAGGGTAGGTGTAGGGTAGGTGTAGGGTAGGTGTAGGGTAGGTGTAGGGTAGGTGTAGGGTAGGTGTAGGGTAGGTGTAGGGTAGGTGTAGGGTAGGTGTAGGGTAGGTGTAGGGTAGGTGTAGGGTAGGTGTAGGGTAGGTGTAGGGTAGGTGTAGGGTAGGTGTAGGGTAGGTGTAGGGTAGGTGTAGGGTAGGTGTAGGGTAGGTGTAGGGTAGGTGTAGGGTAGGTGTAGGGTAGGTGTAGGGTAGGTGTAGGGTAGGTGTAGGGTAGGTGTAGGGTAGGTGTAGGGTAGGTGTAGGGTAGGTGTAGGGTAGGTGTAGGGTAGGTGTAGGGTAGGTGTAGGGTAGGTGTAGGGTAGGTGTAGGGTAGGGTAGGTGTAGGGTAGGTGTAGGGTAGGTGTAGGGTAGGTGTAGGGTAGGTGTAGGGTAGGTGTAGGGTAGGTGTAGGGTAGGTGTAGGGTAGGCATAGGGTAGGGTAGGTGTAGGGTAGGTGTAGGGTAGGGTAGGTGTAGGGTAGGTGTAGGGTAGGTGTAGGGTAGGTGTAGGGTAGGTGTAGGGTAGGTGTAGGGTAGGTGTAGGGTAGGTGTAGGGTAGGTGTAGGGTAGGTGTAGGGTAGGTGTAGGGTAGGTGTAGGGTAGGTGTAGGGTAGGTGTAGGGTAGGTGTAGGGTAGGTGTAGGGTAGGTGTAGGGTAGGGTAGGTGTAGGGTAGGTGTAGGGTAGGTGTAGGGTAGGTGTAGGGTAGGTGTAGGGTAGGGTAGGTGTAGGGTAGGGTAGGTGTAGGGTAGGTGTAGGGTAGGTGTAGGGTAGGTGTAGGGTAGGTGTAGGGTAGGTGTAGGGTAGGTGTAGGGTAGGCGTAGGGTAGGCGTAGGGTAGGTGTAGGGTAGGGTAGGGTAGGTGTAGGGTAGGTGTGGGGTAGGTGTAGGGTAGGTGTAGGGTAGGGTAGGGTAGGGTAGGTGTAGGGTAGGTGTAGGGTAGGCGTAGGGTAGGGTAGGTGTAGGGTAGGTGTAGGGTAGGGTAGGTGTAGGGTAGGTGTAGGGTAGGTGTAGGGTAGGTGTAGGGTAGGCATAGGGTAGGGTAGGTGTAGGGTAGGTGTAGGGTAGGCATAGGGTAGGGTAGGTGTAGGGTAGGTGTAGGGTAGGTGTAGGGTAGGTGTAGGGTAGGTGTAGGGTATGTGTAGGGTAGGGTAGGTGTAGGGTAGGTGTAGGATAGGTGTAGGGTAGGTGTAGGGTAGGAGTAGGGTAGGTGTAGGGTAGGGTAGGTGTAGGGTAGGTGTAGGGTAGGTGTAGGGTAGGTGTAGGGTACGTGTAGGGTAGGCGTAGGGTAGGGTAGGTGTAGGGTAGGTGTAGGGTAGGTGTAGGGTAGGTGTAGGGTAGGTGTAGGGTAGGTGTAGGGTAGGTGTAGGGTAGGTGTAGGGTAGGTGTAGGGTAGGCATAGGGTAGGGTAGGTGTAGGGTAGGTGTAGGGTAGGGTAGGTGTAGGGTAGGTGTAGGGTAGGTGTAGGGTAGGTGTAGGGTAGGTGTAGGGTAGGTGTAGGGTAGGTGTAGGGTAGGGTAGGTGTAGGGTAGGTGTAGGGTAGGTGTAGGGTAGGTGTAGGGTAGGTGTAGGGTAGGTGTAGGGCAGGGTAGGTGTAGGGTAGGGTAGGTGTAGGGTAGGTGTAGGGTAGGTGTAGGGTAGGTGTAGGGTAGGTGTAGGGTAGGTGTAGGGTAGGTGTAGGGTAGGTGTAGGGTAGGCGTAGGGTAGGCGTAGGGTAGGTGTAGGGTAGGGTAGGGTAGGTGTAGGGTAGGTGTGGGGTAGGTGTAGGGTAGGTGTAGGGTAGGGTAGGGTAGGGTAGGTGTAGGGTAGGTGTAGGGTAGGCGTAGGGTAGGGTAGGTGTAGGGTAGGTGTAGGGTAGGGTAGGTGTAGGGTAGGTGTAGGGTAGGTGTAGGGTAGGTGTAGGGTAGGTGTAGGGTAGGTGTAGGGTAGGCATAGGGTAGGGTAGGTGTAGGGTAGGTGTAGGGTAGGCATAGGGTAGGGTAGGTGTAGGGTAGGTGTAGGGTAGGTGTAGGGTAGGTGTAGGGTAGGTGTAGGGTAGGTGTAGGGTAGGTGTAGGGTAGGTGTAGGGTAGGGTAGGTGTAGGGTAGGTGTAGGATAGGTGTAGGGTAGGTGTAGGGTAGGAGTAGGGTAGGTGTAGGGTAGGGTAGGTGTAGGGTAGGTGTAGGGTAGGTGTAGGGTAGGTGTAGGGTACGTGTAGGGTAGGCGTAGGGTAGGGTAGGTGTAGGGTAGGTGTAGGGTAGGTGTAGGGTAGGTGTAGGGTAGGTGTAGGGTAGGTGTAGGGTAGGTGTAGGGTAGGTGTAGGGTACGTGTAGGGTAGGCGTAGGGTAGGGTAGGTGTAGGGTAGGTGTAGGGTAGGTGTAGGGTAGGTGTAGGGTAGGTGTAGGGTAGGGTAGGTGTAGGGTAGGTGTAGGGTAATAGGTGTAGGGTAGGTGTAGGATAGGTGTAGGGTAGGTGTAGGATAGGCGTAGGGTAGGGTAGGTGTAGGGTAGGTGTAGGGTAGGTGTAGGGTAGGTGTAGGGTAGGTGTAGGGTAGGGTAGGTGTAGGGTAGGTGTAGGGTAGGTGTAGGGTAGGCGTAGGGTAGGGTAGGTGTAGGGTAGGTGTAGGGTAGGTGTAGGGTAGAGTAGGTGTAGGGTAGGTGTAGGGTAGGTGTAGGGTAGGTGTAGGGTAGGTGTAGGGTAGGTGTAGGGTAGGTGTAGGGTAGGTGTAGGGTAGGTGTAGGGTAGGTGTAGGGTGGTAGGTGTAGGGTAGGTGTAGGGTAGGTGTAGGGTAGGTGTAGGGTAGGGTAGGTGTAGGGTAGGTGTAGGGTAGGTGTAGGGTAGGTGTAGGGTAGGTGTAGGGTAGGTGTAGGGTAGGTGTAGGGTAGGTGTAGGGTAGGTGTAGGGTAGGTGTAGGGTAGGTGTAGGGTAGGTGTAGGGTAGGGTAGGTGTAGGGTAGGTGTAGGGTAGGTGTAAGGTAGGTGTAGGGTAGGGTAGGTGTAGGGTAGGTGTAGGGTAGGTGTAGGGTAGGCGTAGGGTAGGGTAGGTTTAGGGTAGGTGTAGGGTAGGTGTAGGGTAGGGTAGGTGTAGGGTAGGTGTAGGGTAGGGTAGGTGTAGGGTAGGTGTACTAAAGTTGTAGTAAAAGCCCGGGCGGGAGGCTAGTGGTTAACACTGGTGCGGCGTGTACGTACGAGCGCGTCGCTGGGCGTGGCGCCGCGGACGGCGCGCTGCAGGTGCTCGGCGGAGTGCTGCGGCTGCAGCTGCAGCGCGCCGGCCGCCGCGGGGCCCGCTCCGGCTAACGCCTCGGCCGCCGAGCTGATGAGCCGGTACTGCTCCTCCAGGTGGGAGATTTTTATGTTCGCCTGCAAAATGACACAGAAATACCATAATACTGTCTTAGGTTTTCGCGATTATTATACATTATAATAAAACAAGTTTAAACGGATTAAATCGCGTATATTACAGACTTTTACAGATTTTTTTCCTAACGTTTCGAACACTTTGCAGCGTTCGTGGTCGCAGGACGACTGAGCTGGTAGGCGTCATGACAGCTAATTTATACAAAAAATATTTTCAATGTACCCGCACAAGATTTATTTTTTAATATCAATAATCACTCACAGTCTGCAAAAATGTGTAATATACGCGATTTAATCCGTTTAAACTTGTTTTATTACAGAAATACCACTTTAAACTCGTAATAACGTCGTAAGTGCATACAACGTGAAATTTTTGTGGTTGTTTTCCCGTGGCACAACGATTTGCCCTAAGTAGTACTATCGAATCATAGGGTTAAATTTTAATAATTATTAAAAAAAAAATATTTTTTTTCAATAACCACATTTTTAAAAGGGGCTAAAAAGTGTAAAATAATTTTTAATGAAATGAAAAATGTAGGACGCATAATTGTAAGATGCACCCCACGTTTTTTATTTCATTAGAAATTGTTTTATACTTTTTAGACCGTTTTAAAAGCGGGGAATTTGAAAAAAATTTTTTTTTTTTCTGGTAATTCTTAAAATTTAACTCTGTTTCGATAGTACTACTGAGGGCAAATCGTTCTGCTGCGGGAAAACAACCACTAAAATTTCATGTTGTATATTGCTCGTCTCCTTTTTATGTTCGCCTGTAAAATAACACAGGAATTCTACTTTAAACTTATAATAGGAACACATACATGTATTGTTCATCTCGTCCACAGGTATATCCGATAAGGTTTGCCGATATCACAAGGAATATCAATCATAACAACATTGTTGCCCAGTGAATATAACGCTGGAAGTCTACTGAAAATCAATAGGTACGGTAGCTATAATTAATGCAACATATTGGTTTTGTCACAATTCATTTTCAGACAAAGGTTTTAACTTATGAATCAATCACATCTCTATTGTCTTCTTAATTTTACATATTTACTTTAAAAAAAAAAACAAAATTTATTGCACTTAAGAAACCGCATCAACTCATAATGACAACCGGACGCAAAATCTCCACTTCTCATAATGACAACCGGACGCTCTCCACTTCTCATAATGACAACCGGACGCAAAATCTCCACTTCTCATAATGACAACCGGACGCTCTCCACTTCTCATAATGACAACCGGACGCAAAATCTCCACTTCTCATAATGACAACCGGACGCAAAATCTCCACTTCTCATAATGACAACCGGACGCAAAATCTCCACTTCTCATAATGACAACCGGACGCAAAATCTCCACTTCTCATAATGACAACCGGACGCTCTCCACTTCTCATAATGATAACCGGACGCAAAATCTCCACTTCTCACAATGACAAACGGACGCAAAATCTCCACTTCTCATAATGACAACTTCACGTAAACATGCAGTCCTCTAAGGCGCAAGTTCACCGATAAGATAACAGTCGGATATTATTGAAAACGGCCGTTTAACATGACTTGTTGTATAGAAAAACATATGATAAACAGCAGTTTTCAATTTAACGGACTGTTAACTTGTCGGTGAACTTGGCCCTAAATGTTGACATGTATTAAACTTCGGTGAAACCAGCATCAGCCCGTACCAGTGTCTCCAACTCTCCATATGTCTATCGAGAGTTACCGTGTTGCAAGGGTAAAATTACGGTGTTTCTAGACAACATTACGGTGGATCAGCTTTTTAGTGTACCGTGTAAATAACCGTGTACTTTTTCAAAGGAAAACAACGGTAAATGCACATCGGTAATTACCGTGTATATGGAGACACTGGTCCGTACAAACTAGTCATATTCCGGATATCCGTATCCGTAACCGCGTATATGCGCAGAAAAAAAAATCTGTATCCGTACCTGTTACGTTTTTTACGGATATTTTACCACACGAAATAATTCCAAATTGCACTACTAAACTTCTTCTAGACATTTTTTTAAATTGTACAACAAACACAAACGTTATCTATGCTGCCCAGTGTCATACCATACTAAACTTTCAACCTGTGGGTCGCAACCCCCAGGGGGGTCGCAAGGACTTAATCGGGGGGTCGCGATCGCAAGCCAGGTAAAACTAAAAAACATAGGTTGTAGGACTTACAGTAAAATAAAAAATATAGCGATTTCAATGAGAAGGCTGTGCCTGTTTATTTTTAACCTTTTCCGCGACTTCTTCGCGGCAAAGAATAATCGCCGACTGAAGAGCGCCCGCGACTATCTTGCACAGTGCACTTGATTTCTCGATCAGTAGGTTAGTATAGTATAGTTTCAAAAATAAGAAAATGAAATACTTAATAATTATGTGTGTCACCTTTCACGTCACTGACATTGTTTTATTATCTGATCTTGAGGGGTCGCCAAAATATTTTAACTTGCAAAGGGGTCGCGCATTCAAAAAGGTTGAAAAACACTGCACTAAACTATAAACAAAACTAAACAAAGACCCGCGCAACCCAAGTCGAAACATGTTTTGTCACGCAAAGCGTCAAGTGGCGTCCGACACCGATTGAGTGGGAAAGTTAAGATCCGTATCCGTATCCGCGGATCTTGACGCCAATTATCCGTATCCGAATCCGTATCCGCGGATCTACATTTTGAATGATCCGGCACATCACTAATACGGCCGGCCGGCCACCTCGGCCTCCGCGTCGTACAGTACACACACCTGGCTGACGGCGAGCACGGTGCGGCGCAGCTGCGCGGTGACGGCCTCGGCCTCGGCCTCGGCGTCGGCCACGTCGGCCTGCAGCGCGCGCTCCTTCTGCTTCAGCGTGAGCGCGGCGGCCCGCCGGCCGGCCACCTCGGCCTCCGTCTCGGCCGCCGCCGCCTCCTGCGCCGACACCTGCGAGCGGAGCTTCTCCACCTGCAAGTGGCGTGGGGAACTATCACTGTTTGTTCATAACTATCTGAGCCGCCCTGACTTCGCACGACTAAAGTTCAAGTATTAAATAAGTGTATTTTTTATATAAACAAGTGAAATACATTAGCATTACCTGTGCTTTGAGATCGTTTAACCTCTTTTGTGCTTCACCTTTTTGGTTTTCTAACTGTTTCAGGGTCGCCGTCAACGTATCCAGCTCGCTCTAAAAACAATACAAGTACTATTACTAAACATTGTTTTTGTATCACAATTCAAAACCCCTTAATTCACTGAATACCGCTTTAGAGCCCAATTTAATAGATCTACCAGGAGACGACATCATCTCCAGAGACAGTGCCGCATTAGACTTTGTGACCATCTTCAGTACATAATGGCGTATCCGGGGGCCTAGGGGGCCCAAGCTCCCCCACCCGATTTTAAGTTTTGACAAATTATAGAATAGGTTAGTAAGTTGGTGTTTTGATTTTTATCTCTTCAGCTCCCTAAAAAAAATCATATCTACTGAGCCAAAATAATACCCCCAAAATAATTCCTGGATCCGCCACTGTCAGTACAGAAGGAGCTGAAACGATGGGATCTTCAGTCCACTCCTCAGCTATGCCTTTGGCAAGTCTTAGGTGAGTTCACGGTCGTTTCCCCAGCCCCCTCGCGGTGCATAGCTTACCTGCAAGCCGTCCGCCTCCCCCGTCTTGACGGTGAGGTCCCGCTGCTTGGCGGCGAGCTCGGCCTCCAGGGCCAGTCGCTCGCGGGCCAGCGCGTCCACCTCGCGCGCTATCGCTTCCATCTCCGGTGTGGGCTGCGGCCCTAACGATAATACTGGTTCCGACTTCTGGAAAGAAGAGATGAAAATGTTTTGTTATATTTTTGTCTTTATATTTTTTTTTTAAGTTATGGCTTTCAAAAGTTGCAGTCGGTTTCAACACCTCTGAATTTATTTGGCAAATAATTTCATACAAACTCTGTTAATTTTTTTTATGTATCTGGTAGATAATGCCTCTCCGGAGTGTAAAACTGGCCTTAATTAATATTAATGATTAGCACTTTATCATTATAACATAGAGAATCGATCAGTTTTGAAGAAAAATAACCCTTCCTTTTGGCGTTGCCGAAGTCGGGTAAAAAATGACGATCTAACAAACCGTAGTGTTTTGAAATGAGAACAGATTTGAACAGAACAATTTTAAAACTGCAAATTCTAGAAGACAATCAAAACAAACGAACTGCCGTGTCAAGAAAAGTAATATTCAAAAATGGCAGACATAAACAATTTGGTTATTTTGGTTTTGATGATAATAAATTGTACTGGAATCGAGTTGAACCATCGTGTTCATAAGAGAGTAGAAGCACTTAACAATAAAAGTAGAGAAATGTATGGATTTCGAAAAGATAGTGATAAGGAGTTTGACATAAATAAGCTTATGTATCCAAGTGAGTATAGAACATTCCTGACTAATATTAGTTCTTTTAAATATTCGAACTTATAAACGATTTACAACAAAAATAGTTGTAGATTCTATTGTCTTTTTATTGCATTGACTACATAAACTTACAACAGGAGTGAGTATTCTTATACTCACCCCTGTAAGTTTAGTAACTAGTTTTCATTTTAGACTTTAACAGCCATTAGTCATGAAATAAGCAGACCTAAAGTTTTTTTTTTAACTTTTGTGCTGAAAAAACTCTCTTATAAAAACATTACTCTCCTTCTGCGGCACCTGGATAAAAGGAAGTATAGTTCAGATTAATTGGTCCAAACTTGTATCATCTTCAGGAGGAGACAAGCGCAAGCTATCGGAGCTATCTCAAGCGTGGCGCGACTACTACGCATGCTCGGCGCGACTGCTCGTCACGGCGACTCCCGCGCGACTGCTGCCCAATGTGATGCTGATGGTGTTCCAGGGCGCGGCGGCCAGGCTGCCGTGCGCCCTGTGCGCGGAGCCCGGCTCGGACCAGCTGACGTGGTTATACTCGAAGGTAAGAGGAATGGACTACATTCAGCTTAAAGATGTTATGCCAAAAGGACAAAGACTTCGAATTAGTTATTTTCTAAACTTGGTTCATAACTTATGAACCAACTTTAATTCTTGTTTTTAATGTTGAAATTATGAAAATTCAACTTTAAATAGATCATCTTTAGACTATCAAACTCAAATCTCGGAGCAAATGATCAGCTTTTTTGACATTTGTTTTACACGAGATTCAACAATGAGTAATTTTGGGACTGTCTTTTTTACCTTGACATTACAAAATAACTAAATAACTTTAGTTAAAGAATGCCAAGTTTTGTGCTGACACTTTATTTCGCGTATAACCAAATATTCGCGTTATTTGTCTAATACAAAATATACCCTATTTCGATTGGAATAAAGTTTATTTTGTATTAGCGAAATAACGCGAATATTTGGTCAAAAGCGCCAAGCGAAGTGCCGTCTTTATACTAATTGATTTGACTCAAACTGACATTCTATATTAGTCCACAGAAGGCGAGGACTATTCCGAAATAGAAGGTTACGACCGCCTGACGATGGAACGCGGCACCATGACCATATACAACGTGATGCCGGACGACGAGGGCGTGTTCCAGTGCAAGATAGGCGCCGGGAGCGGCGGGCTGGTCATCCTCGAGGTCGTGGACCACGAGCCGTATACTGTCGTTAGTCAACGTTTTATAGTATCGTTGTATGATATCCTCTATGAGCGTGGTGGGCATTCCGCACGTGGCATAGCTAGTCCGAAATGGGCCCTGTATCAAAATTTGTTGGGAGGCCCTTTGGCGGTTTGCCCTACCTCTTCTCTGGTGTTATAGAACCACCAAAAAGAAACGGAAACCATGACATTGCAGCATGGACCCATTATGTGACTATTACCCAGAAACACAGGGTCCCAACTGCCATGTTTTTCAAAAAGCCTAGAGAAAAGTCCGCGATGAAATAACAGCGAGTAGCTAAGAGGCAATAGGCTGACTTGATTAATTAAGTCCCAAGTTCACCGACAAGATAACAGTCCGATAAATTGAAAACGGCCGTTTAACATGAGTTTTTTTTATAGAAAAAGATAGCTAAACGGCCGTTTTCAATTTATCGGACTGTTATCTTGTCGGTGAACTTGGCCCTAAGTCACAGCTAGTTGTAAATCATTCACGAAGAACAATTATATGTATATGGAAATCTGGAAATATTTCGTCAGGTAAAACCACCAGCATCCCGAGGCCCTCACGCCGTTGCTCCAGAGATGTACCAGGGTATAATATTATTTAGCCAGTGGACACCCTGGAGCGAGTGCAGCGTGTGCGGCAAGGTCGGCAGGCGGCGCCGATACGGAGTGTGTTACGTCAACCTGGACCTAAACTTAGTAAGTAAACGATTATGGCTTTGGCCATGGCTACATAACGAACAATGGCAGTGGATATCCAATAAGTTGAAAATGGAGTCAAAGTGCTGACGTCACAGAATCCTAAATCGCGCAAGCAAAATTTGTCAAAGAAGTTGGTTGGTTAGGCGCTCTTCCCCTTTAATCGAAGGAACCACAAAATTATTAACAGGAAATATTGTAGGGGACACTATTATGGTCCATTTCAATAGAACTTGTAAACTATGTAAACAAAGTTTCTATACAATTATTCATCAAATTTTAACAGTTGGCCGTCAGTATGGCCAACTGTTAAAATTTGATGAATAATTGTATAGAAACTTTGTTTACATAGTTTACAAGTTCTATTGAAATGGACCCTACCTACTTTATATTAATATTAACATATACATATTGTACGGGATCGCCCGAACTCCGCAATGAAACACGTAGTAAAGATACTCTAATTTATTGGAGGCAGACGAGGAGGTTGAACAATACTGGAGTATAGACTGTCTTATACACTATTCTTCAGAACTGCACTTGTACTAGTATTTCGCTAAGGCACTTCGATCTTCACTGTTTGAGCTCTGAACTAAATCTGTCCGGTGGCCGGCGCGCGCGGTCCTTTTATACTCGCCGGCAAACATAAAAGATAATTCCAGAGAATGCAAGTAGTTACTAGTAGGTACGTACCTACCTACTCGCGAAATTCTCAGAAAAGTACCTACACAATATTATAAAGAGTAGGTACTTATAGGTACTTACGGCGCCCGACGCCGGGTCATTGTACTTAGCGATAGGTATGTTTACATTCCAGACGTTCTTTTTAAATACCTACAATCGCTCATACCGCCTAGAATGTCCCCGTGCGTCGTTTACTTTTCTATAAAGAAAGTACTAGATTTTCTACCACATATCTGGAATGATCTTTATCGTCCCGTTGGATTACGTCGTGCACATTCTCCCGCCGTCGCCACACTGCGATCCTATTGGTAGCACGACGATTTTCTTGGTCGGTCTCCGAGACGCGTGGCCATTGCTCATCTTCGTGTCCACTTCTTGGACTTTTCTGTCGGCACCTGCGTGGTTTTTTGACGCGTTACTGTCGCAGATGACAACTAGGTCACCGTCTTTGGGTGACGTTCCAGAACCGCAAGGCTCCCGCCGGTATTGTGGCGTGCTAGAGCCGCAAGACTTCTATTTGTGTGGCGTGCCAGAGCCGCAAGGCTCCCGCCGGTATTGCAGTGGGGGTGGCTCTTTGATCCGTGCGCGTTTTCTCTGTTGACGCGCTGTAATGTCGCCTTCGTTGAAGCGTCCAGGTGGCGGGATGCGGAAGGACCTTTGTTTCTTCGGGGTGACAGAGACATGGGTGAGAGGTCGTGACTTTACTGTGTCTTCGACCTCGGCTACTATCGTCACCGGTACCTCGTCGCTAGGATACGTCTCGATCATAGGCAGGAGATCTTGACTGCTGATGATTTGCTGCGAAGCGTGACACATTTTCCAGTCTTCTTTTGTGTCATACTTGACGGTATTTCCTTTCTTGCCTGTTGTCCAGACTTTTCCCGTGACCAGCTTGTTTGATACTGGAAGGTTCTCCCGCCGGTTACCTCTTCTGGAGAAACGCTGAGTTTCTATGTCTTTTTTCCTTACTTTTCTTCGTGTGTGCATTTCTTTGTCATTCATGCACGCATCGGCCACACCAGTCTTGGCTGGAATATCGTGCACAAGTATTGGTGGTTTATGTGGTTTTGCTTGATTGATGACTGGAAAGTATGGTAGGTACCACGTTTTCCCTTCTGGCGCAGGGGTAGGTGCAGGTTTTGCATATCCTGACTTGAACAGATTTTTCACTCCTTTTTCATTGTTCTGTTTCAAGTCTCCGCCTTTATTCAGCTTCTTCTGTGAAGCACATAAATACCTTTCTGCTTCTTTGCAACCATTCGGTATCTGGAAGTTGTCTTTCCCCAGCGGTCCGGTCACATATCTCCCGTCCGGTAGCCTCTTACTGGTCTCTTCTGGTATTTGTACGACTCGTTGTTCTGGGACTTGTTCCGGTCGTCTTGGTCCGATGCACAGAGATTCAAGTTTGCAGCGATCCTTAATTTGATCTTCTATTGATGGCTCTTCTTGAATCTTCTGCAACGTGCCGCAGAAGGTGACCGTAGTAGTCAGCGATGTGTGACAGCCATGAAGTACCCAGCCGAGTTGTGTGTACGAGGCGACTGGCTGATTGCGATGACCGGTGCGTAGCTTCCTTGATACTATAAGGTGCCAGTTATCTTGACCAATCAACACCTTAGGCGAAGCGCGTTCATACATTATCTCGTCTTTGATGTCAACGGGGTGCTCGCAGTCCGCCAGGTGTCGTTCGTAGATTGTTTCTGGCATAAAGTTCAGCCTGTCTACAGTACGCGCGTCTTTTAATTCGTACTCTTCTTTTGCGTACTTTCCTCTAATTCGAAGACTGATAACTTTGCTATTTTCTTGTTTCATCTCTGAACCCACGCCTTGGATCCTCATAGGATTTGCGGGTCCGTCTGCACCGATGACGTCTGCTATAGATGCGTCCACTAAGGTGACCGTACTCCCTTCATCTAACAGTGCATATGTTTCAATGCTACTGAGCGGTCCCCGTAATACTATAGGTGCTATCTTCAAGTAGGCTCGACGTCGATCGCAGGGATTCGCAGCCGATGTTACTTCTACCGATGATGACGTGATTTCCTTTTCCGAGTTGCCTGTAGTGACTGATTCTTTGTCGTGGTGCAGCAGCTTGTGATGCCACATGGTACACCCATTTTTACCACATGGTGACGCCTTGCATAGAAGTCGACGATGTTTGCTTCTGAGACAGCGGTAGCATATATGATTCTTCTTTGCTACTTCCCATCTTGCATTTACGTCGAGCGCGGAGAAACTCTTACAATCAAGAAGCTTGTGTTCTTGCTTGCATACAGGACAGCGATCGTCTGGCACTACCTTCTTGTCTGTGGCGAATGTTCTTTCTATTTTTCTGACTCTTCTTTCTTTGCCTGAGGTATCTTCTATAACTTCTGGCAACGCGTATGCACCGCACTTATCCGCTTCTTTATTTAAGAAGATAGAAATCTTCTTGAGTTCAGGGATATCTTCATTATTCTGGTCGGCGTAGTCATACCATTTGCTCTTCAATATAGGTGTTAGCTTCTCAATAATGAGTCGAGACATCTCAGGACTATACAGATAGTGAGTCTTCTTTAGAGCTTCGACGGTGCCCACTATGTTTGCTATGCGTCCGGCGAAGATACACAAGTCTCTTGGTTCGTCAGTGACCTTCTTGAGTAGCTTTAACTTCTCCATTTCGACGTGGATGAGTGCTTCTGGTCTTCCAAACCTTCTTTCCAGTGCTTCTATGACGGCTTCTGGATCGGGTTGGCTTAGCAGTAAACAGCCAACAGCATCTTTTGCAGTCCCACGTAGGCTTTTGCGTATTCGTGCTACGTTTTCATTCTTCGAAAAATACATGTGTGATTCTTCGAAGGCAGCTTTGTAGCCGAGCCATTCGGTACTGCTACCATTATAAATTGGCAACTCTTGTAAGTACTTGCGTGGCTCTCGGTTGCTTCTGAGGGCTTGTGAGAGCGCGGCGGCCAAGGTAGGTACGTCCATCAACGGCTGGTTAGTCGGCGAGTAATCTTCTTGCTTCTGAGCCTTTTTTGTAGGCTCTTCTGGCTTTTTCTTCTGTATTTCTGATTCTTCTGGAAGTACTTTTTCATGCGGCGGTCGCACTGGTGCCGCTGCGGGTGGTTCTTTCAGCCACGTGTCGATGCGAACTGATGCCAGGTCGTCTTCTAGTTCGTCTTCATAATCCGTGGCATCTTCTTCCACCTGGATGCGTTGAAGCTTCAGTTGTTGCAATTTCGTTTCCGTATCTATTTGAGCTTGTTCCAGTTTCAACTGAGCTTGAGCTTGTAACTGAGCTTGTTCGAGTTTCAACTCGACTTGTATTCGATCTTCTTTAATTTTGACCTCGGCTTGTTTTAGCTTTAACTCGGCAAGCCGTTCTTTCACCTCTAACTCCGCGAGGAGGCTCTTGCGTGAGGTTACAGAGCGGCGCGAACGAGTATCTGACGGTTTAACGGTACGTTGCGAATCGCCTATTCCGGTCGCAGCTTCTTCTGTACCGATTACAGTCCCGGTCGTGGTACTAGACGTGGTACCAGTCGTCGTCGAACGACTATTCCCGCTGCTAGCTC
Organism: Thalpophila matura; assembly: GCA_948465475.1. NCBI lineage: Eukaryota > Metazoa > Arthropoda > Insecta > Lepidoptera > Noctuidae > Thalpophila > Thalpophila matura. The sequence continues at coordinate 16,164,374 of OX419191.1, forward strand.
CTGATCTGCTGGCGGCGGTGTTCGACTCGGTGTTGACAGCCGAACTCCCTCTTGAGGCCTCTACTGCAGCCCCAGGAGCGGCGAGTTCTTCCTGACGACGTCTCACTAATTCTCCATCTCTACTCCGTGTCAGCACCATCTTCTATCGTTGGAAGCAGGGATCCGACTCTGAAGGACCAAAATGTACGGGATCGCCCGAACTCCGCAATGAAACACGTAGTAAAGATACTCTAATTTATTGGAGGCAGACGAGGAGGTTGAACAATACTGGAGTATAGACTGTCTTATACACTATTCTTCAGAACTGCACTTGTACTAGTATTTCGCTAAGGCACTTCGATCTTCACTGTTTGAGCTCTGAACTAAATCTGTCCGGTGGCCGGCGCGCGCGGTCCTTTTATACTCGCCGGCAAACATAAAAGATAATTCCAGAGAATGCAAGTAGTTACTAGTAGGTACGTACCTACCTACTCGCGAAATTCTCAGAAAAGTACCTACACAATATTATAAAGAGTAGGTACTTATAGGTACTTACGGCGCCCGACGCCGGGTCATTGTACTTAGCGATAGGTATGTTTACATTCCAGACGTTCTTTTTAAATACCTACAATCGCTCATACCGCCTAGAATGTCCCCGTGCGTCGTTTACTTTTCTATAAAGAAAGTACTAGATTTTCTACCACATATCTGGAATGATCTTTCTTTACAATTATTGGTTATTATTAACTAGAGTATCGTCCCGTTGGATTACGTCGTGCACACATATAGTGGTCAAAATAAACATTATAGATACCAGTCACCGTGTGAAAAACCTATAAAATTAATCTACAGTGCGTTATTATTTAGAACGCAAACCGGTTCCATTAATAAGACATAAAGATAACCCTGTAACTGGGTGTTTCTGTTACCAAAACTGTTTCCCGCACGCGAAAAAAAAATCAGCTGTTCCATACCTACATTTAAATTTATGTTCACATAACACAACAAAATATATGCAGCAGGTTTTTTTTCGCGATTTCAGGGTTGGTCCTACAGTAAAAGTTATTCATAATGATGAGTTCAATGACCTCTTTTCGGATTTTGAGTGACTAAAATTACACCTTGTACAATCGACTGACCTAAACAATTTTTATTCATTTTTAGATAGCAAACTACGAAGTTGATCCTGTTAAAACGGGGAGTCGTCACAAATTAATTGAGTTGGATGATAAGCTCGTCGAACTGTTTCAAGGTTAGTTGCAAACTATCGTTTACGTCCAAGGATTATGTAATGAACAGTGATCGGAGTAGGTAGAGCTATATCGGGCCAATGACCTCAAACGTACATGTTAATATGGACATGCCCCGATATCCCGGGATTTTTATTTTATCAAGAACTTTTAAAAAAGAAAATCGGATTAGTTAAAGCTTCTTGGATATTCAAAGAAAATTATCTAGAAGTAGATAGGGACACAGACTGTCGCATTTAATGTATGTAGAACAAAATGTCTTTTAGTACATAACTGTTTAATTAATCGCTTACATACCTATAAAAACTGCCCAATGCTACTTTAAAAAATAAAAATAGTCTCACCATTTTTCGCACGCTTCCTTAAATATAATTTAAAAGTAATTAAACCGCCATCGTCAACTACACACGACTTAGTAACTGAATTATACAATCTATAATATTGTTAGTAAATTGTTGCAGTCAAAGTGAAAATCGATTTAACGGCTCATTAGGCTGGCTCATTGTATACCTACTAGTAAAAACGATAACACTGTATACTAGATTAAATACAATATTCGTAAAATTTCCACACTGAAAGATAACGTTTTTGCGAACTGGGAATTTTAATTAAAGCAAATGATGTTACATTAGTAGGTTAATGCCTAATTAACTGTTTTAAGGAAATAATTTATAGGAAAAAAGGTGTGCATATTTTGCATGCACTGCATGCATAATCTATAGATATAAAAAAACAGAAAATTAAAAATTTTATAAAATCCCGACCGCGGCTTGCGTTACGTCTTATCTGGTGTTATAGAACCACCAAAATAGAAAAGGGAAACAAGACATTGCAGTCGGGACCCATTATATGACTATTACCCGGAAACACTGGGTCCCGACTGCAATGTCTTGTTTTCCTTTTCTATTTTGGTGGTTCTATAACACCGTCAAAACCGACCGAAAAAACAACAGCCAATAGCTTGCCACGGTATTTGCCAACGAATTAAGGCGATTACAGCCTTGAATATCTTTTCTAGTTCTATGCAGCATATTATATCCTGAAGAATATCATATATTTTTCTGATTTTGTTTACTGCAGTGGATCATATACTTTAAGGCATTATAAAACTTGCGTTTAGTTCCGGTAATCTCTCAAAAATAGGCTTTCAAAAATCAGAAACAAGTGAAAAAATAATCCTACTAATATTATTAATGCGAAAGTTTGTAAGGAGGTATGGATGGATGTATGAATGATGAATGAATGATATTTATTTTGTAAATATATATATGGATGTTTGTTACTCTTTCACGCAAAAACTACTGAACCGATTTTGATTGAACTTTGCAGTAATATAGCGTATACATCAGAATAACACATAGGCTACTTTTTATCCGGAAAACGCGGGCGAAGCCGCGGGCGGAAGCTAGTATAATAATATGTTGAAAATTTCTAGCATTCCCCGACGGCTTGCCCTGTCGATCACAGTACTTGCCACAGACATTGAAAGCACTAGAAGCTCTCCAACAAAGGCCCAGTGAAATCATGATCGGTATGTGTAAGGTACGTCAAGTGAAGTCATTGCATTTTCAATCTTATATCAATTTAAATAGAAGTCAAATTAGCTAATTAATAGCAGGTTTTGAGGCCTTTCAATTTAGACTTCGCAGATAAGTTTCTGTGTAAGTAATTACATGGTAAGTCCACACAATTTGTCATTGTAAATTAATAGAAAAAAGTGAGTACTCGCTGGACGCCTGGCAAATATGAAACATCAAAAAAACCGAAAAGGCGGCGAGGCGGAGAAAGCCGAAGATTCCCGAGGCTGGCCGAATGGCACATCCCATATTACCCTTGTGATGTCCACATCAAAAGTCGTATCTCCAAAATCAGAGCTACATTTCTTACATAATTTTTCAGGTACCATGTGAAGACAGAACAAGCACCACTGATAAAGGAAATAATAACACACTGGGGAGCCTCGACGGGAGTGGAACACTCGTTTACTCCCTCACACACGTGCTACCGAGACAGCCACCTCTCCCCATTAGAAACACCTTATTCGCGGACTTTGGACAACGGATTGCTATTCGATGTCCAGGGTAAGATTTGTTATGATATTACCGCAAATATTTGTGTTACTTTTTCACAATTTACGTTTAAAACTTATTTTACCAACCCTGAAATCGCAAAATCGAAAAATCAACTGTTCCATACGTTTTGTGTGTTATGTGAACACAAATGTATGAAAGATATTTTTTTCGCGATATCAGGGTTCCATGGTAAAAGTTGTTCATAATGACCCCTTTTCGGGTTTTGCATAAACAAAAAATAACGTCGCGTTGTATAGATAAATAATAAAAAAAAAAAAAAAAATCGTTTATTGCTAATGAAATTGATACACAATTGGTGAAACTCCTGACCTCCAAACTAAGTAAACTTGTATCATGGAAGTCAGGACGGTCTCTCAGTTACAAGTAACATTAGTACAATATGACGTGACAAGGATGCATGCAGAAAGAAATCAAGAAAATAATAAGAAGATAAAAATAAAAATAATTGAAAATATGTGAGTTGTGTGCGTGGGTTGTGTAATGCGTGAGTATGGTGTGGTGTGTGTAGTGTGTGGGAATGACGTGGTGCGTGTAACTAGTGTGTGCGGTGTGTGTCTAGAATATATACGTGATGTATGTGTGCAGTCCATGTAAGTATGAAATGTATTATGTGTGTGTGAGGTGTGTGTAAGGGTGTGCTTTTGTGGGGCATGTTAGGTTGTGTATGTATGGTGGTTGATAAGCTGCCGTGTGTGTGTTCAAGTTTAACCATAGATACTAGCCAACAAGTCCTCAGTATCTTGGTAGGATAAAGAAACAAGCCAGTTCTTTACTTTCATTTTACATTTAATTCTGTTTAGATAAAAAATGTCTAATAGTTTGTTTGCCTTGTTATACAATCTGACGCTAAGGACAAAGTAGTGTTTACCAGCAAGAGATGTTCTTGTCCGGTCAGGCTTAAATATATTATGTTTAATTCTCCCTTGCGGCTTTAGCAGAGGTCGCGACTTATGTTTTCGGGCTATGGTCTGGTGGATATAAAGTTGCCTTATCGTGAGGACTTTACAGTCAGCGTAGAGTTGAGCCGTATGGTACCTATAAGGTTTTTTTGTCATAACCTTAAGTATAGCGCGCTGGGCAACCTCAAGCTGTAAAATTGTTGATTTTGGGGCCCCTCCCCATACCGTCAAACAGTAAGACATTAGGGACTGACATAGAGCCAGGTATACCATCTGGAGTGTCTTTGTATCCGCAGACTGGCGGAGTTTTTTAAATATAAATATGAGTCTTCGAGCTCGAGTTGTGACAGTTTCAATCTGTTTGTGCCAACGAAAACTCTCATCTATATGTATGCCCAGGTATTTGACAGAGGGAGATCTAGTTACATACATGCAGCAGCAATTAGGGGAAGGCACCGAACACAAGTGTGCTTGTATTTTAAAGGTCGATGGTGGCTGATGGTCTGCTCTCATTGCAAAGGGAATAAACAGGGTTTTGTCAATGTTAAGTGTCAGGAGATTATCAGCCAGCCCATTATGATTTTAAGAGCATGTTCTGCATTTTCTTTTGTTTGATTCCAATCTGCTCCATTTACAATGAGAGCCGTATCGTCAGCGTAGGTAAAAATTTTACAGTTTAGAAGGGGCATATCGCATAGGTCGTTTATGAATATGATAAATAATGTCGGGCCCAAGATACTTCCTTGAGGGACTCCACAGTTAATAGCCTCTTCATTGCTAATATGATCCCCTATTTTTACCACCTGAACACGGTCACGAAGATAGTCGGCAAAAATTTTTAGAGGGATACCTCTGACCCCTACGCGTTCCAGTTTATTTAAAAGGATAGGGACAGAGACAGTGTCAAAAGCTTTCGCCAGGTCCAAAAACAGTCCCAAACTTTTTTGTTTTTTATCCAGATTCCGAACAGCAAGTTCTGTTAAAGCCAATACGGCATCCTCAGTGGATATACCTGTTCGGAAACCATATTGGTTCTTTGATAATATTTTATTTGTTTCTAGGAACTGGGTCAGCCGCTTGTTTAAAATTTTCTCCAAAACTTTGGAAAGTGCCGGAAGGACTGATATTGGTCTATAGTTATTGACACTGCCTCTGTCACCAGCCTTATGAATTGGATGCACTACTGCCTTTTTAAAAACTCTTGGAAAAGTACCCGTAGCGATAGAGAGGTTACAGATATGGGTGATAATCGGGACCAGGGTTTGTCGGGATGATTTTAATATTCTGGCTGGGATATTATCCCAGCCCACTGCGCAGTCAGATTTCAGGTTAAGTATTATTCTGTCTACCTCATCTGCGTCAGTTTCGAATATGACTATGGAATTTAGGTTACATCTAGTATTTTGAGCAGTAGGAATACTGGAAGGACAGCGGTTTAAGGATATTTTGCCGGCCATCTCCCTACCAATGCCAGCAAAGAAATTGTTGACTTTATTTATAGAGGTTTTAGGGTCATTGTTATTTATTAGTTCTGTAGGAGGGGGTGGTTTAGGTTTTATATTAGCTACCTTATTGATAACATCCCAGGTTGACTTTGAATTATTTTTCGCCTTCTGGAATTCTTCTCTCTCAAAGTTATGCTTTAATTTCCGTAGTAGGTCATTGCAATAATTGCGGTATCTTTTATATGTAATCAGTAATATGCTATTTTCTGGGTCATTCTTGGTTTGGCTATGGAGTTTGTCACGATGATTTATACATCTCAGTAGGCCCGGAGTAATCCAGGGTTTCATATTTCTATTTTTTCGCGGAATTGTGGAGACCAGAGTGTGCATTTTAATAATTGATGAAAGTGTGTTAACTAACATATCAGCCGCCTGATTAGCGTCTGATGTGCTTAGGACTGTTGTCCAGTCCGTTTCATCTATTTTTGCTTGCACAGCCGCGTAGTCCACTTTTTTAACTGTTTTAGGTGGTTTTAATTTCGGATTTAGGTTATCAATAAAGAGAATTAGCGGCTCATGATCTGTTATATATGTCTCCAGGACTAGAGTGACTGCAGGTGAATTGGTTCGTAGTAGTACATGATCAATGCAGTTATTTAAACGTGTAGGAAATAAATGAGCAGGTAGAAGTCCATGCATGGCAGTTAAAGTTAGATATTCACCACAGTTTGTGTCAGTACTTCCGGTCTTAATGTCAATGTTAGTGTCACCAATAACAGTGACCGTGGAGAAGTTTGATAAAGACGCAAGAATCGCATGAAGACTATCATTGAAATTAGTAATGTCTATAATAGATGGAGATCGATAGAGAGCAACAATGCAACACTTCAATCCTAATTTACATATTAGACAATTTCCTCCAATGAACTGTGGTTCTATTACCTCACATTCAATGTTGCTTTTTATATAAATAGCTACACCATCATTTTGGTTTTTTATGTTTTTAGTACAGTACGAGACATATCCTTCCAGTATTGGTAAGACAGGCGCTTTGCTTAGCCAACACTCTGACAAAACTAGGATATCGCACTGGAAGTCTAGTCGCTTAAATAAAGTTATGATTTGGTCAAAATTTTTGTTGATACTTCTCACATTCGTGTGAAAAATTTTTAACCCATTTCTATCACCTAGATATTGTGTGCACAATTCAGGTGGGCATTTAAATGATTTGGATATTTTTAATTGGTCGAGTTCATTGTTTATATTCATTAAACTAGCCATTTCTCTTCCTCAGACAAGCACAGTATACATGACATAATATAACCATTTCTAATTGTAGTGCAGGGTAAAATAAGCAGGTAGTGTTATTGATATTATAGACGTACTTATCTAATGTAAAGAAAATGAGCAGTTTGGCAAAGATTGGGGTGCAAAAACATAATTTTATTATTATAAAGTCAGAGATGTTTTTTGTGTATTGTTTGTGTGTGTTATGGTGGTGTAAGAGTTTGTATAGTATGAGTGCACTATGTTGTGTGAGGTTGTATAAATTAACAATACTAATTTTCGTATAATGTTTGTGTGTATTGAAGCGATGTAGGAGTTTGTATTGTATGAGTGTAATATGTTGTATGGGGTTGTAAAAAAACTCTAAACTGGATCTTGTTACAGTTGACATATCTTTAGAAAAATAATATACACAGAAATAATTGGCATATTCGCAGATGCGTAATATTACTGATACATAGCTAATTAGTCATTTTTGAGTACACAGATTTTCGAGACATTGTTTAGATTTAATATTTATAGACTTTATACCGTCTTCTTTACGTAATAGGACATTTCCATTATCCGTCCAACAATACTTGAAGCCGTTTGATTTAGCGAATACACGGGCCTCGAAGAAAAGTTTTCTGGTTGAAGGTGATAGACGCTCAGCAACGTAGACCGGTGCTCGGTGTCCAGTGATTCCAATATGCTCGGTATTTAGTTTATCTGAGTTATCACGGCCTTTGTTGAATTTTCGAGCGGCGGTAAGCACGTTACTTTTTAAGGTGACAGTCTGGAACTCTGCGACGATAGACCGCATCGTACCCTGTTTGTTGGGAATAGTGTACGCATCGCGTATATCAGAGGGTTGGATAACTACATCCAAAGCCTTACATGTATCAATCACTATTGAGGATACGGGGGGTGAATCTTTTACAGGTAGCGGCAGGTTGCGGATCTCTATAGTTGAGCTACGACAGCTACTCTGCATGTCGTTTAATCTACGCTCCAGGTCGCTTATATGACTAAGCAGACTGGAGCGCTCTCTATTAATACTTTCAACAGAGGATTTAATTTCCTCATATTTGGCATTTGCAAAAGTAAGACTTTTTTCCATTTCTAAGTAGCTGTTATGCATTCTTTCGTTTTGTAACTTGACCTCGGTAACATCCGACACCAGTTTACGTAGAACTAGATCTTGTTCTTTTTGCCAGGTAGACAGTATGTCCTTAATTTCTTCCTTAAATATTTGTAGGTCACTAGAAGTCGAGTCATTTCTAGGTCTTTTTGCCCGGGAAGTAATATTTGTAAAGTCTATATCACGAGCATTGGAACTAACCGGGATGTCTGGGTTGGATGATGCGTGTTGAATTTCCTTAGGCGGAGTTCGTTGCATTCTGGATTATATAAAAACAATTTGTGGCAAACTCCGCAAACGCACCAGAAACGTCAGAATTGCATCGACAGATAAGGACGTTCGCTACGCGAAAGAGTTAGCGGAGCACGCCGTTATCACGGTTACGCCGTCCGCGTAACCGTGAGATTCCCTTGCACTACGCGCCTTATGCGATTTGTCAGAATGAACTTGCACTTTTTGTAATGTTTACGATTTTGTTTTTTATTGTAGTATTGATTGTTATTCCTTATCACCAACTTTACACAGACACAGTTTAGTAGTTTATATGTATTTTAATGTGAGTTATGAGCACTTAATTGTTCTTATACTATTTAAATCACTATGATAACTGCGGAGAACGTTTTGTCAGTTCGGGGCGCGTTTACGAAGGAAGATACTTCAACTCATCTGTGCGCGCGGCGCTGTGTGCGTGATCTTGTAAATATGCAGCTTTGACTCGTGCGTGGCACACACTAGTGACAGTATTCGTCGGGCAATATGTGTTTGTGTGTGTCTACGCACACATAGCGCCGCGCGCTACCCTATCTATAATATTGGCCAGTACGACACTACGCGACGTACCGCTGCAGTGGCGTGTCGGCACTAAGGAGCTGGTGCCGCGAGACGTGGACAAGGGCAGCGGCGGTCGCGTGCACCTTAACTCTAGGGACCATCTCGTCTTCACGACGGTGCTCTATAGCGACGACAACTTATACAGGTAATTTTCAGACTTCTATACATATTATAAAGCAAAGTCGCCGTGTCTGTCTCTCTGTTTGAACGCGATAAAATCAAAAACTACTGAATGGATTTTCAAACGGTTTTTACCAATGGACGGAGTGATTCATGAGAAAGGTTTTTGTATATAATTTAAGACTGTGCTATTTATGTCAAGCTGTCACGGTTTTTATCAAAGAAGTCCGTAAAAACATCGTTTTGAAAGGGCTGTATGCGCGTGCGCTGCCTACACCGTCTGATATATGTGAAAACTATGTATAAGAAAAATGTTGGCCTTAATAGTTCCATAAAAAAGTCCGCGACAGCATATTATCTAACTTTTATATTTAAACCACAAAAGCTGTTTTTATGTTTACTGGAGACATTACCAATAAAGTTTTAATCCTTATCAAAATAACTAAGCAGCACCCTAATTGCGTAACTCAATTGCTATTACCATGGCATTGATTTTGACATTCATTACGCCGTATGTTTCTTAGTCTGAACTAGCTCAACGCCGCAATGGATGTTGTTGAACTGTCAAAATAAAAGCCATGGCGAAAGAAATTGAGTTACACAATTAGGCCGCAGTTCCATCGTCATAAGTATTAATTGGAGATGATTTTTACCGTTTACAGTATCTTAATCGGATGTATAATTTAAGAGCGCGATGTAATCAACGCGCGACGCAGTGATTAAATAATTTGTAAGATTGCTTTATAGGAGCAAATTTCGCGTGACTTGATTCATAAGCATAAACTAAACTTTACCCGTGCGAAATTTGTGTGTGCGTGTTTGTAACTCCTTTACGCTGAAAGGGCTGGACGAATTTGGATTAATTTAACAAAGACGTAGTCTGTGGTCTGTGAAACAATCAAAATATCAGTATTTTGACTAACTTTGACGTTTCGATTATGTTGCATTGACCGTGGTCACAAGAACTTAAATTTTTTTGCCTGATATACAGGGTAGCAGGTTGAACAGTGGAAATATTTTAAGGGGTCATTGTACTCATAATTATGAACAACTTTTACTATGGAACCAACCCTGAAATCGCGAAAACAAAATCAGCTGTTCCATACATTTATGTTCACATAACTCAACAAAATGTATGGAACAGCTGATTTTTTTTCGCGATTTCAGGGTTGGTCCCATAGTAAAAGTTCTTCATAATGATGAGTACAATGACCCCTTAAAATATTTCCACTGTTCAACCTGCCACCCTGTATATTTTCTCTGAAATTCAAGTTGCTGGCAGCGTGGCAACCTGGCGGGCACGGTGAAGCTGGTGGTGTGGGCGGGCGCGCATGCGCGGTGGGACCACCACGCGACGCTGGTGGTGGCGGTGCTACTGGCCGCCGCGCTGCTGCGGCTGGCCGGCAGCCTGCAGCGGCCGCAGTAGAAACCGTACCAAGAGTACTAGCCTACTAGGCCACCCCATATTGTAAGGCTCTAATAAATTGTGTGTGAATGAAATCGGTGTTGTTTCTTATGGCCACCGTGGCGTGCCTAGAGGGCAAGCCCGACGCATTTTTTGTATTTTAGAGAGTATTTTCGTTAATTTTTCATGTATTTCAGAGTCCGTTAGTAGGCGTGGCTTTTCCCATGCACGTCCTAAAGGTGATTTCAGTCGCGCTTACGCAGGCGCGTGGTACGCGACGTGGGGCTATACAGGGTTAATTTTTCAAGTGGCCGTGGATGGCCAAATCCGAAACTATAAGAAATAGCGACAAACACTCAAAGGAGTCTCGGGGCCGATTTTGATAAAAACTCGATATAATATTATCTCTGTTATTCCAGTTGTTGGCAGAGAGGCAACCTGGGCGCGCATGTGCGGTGGGACCACCACGCGACGCTGGTGGTCGCGGTGTTACTGGCCGCCGCGCTACTGCGGCTGGCCGGCAGCCTGCAGTGGCCGCAGTAGAGACTGTACCAAGAGTAGGAGAGAGAGACTAGGATACTGCTTATTGTAAGGCTCTAATAAATTATGTGTGAATGAACATTGGTGTTGTTTCTTACGATAATTAGACGTACCCACCACATTGGGCGCGCGCGTTCTCCTAGCGTGTGAACGACGCGAACACCGCGTGCGAGCCGCAGAAACGCGGCGCGAGCGTCGCGTTTGATCAGCGTGCGGCGTGTGCACAGCGTAAACGCAGCGCGCACGCGTTCCAGGACTCGTAGAACGCGACAAAAGCTCAGCGTACGCGCTACGTGATTGTCATAATTGTGTCAGAATAGTCTCATAATGACATTGTTTTGACCAATGAACAAAGAGATACTATCCTATCTATCCTACTCTAAGCCAATGACGGAAGGTTTTGACTTATATTTTGACAGTTATGATGTCATAATGACAGCATTCTTACACAATGGCAATCGCAGGCTTGGGGCCCTGTTCACAAGCTACAGCTATGATGCAAGTCTCACCGTGTCGGCTGAGGGCGGCGGTATCATGTCCTGCGTGAGGTGCTGCGGCGGGGCCGTCCCGCGCAGGGCCCGCTGCACCAGCCACATGGCCAGCGCGAACTGCCCGCACGACAGCTTGCCCACGCCCGACATGTCGCACAGCGCCCTGGGGGGGGAACCTTACGTCAAACAAGACCAAGAGTGTAGCCAGGATTGTGTTCAAGGCGGGGGGGGAGCAGGCAAGGTAAACAATAATATACATAGGGGAAAGGTGTACGAAATGATCCCCTTAAGGAAGGATGCTCGTAGTTATATAGCTTAAACATCAGAATAACACATAAGCTACCTTTTATCCCGGAAAACGCGAAAAAAGCCGCAAGCAAAACTAGTCTATACTAAATAATACTAGTTGTTCCCCGCGACTTCGTCTGCGGAAAACGGATAAAAAGTAGCCTATGTGTTTTTCCAGGTCCCAGGCGACCTTTTTGAAAAATTTCATCCAAATCCGTCCAGCCGTTTCAGCGTGAAGAAGTAACAAACATACACACACACACCTAGACACACACAAATTTTGGCATTTGTAATATTAGTAGGATTAGTAGGATTATAAAGAGGAAAGTTTTTTTTGTTTGTTTTTTGTACCGAAATAGGCCCCGAAACCACTGGACCGATTTTAACAATTTTTTCACCAACAAAGTTTTACAAAGCTACGTTATCACTGAGTAACATAGGCTACGTATTATCCTGAAAAAATGTACAGTTCCCGTGGGCCACGCGGACGAAGCCACGTTCAAAAGCTAGTTTTTAATGAACCAAGTAAATATCAGTGCAGTGATAGCCTAGTGGTGTAACCATGTGCTTCCCACGGCGAATGGTTCGAGTTCGATCCCGAGGCACGCACCGCTGACTTTTCGAAGTCATGTGCGTATTAGAAATTAATTATCACTTGCTTTAACGGTGAAGGAAAGCATCGTGACGAAACCGGCATGTCCTAGAACCAAAAATTCGAAGACATGTGACGTCCACCAACCCGCACTGGGCCCGCGTGGTGGACTACGGCCCGCTCCCTCTCACAGAGAGGAGGCCTGTGTCCCAGCAGTGGGAACATTATAGGCCGATTATAAGTAAATATCCTCACCATATGTGCGCGAGAGTGTGCTGCGGCAGGCCGGAGTCCAGGAACATGTGCTTGATCTCCGCGCCGGACACGAAGCCGTCGCGGTCCGTGTCGGCGGCCGCGAACTGCGCGTCCAGCCGCGCCTTCTCCGCCGCCGTCACCACCCACGTGCTGCCTGGCGCGCTGCTCATCGCCGACGAGTTGAGGCTGGCGGCCTGCTGGCTAGGCATGGGCGGGGCCGTTTGTGTGGGCTGAGAAACACAATTGTTTATTAGACACTCAGATCTCAGCGTAGTACCGCGACATTTAGAAATAAATGCCGCAGCGCTGATATTCTGATAGGGCCCTGAGGAGATATGGAACCGATTTTAGTCATTATATTGTGAAGTTATTAGGTCTAAATTGACGTGTGCATTTTGAACTGCTATTTGTGCAAACTTATAGGATTGTTTATTAATCATACAGGTTTGTGGTATTACAAAATATTATGGCTATCTCAGCGATTACCAAACGTTACACCCTTACGCCTATTAGGCGTTGTCGTAATAAGCTAACGATTGTACACACACATTTCTTTAGAGTGTCCTAACTGAAGCTTGCAAGTCATCGTGCGAGCATAGGAAATGCAGAAAGTCATTTTCATCGCGCGACGAAATCGCTTCGTTAACTCGTACGATCGTTAGCCAATTAGGACGACGCCTTAGAGCCATATCACATTAGGACGCCAGCAGCGCTTCCGTGGCATCCGTGAGACGCCAAACGGGCCACCATAGTGGATGCCAGACGAGATTAGTATGAAAACAAAATGAACATCACAGAAATGTATGCGTGTCTAGCGAGTGAGTTTGGCGTCCAGGTTGGCGGCGACGCCAAGCCGACGCCAAATGAGGTATGGTTAGGTACATTGTAATAAAATTCGACATGTTTTAATTGGTAGCGCTGGCGTCGCCGCCATGGCGTCCTAATGAGATATGGCTGTTATAGTTATAGCACAGAAACAGCTGCAGACTCACACTAGACAAGTCGAGCAGTCCCTCCAGCAGGTCGGCGTTGGACTGCGGCTGCGGCGGCTGCGGGCGCGGCGGCCGCGCGGGCGACGGCGGGCGGGACGGCGGCCGGGACGGCGGGCGGGACGGCGGGCGGGACGGCCGCGGCGGCCCCGGCGCGCGCAGCTCGGGCGGCAGGCCGGTGGGCACGGCGTGCTTCTCCAGCGCCTTGTACACCAGGTGCATGGCCTGCGAACACGCACCGGTTCACTACGCACAGTTGGCTACCGGCGGACGGCCAGCGGGGCTCGCCCACAGGCCGCAGACCCTGGAGAGGCGCAGAAATTACCAAACCAGTATAAGTTTTCATTAAAATCCGTTGAGCAGTGTCGGAGGTATAGGCTCCGAAACTTCTCAAAGGATTTTAATGAATTAGGTATTAACATTCGACAAGCTTCCATTTCAAAAATGACTCGTGTTCGATTATCTGCTTTCCGAATCGATGAGAGTCGTAAAACGCTATTTAGCGTTTTCCGGTCCGTCCGTCCATCAGTTCGGAAAGCAGATAATCGAACAAGTGTCATTTCCGACACGAAGGCTTGTCGAATGGCTGTGAATACCTATGCAGAACCAAGTATTGGGTCATTCGTGGTAGTTAGTAGCATACATACAATGCCTATTATTGATCGCGTAAACGGGTGGAGACGAATCCTTACTATTCGATTAGAACATTTTGCAAGGGTACAGTTATAGAAATTCACATCGGGTGCATAAAAATTTTGTTACAGCACTGTTCGCTATTGTCAATAATCACTACGGCAAAAAAATATGACAAAGAAGTTAACTGAATACACAATTAAATTTCTTGCGGCATCCGTTCAGAGTCAAAGTCGCGGCGTCAAAAACAAGAACCCACTAACTAGTGATCGAAGCCGAACTGTGCGAGTCACGCGCGAATGTTGGACGCTTGCCGAAAACAAAACACAAAAACTGGGTGACAGACAGCCTCGGTTATTACTCTTTCTAGCCCACCAACGCACGTTTTCATTGACTCGTCTGCTGACAGTTTGTTCGTTGAGTTAAAATCCCAATAGAAATAACGGTACTGATTCTTGTGTTAGGTTTGTTATGTTATTAGACTATTTAACACATTTATTGTGATTGAGATTTTTATCTAAGTTTATTTTTGTATTCGATTATTTATTGCAATCGACTACACACGATCGCATAATTAGTGACCGTGGTACGTGTTTTACCTCTCATGCGTTCAAGAGATTCTGTGCCGAAAAAGGCATCAAGCATGTGTTGAATGCAGTCGCTAGCCCTCAGTCGAATGGGCAAGTAGAACGGTACAACCGTACAATTCTGAACTCCTTGACGGCGCAGAATCTCGGGGATGATGAGAGGGTTTGGGATACCAAGGTTGGCAAAATTCAGTGGGGTTTAAATAATACCGTACAGAAGACGACAGGGAGAACCCCAGCAGAAGTAATGTTCGGCACTCATATGAGTAGTGAAATAGATCCACGTCTAAATGAAATTCGCCATGCAACTAGGGACGCGACTGATATCATAACTATTCGCGAGCAGGTAAAGGATAAGATTGACGAAGAACAGACCAAACAAAAATGTCGCTATGATAGGGATAGACGTCCAGCTCGTACGTACACAGTAGGAGAATTAGTAAAGATTACGAAAACTTCATTTAGTAATGACGGAAAAAGCAAAAAGCTTCTTCCAGCTTACGTAGGTCCATATCGTGTAGTTGCGTCGCTTGGGAATGATCGATATGAGTTAGCCACGATTCCTGGATTAAGTAGCACGAAAAACAAGCGTAAAACAGTTGTAGCTGCTAATAGGATGTTGCCATGGGTTCATGTAGCTGCTTTAGAGCTTAATGAGAGTAGTGCATCTACTGACGAAGATGAAATTGATAATTAATTGTGAATAACATTAGAATAATTAATCTGATGTATTGGAAAATAACAATTACATGTTGTTGTTGTATATAAGAGATTTATATTTTATATAATTTTTAATTTTTCTCGCCTATATCAGTTGTTTTGAGATCTCTCTCTCTCTCTCTGGATATGTTTACAATAATAATAAAACAAAATAGATACATATATATAATTTTAATTACATACATATTACTTTATTACATTTACATGACTGATGAAATAATGCCGCATATTATTTATTTGTCATGGTTACCTACTTATCAACATTATGAGATGTTTGATATAAAAAGAAAGATAAATAAAATATGTATTGATTAGAATTAGGTACTTATGAATTAGTACTTGTATGATACCTACATAAATATAATTGTATGATTTCTATGATTGTATTGAAATTAAATAGATAAGAACGGTAAACTGTTTACTGTACTAATTTAATTCACGTTGAAATGTTTAAGGAACTCCAAAGTTGGAGACATGTGGGAATCTCCACAAGATGGGGAAGCTTAGGGAACTCCAAAAGTTGGAGAACTCCAAAAGTTGGAGACATGTGGGGAACTCCATAAGTTGGAGAAGCTTAGGGAACTCCAAAAGTTGGAGAACTCCAAAAGTTGGAGACATGTGGGGAACTCCATAAGTTGGAGAAGCTTAGGGAACTCCAAAAGTTGGAGAACTCCAAAAGTTGGAGACATGTGGGGAACTCTATAAGTTGGAGAAGCTTAGGGAACTCCAAAAGTTGGAGAACTCCAAAAGTTGGAGACATGTGGGGAACTCCATAAGTTGGAGAAGCTTGGAAAACTCCAAAAGTTGGAGACATATAGGGAACTCCAAAAGTTGGAGAAGTTTAGTGGAAGAAATGTTGGAGATAATTTTAAGTTGTGTCATTAGCTCCTTGATTATGTACCTACTGTCGTGTGCAAGTAAATTATAATTATGTAAGTATTG
The DNA here is from genome assembly GCA_948465475.1 of Thalpophila matura. Classification (NCBI taxonomy): domain Eukaryota; kingdom Metazoa; phylum Arthropoda; class Insecta; order Lepidoptera; family Noctuidae; genus Thalpophila; species Thalpophila matura. The sequence goes on from OX419191.1 coordinate 16,180,840, forward strand.
AGTAGAGTATAAGATTTCAGTCTTTACTTGATACCGTGTATGAGGACATACACGTTGTCAGGATGGACGAGTGTTAGGTTTGTTATGTTATTAGACTATTTAACACATTTATTGTGATTGAGATTTTTATCTAAGTTTATTTTTGTATTCGATTATTTATTGCAATCGACTAATTGTGCTTGTAACACCGAAACGATTCTATGGCCGTTATGGACGGAAGCGGGTATGTCATTTTTTTATAAGCTGTCAGTGTAACGTAATGGCCGGGAGCGGCATTTGAAACCCTTCTTGTTCCGTTGGCGCTCGTCGAGGTCGGACGTACAATTAGTCTCCATTCGTATACCTAGCAGTAATTAGTGGTCTAATTAAGTAAGATATCTTAGTTGATAGTGCTAAGGAAATAAAGCTTATTATTATTTTACTGAGGTGAGGAGTTTTATTACACTTGTTTGTTTACAAACGTATCTAGTAATTTAGTTCTATCAATTTTAAATTATTAATTATCTGGGGGTGTTCAAGTCACGAGTGAATCGGTTTCTTCTAGGCAAGCGTGCTCCATCGTAGACCGCATCATCGCTTAACATCAGGCGAGATGGCGGTCAAACGCAAGCCTATTTTCAAATAAAAAAAGCCCACTTGCTTATTGTCAACGTGAATTTTTCACGTAAATCCTATTTGACAGACCTTGATATTTTATAATTTGTACTTTTTCATGATATTTGTGAGAGAGATATAGCGTGATTCAAATCAGAATCAGCACCAAATGTCATAAATCACCCTACCACCATTACTCACCACCATGAACTCGTGCCTGTCGAGCATGCCGTCCTTGTCCTGGTCGGCGAGGTCCCAGATCTTGCCCAGCGTCTCGATCGGCAGCTTCGACTCCAGCAGCATGCCTTTCACCTGGAACACACACATATACAGATGCTGTAAATTCTTCCACCACTCCATCACTCTTCACTAATCACCCTTCACCAACGACTCATCACCATAGTAATGTCTTAGGTTTTTGCGATGACTACACATTATAATAAAACAAGTTTAAACGGATTAAATCGCGTATATTACTGATTTTTCCTGACGTTTCGAACACTTCGCGGCGTTCGTGGTCGCAGGACGACTCATCAGCAACCACTCTTCACCAACCAATCTTCACTACCCACTCTTCAACAACCACTAATCACCAACCACTCTTCACCAATCACTCTTCTTTGTGCGACATTGGTAGCGAGACTGATAACCACTTGAGCTTAAAGGTACGCCAAACGCACCCTCAAGCTCATCTGCATAAAACCAAATGTTTCTTACTAAAGAAAGACTTGACTTTTTAGTTTTACAGTAAAAAAAAACCCGGACAAGTACGAGTAAAGGGTTCCGAAATATGCAATAGCGCCATTTATGCCGCTATTACATTACATTAGATGGCACTTCTGCATACTTCTAGTGGCGCTATCTATGAGCAAATGGCTCCACTTATGGTCCGGTGACAGACGGACAACGAAGTGATTCTATAAGGGTTCGGTTTTTCCTTTTGAGGTACGGAACCCTAACGAACTCAAAGTCAAACTCAAAGTCAAAGTCACACTCAAAATCAAACTCAAAAACAAAGTAAAACTCAAACAAAAACTCAAACTCAAACTCAAAGTCAAACTCTATGTCAAAGTCCAACTGAAACTCGTCACACTCAAACTCAAAGTCACACTTAAAGTCAAAGTCAAACTCGAACTCAAACTCTCAAAGTCAAACTCAAACTCTCAAAGTGATAAATGATAAATGATATTTATTTTGTAAATAGGTTAAAAATAACACTTTTACACGTCAACACATTTTTTTAAGCTAGATGAGTTCGGTGTTTCCTATATGACTACCTTTGAGAAGAAACACCGAAACAAACTCAAAGGTTGATGTCTCTTTTAAAGTCCAGACAATTAAGATAAATTGTGTAAGAACCATGCAGGTTAGTCTGAAATGGCCTTTAGAGGAAAGAGCCATACAGATTTGAGTGGACCTGACCTGACTGTGCACGCATGTGCCGGGTATCGTGGTAGCTCAACCCAGACTTAGGGAGCTCAACGACCCGATGAACATTACCATCAGAGAGGACATTTGGGTAGGCCCCCTAAAGTACTCAAACTGTCAGACTGAACTTGAGATCTATAACAGTAACATAATAACCCACATAGTACTCACATTTACAATAATTATAATCAATATATTATCATTATTATCACATTCAATGTCATTTTGTATATAAATTGTTTCAAAAGGAAACATTCAATGTCAAAGTGTATATAGAAAAAATTATAAAATCAAATAAAAGAGCAAAGCAAAGGAGCTTCTAAATAAGCTTGAGCGTCTACAAAACTTAGGCATTCGTTTTGTTTATGGTCTGAGAAAGTACGACCACGTTTCTCACTTGCGCAAAGAGCTTAAGTGGCTTCCAATTCGGCTTCGCAGGAACACTCGGATATTATGTCTCCTTTTCAATATCCTTCATAACCCTACCTATCCTGACTACCTGCGTGACCGTTTTGCTTATTCTCGTCCTTCCAATACTCCATGCAGATCTCATCTTAAAACTCTTCTTAAATTTCCTTCTCATAAAACTGATTTCTATTCTTATTCCTTTTCTGTCCATGCAGTACGATTATGGAACTTACTTCCGCCTGACATACGAGACTCTAGAACTATATCTTTATTTAAAAAACGCGTCAAAGAACATTACCTCTCCTCTTAACTGTGATTATCTATACATTTATAATATTGATTTATATATACGTATGAAGTGTATGTAGGTATGTATGTATATAGGTATATGTATTATGTATGTATATATATATATATATAGTTTAATATACTTAAGTAGTTATTGTAGTTGCATTTTAGTTTATTTTATTCTATTTACACACTGTGTCTACGTTTCTCATCCAAATCTCCTGTCGCAGGTCTGCTGGAAGAAATTTCATATGAAATAAGCTGTACCTTTGTGCTCAACTATCTGTCTACATTTTTAAATTTATAAGTGTTTGTGTGTACATAAATAAATAAATAAATAAATAAATAAGCAATAATTTAGTCACACTCAAACTCTCAAAGTCACACTCAAACTCAAAGTCAAACTCAAAGTCAAACTCAAAGTCTATCAAACTCAAATTCAATTTCAAACAAAAACTCTCAATGTCAAACTCAAAGTCACACTCAAAGTGAAACTCAACGTCAAACTCAACTCCAAGTTCAACTGAAACTCGTCACACTCAAAGTCTGTCAAACTCAAAGACTGTCAAACTTAAAGACTGTCAAAGTCAAACTCAAAGTCTGTTTTGACAGACTTAGAGTTTGACTAAAGTCAAACTCTAAGTCTGTCAGTCAAACTCAAACAAAAACTCTCAAATTCAAACTCAAAGTCACACTCAAACTCAAAGTCAGTCAAAGTCAAACTCAAAGTCTGTCAAAGTCAAACTCAACTCCAAGTCCAACTGAAACTCGTCACACTCAAATTCAAAGTCAAAGTCAAACTCAAAGTTAAACTCGTATTTATATTTACATAATATTATAACGAGCTGGCAGATGTGCCTCGGTGGAGATGTGGGATACTACCAATACATAGAAAAACAGGTTTAAAAAAAACCGACTTTCAAAAACTACACTAAAAACTATGAAATAAAAATGTTAAACTTCCATAAATAAAAATCTAAATGTATATTGAAGTCGGCGGGGCCTCTTCTTCAGGTTTTTACCTCTCAGCCTTTGAACAGGAAGAACGTGCGCAGTGTGTGCAGCGAACGTGCAGCTTGCTTTGCGCCTCGACAAATTAAAATTTCCTTTCATTCCTATATTTATGCTTAGGCCCCGCCGACTTCAATATACATTTAGATTTTTATTTATGGAAGTTTAACATTTTTATTTCATAGTTTTTAGTGTAGTTTTTGGAAGTCGGTTTTTTTAAACCTGTTTTTATTTTTATCTTTTTAGTGTAGTGTAACCATTTTTGTTGTTGTTAATTTATTACAATAAAGTACCATAAAATCATGGACAGAGCGACTTTGATCATTTATGTACTTTTACCGAGATCGATTACTTCCACGAATTTAAATAGGTACTTATATTCATAGATGTTGGTGGATGAGAGCATTTCAGTAAACAAAAACCGGGCAAGAGCGTGTCGGACCACGCACAGTGTCGGGTTCCGTAGCAAGAAGTATTTCAGTGTTCCGACCGCAAATACAAGTTTGTATTTCATAATATTATTATCAAATATTATTATTTTTACGGTTGTCAAACTCAAATATTACAAAAATTTACTGACGTATCTTGTTCAAACTAATTTCAATCGAAAGTATTTATTAAGTACGCTCGATTAGAAAATAGCGCGGTTGGAAAATTACAGGGAGGGGGACACATTGTTAACGACTTTGGGAGCTCCTAGTTCACTCAATATGCACTTAAATAAAAAAGGTATTTAGAAACCTTCATGTTATTTTCAAAGACCTATCCAACGATACCCCACATGGTGGGGTGCGCGAAAATATTTTTTTTCATCCCTCAGTTTCATGTATGGGAGCCCCCCCTAATAATTTTATTTTTCGTAATTTCACTATAGGCCTTAATGGCGGCTTATAAAAGACATCTGCCTACGAAGTTTGATACAAATTGGTTATGAACTGTAGATTTGACGAGGGTGTGACAGACGGACAGACGGACAGACAGACGGACAGACAGACGGACATGACGAAACTATAAGGGTTCCTAGTTTTACTACGGAACCCTAAAAACAGTGTTTTTTCAGTTTGTAATAGAAATAGGCTCGCTCCCTAGCCTTCTATCAAATGCGACTTAAGCATGAAAAAATTGTGTGTACTATACACCTCTGTCTAACCTTGCGGGAAATATCGGCGTGATGTTATGTATGCATAATATCGAGATCGATTGCGTTCAGGAATTCATGTACCTACACAATATCACTTTTTCATCATCGTCATGATGTCATCGAGATACACCAAAAATACCGTTTATTACACCTGGTTAAAAATCTACTCAACCAAAGTTAATAAAATTTATATGGGACCACCGCGCGAGGTTTATCTACCATATGAAAAAAGAATCACGTAAATCGGCTCAGAAATCACGGAGTAATTATAATAAAAAAAAAAAATAAAAAAAAAAAAAAAAAACCAACCGAATGCAGAACCTCCTCCTTTTTGGAAGTCGGTTAAAAAGAGCAACTCAACTATCAAGTAGTGATTCAAGCAAGTCACCTTGTTCCCCGCGATGAGTCCGTTGTTGGGCTGCAGCGAGTCGAACAGCTGGCTGTACTTGTCCCGCTCGGCCGGCTTCACGCTCCAGTCGCTGAGCGGCGGTAGCGGGGCGGGCGACGGGGCGGCCGGCCGCCCCGGCGGCGCCGTGCTCACTGGCGGCACCTTCGGCAACTCGCCCTAGCGGACAGAAAATGATTAAATTAATTATACCCGAGCAGAGATTCCTTCGAAAAACGGGACCCTTATAGCAGGGTTTCCTAAAGTAAGGTCCACGGACCCCTTAGGGATCCGTGGTTCACAGTCACTGAGTTCACTCTTAATATTAGAAAAACTAAGCAGTAATTCACGCATTGTAAGTTTGTTTAACCGCTCCCTCGTATTAAAAATCTTTAAATATGATGCTTTGTTCTCCTTTCCTAAAATATTTATTCAACAGGGGTCCGCGGATTTTTTGAAATTCTGAAAGTGGCCCGTGGCTAAAAGTTTAAGAACCACTGCCTTATAGGATTACATTGTTGACCGTCTGTCCGTATGTCAAGACTCAAGACCCTTACCGGGTGGAGGCATCTGCTCATAGATGGTGCTATAACGCTATTGCATATTTCGAGTGGAATATTTTGTTCGCATCGCATGCGATAAATTGCTAAGTCTAAAGCGTCTAAATCGAATTTCACAGTATTACCTTACCTGAATAAATAGTGCATATTATAATATGCCAAAGATAAAATCTAAATCATATGAAAAGTAACATTATGGCTTGGCAAGAACAAACTTTGATTGTCACGCAAGCTCACTTTAATAGCTTGATAGCTACTTCAGATGTTCAGACCAGAGGAGTTCCTAAAGATGCTCTTCTCGACTTTGAATCATGTTTCTTTGTACATACCGCGAGAACCAAATTTAGGTCCACGAGAACTAAATGAAGGCCGCAAAACAAGTTATAGGTATTCCATAATAAATTATTATTTTTTATTTCATTCAGTGTAGACCCCACACATAATGAAAACAAAATTTTTCATTCATTGTGGGGTCCACACTAAATGAAAAAGTCCCAGTGGTCCCTGATCAAAAAAGGGTTGGGAACCACTACTCTATACAAGGACATCTTTTCCCTGAAGGTCCATTAGAGCCTAATATAATGATAAGTTAACATAATGACTCACAACTTTGGGTGGCGGCGCCTCGGAGTGTATGTTGCTCATGTTGATGTCCTTGCCGGCCTGCGCCAGCGCAACCAGCTTCAGTGCCACGAACAGTCCCGCCTGCACAACAACACAACATTAGTTAGTAGTTAAGTTATTTATTTATTTATTATATACTTTATTGTACACCAAATATAAAATAGGTACAGAACATTTATAACAAGAACATACAATGGGCGGCCTTATCGCTATCTGCGATTTCTTCCAGGCAACCATAGGATGGACACCAAGTGAGTTGGACACGATATGGGGCTGTCTATGGTGTAAATATAATTTTCCTAAAATAAATACTTATAATATAATACACATATATAATAATATATTATATAATATATATAATAATAAATTATATAAATATACCTATATAAATATATACATACAATTATCAATAAAAAGAGTAACAATGACGATAAATTCAGTAACTAATGAAGAGAATATTAAAGGAGTAAGGTAAAGATTATAGCAGAGAACATTATGATCGCAATAATAAATAATGTTCCTTCAGAAGCTTTTTAAACACCGATAATGATTGCCCGCTTCTGATCGGGACTGGTAATGCATTCCACAAACGAGCGGCTTGAACCGTGAAGGATTTATCAAAGAATGTTGTGGAATGCTTCGGCATTTTGAGTCTCAAATTATCTGATGACCTTAGAAATCGTGTGTGTGTATCACCAAGGAATTCGAAACGTATCTTGAGATACTGGGGAGTAGAAGGAAGAAAGAGTACATTATAAAAAAGTGAAAGAATGTGAGCATTTCGGCGAAGGCGAATTGGTAACCACTTGAGCTTTAAACGAAATTCAGAGATATGGTCATATTTGCGTAAACCAAATATGAACCTTATACAAACATTTTGAAGTCGCTCAAGTTTATCAAGTTGTTCCTCGGTAAGGTCAAGATAGCTGACGTCAGCATAATCAAGGATGGGTAGAAGAAGAGATTGTGCAAGCGCAACCTTGGTGGCAGTGGGTAAGAAGTTGCGTAGTCTTTTCAGAGACGCAGCGGAAGCAAACAACTTGCGACTAGTTTCCTGTAGTTGAGCAGTCCAGGAAAAATTTCTGTCAATGTATGCCTAAGTTTTTAACTTTCTCACTGAACGGAATCACAGTATTGTCGAAGAAAACTTGAGGAAGCGTCGTCCAGTCAATTCTAAAAATCATCCTGGAACTGCCCACCACAACAACCTGCGTCTTTGTAGGATTAACCGCAAGTCCATATTTTTTGCTCCAGTCGCAAATATGAGCCAGATCCGTATTAATTGTGCAGACAGCTTTTGCTAGATTTCCAAGCGGAGCCTGACAGTAAATTTGTAGATCATCTGCATAAAGATGGTAGGAAGAAAGTAGTTGATTAGAGATGGAATTTATGAAAACTGCGAAAAGTAAAGGAGATAGAACGCCACCCTGCGGCACACCAGCAGAAGAATTCCACCAAGCAGACGAGGTCTCTTCAATACAAATACGTTGCCGGCGACCAAACAGGTAACTACGAAACCAGTCAATCGCCGATAGAGATATGTTAAGAGAGCATAATATGCCAAGCAAAATATCGAAATCAACGGTATTAAAAGCATTACTAAATCTAGCAACACTAGAACCGTTAGATTACCGATTTCCATGCCCGACCTGATATCATCCGTAATATTGACAAGAGCTGTGGAAGTGCTATGACCGGATCGGAAACCGGATTGGAAGGAATTAAGGAGGTTATTAACCGACTTCCAAAAAGGAGGAGGTTCTGCATTGGGTTGGTTTTTTTTTTTTTTTTTTTTTTTTTTTTTTTAATGTATGTACACCGATTACTCTGTGATCTGTGAGCCGATTTACGTGATTTTTTTTTCATATGGTAGAAGAAGCTCGCGAGGTGGTCCCCTATAAATTGTATTAACTTAGGTTGAATAGTTTTGTAACCAGCTTCAATAAACGGAATTTTTCGTGTATATCGATGACATCATGACGATAATAAAAAAGTCATATTATGTAGGTACACGAATTCCTGGACGCAATCGATCTCGATATTATACATGCATAACATCACGCTAGTATTTTCCGCAAGGTTAGGCAGAGGTGTATAGTACACACAGCTTTTTTTATGTTCAAGTCTTATTTGATAGAAAGTTAGGGAAAGAGCCTATTGCTGAAAAAACATTGTTTTCGATTACTGAAACGTACTTATCCATAAATATCTTAGAAGGTAAGTACCTATTTAAATTCGTGAAAGCAATCGATCTCGGTAAAAGTACATACAAAATGTGTGTCAAAGGCAGTATATTATTAAAGTCGCTCTATCTATGATTTTATGGTACTTTTATATACGTAAGGTATTATTATAAAAAAACAAAATTACATGTTACACTACACTAAAAAGTTAAAAATAAAAAACAGGTTTTAAAAAAACCGACTTCCAAAAACTACACTAAAAACTATGAAATAAAAAGTTTAAACTTCCATAATTAAAAATCTAAATGTATATTGAAGTCGGCGGGGCCTAGCATGAAAATAAGCAAAATTGCAGATGAACAAGGAATAAAAGGAAATCTTAATTTCCACGTGCACACACTGCGCACACCCTTCCTGTTTAAAGACTGAGAGGCAAAAACCTGAAAAGGCCCCGCCGGCTTCAATATACATTTAGATTTTTAATTATGGAAGTTTAAACTTTTTATTTCATAGTTTTTAGTGTAGTTTTTGGAAGTCGGTTTTTTTTTTAGGAAAGTGCACAATTGATTGTGGATTAACCGTTCAAAGACTTTGGATAGGAATGGTAAAATTGATATGGGACGATATTCGGAAAAGGATGTGGGGTTGGAATTTTTTGGCAACGGAATTACTTGGGCATCTTTCTATCCACTTGGAAAGACACCAGTGGATATGGAGTAATTAAGAATGTGACAGATGACGGGAAGGATTATGTTAGTTAGATTAAGTTAGTTAGTTCTTAGTTAGGTAGGTCGGTTTTACACGTCCGATCCGGCGCTCGATGTCGGAGTAGTATACAAATATGGTTTATGGTTTGGCGCCCCATAAATTAACGAAAATACCGGCTAAGTGCCTGTCGGACTTCTCACAGTTTAGGGTTCTGCAAAAAGTTCAGCGCAAGGGGCGGAGCGAGATGGCACTATGCCGCCCCGCACAGTCTGCCGCCCTGGGCCATGGCCTCTATGGCCCTAGGGTACCTAAATACGCCACTGCAAATGCGTACTTATACTACAGATTTTTACATCGAACCGACAATAATCGGGTACAGAAATTCTATCTCACGAAGGCGGATTGGTCTTATGTTTGTAGAATTGTAGATGCACGTGCACATTGTTTCTGTGTGCGTAAAGGCGGCTCGAACAATACTGAGCGCTTTTGAGCTTGCGCACATAGAGACGATGTGTGCGTGCACCAGACACACAATAAAGACCAACCCACATACATTCCTACTTTTACTAGACAACTGTTTGTCAAGGAATAGGTTGTCAAACAGGCCAATAGCTCACATAAAATGAGTCGGTTACCGTTAGCCGTTGCCTACACACACCTACAACACCAAGTGGTAGCCATACAAAACACACAGTCAGTAACTCTGTCTAAACTAAAATCGACAGTAAAAGTTGAACACAATAGAAGAATTTCCGTAATGGAATAAATAATGGCCACGATAGCCGTATAAAACGAATGAGGAAAATCTTGTGTAAAATGGGAAAAAGTTTGCTTTCAACGATTATTATTTACTGCGTGCCCAATGGGATTTCCCATTGGTAACATGTAAGGAATCTATAGAAGGTATCTCAGGAACTATCCGACTTTTCCCTTAGGGGATGAATTTAAAAAATACATTCTTGGTTCTCCCCTACGTTGTATAAGGGACTCCTGTGCAAAATCTCATGCTCCTAGACCCACTACTTTAAGCTGTGCATTGTTCATCCACAGTGGCTGATTAACAGCAGTCAGCCACATTATTGAAATCGGGCATAACATAACCATAACATCAGATTCGCAAAAATCGAAAATTAAAACGGCGCTGTCTTTTTAAAGTCCTATTTTCATGATAAAGTACAAAATATTCAGAAAATTCAACTGTAACGGTCACAGCTGTTTGCGATTGTAATGTTATGTCAATGTAAATCTATATCTGACGCATTTGTAGGTTATTCAATAGAATTCAACTTTAACTTCGAAGGCCAGACCTCGGACTGAAACGAGACTTCGTAAAGGAAATAAATCTTTCCTACAGTTACAATTACTTCTTAAAGATGCAGACAGACAAGTTTCAGGAATCATGCTTCAGCGTCAGTCAATCCTATCCTACTTAACATTATAAACGTGAAAGTTTGTGAAGATGTATAGATGTATGGAAGTAGGTATGTATGGATGTTTGTTACTTTTTCACGCAAAAACTACTGAACGGATTTTGATGAAACTTTACAGTAATATAGCTTATAGATCAGAATAACATATAGGCTACTTTTTATCCCAAAAACGCGGGCGAAGCCGCGGGCGGAAGCTAGTTTAATATAACTTTCTTATAAATTCAAACATTACACTTCTCACGTGAAGACCCAAATGCAATATCTTAAGAACCACCTAAATAAGAACTGCCAACCAGACGTAGAGATTAACATAATAATATAGGTATGCTCATACATCGCTTCCATATGACAACTATTAACAAAGAGGGGCAGATCACAGACACGTAAGCATTACATACCACATGCACACAGTTTAATTATCACAACAGCTATTAATTACTTAACGACAAATACACACCTTCTTAAACACACATCACTTATGTAAGTATTATAATTACAATGAAAGAAAACTGCACAATATTGGCTGTGGAGCGTCCATACATCGGCGGCGTACACACGAGCGAACAGATAACATATTATCGTTACATATGTAATTAATACATCCTCCGCAGTGCTGTGGCGTCAATGTTTGATGTTTCATCATTGAGGCTTTAAATTTTTTTGTATGATAAGATCTTGTATCTTGTTTTTGAAGATGAAATGTAAGAATTACTGACAGGTGAATAGAACATAACGTCACCCTTGTATTCCCCGAAGAGGAAGGCAGAGGCGTATAGTACGCACATTTAGCCAGATATGAGTAAGTCCCATGTAGGTATCTCATAGGGAGCGCACAAATTCCGTGACAAGAGTAGAAAAACCCAATGACTAATGACACTTCCTCGAATTCCTGTATAAGTCAGTAACAAAATTGCAGCTACATCACAAATACTGTATCCAGAAATCGTAATCATTGCCTTTCACAGCTATGTCTGAAGGCCGATATCAAGAGAAATCGGAGATTATGCTCAATCGTTATCCAAACATCACAAGAAAACAAGATAGACTGCTATAGAAAACAACATTTTGCCGTCGTAGAGTGCATACAACAAGGATACTAAACTTAAAAGTTGATATAATACATATCCCCAAGCACCCGTCCCACATTTCGCTACAAAGAATCTCACCGTAGGGCACATCCTTAAAAGGGGACAGTCTCCGCAAAGGAGGACGGATGACAACCCTAGATAAGGGTAAACTTTTCGCGGACTAAGAGTGAAGAAGCTTTACATTTTTACGAAGGCACTTTATAGATGACCCTTTGCTCCTTTTTGTTTTAGAACAACGAGATTATGTTACTAATACTCTTGTGGGTTCATTAAGTAACCCGCGACCTTTCGATCGCCATTAGACGTTGGGCTACCGTGACCTTCTGTAGGTGACTTTTGCGATATCGTGACTTGGTTAGTTTCATATTTAAAAATTTATTGAATCCTACGGGTAAGGAATGGAAACTTTTGCTATTTCAATAATTTACCTACGTATCGTAGCGGTTGCAGTCAACTTCTGCAAGGGTTATGAACTAAAGAAAAAATAGGAGTTCATAAGCAAATAACACGGAACCAGAAAGTTTATTTTTAAAGGTATACGTAGGGGGCAAAGAGAACCTAAATGCAATAATTCGTTGATATTAATGATTAAGGAATGATACAATTTCAATATTATTTAGATATCAGTGGTCCCCAACAACCGGTGTTTCGTGGACCAGCAGTGGACCGCTAGAACAAAACGGTAAAGTCTAAGAGGTCCCTGGTCAAAAAAAGATTGGGGACCAGGGATCTAGATCGATGGTATCAGCTAAATCAAAGGAATTCAGTAAAAATAGCTCCATTATTCCCAGCATAGAGTAATCAAACAATACACAGAAGTTGCTAACCATGCTCTCAGACGATAATTGACGATATACCTACATAGATGAGCCTGAAACAACTTTCTACTACTTATAACTTATTTTTACCAGACTTCATTGCTGAATTATTTGTGATCACTCTGCGAGCAAGATTTTAATATTTCAGAATGAAAAGTCGACGTCCTCTTTACAATCGTGAAACGTAACAGACAAACAGAAATGTTCCACAATAGGCATTCGCACAAATATCCAGTGAAAGAAAGAAAGAAAGAAAGAAGAAAGAAAGTTGAAGAGAAGTTGAAAGAAGAAAGAAAGGCTTGTTAGGGCGAAGTTCACCGACAAGATAACAGTCCTATAAATTGAAAACGACCGTTAACGATTATTTTCCTATTTTTTTTTTTCCAATTTTTTTTCGTATTACACGATTAGACCGTACTCTTATAGCAAAATAACATCGCACCAAATTCGTTTGATGTTTCTATTGAAAACTAGACAGTTTATAGCTACCAGAAAAATTAAGATCTGTCTTGTTCTTATCCAAAGGAAGATTAGACATTTTGTTCAAAGGATTTGTCAACCAAGTAACGGGCGCGGTCGCCAGTTCCGCGCTAATGTGACCGCGGCCTTACCTAGCGGCTAGCGACGTACACAAAGACTCTTCACATTTCACTGAACAGGGTGTGTGGGGTGCACGGTGTAAAGTTGAAAGAAAATAGGTCCGAACTATAAGAGGCAACTTGGATAGGGCAGTATATTAATAATTTGAAAAACCGGTCAAGAGCGAATCAGGCTCGCACAATTAGGATTTCGTACTAAAACAAAAAAAAATTGCGCTCATATTAATCTAAAATATTGTTTTATCCACTTATTTTAATAGTAGTAGTAGTTTTAGAGAAAAACCTCTATGACAGATGGACGCGGACGGGCGGACGGACACGGGAGTTTTGATTTTTAAGGTACGGAACCCTACAAATGATATTATATAAAGAAACTAGGTACTTAGATCCAAGAATTTAATTGAAACATTTATCTAAAGGACTTAGCGATACCTCTGCATAATCTACATTAAATATGGTTACGTAACATTCATTAGTAAATAATAATGGTACTTAATGCTAATCAGTCTTTATAATTACATGCTCTTTGAGCTCAGAACATCTATACTATTATAAAATTGTAAAAAAGCCGTGTCTGTACATTGAAGATATTCCAGAAATAATAGTCGGGATAGGATACTGGAACGTAACCATGCCCGAAAATATTTTTTTTTAAATTTTTGTCTGTTTATCTGTTTGTGCGCGCATCACGCAAATAGTACTGAACGGATTTTGTTATGGTTTTCACAGTTCGATAGCTTGGGGTCCAACTTAAAATCTAAGCCACGTTTCATCTAACTCTGGTGGGATAAACCAGAGATAGAGCTTGAACTCTTGGTAGTACTAGCCGTCCTACACTACGGAGGTCATTTAAACTGGTCATTTCATTGTAGTCCACGCGGACGGAGTCGCGGGCAAAAGTCTAGTAAATTATAATAACCTAAGTCGCCTTATACGACTCGGATCAAATCTCCAGACCAAATATAATTTGTAGGTACTATCAGATTGCGAGATCGTATTCCGTTCATAATTCAGTGCGCACACAAAAGGCACCTATAAATATCTAAAATGCTTCAAATCGTACAACCATTTCTTACGAATTTATATTTTACCAGCTGTGATCCCCGCAACTTCGCCCGCCTAAGATTTTGCACCTAATTTTGTCCGTTTTTTTTAAATATTTAAAACGATTCCAACCAACGTTTTTTTTGTGTGGGTCTCGTTTCCATATCACGAGTTTTAGCACAAGAATACTTAAAATAAAAAATAAAGTTAAAAATAAAACCCGAGTACGAAAAAAGTCGAACTGAAAAGCATGAAACAAGAAAACATTCCTGTCTGACAGCCTGAAATTCTTCTCTTATATTTATGGAATTCAGTGTTGTGGAAAACTTAATAACTTACAATATCCAGGGTATAGCCGTGGTCGCATGTCACTTTAATACTGACTCCAACAGGGCATGCGGCTATACCCCTGGATATTAAAACGTTGAGTTATTAAGTTTTTCACAACACTGAATTCTATAAGTACCTCAGGCTGTCAGACAGGAATGTTTTCTTGTTTCATGCTTTTCAGTTCGACTTTTTCGTATTTATTTATTATATGCTTTATTGTACACCAGATATTATACAGGGTAAAATTAAAACCAGTACGGATATTTTAGGAGGTGAAATTACTCATGAATACGATCAACTTTTATTAAGGGACCGACACTGAAATATGAAAAAAAAAAAAATAATAATTTTAATTTTTAACTACCCCTATCTTTTTACCCGACTTCGGCAAAGCCAAAAAAAGGAAGGGGTATTTATCTATTCAAAGTCGATTAAAAAGTATCACTTCAAGCCGTTTATCGATCTAATTTTATATGTATAATCAAACAATTTAATCGCCTCGGAACATTTTGTCATTAATGTTTTCGGTACACCGTACAAGTTACTCTCTAGTCTAGACAATTGCGTAACCCCAGACTGTGCCAAGTCCACTAAAACGCTGAAGCCGCTTCATTGCCTATAAACTGAATACCCATTAAGTACGACGCCATATCTCTTTAAAAACTCCGCATTAAAAGCTGCTAAACGAATTTGTTGTGAATAACTTGAAAAAGTTTTAAGCTTCGGTCACACGGAACAAGTACTAGCCGATCTACTGTGAATAAACTCGCTGGAGCGGGTTCGGTTGGGAAAAATAAAAAATCCGATCACTGAAGTGTGAAATAACTCTTAACGCCTTAGCCTACACACTGACCAGCACACGTAGCATGACCAATTCCATCTCTAATCTACCAAAGAATAGACAATGTTCTTTCTATCCAACTCGTTATCTCCTCTGCCCGAGCACGAGACGACCCGTGCTTGGCGTACGAGTCTTTTGCCTACTGAAGAAAACTTGTGCCTATTCACTTACGTATTATAATTTTTAGGGTTCCGTACCAAAATGGTAAAAAAGGAACCCTTATGGTGCGACTTCGTCTGTCTGTCTGTCTGTCTGTCTGTCTGTCTGTCTGTCCGTCTGTCTGTCACGGCTGCTTATTTCAGCAACTACAAATGCTATCTATCGACAAAAAATATTTTTATTTTCATTGCAAAAGGGGCCGGCCCTTTTGCAATGAAAATAAAAATATTTTTTGACTTTTTTCACATGAAATAAAGTTGGGCAAGCATTCTTTATAAGTGTTCCAAATTTCAAGTCGATAGATAGCATTTGTAGTTGCTGAAATAAGCAGCCGTGACAGACAGACGGACAGACAGACAGACAGACAGACAGACAGACAGACAGACGAAGTCGCACCATAAGGGTTCCTTTTTTACCATTTTGGTACGGAACCCTAAAAATTATAATACGTAAGTGAATAGGCACAAGTTTTCTTCAGTAGGCAAAAGACTCGTACGCCAAGCACGGGTCGTCTCGTGCTCGGGCAGAGGAGATAACGAGTTGGATAGAAAGAACATTGTCTATTCTTTGGTAGATTAGAGATGGAATTGGTCATGCTACGTGTGCTGGTCAGTGTGTAGGCTAAGGCGTTAAGAGTTATTTCACACTTCAGTGATCGGATTTTTTATTTTTCCCAACCGAACCCGCTCCAGCGAGTTTATTCACAGTAGATCGGCTAGTACTTGTTCCGTGTGACCGAAGCTTAAAACTTTTTCAAGTTATTCACAACAAATTCGTTTAGCAGCTTTTAATGCGGAGTTTTTAAAGAGATATGGCGTCGTACTTAATGGGTATTCAGTTTATAGGCAATGAAGCGGCTTCAGCGTTTTAGTGGACTTGGCACAGTCTGGGGTTACGCAATTGTCTAGACTAGAGAGTAACTTGTACGGTGTACCGAAGACATTAATGACAAAATGTTCCGAGGCGATTAAATTGTTTGATTATACATATAAAATTAGATCGATAAACGGCTTGAAGTGATACTTTTTAATCGACTTTGAATAGATAAATACCCCTTCCTTTTTTTGGCTTTGCCGAAGTCGGGTAAAAAGATAGGGGTAGTTAAAAATTAAAATTATTAATTTTTTTTTTTTCATATTTCAGTGTCGGTCCCTTAATAAAAGTTGATCGTATTCATGAGTAATTTCACCTCCTAAAATATCCGTACTGGTTTTAATTTTACCCTGTATAATATCTGGTGTACAATAAAGCATATAATAAATAAATACGAAAAAGTCGAACTGAAAAGCATGAAACAAGAAAACATTCCTGTCTGACAGCCTGAGGTACTTATAGAATTCAGTGTTGTGAAAAACTTAATAACTCAACGTTTTAATATCCAGGGGTATAGCCGCATGCCCTGTTGGAGTCAGTATTAAAGTGACATGCGACCACGGCTATACCCTGGATATTGTAAGTTATTAAGTTTTCCACAACACTGAATTCCATAAATATAAGAGAAGAATTTCAGGCTGTCAGACAGGAATGTTTTCTTGTTTCATGCTTTTCAGTTCGACTTTTTTCGTACTCGGGTTTTATTTTTAACTTTATTTTTTATTTTAAGTATTCTTGTGCTAAAACTCGTGATATGGAAACGAGACCCACACAAAAAAAACGTTTTTTATTTTCATTGCAAAAGGGGCCGGCCCTTTTGCAATGAAAATAAAAATATTTTTTGACTTTTTTCACATGAGTGTGGGGGTCCGAAATTTTAAAGTGAGGTTACTAGGTCAAGTGACATATCATATGAAAGAGCTTGATCTGCAAATTTCAAAATATATTTTTATTTTATTCTATGTCTCACAGTTTTCGACATATGATGAAAAATGTCTGAAAAAATACCTTTCCCCCCCTTATCTCTTATGCGGTCCGCTTTTTTTTACTTTATACGTCCAAAAATGATACGGAACTCTCGGTGCGCGAGTACGACTCGCACTTGGCCGGTTTTTTATTATTCGTCTGGCTGCTTTCTTTTTGGCACTCCGTACCCTGTCTTTCCTACAAAGTACTAGGCATTAGGCATCGAGGCTAGTTGTATTGTAAAGGGTGTCTCAGTAAGAGTGCACTTTTTCATTTTAAAATAAAGGCAAGTATTTTATGACAGTGTTGTGATATTTTTATTGTATTGTAAAGAAGACATGTCCCGATTTAGTATGGAATAAAATATCCGGCAAATGACTACGGCTCCGATGACGGGCCATTACTCTTTTCATGAAATTTTCCACGACTTTTGCACAGAGACCTGGCTGTATCTCACTGATGACGCGTTGGATTTCCGATTTGAGCTCAGGAATTGTTTCGGGTTTATTCGCATAAACTCGAGATTTCACAAAACCCCAAAAAAAAAAATCGCACGATCTGGATGGCCAGTTGACATCAGAATTTCGTGAGATAATGTGTTCTGAGCGATTTCAGCGTAACTTTCTCCATTTTTGTAATGAGTTTTCACAATTATAACACGTTGTTCTTTCGAAAAGCGCTCCATTTGTAATAATCGGAATAAACAGAGGTGACAGCTGTCAAATTTCAGAGGTGCCACTTGCATTAAAAATAATCTATTCCAATTTTTAAAAGTGCACTGTTACTGAGACACCCCTTATAAGCAACTGCAAACTTCAAAAACCCTCGCCGCAGCCCCTAAAGTTAGTAAAACCGAACGACAGTATGATTTATTGGAACTTGCACGCAATACCAGCTTTGATTTTAAAGTTTCTAGTATCGATCAGATATGGAAACCAGGGGCCGTTAAAATCAGCCTTGTTTCGGTGTGAGACCGATGAATTTGAAGAGGTAGGCACAACGGGATATCTCGCTCAAATTTGAAGCAGCCCGACTGGGGAAGTAGGACCTCCACCTTACAGAATACCACAGCCAAATAACGCTACTCTTCGGTAGTGTTGTGTTTCTGTGGTGAGTAAGGTCGTCAGAGCGCCTGAGGATGCGCTGTGTTGACAGCGAGGGATCTGCTTATCCCCTAAGCTGAAGGCCCAGGTGACCAACATACACGTGTTTTGACAGCAATGGCCCAATGTGGTTGTGTTATTGAAGTAAGGGTTCTTAGACACCCCAAGGTCATTTAACATCGATTGCTGGCAGCGTGTCGCGGGTACGATTCCCGAACGAAACAACTATTTGTATTATCCGTGCGGATAACTGGGATTGAAAATGGCGTCGCCTCTATTCGCTTCACGCTCGCACCCTGGTGTGTAATCCCATTCTTTATCTGCGTGCGTCGGGTGCATTCTACTCTACATACATATAGTTGTTTTGGGTCTGGATGATTGTCCACGTGAGATGTATGTTTGTAAACGCCCCAACGACATAAGAGTAATAACTACATGGTTTGGGCAAAGGTTTTTTTTTAAAACAAGTTAAATAATGCCATAAAATGTCCTTGACTCTTTTACATTTAAACAGATTTTGACTTCCAAATAAGAATCGTCATTGTCATCTTATGTTACTGATAAGACAAGCACGGTATCAGTATGATTGACACATCTTGTTGTATTAGCAAGTGTTACATCCATATCATTCAGTACAAACATTTAGATGTCTTTGTCTGAGAATGTATTATTTTGTAAATGATGTTTCTTTATATTCACATTTTTTTAGGGTTCCGTACCCCAAAAGGAAAAACGGAACCCTTATAGGATCACTTTGTTGTCCGCCGTCAGTCACCGATATCATAAGTGGAGCCATCTGCTCATAGATGGCGCCATTGGAAGTATGCAGTAGCGCCATCTATGATCATATTTCGGAACCCTTAGGGCGCGAGGCATACTCGCACTTGTCCGGTTTTTTTTTCTGTTTGGGATGAGCAGAGAGATCTTTTTTTCTTCTCTTTCTTTCTTATCCTGTGTACTGTCTGTATATCATATGGTGATTTCATAGTCCCGCTGACCGTCAGCGCAGGCGACCAGGAGGCCCTAGACAAGTTGCTTTTCTGTGTGCTGATTCCGAGTTCCAAATCACTGCGTCTATCGAGTAAACTTCTCTCGAAGTGAATGGAACAACCAATAACGTACGTTAGCGTCATCACTACCGAACGCGAATTGGCGTGTGATTGGTCGTTGTCTATGATATTCGCTAACGTTCTCACGATCGAGAATGTTAGAAAAACTCGCACTAAGCACTCTGTTATCGTTCACGCCAAACGCTACGTCCAAAATGTATGGCAATGACATTACCTGCGGAAGTCACGTGACTCACATATGTCAATTCCATACATTTTGTCCGTAGCGTTTGGCGTGAACGCTAACAGAAAAGCAACTTGTCTAGGGCCTCAGCGCGGCTCGTAAGCCATAGGTATATATATATGAAACGGTACAAGACACGTGTAGCCCGTGGCCTCGCCGTTTACCATTCGCACTGTGAAATTACCCTTAGATAAGTTCTATGGGTTTTAGT
The DNA here is from genome assembly GCA_948465475.1 of Thalpophila matura. Classification (NCBI taxonomy): domain Eukaryota; kingdom Metazoa; phylum Arthropoda; class Insecta; order Lepidoptera; family Noctuidae; genus Thalpophila; species Thalpophila matura. The sequence continues at coordinate 16,200,925 of OX419191.1, forward strand.
AGTTTCGTCACAACTGTAGTTTCATCGTTTCTTCACAGAAAATCTATTCAATGCATAAAAAACTACACTTTTAACAACAATGGCATTATCAAAACTGAAGTTTCTAAAGCACATAGGTAGTACTGGACAACAGTTTTGTAAATAAACCTAGTCCCTAGAGTAAATAAATTAATTAATTAAACACTCCAATTAGGCAAAGTGTGTCCCCAAAGTCCCCATCAATATTTCTTCCAGTATAAATGTAGACATATGGTTAAATTAAACAAAAGCTACAACTTACTTTATCAAGGTACCCTTTGCCGGTGGGGTCGGAAAGGTCCCATATCTTGCTGAGCACCACATCACTGAGCCGGGACTTCTTGAGGAAGCGAGCAGCGTCCAAGGCTTGTATCGTACCAGCGCCATTAGGGTCCACCTGCAATAGTTTATATGTCACTTCACTTACAAAATATAATAATCAGTGCAGTGATAGTCTAGTGGTACAACCATGTAGTGTTGCCCAAAATCGGTCTTGCATCAATCATTTTCGCAAGACAAAGACCACCTAATTACAGCAAAACTAAGACCAAGACCAAGACTGAATGTGCAATACTAAAACTAAGACCACGGAGATGGGTATTGACGCAATACCGAGACCAAAGACGGGGTTAGTAGTCATCTCGGTCTTGCATTTGGGCAACACTACAACCATGCGCCTCCCACGGCGAAGGTCCGAATTCGATCCCGACGCACACACCGCTGACTTTTCGAAGTCATTTGCTTTAACAGTGAAAGAAATCATCATGAGGAAAACTGCATGCCTAAGAGTTCTCTATAAAGTTCTTGAAGGTGTGTGAAGTCTGCCAACCTGCACTTGGCTAGTGTGGTGGACTATGGCCTATCCCCTCTCATCAGTGGTACAGTTTATAAAACAGGGCTGACATTGTATTATTTTTAATCAGTAGATAGTGATATCATTACAAATAGACGTCTTGATAAACAGTGGTTAGCCATTGCCTATGGGACTAACTACTTGTTTGAATGCAGGGGGCTTTATTTAGATCTAATAAAATAATGCTGGTTAAACTACTACTATGATTAGTACTATTACTATGATTAGTGAGTTAATTGTTTAAAACATTACTGTATATAATAGCAATTATTTTATTTGATTAATTTCCTGTTTTTAAGACTCAGGTACCTATTTCTGAACCAAGTTTCATTAATATGAAATTTTAATGAAACAATTTAACACAGCAACTTGCCATATTAGGCATTAAATATAAGATGTGTGAGAGGTCAATATTGCACAACATGGTGGCAAGTTGCCAGAACTTTGCATGTACTAGTAGTTAGTAGTACCATAAACTTTTCTCATTTAATTGACTTTTATATCTACTGCACAAGGACAGGCCATTGATCCATTGTATCACCAAAAAATATGAATATTTTATTGCCATATAATTAGGAACAGAAATTAGTAACTTTATGAGCTAGCTTTAAAAAGGAATAAAAATATACATGGTACACTTTAAGTAAAGGGCAGCAGGATGATGTACACTTTATGTAACCTTTGGAAAAAACTGTAAAGATTAGAAATCAAGGTGCCTCTGCCCAGCTGTGAGATGTAACAGGCTAGAATAGATTAGATAGTACACTTTATTAGTCACTGATGTGGATAAAACTCAAAAATATTCAGTACATGAAAAAATCAAAAACACTAACCCCTTTACTTATGCCTCTGAACTTTAACCACTGATTAAATTATACAACTATTTTGTCATTTGTATGACAATGAATAGAGATGAAGATTGACATAAGAGCTGTTTAATTTAATCATTGTCTAAGAAAGGGGTAAATGTTAATATAAATCCATGATCTTTGATTATTATTTTTCAGAAAATAGCTTAGTATAGGTACTAATAATAGCCAGTGTCTGATTATAAGCAGTCCAAGCACAACCCTACAGTATTCTAATGTCACTTTTGTTTTACGAGAAGTATCTAGACTTCACAGAAGACCTGAAGAAGACCTTGGGTTAAATTTACCATGCTTCTCCACTGTGTATTAATGTATAATAGGATCTCCACATGAAAAGCAAACCATGTTTATGGATATGATAAATTGCAATACAATTTACAAATCAATTTTATTTCAGAAAAAGCATATCAGTGATCAGTACACTAAACAGTGAAATTAACTGACAATCATAATGATTATGGTGCTTCATCTGGTTATATTATTTGTGGAAAGATTTGGTATACTTGTGAATAGGTAATTTTACATAAAAATGTTCTAAAACAAATAGGTGTGCCATGTTCTGCAAACCATATAACAATCTGTCTCCATTTCCTAATTAATTATTAAGAACTTTTCAAACTATTTCTCAGCACCCTGGACTGAACAAGATAAATTATTGATTGCAATTAAACTCAACTTTAATATTTTAATAGTAGTCTTTACAGTGTATAGAATAAGAGTTACTTTCCATCACATATTTTTTATTTGTCCCATTGGACTTGGCCTAGAACTTCGCTTTACTGGACAGCTTTAATTAAAATAATACGCAAATGATACGAGCTAAGTATAAATGTTTGCAATCAACCCATAATTGTATCGAAACATAGTAATTGAGTTAATTATTTAAATTAACAACCAAGATGTGTTAAGTTCTTACCTGGTGATAATATGCTTCGTATATAGCGCTGTGGGTCCCTGCCACCTGCAACCGTTCAAGCCTCATTTTCAGAACGTAAAACTCACTACAAAATATTACTTTACGAACTTATTTTGAACGGCTATGGGTGTGACATTTCAATATTCTTCACATTTCCAACGTTCGTAGTGAAATGGATACGATTACGTCGTCTTATAACACGCTATGTGTATTAAAATGACATGAAATACCAAGTACAAACTCTGCACTGTAAATTAGAACCAACTATTTGATCAAATACGCGGCTAAACTAAAGAAATTCTAATAATTTTTGAGCAGCGTAATCCGTTCACGGTACACTAAACTTTGACGTTAAATATTTCAATGTTTTCACATTCGATACCAAAGTCGCACTGCACCAAACTGTAGATATATTAATAGATTTTACTTTAAACAGAAAATTTACATGAGTTTAGCTATACGAACTATTTAAATCTCAAATAATTCTACCTGAGTAGGAGAAGGCAAAGCAGCCATTTTTTACATCTCCTCGTCGACCAATCAATAAGCGGCCATAGACTAAAGAATCTTTGACATAAGCGGTGCCTAGTGCTGCGAAAATTATTTATGACTAATCTACAAATTAATCGAGAAAAAAAATATATTGGTCGATGATTTATATAAATACAGACTTCGCTTCGCGTGTACATGTACAATAAATTGCTGCTTAGACCATTTGCTGGCATGACATGTCTGGCAAAATGCTAGGGGCTCTAGATCTCGAGAGGTTTCGATATTACCATGGTTGCCGCCTCAAGGAGACCGAGGGAGGCTCCTTGGCTTCCCTGACTCGGCAAAAGTAGGGAGAGCGCTAAATATATCTACCCGTTTCTTAGTGAACTTGTGCTTCGGAATTAATTAAGGACGTACCGCTGTCAAATAAATCTTGTGATGCCAGGTGATGCAGTTACGCCGGATTCTCGCCACAGAGTGTATTTGGTTAACACGTGTGTCTAGAATTTTTGTCTTTTTTGGCTGATTTTTAAGTGTAATTGCAAGTGTAGTGTCTTGTTATTGTGTTTGTTTTTGTGCTGTTGACTAGTACTAACCTCCTGTTATCAGGTTCGTACCTATTAACTTTTATTTATCCCCCCTATCCATATTAAACATGGATAAAAACAAACCTCCCGACCCTGACCCTCCTGATATTTCCTCTACTCCTATTACTAGCCTTCCCCAGTTAGACCCGAGTCCCAATCCCTTAAGTCAATTCGCTGATGTCGTTTGCAGTTTTAATGAATCTCAAAATGTATCCCAGTCCATCTCACGCAAACGTCCCGTTATTGAGAATGATACACCTAATCGCCCTCCTAAACAACCTAGGAGCCATGTCGGCCGCGTTAAATACTCTGTCTTAGACAAATCCCCCTTTATCGTCCACGTCTCCCGCCAAGAAACCCATGCTAATGCTGGCACTACCCTCCACCCAGTATCTTTTGGCCTCTTCCTTTTGAAAAACAACATTTCCAACATTGTTCGCGATGGAGTCAAAAGAGTCGGTAGAAACCGTATATCCGTTGAGTTTTCATCCCCTCAGGATGCTAACTCGTTCTTGTCTAACAGCCTTTTAGGGAAACATTTATATGAGGCAGTAATCCCATCCTTTAATATTACCCGCATGGGTGTCGTAAACGGTGTCCCTACTGATTTCACCGAAGAGGAGGCCAAGGCCTATTTAACTGTGCCTACAGGATGTGGACCTATCCTCAAAATTCGGAGGTTGAATAGACGATTTGCTAGAGATGGTATAACCGAGTGGAAACCTACTGAAACCTGTGTAATCACATTCGATGGCCAAGTTCTACCTAAACGGATTTTCTGCTGCTACACGGCCCTTCCTGTGGAACAATATATATACCCCACCATACAATGCCGCAAGTGTTGTCGTTTTGGTCATGTAGAATCCCTATGCAGATCTAAACCTCGCTGTAGCAAATGTGGCAATGATCACCCCGGTGATGGTTGTAGCATTGCTGAGAGTGAAGCCTTTTGTGTGTTATGCTCTGGGAATCACTTTGCTAATAGCAAGGCATGCCCGGAGTATGGCAGACAAAGGACTATTAAGATGGTTATGGCTGAGAAAACTATGTCATACTCAGAAGCGAGTAAAACAGTTCCTAATTCTTCTCGCAGCTATGCTGACATCACTAAATCCCAGTCTCAGTCATATCGCAAAACTGTCACACTAAAGCCTAAAACCCATGCCCCCCTTTCCCCCTCTTATGATATAGCAGCTCACCGGCTATTAACTAACACTCCTCAATCTACTCAGCCCAATGGTAGTGCTCTCAATAATCAACACTTAGAATCCTCTGATAACCTATCTTCAATTATTCAATTACTAATCAAACTTCTTACAACTTTAATGACCTCTTCTAATAATAATAATAATATATCCCAATTACCGTCCAACGTTGCCAATTCACTTATAAACTCCCTTTCACACCTTTACAATGGCTCGGTTGGTGTTTCTTCAATGGAATGTTAGGAGCGTGTGGCATAAGAAGCACGAGCTCACATTCCTTCTGAACAAACATAAACCTATAGCTTTTTCTATCGCTGAGACTTGGTTAGTTCCAAGCCTCAGTTTTCGTATTCCACATTTTAATATACTCAGATGCGATCGATCTGATGGCTATGGTGGGTCGGCTCTCTGCGTGAACAATCGAGTTCCACTTGTGGCAGTGTCTTTACCGTCTCTTGGTGGAGACATGAGTATAGTGGCAGGTAAGGTAGAGGGCATTACCCTTTTATCCGTTTATATTGCTCACCCTCATCAAAATTTTTTACCAGTTTTGAGAAATATTTTGGAAAACATAGATGGCCCTGTACTTGTTATGGGGGACTTCAACTGCCATCACTTTAGATGGGGTTCTGAACGTTGTGACTCCTTTGGGGAAGGTTTGGTAGAGATTTTAGATGACCTCAATCTCTGCATTTTGAACAACGGTTGCCCAACTCGTAGATCCCTTCCTGGTCAAAACAAGAGTTGTGTAGACCTCACTTTCTGCTCACTTGATATTGCGGCGTCATGTCACTGGGAATGTACCAGTTTGACACATGGAAGTGACCATTATCCAATTATAATATCTTTGGCTGAAAAAACCTACTTAGAAAGAATGAGTCCTCCACTTTTGAGGTATAATTTGTCCAATCCTGATTGGACGGAGTATTCTTCATTATTGGAGGACAAAATCGACTCTCTTCCAAATTTAATTCATCATGATTTTGACACTAGTCCTCTCCATGTGTCAAGCTGTTATGAGTCTTTTGTCTCTGCCATAATGTCAAGTGCAGACTCTTGTTTCCCCATTAAAAATTCTGCCCGCAATAAGATTCCTCCCCCACCATGGTGGGATCAGGAATGTACAATGGCAATAAAGGAAAGGAATGATGCGGAAAAAAAATATAATGCAGAGATGAGCAATTTTAATCTAATGGGCTACAAACAAGCTCTAGCTAAGTCCAAAAGACTGCTGCGGAAAAAGAAACGCGCAGGGTGGGTTAACTTCTGTGGTTCCTTGTCTCCTTCCACTCCCATATCAGTAGTATGGAAGAAGATCAATCGGTACAGATGCGGTTGTTCCCCTTCAATCTCCTCCCCTATATCCCGAGCGACGGCAGAGCTGTTTTTTGATAAAATAGCCCCTCCATATGTGCCAACAGAAGCGGAGTGTCACCTACCACCTGTTCCTCCTTCAGAAGACCCCTTTGATGCTCCATTCTCAATTCAAGAATTAAATTCGATTTTAAACTATGTCCACGACTCTGCCCCAGGTATTGATGGCATCGTCTACTCATTTATATCACATGCCGGTCCCAGGGCAAGAAATTATTTTTTAGATTTATTAAATTATTGTTTTATTAATTGTTGGATCCCCGATCAGTGGAGGACACAAATTATTATTCCACTCTTAAAACCAGGGAAGCATGCAGATGACCCGAACGGATTCAGACCTATCGCTTTATCATCGGTTCTCGGAAAGCTACTGGAACACTTGATAAAGAACCGGCTAGAGTGGATTGTAGAATCCAGAGACCTATTGCCGAGCTCTCAATTTGGTTTTAGGAAGGGGCTCAGTACCATGGACAGCGTTGGAGTTTTGATTTCAGATGTGCGATTAGCTTTCTCTGAGAATAATTCTCTCGTTGCCACTTTTCTCGACATTGCGTCCGCATATGACAATGTTCTTCTTCCCATTCTCAGGCAAAAATTGCATCAGCTGAGACTTCCGGTGAGGATGGTTCAATGCATATGTTCCCTATTGATGTCTCGGTCCTTGGTCTTGAGAGTGCCAGGGGAAGAATTTGATCGCAGGCTGGCATGGAAGGGCTTGCCTCAAGGCTTCGTCCTAAGCCCTTTGCTATACAACATCTACACAGCAGATATTGGTACATGCCTTAACAACGACTGTCGCATTTTGCAGTATGCCGATGACCTGGCTCTGTATGTTACCAATAACTCTATTATTGACGCCGCGTCATCCCTCTGCGTATCCCTGGATTCTCTAAACCAATGGTTACTGGATCATGGTCTGAGCCTGTCCGCTCCTAAAAGTTCAGTAGTCGTCTTTTCTCGGAAGAGACGAATACCACAAATTCCCGTGAGCATCCAAGGACATTGTATACCAGTAGTTTCAAAAGTAAAATTTTTAGGCGTATTTTTGGACTCCAAATTGACCGGCTTACACCACTTAAATTATTTAGTTAACAGATGTGAAAGAATTGTCCCTATTTTAAAAGTTCTTGCTGGTGTCTGGTGGGGTGCTCACCCCTACACAATGAAACTGGTGTACAATGCCTTAATTCGAAGCGTACTGGACTATGGATCATTCCTTTTGATTCCCTGTAACAAGGGCGCTTTAGCAGGGCTGGATAGGATTCAATCCAAGTGTCTTCGGATCATTTCGGGTTGTATGAAGTCCTCGCCGATTAACGCATTGCAGGTGGAGTGTGCAGAACCACCTTTGGCTCTAAGACGCCAATATCTAGCTTCTAGATTTTGGGCTAGAGTTGCTACAAAATCCACCCATCCACTTTTACAAAAAGCAAATGATTTAGAGGTGCTATGCAGAAGATCAAACTATTGGAATAATAAAGAAGTACCTCTATTTATCAAAGCCTTCCGCCATTTTCAAAATTTTGACTCACCCATTTTACAGCTCCCAAAACTTCCTATCTATAATTTCACTTACGACATTATATGTTATAAACCAGATATCCTCTACAATATTGGCATATCTAAAAGTTCTTCGTCGGCAGACTCTATCTTCAATGCGGTGGTCGACGAGCGATGGCACGGTTTTCAGAGATTTTTTACGGATGCTTCCAAATTGAATAATCATTCTAGTTGCACTGGTGCGGCAGTATACTACCAGAATTCTAAAATTATTTTTAAATTTAAATGTCCTGTACAATCTTCCGTGTTTACGGGCGAGTGTATAGCGTTACTAGAAGCATGCCTTTTTATTGAATCCCATAACATAGATTTTAGTGTAATTTTCACGGACTCTTTAAGTTGTCTACAAGCCTTGCAGCAATCTCCATTTAAGAGCAAAACCCACAGTCCAATCCTGCTACAAATTAAAAAATCTCTTTTCTCTTGTGCCAAGAATCATAAAACCGTACATTTGGTATGGATTCCAAGTCATAGTGGCATCAGAGGAAATGAGATTGTGGATGCGCTTGCAAAAGACGCTGTATCCTCCCAGTCCGTTGACCTTAAACACTACAGTTGTCAAGGTTACGATCTGCTAAGCCTACCAAAAAGGAATTTACTATCTTCATGGCAGGTACAGTGGAACAACACAAGTAAAAAGAAAGGAGCTTTTTATTTCGCGGTACAACCTTGTGTTACTGCAAAGCCTTGGTTTTACCCCTATAAGAAAGTCTCTAAGAAAATTATTTCTATTTTGTGCAGACTTCGTATAGGCCATTGTTGTTCCCCAGTTTTCTTACATAAAATTCGGGTCCGGGATTCATCACTCTGCGAGTGTGGGATGGACGAAGGTACTTTGGAGCACATATTCTTCAATTGCCCCAATAATAACCCATCCCTCGATTTATATAGTTATCTTCCAAAACTTAAGATCCCTGTCCCAATTAACTTTCCTTCCCTATTAACACACCCTTCTCCAAAGCTCCTCGGGGCTTTGATGACCTTTATACGTAGCAATGACATCAGATTGTAATGCGACTTATTAATTTGTGTGGTATACGGTATTTATTATGTTTGTATAAACTATGTAATATATGTACATATTTTAACTAACAATAATTTTTGTGTTTGTTTCAGTGTTTCTAATATTCGTCGACAAGATTCACGCCGTTTACAATTCTCTTTTATCATCTCTTCTTATTTTACATTTATTATTCTTAAACCTTGATCTTTTTACACACGAATTTCCATTTCACATCTGACATTGGCAGAATTGTCGACACCGGCATTGCTTGCCATAAACAAAAATAGAATAGATGCAGTTACGCCACTACATAATGATGATAAATGATGAATGATATTTGTTTTGTAAATAGGTTAAAAATAACACTTTTACACGTAATATTAAACATGTACCCTATTTTAATACTAGCAGTAGCCCGCGGTTTCACTCCCGTTGCTCGGCTCCTAAAGGTCGTAGCGTGATTTTAAATAGCCTTTACTATTTCTCATACATCTGGCTAGTTTCAGAGATTAGCGCGTCCAAACAAACTGGTCAGCTAGTAGGTAATAAGTACAGAAAAGAAAACCAGTTTATACTCAGTTGATTCTTTTATATAAGTATAGTACATCAAGTAGATAAATCAGCAGTAATGATTGGTATCACTACTGATTTATAATAATATCAACAAAACTTTGTAAACGTTTTAAGCCACGCGTATTTATTTCAGAACAATCTAGCGATTTTAGAATCCTCAGCCACTCTTTCACGTTATCATGGCGTTCCAAGAGTGGAACCAATATTTCAAGAGAGCTTACTGTAGTCCCACAGCATATATCGCATAATCGCATCTGCAATAAAATAAACAAGGTATGTTAGTAGATACACTACTCAATAAGTTATAAACTATAGTAGCACCTAGGCATGCTGAAATTAAAATAATTCCTAAGATTAGATACTTTCTCACCTTATCACCTGTAAGCCACTTTTGTTTACTTAATTTCAGTTCTAAGTAGTCCAATGATGAATACCAATTGCTAACTTTTACTTCGTCGGCTGGCGAACCAGCAAAAAATTCGCTCTGAAATTGAATTGGAAGTATGTACGCATAATATAATTTCATAACCGAAAGTATTTCAGTTGCCTAAAAGGACGAAAATATTCCTGTTCTGTCCACCAGCAAGTCGATCAATCAGCGATTAATAATTCAGTTTTACATTACATTTTCGACAAATAATTGAAATTCTGTTTGCTCTTACAAATATAGCGCTATCGATTGGAAACATAACACCGGCATCGAAGTACAGCCACTCGTCTATCTTTGTTTTTAGCATAGCATCTTCTGGGTACAACTCTTGACTATTGCTATTTCTGCAGAAATACAATGCTATAGCGTGGCTATCGCAAATAATGTCCCCGTTTACTAAGAGTGCTGGAACTTTCTGAAGGGGATTTATCTGTAAAAAATAAATAATTATTTTCATCTTTGATCCCGTACTTGCAATGGGACGCAAGTGCGTTTGCCATAAGTTTCGGGGCTTAAAAATTAGGCAGCGGTTTATTAGGTTTTGAGCTGTAGAATTTTAGCTTAAATTGATTATTAAACCTAACACATTTCGATATTCTATAAAAAATAAACTTCCATGGTTACCTTTTTATAAAATTCAGTCTGATTCTCCGCCTTGAATAGATCGATAGTATGAAAGTCTAGATCGATGTTCAATAAAGATGCTGTCATCATAGCAAACCTCACTGGTGGTGATGCCTCATCTCCGTAGAGGACCGGTTTGCTTGTTACCGACATATTGCTATTAAAAGATGAATCATTAAATTATAATATTATCACTACTAAACGGACAACGCTGCAGAATATAGGTAATATCGGTATGTCTAAGATACTTTCATGAAAAATATCAGACCAAAATTTTACGGCATGCATTGTCTAAAAGCATTAAAGTAGAACACTCAAATTAATGAAAACACAGCAATTACCTACCTGATTATACGATTTCCAGAACGACACACATTTTGAAAATATTTAAAACAAGAATTACCACGAAACAGGGACATTTTTACAGCAATTTTTTTCAACAAAACTTCTTCAGTTATAACTTCTAGCCAGTCGGAACCCCAAAGAAGTTGTGGCGCATGCAAGCTGTGTAAAAACTAAAAAACGATAAACACTTGTAAATTAATACGGGTCGATAACGCACACAGATCAAATTCAGGATCCTGTTACCTCTTCCATAATGCATGTTGAGTCCCCTTGTTGTCTTACGATGCCTCATAATGTTACATTACATCTACCTGATATTAGTTGTTTTCTTTTTCATTTGAAAAACAAACAATAAAATATTAGATATGATAAGTTAGTAAGTACTTACATATCACTTTCTAGGCAGGTGCAGCTTGTTTAAATACTGACTGTGTTTTAATTAGATTTTAGAGATCTTTTATTAGTAGGTATGTACATAATTATTTAAATAACAGTTAAAATGAAACACCCATTAACTTAGGATCGCTAAGAAAAAGGAAAAATTGCTTTCTAAATTTTATTAGGCGTTGCGATTTCCTAGGATCGGGAAAAAATCCATTTGCTTGGATATTGAATGATCATTTTGTGATGTGACGCAACTTGGGAGACACGTAAATAGTTAATCCAGCAGTGGACTGTGATAGGCTGAGCTGAGTTGATAGATTGAATGTTTTATAGCGAATCGCTTAACTACATTTTAGGTCTAACAGCTAAATTACTTACTCATTGGTGGAATCACGGTGGGATTGCATAGCATTTCTAATGTAATCAGCGATAGGGAAGCTTATGAATGAGTAATGTAAGAACCTTCTTTCAATCTAAATACTTTTATAACGATTATACAGGCAGGTAAACTTCTTGCTAGACAGCTGTCTGAAAAATATGCGCTGTAAATACAAAATGCATTAATAAATTACAAAATCACATCATTTATATCACATAACTCAAAATCATAAGTTTTCTATATCGCATTAATTCATGGGGACTTCGGCAAGTAAAACAATTTCACAAACTGGATTGAAGTAAGTTTTATCACAGTATATCACAGAAGGAGGACCTGCTTGACAATAGTACGATCCTCTCTGTAAACGATATTACATCTAGGTACCTTCTTCAGTTCCTGCAGACTGCAGTGCTAACAGCAACAGAACGTTATGCCTATTCTTTTCTTTAATTATTTTTTTCCTGGTTGATAAAAATACAGGCATTGCACATTATGGAAGGCTGACAGAAGTCCGGCCTGCCGAGCCGTAATGATGGCGTTAGACTCGATGAACCTGAGCATCACGGAGGTGGATATCAACATAGACAAGGGAGAACATAGGACGCCTGAGATGCTTGTTGTAAGTACCTATTGTTGGTTTTTATTTCGGCCAATTTAAAAGTCGGACTACATTTTTGTTTTTGCGTTTTTATTTTTACCTACCGATATATGGTCCGGTAATCGGTATCATTTTTTTTTCCAACAAATAAATACTACATAATTTATTTGTAAGTATGTGTATGTAGTAGTAGTAGTAATTATGTGCTACCCTGTAGCTAGTACCTATACTTATTATATTCCGATTTTTACTAATCACGTCAATTATTTTTCAGCTAAACCCGTTACAAACTTTGCCAGTTTTCAAGGATCGGGAACTCGTACTATGTGACAGGTACAGCATTTTATTCGTTTGGAGAAATTAATTCAATTAGGAATTCTAAATACCTATAAGTATAAGTTATTAAATATATAAGTGATTCTCAAAAACCATATGACCCGAGCGTTTAGAGGTTTTTTTTTGAGGTTTTTGAGAATCACTTATATATTTAATAACTTATAGAAGCATAACATGGCTTTGACATGTTTCAAATTCACAAAAAATATACATTTATAACCTATAAGTATGTTAATTTTCTTATTTTTTTTACGATTCCATGTTCATCTTCATTTTGATTACAGTCATGCAATTTGTTCGTACTTGGCTGGTCGGTACTGCGATTCCGGCCGTCTGTTGCCCAAAGACCCTGGAGGACGTTCTATAATGGACCAACACATGCATTACAACAGTGGAACACTTTATCCTCGTTTCCGCGCAGCAGCCGTTAGTACTTACGTTCTTTTCTTATCCGAAAAGACAAGCTAGTCAGCACAATTTTGCTGACTAACTTGACCGGTTATAATCTTCTCACCCTGCGCTTGGCGCGTGTGTCGATCAGCACAAAGCATCTTCTACTTACCATGGGTGTCCATTCTCTATGCATGTCGCTACTTAGGAGGTAAACTGTTGTTACAAACACGACATTTGACAGATTGCTATGATCTTTTTCTTTCCATCAGGCGTTTAATTAATTACCTAACATTATTACCTATATTTACAAATGTATGATTATGTCGTTTAAACGTGGTATAAATAATACGTTTCATCTTTTTATTAATATGATTTTCGCTTTCAGTATCCAATCCTATATGAGAACTGTAATTTCGTAATGCCACAACAAATAGCGGATATTGAAAGCGCCTACTCTGATCTGGAGAGCATGTTAGTTGGGCGCAGCTGGTTCGGTGGCAGCTGGGCAACCCTAAGCGACATTGTGTTCGCTTCCACTATTAGCACCCTCAACATTCTTGTACCTGTTGATAAAAACAAGTAAGTAAAGCTAGAACATCTATACATAAGTAATAGGTATTATAAAGAGGTAAAGTAAGTTTGTATGTATGCCGGAGGTAATCACCGGAACCATTGATTCGTATGAAGCTACATTATCCCTGAGTGCTTTATGATTTTTTGTTAAATATCAGTTCCTGTGGGTCAAGCAGAATGAAGTCACGTGACTCGCGGGCAAAAGCTAGTTTACAATAAAGTAACAAAATTGGTAAAAAAAATAATTAAAACAGTCTTCTTATTTTCAGATATCCACGACTTTCGAGCTGGCTTTACCGTGTATCAGAAGAACTGTTTTTCGTAACAGCCAATAGAAAAGGACTTAGCGAGTTCTCGAGAAGGATAGGCGAGTTATCACAAGTACAACAGTCATAAGTTTTTAAATCAAGAGCATTTTTTTACAAGCAATGTGTTTGTCGACATCAGATTGCGGCAGTGTTTTTGATGAGAAAGAGTTCAAGTGTCCAAGGAGTTCCATGAGACGACGGAAGTTAGCGGGAATCGTTCCTGAAAAAAAATAACATACCTACCTATGTGTAGCAAGGAGTTCAGGGAAGGCGATGACAGCTGAAAGTAGGCAAAGCATGTGTCACAACACTCACAACTTGCTGAAGAAATACAGGTAAATTATCTACCGATAAAAGTAGATGAAGTTCTCGTTCTGTATTAGTTTGTATTGTTTACGAGTTAGTTTATGATTGTTATGTTTAATTTGAATTTGTGAAATATTTGCAGAAGCAATAAAATTATAAAGTGACCAAAAATAAAAATATATTTTTATTTTCTTTTATGTCTTATAGTTTTCGACATAATTATGATGAAAAATGTCTGAAAAAATACCATTATATATATATATGTCAAAAGTCAAAAGTCAAAAACATTTATTTCAATTAGACCATTTACAGGCACTTTTGAAATGTCAAACAATATTACAATAGTTGTCAGTCGGTTTGTCCGTTAGTTGAAGCTAGTTGTCCGTATGTATATATATATTACCTTATCTCCGAAATTTGTGGAGCGAAAAATCTGAAATAATTAGAGTTGATAGGAATTTACCCATATATGTATTGCACCAAAAATATAACGATGTTCCTAACTAGCACAGTTTTTTCAAAATACCTAATCAAAATTCCTTCAAAAACAAACTTAGTTATGCGGTCGGGTTTTTTTAACTTTTATAAGTACGTCCAAGGATGGTACGGGACCTTCGGTGGGCGAGTACGACTCACACTTGGCCGGTTTTTTTTTTTATAATAAGTACCTAATTATGTAGAGATAAATAAATTGCTCACTTATAATGTCTTAGGTTTTCGCGATTATTACACATTATAATAAAACAAGTTTAAACGGATTAATCGCGTATATTACAGAGTTTTCCTGACGTTTCGAACACTTTGCAGCGTTCGTGGTCGCAGGACGACTGAGGTGGTAGGCGTCATGACAGCTAATTTATAGAAAAATTATTCTCGATCTACCCGCACAATCGATTCAATCGATATTATTCGAATCGTACTCGTTTCGATGCACACAATAATCGCTCACGGTGTCTCGATGTTTTGTAGTCCGGTGTGAAGTTTGGGACTTGATTATTTCTTCAAACTTCACACCGGACTACAAAACATCGAGACACCGTGAGCGATTATTGTGTGCATCGAAACGAGTACGATTCGAATAATATCGATTGAATCGATTGTGCGGGTAGATCGAGAATAATTTTTCTATAAATTAGCTGTCATGACGCCTACCACCTCAGTCGTCCTGCGACCACGAACGCTGCAAAGTGTTCGAAACGTCAGGAAAACTCTGTAATATACGCGATTAATCCGTTTAAACTTGTTTTATTATAATTGCTCACTTATGGTACCTACCTAATAAGATAATAAATCCATCAACCTAAATAATCAAAAGGTTATTTCAGGTCCCAGTGTTCTGGGTTTGATTGAAGTATTTTTATCTTTGAGTAAGATTTTAATGGAATTTCAATTGATGTGTACCTACTTATTATGTTTAATTAATCGAATGAGTCGATTGATTAAACAGAAATTGTCTATGGCGCTTGCCTGCAACGACTTCACTTCACTTCTCACTTCATTCACATAGTGCTGCCACTTTAGCGCTTTCGGCGCTAGATCTAGCGCTTTTTTGACATGTTTAGCGCCGAATCTGAGAATTCAGCGCCTAGCGCATAATCTAGCGCTTATTTGGATCCGGCCCAAGGGGCAAGGAATATACTATAAGTACTCTACTAACTCTACCAAGAAACGTGAACTAAGCTAAACAGACAAGTTTTCAAACAACAGTCTTCTTTTATTTAAATCCGACGACAAAATTTCTCTACTGCAGATGTCGCACATGTTACGCGTACCGACTACCGACCAATCAGTGACCATTTTTTTTCTTCAATTTAACGTGTTGATTTTATGAACGTTACTGATTAAAATGTATATTTCCATTTTGATAAGTTTTTTTTTCCTATTTGTAAGTCATAGATTTAGCGCAGAATCTAGCGCTTTTTTGACTCGTGAAAATCTGCAAATCTAGCGCTTTTTTTGACAGTTAGCGCTCAATTCATTTTTCCATCTGGCAGCACTGGATTCACATTTCTATCACTCACTTCAAACTCACTTCATGTTGATTGTCCTGTCAGTACTGTCATGTCATCCGTGTCTGTCATTAAAAGTTTTTCAATTTGATTATTTTATTTATTTGTTGTGGAGGAGGGATGAATGAGTGAGGAGCACTCGATGCAATTAATTATGTAGATTATCAAACATTGCTGTCCATTGTTCACGCGCAGTTCACAGGGGAAACGTAAAAAGTTCATCGGGGATTCTCACGGAATGCGAAGAAAGTCGACGTGAAAGGTTTGTGCTGCTGTGTTATGAATGGAGGTGTCGCTCTGAGGCTGGTGCCGCCACCATGCCACTCGTGTCGTGCTAACACACAATAAACTGGTATTACGTTACGCTAACGTAACTCCGTGTGTTGTATTTAGGTGACATTATTTGGAAAGTCCGGAGGATACTTTCTACCGTCGCGCACCAGCGATGCCCGGGTTCCAGGCGAGCGACACAATGCCCAAGTTCGGCCACGTGACGGATCTGCGCGAGCAGTGGATCGTGCGCGCTGATGGAGCGCTCGCGCACCGCCTGCAGGACCGCGAGATATCATCACACCTCTGTGAAAATAGATATCGGAACCAACAGATTCGCGAGGATTTCCCTATAGCGCTGAACGAGCAGCGCGACATCGAGCACGAGGTTCACCTGCGAGAGCTCACGCGCCTGCGACAGGCAGAGATCGACGCGGAGATCGCGAGGGAGATGGCCGAGATCAACCTGCGCAGGCAACGTCGCCAGCGCGGCACTGACGTGCTGCAGCAACCCAGCTCCTCTCGAGCCGCGCCCCCGGCGCCCCTGCCTGTCACTGCTGTTCCTAATGACCTCAACCCGGAAGAGCTAGGCCTTTCTCCCACTGAACTTGAGGAAATGAGAAGACGGTTGGAGCAAGAAGAGAAAGATGCAAGACTTGCTAGAGAACTGAGTCATGAGGACAACAGTCAAGATGCTCTGCTGGCTGATATGAGATGTGCTGTGGAAGCTCAAGATGGTGAACTGGCAAGATTGTTGCAAGAGAGAGAATATAAGAAGCTCCAAAGAGCCAAAGAGAAAGCACGGCAGAAGGCTCTGCTGAAAAAACAACAGAGAATGGCAGCCCAGCAACCTTCTCAGCTAGACAGTGAACTGGCCTCTCCGCAGGCAACATTATGTGACGCTTACAGCAACCCTCGGGATATGATCCGTGAGAATCGACTCAGATTGTGCAAGTCTGTTGACTCTGATTTGCATTATGTTGAACCATTTGAAAAAGAATCCATACAATCAAAAGCCAGTGCCTTACAGTCTTTAGAGATGTCAAATCAGTACTATGCTCCACAATCTGAAGCTGGTACTTCAGGCAGCAATCTATCTCATGCTCACTCTAGATCCTTTGATGATAAAAGAGTACCAAGTAACCACAGCTCGATGCAACACCGCCAGCCTCCCCCGCCTCCGACAACAAGCAAGAAGCCTCGTTTCCCAGACCCAGTGAGCATCCGGCCGGCGTCACATTACCCCACAGAGCCCTCGGTGCCTGAAAGCATCCCTCCACCTAACATGCCTCACAGCTACAGTGAGAACAACAATTTGTACAGTTCTACGTATCCACCTGATGTGAGTCCGCCACACACGGGACAGGAGCGACATGATGCTAGTAAGAGACTGTCCGTTATCTCTGATATAACTGCTGAAGGTCTCGCTAAGAAGAAGAGCAAGCAAGCTGACATTAACAAGAAAAGAAAGGGATGCAAGATACAGTGAAATAGTTTGACAGTGTTTTTGTGAGAAAGAAACTGTGGCCTTTCAAAGATAAGTGATTTAATTTGTCTGTTTAATGGTTGGCTAGGCTACGCTGGTGGCGGTGATGTGTGAAGTGATCTGATTGGTAGCTGGTTGTCTATCTGTTCGTATTTTACGGGATTATTGTGTATAATCCAGCTCAAAATGGTTTTTACAAAATTATTCTAGATGTGATGATTGAAAACAGCAAGTTTGAAGATATTTTCTCAAGAATTTTTAACTTTTGATATTTTAAGTAATAATAAGGCCATGTTGGCAATTTTTTTATGAAGATTTTTGGATATTTTCTTATTAGAAATAATGATTTATTTATTCTTTTACTCTAAACTCTGCAATAACATTCAGATTTAGGTCAAGCTAAGCACTATACACAGTCAGAAGTGGAAACTTATCATAATCACTTGAGTCATTCTCATTACATGTAATCTCAAGTCGGGAACTCATTTGATAATTATACTTAACTGCCTCTCAAGATATACACATATACTTAGTTGATGGTCTATGCACTCAAGTCATAACTCTATTGACAATTCTATCAGTATTCAGTGGGATCTGTCTACTATGGGAGTTATAATCTGATTTTAAATTACTTCATTATAATTTTCAACACATCTGTGCCCGCAACTTTCCGCGTGGAATTCGGATGACAAAAAGTAGCCTAAGTAGTTACTATAAAAATGTTATTAGTCCTTATAACATCAGCTATCTGCCAGAGAAAGTACCGTCAAAATCGGTCCAGTCGTTTCGGAGATTAGCTGGAACAGACAGTTTTTTTTTTAAAATTGGTTTTTTGTTAGTATAATAAGTAGGTACCATAGACTTTCATAATGTGCAATTTAGTAAAAAGCTGTTATTTTTACATTACAAACAAACACATCAATTTTATTTAGTTGTATAGATTCGATAAAATTAGTACAGAATCATGAATCACTTGTGTCCAGATTCCAGTGGGCTGAATCACAGCACTTAAATATGGATGATATTGTAGAGTTCGTGCAGTAGTACCTGCAGAAACCAATGAGCCATTTTAATCTAAGGTCAGTGTGTGCCTTTGCCTAGAATTAAGTTAAGTATATTTTTAAACTAACAAGTAACATTCCATTTTATGTTGTTTTTTGTTGTATGGACAATACTAGTATTTTTTTATGACCTATATTATATTTTAGCCGCAGCTCTCTTTCTATAATAGGTAACATTAGAATATGGAAAAGAAGAACTTAGTAGGTAGGTACCTACCTATTAATGATGAAAATGAGAAGTTAATTACGTACCTACATAATGCGCCTAGGCATTATTTAAAAAAAAATTGCTCAAGTCATGTCATGATTATGATTGGAAAATAATTAATCCAAACTATTCAATAGGTTTATGCTATGATTAGATTAATTACTTTTGTAATGAATAATATTATTATTAGGTACCTATTGGAAATTTAAAGAATTTTATGATGAAAGTTGTGTCGCTGTCGCGTGAAAATTCGCCTTCTGTCTTCATTATTTTGGCGAAAATGACCAAGATTTTGTACTTATCTCTGCAAAATTTCAAGACTGATTTTAAAATGACCATTTAACACAATAACAGTTTTGGTGCCCATTTGGTGCTTTAAAAAGAATTTATTACACATTATTATTTTAATTTTACATAAATGTTTTGTTATTAAGATATGAAAGATTATTTGCATGTGCAAAAGTACGTTAGAAAATATAATAATTGCTTTCACAGTGACTTTCTCTAGCGTAAATATGATTATTCAACACACGTCGCGAGTGACATCACATATATATTAAAGGTCATTCACACACTGTTAATGGACTGCTGGATATAACATCGATATTCCATACATCTGTAATCTGTATTACGTCTCTTTGGATTATCGTCTTTCTATTTACTTACCTACCTACTTATTTTAAAAGTATTGAGTCCTTAGACCATTCATATAATACTAAGATTGAGTCAAGCATTCCACGTGCCTATGACATGTGTGTTGAATCTTTTATTACTCTCAAATAAAATGCATAGGATATACACTTGTATAGTCACGAGCATTTATACTATGGACAGTTCAGTAATAAATCTTATGTCATAATTCATTCATTAATTTTATAAATTAATTAATGAATCAGTTTGGTAATACTAATAAATAATACCTATCTCATTTCATGTTTCATAAATTATTTTTATAAATTAATTTATAAAACTAGGTAGGTAATGATTTCATGATTAATTAATTAAGTAACTTTATAAATTAACTCATGAATATATAAAATAATGAACCATGCAATCAGATATTATTGCCGAACTGTCCATGGTGATATATTTGTGCTCGTGACAGTACAGTCACATGTAAAAAGGTGTACACACAGCGTTATTAAAAAGCGATTATACCTATTTACGTACAGTAGCGATTGAATTTGTAAATTATTTACACACTATCCCATGGCAGGGTTTACTTCGATATTATGTTTATAACTTTACTAATATCATTTTTATGTACACAATATCTCATTTTTTCCATTGAAAGTTGAACAAAGAATCGCTTTTGAATTTAACAGTGCGTATACCTACATCTTGTAGCCGCGATTGTACGTATTGTTGTACGTAGAATATAATAATATGTCTAAGATATTTGTAAGAAAACTTATAAACGTTATATTCATCTTCACTCACTGGTGCTCTATTATATTAGATTCTGATATCAAAGAAAAAACCATACAAATGTATGATGAAATGTATTTCATACAAATATTACAGGAAAAAAAACATCTAAATACCTTTAGTGACTTTCATATGCTTACTTAGATTTTGCTAAAGAATGTCGTTTATTTTCATGTCTTTTTTATGTGACAATTATTAAGAATCAACGTCACAAATATAAGGCAGGCGTGTTTATTTCTACAAATAACGTTTATAAGTAAAATAATAATTTAAATGTCATGTGTACTTAAATAAGAGCAAGCTTTAATCGCAATGTATGGCCTTGATCGTGCCTTAGTGGAACTGAACCAAACTCGAATATTTATAATCTTTTTAATGTTAATTTTAATGAGTATATTAACATAGACTAGTGAAATCTTAGCATTCGTAGCTGTTAGACAATGTGACATTTATTCGTTGGTATTTTCCATACACCCCTAATAATTAAACACGGTAAGTGTCGAAAGTGCCTACCGTCAGCCTAACTATAAACTCGAGGTAAGTTTGCTTGAACTTTGCTATAAGTTTATTATAGCGGTTAAAGTATTAACGTCTTTCTTTGCTGACCTTCCGCGATATTTTACAGATTTTCTACTACTCTCAATCGATAAACTTGATATTTCGGGTCCGAACGAAACTTAGTTGCTTCCGAAATTGTACCTGCCTACCTACCTAACTCAGCATTATCATAACTCATTGTTTTTTTAGATTGGTAGTTAAGTAACCAACGCTAGTTTGTCGAATGTTGTTTAATTGAATTGTTTTAATTCAGGGTTACAAAACACCCTTGTTAAAATGAAGAATATAAAGGATCTTCTTAATTCTTTGCTAGTAGTCCTTACGCCATTTCATAAAAAAAACACTCAAGGATAATGTAGCTTTCTATAACTGAAATAATTTTCAGAATCGGAGTTCAGGAGATTACCTACTCCATACATATACTCTCGCTCTTTAATGTATTATTAGATAGGTAGTTTTTTTTAAAATATCAGCTAATAAATGTCGGCAACTTAGGTGATACGCAAAGCTGTATCTTGAGTGTAAGCTATTTTAGATGTAACTAGGTCTAAATCTAAACAGAAGAAAATGTGTGCTAATTTATAATATTATTTTGCGGATCACTGAAATATACACTAAAACTAATACACGCCTCTTTGAGAGTTCCTGGACTAACTGCCATACTCTTAGTTATTCCTTGAAAATGGCCTCGATTTTACGCACTAACAAAATCAAATCGATTTGGTTCTTGCGCCGAGGCTTAAGTTTTCAAAAACTACGAGTATGGACGTAAGTGTTACGGTTTTTTTTGTTCGTCATTTTAGCTCCATGTACTGAAAATTTTAAATTACCTACCTAGCTGTACCCCTATCATGAGCTTTTTTGACGTATAGTTTCGTTAATGTATATGCTTATTTTGAATTGAAAATATACGTGTGCTACACAATATTTATATAAATTAAATACTTAATTAATTTCTCTGTATTTTTTTAAATGTGCAAATTGTATAAAATTTTTTTTTTTTAAATCATTTATTTATTTACAGGGTTTTTTCTATTAAGAAAATGACACCCCGATTATTGAATACAAAAAATAAATTATATGTATATAAATTAAACTAACCTACCCTCAACCTTGTACCCATAATAATAATATCACAAAGCATTCTAGCCTCATCTGACAATGGTGAGGCCAGAATGCTATTATAAAAGCCTACGTTATAATTACTGTCGCCAAAAGCCAAACGTCTTTGGACTCCAATACGACTACACTCCGTCAGGATGTGATGTACGTCTTCTACAACTCCACATACAGCACAATTGGGTGAGTCAACTTTACGCATCATAAATCCGAAACTATTGAGCGGTATGTGGCCGGATCGGAGCCTCAAAATCGTTACGACTTCTTGTCTATTCATCCTGCTCACATTGAACCAGAGCATACGGGGAAGAGAGGGCTGAATCGTTTTGTACCAGATGCCTTTGGTCAACGATCTTTTGTCAAAATATTCTGACCAAGACTCAAAGCATCTGTCCCTAACTGTCGGTAATAGTTCAGTATGCCAAGGTGAACAAGTGTAAGGTTCCCCATCAGAACCAGCCTCATTTGCTAAACGATCAACGACCTCATTACCCTCCAGTCCTATGTGAGAAGGGATCCATTGTACCACGATAGTTTTATGTTTAGCGACAAATTCAAAAATGGCTCTCAAAATAGTATAAGCCAATGGAAGTCCCCTACAAGATGAGGTACATCTAATCAGATGGAGGAGAGCACTTTTCGAGTCAGTGAAAATGACAAACCGATCACCGTCTAAAGATTTGATATACGCCAAAGCCTCAGCGATAGCTATTAACTCCAAATGCATAATTGACACTTTTGATAATATTTGGAATTTGAAAAAAGCACCTATTTGCGAGTCAAAAAAGGCTGCGCCACAATAGTTCTCATGTTTAGAACCGTCCGTATACACAGAGTAGAAGCCAGAATATTGTGCGTTTAGAGATTTACAACAAATGGATCTTAAATTATGTAAATTATAACAATGCTTAGGTTTATTAACAGAATCTAAATTAGGCTTAACAATACAAGATAAGTCCATATTGCTGACCCAAGTATCCATGGAGAACATATCAACTTTACTGCTACAATACATATGTTCTCGCTTTAGAACATCGTGTGACACAATTAACAAGGGTTTTTTTTTATTCCGCCAATAAACATTATTATTGCAAAGACTATTATATAACTTATCAAGTAATTCTATTAAAGGAAAATCATAACATTTAGATTTTAAATAAAATTTACCAGCTAAATATCGACGGCGAATAAAAAGAGGAGGCAATGTCAATTCGGATTCCATCACGTGGATTGGGGTGCTTTTGATAAACCCTCCTATTAACCGCAGGCAAATGTTTTGTAACCTATCCAGTTTGATTAAATGTGTGTCGGCGCTATTATCTAGTAAGAAGCTACCAAAGTCCATTCGACTACGAATAAGGGCAATGTACAACCGTCTTAAGTGGTTGGGATGCGCACCCCACCCAGGTCCCACCAACACCTTAAAAATATTAATTAACCTAACTACTCTCTCACAAACCTCGTTAATGTGTTTTTTCCATCTTAGACCCCTATCTAGCCATAATCCTAAGTATTTTACATTGTCTACTAACTCCAACAATGTCCCATTTAAACGGACGTCGACAGCTGGCCTACTAAAACCTCTACTAAATAAACAGATTTTGCTTTTCGCGGGAGAAATATCTAAACCAACGTGTGAAAGCATGTTGTTGATTAGATCAAGAGCCGCTTGGATCTTGCACTGACCCTCACCAACAGACGAGCATTGCACATACATAGCGAAATCATCCGCGTACTGAGCTATGTAAACGTTGTTCTGCAAACGCTTACAAATATCCAACGTTATAATGTTAAATAATAATGGAGATAACGGATCACCCTGCGCCAAACCACTACCGGAATATCTGCTAATAAAGCAATTACCAGACTTTATTTTAAGTATTCTTCTGTGCAAAAAACTCCACAAATAGTTACAAATGCGTGACCCTACTTGCAGACCATCCAAAACATTAATTAAAATAGTGTTATTTACATGATTGTATGCACTATCTATATCTAAAAAGCAACCCAAAGTAGAAAAACCCTCGGAAAAACCAGTTTGAATAATGGAGACTAGGCAACTTAAAGCATCTAAACATGACCTACCTCGACGAAAACCTACTGTGTTCGCAGAAAATATATTATTTTTTTCCAAAAACCATTCCAATCTGCGAAATAAAATATAATGAAATATTTTGCATATGCAAGATAACAAGGAGATAGGTCGGAGAGAAGAAACGTTACTGGGATCACGACCAGGCTTTGGGATAGGTACAATACAAATATCGCGCCACTGCGAGGGGACAAAACTGTGAGCTAAAAATTTATTAAATAACATTAGTAATACAGATTTACCTACATCAGGTAAATTCTTGATCATAGAATAAGATATATCATCGCATCCAGGAGATGTATCCTTAGATTTGATACATTTATCTAACTCCTGGATAGAGATCTCACATTCTAATATAGGGTTACTGTGGTGAACCGTAGGAGTCAATGGGGACACATAGTCTGGTGTTAAGGAATTTAATAAATTAGTGGCACTTTGGGCATCCACAAAATGTCTAGGCGAACGGAAACCTTTCAGCCATCTCATTTTGCGCCACATTTCACTAGTCGATGTAGTATGATCAACTGAAGAACAAAAATTTTGCCAGTTCACTCCCTTAGCCCGCCGGATTAACCTCTGCGCTGTATGTATCTTATTATTAAGGGTATCATGGTTTTGTGGAGTGGGGTTACGCCTAAATTTGGATAATGCTAGCCTACGTTGAGCCACAGCGTGTGAAAGTTCTGCAGTCCAATACGGTTTTGGAGAAAAATCTGAAGTAGGGTTTTGGTTAAATTTAAATAATGGAATAAATTTGTTAGCAGCGTCATTAAGGGATTCTAGAAATAAATCATAAGCTTCCTGGAGGTCAAACGGTAAATTTAAATTGCAAAAATGTTGTTCTAGGTGTTTTTTATATGAAGACCAATCTGCTTTGCCAAAATTTCTTTTAATAGCTGAAGGAAGGTGTGATGTACTTAAAGTTGAAATTTTAATTATTAAATGATCACTGCCCAGATTTTCATTTAAAACGGTCCAATTAAAATTAAGGGCAATATCTGTAGAAACAAGTGATATATCTGGAGAGGACTGTTGCAAATTGTTGTCAACTAAACGAACTCGCGTGTGCGTTCCATCGTTTAATGAAAAGAAATTGGTGTCTATAAGCGAGTTGTGAATAAGACTACCTCTGTGGTCAGTTTTATAAGACCAACTGACGTGATGGGCGTTAAAGTCACCTAAAATTAATGTTTTGGATGGCCATAATGATAAAATAGTATCCCAATCCTGTTGAGTGGTAACGATTCTAGATGGACAATAGACTGCAATTATATTTTCGAACGGATCACAGTTAAATAATTGAACGCACACAACTTCGATACCACTATTATTAATGTGAACACGTCTCTGTTGCGCTTTAACAGATTTGTGAGCTATGATGGCTACACCGCCGTATGAGTCATCCCGATCTACGCGATAAACATCATACCCGCTAACTTTAAAATTACTTTCCGGTTCGAGCCACGTCTCACTAAGGGCAGCAATATGTACTTTCTCCTGGCGTAAAATTTCAATAAACGATACTAATTTAGGCTTGACACTTTGAGCATTCCACTGCAAAATATTTAACTTAGTGGGTTTGCTAGCCATCACAATGAATAATAAAGTTCAACAATGTTTTAATCCACGGCCAACCTGAAACAAAGCTCACTGACACTAACGTAAACCATTCTACGCATAACTGGATAACTAATTTTATTTTAACAATTAAGCTAGTGTTTTTGAGAAAGATAACTTCCTTTATTCTGGACCACAACTCGTTGAAAGGCGGACACTGTTCATTTTTATCCTCTCCGTTATCAGATGATTGATGAGAGTCCTTGTTGTCTGTCTCTGAATTCCAGAACATATAGTCGTCGTTGGAAGGGCAATTTTTATTTTTCGGAGACTGTATTCTAGTTTTTGTAGAGGGATTACTAGCCCTAGCAGGAGACTTCACATTGTGGACGGTAGCCTTTGTCTGAACCACTTCGGCATAGGTGGAACGCATAGAGGATTCCGGATTCAATTTTTTAACATTTGAAATGCCATCAATAGGTGGAAAAGGGTCGCGGTTCTCAGGGGCTATCGAAGCTTGAGGAGGGATAAAAGTTTCGGGGGGAACAGAATTTTCGGGAGGGACATAACATTCTAAGGCTTTCCTGTAAGTGCATCCAAACTCAGCCATGATCTCCCTTAGCCTTCTCTCTTTCTTATACACTGGACAAGTTTTGCTTAATGATATGTGGTTACGTTTGCAATTAACACATGAAAACAATGTAGTGTTACAATTTTCATGACGCCCGCCACATTTCGGGCAAATCACATTCTTTGTGGGACACATTTTTCGAGTATGGCCTAACTTCCAACATTGGGAACATTGGGATACCTTGGTGTATATAAGGAAAAACTTTTATGTTGATGTCACATACACGAACTGATGCTGGTAGATAGTCACCGTCAAAACAAAGTCGAAGGGATTCGCTGGGGCACCAACCACCGTCATCTCTGTTGCGACGGTCTAGCCTTTTGAATGACAAAAGCTTTGCGGGGGATGGACATGAAATGTTTTTGAGGATTTCGTCATCAGTGAGATCGAGGTCAACATCCTTAATTATGCCATAGCAGACAGACAGTTGCATGGCCTTCTGGAACCTCCATCCTTTTTTTAAAAGGTTCTCGCAAGTAAAGAGGTTCTGAGCAGCTGATTCGCACTCAAATTGGAGGCGTATTTTAAATGCATTTAAATATTTAACCTGGCTAACCTTTACTATGTTATTATCTTTTAGAATGCGTGCCATTGCAAACTGTTTCGGAAGGCGCTCCTTATAAGAAACATAGACCTCATACTTTTCTTCTTTCACAGAGTTGTTGCTACCGTGACGTATTTTCTTTTTTCCTTTAATTTCTGTCCAACCCTCTTCCTCTTCAGTACTGTCCTCTCTTTGCCTCTTTTCCGCTCTTGTCAGCTTCTCCTGATTCTCACCATCATCATCTATAGCATCCATATCCGAAGAATTATTTAGTAAACTCTGTATATCATTAGCGAATACGGGCGAGTCACAACGCGGTGACTCGCTTTCGTTATCAATCATGGCGCGATCGCATCAACACTCGGTGGGTATGTACCTACTAGGCTGTGCGGCCGGGAGGTCCGGCGCACACCTATAGCGATGTGTTAATGCGTAAACAAGGCGCGCAGGGGGGATAGCGATTGAATCCGCGACAAAATACACGACCAGGCCGTACGAGTGCCGGTACGGGTATCGTATAAAATTTTATCAAAATGTTCCAGGACTGTTGTATTTTAGATTCAAAATATGCTTACAATAACGATACTATACGTCAAAAAAAAAAACTCATGGTACTGTTGTTTTTTTGCTAACACTTGACAGGCCCGGATAAAGGGGAGGGGTGATGGGTGCAATTGCTCCCACTGACTCACGATCGAAGCATTTTATTTTGACCAATTTTGAAATCGCCATAAGGACTAAAATCACAATAATTGCCACCAAACTAAACGAAACCCTATATCCGCGCCTGTTGGTTGAAAAATAAAAATAATCATATTGGATGACACGAGACTTGAGTACAGATCAAGTTTATATAAGTTTTCAGTATACGGGGATTAGTCTCTTCGGCGATGAACGACTACATTACATTATTCCTTTTTGAAATCATTGGCCGCGTGTAGAAACACCGCAACGGTTATAAATTAGCGTACATTTTATACTTTAGTGGCACTTATTTGGATTTCAGTCAATGTATGTTTATCATAATTTTTATCTGAATAAACTCGTCCTCGATTTCGTAACAGGATATGTAGTGTTATTTCATGGCTAATCGGCTCGTAATGGCGATGGGCGGATGAGATGGTCGTTGCGAACGAATTTATATGCCTATCTGTCGAAAGCATGTGGTTGTGTTTCGCCTACATGTTATTGGTTTTTAGGAAGCCCTTCAAGTGTTTCTACTAACTTCCTGTGCCTTTTGATGCGCGTATTTTCTTTCAAAACTTGCCTGGCTGGCCACTTGAGAAAATTCGTTGTTCGATTAGTTATGTCACAGACACTGGAGAAAGTGTTTTTTCTTACTTAGCTAAAACTTACTAACAATACATGTATTTTTACATAGTAATGATGAGAAATCGCAATCGCAAGCTTAGTCATCGTCTAGGTACCTATACATCATGCATACATAATAGAGGAGAATACCTACTCGGAATAACTTTTTTGCTTATCTAGGCAATTCCGCATTTATGTCTACACGAGAGTTTTGTTTAAAGACTTTGTAAACGTGTTAAATATCTACTTCGAAAATAAAACAATGGGTACACCTACACAAAGTAAAGACATAACTTCTGACTCTAAAATCTTTAAATAAATATACCTAATATTAATTTTCATATTCAACAATGTGTTGATCGGCCTTGGCGTACGCTACAGTACGTACCCCGTGTATGGAATAAATACATAACAACGAGAACTTTGTAACACCACCTGTCGGCCAGTGACCTTGGGCCGGCCTCTAAATGCCCGCTTCGGAAATGCACAACAGCTAGTAGGTACCTAGTAATTCTTGTAATGACGACTCGTTAAAAGGCCCTTGACCCTACTCAGATTATTTCCTACCTATTTATAGCTTGCTTAAAATAATGGTGAAGGCCGTGGGTAGGTACCTGCCTTCCTACTTATCTATTAATACTTTTTTTTAATTTATACCTTTTCTATATTATATAGGTTAGGACGTGGTTAGGACCTACAACCTACATATTTTTAACCTTATCGATAGATGTCTGCGGGACTGTTCGAAAGAGACACCGCAGCCCTGGAATGTAACGGGCAACGAAGGAACATGGATGGGTTTTAGTCAGTACAAGTCTGACACTCCCTTCCGCTCCGCCCAGAGCGGAGGGAGTCATTTGATGATTTCCCATCCAAAAAAAAAAAAAAAAAAAAACAAAAAAAAAAAAAAATCGATAGATGTCGCTGTTAGGTATATAATTATTGATGGTGACAGACAATCTTTTAATTTATTGATTGTTTTACAGCAGCACAGCTTGCAACAGTTGCAAACTTGCAAATAAGTAGGTACAGTCACGAGTATAGATATATAGTCAAACCACTAACACGGTTTTGTGGGACTTTGTAATCTATTAAGTTACTCTGTTTTTAATAATAAATAAGTAAATTAGTATGGGCTGATTTATTAATTTTATAAATTATTAAATGGATCAGTTCGGTAATAATATCTGATTTCATGATTCATTCATAAATATAAATTAATAAATGAATCGTGAAATCAGTTATTGCCGAACTGTCCCTAGTGTCCATGGTAATATATTTATGCTCGTGACTGTACCTACAGTACGCAGCAGCAAAAATTACACATCGAGCTTTAGAAAGAGATATCGGCTAGCTTCGGTTTTATTTATAGAGCGTTATCTCTGTCGCACGAAGCACTAACAGACTTCAGTATTATTCAGACGTGAGAACAGCCCCGGATCTTGAATTATTACGAGGCGGGGCAAAACTGAAAAATGCCGCCCCCGCCTCACAATATTTTTCTTATCATCATCATCATTTCAGCCATAACACGCCCCCTGATGCTGATGGACATAAGCCTCCCCCAAAGAACGCCACAACGACCGGTCTAGCGCTGCGCTTTGCGATTACTACGCTTGGTAGATGAATACAAGTACCTACTCAGTATCATCTACCAAGAGCTTGAATTTGCCGCCACGGCACGGGCTCCGGCTAGCCCCCGACCCCAGATCCGGGGCTGCGTGAGAATGTCGTAAAAGGCGATTAGTAGACTGTGCAAAGTACCTATAGGTACAGCATAATCATTACATCATATTATAGGTAGGACCTACTTATTTATGTAGCCTGATACTATTCCTCATGAATCTGGCTATCATATACAGGGTGGCAGGTTAGACAGTGGAAATATTTTAAGGGGTCATTGTACTCATAATTATGAACAACTTTTACTATGGGACCAACCCTGAGATCGCGCAAAAAAAATCAGCTGTTGCATACATTTATGTTCACATAACTCAACAAAATGTATGGAACAGCTGATATTTTTTGCAATTTCCGGGTTGGTCCCATAGTAAAAGTTGTTCATAATGATGAGTACAATGACCCCTTAAAATATTTCCACTATCTAACCTGCCACCCTGTAGGTAGGTACAAGAAGATTCTAATCCAACTGGTAGTTCCAGAGATTAGCGCGTCCAAACAAACTCTTCAGCTTTTGTAGTATAGATGTAGTACATACAATCTAATCTACATAGTACATACATACAGTCAACAAAGGTTTTTAAGTATTAAACGTTGCCCCTCACTAGGAATTTCTCCTGTATCGTTGGTGCGTTTACAAACACTTTCACACAAACATCCAGACCCGAACAAATATTTACTCCGGTGGGAATCGAACCCGCGACACGTCGCGCAGCACCCAATTGCTCAGCCACTGCGACGACCGTGCTGCCAAAAATTAAGTATTTTACATATATGGAGGTATACGCCGGTGAAGGATTAAGCTCTCGACGCGACGTAAGGACTATAATGGCGCCGGCTCAAAGCTCCAACCCTCTGCGGAATAATAATAAAAATCATATAAAAATTTCAAATTGACTACCTATATTCATCATCACAAAACATAAATATAAAAAATATGACACAAGATGATCGTTTGTCGTGTCTTTGAACGGACATGTTGCCATACAAACATAACCTAAGGCGGGAAAAGTGCTCTAAGTATGGAGTTGTGGATATTTACTACATAACACTTTTCTATTTAATCGTATGAAAATAATGCTTAGAAAACTAAGCAGCTGTGTAAAATATTATTTAATCGCATCAATTCGCAGACGAGCATTTATATGAACAATAATAATTATAACGGACAATTTGGTTTATAACAATCGTCTGTGCATCGTCTTAACAAGCTATCCACAATGCTACCGACTAATTGCCGGTCATTCAACATAAAACATTTCATGCCGCACGAAGCAGTAAATGGGTACCTAGGTAGATAAATCACTGAGAATATAAAACTACATTTATGTACCTACCTACTTATATTTTGTTATCTGATGCGACTAACAATAAAATCGATTTCTTTTACATAGGTACCATCTAAAGCAGGGGTCGGCAACCCGCGGCCCGCGTGGCTCCTTGTGGCCCGCGACTGTTTTGAACTAAAGGTTGTTACTCGTATCTTTCTGAATTATTATAATTACGCGCCAAAAATGATAATAACATTATTTAATTTTATTATTCTTCCCGTAATTTTCCCCCCTAAACCCTGTAATTTTCCGTTTTTTTTTCTATTTTCTCTCGACACACATTGTTAACGACTTTCAGAGCTCCTAGTTTACTTATAATGCACTTAAATATAAAAGTCGTTTAGGAACCATAATGTTAAATAACATTCAAAAACCAAAGAACGACAGTCAAAGACATATCCAACGATGCCCCATATGAAGGGGTGCGCCAATATATTTTATGAACAAGTGCGGCCCGCCTTTACTTCATTTTGCCACTATATAATATATAGTGGCAAAATGAAGTAAAGGCGGGCGGGAAAAGGCAAATGGCCTGCTAAAAGGTTGCCGACCCCTGATCTAAAGTAACGATATCTGTTTCCAATATTGCATAATTTGCCCGAGCAAGCGGCGACCCGTGCTTGGCTTATGAGAGTTTTGTCTACTGAAGAATATAAAAATTTCTTCTCCTCATTGTATGCATAAAACGATAGAAATCTTTCTACAATCTGTCACATTTTGTCTATTCTTCTGTAGACAAAACCCGTTTCTATCGTGGTCATTCTAAGCGTGCAGGTACTAGAATTTATCAAGCGTTTTCATGCACCTACAGTCAATTCTAATAAGGAAGGTACATTCTCAGCTAACTCACAGGTGCGCAACAGGTATGTTGATTGTGGGGCAGGCAGAATACTACGTGACCGTGTCATTTGCGTTCACGCGACCGAGACGGACACGCGAACCTAAACCAGTCGCAGTTTGTGATTAACATTTTAATACAGTTAAATAGGTACAGAATATTTTTACTGTACATATAATAGTGATAAAACGATTAAGATTAATCGTCATCGACGATTATTGGTTAATAGTCGATTATTATTGCGATCACGACGACGACGTAACGATTATTCACGACTTATTTTTTGCTACATTGATTACGTATTGTACGTATTTATCACAAACAACACTCAAAAGATATCATACGTGTATTGCAACCAAACTAAACAAGATTTTCTGTGATCGTCCTTCCAACTAAAATTGTAGGAACTCCAAAAATGTAGGTAGGTACTTTAGTGCGCATTGAAAATAGTTTTAGTTAGATTTATGTTGAGCAATACAAAAACTGGCTTTAACTTAAAACTAAAATTAAATATTTATTTAGTGGTACCATGCCACAATAGGATGTTGAATATATTTTTTTTATTGTGAATCTGTAAACTATTTGAAAAAAGATAATTAACACCAAAAAAACCGATGAAACATCTACAAAATTGGCAAAGTTATAAGCGTTTTAAAATGATTTGCTAGACACGGACGGCATGCATGATAATTGACGTAACACCACCTATGTCCGCTTCGCGCGACAAAGACGGAGCGATACTCACTCCAAAAACTTTAAAAGCGTCTATGTTTTCCATTTTGTGATAAAATATTATTATTTTTTTACTTTTTTGTTATTCCTATTCCTTCTTTGGAATAAAATAATTTATTTGTACTTTTTAAATTATAATTATAGTAGTCCACTACCGTATTGGCAAGAAAAGAACTTGAGTACCTATTTACCCGACTGCCCCAGAAGAAGAGTAATATTTGTCGTGTGTATGTCTATGTTTGTATGTTTCTTTGTGAGTTGTGACCTCTTGTAGCCTAAATCGGCTTGATGGATTTTAAACTGGCTACAATAAATGCCAATCTGGAGGTTTAGAAGTAGGTATCTAAAAACTACATTTACGGAAATATAAAGTACTTATTAGAAGTCAATGTCAATGGTGCCGAATCTGTTGTGCACCAACTAAATTCAGGTTTTGCTATCTTGTTCTCTCTGATAAAATGAGAAAGACGAAAAAAACACGAGGTGTCAAATTTTGTTGGACTAAAATGTTCATAAAATTTTAGATGACACGTCGGAAAGTGACGATTATAGCACGCTGAAGTTCATTCAAATTAAGACGTAATTTAGTTTAGCAACGTCACTTTTCTTTTTTTCATGTTGTCTGTTAGAAAAAGATAGCTATACAGTATACTGTAATATTAGTTGGTGCTTATGAGAATCGGCGCCACTATGTCCAAAAAAAAATCAACATTTTGATTTTCATACATTATTTTATTAATTTGTTGAAACTTCATGTAGCTACACTATTTAATTTATGGTACACGAGGCGGACAATTAAAAATAAAGGCCGTAAAGTCTGTATGTACAAGTTCGTCTTCTTTACATTTTTGTTTAAAGGTTCATTTAGTACGCAGTAAAGGATTAAAACCATTTACGAAAAAAAAAAACTTTAAAATGATTAATTATCCCCTTACATGATGAGAAATACATTATTTTTGTAATAATCGTAATCGTAATCGACGCTTATTACAGGCATTAATATTGTAATCGCTAAGTGATAATCGTTTCATCACTACTATAAAACATTTCCCTGCAATAAGTAGGTATGTGCTATACAATAAGAGGAATATTGCTCGCGATTGTTGTGATTATAAATTCGATTAATGAATCGATATATTTTAATAATAAATATTAAGAGCTATCTCTTAACCGCCACGCTATTTATAAAAAATTGCCAAGCCAAGCTTCGTATTAAAATATCCAATACATAGATTTTGTCTTCTAATTTGAATATCACAAACCATCTAGGTACATAATTATGACTAAGTAAATAATAGAAGTGATATGAATTTGAATATTTTTTTAAATACACTTGGTAGCGGTGAAAAGATAAAAAAAATAGATTGAAAAAAATATAGATTGATATATCAAACCTTTTAGGGTACTTTGAGTATTAAGTAATCAAACCATGCATTAGAATTTCTTCAAAAAGAAAACGGTAATTTATTCCAAATTTACTAATTCATGAAGCATTTACAATACTCGACATTAGACGCATTAGGTCGGATCTGCGAATCTTAAGGTTTTCAGAACAGCAAAAATAAAATTCCCTATTGTATCAGAAAGCCTTCAGATCCGACTTTATTGCATTTACTGAGATAGGAAAACCAGTCAGTGGGTTCGAAAGAGAAACGGAACCTTATAAGCTCGGTGCCAAAAAGTGATTTTGGGCGGATGCGTACATCCGATCTAATGCATCTTATGTCATATTCATTATAGTTTTCTTAAACGTCTTGTCACGAGCCAACAGTATTACTTTACCAATGTAAATATAACGTACAATACCCATATCTACTACTTTGGTCATTAACTTGGTGGCAGATGGTAAACAATTTGATAAAGAACTAGCGGGGTTGTATGTTATTTCGCTAGGTTGGCGGCTTGCTTCTTTGCTTTAACTAATTCCACTAACTCCTTGTATCGTTTCATGCAGTCTTTTTTCGTACGGTTCGGTATACAGTCGGCTATCTTGTCCCACCGCTCCGGGGTGCTCACGGGGAACGTCTTGATGGCTTGTTCGAGCAGCTCTTGTTCAGTTTTCGTCCACGATTTATCTTCTGCTTTGACGACCTCTTCAGGTTTGGGCGTGGCGGTACCGTTCACTACTTTCGCGGGATTATCACTCTTCGATATGCCACTGTCATCAATGTGGTTATAGCCTTTCTTCTTCTCTTTCTCGAACTGATCAAACGCTTCCTCGTTGGCAGCTTTCTTGAGACTGCTCTTTGAGAAATCCGAGCTTTGCAAGTCTTTAGCTTTGTTCAAAACATCTTTTGCTATAAACCTTCTTTCGTCAGTAAACGTGCCGTGTTGATTCAAGAAGTTTGCCACCACTTCCCACCGCTGGTTGGTGCCCGCCGGGAACAAGTTTACAGCCTTAATAAGAAGTTGTGTCATCTCCACGCTCCATTCGATGGGTTGTTTGAGTGCTGTTTGAGTCCTAGTCTTTTGTTCTTCTACCCTCTTGTTTTCAAATATAGCCTTCCTCTCAGCCTCTAGTTTGTCCTCTGTGTCTTTGACAGTTTTGATAAAGGCGTCCCTGCCGTTGCTTTCTAGTTCCTTGACAAAGTCTTGTAGTTCTACCACTTTCAACATTTCACAGATCTTTTCTACAGCGGCCATGTGAGAGACAGCTTCATCTTCAGTGCTTGAGTAGTAGTTGTTTGCTTTACAGATGTCTCGGAGCGCTTTCTTCTCCTTGCGCAGGTTCTTCTTGAGCTGGTCGCGCTCGGCGCGGGCGGCGTCGAGGCGCGCCCTCTCCGCCTCGTCCGCCTTCTGCTTGGCAAGTTGAGCCTCCTTCATGAGACGTTCTTCTTCGGCTTTCTTTGCTTGTACTGCATCCTGGAATTGATATAATCAAATTGAGTATGTTTTTATTATTGAGTGGCAAACAAGCAGGCCGCCGACCTGATAATAAGTGGTCACCACTGCCTATGAACATCTGTATATCGAAGGGTTGAGTGATAAAACCCGATAAGTATGAAAAAGTAACTTAGAAGTTTTAAAATTTATTATCTTGAAAGTTACTTTTTCATACTTATTGGGTTTATCACTCAACTCAACCTGCGATATGTGTATCAAATTAATTGCTTAATAAATGTTTGATTAAACTGTTGTCTGTCGCATTTGAAAAACCAACCTCCTGGAGGTCAAAATCAACTGTCTTTTTTTTGCGACAGACGAAGTGTTATGGGAGGCTCAAGTTTACATGACGATGTGGTAGCAATAAGCCACTGATCAATAATATAATCACACTATGAATAATACCAATACCAATATATCAGCGATATTTTGATTTATCTGATACAAATATCGGTATCGCCGATATTTACTAGCCGATACACCGATACATTTCAAACACCTTTAAATGAGTTACGTCGCATCCGAGAGACTATTTTCTGCAGCAGGTCTCATTCAAACGGACTTGCGAAATTTCCTTTCCTCTCAAAACTCAAGAATGATTTGTTTTTTAAATAAAAAAAATATACAGGGTGGCGATTAGGTTATCACATTAAATGAAACCATGTATCCTAAATGGCGTTCTTAGTACATACACAATAAAAAAAATTGCCAGTTGCCGCTTTTACAAGTCAGTAAATGTACCAACTTGTATTAACAGTTGTACTATTACTGGTACATTTACTGACTTGTAAAAGCGGCAACCGGCAATTTTTTTTATTATGTATGTACTAAGAACGCCATTTAGGATACATGGTTTCATTTAATGTGATAACCTAATCGCCACCCTGTATAAAAATCTTGTTAGTGATTATTTTATTTTTTAAGTCCTTTTAAGACCATCCTTATCGGTATCAGTATCGGTATCCGATACATATTCATAAATATCTGTATCGGTATTATATTGGACCAAAATGCGTATCAATGCATCTCTAATTTAGGAGAGGTGGTGTCAGAAGTACCTATCGTAACCATGGAAAGCATTGGGGGAAGTGTATGTCCACAGAGCAGGAGTAGACAGCAGCTGATATGATGATGACGATGGAAAATACTAAAAATAATGTCAGTTATAAGAATAGATAATGATGATGATATGATGAATAAAATGGG
Source organism: Thalpophila matura (assembly GCA_948465475.1). Taxonomy (NCBI): domain Eukaryota; kingdom Metazoa; phylum Arthropoda; class Insecta; order Lepidoptera; family Noctuidae; genus Thalpophila; species Thalpophila matura. Next base: position 16,237,995 of record OX419191.1, read on the forward strand.
TTAGCATAAGCACGGGGTCTCATCAGGAACAAAGGAACATTTGTTGGAATAACTCATAATAGATGGCGTTATATGTATCGATATGTTATTGAAGTTTGTGTAAAATTGAGAACATGAAAAAATACGTCATGAAAAATATTTGTTCAAATTTTGAAAAATCCTTTAAGCACGGAAAAATGTATAGCCCGAAGATAGCCCGCGCTAAATCGGTCACATTTCTTTGTATGAGATGAGGCATCTGTACGTATAGTATTATATTATCTGTGGCATAAGTTTCACTGTTAATCAAACTGCAAATAATAATATGATAAAACATACATCCTACACTTGAGAGCAATGAATCTGGATTATTTACAAAAATCTTAATATCACTGATAGTATGAATGCCAGCTTAATATTGTTATAAACTGTATTCAGAAGTCTATAAATGAATAAATAAAAATAATAAACTAAAACCCAACAATGGTGCTGATTCTGTTGAACATCGCACTAAACTAATTTTAATCACACTATATCTCTTTCTTACAAATATCATTGAAAAAGGACAGGAAATATTTAGAACTGTCAAATTAGTCTACACCCTTGACATTTACGGGAAAATAGTTGTGACCTTTTGCGATTACAATTGACATTAAAACTATGCAAGAGGACTAATTTGACAGGATTAAATATCGGCTATCCCTCTCTCATGTTTTTTATTAGAAAGAGACTTAATATGACTAAATTAGTTTAGTTTGTAAACAACAGAATCTGCACCAATGACAAAAATCTAACTCAAAAGCAAGAAACAAGAAAATATTCCTGTAATTCATGTATTAATAAAATACAAACCACTATCTCATACTACTACCGGCTTAGCATGACCAATTCTATCTCTATTCTACCAAAGAATAGACAAAGTTCTTTCTATCCAACTAATTATCTTTACTGCCTGAGCACTCAGCATACCCGTGCTTGGCTTATCAGAATTTTGTCGACTGAAGAATAGAAACATTTTTTCCCTTCATAAAACCTTCAAAGCATAAAAGGTAGAAATCTTTCTACAATCTGTCACTTTGTCTATCCTTCTGCAGGCAAAACCTGTTTCTATCATGGACATGCTAGGCCAGCTGTATTGGGACAGCAATATGTCTGAGCTGTTGTATTAATTTGCCTGACTCAGTTGTAATGTTTTATGTTCTTAAGAACTTATTTCCAGTGGCGTGCCTAGAGGGTCAGCCCAATGCATTTTTCTCGTTTTAGAGAGACTTATGTTTATCCTATTAATATTATAAATGCGAAAGTTTGTGAGGATGGATATATGGATGTATGGATGTTTGTTACTCTTTGACACAAAAACTACTGAACGGATTTTGATGAAACTTTACAGTAATATAGCTTGTACATCAGAATAACACATAGGCTACTTTTAATACTAAAAACGCGAGCGAAGCCGCGGGCGGAAGCTAGTTTTTCATAAATGTAAGTAATTTTTAGGGTTCCGTACCAAAATGGACTTCGACGACTTCGTCTGTCTGTCTGTCTGTCTGTCACAGCTGCTTATTTCAGCAACTACTAAAGCTATCGACTTGAAATTTGGAACAGTTATAAAGAATGCTTGTTAAACTTTATTGCAAATGAAAAAAGTCAAAAAATATTTTTATTTTCATTACAAAAGGGGCCGGAGTGGGGGTCCAAAATTTCAATGTGGGGTTACTAGGTCAAGTGACATATCATATGAAAGGGCTTGATCTGCACATTTCAAAATATATTTTTATTTAATTTTATGTCTCACAGTTTTCGACATATATGATGAAAAATGTCTGAAAAAATACCATTCCCCCCCCCATATCTGCGAAGTTTGCGGAGCGAAAAATTTGAAATAATTAGGGTTGATAGGAATTGACCCAAATATTGCACCAAAAATAAAACAATGTTCCCAACTAGTACAGTTTTTTTCAAAATCATCAAAATTCCTTCACAAGCAAACCTAGTTATGCGGTCCGGTTTTTTAAACTTTTAAATATCCAAGAATGGTGCGGAACCGTCGGTGCGAGAGTACGACTCGCACTTGGCCGGTTTTTTAATGTACTATTGCCTTAATAATGACATAAACTTGCTTAAATTCATGAAAAACTAACATAACTACCCTCAAAAACAATAAAAAAAATTGTCAGGTTTGCCTTTTAGGCACGCTACTGCTTTTTTCTTAACCAGAAACCCACTTCATAGCCTTCCTAAAATTTTGCAACCATGCTAGAACTGCCTGACTAGTGACTACTACTAATGATGTGTTCATTATAATAATAATTATAACCAAATTGGCTATTACCAAAACAAAAAAACCAACTCATTGCTATTGTTTACCTGTTTGGCTCGTTTAGCAGCTAATTTCTTGTCTTTGTCCTCCTGCTTGAACCGCTGGATCCTGGGATCACTGGCGTACGCCAGGTCCACCAAGGTCCGTATCCTGGCCATCTCCTCTTTCTTCAGCTTGGCCCTCGCTGCCTTGTTCTGCTTCTCGATCCACCGCCGCTCTTCCCGGTCTGCACCCCTCTCTTTCTCCTCCTCATCAAGGTAAGAGAACTCGCGCCATGACTCAAACTCGTACCAGAAAGCATAAAACCTTTCAACCTGTTCTCGGGTACTGTTCTCGTCACCCAATAAAGGTACATTTCTCTTTTCAGACCATCGCGCGTTGGACTCAAAATGTTTAGTGAACGATTTGTAGAACCCATCTTTCTTTATATCGTTTTGTGTGGGAACAGTGTCGTCTATTGTGGGATCTATTGAATCATAGGACCTGCGTTTCACTGGAGTGCCAAGTATTTCATAGGCCTTCGTGATACACGTGAAGTAGTCGTCGTCGCTGCGGATCTCCTCGCCCTGCGCCTTGCGCTTGTCGGGGTGGTGCTTCAATACTTTCTGCCGGTAAGCACGTTTTATGTCGTCATCAGTGGCTTTGTAACGCAAGTTCTTCATACCTAGAACGGCATAGTGGTCTTGCACTTTCCAGTCTTTGGGATCCAAACTGCGCAGGTATTCCACGTCATCGTCGAAGATAACTTCTTCGGCCTTTTCGTTGGACTTGAGCGTTTGGAACAATGCGTCGCCACCATGGCACTTTACATTATAATATCTAAGGAACGCCGCGCCAGCGCACTCCACTCTTCTCTTCACGAACGTGCAGGGGATGGTCGCCACCCTGTCACTCTCACCGGAATCTCCGTCCGTCATTTTAAATACGTTTTATTTGTAAAATATGGACCAAGCACTAACATAACCTATAAACAAGGTAAACACCTTGTAACTTATGTGGACTCAGATAACTAGTTTTTGTAGTTTCTATTTAACTACTACACTACAAAGATAGTTGAATTATAACATTTCTATTACATCAAAAGTACATTTTACGAGATGAAACGCGCCATGAAGCGAAACCAAAGACGTCGTCGAAGTCCGACATTTGATGAATGAAAATTAGCGAAATGAATGAGAGAATGAATGTAGAATAGTGATGTGAAATGTGAAAGAAAATGTCAAGGTCATAGACCATACTACCTATTTCATTGTCATTATTTAGACTTTAGTATTTTGATCCTAAGCTTATTTCATTGAAATTAAAGGAGTTGTTTCAGAAATGTATGGAGCCTGGGAGGGGTCTCGCACTCAATTAAGTATTATAGCTATACATGATAGTAACCGGTTCCTAATGCTTATTTTCTATTATATAATTGTAATCCATTATTTTCTTTGTCAAGGGGAGCAACACAACACAAATTGTATGTATGCGACTGAAAGACTTGTATCTATGGTCATGAATAAAAATATTTAAAAAAAAAATGGTGGAATGAATTAAGTGAAACGTCATTTTGACAATGTTGTTATGTCAATGTCAGTCAAAATGGCAACATTCAATCGACCACGCGTGCGCACGACTCAAACGTCACGTCATAAAACAAAACTGTCAAACTCAACTGTCATGGCCGCCCTAAAAATAGGGATATCATAATGAAAAACTTCATCTCAAATAATTCTCTTACAATTGTACTCTTCTTCAAATGAATTTTATAATATTTTTATGGGAATCCCCTATTTTTTTCCTATTTTTCTATGTAGCGTACGTATACCAGTTCCAAGATGAAACAACTCCTTTAGATCTTATTTTTATAATGGAATACCAAATCTAACTTTAATATTTTAATAAAGCTATAATGTAATACGTATACATACCTACTTTTATAACTGGCATACGATGGTTACCGACCGTATATCTTCGATAGTAATATCTTTGATTATTGACGTATATAATCAAAGAGTAATATTTGTATCTATCTATACTAATATAATACAGCTGAAGAGTTTATTTGTTTGAACGCGCTAATCCCTGGAACTACCAGTCAGATTTGAAAAAATATTTTTGTATACCACAACCTCAGACCAACAAAATAAGGTAGATGCGATGTGCCACTCGCGTGTCGTCTTCCTTTTTAGGGTTCCGTAGTAAAACTAGGAACCCTTATAGTTTCATCCCGTCCGTCTGTCCGTCTGTCTGTCCGTCTGTCCGTCTGTCCGTCTGTCCGTCTGTCACACCCTCGTCAAATCTACAGTTCATAACCAATCTGTATGAAACTTGGCAGTTAGATGTCTTCTGTAAGCCGCCATAAAGGCCTTTAGTGAAATTACAAAAAATAAAATAATTAGGGGTGGCCCCCATACATGACAAACTGAGGGATGAAAAAAAATATTTACGCGCAACCCTTTGTGTGGGGTATCGTTGGATAGGTCTTTAAAAATAACATTGAGGTTTCTAAATGATTTTTTTATTTAAGTGCATATTTAGTGAACTATGAGCTCCGAAAGTCGTTAACAATGTGTCCCCCCCCTGTAGTTTGCCAACCCCTTTATCACGCACTGGTACCTACTACCAAACATTAAAGTTTCACCAATCTTCACGACACAACACACCTATCTCCAGTAAATCACCAACCATCTACAAATCGGTAACCAACTATTATCGACCGGGATTCGGAAAACAACAAAGTTTCATCGAAATCCGTGCAGCCATTATCATGTGGTGAGGTAGCGTAGCAAACAAACCAGACAGTCTTACATTCTAAAATGATTGAAAATGATTGATTCGTGTTGTGCTGTACAATAGCTGGTTTTCGTAAACAATAATAATTGAATGATAAATAGGTATTTACAATGTTCAGACTTCTAACCTGTATGATTTCACTACCTAGGTAGGTACATAGCGGTCTATAAAAGCGTAGGTTATTCCTATAGTAAGTAATAAGTGTATACAGACAGTCTACCGGCACAGTCAGAGCCGGTCGCTCAGTACCTAGGTACACTAATACCTACCCACATCAAGAAATATTAACAAACTTTTCAAAATGAGTACCAAAAGAGTTTTAATAACAGGGTTTGGTCCTTACTTAAACGTTGATATCAACCTAAGTTGGGAAGGCGTGAATTCTATGAAGCGAGATGAAATTGAGAGCAAATACAATATACATTTTTATCAAGAAAAAATAGACGTGGGATACGATGATGTCGACGGATCCGTTCCTAAGCTTTGGAACAAACTTCAACCTGATGTGAGTACCTACAGCTAGTAATCTGTGCCGGCGCGATCCCAGCCGACATTTTTGGGGGGGTCATACCGCAGCTGAAGACTTTAGGGGGGTTCATACCGATTAATGCCGACGTGATATACCGTGAATTACCGTGTTTGGCGCATGTTTGTACGATTTTGAGGGGGTCATGCTCATGACCCCCGTGACCCCCCCCTGGGACCGCGCCTGAATCTGTGCTACATGGTGCTACAGCTTCGCGTCTATGTTATACCGACACGCCGCGTGATAGGTAGGTATCACCACGAGAACCGCCAATTTGTTTGCGAGCGTTCGAGGGAAAATCTCACCGTGACATTCTCCCTCAAACGTTCGCAAGCAAATTGGCCAAAACAAGGACACAGCTGCTCTACCTATAATAAAACAGTGCCTCTACTTCTACAAATATTCATCCGTTGTTCACCGCGACGCGAGGATATATTTTATCGTACTAAGTAGGTATCCTTATTGTTTATTGCAGTTGACTACTAACTCTAAGTACCTACATAAAAAAGTTCTTTACGTTTATCTGCTTGACGATAAAATATAGCAAAATTGCCAACATGACGGTTTTGTCGTGTGCGGGGTAGGTACCTAGGCAATAGGCATAGTCAATAGTCCTCGAAGGAAACCTGAGATAGAGTAGGTACGAGTAGTTTACTAAATTCTAATTCTGTTAATAAGTATATGTGATTAAATTACCATGCTGATACCGATAACTCATTAACTGCTGCTTAAAATACGCGAAAAAAACGCTGATCAAAATCATCAATAGGTTTAGCCTCATCTATGGGTTTAGCCGTGGAAATTATATTGGAGGAAAATCGTAAAGTTTTCCTCAAATATAATTTTGAAGGCTACTTATATTGAAGATTTTTAATTTTTAATGAATAATATTATTTAGTAAGTAAGTATACCTACTATCATTATTGTCGCGAATTGAATGTGGATCAACATACAACGTAAAAGAGCGCTGCAATTTGCAAAAAATCCAATATATTTTGAATTTCGCGCGCAACCTTGACGGGTCCACCTTAACACCTAACATAAAAGAAACTTGAATAGGGGTAGGGGCGGGTCGTCATCCATGGAAGGACTGCCGTCTGCCAGTTGTCCCTACTAACCACGAGCCAACGAGCCCTCCTCCGCTCATTTTGAATTAGGTATATTTTTTCCAGTTAACCATCCACGTGGGTGTAAGGGAGACTCCATGTTTCTTGTTAGAAACCCAGGCGTGTAAAGATGGTTACAAAACCGCCGATACAACCGGGACTTGTCCGGTTGACTACAAGCACCGGTTTGATGGACCGCCGACTGCCATCACCGACTTGAACGTGGACTTGATATGCGAGGAATTCAATAAAGCCCCGCCTTCTGACTGCCTGAAGACTCAGAAATCAAGTGATGCTGGCAAGTAAGTCAAATGCTTATCGGCTGTTACACTGCCATAAAGTCCGCTCTATATTCTCACGAGAATCTCCCTCCATAGAACACGCGAACGCGAGAAACGAAAGTGTACACTTTCGTTTCTCGCGTTCGCGCGTTCTTCGGAGTTTGTCGTGAGAATGTAGAGCGAGCTTTACAAGTTTTCATATTCAATAATAAATAAATCAACTGTTGATGCTAACTGCGCACCATCTCTGCATTTCTTTGTTTACCTTAAGAGAAATCTGCCCGTGAAATAGGACAGACATGGTGCAGTGCAGACAGGCTCAAAGCTTGTATATACAGGGTAATTTAAACTATGTAGGTAGTTACTAAGCGAGTGTCGAAAAAAAATTATGGCGTCTTGAATACCTACTGCGTAAGACAATATACCTACCTACTTAATTAGAATTTGATAACTGTGCACTTGGAAAACCGTAATTTTTAGGGTCCGTACCAAAATGGTAAAAAAGGAACCCTTATGGTCCGACTTCGTCTGTCTGTCTGTCTGTCTGTAACGGCTGCTTATTTCAGTAACTACTAATGCTATCGACTTGAAATTTGGAACAGTTATAAAGAATGCTTGCCCAACTTTATTCCAAATGAAAAAAGTCCAAAAAATATTTTTTTTCATTGCAAAAGGGGTCGGAGTTGGGGACCGAAATTTTAAAGTAGGGTTACTATCAAGTGACATATCATATGAAAGGGTACATCTGCACATTTCAAAATATGTATATTTTCATTTTATTTTATGTCTCACAGTTTTCGACATTTATGATAAAAAATGTCTGAAAAAATACCATTCCCCCTCCCTTATCTCCAAAGTTTGCGGAGTGAAAAATCAGAAATAATTAGAGTTGATAGGAATTGACCCAAATATTACACCAAAAATAAAACGATGTTCCTAATTACATAGTACAGTTTTTTCAAAATCATCAAATTTCTTCAAAAAAACTTAGTTATGCGGTCCGGTTTTTTTCACTTTATACGTCCAAAAACGATACGGAACCCGCAATTACGACTCGTACTTGGCCGGTTTCTTTTTTAAATACTTCTCTCTTATAGTCTAATTCGTTTGCTATTTAGAGCATTATAGTCAAAAGAAAAAAAAATGTAACCATCGAGAAAGCTTACCTGTTAAGTAAGACCAGCCGGCCTAGCATGACCACGATAGAAACGGGTTTTGTCTATATAGAAATAGACAAAGTGACAGATTGTAGAAACATTTCTACGTTTTATGAATGAAACGGTAGAAATGTTTCTACAATCTGTCACTTTGTCTATTTCTATATAGACAAAACCCGTTTCTATTGTGGTCATGCTAGGCCGGCAGCCTAGAAAAGTAGCAATGTAAAAAATGTACCTACTTATTATGGAATAGCAATACATAGTCATCAAATTTACTTAATAAGGAAATATTTTAGCCCTATCTGTAATACCTTCCTCGGAATTTTCCTGTTTGTCCATTGGATACATTATGAGGATAATTACTAAGTAACTAGGTACCAAGGTACCTACCAGCTATACCTAATATAAATAGCCGATAAAATATTATGTTGACTAACAAAAGTACTTCGTGTCAGTAAAATACTTTGATAACGAAGAGCTATGATGTCCCCTGAGTACAGGCGCGGTCCTAGCGGGGGGGTCACGGGGGTCATGAGTTCATGACCCTCCCCCAAATCATACAAAAATGCGCTAAACACGGTAATTCACGGTATATACAGGGTAAAATTAAAACCAGTGCGGATATTTTAGGAAATTAGGAAAAAATCAGCTGTTCCCTACAAAAATGCACTACAACACGATCAAAATGTATGGAACAGCAGAATTTTTTTTTTCATATTACAGTGTTGGCCCCATAATAAAAGTTGATCATATTCATGAGTACTTTCACCTCCTACAATATCCGCACTGGTTTTAATTTTACCCTGTATATCACGTCGGCATTAATCGGTATGACCCCCCCTAAAGTCTTCAGCTGCGGTATGACCCGCCCCCCCAAAATCGTCGGCAGGGACCGCGCCTGCCTGAGTATTATATTCTTTGGCTTTGACTAACATCTCGATCTGTCGCCAACGGACTGCCTCTCTATTCAGCCGGTCGATTCTGTAAAAATCTCACCGTGAAAACTTAGGTGAAGTGAGTTTGTTTTGCTAGGAACTGACTCTATTGACAGCTCACTCCACGCTCACTTCACCTAAGTTTTCACGGTGAGATGGTTACAGAATCGCACTACTGTACCGACACGCCGCGTGATATCACCCAACTGCCAATTTGTTTGCGAACGTTCGAGGGAGAATCTCACCTCGACATTCTGCCTCGAACGTTCGGAATTCAGCGTTTAGCCCACGTTCACACGGGCGCTTTTTCAAGCTTTTTCTCGTGTCGCACTTGAGTGTTTTCTTTGTCGCACCAACGATATTCGCACTTGATAGGTAGTGTAAGTGTCGATAATTCGTAAATTGTAATTTTATTGATCTGTTGTTCACTTATTCATTTACATGTAGGTAAACCTACATTAATAAGAAAATTACTTACATAAGTACCAATAACTAGTTTAAATAGGTACTGTATTTTATTTAAATTACCGGATCAATTTCATTAGGTAGATAATTCTACATACATAGGCAATTAAGTTTGTACGGAACCCCCAGTACGCATGTCCTACTCGCAGTAGTCTGGTTTTTTAGGGTTCCGTACCAAAATGGTAAAAAAGGAACCCTTATGGTGCGACTTCTTCTGTCTGTCTGTCTGTCACACCTGCTTATTTCAGCAACTACTTATGCTATCGACTTGTTTGGATCAGTTATAAAGAATGCTTGTTCAACTTTATTGCAAATGAAAACAGTCCACAAATGTTTTTATTTTCATTGCAAAAGGGGCCGGAGTGGGGGTCCGAAATTTTAAAGTGGGGTTAGTAGGTCAAGTGACATATCGTATGAAAGGGCTTGGTCTGCACATTTCAAAATATATTTTCATTTTATTTTATGTCTCACAGTTTTCGACATATTATGATGAAAAAATACCATTCCCCCCCCTTATCTCCGAAGTTTGCGGGGCGAAAAATCTGAAATAATTAGGGTTGATAGGAATTGACCCAAATATGGCACCAAAAATAAAACGATATTCCTAACTAGTACAGTTTTTTCAAAATCATCAAAATTCCTTCACAAACAAACTTAGTTAGGCGGTCCGGATTTTTTCACTTTATACGTCCAAATATGATACGGAACCCTCGGTGCGCGAGTACGACTCGCACTTGGCCGGTTTTTTTTATTAAGTTACAACTGGTGTCGGCACCAGTGGCGAAGGGTCCCTACAGTACGATTCTTACCGGCTTCCCTTTGAAAAATAGCACAGGCAGTATTGCCTACTTTTATTAATTAGCTTTTCGTGGCCAGGTAAGTAGGTATTTGTAGCCCGGCTTACCTCTTACAAAAACTGACCCTTCGCCACTAGTCGGTACAGTAACTGTAGGTACCTACTTAACTGACTGTAATATTTTTGTACTCTCTTAGGGCCAAGTTCACCGAGAGAACCGTTTTCAATTTATTGGTCTATTATTATCTGGTCGGTGAATTTGGCCCTTACTCCGTTATGGTAGTAATCTGTGGTTAAAGTCAGCAGTGTAATATTGCCGCCTGCTTCTGCTAGACTCCGCATGTCATAGACCAAGGGTTCGATATGTAGGTATATCTACATAAAATAGGTATTTACGGGTGTGTTTTTGTTACAGGTTTCTCTGCGAATACACTTATTACACCTCTCTCAACTGCCGAGGCTCGTCGAAAAAATTATTCGTCCATGTTCCTGCAGAGGCGTATACAGCCGATGAAATTGCTCTAGGACTGGAACGCATCTTAGAAATCTGTCTCGGACAGTTACGAAACGAGGAATGAATATGAATTTTTAACTTTTAAGTTTTATGGCAGTTTCCGCGGGAAAGTTTTGTATTGTACCTACAGTGCGCCCAAAAGATCTCGTTAGGCGGTGAAATTGCGAACTAAAATTAGATGTAGGTAGTTAGATACGTACACTTATGTACAGATTGTTTCTTGTCTTGAAAAGCAGCTCCGCTACTAATAGCGGAGCTGCTTTTCAAGACAAGAAACAATCTGACACAACAACAAATCATACCTAAGTATGTATTGCCAAAATATGCCGCTGCTGGGCGCACTGTAAGCCAACTTTTTATAAAGTTTATAAATGTAGATAGGTAATCAATTATTGCTCAAAAGAAAATACCTAATAATTGTAAAATAATAAAGTTTTATACTTACTTACCTAAAAATATTGTAAATCATAATTACACCAATATACAAATTAATATAATATGCTGTAGAAGAACTTTGTTTTTACTAGATACCTACTTATTATACTTCGGACTCCCTATTATTTTACACTAGCAGCGCCCCGCGGTTTCACCCGCGTAAGTTTCGATTACGTGGGAACATCGGGCTAAAAAGTAACAGCTATGTACCTACAGCTGTTACCTTACCCCCTTACCTCCCTTACCCCGATTTTCGATCATTGCCCTTCCCCCTGCCCCCTTACCCCCTGCCCCTTACCCCTTTCTTCTCGGTCTCCTTAACCACCTACCCCCTTACCTTACGGAGGTAAGGGGACCTCCCTTACCCCGATATGTCAACCATTGCCTTTCCCCCTGCCCCCTTACCCCATGTCCCCTTAGCCCCTTACCCCTCTTTCCCCCTACCTCCTTACCTCTCTTACCCCCTTACCCCGTTACGTCGACCATTGCCCTTTTCCTCCTGCCTCCCTTACCCCTCTTACCCTCCTACCTTATTTTTGACAAAAACACTACAGTTCATTCTGTTCTATGATTTTGCCCAAGACGTGGTCATTATTCATAATGACCGGGAAAAGTAATTTTAGTCATGCATTTATAATCACATTGCCCAATTGATACGGGCATTGTTAATACAGACCGGCCATTACGTATTCATAGTGACCGGAGTTATCAAGTTGCCCGTAACATTTCATTTACTTATACATATAATATTGGATGGATGAAACAAAAATGGAAAATATAACTTTTTCTTAATTTTAGCATTGCTTTACCCGTCGTAACTTTTAAACGAGAGGTCCGATTCAAATAATTTAAGTTAGTTAAGTGTTATTTACATGTACATTATCAACTTTAATTATCAAATCATTTAAATGGATAAGGATTAATATTATGATATCAATTTCACCATGGTGATAATATTAATCCTTTATTAATTATAAATTATTCAATCTAAACAGGTGAAATCGAATAGTGCACTATTCGATTTCACCTGTTTAGATTGAATAATTTGAACAAAAAGCGGTAATTCTGACATAACCATAATAGTTAGACATATACCGTCGCGGACTTTTTTATAGTTAATAATGAGTACTTTAATTATGTAGTACATAATTTTTATTTATCATCAATAGTTTTCTCAGCGCACGCCAAATAATGAATTTTATAGGCAAAATTTTGCTACCTTGGGTTACATTATTGCAATTATCATAAGGATCTCTAACTTTTTTCAAAATATAATATAGCCTATGTCACCTGGGGATAGTGTAGCTTTCCAACAGTGAAAGAATTTTTCAAATCGGTTCAGTAGTTTCGGAGCCTATTCAATGCAAACAAACAAACAAACAATCAAATCTTTCCTCTTTATAATATTAGTTTAGATTTACAAGTTTACAACTACTTAAAATAAGGCCGATTTCACCATCATCAGATTTATCCAAGGATTAATTTATTTATTTTTGTCAGATTTACCTGAGAGCGTAAATTCAAACAAAATTGTTTAATCCTTGTGTCAACTTTATGCCTTGGTTAAATGCTATCTGACGATGGTGAAATCGGCCCTACATCGTTTAGATAAAATGTTACAGTAGGTAGTTAATAATATAGATCACACTAACATAGACGCAGATGTATTTTTTGGAAGTGATTCCTATGCTGGCACCGTGTCCCGAATTGGCTGCCAGTGCCGGTTGCTGAATTTGCTGCCGGCACTGACTTTGGAAAAAAAGCGGAAAATGGGGTTGGCAATTTGGGATATGAAGTAGATAAGCATAATTTAAAAAACTCATATTTAATTCTAACAAATAACATACCTAACTAGGATAGGGCTACCAATCTGCCTTACGTCCCGAATCCCGATACACCGGGACATGTCCCGATTTGAAGCGTTGTGTCCCGGTCAGTAAGTCAGTTGTCCCTGATTGGTAGGTAGTTAGACATAGTTGCATAAACGAAAGAAAAGCAAATCTCAAAAACGAAAATTGTAAAAACTAAAACAGTATCAATTTAGCCCTCGAAATTATATTTAAGGAAAATCGTAGTTTTCACGAAATAATCGTATATTTTCTCAAATATAATTTCGAGGGCTACATTGATGATTTTAATGATTATTATTTAGTAATACATATCATTGACTATACCTACTACCTAGTATTATTGTCGCGAATTGAATTAGGATCAACATCAACGTAAAACAAAAAACCTAAAATATTTTGAATTTCGCGCTTAACTTTGACGGATTTCCCCTTCTCTCGCTGCAGTCCATTTTACGTCAAACCACAAAGTTCTACGGGGCCCATCACCTCAAAATAAAAAGTGATTTCGCAGATAAAAACTATATTATAATGTCGATAGCTCTCGAAGCAATGACTAACAAAAACAATGTAAACCTTACCACCTTTTAGGTAGGTACAATAAATAAAAGGGCACTGGCAGACGCCCATAGAACGCTGGGCCTCAGATTGTGTAAGTCGGTACAGATATGAAATTAGTTTGGTGTGATCGAGTATTTCAAGAGTATTTAAATTCATTTTTTATTTGTTTTTGTAGGTAATTGGGTTAAAGAGAAATATTCTTATTTCTGTCAGTGAGGTTAAGTATGGTGTGAATGATCCAGTGAAGTACAGCCCAACTAATGAGTTCTCAATTCAAAGGTTTTAGTTGCTGTCACCATGATATTCTGTGGAAGCACGCGCCAGCCAGCATGCACCCGTTTTTGTTTTACTGGTTTTTTCAAAATGTCAATGGCATAATCATTTTATTTCTTATTTATTTCGATTTTTGATTCCAATTCTTAATATATAAGATAAATTAGGCAAAGAACAATTAAAATATATTTTTATTTTTGGTTAAGCTTTTATTACTGTACCATATCAAGCCTAAAACTGCCGACGTCCTTTGCAAAATAAATGAATGAAATTGATAGATTGACTACTTTCGATTTCACGCAATATTTGTTGTTAAATACCGATTATCGCGCTACATCAAGCAAGCAAGCACACCAACATTACGCAGGAAAAGTCAGCTGACTTGAGTGATGTCTGCTGTCAATGTCATGAGATCTTTATAGTTGTCAGAGGTTGTCAACAATGTCAACAACAGTTCAGTCATAGATTATACAGTATAGACCGGTTCAGTCAGAAATTGGTCCAAAAGTTATGCAGTTGAGTTCGTATTCCATGAAACATATTCCTACCTAATAAATAAAATATAACAGCATGATCAACGAGCTTGATATTTTGTGTAAACCGATTGTCCTGATAACTGGCTTCGGTCCGTATATAAACCACCCTGTTAATGCAAGCTGGGAGGCAGTGAAAATAATTAACAAGGAAGAAATAGAGAAGAAACACAATGTGGAGTTGGTCCAGATAGAGCTGTCGGTCACGTATGATAACGTAGACGAGTTCGTGCCCGCGCTGTGGGAAACACATGATCCTAAGGTGAGATTTACCTCAACTATAGCTATTATAAAAAACCCCTCACAAATTCTATAAAATAGGTTGTTTATAAACAACTCCGGCCAGAGATTCGTCTTAGGACTCCGCCCCTAAGGCTTCAGAGCCTTAGGGGCGGAGCGCTTGACCAGGTTTTAAGAAACTGGGGGTTTAAAAAATAAAAATATATTTTCCTCAGAACTGAAGAAAATCTACTTACCATAAAAATATAACCCACTCCACAGCTCTTAAATTTCCTTAATTCCAATTTAAAAAGAACTACATTTAGTGCTAATCTTTTTAAAATTATTGTAAACTCACTAACCTATCAAGCAACCTAATTTAGACACAGAAATTGTGTTGTTGGTGTACTCCAGCATTTTCTTAGTAATTCAATAAATATGTAATAAGTACATTACTTAATTAATTTTCCCTATTTTAATGCAAAACTATGTGTAAATTAATTGCATTTAAATATAATGTTTGTTCATATAATTATTTTTCCCATGTTGTAGGTTTGTTTGTAGTTGTTTAGACATGAATGCAGTAAGTCATACCGACTACTGCATTACCCATATGTCAGTAACTGTAACAACAACTGCTCACAAATTGAGTAGGTAATTGTTTGAGTTAATTATTATCCTGCTTACTACAGTTATTACTATCATAATATTACATAAATTACATGTAATATTTGAATAGAAAAATATTTATTACCTATGTAAGATTTGGCACAAAGAAATAAACTGCACTGACATTTAAATTCCAAAGTTACCAAATTGCAGTGTCATTTTGAGGGTTCCATATTCCTCAAATCCAAATGGAAAAAAGGAAGGGTTTATAGGATCACTTTGCTGTCCAAAAATCGTTAATTTGTAACTATAACACTTAAAAACTGCCATAGCCTTTCACAGTGGCGTATCCAAGAATTATATTTTGGGGGGTTAACAGTTGGTTGCAGAAAGATCGTTAAATTTTAATAGAGGCATTACCCATTGAATTTCTATTGTTAAAGTCTCCTTTAAAACTTAATCACCTTTTCTGCAAATCACGCTAAGAGCAACCAAATTACTAATCAATTTTGAAGTCTGTCAAAACTTAAGATTTTGGGGGGGATTCAGTCCCGTAGCCACCTAGGGGGGGACTTCAGTACCCTAGCCCCGTGGGTGGGACTTCAGTACCCTAGCCAAGGACTTTCATATGTCATTCAATTGCAAAATGCAGCTTAAAATATTGTACTTATTTATATTTTTCTTCTAGCTGATGATCCATGTGGGAGTATCAAGCAGGGGCAAGTGCTTGCAGCTAGAATCTCAGGCGCACAGGAAGGGCTACAAGCAAAAAGACTACTTTGACAAAATTCCAGAAAACTGGTCATGTTTAGCCGAAGGGGCCATTAGGTTACACACCAAGCTCAATGTGGAACGCATCTGCGAGGAGTTCAATGGTGACAACCCACCTGATGAGAGATACAGGGCTGAGGTGTCCAAGGATGCTGGCAGGTAAGACCTCACATAATTGGATTATGTCAAGTTGTCATTGTTTATTGCTGGTGGGCCTTCCATATACAATTTTTAATTTTATCGATAATTGAGCCATGACGTGATAATTAGGGCCTTTTTCCTATCATGCTTTATGATCCACAGTTCTTGTGCTAAATAATAGTACCTACCTACTTACCTACATTTCAGTGACTGACTTGATTAGATAAGAGATGTCATCTATAATGGAGCTGGCAGATAAACAATACAAATATCCTTTCATCCTTTGTTGTATGTTACAATCATGTACCTACTCTGTTCTGCTAAACAAATAAATTGAAGTGTCTGTGGTTTCGAAGCCGCTCAAGCTTAAAGCTACCGAAACCCAAACAAATTATTACATTTCTTCCTGTCTGTCTGTTTGTGCAAGCTAACGTTATTGCTTAAAAACCTCAATCAAGTATCGAATCGACTGAAAAAAGCAAATGTGTTTTATAACTGAGTTATGGTAGTGTCCTAAACCACTAAATTCCTGTCTACTACAAATCAATAAAATTAATAATTGAAAAAAAAAATACGCGTAAAAAGTCGCAGGAGACAACTAGTTTTACATTCAATAGGACAACAGCGTTGCACGAAAACTCAAGTGGTGTTATCTGAAGAACAGGTTGTTGGCGACAACTTTTTAGCGAGATCATTGTATATTTACTAGAATTACTAGAGATCCAAATAGAATAGTTCTGCCTAGGGCACCAAGAACGTCTCTATTTAAAAAAAACTGTTATTATATGAGTGGACATATCTATAATAAAATACCAAAACAATTTAAAGATTTACCTAATAATTTATTTTTTAGAGAATTAAAGTTATGGCTATTAGAAAAACGATTTTACTCTGTAAATGAATTCTTAAATAATGTAAAATAATCTGTTTTGACATAATATTTGATGATTATAACATAATGAATATAATATATTAATTGATGAATATAACATAATAATTATTGAATATAATAATTAATGATTATAATATAATAATGTATGAATATAATGCATAATGAATCGCAGAAAATAATGTACAATGCATACTATTTCTCAAGTGTTATTTTTATATTGTACCTATTGTTTGCATGTCAAATGTATGGCTATGTATTAGGGACTTTAATTATATATAGAAAGACTACATTGTACCAATACTTATTGCAAATATATGATTATGATTTATCAATATCTAAAAGAAATCGGATTATTTACCCCCCGCGCTATTACTTTGTTTTTGCTTAGCTCCTAAGGGTCGTAGCATGATGTTAAATAGCCAACACTATTCCTCACGAATCTGGCTATCATATACAAAAGAAAAATCGAATTCGACTGGTAGTTCCAGAGATTAGCGAGTTCAAACTCTTTAGCTTTATTATTATCTCATTGCTACCTTCATAAACAAATAATTTCTATTCTATTTCAGATACCTCTGCGAGTATACCTACTACACCTCATTGACCATAGACAACGCGCGCACCCTCTTCGTGCACGTGCCAGTCATGGATATTTACTCCCCCGAGGAGACCGCCAGGGGTCTGGAGCGCATCATAGCACTCTGTCTCGCTCAGATCAACGAGAGTGATAGCACCGATCAGTTGGCTGAGAAAATGAAGGACGCCAAGGTTGCTGGTTGTGGTGATACTAATGACCTATAACAGCTTCCCAACCAACGTCTATAGCAGGGATGTTAATAATGTCATATTTTTCACATTCGCGAATGCGAATGCGAATGTTCGGGATGCGAATGTGCGAATGCGAATGTTTGGGACTAACATTAAAAAAAAACATTAAAGTTTTTTTTAAAGTAATTTTTCTCACAAACATTTCATTTCGCGAGGTCTCGATTGATATCGATCGTAAAAAATCGTCTTTTTTTCACTTTTCTTTCCTGGTGCCATGGGAAAAGCTGTCAAAATAGCTCAACACAATTCTAAACTCACAAACTACCTACTTTTTTATTTATTTAAACTGACTGACAAAGTGACAACACTAACAAGGCAAACTAACTTGCTTATTGAGTTTGCCTTGTAGCAGCGAGAAAGAAACGCTTTCTATTGGTCGAATGAAACACGTGATGCCTGCTTGCGCCTTCTGCGCGTGCAAGGATCGACTAATCGTACGGCCGCAGGGCGAGACACAAACAACACGACTTGTACACATTCGCATTCGCAAAACATTCGCATCGATTGATGCGAATGCGAATGTCGATGCGAATGTTTAAAATGATGCGAATCATTCACATAACCGAATGCGAATATTCGTAACATCCCTAGTCTATAGGGATCATAAGATCATAAAATTCTACAAAAATTGACCACCACTGGGGGGCTCCCAGTGACGAAGGGTCAATTTTTGTAGAATTTTCTGGCACTTAGGTAAAATCACACAAAAAATTGCTTCCCCCCAAGAATATTGTGATCCTCACGATCACGACACAGGGAATCCTAGTGTGAGGTCCAGAGTACTATGTACCTGTAGGAATATTTTTTTTTCCTGAACAATAAACACTATTTTCATTTTCAAGAAATGCTGTATCTACTCCAGCTTCCTGTATTACGTGAGCTGCGTATAAAACTTACACTAGGGGCTTACTCAGGCTGGTCAGGGAGAACATAACTTTCCTATATACATATTAGTCTATGAACATAACAATGTAGTATCACTATCAGACAAATCTAGACCTGACCACCGTAAATGCTATTCTTACTTACAGCGCTTAGCCGCGGCTATAGAAGCGCGTATTGTTTTAACCCTATTTTCAATGCAAAATGGGCGGTAAACAGCTGTGTTCATCATGTGCACGAAATTTTATTTTCAAAATGGTCAAAATTCTGAAAATAAAATTTACTTAGACAATAATCAATTACTTATGTACCGTCAGACAAGTCTGACGGTACATAAGTAATTGATTATTGTCTTATTTATATTGTTTGATCATACATATTATATCCCATTTATTAATTATTATTAGGCACCTTTAATTACACGTAAAATATATTCAGTATGAAGTAATATTTTGTTAATTAATTTTAACTCACTGTGTACTTAAATGTAAGTACCAATACTATATTCTATTTTATAGCAAAATAACTGATTAGATTACTAATCAGTTATTTTGAAACGAATCGCACAAAGTAATTCCATTGTTATTGTTAAGTTCGATTATTATTAACAGTAATAAGTATTAAGTGTAATAAATAACTTACAGTACTTGTTGAATAATATTAAGATACATAATTATATTGTTATTAAATATTATAATTTAAGATTTCAAAAACAACTGACGCGGGTGGACCTTGAACGCGCGACCTTTGCCGCACCCACCGTGGCGTCGCTCTAACCAACTGAACCACCGCGTCCTACCCTCTTCAGTTGAAATCCGTTTGACTATGCCCGTTATTAGTAAATAATGTATTGTACAAGGTTACAATTTCAAGTGTTTCATTACATAACATTATGCATAAGGTAGGTATGTACGAGTTCGTAACCGACTACACAGCAGCAGCTATCATTAGGGTTCCGTACCAAAGAGGTAAAAAAGGAACCCTTATGGTGTCACTTCGTCTGTCTGTCTGTCACACCTGCTTATTTCAGCAACTACTAATGTTAACAACTTGAAAATGGGAACAGTTATAAAGAATGCTTGTCCAACTTTATTGAAAAAAGTCAAAAAATATTTTTATTTTCATTGCAAAAGGGGCTGGAGTGGGGTCCGAAATTTTAAAGTAAAGTTACTAGGTCAAGTGGCATATCATAATTATGAAAGGGCTTGATCTGCACATTTCAAAATATATTTTCATTTTATTTTATGTCTCACAGTTTTCGACATATGATGAACAATGTCTGAAAAAATACCATTCCCCCCCCCTTATCTCCGAAGTTTACGGGGCGAAAAATCTGAAATAATTAGGGTTGATAGGAATTGACCCAAATATGGCACCAAAAATAAAACGATGTTCCTAACTAGTACAGTTTTTTCAAAATCATCAAAATTCCTTCACAAACTTAGGCGGTCTGGATTTTTTCACTTTATACGTCCAAATATGATAACGGAACTCTCGGTGCGCGAGTACGACTCGCACTTGGCCGGTTTTTTTTATTATGACGTCCCCCCTCCCGGCCTATTGTCGACGTCGACCTCTTATGTCCCTGTTCTGTGGGCCTAGCACGAACAATTTTGACGTATCGTATCGTAAACGTAAGCGAATTTCGAATCTAAAATACAACAGTCATAGACCATTTAGATAAAATTTTATACAATTTGCGCATTTTAATAAATACAGAGATTGATATAAAGTATTTAATTTTTACAAATATTGTGTAGCAAACGTGTATTTTCAATTCAAAATATGCTTACGTTTACGATACGCAACGTCAAAATCGTTCGTGCTAGGCCCTCTGGACCTCGATTACGTGACGCCTCCGTAACAACGGACCTCTGATAAAACTGGAAAGCCTGTTTCGGCTGGACCTTGGTGGCCGCTTGCCGCCGCGGACTCGCTCACTTCGCGGCGGATTGTTAATTAAAAATGTTGAATAACTGTGACACGCCCAATGTGGGGGAGGTGTTAGTGGGAAAGTTATCAAACTCAAATAAAACTGCAGTTTTAGATCATAACGACGTCATTTATTGGTCTAATCCTCCTCCTCGTCGGCCGCGGCGCCGCCGCCCTGTCCCTTGCGGAGGTTCTTCCTCTTGACGCGGCCGGGCCGGCCGCCGCCGAACGGCGACTTCAGGGAGAAGTCGATGTGCTTGCCGCTGTCCAGGCGCACGATGAATGAGGGAATGTTCACCACTTGCTTGCGGACGCTGAGGAAAAATAGATGGTCAGTAATTGAATGACGTAAATGGTTACTGGATACCCGCCCTGCAATTACGAGCTTCTGTTCTATTATACAATGCTATTCTAACTATGCATAAGCCGAAAGGGGGTCATTGTACTTATCAATTTTTACTGAGGCGAAACCAACCCTGAAATCGCGAAAAAAATTTGCTGTCCATGGCTACAATTTGTTGAATTATGTGAACATAAAATGTATGAAACAGATTTTTTTTCGCGATTTCACGGTTAGTCCCTGGCTTTTACATAAAATAAGAATAACATTGTATTGTTTTAAAAACTACATTTTCAAGTTATAGTATTGATACCTTACCTGTGTAAAACTCACAAAGAGTTTATGAACATTTCAAGACATTGACCCCAACTGCGTTGGGAGACAAGTGGTCTGATAGAATAAGTTTCAAAACCAGGCAGTTGACACCGCCGTGTGCGCGACATCACCTGTGTTTGAGCTCAATATTATATGCTGTTGTGATACAATATAATTAGGGGTACAATGCTATTCCACTAAGAATAAAACATCAATGAATTGTCAACTAAATTAATTTGCAAATTAGGTAATAACGTTTTTTATCTAAGTCTTAGCTTAGTTACCTAATCTATATTATTTAATACAAATAGGTATACAGCTAAGATCCCACAATATGGCGCAAGGTCACTCCTATTCTTATTTCAATAGCATTGTATTAAAATTTTTTAGATATTACCTATGCAATGATTTTTCATAACATTTATAGAAAAGAAATTGTAAAATGATTACAATGACCTTCATAAGTAATATTATTATGAGCTAAGTTCTTACCGGATATGCCTCTGCCTGATGAGGATTCGGGCATGATGAATGGACTTGGCGAGACCAGCCTTGAACACCTGGGTCTGCAGACGGCGCTCCAAGAAGTCTTCAATCTTAAGACCGAGCACGTAATCGAGCTTCATCTGCTTCTCATCCAACACTCCGATCCTGACAAGACGACGCAGGAGTGCGTTACCTGAAGACATAATGCAGGTCTTTATTAGAATATACTCAAATATATAGACTAGTTAGGAACCAGGTAGTTATTGTCAGAGTAATACTACTAATTGATCAACAGTTTTCTTTCAGATAAGAGGTTGCCAGATTTTTTCATCATTTAAAACTAATGTTCACCCAGTGTTCAGCTTAGGTTATAGGTCAATGACAGCAGTAAATATTACACATCAAGTTTGAGAAAGAGATGATCGGCTAACTTCAGCTTTGTAGAGCATCATAGCCATCACTCATTATGTATATGACATTTTGTCACTGACTTGTTTATTAGATACCGGACAGTTCATGCTTTGTGCGACAGAGAAGCCACTCTATACAGCCAAAGCTAGCCTACGTCTCTTTATACAGCTTAATGTGAAATATACACCTGCATACTGTACATTGGTTAAAAACATTAGGTTCTCAGACCATACAGTTCCTAGCTTAGATTAGTCAAGCAAATACCTTCAAACAGTCTTTTAGGGTCCTTCTCCTCCAAGGTCAGCAGCTCACGGGCAGCCTTACGGATGCGCGCGAGCGTGTACTTGACGCGCCACACTTCACGTTTGTTACGCAGACCATACTCCCCGATGATCTTCAACTCCTGGTCGAGACGCGCCTTCTCGAAGGGACGGCGCGGCGTCACGTAGGTCTTGGAGAATACCGACGGTACTCTGTTGTTCACCATCTTGGCGAGCTGGAAATTTTAAGGAGTTTTAGTGGGTGTGGTTTTTAGGTTATGTTCTTGAAATGAGGTACGACTACGGAGTTCTCCGAACTGGGTTTTACACTATGTATAATGCCTAGGGTCATAAAACTTGAATAAAGGAGCACCTTGCGAAATTACCATGTGACTTATAAACCATGCTTGACATGCTTGTACAGTACTTCTGAAATCTTTACAGATTTATGTATAAAGATTGCTCTGATGCCTTAATCTGGAGAGGACATTGACGCCTTAAGCGTATCGTGATCATTTATGGAAGGAGAGGTTGTCGCCACAAAAAGTTGCAAGTGCCAAACACCTAAACAAAGAGAGTATTTAGGTTTTAATGCACTTGGGAATCAATGTTCGGGGCGTTTCTATAGCCTAGATGTCCACTCATAGCGACTTATTAACAAATCGACATGATCTACTCGAAGGCATTTGTAGGTTATGTTCTTAAAATCCACTTTCATCTCAAAAACCGTACAATACTTGCCGTTAATATTGATACTTTACGTAATTAAATAACAGAACAGATATATTTCAGCACTTATTTCACAGAATTCACAAAACAACAAAATTCTACAATATTCACCTTGTTCCGTTGACACGGCCCGCCGAAAAGACAAGAGAGATGTCAAAAAGTCAAAGAGCGAATGGACGAGAACGACAGCAGTGTAAAGTGTTGCCAGGTCTATTTTACAATTTACCCCAAGCTCCGTTAACTTTTACCCTAGATTTGCAGTGTCATTGGAAAAAATACCCTAAATATTATTGTTTTAAAATGAAATAAAGACATTTGTATTGCACGGTTTGATGCTCACTATTCGGCGAACGGCATGCATATTGTTACTCAAATAATAAAGAAATCTATCAGTTATTGTTGTACTTACTCAGTCTTCTACCTTTTCGAAAACGGCTAAACCAATTCATACTAAGAAACAGTCCGTGCCACCAATAAAGTCCTACGGAAAATAACTGGTAGGTACTTAGCTTGTAAGTTCCGCTTTTGCCTTTTGTTTGTTAGTTTTCAGCAATATCAGCGCCGTGTTATTAGACTTCAGTGGTGGCGCGGACTCTAAAATGTTTTTTTTTTATAGCATAAAATTTTCTTACGTAGTGTTATGACAAAATACCCTAAAAAAGATAAATAGATACCTTAAATAATTTCATACCCTAAAAATTTCCCTACGAGTTCAGTTTTACCCTAAATCTAGGCAAAATATCCCTAAGGTGGCATCACTGTGCTGCCAACTAGCGGAGCTAAAAAAAATAATAATTATTTAAAAAGTTGCTAGATTGCCCGATTTTTGCACCCTTATTGATAAAGTAGTAGTTAAAAATGTTTAAGTAGGTAAGCAACAAAAAAATTAAAAGCTATCATGTTATTTATTGTTTAATTCTGAAGGAAACACAAATGTATTTAAAAAATCGGTTTTAATTAAATACTTAAATGATAATATTTTAAGTAATTTTAAAATGCCGTTTCCTAAGGTTCTAAAAAAAACCAACTTCTGTTTCTTCTAAAATAAAATATAACTGCAACAGCGCTATCAGCATTGGTCCTTTTTTTCTGAGGGAGTATCTAATACAGGGAACAGAATTTAGAGTTATTAATCTAATTCTATTCCTCATTCAACATTAATTAATTATTATTAATCAATCGTAAAAGTCCATAAAATCCTTCCCGCTAAAAAATAATACAAAAAGTAGCCAAAAAAGTTACAATGTAGCTGATTGACATCAAGAACTTGCTAGATCTAGCTATAAAGTTGCTATGTTGGCAACACTGGATGACAGAATCGAGAGGTGACAGTTCTAGTTTTTTTTTTTTTTTTTTTTAATATTTTTATTCATGACCATAGATACAAGTCTTTCAGTCGCATACATAAATGGGTTTTAACTTAAAATAATTATAACATAAACATTGAAAGAGATAAAGTATAGTTGTACACAAGAATATTGAGTTGCACATAAAATTACATTACCTACCTACTCTTTTATCTTACAAAACATCTATATTTTTCAATATTACTTTCTGTTTAAACCAGTTTAAACTACCAACATGTAGCCCTTTCGGGTTAGGTGGGTACATCTGAATGATATGGTTTTCATACTAATTTAAATTACAATATGTACAATCAATTAACATTATATACATTTCTATTTACAAAATTAATTAAATTTTTTCTACTGTATTACAAATATATTTATACAACACACTAAAATATTTCTTATTTTCTAATAATTCCTGAACGCGGCGGGGAACACTTTGATGTTCACTTTCAATGTCATTGACATTGTCATTAACGTCATTAATTTCATTTAATTCAGTGACCAAAATCAACCGTTGAATGTTAAAACTTGAACACTGTAAGATAATATGATCCAAATCAGCATCCTCTGCTCCACAATGATGACATCGACTATTGTTAATTATGTGAATCCTATTCAGGTGAGCTGGTGTTAGGCAATGTCCCAATCTCATGCGTGATATAATAGTTATAAATCTTCTTGTGATATATTTGAGGTTATGGTACCAAGGTTTAATCGGTAATTCATTTTGTATTCCAGCATACCATCTGCCTTTCGTTTCCAGGGTTATGTCCCAATACTCCTTCCATAACTGTCTATTATGTTCCTTAAACAGGCTGTAATAATCAGTGAATGGAACCTTGAGCAACTCGGATCGATCCTCGTCATGGACTGAACGAGCCGCAGTGTCAGCTACTTCATTTCCACGAATGCCACTGTGTGAAGGTACCCATACTAATTCTACTTTAATAAACTTATCAAGTAGTTTTTGGATTATAAATCTAATATTATAAACAATATAATTTAACTTATAAGAAATATTTACATTATGTAGAGCAGACAAAACACTTTTCGAGTCTGTAACTATCAAAATATTATGTACATTATTTACAAGACTATTTACATGCTGCAGTGCACAATCAATTGCATAGCATTCTGCAGTGAAAATGCTACACACCCTGTTTAATTTCATACATTTAGTGAAGTCCAACTGTGGATCATAGAAAGCAGCTTTTACATTATGGTCTGTTTTAGACCCATCTGTATAAATAACATAATGTTCTGGTCTATTGTCTTTAAACTGTAAAAAATCATATTGATTGTGCACTATGTCTAAATGGATTGCAAAGCTGTTAACAACACCATTATAAGGAATTTTGTATATAGGCCAAATATCATTTTTAACAATATCTTTTGAATTATTATTTACATGTTCAAATATTGTTGGCATTTCAGGTAGAGTTCCACCAACCAAAGAAGATGCAGAGATGGCATTGAAAGCAATTGACTGTGAGATTTCAGGATGTATTGTTAGCTTCTTAAGTAAAGGATTGTCATTTGATGCCATGACTTTTAATAAAAATCTCTCAGCCAACAACAACCTTCGTAATGACAAGGGAGGTATACATGTTTCAACTTCTAACGAATTAATAGGTGTGGAGCGCATAGCACCACAAATAAGTCTCAGTCCCATATTTTGAATTACATCTAATTTTCGTAACAAGGTGCTATTGGCATTCATGTAAGCTAAACTGCTGTAATCAAAATGGCTTCTCACTATACTTTTGTACAGCATACTCATAACTTTGGGGTCAGATCCCCAAAAACTTCCTGCTAAATGTCTCAATAGATTAATACCATTCAGTGCTTTGTTACTTATATGTTTAATATGTTCATCAAACTTTAATTTGTCATCAATAATGACACCTAGGAATTTATGTTGCTTAACATCAGGAATTTCCACATTATTGTATGAAATTTTAACATTGCTATGAATATTTACATTTTTACTGATAATTAAAACCGAACTTTTTTCTGGACTTATTTCTAATTTAAGTTTACTATGGTAATAGCTGTATAATTGAGACAAAGCCTCATTAATATTAGCCATTGCTACATCTATGTTCTGATTTATGCTGTACAAAAGCAAGTCATCGGCAAATTGCAGAATATTTACACCTGGTACATCTACATATTTTAATATTTCAGAAGTATACAAGTTATAAAGTAAAGGAGACAAAGTTGCCCCTTGCATTGTGCCTTTGTTGACAGTCCTAGGTCCATGCAATTTATTATTGTATTTAACAAATACAGTTCTATTATTTAAAAAAGAATAAAGCCATTTTAGATCATGACCAGGTATACCAATATCGTGAGATACTTGAATAAGTTCTTCTATATTTACATTGTCAAAAGCACCTTTTACATCTAAAAACACGCAGATTGCATTAGAGTGACTTAATTTAACCTGTCTTACATCCGATAATAAAGATACAAGGCTTTCAGAGCAACTTTTTCCTTTTCTAAAGCCAAACTGTATAGAAGGAATTAAACTTTGCGATTCAACAAAATAATCTAATCTTAACTTCAACATATTTTCAAAGAGTTTACCCAAACAAGATGACAAGGAAATAGGTCTATATGAAGAGGCATTATATGCAGGTTTATTAGGTTTTAATATTGGAATAACACACTGTGTTTTCCAAGACTCAGGTATCACTAATTCATCCCATAGTTTATTATAAATATTAAGTAATGTTGTTTGTGAATTTAAATGTAATTTTTTGATTAACATATAAGGTATGTCATCCAATCCCGGTGTAGTATCTTTCCTGCTCTTTAAAGATGTTTTCAACTCTTCTACAGTGAAATTGTTCTTAAGAAACACATTTACATCATTTTCTGTAGCATTTTCGAACAAATACTCAAGCCTATCATCATCTATTTCAGTAGAATCAGCTAAGTTATCTAAAAAACTTGGAACCCACTCATCATTGATGTTTTTGTTTCGATTTGTTCCAATTTTCTTGAATTTTTTAATGTATCCCCATATCCTAGAAACTGGAGTTAACCTATTAAAGCTACTACATAAATTTTGCCAAGAAGAAGATCTTTCTTCCTTCAGAATTCTTTTCTTTTTTGCATCTAGTTTTTTATACCTTATCCAGTTTTCAATGTTGGGTTGAGAAAAATAATATTTTAATGCATCTTTTGATTTTTCAACAGCATCGCTACATTTTGTATTCCACCATGGTACTGGTTTTTTAATAGCTGTGTTTGCACCTAATTTTCGTTTTGGAATTGTTTTATTCCTTAGATCATTTAATATTTCTATAAAATGGTTGTATGCATTGATAGGGGAATCATTTATTGAGTCCAAGTGGGAAAAACAAGTTTCTGATAGGCTATAATATTCGTCCCAATCTGCTTTGCTATAAATATATTTCTCTTGATCCACAGGAGGTGACGTGTCATACATAGATGGTTGAATGTTGATCTCAAGTAATGTTGGAAGATGATAGCTACCCATGGGATCGTTATGAACATACCAGTTACATAAATGAGCTATTGAAGAGCTAACAAGAGCAAGATCTATTGCTGAAGCTTGTCTATTAGGATAAGGAACAGTTGTTGGTGATCCATCATTCAAAATACACAGATCTAATTCATCAATAATATTATATAAACATCTACTTCTATTATTATCACTATGACATCCAAAGGCTATGTTATGAGCGTTAAAATCACCCATAACTATACAAGGTTTGGGTATATGCTATTGATTAAATTCTTTAACTTTACTGAGTCAAACCTGATACTTGGAGGGCTGTACACACAAAGTATAGCCATTGCTCCAAATTGTGTTTCTATAGTTATACATAAGTTTTGAATAGATTCTGAGAATTGTGTATTAACTAATTTGTATTTTAAATGATGGTTCACCAAAATAGCTACTCCATTATGAGAATTTATGGAATTTTTGTGGATTAAATTATATGTGGGAAAATGCGGAATTATGGTATTAGACTTGAACCAAGTCTCATTAAGAAGACAGACATCTATATTTTTTTCAATTAATAAATTTTGTAGTAGGCTCTTTTTACTCTGTAAACTCTGTATATTATACTGTAAAATATTTAGATGATTATCCATGTTTAAATTAAATTTGATAAAAATATTTCTTTTATTTTCTTATGTGTGAGTGGACCATCAGAGTCACTCTTGTTTCCTAATGCAACCAACGATTTAACAATTGCGTTAATTATAATGTCATTATTTGCTACTTGTTTAATATCTAAAGTATCATTAGATTTAGTCTTATCAGTAACCTTGGGTAAAACAGGGAAAGATTTCTCATTTAATGTAGGGGGTGGTTTCACAACAGTGGCATATGATTGCTGCATAAGAAATTTGGCTTTTTTCTCCTCAATTTTTTGTTTTTTAATGGGACAGTCCCGTGAAATGGCAAGATGATTACCTGCGCAGTTGATGCATGTGATCTCTTCGACATCGCATTCTTTATAGGAGTGACGACCAGCACAAGAAGAGCAGTTTTGCTCGCCTCTGCAAGTCTTAGCTGAATGGTTGAATTTAAGACACTTATAGCATTGTAATAGTGGTGGTATGTATGTTTTTACCTCGTATCTTAATAGTTGTATATAGGCGTATTGTGGTAAGGATGTTGAGGCAAAGGTAACAGCAACTGTATTGAGAGGCACTAATTTTCCTTCTACTTTACGCATGAATCTTTTAATTGATATCACCTCTGAGTCGCATACTATGTTTTTATAAATTTCCTCATTGGAGAGTTCTTTAGGCACAAACCTCAATACACCAACCCTTTCGGTCAAATATGATGGTATGAAAGCCTTAAATTTGTTTCTCCATAAGAAATCTTCCATTTTCAGGAAATTGTTGGCCGCAGCCGCCTTTTTAAAAGTTATGCCTATTTTGTGTGCATTTAATCGATGTACTCCTATGACTCCTTTGACATTGTCTGATAATAAGTTTGTGAGTGTGATAGGATTCTTATTTCCTATCTTCTCCTGCTCTGTAGATTCGACATAAACTATATATTCGGAATTGGTATTTTCTATGAAGAGTCTTTTGTAATTTGGTTTTGTGAAAATGTTATACTTATTCGTATTGGTATTGCAGTCTGGCTTTTGAGTACTATGACTGTACTTTCTTTTTCTTTTTTCACCCTTCTCTGGCGGCTCCTCGCCGCCACTGGTGACACTCATGGTTGTTTGAGGTCTTTTTATAAGTTATTTATGTTGTATTTCCGTTTATCAACTAGAAATTAAACTATTTGGAAAATTAAAATTACCGCCTTCTTTGACTTCCCGCCAAAAAGTCGTTCTAGTTTTTATGTCACTATTGTTGCCAGTACCAAATACGCAAATACCTACCTAAAAAATGGTGTATTTTTGAGGGGATCCGTCAAGGTTGCGCGCGAAATTCAAAATAAGTTTTTTGCAAATTACAATGCTGTTTTACTACTTGTATGTTGATTCACATTGGATTCGTGACAATAATGATAATATAGTTACTAAAATAATGATAATCAACAAAATCATCAATATAGTCCTCGAAGTTATATTTGAGGAAAATCGTAATGACGAAATAATCGTATCCGCCTTTACGCCTCCCCCACATTGGGCGTGCGCGATCCTCCAGCGTGTGATCGCACACGCCCAATGTGGGGGACGCCTTAGGTTGACCCGTCACCCGTGTGGCTATAAATAATAACAAAACTTTTCATAAAATATATTTATTTACATAGGATTATTTTAATTTTGATAATTATACAAATCGCAGAAATCTAAATAATAAGTCAATAAAATTCGCAAAGGCGCGTGACCTGTCGCCGCTTTTAAAGCCTGCAATACATGTTGGCCAAGCTTAGACCAACGCGAGCCTAGACAAATTGACACAAGGCAAGCGCTACTGTCTAGACGTTCCGCAAGTTTGACGTCAACCGCATAATAGCGCGCGGAAACATGTGAACACTATTGTCCGAGCGCGCGCGAGTGCCTTTGATTTGTGCAGAAAAACCGACACCGCTCCGAAGTGAGGCAAGTGATCGCGAGCGACTGCAAGTTGTGGCAAGCTACGTCAAATGAGGTCTATACACGTTGGCGCTTGTCTATACTCAACCAACTAGGCAAGTGACACCGAGCGATAGCAAGACAAGGCAAATATACCGCCTATATGTTGGTATTGGCCTTCACTCGACAACGCTCGGCCAACATGTATTGCAAGCTTAAGCAAATTATGTAAGGCACGTGATGTGTAACATGACACGACAACTTCGAGAGCGCGCGTTTAAAAATGTGACGTATGTGAACGGAATTAAGTTTAATTTATATTGCATTGGATGTCAAATTGTGTGCTGCGAACCGGCGACACGTGTCTGGTATAGGTACCGGCACTAAAGATGATCACAGAATCACGCATGTACATTTTCGGCCCAATAGACAATAAACAGCTAAAGTAAAAGTTGACAATACGTAATAGAGAATCGTCCAATTAGACGACGAGCATCGGTTGACGAACCAATCGCGTGCAGCCTCGGTGCCCCCCGTCTTCTTCATTCAGCCAAAGAGACTCAAAAATCAGCTAATGCGCAGGTGACGTTTGTGATCAAGACCGGTGCCGGGACTTATAATATAATGTAGTAGAGAACATTTCTATTGACTCATTAGATTTCTGTGATACAAATCTGTATTGTATGGTGGTTAAAACTTGTATGATGGTTAAAACTTCTTGAATTTCATGAAGTTCTTGTACTTTTTAGGATTCAGTCCGTACGCCTTCAACCGTTCGTCTGACAGATTGAGCAGAGGATTCATCGGTTGATTTACTTTGTTCTTCAACTTGTTTTGATTGAAATTCTTCTTGAAATCTTTCTTATTGCCTTTCTTTTTCTTTTGGTTTGGTTCTCCTGCATTTGTATTTGCTTTTCGTTTCAAATTTTTATTTTTATTGTTTGCTACAGAACTTTCAGAGTTGTTATCTGTTTTTTGTTTATTGCCATTTTTATGAGTTGCCACTGTATTGTCATTATCTTCCTTCTCTTCTGTTAAGTGTTTGTTTTTAAGAATCTTCTTACCTTCTACAGTAACATTATCATTAGTACTCAGTTGACTAGGTGCAGCATGTGTCACTACTTCAACAACAAAACCATCAGATTTATGTTTCTTCTTCTTCTTTTTCTGTTTTAATTCTCCATTCGCTTCTGTATTTGTTGCTTCTTCGTTCTGTACGTTGTTTGCTTCTTGATCTACGTTATTTTTATGTTTATCCTTCTTTTTCTTATTAGGACTTTCAGCGATATCATCGCCTATACCTTGAAATTCTGCGTCTTGTTCAGCCACGTCTTCTTGTTCAGTTCCCTCTGTGTTGGTCTCTTCTGCGCTCTTCTGTTTGTTCTTTTTCTTCTTCTTCTTTTTTTTCTTTTTTGTTTCTTCTATCGGTACGACTATTTCTGGGTCTCTGAAAGGAATAAATGTGATAGTTATGTGACTGCAGACAGATTTATTATTTGTTTACTACTCACGGGTCCATTATCTTACTCATGCAAAGTAAATCTTATCTTCTTACTAATATTATAAATGTGAAAGTTTGTGAGGATGGATGTATGTATGGATGTTTCTTCCTCTTTCACGCAAAAACTACTGAACGGATGTTGATGAAACTTCACAGTAATATAGCTTATACATCAGAATAACATATAGGCTACTTTTTATCCGGCGCGTGCAATGCATATAGGCAAGTAGGCAGTGACTACCTCTTAAAGTTCAATAAAACCATTTTAACTATTACTACATCAATATACATAATTATTTATCAATAATTAGTCATGATTGATGTATTTTATTTATGTAGTAACAAGTACAATAGTTTTATTGAATCATATGAGGTAGGCACTGCCTATTTGCCTATGTGCACTGCACGCCACTGCTTTTTTTCCCAAAAACGCGGGCGAAGCCGCGGGCGGAAGCTATTTAAAAAATAAAACGACACAAAAACGAGTACGATTCGCGCCCTGAGGGTCCCGAAATATGCAATACCGCCATCTATGAGCAAGATGCCTATATCTCTAGTGGCGCCATTTATGAGTAGATGCCTCCACCCGTTAAGGGTCTTGACATACGGACAGACGGACAAAAAAGTGATCCTATAAGGGTGCCATTTTTCCTTTTGAGGTACAGAACCCTAAAAAGAGTAGCCCATTTCTTCAATGAAGAAGCCGTGAATTAGGCGATTCGCACACCGCACCGCATCACGCAGCGTAGCGCGGAAGTGCGTGATCTTCCGTCGTTTGCAAGTACCTGTATTTGCATAGAAATCACGCATGGTGCAACACACTGCTTTTGTTCCGTCGCCACGCACCCCGCAGCGTAGCGCGGCAAGGTGTGTGATTCGCCTTAATCTCAGATATCATACAGAGTTACGTAAAACATGCCACTCACTCCGGCAGGTCCTTGAACAGACTGGGCAGTATCTTCTTCTTCAGTCTTACGTCGGCCGCCTTCTGCGCGTAGTTCCTGGCGTCCCCCTTCTCCACGTTCTCTGGACGATGCTTCAGAATCTTCTTGAGAGGCACCCACTGTGTCAGCTCTTTGTCGTCTGCCAGCAGAATCTGGAACACGTTGATAGTGTAAATTAGTGTATTATGGCATTGATGTACCCTTAGGGCAGAGTTCACCGACGAGATAACAGCCCGATAAATTGAAAACGGCCGTTTAACATATCTTTTTCTATGGAAAAAGTCAAGTTAAACGGCTGTTTTCAATATAACGGATTGTTATCTTGTCGGTGAACTTGGCCCTTATTTGGGTGGGCACTCAAAATCAGCGTTGTTGCATGCAATATTTTTTTTTTCTTTCTATTGCCCCCTCTGGTAGTGCAGATGTCCATATAGGCGGCGATGATCACTCACTATCAGGGCCTTATGCTTCGTCACTTATTAACATAAAAAAATCTAACAATACACCTTACCTCCGCAATAGTGAGTCCATAATCATTTGGCACGACCTCCCTGTACTTGAACCTGGTCGGCAAGTCTCCACCAATCACGTCCTCGCAATCCATTTTGTAGTACTCGTTCATGTATTCGTCGTAAGTCTTCTCCGCCACGTCAGGAACGAACTTAGGTTTCTCAGAAGAGAGCAACTCGGCTAGTTTGGATTTCTTCTTTCTGTTTCTTCTCTTCTTGCCAAGAGTCTTCTTCACTTCTTCTAGAAGATTGCTGCGAGCTTTCTTCGGGTCGTAGTCTGCGTCCATCTGATAGGTAGAAAATGTTTTTAATTGTCTGATTTGTTTGGTTTGGTTCAATGAAGCCAATGCTTATGTGACTAGTATTCCTTGTAAGCATTTTTTGGGATTTTTTTACTCATTTCAAAGTTAACGGAGCCCCTAGTGACAATTTAATAATAATATTGTTGGGAGAATCTTTTCCCACTATTATCGGAGCTGACGTCATCTGACACAGTGGGTATAAAAGGCTTCGTGCGGACCGAGCTCAGTTTGATGACCGGTTAAGCAGTGACGGCTGTTAGAAGCCAACTGCGAGAGGCCCTTCAAAAAAAAAAAAACAAAAAAAAAAAAAAAAAAAAAAAAAAAAAAAAAAAAACCAGCTCAGTTGACCGGCGTTCTTTTCCATGAGAATCTACGTTTTAGAACGGACAACTGCCTTCAACTCTAACGGACAAACCACGGACAAACTAACTGACATCTATTGTTTGACAATTCCAAAGTAACTGGTCTAATTTAAATAAAGGTTTTGACTTTGACTTTTACTTGATGCCGAATATTACAATATAATATAATTATAAAAACATTTATTTCTCACCACAAACCAAAATACAAGTGATAAATTAATACATTAGCAAGGGGTGACACATTTCTGGATTGTGGATCGCTGGTGCCTGTGGTACAGTAAACACCTGTAATACAGGTCACCAGGTCCCCACCTCTTAAAGATTAAAGATACAGTTAAATTGGCTTATAAGTATTACTGCTCTTGAGGTGAGGTAGGGAAGTGGTGGTGAGAGGTGGAAGGTGAGAGGGAAGAGCAGTGATAGCCTAGTGGTTTAACCATGGCGACCACGGCGAATGGTTCGAGTTCGATTCCGAGGCACGCACCGCTGACTTTTCGAAGTCATGTGCGTATTAGAAATTAATTATCACTTGCTTTAACGGTGAAGGAAAACATCGTGAGGAAACCGGCATGTCCTAGAACCAAAAATTCGAAGACATGTGACGTCCACCAACCCGCACTGGGCCCGCGTGGTGGACTACGGCCCACTCCCTCTCACAGAGGAGGCCTGTGTCCCAGCAGTGGGATAATAGGCCGATTATGCTATGCTTATGCTATAAGTATTACTGCTACATCCCATAATTATAGTGTTACGTTTTCTTAAGTACACAGGTTCCAAAAAGTGAGTGGGTTTATGGAAACAACGGTAAAAAACTTTCACTTCACATTTTGAAAATTCTCCATTCCTAACAGCTAACACATTTGAAAGTAAGTCTGTTTGACTATTATGTTTTTACGGATAAACTTCTGAACCCATTTTGATGTGGTATCCTACACTACAATCCTACTTCCTACTAATATTATAAATGCGAAAGTTTGTGAGGATGGATGGATGTACTATTATGTATGTATGGATGGATGTTTTTTCCCCTTTACGCAAAAACTACTGAACGGATTTTGATGAAACCTTACAGTAATATAGCTTATACATCAGAATAACACATAGGCTACTTTTTATCCCAAAAACGCGGGCGAAAGCTAGTGGAGATATTAGTTAATGGCTGCGAGTAGAACCGCGGCGAACACTTAGTAATTTCAAGTAATGTACAAGGTACACTTGTACTCACATTGAAGTCGTCGTCTTCACAATGTGGTCCACCATCGTCCTGCTGCTCAGCCTCATCGTCATCTTCCTCGTCAGGTTGATACTTCTCCCAGTTCTCTGTAAATTATACATTTTAAAGCAGCCATTACATAATAATATGACACTGCTTACTGACCCCCAGTTTCTGAATTTATCTGATGAGATGCGCACTGTTACTGTTACTGTTAGCTAAAAGGCTTTTTAAAAAAATATATTTTTAATATAAATTTTCCCTCTTACTTATTTAATAAACGATGATTAAATTAAATAGCTCTTATGTCAATTGCCATCTCTATTCATTGGCATAGAAATGACAAGTATAGTTGTATATTTAGTCAGAGTTTGTAAGTAAGGGGGTTAATATTTAATTAATTAAACTTTTAAACTAGCACAAGGGAGGAACCCCTGGAAATAGACTGAAAAAGTACTAATTAATATTGCTGACTGAGTTTATGATGAGATGGCTAACAGTCCCACTAACTTATCATTTAAGGGTTCAGTGTCTACTTACGAGCGACTCAATTCATTTGACACCCGAGATACAGCTTGACCTCTTCGTAGTACTAGCCGCCATACACTAAGGAGGTCATTTACAATGGTCAATTTACTATAGTCCACGCGGACAGAGTCGCGGACAAAAGTCTAGTATAACTAGCGGCACCAGTCTTGATCACTAACGTCATCTGCACATTAGCTGATTTTTCGGTCTCTTTGGCGGAATGAAGAAGACGAGGGCCGCCGAGGCTGCACGCGATTGGTTCGTCAGTCGATGCTCGTCGTCTAATTGGACCATTCTCTATTACGTATTGTCAACTGTCTATTGTTTATTGAGCCGAAAGTGTACATGCGCGATCTGTGATCATCTTAAAGCTGTCTTCAGACTACGCTATACTATATAAGCATTATAGCATATATCTCAAAGCACGACAATATCGCGCACCATACATTGTTATGGACACGTTCACACTGTGCTATACTATACATATAGTATGGCTTTGTATGATGCGCTATACTATATAGCATACGCTATACTATACAGGGTGGCGATTAGGTTATCACATTAAATGAAACCATGTATCCTAAATGGCGTTCTTAGTACATACACAATAAAAAAAATTGCCGGTTGCCGCTTTTACAAGTCAGTAAATGTACCAGTAATAGTACAACTGTTAATACAAGTTGGTACATTTACTGACCTGTAAAAGCGGCAACCGGCAATTTTTTTTATTGTGTATGTACTAAGAACCCCATTTAGGATACATGGTTTCATTTAATGTGATAACCTAATCTATAGTATAGCGTACTACTATATCATACTACATATATACTATACTACATATGATTGTTAGGTGTTAGGTTCCCACCTGGGGCCGTGTGCAGGGACGCACACGATGTCAGGACGGACGATTGTTAGGTTTTGTTCTTATTTATATTAATATTTGTAATAATATGTTCTAATGTTTTTAAAAAGAACTATGGTTAAAAATAAGTCACTTTGTTAGGATTTGGTTTTAAATGTTTAAACAATCTCACTCAACACTCAAGGATTTACGATATTGACATCACCCGGGCCAGAAATGGGGCGCAGTATAGCGTAGTCTGAAGACAGCTTTAGTGCCGGTACCTATACTTAATATAATTATGTGTATGTAACTTACCGATCTCCAGCTCGTCGTCGAGGTCGGGGAACACGGGCTTCTGTTCGTCGGCGTCCCCGTAGTACTGCTCGTCGAAGATCTCCCTCATGCGCTTGTCGTGCTCATCAGGGTCGAACTCGCTCTCCAAGTCCGCCTCCTATAAGTATTCAGTTTTTTTTATGGAAGGCAGACATTAACTCACTCAAATTCATGAAAAATTAACATCAATACCCTTTAAAGCCAAAAAATATGTTGGGTTTGCCCTCTAGGCACGCCACTGCTCCGCAGTTGATACCTCGCCTTACATACCTTGCTCCAGCTCCACACACCTTGAATGCCAGTTCCTCATTGCCGACTCCTTATACCTTGAACGCCAGTTCCTCATTGCCGACTCCTCATACCTTGAATGCCAGCTCCTCATTGCCGGTTCCACATACCTTGAACGCCAGCTCCACATATCTTGAATGCCAGCTCCTCATTGCCGACTCCACATACCTTGAACGCCAGCTCCTCATTCCCGGTGACCTCCTTGATGCGGGCGATCTTCTCTTGTATCTCCTTCAGCTTGAGCGCCTTCATCCGGCCGATCTCCTCCATCTTCCTCTTCTTTTCTTCTTCTTTGCGCGTGCGCACCTCGACGCGCTTCTTGGAGCGGCGGTCGTCTTTCGGACGGATGTAGTTCATTGTGCGCGGGAAACGTTTCAGCTGCAAATGGAGATAAAAAATAATATTATGGTATGTAATAATTATGTTTATGCGATAACCCTAATCACTACATAGTATAAAACAAAGTCGCTTCCCGCTGTCTGTCTGTCCTTATTATGCTTAGATCTTTAAAACTACGCAATGAATTTTGATGCGGTTTTTTTTAATAGAGTGATTCAAAAGGAAGGTTTATATGTATAATACATCCCGGAAAACGCAGGCAAAGTATTTTTTTGCAGAAATATAATTTAAGGTCCGAAGAGTCAGTGACATAGTTACTTTTTATCCTGGTACTACTTTCCAGTGGGATAATTTCCAACTTCGCGGGCGAAGCCGCGGGCAAAAGTTAGTTGTATATTTTTTAAAGTGTTTAAAGCCCAACAGCTAAGGCTCTGACTAGCAAGCTAGAGTACATTATGGACCCTACCCTTTGTACGCGACGTTATGTCGTGAAACCGCTCGTTAAACATGATTATTTAGAAAATCAAGAATAGGATAGGATATCGTCAACCTACTACTAGGAAAGTTCCTATTTTACCCAGGCATCAGGTTATATATCTATATCTATACTAATATTATAAAGAGGAAAACAGGCGCGGTCCCAGGGGGGGGTCACGGGGGTCATGACCCCCCCAAAATAGTACAAAAATGGGCCAAACACGGTAATTCACGGTATATCACATCGGCATTAATTGGTATGACCCCTCCCACCCCCTAAAGTCTTCAACTGCGGTATGACCCCCCCCAAAATCGTCGAATGTGACCGCGCCTGGAGGAAAGATTTGATTGTTTGTTTGCATTGAATAGGCTCCGGAACTACTGGACCGATTGAAAAAATTCTTTCACCAGTAGAAAGCTACATTATCACTGAGTAACATAGGCTGCTTTTTATCCCGAAAAAATGCGCAGTTCCTGTGGGACACGCGGACGAAGTTGCGGGCGAAGTGCTATCTGTTCTATAAACTTGTATAAATTACTAGCTGTGCCCCGCGGTTCCACCCCCGTTGCTCGGCTCTTAAGGGTCATAGCGTGATGTTAAATAGCCTATACTATTCCTTATGAACCTGGCTATCATATACAAAAATAATTTTTCGAATCCGACTGGCAGTTCCAGAGATTAGCGCGTTTAAACAAACTCTTTAACTTAAAATTATTAGTATAGATAATCACTCACATACTCCTGATCGGGCTCCTCAAACCGGAAGTTGTAGGCCCTCTCGAACTTGCCCTGCTCCTCCACTCGCTCCTCGTCCGCCTCCAACTCCTCGTCATCCCTGATCTTGTCCTCAGCTTCACCAATGTCTCCATCTTCCAGGTAACTGGAGGAATGAACATATTGATGTTGATGTCACATTTGAAAGGAATTTGAGTTATAGGAATGTTGCGACTGCAAACATCTATTTCAAAAAAAGGCAAGAAATCCACTCAATTGTTAATTTTCTTTATTTAAATTTTCTTTTTATGTAAAAAGAAAATCAAATTGAGAAACTTCCTTTTTTTGAAGTCAGTTTAAAAGAAAGACATAGTATCAGAACGAGTAACTGTTTTACTTTCTGGATAACTAGTTCTTGTATTCCTCTACATTACCAGGTTATTGGCTATGTTACCGTTTATCCAAAATATAGTCTCTGAGGAAGGCTTCGCCTTCATTCAGCTTAGGGTCCGACCAGAGAGCCTTCAGAGGAGCCAGGTCCTTTTCCACCTCATTATCTATGTGCTCTGCCTGGCCAGTCAGATACTCTTTTAATTTGGCTTCCTAAAACAAAAGCATTTTATGAAACAAATCAAGATAAACCTAAGAAAATTATTTAAGTTCTATGCAAAAGGTTAAAGTGTAAGTATGTTATTTGATCAAAACCTTTGTCTCCGATGTTTTCTTCTCCTTAGTATCCTCCACTATCTCAGCTTTCTTCTCAATGCTGAAGATGTTGCCATCATCATCATCTTCCTCATCACTGTCTGCAAATGTCAGCTGCTTTGTCTTGGCCTCTTTCTCTAGAATATAAAATAACTTTTTTTTTTATCAATGGAACAATATTAAAATCCTAATATGTATAGTATACAGCAGTATACAGTAATATTATATAGCAGTGAGACAGTACTAGTTAAATACAATTGATGATAATTCCGTACCACTCTCACAGCTATTCTGTAAGTCCGTCAACGAAGAAACGGGCCCGTCCGAAAGTACAATAGACATAAGATTCCGTCAAAACAAGTGTCAAATTTAATTTTTCGGACGGATAAAAACACATCGGGAGTAGGGACAACTGTCAAATCATGCTATCATTCATTCTTAGTTCGGGCCCCGAACTAATCTTAAGTCCGTAGGTGATACGGAGTAAGAAACGTCCGTAACTAAGGTCGAAACTACGGATTTCGTGCTTAGAGAGTAGACCCCCAGGCCTGAATAGGTTGATAAGTCGACTTACATTTTCTTTTTTAATGCTTAAAATGCATTAGAATTGCTTCTTTCATAGGGTGAATCATGACTAAGTCGGATAGGTCTGTTTTACCCTTTTACTGCACATAGCAAACATGTGATTTTTTTAATAATTCTCTTATCAAAGGGTCCATAATAATATGCATTTGAAAAATATATATGTAAGTCGACTTATCAACCTATTCACGCCTGGTACGGAATTTATAATTACTTTATTTCCTTGTATGGGAAATACAATATTTGTTTGATGATTGTATAGCATAAAGATGTGTATCATTATAGTAGAAGTGTTACAATAAGGTCATCAAAGTGCATAGTTTGTTTCATCATGAGGAAACCAAAAATTCGAAGACATGTGGCATCCACCAATTCGCACTGGACTAGTGTGGTGGACTACAACCCACTCCCTCTCACAAACAGGAGGCCTGAGTCCCAGTAACAGGAGCATTATAAGCTATAGACTGATTCAACTAGTTACCTGGCTCCTTTTTCTCACTACCATCAAAACATTTAAACTTCGGGTCATAGATCCTAGGATCTTTTGTCTTCAGTAAGGCCAATGTCTTGAGGAACTGTGTCTCCATCTCCTCGGTGACCTCTGGGGGTGCGTCACTCTCATCCTCACTGTCTGTTGATACTGAGCCATCG
Organism: Thalpophila matura; assembly: GCA_948465475.1. Taxonomy (NCBI): domain Eukaryota; kingdom Metazoa; phylum Arthropoda; class Insecta; order Lepidoptera; family Noctuidae; genus Thalpophila; species Thalpophila matura. The sequence continues at coordinate 16,278,993 of OX419191.1, forward strand.
GCGTTTAGTGCTTTGGATCCATATTTCTGTTCCACTGCAACATAAATTGAAAATTCAAGGAGTTGGTTCTCAAACAGTTTATTGTATTTACTAGTTGTATATGTACTCTTTGGTGTAGCTTCTAAGGACACCCACTGACCAAAGCTGTATAGGATGTTATCGTGGCTAATTTAAAGAAAATTGATAACGTGCTTACGTTTATGGAGTTCTTCCTTTTCCCGCCACTTGTCGTACTTCTTGGCGTAGTCATTTTCAGTTTTAAGCGCAACCTCCTCGTCTGATTCTTCTTCGAAAAGCGTCGGTTTAGGCATTTTGATTCATAAATTGCTTTATTTTATCATCTAGTTAACCAAAAATCCACTTTTCACACGCTTTTGTGTTTCATGGTTTCATGTGTTTTTGATGAACTGTCAGTGTCAACTGTCAATGTCAAAATATTTTTTTTTATTGATATATTTTACATTTCGTTTGTTGAAGCCAGTTGAAGCAAAATAGCTGTTGGCATGTTACCGCTGTTTTTTTTTTAAACTTAATTTTATTTAATAATACTTACATAAATACATACTAAAGTATTACCAAAGGTTATCAAAAGTTGCTAGAAATCCCTTTACTGCTAATTTGATTCATGTTTGTCAGTCAGCAGACGTAAAATAAAAACAAACTCTGCAAAAACGGAACGTTTAGTAAATATTTGACAGCAGGATGGACATTTCACAAAACATTTCAGAAATGGTATTTTTTTAATTCTTGGCATGTAGAAAAGCAGCTGTGGGAGTAAATAATTTGTACATATTTCTAGAGAGACCTCATCTTAACTTATACAAATTAAAATTATCGTATGTACATAATTGTTAGATATTTTATTTGAAATAAATGTTGAAGTTTTTTGGGAACTATCTTACTTTTTATTATGGCAATATTTTCATAACCTGCATCTTGCTGCCGGTTATCGTGATTGTTTTGTCGTTAGAAAATTGTATTTTAGCCCAAAATAAGAGTGAATCAATGATTTTTTAGCAATAAATTGTCATTAAAAACTATAAATCATGACTACAAACCCGAGGAAAGGCACCGATCCGGTGCCGATGGAAGAAAGCGACCAGCTGACGATACGGCCCTTGTAAATATTATTTTGTTTTTCTATCGTGTTCAGCATTCACAAGACTGACCTAGCTGCGATCGGAAAAAGAAACTTAATATCTGGAATTCTAAAATAATGTTCATTTTGAAACAATAGATCCTTTAATATTATACATAGTATTGCAAATTTTATTCATCTGCTATTTATGTTTATTAAAAACTTTTTAATAGTAAAAAATTAAGATCCTATGATATAAATGAGTTTGTTTATTTTCACTTTAGGGGTGCTGGTCAGGAAGTCGGCAGGTCCTGCATAATGCTGGAGTTCAAAGGGAAGAAAATAATGGTTTGTTTTGTTGTCCTAATTTTAGAGCAAATAATTTAATATGAATATGTTTTAGCTCTCAGTAGGTAGCATTCTTTAAAATTCTTTTACACATCTGATCTGCACTTCTGCTAATTTTTATAGAAACAGTTTTGTTGACTAGTGCTGTGCTAGTGTCATTATACAGTTCTAGTACAGTCAAAGAAAGGGATTCTTTACAGGTTGACTATCATTCATAATTGGTTGTACCTATATTCAAGCTTCGAAGCAATTCAGATTTGGATTTGCTTTGAAGTTTGAATGTACAACCAATTATGAATGATAGTTGACCTGCTAAAGAATCCCTTTCCCTGATTGTACATTCTGCAATTTACAAGTTTTTTAATTGCATAACAACAATAATTGATTATACTTTTTAGTTGGATTGTGGCATACACCCAGGGTTGTCGGGCATGGATGCCCTGCCCTTTGTGGATCTCATCGAGGCTGATGAAGTGGATCTACTTCTAATATCACAGTGAGTATTTTATTGTTATTTGTTTGATTATCTTGCCTTTATGTTATGTTTATACTAAAGGCAGTGGCGTGCATTGTGTATAGGCAAGTAGGCAGTGCTCACTTCATAAGAATCAATAAAACTATTTTAACTATTACTACATAAATAAAATATGTATATTGAGATATTATGATGATGATTTATTTACGTAGTACATAGTTAAAATAATTTAATCAAATCTCATGAGGTAGGCACTGCTTATTGCCTATATCCAATGGACGCCACTGACCACTGCATAACATAAGCTTCCTCCTATTTATGTAGATTGTAGTAGCGGTGAATTCAATATTGTTTTATAAAGCAACGGTTCTTTGTAGTTTCCACCTGGACCACAGCGGCGCGCTGCCCTGGTTCCTCACGAAGACGTCGTTTAAGGGCCGCGTGTTCATGACGCACGCCACTAAAGCCATCTACAGGTGGCTTGTGTCAGATTATATTAAAGTCAGGTAAGTGTTCTTCATGTTCAAGTAACATAAGCTGTATCGTATTATTATGTAACAGACAGATATTTACCATGTTATGCCATAGTCTTGCCATGAGTGGAACCATCTGTTCATAGATGGCGCCACTGAAGTATGCAATAGCGCCATCTATGATCAAGATATGATAGAAAGAAGAAAAAAAAAACATTTATTAGACTCGCACAAAAAGTTACAGACAAAAAAGAGGAGAAAAAAAAGCAGTATAAAAAATAAAATAAAAAGTAACAATTAGTGCAAGACCAAAAGGCCACCATCTCAGCATAATGCTGCGACATAAAAAATGCCGCAGCGCTGTTATTCTTATAGGGCCCAAGGGATATATCTACTATGATTTAATAGCGGCATAGATGGCGCTATTGCATATTTCGGAATCCTCAAGGCGCGAGTCGTACTTGCACTTGCACTGTTTTTTTAATGCTTGTATCCATCTACATGGAAATAAAAATTTTTTCTTACTTTTTTTTCTTTGTTTCTTCAATTTAATAATCTAATAATAATTCCCTCTCCCAGCAACATATCGACGGAACAGATGCTGTACACGGAGTCGGACCTGGAAGGGTCGATGGACCGCATAGAGACCATCAACTTCCACGAGGAGAAGGACGTGCGAGGAGTGCGGTTCTGGGCGTACAACGCTGGACACGTGTTAGGGGCCGCCATGTTCATGATTGAGATCGCCGGAGTTAAGGTATGCTAATAATAACAGTTTTTGGCATAAATAATGACTAATATACCTATATTAAACCAAAAATCAAAGATTGAACTTAAATAATTGCAACCACCTGCATCAGACTGCTTGAAAAGTGATCTTATTATGAACTTTTTGTTGTTTTTTTCAGTTGGGTTTTTGAATTACATAAATATTCAATTTTTTTTTGACATTTAGACATTTGATGACACACACTAGATCGGAACTATACATATTTTGAACATTTTAACCCCTTCTGATTCGAAACAATTGTTCTTTTCTATCAGATATTGTACACGGGAGATTTTTCGCGACAAGAGGACAGACATTTGATGGCGGCTGAGATACCAACAGTACATCCTGATGTTCTAATAACGGTAAGCTAAACATTTGACATCAAATATTTATTATAATTTTTTTTTATGATTTTCACTTTGAAACGTCAGGGATGGGACTACACACAGACCACTTAATTTTTTTGAATGGGAATGTAATGTAAGGGCGGGTACATATTTTTGCAATGCAACACGAAATCCAACACTTTTCCATACATTTTAATGTGTCATGTGCGCGCAATTGCTTTTAAGGCCGATTTACATCAGACGAGCGAATGCTCATTCTATCCCCACTCTATCAAATTCTTTTAGTGTAAACAGACAGCATTCTTTCATTGTTCTATCGTGCAAGAATTTTATTCTAGTTCTTGGTTCTCTTTGATATTTTGTTGTAAAGAGCTTTCGTTTACACTAAAAGATCGAGAAAGAATGCTCTTATTCTACTCCAGCTCTTTGTTCGTTTGGTTTAAATCGACATTCGCGAACACATTAAAATGTATGGAAAATGTTGCATTGCATGTTGTGTTGCAAATAATCAGTACCCGCCTTAACATTACCATACCATAGATCACGAATCATCAGTGGCGTGCATTGCATATAGGCAAGTAGGCAGCCAGTGCCTACCTCATAAGATACAATAAATCCTTTTTATCCACTATTACTAGACTACAATAAAATGGTTTTATTGAATCTTGTGAGGTGGGCACTGCCTACTTGCCTATATGCAATGCACGCCGCTGCTAATCATTGATGATTGACTTTGACTTTGACATGATCCTACAGGAGTCAACATACGGCACCCACATCCACGAAAAGCGAGAGGAGCGAGAGAGTCGCTTCACCGGCCTCGTGAGCGAGATCGTGCAGCGCGGCGGCCGCTGCCTCATACCCGTGTTCGCGCTCGGCCGGGCGCAGGAGTTGCTGCTCATATTAGGTACTAGACTTGCCCACGACTTCGTCCACGTGGCCTACAATGAATGACCAGTGTAAATGACCTCCGTAGTGTAGGTTGGCTAGTACTACCAAGAGGTCAAGCTGTATCTCTGGTTTGTCTCACCGGAATTAGATGAAACGTGCCTTAGATGTTAAGTTGGACTAAGGTATCGAACTGTGAAAACTACATGAAATTCGTTCAGTACTTTTCGCGTGATGCGCGCACAAACAGACAGACAAAAATTAAAAAAAATATATATTTGGGTATTTTTACATCCCAGTACCCTATCCAGACTGTCTTTTCTAGAATATCTTCAATGTTCAGACACGGTTTTTTTACAATTTTATAATAGTATAGATAGTAAAAATGGTTTTATTGAATCTTATGAGGTAGGCACTGCCTACTTGCATATATGCAATGCACGCCACTGGTCCTGTTTGACTTGCACACTGCTTGCCCACAGACGAGTACTGGTCGCTGCACCCGGAGCTGCAAGACATCCCCATCTACTACGCGTCCTCATTAGCCAAGAAGTGCATGGCGGTGTACCAGACGTACGTGAACGCCATGAACGACCGCATCCGCCGGCAGATCGCCATCAACAACCCCTTCGTGTTCAGACACATCTCCAACTTGAAGGTATGTGTTCCGAACATTTGACACCAACCCGCACTGGGCCCGCGTGGTGGACTACGGCCCACTTCCTCTCACAGAGGAGGCCTGTGTCCCAGCAGTGGGGACATTATAGGCCGATTATGCTGCATGCAACTAGAGTTGCTAAACACACTTAGGGCGGGTTGCTTCAAACCATCTGTATTCGTAAGTCAGTACGTAATCGTTAAGTCAGTATGAAATTGTCATACAAGCCGCCATATTTGACGGTTACAGATACGTAACTGTAAGATGAAACAACATGGCCTTAGTAGACTAGCTGTAACCCGCGGTTTTACCCCCGTTGCTCGACTCCTAAGAGTCGTAGCGTGATGTTAAATTGCCTATACTATTCCTTAAGAATCTGGCTATCATATACAAAAATAATATTTCGACTGCGACCTTATAATTCTAAGGAGATTAGACAAAAATTTTGGCCTTAAATAGTTGTATTTAAGCCACAGAAGCTGCTTTTAGGTTTTAAAACAATAATAATAACAATTAGGTAATGTTTAACTGGGACATAAATAAAATATTAATCCTTATCAAACTAAGTGTTCAAGAAGAAGATTTTTGCAGTTTACGGTATGTTATTTGGAGGCGCGACGAAGTGATTTAATAATTTGTGAGATTACTCATAGTCACATGACTCGAATCAAAGGATAAATTAAACTTTACCCGTGCGAAGCCGGGGTGGTTCAGCTAGTAAGATAAAACAAAAAATAAGATTTTTTGTTATAGATTTTATTTAACTTTATCACATTAATTAATCAATAGCATTGCTCTCCCCGATCTCAAACACATCGATCTCCGGCTTAACCTTATCATACAGATGGGGGAACGCACCAATAGCTCCATACTTCTTCCTCACTTCCTCATACAGAGAAAGATCAAACATCACTTCAAATTCCTCACGAGTCATGAAGATATCCGCGTACAAAAACGAATATCCGCCGACTTCCCTCGTGAACTCCTCCATTTTCCTCATAGCAGTTACAGGATTATAAGGCTTCTTTTCCTTCACCTTCCCCGGAACCCCGTAAACGCCTAAATCGTTGTACATTGCGTAGTTAGTGCCAGGAACTAGGTACTTCGCGTCAGGCCTCTTGAGTTGCCCTGACGATGGACCGTGATCAATTATCTTGCACGGATAAACGAGCAAGGGAAACTTCTCGAATAAGACGCTGGCTAGCTCGATCTGTCTTTCTAGTTCTTTGATCGGTAGGACAATGTCTTGGAAAACTTGCTTGGTGAAGGTATACGCTCTTACCCCAGGAGTTGTGGTGAACTTTAGGAAGGCAGGCTTTGGGGGGAGGAGCCATCCGAAGAAGTAACGGAACAGCGTATCGTTGCCAAAAGACAGCATATCTTCAACTACCCAGAAAATAGCCCTATTGTGTCTAAGCAAGTAGTCTCTTAGAGGAATTAACTCTATCGCTTCTCCTTTCTCCAAAAACGTTTCAACGTGCTTATAGAACCAGGGTTTATACCATTTCGAACAGCTGTTAACAGGTACTCTCGGATCATAATCGGCATAATCCCCCACCATGATAACAGCTTCATCTTTACTGTAAATTGTACCCTCAATATAATCGGGGAACTCCTTCGGCGCCGCTTCGTAAGTCCCCGAAAATTCCCGAATCATATCGCAGTACTTCATCTGTCCTTTGACGGGGATGTACTTGATTTTAATGTAGGGTTTTATTTTGACGATCCTGAGGGTTAATGCGACGAGGAAGCCTAAGCTGCCGTGGCACCAAGGCAGTGCTTTGTAGAGGTCGGAGTGTTCGTTGTCTGCTGTGGCAGTGACCAGGGAGCCGTCTCCGAGGACCACCTCGTAGCTGGTGATGGTCTCGTGGTAGAGGCCGGCCTTGTGGGAATGGGTTGACATGCCGGTGCCGAATGCTAGGCCTGGAACAGATTTTGGGCGTTTAGGTGTCGTGTGACTTTTGTTTGTGTGAGAAAATCATATGCTGTTCTCCACAGTCATCGTGAAGTTGTATAGCTTCAGAAAGAACGCTCAAAATAAATGTAAGTTCATTGCCTTTATTATACTGCGCATTATTGCTGTTCTGTTTAGATAGGTAAATAAAAATATAGGTAGTTTGAATAGGAAAAAATTGGTAGAATGGAGCGTTTGCTTTTTACGATTCTATTTTATAAATGCGAAAGTTTGTGAGGATGGATGTTTGTTACTCTTTGACGCGAAAACTACTTAACGGATTTTGATGAAACCTTACAGTAATAAAGCTAATACAGCAGAATAACACATAGGCTACTTTTTATCCCAAAAACGCGGGCGAAGCCGCGGGCGGAAGCTAGTTAAAAAATAAAACGACACAAAAACGAGTACGATTCGCGCCCTGAGGGTCCCGAAATATGCAATACCGCCATCTATGAGCAAGATTGACGACTGACCTCCTAGTGTGGCATCGACCAGCTCAATAGTGACCGCTAGTGAATACCCTTTCGGTATCAGGTATTCGGTAATATCGCCTATGGTGACCATGGGCTCCACCCTGACGGTCATGGCGTCCTCGTCCAGCTCCAGGATATCGTACAGGGGTATGGGGACCTGATGGTGCAGGTGCTTCTGGAAAAAGGTGGTCGATAGGGACAGCCAGTTGGGACGGGACGTGCAGAGGAGGCGGCGGTCTTTTGGGGGCAGCTTGTTCCATTGTTGTACCTGAAATAATGGGAATTAGGTAGTTTTAACTTGTCTTCAGGGGTAAAGAAATTATCCCTCCGTCTGTCGGTCTGTCGTATTTGAAAAATCAACCTGATTGAGGTCGAAATCAATTGTGTCTGACAGTTGTGACAGACGAAGAATTATATTAAATTAACTAGCTATGCCCCGCCGTTTGATTTAAAAAAAATCGAATTTATTCGGACTTTTAAAAAAATTACAACTTTTAATGGAGATTTTTTAACAAACTGCAAAATCTCCAGTCGTATTATTTTTAAAACACTGATGAAAAATTTTAACGCTGAGGGATTCTGAATAAGGTACTGAACCCATGGTTTCAATTTTTATTACGCTGTCACTTACACTTCGTATACATACACATGCACATACATATACACGTATACGTACGCACAAAATTCGCGCTGTATAATATTGTATAGCTTTCATACCTGACTTTGTATCTCTCTAACGGCACTGTCGTGTCGTAGCGGGTCGCTGGTGAGCCAGCGCACGTACGCTCGCACTCTCAGCAGCACGGTGAACAGGAAGCTGGCCGGCAGACAGAACACGGCCACCACGAGCTCCCTGTGATCCTCCAGCCATTGGATCAGACGGGGCTTGACTGAGTCTGGCAGCATTGCTGGACAAATAAAATGGATTGATAAGCTGGTTGCTATGATTCCTATTTGAAAGACGCTGGTGCAATTATAGGCACTAGAGCAATTTTGCGATGATTCTGTGATTGACAATACATGCAAAGAATAAACATCTTGGTTCCCAACCGGCGGTCCGCAGACCATCAGTGGTCTGGATACCACTGGACCCATATTTGAATTTGGCGCCAAACTTCAACAAGGACAACACTAAACACATAAATATAACCTTTTTCTTTTACATCTGATGGATTTAGTTTATATGCATAATTTTATTATTTTTCTCCTTAACAATATGGTGTTTCGGATTCCGAATTCCAATTGCCAAGTTTTCGTCACTGCTGACGGAATTTGCGAGTTTTTTGTTCCCTAAACTCTGTTCCTATATCTTCTGTCTTTGTACCTATGTGATCTATGAAAAGAATAGAGGGAAGCCTTTATCCAAGCTCTAGGAAGGACAGTACGGTTTAGTTATAAAAATAAAGATAGTTTTACTTACTGTTTTTGATTATAATTCCACTTATAAATAAATGCGATCCCACAATGCCGGCCGCTCAGCGCGCCGGGCGTCACAACACTACAGATAAAATAATACCTACCTATATAAATTTGTTTCAATAGGTATACTACTGAAATAATTAATTCAATCTTATCACTTATAATAATTTTAATCTCCCGAGTATTTGTAGATATATTTTATTAAAGATCTACAATATCTTACAATAAACGAATTTTTTACGCAAATGAAAAAATACTAAATTACTGAAACATACTTCAAGCGTAAAAGACTATTTTAACAAAGCTTTATGGTTTGCATAACATGTAAATGTCAAAAAAATACAATAAAAATAAAGATTAATAAACGAAACTATTGAATAAACTACAAATACAATGAACATCGTAAATAGTCTTGACCTTGTACTCTTATGTATGATTTCGGAGGATTGAAAAAACCACTACCGGAATATGCCAAGCGAATTTAAACGTTATATCAATGCCAATAAGTTTAAAATTGTAATGTTTATAGCGAGCTAAAATATAGATTGTTACCATGTAACACAGGTGTCTTGATTGTAGCTGTAATCCGAGATAAATAAATAATATAGAATCATTTTATGAAAATGTAATCTTTAAATACAGGAAATTCGTGTCAGCATGACAATCTTAGGCTGCGCAAGCCGCTTATTTTTCCATACAAACGTAGAAAGTTAGATAGCTTCACTATTTGATGTTACACGTCCAAATTAAGCATGCTAACGACTTGTCTCGTCATTATCCAGCCTTAATGCCAAACAGAACAGTAAACAAAAATATCGTTTTTTTTGTACAAACACTTTTCCCGGAGGAATTTTTTGCGTTCATTTTACGTAAGGATACTGTTCATCTCCCTTTCTGACACGGCGGCGCTTGGTGAAATAGCAAGTGTTTTGGCGCCGCCCACCGGCGAGTTTGTCTGAGCGAGCGGCATGCGTACTTGGCAGCATATATCCTGATGTAAACGCTTCATAATCGGCCTATAATGTTCCCACTGCTGGGACACAGGCCTCCTCTGTGAGAGGAAGTGGGCCGTAGTCCACCACGCGGGCCCAGTGCGGGTTGGTGGACGTCACATGTCTACGAATTTCTGGTTCTAGGACATGCCGGTTTCCTCACGATGTTTTCCTTCACCGTTAAAGCAAGTGATAATTAATTTCTAATACGCACATGACTTCGAAAAGTCAGCGGTGCGCACCTCGGGATCGAACTCGAACCATTCGCCGTGGGAGGCACATGGTTAATCCACTAGGCTATCATTGCTGCCTGATGTAAACGCTTAATTGCAGGGTATAGACCACTTCGAGGACATAGGCCCGTGCGTGATCATGGCGTCGCCCGGCATGATGCAGTCGGGGCTGTCGCGCGAGCTGTTCGAGTCGTGGTGCACCGACCCCAAGAACGGAGTCATCATCGCCGGTGAGTTTCTAACTTAAACTAGACAAAACATTAACCCCTTACTTATAGACGACTCTTAACTTTGACCACTGATTAAATATACAACTGTCCTTGGGCCCATGTCTGCCGGCCTAGCATGACCACATAGAAACGGGTTCTGTCTACATAGAAATAGACAAAGTGACAGATTGTAGAAACATTTCTACGTTTTATGAATGAAACGGTAGAAATGTTTCTACAATCTGTCACTTTGTCTATTTATATGTAGACAGAACCTGTTTCTATCGTGGTCATGCTAGGCCGGCTGCTAATGCAATTGTCGTAATCGTGTCAGAATGGTCTCTCAATGACATCGTTTTGACCAATGACGAAACAGATAGTCTTACTCTAAGCACGGGGTCTCATCAGGAACAAAGTAACATTTTTTGTAATAACTCGTAATAGATGGCGTTATATGTATATATTGAAGTTTGTGTAAAATTGAAAACATGAAAAAATACATCATGAAAAATATTTGTTCAAATTTTTCAAAATGATTTAAGCACGGAAAAATATAAATATATTTTTTTACTACATGAGGTCGGAGTTTCCTATCTGACTACTCGATAGCAGCCCCAGATCTTGAATTATTTCCAGGCGGGGCAAAAACTGAAAAATGCCGCCCCCGCCCAACAATATTTTTACCTTTATCATCAACATCATTTCAGCCATAATACCCACTGATGCCGATGGACACCATGGACTATCATGGACATAGGCCTCCCCCAAAGAACGCCACAACAACCAGTCTAGCGCTGCTCTTTGCGATTAGTATGCTTTGTAGACGAATACACTACTCTGTGTATTCGTCTACCAAGCTTGCCGCCCTATGAATTTGCCGCCCGGGGCGTGGGCCCCGGCTAACCCCCGCCTAGATCCGGGGCTGCTCGATAGTGTTTATGTTATGATTTTAAAGGCTACTGAAGTTGTATGCAGAGCCGTCTTAGGCCATGCAGAGGCCCTTGGGCATACAGAGTTTGGGGCTCTCATAGAAAGTTTAAAAAATGTGAAGAACAACGTCAGAATGTACTTTTGTTCAGTGATTTTTGTCTCAATTTGAAGGAAACTTCTGCTGGGCAAACTTTTACCTACTGAGCATCGCTGGCTATCTGAGTGCTTTGTTAATGAAGCGTGGAACTGAGAAACCAATGTGTTTCGTCATTTCGGGGCCCCCAGCAGTCCGGGGGCCCTGGGCCTGTGCCCCACGTACCCTTATGGTAAAGACGGAACTGGTTGTATGCAGGCGCGATCGCAGCCAAAGATTTTGGGGGGGGTCATACCGCAGGCGAAGTCTTTGGGGGGTGTCATACCGATTAATGCCGACATGCTATACTGTGAATTAACGTGTTTTGCACATTTTTGTAAGATTTGGGGGGGGGGGGTCATGACCCCCATGACCCCCCCTGGGACCGCGCCTGGTTGTATGTGATTAATTCTTCCGCATCCGTCAGGCTACTGCGTGGAAGGCACGCTGGCCAAGACGATTCTATCAGAGCCGGAGGAGATCACGTCCATGTCTGGTCAGAAGCTGCCGCTCAAGATGTCCGTGGACTACATCTCCTTCTCGGCCCACACCGACTACCAGCAGACCTCCGAGTTCATCAACATACTCAAGCCGCCGCATGTGGTATATACTATTCTACCTTTTAGCATGCTTTGGTCTTCAATATTCATTACTGTTACAGTTAAGGGGACTATAAGTCTCAATTTTCTCGATTCATACAATTCTCGCCCATTAAATGTAACGTGTACGGGCGGGGGTTACAATATAGTGAACGAAAAACTGTCAAAACGTGTTTAAAAACACGGTAAAAAGAGAATGTCGGTCCGTGTAGGGAGCCCCGTACCAAACTCAGTCTTTGTCACGACTAAACCTAGTGTCCCTGCCATTGTCTGGCCCGTTTAACAGCACCTTTAGCGCACGAATGACAGAATTATAATTATTCTCGTTGATCCGTCTTTGCTCAGGTGCTAGTGCACGGCGAACAGAACGAGATGTCCCGTCTGAAGGCGGCCCTACAACGCGAGCACCGCGGCCGCCTGCAGATACACACGCCCAGGAACACGCAGCTACTGTCGCTCACCTTCAGGGGCGACAAGACGGCCAAGGTAGGCTTCAGTATACATGAGATTCAGGAGTATTCCATTTGGAGACAGACCTTTTAATTAAAAATATTTCGAAGGCAGATAAAACTTTTCATTCCTAGCTGTCCCTATTTATGTGTTTGGGGACAGAGATGACACGTAAATTCCCGTTTGTCCCCATTCGGGGACAGACACTCGGGGACAAATGGGGTACCTACCCCAAGATTCATCAACGATTTGTACGGCTTGTAACTAAGACTCAATTATTTGGCGATTTTCTGTTTCGCCAGGTGATGGGCTCCCTGGCGATGGAGAAGCCGGAGCCGGGCACGCCGCTGCAGGGCATCCTCGTCAAGAGGAACTTCAACTACCACATACTGGCGCCCTCCGATCTCAACAGTCAGTATTAGTTTTAATACCTTACGCACAGATAATAACGGGTGGGCCAAACATTTTTGCACTTTTGAAACCTGAATACACAAAAAAACGACAAATATATTTTGTTGATCATTTATTAAACAACAAACATCTAAAGCATTTTTTTTAAAATGACATCGTCGAGATGTGTTCCGTCCATAGTGACTAAAATTGCATGAAGCGACGCATAATTTCCTGCCACCCTCGCGCTCCTCTCTCTAACACTTTTCGATAAATTCAGTGTTACTATTTGCAACATTTTTTGGTCCACCTGTATAATACTACTAACAGATGCCTCATACAAAGAAACGTGACCGCCGTAACTCGGGCTATCCTCGGACTATAATTTTTTTCGTGCTTATAGGATTTTTACAAGCTTTAATTTAACTTGCCGTGTTTTCTTAATGACTTTTTTATTTAAGTCCATATTGAGTGAACTAGGAGCTCCGAAACTCGTTAACAATGTGTCCCCCCCCCTGTAATTTTCCAACCGCGTAATCAAAAATCTGAAAAAAATCAATCTTATGGCATCTAATAAATACTCTCGATTAAAATTGGTTTAAACAAGATACGTCAATAACTTTTTGAAATATTCACTATTTTCAGTTTTGAGTTTTGACAACCGCAAAAATAAGTTTGTATATCATAATAATATTATGAAATACAAACTTATATTTGCGGTTGAAAGACTGAAAAAATTCTTGCTACGGAACCCTAGACTGAGCGTGGTCCGGACACGCTCTTGCCCGATTTTTTATATTAGTATACAGGATGAATTTTTCTACTGGGCTTGGAATTTGGATGGCCAACTGTAAGAAATAGTGAAAAACACTGAAAGGAGTCTCGGGGCCGATTTTGATGAAAATTTAAATAGCATCATTAGATTTTTGAAAAAATAATTTTCCTTGCCGGGAATCGAACCCGTTGATTTTGAAAAAGAACACACCGTGTATGTGTGTTTTTTCTTCTTTACAGACTGTATTATTGCACCATCCGATAGTGCCGCTAATAAGGATCAAATACTGGGAAGTAATGATATACGACAAACTAAAGGAAGGTGATGATTTTGACTAAATACTATTTTATTTTTCTATCAGCTAAGGTACGGCAATGTACGAATACTTAAAAAATCAACACTTTCTTTTAGTTTGCTATATGTCATTACTTCTTAGAATTTGATCCTTATTGACGACACTATTGGATGGTGCAATAATACAGTCTGTTTATTTTTATTCCAAAATGAACGGGTTCGATTCCTGGCTAGGACGATTGATTTTTCTAAAATCTAATGAATAGAATAGAATAGAATCTTTATTTGCTATGAATGCAGGTACATAATAAGTTGTTATAGTATTTTAAGGAATCCTTGTACATTCTACCTTAATAAAGCATGCAAATTTATTAGATACATAAAAAACTTAATTTAAATTACAATTTATCAGCTAGGAACTCTTGCACCGAATAGTAGCATTTTTCTACTAGGAAAGCTTTAAGGTGTTTTTTAAATTTTTGCAATGGTAATAATATTATTATTAGTTAATTTATTAAAAATCACAGGTGCCATACACATAACACTTTTCTTCAGCAAAGTAGTTTTATATACTCCCGTATACAACAAGTTCTGATATTGAGATCTCATATTTGTACTTCGTTCTCTAGTCTCATTCAAGGTGGCAAACAGATGTTTATTACATATTGTCAGAGACTGTACTTTGAATGTGGTATTACAAGAATGTTGTATTTTGCGAATGTGATCTTTTGAGAATATGATGTTATGAGATTATGATGTTATGAGATTATGATGTTATGAGATTATGATGTTTTGCGAATATCGTGTTTTGCGAATGTGGTGTTTTACGAATGTGGTCTTTTGAGAATATGATATTTAGCGACGGAGCGGTTTTAACAAATATGGCTAGTTCAAGGATGTAAAGGCATGGAAAGGTTAATAATTTATGAGACTTAAATATAGGTTTGCAACTCTCTGTTACTTTAAGACTGAACATAGCCCTGAGGCAGCGCTTTTGGGCTTTGAAAATGCTTTCTCGTTCACCACAGTTACCCCAGAATATTATACCAAATCGTAAAATGGAAAGTACCAGGCCATGATACGCAACTAATATTGTCGGCAGATTACCTTTTTTTGATAAGCTATGTAACATAATGCCGCTGTACTTAGTCTTTTGCAAATATCTTCTGCTTGAGCCTTCCACTTTAATTGACTGTCAACTAAAATGCCTAAAAATTTTGTGGTATTTGCTTTTTCTACAGCTATACCATTATAATTTATGTTCATGTCACTCTCGGATATCCGTTGGTAAAAGTGCATGATTTTAGTTTTTTGGAGGTTTATAACTAAATTATTATTGTGAAGCCACTTTATTAAACTACTAAGGGCATTTTTAATGACATTTTCATAGGATTCTTTATTAACACATTTAATAAGTGATGTGCTGTCATCTGCAAATAATACCATCGGATAAGGTATTTGACGTGGTAGATCATTAATATATAGTAAAAATAATAATGGTCCGAGGACGCTGCCCTGCGGTACACCGTATTTTATTTCTCTATATGTCGATATGTATTTTAATTCTTTTCTAGTTTTTAAGCACACTCTTATTATTTCCGTGCATTGTTTACGACCGATTAGGTACGATTTTATTAGATTATGCGCATTGCCTCGAATACCATATGCGTGAAGTTTGTTAAGAAGCGTCTCATGGTTTACATTATCAAAAGCCTTAGACATATCTGCATATATTGCGCATAATGATGCAGTTTTTTTTCTACCACAATCGGCCCGACACTGCTTTGAGTATTTTTCGCTATTCCTTATAGTTTCGGATTTGGCCGTCCACGCCTGCACTGCAGTGCCGGACTGCAGTGATAGCCTAGTGGTTTAACCATGTGCCTCCCACGGCGAATGGTTCGAGTTCGATCCCGAGGCGCGCACCGCTGACTTTTCGAACTCATGTGCGTATTAGAAATTAATTATCACTTGTTTTAACGGTGAATGAAAACATAGTGAGGAAACGGCATGTCCTAGAACCAAAAATTTGAAGACATGCGACGTCCACCAACCCGCACTGGGCCCGCGTGGTGGACTACGGCCCACTCCCTCTTACAGAGGAGGCCTGTGTCCCAGCAGTGGGAACATTATAGGCCGATTATGCTATGTATGCTATGCTATGCCGTCCACGCCGACTTGAAAAATTCATCTTGTAGATGTCATTGATCGTGATGTATGTGTGACCGGCAGAGTACACGGAGCTGTCGCAGTCGGAGGTGACGCAGCGGCAGTCGATCCACTACGGCGGCTCGCTGGGCCTGCTGCGCCACGTGGTCATGCAGCTGGCCGGCGCCATCGACTTCCGCTCCGAGACGCGCTGGCGCGTGTACTCCTGCGTCGACCTCGTCGTCGAGAACAACATGATCACCATAGAGGTAGGCACGTGGGGTACAAGGACAGTGGCAGTCGGTCCACTACTCTGGGTCCACGTGGGCATGCAGCTGGCCGGCGCCATCGACTTCCGCTCCGAGACGCGCTGGCGCGTGTACTCCTGCGTCGACCTCGTCGTCGAGAACAACATGATCACCATAGAGGTAGGCACGTGGGGTACAAGGACAGTGGCAGTCGGTCCACTACTCTGGGTCCACGTGGGCATGCAGCTGGCCGGCGCCATCGACTTCCGCTCCGAGACGCGCTGGCGCGTGTACTCCTGCGTCGACCTCGTCGTCGAGAACAACATGATCACCATAGAGGTAGGCACGTGGGGTACAAGGACAGTGGCAGTCGGTCCACTACTCTGGGTCCACGTGGGCATGCAGCTGGCCGGCGCCATCGACTTCCGCTCCGAGACGCGCTGGCGCGTGTACTCCTGCGTCGACCTCGTCGTCGAGAACAACATGATCACCATAGAGGTAGGCACGTGGGGTACAAGGACAGTGGCAGTCGGTCCACTACTCTGGGTCCACGTGGGCATGCAGCTGGCCGGCGCCATCGACTTCCGCTCCGAGACGCGCTGGCGCGTGTACTCCTGCGTCGACCTCGTCGTCGAGAACAACATGATCACCATAGAGGTAGGCACGTGGGGTACAAGGACAGTGGCAGTCGGTCCACTACTCTGGGTCCACGTGGGCATGCAGCTGGCCGGCGCCATCGACTTCCGCTCCGAGACGCGCTGGCGCGTGTACTCCTGCGTCGACCTCGTCGTCGAGAACAACATGATCACCATAGAGGTAGGCACGTGGGGTACAAGGACAGTGGCAGTCGGTCCACTACTCTGGGTCCACGTGGGCATGCAGCTGGCCGGCGCCATCGACTTCCGCTCCGAGACGCGCTGGCGCGTGTACTCCTGCGTCGACCTCGTCGTCGAGAACAACATGATCACCATAGAGGTAGGCACGTGGGGTACAAGGACAGTGGCAGTCGGTCCACTACTCTGGGTCCACGTGGGCATGCAGCTGGCCGGCGCCATCGACTTCCGCTCCGAGACGCGCTGGCGCGTGTACTCCTGCGTCGACCTCGTCGTCGAGAACAACATGATCACCATAGAGGTAGGCACGTGGGGTACAAGGACAGTGGCAGTCGGTCCACTACTCTGGGTCCACGTGGGCATGCAGCTGGCCGGCGCCATCGAGAACAACATGATCACCATAGAGATAGGCACGAAGTGATTAAGAGTAAAACTTCAATTGAAAATTCCAACAGTTTATGGGCCCAGGACAAAAAAAAAGAGATGCCCGCAGTGGCGTACCTAGAGGGCAAGCCCAACGATTATTTTTTTTTGTTTTAGATGATATTTATGTCCATTTTTCATAAATTTAAATTCTGACGTCATCAAGGTGCGTGACCGCGTTCCGTCGGTCGCCACTCTTGCGCATAAAACGTTCACGTTCTTATCGTATTTTATTTATTATTTACTTTATTTGGTAGAAAAAGGTGAAGTGTTGTGTGATATCCTGCAGGAGCTACTCGGATGAATGTTCTGATGTCATGAATGGAGTTACATTTCACTTTCTGAGCGAAACAACGAGTCAGTGTATAGTGACGATGTACAAGGTGTATTACAATTTAAATCAGTCACAATACAAGAGGTCATTGAACTCATCATTATGAACAACTCTTACTATGGGACCAACCCTGAAATTGTGAAAAAAAAAAATCTGCTGTTCCATACATTTATGTTCACTTATCTCAACAAAATGTATGGAACAGCTGATTCTTTTTCACGATTTCAGGGTTGGTCCGATAGTAAAAGTTGTTCATAATGATGGGTTCAATGACCTCTTTTCGTATTGTGACTGACACCTTTATATGACACTTTTTATTGTGTAATTTTTTATATGACACTGTTCACCCAGGTGAACAAAGTGGAATAAACTTTCGTAAATTCGTAGTATTAATTGACGGTGTGTGTTGCGCAGTGGGCCGCGCAGCCGGTGTCGGACATGTACGCGGACGCGCTAGTAGCGGGCATCTTGTCCGCTTCTGCACTCACCGCGCCGCGCCACCTGCCGCTCGCGCCCAAACTGGACCGCATGCACTTCAAGGTAATACCCTGTTCTTATGCTATTAAATACTAGCTTCCGCCCGCGGCTTCGCCCGCGTTTTTGGGATAAAAAATAGCCTATGTGTTATTCTAATGTATAAGCTATATTACTGTAAAGTTTCATCAAAATCCGTTCAGTAGTTTTTGCGTGAAAGAGTAACAAACATCCATACATCCATACTCACAAACTTTCACATTTATAATATTAGTAGGATTTGAGATTTTCAAAAACAACTGACACAGGCAGGGTTGAACCCGCGACCTCTGCCTAAACAGGGGCAGCGCTCTAACCAACTGAGCTAGTGTCATGTCTGAAACAGTTGAAATTGGAAACCTCTTTTTACGGCTCTTATGAACGTTGGTGACGTCTATCGGAGACTAATTACAGACTCCAACTCAAAAAGCTTTTCTTACTTTACTAGCAGTTGTCCGCGACTTCGTCTGCGTGAAAATGTATTTAAAGTAGCTTATGCGCTTCTCCAGGGGCCCAAGTCTGCTAATGCAATGTCGTAATCGTGTCAGAATGGTCTCTCAATGACATCGTTTTGCCCAATGACGAAACAGATAGTCTTACTCTAAGCCAATGAGCGCTTAGGTGGTGTCATTATGACACCATTCATACACAATTGCAATAGCAGAATTCGGGCCCAGGTCCCAAGCTACCTCTTTGTCAAATGTTATCCAAATCCGTCCAGCTTCAGCGTGAAGAAGTAACAAACAAACACTTACACACTTTGGCATTAATTGTAATATTGTATTCTGTACGATAACACACTACGTTATTGCTGTAGTGCTCGCAAGTGCGACCGCTAATCGTGGGGTCCTGGGTCCGATCCGAATTCTTCCGTTAAAAAATGTTTAGTAGCAGCCCAAAGTTTTTAACGAACTGCAAAATCTCCAAAGTCATAATTTTTAGGGTTCCATACCAAAATGGTAAAAAAGGAACCCTTATGGTGCGACTTCGTCTGTCTGTCTGTCTGTCTGTCACACCTTATTTCAGCAACTACTTATGCTATCGACTTGAAATTTGGAACAGTTATAAAGAATGCTTGTTCAACTTTATTGCAAATGAAAAAAGTCCAAAAATATTTTTATTTTCATTGCAAAAGGGGCCGGAGTAGGGGTCCGAAATTTTAAAGTGGGGTTACTAGGTCAAGTGACATATCATATGAAAGGGCTTGATCTGCACATTTCAAAATATATTTTCATTTTATTTTATGTCTCACAGTTTTTGACATATGATGAAAAATGTCCAAAAAAATATCATTATCTCCGAATCCCCTTATCTCCGAAGTTTGCGGAGTGAAAAATCTGAAATAATTAGAGTTGATAGGAATTGACCCAAATATGGCACCAAAAATAAAACGATGTTCCTAACTAGTACAGTTTTTTCAAAATCATCAATATTCTTTCACAAACAGACTTAGTTTTGCGGTCCGGTTTTTTTTTCACTTTATATGTCCAAAACTGATACGTAAGCCTCGGTGCGCGAATACGACTCGCACTTGGCCGGTTTTTTTTAACCTATTTACAAAATAAATATAATTTATCATGGTTTGTTTTCATTACGCTGTCACTAACACCCCGTATAATTTCCAGGAGTGTGTGATCGAGATGCTACAAGAGATGTTCGGTGAGGACGCGGTGCCCAAGATGTTCAAGGGAGAGAAGTTGTACGTCACCGTGGACGACAAGCGGGCAGATATCGACCTGCTCAATATGGTCAGTTCACACGAATTTGACCCTTATAGACTTATGTAGGTTAACGTATATTAAAGGTAATTTTGGGATGAAATTGATAGAAAATTAGCGCAGGCGCTTTTTCGACCCGGGGTATGAGAAGCGTTGTAGGCGTTTCTCAAGGCCGTGGCGTTGAATCGATTCGGCCTTGAGAAACGCCTACAACGCCGAGTGTTGAAAATCCAATAATGCGCGGTTTAAAACGCTGTCGTATTAACACCATGTACGGCTTCCCGTTTGTTTCAGGCGCTTTTTTTAACGCGCACAAAAATGCGCCCGTACCCTTAGGTCCTTGAAGATAGCACTTCTTGATCTCAACTAACAATTTCGTACCGGTTTGTGATGTGCCCTTTTTAGTCAAGTGAAGTGGAATGTCAACCGATATAGGTCGCATCCCCTATTTTGACCGCATCAGCGGAAAAGTATGAAAAGAAAAGAGCCAACCTGTTAATATAGGATGTCAATCTCGTCAGGTCACACCAGTACCCCGATCATGAGTTTTTTTGACGTCTAGTATCGTTAACGTAAGCATATTTTGAATTGAAAATATATGTTTGTTACACAATGTTTATATAAATTAAATACTTAATTAATTTCTCTGTATTTTTTATAATGTGCAAATTGTATAAAATTTCATCAAAATGTTCTAGGACTGCTGTATTTTAGATTCAAAATATGCTTACATTAACGAAACTATACGTCAAAAAAACTCATGATTGGGGTACAGTTCACATAGAGTTCAACGCTCTCATATTTCATTAAAAATAACACGGAAAGCTCACGGACCCCTCATTTCTCAGGAAGTAAGATGCCCGGAAGACGAGTCCTTAGAGCGAATGGTACAGTCAGCGGTCACGAAGTTGTACTCCGCGCTCGCGCCCGTCAAGCCGCCGCCGCCGCCTTCCTCCTGATCTGACCCTCACGCTGAAGGGTCCAGGCCATACTTCCCTAAGTAGGGAGGACTACTGTGGTATTACCTTGTCGCATTTTGAACTTTATTCCTAACGACTTAAGTGTTTAAATGCTACAGCTATAAAGCTATACTGGACGGTGATTTGTGTTAAATATAAGTGGAAATAAAGTACATACTGGACAATATTGACAAGTTTTTTACTGGATATAATAAGTGTTTTATGAAGATAATTACTGTTGAATTCTGCGTATGTTTTTAAAATACACTTTTACGATTTTGTGACACATTTTGAATACATTTATGTTGATATTAAATATCATTTCCAGTCTGATATCCCACACTTTTATTTTGAACTTTAGCAGTATCAAATCTGTGTCCAAGCCTTTGACTGATAAACAAAGTTAGTTGATATATTATTTATGTATTGGTAAACAAGTATTATGCTGTGAGTGATTGTGTATAGAATAAAGTTTTATACTAAGTAGACTTTTTTTTACTCATCAAACCTCAGCTTTTAAGTCGGTAATATTTACACAAAGACGTAACTAACCAGCAAGGAGCTTATGTAACTTATGAAAATTATTCTCTATGTAAAAGTAAAGGGAAAGATTGAATTAAAACAAAAGTTTCATGTAAAAATAAGTTTATTTACAATACAAAAGCGCATCAAATCAACGCACAGCGCTGACAACAACACATTTTGCGCATTCAATGAGATCTACACAAAGATTCGTTTTTCAAATTAATCTTGTAGGCTGCCTTCTCACGTAGGATGTGCGAGGAAACGTAGCAGAGGCCCTAGACAAATTACTTTTCTGTTAGCGTTAACGCCAAACGCTACGGATAAAATGTATGGAACTGACATTGCCTGCGGAAAATCACGTGACTCACAAATGTCACTTCCATACATTTTATCCGTAGCGTTTGGCTTGAACGCTAACTGAAAAGCAACTTGTCTAGGGCCTCAGATGTGTCTGGAATCTATCAATAGGATTGATTCATTGTCATAAAGATGAAGTAAGCTATGAAAATAAAGCAATCTTATTGGTTGGTTTTACACATTCCTGCCGGCCTAGCATGACCACGATAGAAACGGGTTTTGTCTACATAGAATTAGACAAAGTGACAGATTGTAGAAACATTTCTACGTTTTATGAATGAAATCTGTCACTTTGTCTATTTCTATGTAGACAAAACCCGTTTCTATCGTGGTCATGCTAGGTCGGCTGGTGCAAAGGCTTTCTATTACGTATCCTATTGTTACTCACCTAAATTATTTACCGTTGTAAAATGACGTCATAGGCACGACGGCCATTTTGAAATAAACGGCTAGTAAGGGGGTAAGGGCCTTTTCATTGTCATGCGTGTTTGCGCCCGCGTGCGGGCCAGCCACGCATGCGTGCTGCCCGCAACCTATCGTATCATACATATTTTTATTGTCATGTGCGCCACACGCACGCGGGCACATACAAAATAATCTGCTCAGCGTGCGGCCCGCAACAAGCATGCGTGCCTGGCCCGCACGCGGCCGCAAACACGCATGACAATGAAAAGGCCCTTAGTGTTTTGATTTTTATCTCTTAGGCGTCGTCGTAATTGGCTAACGATCGTACGATTGTACGATGCGATTTCGTCGTGCGATGAAAATAAGTTCCTGCTTTTGCTGTGATCGCGCGATGATTTGCAAGCTTCAATTAGGACACTAAAGAAATGTGTGTGTTTAATTTCGTCGTGCGATGATATCGCATCGTTAGCTCGTACGATTGTTAGCCAATAGGGATGTTAACTACATTTTTATTATTGTGAATCTGTAAATTATTTGAAAAAAGACAATTAACCGATGAAACATCTACAAAATTGGCAAAGTTATAAGCGTTTTAAAATGATTTGCTAGACACGGACGGCACTACCTATTAGTGACGTAACACCAACTACGTCCGCTTGCGCGACAAAGACGGAGCGATACTCCCTCCAAAAACTTTAAAAGCGTCTATGTTTTCCATTTTGTGATAAATTATTATTTTTGCTTTTACTTTTTTGTTGTGCCTGTTCCTTCTTTGAAATAAAATAATTTATTTGTACTTTTTTAATAGTAGGACACTACCGTATTAGGACGACACCTTAGCCCTCCCCTTAAAATCATATCTAGGTGAGCCCTCAGCCTCCCCAAAAAATGTCGTGGACCCACTATCACAGGCCACGTGACTAGGAGCTCTTGGAGTACCGCTTCCAGAACTTCTTGACGTCGTCGTGGCCGTGGCGCGTGACCACCATGGTGCGCGAGCGCTCGCCCTGCCACGTCAGCACGCCCTGCTGCTTCGCGTAGTCGCGCAGCACCACGAAGTCCGCCTGACGACACAGGGTTGTGGAAATAGCTCTTTATTCCAGGCGCGGTCCCAGAGGGGAGGGTCACGGGGGTCATGACCCCCCCCCAAAATCGTACAAAAATGCGCTAAACACGGTAATTCACGGTATATCACGTCGACATTAATCGGTATGACCCCCCCCGCCCCCTAAAGTCTTCAGCTGCGGTATGACCCCCCCAAAATCGTCGGCTGGGACCGCGCCTGCTTTATTCTGTGGGGTCTCAGAATAGTATCGACATCATGTGATTCAGTACCCCGATCATGAGTTTTTTTGACGTAAGCATTTTGAATTGAAAATATACGTTTGTTACACAATGATTATATAAATTAAATACTGAATTAATTTCTCTGTATTTTTTAAAATGTGTAAATTGTAAATGTATATTATTAAAATCTAATATTAGTTAGAATACTAGACTTTTGCCCGCGACTCTGTCCGCGTGTTTTCACGATAATATTGTCAAAAATTCTCAGTCGGGTTTTTCGTTCAGCAAAAAAGACTTAATCATAGACAAATACAACAAAAAAATTTGAGTCAACTAACTCTTATCGGAACTTTGAATGCTGATTTCTCAAAAGTGACTTGTGGATTGTATCGTTTTTGTTTAACTACGTCCAACAGTACCTGTGACAGGAACTGGTTGTACACGACGCCCTCGGTGTACGTGAACCGGTTCCTCTCGGTCTCCCACAGCCGGACCTGGTCCACCACGGTGGCGGTTGTACTAACTAGGTGCAACAGTACCTGTGACAGGAACTGGTTGTACACGACGCCCTCGGTGTACGTGAACCGGTTCCTCTCGGTCTCCCACAGCCGGACCTGGTCCACCACGGTGGGCGGCAGTGTGGATGACGTGCGGATTCCCCGCGTGTCAGACTTCAACATCTACACGCGACAATACATAGGTTACTTATGGGGTTCCGTACCTCAAAAGGAATAAAAACCAGACAAGTGCTACTACGACTCGCGTCCTGAGGGTTCCGTAATATGCAATAGCGCCATCTATGAGCAAGACGGCGCTATTACATACTTCTAGTGGCGACATCTATGAGATCTAGTGGCTTCTAGTAACGTGTGACACACGGAACCCTTATAAAAAACGGACGGATCACGGAACCCTTAAAAAAGAACCCTTGTAAAAACGGAACCCTTATAGGATCACTTTGTCGTCCGTCTGTTTGTGGCAAGTCCGAGGCATCTGCTCATAGATGGCGCCACTAGAAGAAGTATATATAATAGCGGCATCTCGCTCATGCAGATGCAGCTATTGCATATTTCTAGTGGAATATTTTATTTTATACTAGCTGTTCCCCGCAGTTTCACCCCCGTCGCTCGGCTCCTAAGGGTCGTAGCGTGATGTAAGATAGCCTATAGGCCTATTCCTCATGAGCCTGTCTTTGATTTATCAAATCTATTGTAATAGATTTTTTAGAGGGACTCGTGGCTAAATGACAGCCGCGCTGATCGATCGATCTGCGAGGTTAAGCTGCGCTTGCCGCGGTCAGTCCTTGGATGGGTGACCGTTCTTTACACATCGAGACCCCTCCGTGCCTCGGAGAGCACGTTAAGCAGTCGGTCCCGGTTGTCATAGGAATATCTTTGACAATCTTTACGGGTAGTCAGGAGCCTGAAAGTCTGACAGCTGGTCTAACATTCGAATACCGGTATTGCCCATTAATTGGGTTGTGGAGGTCAGATGGCAGTCGCTCCACGTAAAATATTGATATTCAGCCGAAAGCAGTTAGACTGGAAGCCGACCCCAATATAATTTGAGAAAAGGCTAGGCAGATGATGATGATTGTAATAGATTTTTTAATATAAACAGCTCATTTTTCAATAGAAAACGTCACAATATGGCGCAAGGTCAGTCCTATTGTATTTTGATCGCAAAGTACAAACATGACACTGACCTGTGGGTGTGAATGCTGCTCCAGGTAGTGTATGATCTGCTCGGCGGTGATGCCGCCGCGCAGAGCCTGCCGCACCGACTCGCGCGTCAGCACTCCCACCACCAGGTTCGGGAACCTGCACCAATCACAAGATATACGATCAACATCTTCATTGTTATCTTCGTTATGTTGTTGTCATCTTCGTTGTTATCTTCGTTGTTATTATTTGAATATTTAGACAATTTGTAATTTAATAATTTACTTTGACATTTGTAATTTAATATGAAGACAATTTTTCATTTAGTACGTACTATTTTTGTTGACATTGGAATTTAATTATTTTGTTTAAATTAGAATCATCATTATTGTCACAAAAGGAGGTCACCAATCTTCCAAACAATTTTGGCTAAACTTGTACCGCAAGGTACACGTGCATCAAATCGTAGAGAAAAAATAGAGGAATTAGAAGATCACTGTATTTTATTCAATAATTCACTATAAACCATTTAATAAGTAATTTAAAGTTTAAAAAACTTGTAACACAATTAAATTATATGGCAACATTGCATAAGCATGTGCAAGCATGGTGAAATGTATCTCGATTTAGTTCTCGATTATTTAATGTGTTACTATTTTTAGTAATTATTTAATTCAACGTTTACTGATCGCAATTGTGTATAATTTTATTACTAAAAATCATATTTTTTTAAGTAATGATTAAATAACTACAAACACAACTATTTTTCTGATAATCTGCAGTTGAAAATGTTGACATAAGTAACAAATGTTACCTAATCGATTAATTTACCTTATTAATCTACCTATATACATAACTTATTATCTAATATACACATATTAAGTATTTACAAGCTTAAATTAAAATATAAGAAAAAAAAAAAAAATATTATTAATTAATTTAACCTTGCCTAAAGGGACTCTTTTTAATAATATATTTTAGTTACTATGGTTTTTAGTTTTAGGTTCTTTTTTTGATTTTTAATTATTTAATGTATATAAATAAATATTTATAAAAATAAAAATTAAACTGTATAACGTTAGTTTTAAAATTTTAAGCGTTAAGAGTTCAAAAAACTTTGGGTTGCGGAGTACTGTTACTTATTTGTCGTCCTAAGACCTAGGAAGTAGGAGTTATGTTTTCTCAGATAAAAACACAGTTTTTACTAAATGAATTTGCGAATTTACAAAAAATGCTTATTTTTACATCACTTTCCTACTTCTGGTATTTATTTTATGAGTTGACAGTGAGATAATTATATTTTTTAAGGTCAATCTATCGCTATTAATGCGATTTTTTATTATTCTCATTAATTTACTAAAAAGTCATTTCCACTAAGTGTTATCTTTGCACATCACTGATAAATGACAATAATGTTATTGTTTGTTTTCATTCCGTTCAATTCCGTTCGTTTCTGCGTTCCGGGGTGTTTCTGCTGTTCGTTTGTTGTGTATATTGTTTGATAACTTGGCTATTCTTTCTGGTTTGCATCCTCACGATTTTGTTTTTGACGGGTGATCCCAAAAACTTGGGTATTCTCTCTGGACTTTTGTTGCCAACTCGGTGTATTATTGTATGTATCATTATGTGTATAGTGTATATAGTGGCGTAGTCTAAACAACTATAATAAAAGCCACTGGTAAGTATATCTTTCGCAATGTCAATAACGAAAGCACATAGAACTCGCGGCGAATATTTTCAAATTGTGTAATGCCGGTTTCACACACTTGGCATTTGCCGTAAACTACAAATCTCGACAAATGCACTTAACGTGTGGATTCATTGCAAGCGTTTTTTGCAAGCTTCTTTTGATTTGTGCACAAAACCGTAAACGGCAAACTCATGTTTAGTTTGTTTAGTAATATTAGATGTCTGTAGTTTTGTCAAGGTTTTACCTAAGTGTGGATACGGCATTTGGTAGTTGACAGATAGAGCCATAGAGCGCCTGAGCGCCATATTGAAGTGCTTTTTATTGAATTATAAAAGTATTTTTTTCTCGTCTCCAAGTGACGATAAAAAAGAAATAAAAACACAGCATTATTCAGTATAATTTAGGGTATTTTATTCAACTGAGTGTACCTCGGTACTTCATTTAGCCAAATATTGTTGATCTCCTTTGCATGCCGAATTTAGTAGGCGGAATATGAAGAACTAATGTGTACCTATGTTTATAAAATCTGTAAAATACCATATTTCAGGCAAATAAATGAATCTATCTATCTATCTATTGAAACAATGAGATATGCCATCATAGCTATTAATACGGGAAAAACTGATGCCATTTTTAGATTTTTTTTCGAGATAATTACAAGCGTTCTTTGTGAATATAAAGATCTCTATATGTGTGAACATTAGAAATTCCGCAAATTCTAATGTGTGAACATTAGAAATTCCGCACAGGCGCCCACCCTGAATCTAACACTGTTAATCGTCACTCAACTCAACACTAGCACTAAACTAAAACACTATTTATATCATCGATCGTGTTCGGTTCGTCGCCAGCGTGTACGTTTATTATTAGGATTACGACCAATATGGTCAAACTAAATCTTCAAGCTCAATAACGCCTTGGCACATCTCCCTTGTTTCTATGATCTGAGGTATGAATGCTAGGTTCGCCAAGGTTCTCTCGAACCAGCGACTTAAACAGGGGGTCTACTCTCTAAGCACGAAATCCGTAGTTTCGACCTTAGTTACGGGCGTTTCTTACTCCGTATCACCTACGGACTTAAGATTAGTTCGGGGCCCGAACTAAGAATGAATGATAGCACGATTTGACAGTCCCTACTCCCGATGTGTTTTTATCCGTCCGAAAAATTGAATTTGACACTTGTTTTGACGGAATCTCATGTCTATTGCACTTTCGGACGGGCCCGTATCTTCGTTGACGGACTTACAGAGTAGACCCCCAGAAATGGAGTGTTCTCTGACCTGTACATGAGCTCAGTGAAGAGGCCAAGCAGCGCGACCTGCAGGTTGGTCTGCGTGTAGGCGTACACGCGGTAGTTGGTCTCCACCATGATGTAGCCGCGCTGCTGCGCCGGCGCAGTCAGCGGCGCCGCCACGCTGCCGCCGCGGACTGCTGCGATGTTCAGTGCAAGGCGGGTCGGGTAGAACCGGCCTGCCTTGCGCTGAGGTCAATCAAACATTATTCAATGTTACCTATTAAGAGTTTAACTTTAACTCTCATTATCTCAAAACACGATTTTTCGACTTAATGACTTTTCGCTCGACGAGGACGATAATATACAGGGTGGTAGTTTAAACAGTGGAAATATTTAAAGGGGTCATTGTATTTATCATTATGAACAACTTTTATTATGGGACCAACCCTGAAAAAAAAAAAATCTGCTGTTCCATACATTTATGTTCACATAACTCAATAAAATATATGGAACAGCTGATTATTTTTTCGCGATTTCAGTTTTAGTTCCATATTAAAAGTTGTTCATATTGATGAGTACCTACAATGACTCCTTAAAATATTTCCACTGTCTAACCTGTCACTCTGTATACATGTATAAGAGATTTTCAAAAACAACTGATACAGGTAGGTTTTTTTTTGTTCGAGGTGGAAATCCTCATAGATGTCCTCCGCCTTGGGGAGGGCGGGGGGGTCTGTCAGACTCTTACTGACTAAAACCACCCCGGTGTTCTTCCAGCTACCTTACGCCGGGGGCACCGGAGTCACTCACGCATTCGTCCGCACCCCCGGCAGGTATTGGCCCGCCAGATGAAAGGCGGGCCCCGTCACCCTATGCGGCCGTCATGCACGGCCGCAATTCCTCTAGAGAGGCGCGCGCGGAACACGTCGCGCCACCGTCTCGGGCCTGTTTCCGTTCGGGCGACGGACGCCCCAAGTCCGCCGCCCGCAGGCCGCACCCTATGGTGGCCGGAGATCGTTGGCCGCCCTACGGCGCCCGGTGCGTCTGCTGCGGATGGGGAGAGAGGACACCGCCTCCCTCTCCCTTTCCGCCGCCTCCTTGGCGTCCATCACCTCCTCGCAGAAGGAGGCGACGGCGTTCCAAGCGCTCTCGCTGCCGACCATGGCCTCAACCACGGCCGGCAGCGAGAGGCCACCCGCAGCTCCGACCGCCGCGACGAGGTCACGGCGCTGCACTGCCCAAGCTGGGCACTCCTCCAGTGTGTGCTGCGCCGTGTCGTCGGGGCAGTCACCGCAATGGTGGCAACCGGGCGTCGGCTCCCGGCCTATACGGCACAGGTACTTTCCGAAGCACCCGTGTCCAGAAAGCACCTGTGTAAGCCGGAAGCTAAGGGCGCCATGCCGTCTCCCGAGCCACTCCCCCATCACGGGCCTTACCGCCGCTATTGCGACGTGCCCGAACCCGCGACCTCTGCCTACCCTGGTTTACCCGGTTAACCCTGCCTGTTCTTGAAAATATTCCTTAATAACATTAAATAAGCATGACATGACTTTAACAAGTTTAAAATTCGCAAAAATATAAGTACATTTAAAACATTATTTGGTCGGAAGTCGTGTTCCATAACATCTATACAAATAAATAAAATTGAAGTGTCTCTAATTTCAAAATAACAGCTTTATACTTATAATAATAATATAATAAAGCCCTTTATTCTGAACTACAAGAATAAAATTACATGTTATGTGTGTTTTAGTTTGCTTATAAAATATCACGTAATTCAGTGTGCCTCTTGGCATAGGCCTCCTCTAACATTTTCCACTGGGTTCTGTCTCGCGCTACCCTTTATACTTAATGCATATAAAAGTACAGATAACAAAAAAAAATCGATCAATTGTTCTGGTTCATTTTCGAAACGGCTGGACCAATTTAGACGAGATTTTTTCTGGCAGATAGCTGATATTATAAAGAGTGACTTAGACTACTTTTAAATCCCATAAAAAAAAGAAACCTCAACCCTTTTGTATAATTAAGTCTGCTATGTCCCGACATAACAGACTTATTTATACAATTATTATACACCACCTTATGAACCTATGATCCACAATAAATTAATTTGAATTTGAAAAACTCTATGATCACTTGAGTTTGTCATCCGATTGCACACAAACGAAGTCGCGGGCACAGCGAGTCGCTTAATAATCAAAAAACTAAACAAACCTTTCTTTGATAAACAAGTCCGAACTCTCTCAAATGTTGTAGGAACACCAGCATGTTGTTGCTCATGCCTTCTGTGCTGTAGTCCTGCAAACGAAATACATCCCTATTCAAAGCAAAATAAAAGCGAGATTCCTAATAATAAAACCGCCGATCACGAATAATTTTGACGTATGGTATGGTTTATTAAACCTATCCTTATAATTGTGTAAGTCCCGGCACCAGTCTTGATCACAAACGTCACCTGCGCACTAGCTGATTTTTCGGTCTCTTTAGCGGGATGAAGAAAACGGGGGGCGCCGAGGCTGCACGCGATTGGTTCGTCAGTCCATGCTCGTCGTCTAATTGGACCATTCTCTATTACGTATTGTCAACTGTCAATTGGGTCGAAAATGTACATGCGCAATGTGATCATCTTTAGTGCCGGTACCTATACCTACTGTTACTGTCGGTAAAAAAATCTGTCAAAACGAAAAAAATCTGACGAAACTAAAATTTCTTGAAACGACAAACACTCGCGGTTTAAACCCGATTTAAACCCAGTGTCAAAACACTGGGTTTAAACCGGTGTTTATTGAGTGTTCATCGGGTGTTTTACCAAAGTAAAACACCCGATAAACACTCAATAAACACCCGTAAACACCTAAAATTTGGGTGTTTATCGGGTGGATTGCCCATCTATACTCGCGGTGGTTACCTTGCCGAGCGTACTGAAGCTGAGCTGGTAGAGGTAGGCGAGGCACTCGGCCGCGCTCAGGCTGCGCTTCTCCGCCGTGTGCAGGTAGTGCTGCAGGAATAGCCACACCTGCAACAAACAATCATTCATTTTATTTATATCAAATAACGTCGAAAAAAAAAGCAGCCTAGTGGTTGAACCATGTGCCTCCCACGGCGAATGGTTCGAGTTCGATCCCGAGGCACGCACCGCTGACTTTTCGAAGTCATGTGCGTATTAGAAATTAATTATCACTTGCTTTAACAGCGAAGGACAACATCGTGAGGAAACCTGCATGCCTGAGAGTTCTCCATAAAGTTCGAAGGTGTGTGAAGTCTGCCAACCCGCACTTGGTCAGCGTGGTGGACTAAGGCTTATCCCCTTTCATTCTGAGAAGAGGTTTTTTTTTTAACGTCGAAAAAGCCTGATATAAGCTGTTTATCTTTTTTTGTATTGGAGCTCACAATGAGAAGCATTTTTTGAACAATTTTAGATCCATGTACCGGATAACTTTTAACCATCTGGAAAAAAAATTGGGTGTAATAGGTGAATGGAGAAGCCTATGGCACTGATATTCTTTAATTTATCCATTCCACTTACACAACACACCATATTAAGTCATCCGGTATAATGTTTATAGAGGAAGAAGTAACTTACTTGTTTGGCAGTACTTAGGAGTAGGAACTGAAACCCAGCGCGAGTGATCACCGCCGATCCATCTTCGGCATCTCTAAAAAATAACAATATTGCTGTAAATAAGCTGACAGTTCTTTAATATGTTAATAACATGAAGCCTGTAAGTCAAATGTTTAAAATAATAGGACGTTAACTACTTTTTTTATTGTGAATCTGTAAACTATTAGAAAAAAGACAATTAACACCAAAAAAACCGATGAAACATCTACAAAATTGGCAAAGTTATAAGCGTTTTAAAATTATTTGCTAGACACGGACGGCACTACCTACTAGTGACGTAACACCACATACGTCCGCTTCGCGCGACAAAGACGGAGCGATACTCCCTCCAAAAACTTTAAAAGCGTCTACGTTTTCCATTTTGTGATAAATTATTATTTTTGCTATTACATTTTTGTTGTGCCTATTCCTTCTTTGAAATAAAATAATTTATTTGTACTTTTTTAATAGTAGGCCACTACCGTATTGTTAAGAAATTGTTGATTCAAAGTTACTTTTTTTAATGGTCTAATAAAATGTTGTTTTATTTTATAATTGGTTAGGAAATTACTTAGGCATGTCTTAGAGTAGTTATATTTTCACCAGTGGACTAAGATAGGCCAAGATTATATTTTATCTACTATCAAGACTGAGAGAAATAAGGTACCTACCTATCTTAAAATAATTTGTGTTGAGTCCAATACACATACTATCATCATTTAAGCCTTCTAATGAAGAGATACTTGTAACCAATTCAAATAGACCTGGTCATCAGTCCAGCATGCAGCAGGATCCTGACGGCATCAGCGCTGATGCCCTCGGTCTGTGCACTGCCCACCATGTAGTGGAGCACACACTCCCATCTCTCCAGAGCATATGCATCCAGGAACGCCACATCTCGAGCCTTGCCATCTGGCTCTAAAGATGATGACATGCTCCAGGGACGACCTCTGGAAGACAACAGATTGTAGGATGTAATTTCTAGTCAAAATCAGGAAGGTAACTGAAAAAGAAGAAGGTCAGTGAAGGAGTAACAATACAAATACACACACAGACAAACTTTCGCATTTATAATACATATTGGTGAGATTTGATATCTAACAAAAGAATAAATTGAGAAATGGGTAGTCTATATTTCTAAATAAGGTATAGCTTTAACCTCTCAAGTCCCGCTGGCCTACCAGTGAGTCAGGAACCAATGTTTATCTATTGTGTCTTCTGTCTTATATCATTGATGTATTAGCTGACGTTTGATGGGTTAGGTTAAGTTTAAAGAAACTTTATTCTCAATCCCACTAATATTATAAATGCGAAAGTTTGTGTGTGTGTGTGTGTGTGTGTGTGTGTATGTCTGTTACTTCTTCACGCTGGATAGATTTGGATGAAATGATGAAAAATATATTATGTCACTTACTTGAGAACAATACCAATACCTACATACTAAATTACAAAAAAGTTCGCCATCATCAGCTAATTAATGACCCACCCAATGGATTCATTTCTTCAAAAGTGTTCGATTGGGTTAAGCCACAATATAATATCCAATTTGCAGAGCACTAGGTGAGCTATAGTCCATTTCAATAGAACTTGTAAACTATGTAAACAAACTTTCTATACAAATTCATCAAATTTTGACAGTTGGCCATACTGACATTGTTTACAAAGTTAACAAATTCAATTGAAATGGACCCTAGTATGCGCATTTCGTAAAGTATTAAGAGCATTAGGCAGCTAGCACTCCTTTTACTTAATATGTATAATGGGGACTTTAAATATAGTTATTGCACTCTTACCCCCCAAGCAGTGCCACTTTGAGGTTCTTCTTGAAGGACAGTGCCAGCATCCAGCCGGGCATGCCGCCGGGGATAGGAGCCTCCTGCCATACCGACAGCTCAGACAGGGCTTCACATGCTTTGGCTTGCTCTCTGTAAATCGATGAAGTAGTGTTGCAGTATACAATGTAGATTGAAAATAAACAGAAAATCAAGTTTAGGTAGAAATAATGCAGGGTTTATTTATTGACGTATTCCTAATTGAACTTATCTAAGTCTTATCAATAACAAAAAACTGGACAAGTGCGAGTATGCCTCGCGCCTAAATACCAACTTGCCTTTGTGACATAAAATATATGTATTTCTCAATTACATCTATATCTTCATCAGTATCTTCTTAACAATGAATAAATCCGCAGTTGATTCAAATGTAAAGTGTACCCACTTGGCAAAGGTCTGTGAGACCCAGGACGTGACGACAGCCTGCGGCACCGGCTGCTCCACGAACAGCAGCCTGATGACGAAGTGACGAGCCAACTCAGGCAACTCTCTGGTATAGTACAAAAAATATGTTTTACTTAATGTGGCAATAATTATTTTAAATTTACTCTTAGGATACACAGGTATAACTTTAGTTGGAATGTATGTTTATATTAACTGTATGGGTTTACCATAAAAATGTTTGTATTGTATATCTTAAACTAAACATAACCTCAAACATCAACTGTTGAGTAAACGCTTATTGTTAGAGACCTGTGTCAATACATACCGGTAAACAGCTAAACATATCGTAGGATAGTTATATAAAGTCTCTAGAAACTGGGCCGACCGACTTTTTAGATATTCGTGAAGATCTTTGCACTGTAAAGTGGGCGACGGATTTAGATTTAAGGAAGACTTTGATTTAGAGGATTCTGACATTTTTTATATTACTCTATTATGAAACACATCAGCGATAAGTTTAATTTATTGCACGATAAAATACATTTCTTAAAACAACAACAGTTTACAGAATTTCGGCACTTTGATTAGTTTGATTTTAATCGAACTGATTGAGTCCGATTGACATTTTTTGAGTGTTTGACATTGCCTGTCATCATGACAATATTATGATGCATATTTTTTTTCTGCAGGTATTTTGGAACCAAGCATTTTGAGAAAAACATCGTCATAATCACTCCTTTCATTCATTCAAAATGACAGAAGAAAAACACAACTCTAGTTGCGTTCCATTCCACTGATTTGATTATGGACAAATTGAGCATAGTTTTGTTTTTCACATGAAATTAAATTGGGCAAAAGCAAAAAAAAATAAAAACAGTGCTCGCCTTTAGAATAAAGCATGAAAAGGTGGAAAAGGTTTTTATATATTTTGATCTTGATGGGGTGCTTCTAAAATAGTGTGTAAAAATTTTATGTAGAATGATGACCGCTATGGAGTAAAGCTAATGGCAAAAAAATCAGGTAAAACTTTAGAAAAGCGAGAAAAGAAGAGACCAACACAATGGAAAAGAAAGAAAAAAAAGGAACACAGCTTTCTTTTGTATACTCAGATACTAGCCATAAAGGTACTTTTGTCGCTTGCTTTCGATAACTAGTTGTAGTGGAGGATCTTGGAATTATTAAGGGGGGGTGGGAGCTGAGGGCTCATCAGGTATGATTGGGGGGGGGGGGGAGTTAAGAGGTATTAATCAAAACAAAACACCAAATTAAGTACAAATCTATTCTGAAATCTGTTAGTAGGTACCTACTTAAGATTTTGGGGGGCTTCCCTAGACCCCTCCCTGGATCCGCCAATGACCAGTTGCCTATTCCTATTGGTGGATATCAAATAAAAAAAAAACTAAGAAGTGCGCATTTCATTCATGCTGCATTCCTTACATAGACATACCTACATTCTCATCGCAAGTTAGCCCAGTACAATACCTACAGTAAAGAAGCACGTAGGTTTTGAGTAACCTTTAATGTTTGCATTGAATTTCTGTTAGGTTTGATGTAGGTACGTTCTCGCCACATACCTACAAGTAGCATTTTCTCAAAAGTTATGGCATCTTTTGAAATTAGTGTATGTAGTCAGTAGGTAATTGTATTAAAAATAACTTTACCCTGTTTCGTACTTCATGGAATCACAAAGAGCATACCTAGTTACCTACCTACCTATAATAATAACGCTAACTTGCGTACCTACATAGTCTTCCTGTAGTCTAGATGTTAATTATACAAAATGTAAGTAGGTTTAAAACATGAGTTAAAGTTGATTGTAATTTTACTCGGTCTTCTACCTGTAGATAATCACTGTGGACGGCATACCTACTCAGACAAGATAATTTATAAAGAGATTACGCATGCATGTTCAATAGTATACCTACTTAGTTAGTTACGAGCTACCTTCTATTAATTTAATAAGTTTTTTGAAAGTTACTAGGTACCTAAAAGTTTTGTAAGAATTCAAATAAATTCTTGACAAATATTTTAACTTGATAAAATAATGTTCGTATTCAAAGATCCACAAATAATGGTTCCTTGAGGATCGGAATCGCTGAGAAAAAGAAATACCTTGTTCATAATCTCATACAAAGAAAAAAAAAGGTTTACTCACTCACACAGGTACGAGAGTGACGCATACGAGTGTAATTTCCCCGTGCACGCACACGGGCGCGCACACAGGCGCGCGCCGTCGATCGAGTTCCCCGCATTTCATTCTCGTCGGCAGATGGCGGATGCAGTGGACGCCCTCCGTTCCGTCAGTCAGTCGCGCATAGACAACTCACCGAGCGTAGTGTGCTTGCGATTCTCTCAGCACCATTTTGTGTATATCTTTTCGAACGGGACATTGTGTGTATGTGCTCCGTGAATAATCGTGAACCACGACTATCAGAGTTTCGAACAGTGTTCAGTGTTTCACTTTCGACATGCCCGTCGAGGGATCGATGCGATATCTCGGGCGCCCGTAGAAACCGCGCCTCCGTCATGAGCGAGTGATCGTCGACGTAAAAAAAAGTTAACACAGGAAACATGTCTGGGCGGACCGCCGACGCGGATGCGAGCGAAGGGTTCCAGTTCGAAATTCGAATGCGGTCATGTCATCGCCTCTCGGATTTCTCATAAGTCACCGTCCAATGTCAAAATCGTGCACGTACCGCGAGCGCCGACCCTCCGGATCGTGCGGAAAATGCAATCGTTGGTAGTTTGGTGGGCGGTGGTGTCGGCCGCCTGGGCGCTGGCGGGCGCGTGCTCCAGCTCCATCAGCAAGCGGCCGGCGCGGCCCGCGCGCCCGCAGCGCCCGCAGCCGCAGCCGCAGCCGCAGCCGCGCATCAACGTCACCTTCCCCACGTTCAAGTGCGAGCCCGACTACTCGGAGTACTACTGCCTCAACGGCGGCGTGTGCTTCACCGTGGTGATATCGGACAGCCCGATCTACAACTGCGAGTGCCGGAGCGGGTTCGTGGGCCAGCGCTGCGAGTTCAAGGACCTGGACGACTCGTACGTGTTCACGAGCCGGCAGCTCATGATGGAGACAGCGTCGATCGCGGGCGGCGCGACCGTCGCCGTGTTCCTCGCCATTCTAGTCTGCTTCGGCGCGTGGGTGCGCCTGCACCGGCGCGGCAAGGCGCCGCCGTCGGCGGAGCGCGGCCAGGTGCAGCTGGTGGCGGTGGCGGCGCCGCGCGGCCGCGTCGCGCTCTGCAAGGCGCCGCCCGCGCCCGACCTGCCGCGCTAGCTCTGGACTATGGACCATGCGTCCTTGTTTATATTGTATGTCGTGTACATATTATAGATAGATTATGTGTTAAGTTATGTGGAGAGAACGGAAGATATAAGGAGAAATTTATGTGATAATTATTTTACGAAGTTTATAATTTATTCGGAAGTAATTTCTTTTGTATATACCTCTCGGATCCGTTCCGTGGTGGGTTCCACTTCGCAGAGTTGAAAATTTCAGTGTCCTCCCCCCGGTGTTCGTTTTGTGGATTGTAATCTGTATTATTCTGTTCACGTGCAGTGTGTATCGGATGTGTGAGATCGAACAACGACCATGTACCTAATGCTACTCGCTTCAAGTAGAGCTGTTATATGTTATATTGTTGTTTGCACTGTATCTGCTGATACAAAGGCTGAGTGCTGTCCTGGGCCGAGGAGATCAACTCCGGGTCTGACTCTTTTGATAATCAAAACAGTACTTACAGGAGTTGGTCTGCTGGGTGCGGGGGAGGTGTGTGCTGCTGCACGCGCCACATGTTATTGTTTGTTGAGGTGGCAGAGAGTACAGTGAGGTGCGCAGGGCTCCGCTGGCGCCCTCGCACGCTCCGACGCTATACTTAGATAATTGTGAATCAATGTTAATTGTATTTATTAATATTCCATTCTATACAAATAGAATTTGTGATGAATTTATAGTACGCTTGTGCGAGGCAGCGAGTAGCGCAGTTGGTTCCTATTGCCGTTCCGGGCCGAGTGCCCGCACATTCCATCTCGCGGATAGAGTATCAGTATTATTTGTAATACAAGTGTAAGCCGGCAGCTTTATTTTTTAATTTATACCTGTTATCCCGCTGGGGTAGTGCTGTATTATATTTGTTTAAAGGCTGAGTATGTGCCGTCGATGAGGTAGGCTTTTTTTGTAAATATAGCCCGTGTAGGTATTTATTAGATATTTATGATCGTTTATTTATTGACTGCTTTATTTAGTTAATCTCGATGATCAGTGCATCCAAGGCGCCTAACTAAGCGGTTAACGGTTGTATTTTCATTTCACCCTGCTAAGCATGGCCTCGCGTAATGTATATTCAATTGTAATCTCACTATGAATCTCCATTATGTCTAGTATTTTGTAAAAATTGAAACATAACATTGGATGGTGTATAAAATACAGTGCCCCAGCAGTGTCCATCCGTGTTGCTGCTGTATGTTTGATTGTTTATATTCAATAATTCATTATTATCATTCATGCCACTAGAATTAATGTTTCCTTAATTGTAAACATAGTGGCAATGTTTAGATCATTGATGTATTCAAACTACACCCAACTAATATTTTGGTGATAAGAATAAGTGCTTAGGACCTTAGGCTCTTAAAACTCTCTTAAACAGCTAGAATAAGTGCTATATGAGCTGTTTAAGAGAATTATAAGAGGCTAAGGTCCCTTAGCACTTATTCTTATCACTAAAATGTTAGTTGGCATTGTTAGGTAGTGGCAATCAAAAGTGCGGCAATTCTTATAAAGTCTGTATGTTGCTCTCTGTCTTGTTAAACAATTGTCTTGCGGTGGCACTGCGAGGGGCACACAAAAAAATTGCAAATTTGTTATTAGGCTGTGAGATCACAGGCCGAGGCAGGGGGCGGCGGCGGGACGCTAGTTTTACTTTAAGACCCGCGTACCATTTCTATGGGAATTTCATGTGTTTGACGTATGTTGTGTTCGTCCGGCCGCCGCGCTCTGCACCAAAAACTAATAAATTGTACCGCATTTGATAAGCTAGTGTGGTACAGTAACGGTGGAGTGAAGCGTGGAGTCCCATGTACATGATTCATATGAGATGTTTATATGAACATTCCAAAGTATTTGTAAAATATTACCTACAACACTAATAATTTCGAAGTATCTGTTAAGACGCTACTTGTTAATTATACAATTTTCTATTGATCATTTGTTAAAGAAAATTATATGAAACTAAATCCTTAACGATCTCTTTCATTTCTCAATTTAAAGCCCGATCTGCCGGCCTAGCATGACCACGATAGAAACGGGCTTTGTCTACATAGAAATAGACAAAGTGACAGATTGTAGAAACATTTCTACCGTTTCATTCATAAAACGTAGAAATGTTTCTACAATCTGTCACTTTGTCTATTTCTATGTAGACAAAACCCGTTTCTATCGTGGTCATGCTAGGCCGGCTGGTTCTATTAGAGCTATTGTTTATAACACCTGTAGAGATGCTGTATAGAACTTGAGAATAACCAGCCGCGCCTTTTGCTAATTATTATAATCTTGAACTAGTTTCCAATAACGTGAAATAGCAACATTACTCGGCACAGTTTTGGGCCAATTTTTGTGAACAATGCTCTCAAGCGTGTACGTTTTTATTATTTATTGATTAGATAAGTATTCATTAGTTGTGCAATGATCTGATATCGATAGTGAGGCCAGGTTGGCACGTCATGCGCCGCCCACGCGAAAACGTTTTTCGTACACTTGTGCAATAAACACCTGTCTGCAATCAAATGAGTTCGGAAATTATAGATATTTGTAAACTGTGAAATTGAATAATGGCCCATCGATTTGAGTTATGTATATTGTAGCACGCAAACGAAAGTCTGTCATTTGTAACAATCGTGCAGTGCGCTCTGTTTCATCACGTCTCGAAATCCGTAGAGAATAACTTGGTGATCCGATCCGTACGCCATAAAAGAGCTTTGTAAAGGCGCAATGCGACGGCACTCCATTGAGCGTGTCTGGGAGCATAATTTTTATGAATACCCGAGCGGACCGGTCCGCCACCGGCGTCGCATGCATAGGGTTCATTGAATGAGTGCCCGTTCGTTTGTTGACATTCCCCGAAAACCTGCCCCGCCCGGAATAGCTGTGTATCCCAGGCTCCCGATGGATGGACAACGACCGAAATAGACGCTCACGAGTAGATTAAATGCCGTTTTTGGTGTTCAATGCGTACCTATACAGCTTACGTATTTTTTGTGCAGGAAGTCGGCGGATTACGAATGTCTAGTTGAGTAAAGTGTGTCACCTACAGCCGCCTGTGTGGCGTTTGTGCGGTTTAGTCACAATTTGTGATTATTAGGAATGATTTCTCATGAATTTCCATGAACGATTGTGTTCCGAAATGGAATCAATTTTACGAAGAATTCAAGTTGTTCAATATCCGTGTCATTGGCTCTTTGAACTCTTCAAAACTAGGGCTGTCTAGACAATAGTCATCATCTTGACCTCTAGGTAATGTTTCGGAACTTACCTATCTCAGTTGTAGGTACTACTACTTGAGTGGTAGGTAGTTGGGATGTTTGTTACAACTAAAAAAAAGATAGGTAAGAGTTATGAATATTAGTGCTGACCGGATAGACCTAAAGTGGTTTCCAAGCCAACATTTTTGTGACTAGGGACCCCTAGAACATTTTCGTTCGATGTGGAGTCCCCAAAGTTCAGAATAAAAATTCCGGTAACGCTGCGCCGCCACCAGTGATAGATAGAAAAATTTATCGCGGATCATTAGTTAGTTCTCGCGGACCACCCGGCTAGGAATCACTGCCCCAAACTGGACAATTAAATCATAGCTTTTAACTCGCGCCGAATCAGTTATTTTAACGCTACAACGGAGTTGAATACTAGAAATGTATGTAATTAATGAACAATTTCTAGTACTTATCTAGTTATTAACTATGGTTGGTAACGTCGAAATTAAACGAAAGTAGATACAAAACAACAATTAGACAAAGCTAGACAGCGGACGTCAGCAAAACACTGTGAATGAAAACATCAAGTCAAGGCGAAGCGAGACAATCGAACACATCTACTAGTCGTCCGCGGCCAGGGCAGCCTGAGCCGCCGCGCCGCGCCGGCGCCGGCGCGCGGGTGCGCGCGCGCAGCTCTTCGCGCTGGTCGTGCTTATAGACGGTGCGTCGCTCGACCCACGCCCGCTTCGTTTATGGCCGGCGGCCGGTGGCCATTGCGTCCAATTATCGTGCCTACGTGTTACGGCCCACTTGTCATTACCTTGCCTCGCGAAAATCTTCCTGCGACATGTATGGAGCCTGTGCCGGTTCGCAGTCGCACGAGTCGGCATGATTTCGGAGGAAACAATGACATTCCGTCGGCCGCTCTGCTCTGGGAATAAAAGAATTAGTGAAGGTTGCATAAGTGTGCAACAGATACTGCATACATCCAGCCACAACACAGCACACTAGGTGTTTGAGGGAAATGAGTACATTTCGTAGGTGTGAGTCTGTAGTCTATCTTATCTGTTATCTTCAAACATTTAGATGCAATCCGAGGATTCGAAAAGTGCAGACGCTTCGCAAACGTGGGCAAGGAATGGCAGCTGGCAACTTGACGCGGATTATGAGCGCTACTATCCTCCTGCCTTTATTCTTAGCTCTAAATGCACTTTCAGGAGTAATTAACCAGCTAACTTAAAAAAGCTTAAAAATATGTTAAAATCGCCTTCAAAAGGATCACGCGATTACAGCTATAGCCTGCATGAATTCATTACCACATTTACGACTAACCGAATCTACATACAACTTTTTGCTGTGAATGAATATATCGTCAACATAGGCAAAGTGAACGAACGTTTATAAGCTGGTTAAAAAACTACTCAACCAAAGTTAAAAAGTTGATAAAAATATGGGATCACCGTGCAAGCTTTTTCTACCAAATTGAGAAAACAATCATTAAAATCGGTTTACTATCAGCGAATGTGTACCTATCGTGTAACAAACATAGGTACAAAAAGAAAACAGTCGATTTGAGAACCTCCTTTTTGAATTTGGTCAAAAAAGCTACCTGCGAAAGTTTTTTGAGGCTTTCTTTACCTAACTCATCCTGAGCAACTTGAACGATTTTTACATATTATCGTGTACCCATCAACGCATTGGTGACTGCGATATATTATAATTATTATTTTATCTTCTGATCCTAGGAGACTGCCATCCACTGAAATCTAAACAATATGTGCTGCCATCAACCACGAGAGGAGGCAAGGGCGTAGCTAGGTACAGGCAGGGGGCAATCTATACTAATATCTATTTTAAAGCTGAAGAGTTAGAAGAGTTTGAACGCGCTAATCTCTGGAATTACCAGTCGGTATCCAAAAAATATTTTTGTGTATGAAAGCTAGATTCATAAAGAATAGCTATCTAACATCACGCTACGACCCTTATAGTCGAGCAACGGGGTGATACCGCGGGGAACAAACAGTTAGTCATTCATAAATTAAATCTATTATTTCGCGTCAAGTTGAATATCAGCATTCTCCCCTTAGGGATCATCTCGTACACCCTTCCTCTATGTATGTTTTCCTTGCCTGCCCCCCCTCTGAACAAAATCTTGGCTACGCCCTTGAGAGGTGTCCGTGTCTGCCATCTTTGCGATAAAACTTTTACAAAGCCCAAGTTTTTGGCAGCTAAGCGTAGGTACATTCGACAACATTGACGGTCGACCACATTTCACCCTTATTACTAAGAACATAAGGGTGAGAAGTGGTCGACCGTCAATGTTGTCGGGTGTACCTATTTTCCCAGTTTCCTTGTCCCATATGAGGAAACGCAGTCACGTTCCTCGGCTATCCATATAATGATGTTTACGACCCGTTTATCGAAGGGTAGATAGGTAGGCGTATCTACTCTTTGATAAACGGGTGGTTTAACGTAACAAGATAGGTACAAATATACTTACTGTCGAATTGTAAGCCTTCTTTTTGTAGTCGGTTAAAGATACATTTTGGCGAACATTTGACGTAGGTGGCAGCGGGTGTGCAAACGTAGTAGTTCAACTAGTTTCACAGTCAGAAGTAAAGGCTAACATGTGAAGGCCTATTATTTGCCATCAACAACACATAACTGACGGAATCCTGAAGCAATGTTGTTTTTACGGATTTTTAACTTAACTCCTGGCAGGTGTCCGAGTTAAAGGATATATTATTTGTGTTTAATATAACTTGAATAGTTATTTAGACCAAAATCCCAACCGAAGCGCTTTGATTCCACGTTCAATGTCAGAACCGCTAAACAGTGGAATCAGTGGAATGCGCTGCCGGAGTGGGTCTTCCCTGATAGGTATAGGTAGTCTGGGTGTCTTCAGTCGCGAGTAAATTGGTTTCTTCTAGGCAAGCGTGCTCCATCGTAGACCGCATCATCGCTTAACATCAGGTGAGATAGTGGTCAAACGCAAGCCTTATCAACCTACCTATTACCTAATAAAAAAAACCGGCCAAGTGCGAGTCGTACTCGCGCACCGAGGGTTTCTAATCGGTTTTGGACGTATAAAGTGAAAAAAACCGGACCGCCTAACTAAGTTTGTTTGTGAAGGAATTTTGATGATTTTGAAAAAACTGTAGGTACTAGTTAGGAACATCGTTTTATTTTTGGTGCAATATTTGGGTCAATTCCTATCAGCTCTAATTATTTCAGATTTTTCGCTCCGCAAACTTCGGAGATAAGGGGGGGGGGAATGGTATTTTTTCAGTCATTTTTCATCATATGTCGAAAACTGTGAAACATAAAATAACATGAAAATATATTTTGAAATGTTCAGATCAAGCCCTTTCATATGATATGCCACTTGACCCAGTAACCCCACTTTAAAATTTCGGACCCCCACTCCAGCCCCTTTTGCGATGAAAATAAAAATATTTTTTGACTTTTTTAATTTGCAATAAAGTTGGGCAAGCATTTTTTATAACTTTTCCAAATTTCAAGTCGATAGCATTAGTAGTTGCTGAAATAAGCAGGTGTGACAGACAGACAGACAGACGAAGTCGCACCATAAGGGTTCCTTTTTACCCGACTGCGGCGAAGCCCAAAAGGAGGGTATATGTGTTTCACCTGTATGTTAGTATGTATGTATGTGGGTATGTATTTCCGTTTCTGTGTTCCCTCCTAAAGGCTAAACGAGCGAACGAATTTTGACATATGGCATATCATTAGATTCGTATTGACGTCGCGAATAACATAGGCTATATGGATTATGAAAAAAACCAACATGGCGGATTTTAACCGCCAATAAGTGAAGTCGTAAAAAATAAAAAAAATCTGACATGGTCATGTGGTGTATCAAAATGAAGGGCTTAAAGAGACGATTACGAAAATATATAATATATGTCAT
Organism: Thalpophila matura; assembly: GCA_948465475.1. Lineage (NCBI taxonomy): Eukaryota > Metazoa > Arthropoda > Insecta > Lepidoptera > Noctuidae > Thalpophila > Thalpophila matura. Next base: position 16,323,431 of record OX419191.1, read on the forward strand.
TGACATCAAAAACAAAAAGTGAAAATTAAAAATACCCAGTGTTTCCGGGTAATAGTCATATAATGGGTCCCGACTGCAATATCTTGTTTTCCTTTTCTTTTTGGTGGGTTTATAACAACAGATAAGACGTAGGGCAGACCGCAGTCGGGTTATTATAAAATTTTTAATTTTCTATTTTTACCATTTTGGTACGGAACCCTAAAAACGAAAACAAAATAACGTCTTCCTGCTAAGTAGGTAGGTGCCTAACTTGTAAGCCTACTAAACGAACACTAAAGATTTTAAAGAATTTTGTTTTTGCCTGGCTTTTTATCTTACGGGAATAACCGATTTCCAAAATTGGACATAAGTATGTTATGGTTTGATGAATAACTAATGATTTGTACGTCATATTGTATGGTCAGTGTTTTATTTTCCTTTAGCCAAGGCGTAGGTACCTACAGCTAAAGCTTTTCCTGTTGTTTTCATTTATTTAAACGCACTAAGTAGTTCCTGTTTACGGATGTATGCATCAGCATGCATGCATTTTATTCTTGGACTAAAACCTAGTTAACTGATAGGTACTTGAAACTCCTTGGTATACCTTATTTAACAATAGGCTTGCGGTTCATCGTCATCTCGCCTGATGCGGTCTACAATGGAGCACGCTTACCTAGAAGATACCGATTCATTCGCGACTTGAAGACACCCAGGTTGTATCCAACTATCGGGGAACACCCTTCGGCAGCGCATATTACGGACGGACGTTCTTCAAATTAGATAGCAATTCGCATCTATATTGAAAGATGACCTCAAGTAGGTCCAATTAGTAGGGTCTAGAGCAGTGGTTCCTAACCTTTTCAATCTTGCTACCCTTGTGACCTATTAGTGAACTTATTTATCTACACCTCATTTTCCCTTCCGCTGCCTTTAAAATGTTATCACATGAAAAAGTCTTTATTGATCCTAATAAATTGCACGAAAAGTTCATGAAATAATAATGATCAGTGTAAAAGTTGGTACTGTTTTGTATTCGCATATTTTTTAATGTTAGGTTTAGTTTTTAATTATTAAAAGATTTATTACCTAATACCAGCCTTATTACCCCTGCAGAATAGCTGTTTCACCCCCGAGGGGGTAATTACCCCCACGTTAGGAACCCAGGGTCTAGACTAGTCTAGAGGGTTCTGTAAAACTTACAGTTGGGGAACTACCTATCTCCTAGGCTAGGTCCTAGGGAACTGTTGAAGAATCTAGTATTAACAGTATCCTTGTATAATGAATGCAAGCTATGACTGACTTTGGCTTAAAAAGCTATGTACCTACTTACCTACCTTTTTTCCTCGTTGAAAGTCTGGTATGTGCAGGAAAACCCTCATTGGAGCATATTTCCAAAATTGTGGTAAGTACCTACTTATAATGATGTTATAATTAAGATTTATTTTCCTTAAGCTGAGTTGCAGAAAAGGTCATTAAAGTTTTAAGGCAAACTTTAATGATAGAAATTGTATGGTTAATGCCTCCATTAAAGTTTAATTATCTGTCTGCAACCGACCGTTAGAGTAGTTGCATTTTGTACTTACCTGAACTGTTTAGTTATCTGTCATGCTTTGATCTACAATTAGCATAATAAATTGGAATAGGTACCTACCTATTGTACCCAAGCCCGAAAATACTAAGTGTTGTATTACAGAACCGCACTCAAGACTCAAGCATTACCTACTTGGAACTAGTTTCAACCAATCAAATGGCTTTAAATCTATGCTCAAGCCGAGATCTGTGCTTGAGTATCGTTTTGTAATACGGAGTAGGTACCTACTGCTAACGTTGGCGTTGATTCGTATGAACTGTCATTGTTCAATTGATCTTTGCACCAATCTTTTCAATTGGTTCAAAGATTGATTGTTATTAATTGATTGGGTTGCGGGGGTCAAATGGAGGCTGTTATGTAGGTATTAATTCCGATTTCAGATACATCGGAAAATGGGATCTCTTTGATTCGCATATTTTTTTAATTCCTAATGGCATACTAATACTTTAGCATAACTGTTATGTTAGGAATAACTATAATTTGAGACATATTTTTTCGGGTTCTAAGTACTTACACTGTGACAGTAGGTTATGGTGCGGTCGCGAAACTAATAAGTACTTATTATGCGTACAGCCTAACGATCATTAGGATAAGTAAAAGTATGCCATAATAAATGATGTCAAAATTTTATGCGAATCAATTGTGAACCTCGGGAAATACTGCCATTTCCCGATGTGTCTGTACTCTGTGGCTAATTGGAATTGACTGTTTGGGAAAAGACTGGGCGGAAAAAAGTCTCATATGTTGAGGATTTTTTTTATTTTATTGATTAATACTTACATAACATAAATATGCCTTAAAAGACTCACAAGCCATTGAGCTATTATTTATTATTTGTGCACAACCAGTCGATATAGAAAACAAGTACATTAAAAAGACATTAAAATCAATCTGTAAAATAAAGCAAAGTAGTAAAACAATGATTTATGCCTAGCATTTGAATTCGTATTTGTAAATACGATAGATAGGTATAATCCCCGCCTCTAACATTAATTTTATTCATAAACTTTATACTTACCTACCAATGATTTTTAATAGCGATTTCTGTCTATTGATATGGCGTGTTCGTAATTAACACCTTATTTGACGACTTTTGAAGATGTTGGCCGTCTGGCGGGTGGAGGCTGTATAGTTAAGTGGTCCTTATCTCACGATCTCTGGTATCATCTTTCAGATGTGGTGGCTTTGCGATTGGATAGAGAAAGTTGCATATTTAGTTAGTTATGATATCCTCTTAGGCGTCGCGTTACAGAAATACTTAAATATTCCAGCGTCGAGCCCCTTCCGACTTTCTCCTATTTTCGCAGATTTTTGTTGCAAATTTTTTTCGCAAACAGTTTTCCTCGATTTCGCTATAATTTTCTATGGAACCAGTATGATTGCTTTTGTTTCATAAGCTAGACTAGACAATATTCCCCTATCGGATTATCCTATTTTCATATACCTAACTTACTTACCTAATGAACATTTTTGAGGAAAATGTAAAGTGAAAATCGCGGAAATTTGCAAAAAAAATAAAAGTAGGTACCTACCTAGGTAGGTATAGTATGTAGGCCTATTTTTCTCGATCCTTTCTCGATTCTTAAAAATTCTGTGGATTTATTATTATTATTATAGCCTCAGGCGCAGATAAGTACTTACTGGAATTCGTTCAGGGGGGCAATTTTTGTGTCATTTTACCTATCTGCCAGAAAATTGGCATTTGCATCCATTGCCACCCCCCCTGTATTGGTAATTGTTTAGTCTATATTTATAGCGCGCCACTGCAGAGCAAAGGCCTCCCCTCTTTTCACGTGCCTCTTAGTTAGTCTTTTAAACAGGAGTTTAGTTTAACCGGCCATCTTCTTTTAAGGCTGCCACGAAGTCGTTTGCTGCTGTTTGGGGCCCACTGTGTGGTTGTTTTAGCCCAAAGCTCATCCGGTATGCGGCAGACGTGATCAGCCTAGTTGCAGTTTAGGGTGGCAGCAGTGGATTTATTAAAAAAAATATTAGCCCTCTCTGTGTTATTTTTGACTATATTAGAATCTTTAGATGCTCAATTGCTGATAGATAAAGTAGGTAGCGAGAATAATAGCAGTTATAACACGTGCTTATTACCTAATCATTTTCGCTTTACGCCAATCATGTGGTCCCGAAACTCGATACCTACTGATTAAAGCTCTTATCGATTGAACATCATCATCACTCAGAAAGTCATCGCACAGAGCAGGCGGCTGCAAAAAAAATAACATTCTTTTTTTAATTACCTGTGTTCATCACACGTCATGCTCGATGCTCAACAGCATGCTTTTAAAAAAAAACTATATTTTTTGACACTTTCAGCCGCCACAGATAATATCACCTGCGTCATACGTCACGTTCAGAAGCCCGGTTTCCACTCGAGCGCTCTTCCTGCGCCAGATGGTGGCACGTGCGACGCGGCTGCGTAAAAAACGCACGCGTCACGTCATAGATTAAGTTATTGTTAATTATCATGACGGGTAATTTTATTAGAGTGTAGGTAGGAATATGCGGATGGGGTTAACTGTATTGATATTCAGCTGAATCCAGAAGGATTGGAAGACCATTAAAATGTTGAGTAATTCGAAAAAGAATAGAAGAATGACACTATAGTTTTACTATAGTTATAGCCCTAAGTTTTCTCAGTCTTGTCTTTTAGTTCCTTGTAAATATAACAACAGTCTCGAAATATTAAAGATTTCTGTACTTCGGAGAGGGTATAGCAGCAGCACCCTGCAACCAGGGCCGTCTTAGGCCTTTGGGCACACAGAGTTTGGGCCCTTTTAGAAGAGAAGAAAGAAGAATAAGCTGTCATACGATGGAGACCACGAACTTGACTTTCTGAGCAGCCGGCCCTAAGCTTTTAAAGTCACCTAAGGCTAAGGTCGCCGGCTCGAACAGCCTCCAACGCTCTCTCTTCGCAAAACTTTTCTTTGTCACAATCGTGCGCGAAGATAAACAGTTGATGTAACCGTAAAATTACTTCAATTCAAATCCAAATGAATAGTTTACGTAAATATTAAAAATAGTAAAGCAATTTTTATAACTTTCAATTTCAGATCACTGTAGAGAGCGCAGCAGTACCTACCAAAATTTTTGAGATATTATTGTTTGTCGCCAAAACTAACTTAATTCTTTACAATAAATAAATCAAACTTTTTCTTTGTTTTGACTTAACATTATTAGCATCATGCACTGTTTGCAGACACAGCAGTACCTACTTGAGTTGATCAGACAACAGTCTCTGAGACAGTTCCTCTCCAATGTCTCAATGTCGCTAAGTTAGTATTTTCAGCACTCACGTTCGTATATAAGTATTTATATACATACCTTATCATAATGAACTGCACACAAAATCCTGTCGCATCTCCGAAAATAACGAGCTGTGTATACATCGCGAATCAAGTTCCTAAAACCAGTTGAGCACTGGGGGTGGGCTGAAAAAACACAATGCACGTGTCACCTGCCTCTTATCACGTCATTGTCTCCAGGGCTTTACAGCGACATCTTGATTGGCTGTATAGCGAGCGATCTTTGCCTAAAAAATTCAAACTTAAAAAAAAATACTATAACCTCAATTTTGTTTAGGTTAGAGTTCAAAATTTCTGTGAACTTTGAAGTTTTTTTATTTTATTTTGTGGTGATTGAACTCTTTTTTTGTGTTAGGAGTGTGAATTACGTGGAGAACGTTTCTGGAGTACTCGATAGTTAGAAGAGTGGGTTTTGTTGGATAATGAAGTTCGATCGGCTAATCGATTTTATAAAAAAAACATTCATAAATCTAATGTCGCTTTTATTCTTTACAGCTATTGGAAGCTTTCTATTGGGGTGTGCGATGCCTCTGGTTTTATCCACACTCTTGCGTGCTGTTGGTGTGTCGCCGTGTCCAGTCAGAAGCCCAAAAAAATATTGGTAAGTAGGTACATTTCATACCTACCTTTATTAAAAATTCGTGCACACACGTCAGCGTTACGGCACTAACACCGAACACGGCACTAATTTTATGGTCTTTGCTTTCATACATTTGTGGTAGTGTTAGGTATAGGTAGATATACCTTTTTTCAAATCATTCTCAAACGGGTACAGCTTTCCAACCATTCGATAGTTTGATACCTAGTCCTTTATTATTTTTCAATACGCACGATTTAGGACCATAGCCGTACTTTGCTATAGAAATCACTCTGTAAGAACAGAAATCATAGGTCATCCAACAAGAAGCATTAGGTAACCTGAACTCTCGCCTACCGAAAGATATGAAACTGCTTTTCTTTAAAATCTACAGCACATTAGTATTATCTGATCGCTTACAAAACAGTTGTGCACAGTGATGCACAGTTAGCGCAACGCAGTTGATTTAAGAAGGTTTACTCCATGCGATCCGCGAAGGCGACCTCATGGACACACGTCGCACGGTCACCTATACAGCATGACGTCATCATGTCACGGATGAGACTCAGTGTACTTGGGTCACCAAGTCCCTTGTTTAGTGTGACATTGTACAGGCATTAGATCTGACCTGCTTGAATAGCGATGAATGCAAGAGTGAGTCCTGCACCCCCGGCTACAGGCAGCTAGAGAAGCACCGCCTGGTTGTAGACAGTAAAAGCTCAACGTCGGAGCGCAGCGGAGACCAATCATTAATCTATGAGTCCACACAATAAAAAGAAAAGGTATTAGACGTGGCAACAATTTGGGTGTATCAGATTTGAGGTGACCCGTGCTTGGCGTACCAGACTTTTGTCTACCTACTGAAGAATATAAAACATTTCTTCTCTTCATTTTATGCATAAAACCGTTGAAATCTTTCTACAAACTGTCACTTTGTCTATTATTCTGTAGATAAACCCGTTTCTATCGTGGTCATGCTAAGCGTGCTGGCGTTTCTTTTCTCAACCACTGCTGCAATAATCTAGTGCTCTGCAAATTGGATCATGTAATGCGGTTTTCAGGCTTTTGCTCAACTGGGCAGGCGCACCCGCAGCCGACGATTTGGGGGGGGGTCATACCGCAGCCGAAGACTTGGGGGGGGGGTCATATCGATTAATGCCGACGTGCTATACCGTAAATTAGGTACCGTGTTTGGCGCATTTTTGTACGATTTGGGGGGGGGGGTCATGACCCCCATGACCCCCCCCTGGAACCGCGACTGCAACTGGGAGCGTCTATTGCCGGTGTAAAGTTCATTGTGACACATTGTAGACCTTCTGCTGTTAGCTGTATGACGTAGTTAGGTAAGCAGGATCGTGGGAAGCGCGGCGGTGGCGGAAGGAAGGCGCCTCGCTCGCGGTAATTTGTGCCCCGCGGAGGACTGACTTATATGTCTGGATTGTTGCGGGATTGTACTATTGATTGTTAACTATCTTTTGTATTGTCAACTAGATGTTACCCGCGACTTTGTCCGCATTTCATGGGCGTTCATATTTTTGCGCTGCTAATTCCTATTTCTAAAATAAATGTAGCTTAAATTACTCCTTATAACATCAGCTATCTGCCAGTGAAATACCATCAAAATTGGTCCAGCCGTTTCGGAGATTAATCGGAACAAACTGACAGACAAAAAAATATTAATATTCGTTATAGTACTGCTAACCATCACGATACACTTTCATATGCATTTAGTAAAAAGCTGTTATATTGGGTAGCCCTCTCACACGCCGCTCTTGAAGAATGTATCAATGTATGTTATTTGATGAACTTATTTCCACTAAGTCCAATGTAGGTACCTAGGTATTAAACGTTTTTAGTTTTACTTATAACGTAGTCATTGGACTCTAATCAGGCGCGGTCGCAGCTAGATTCTGGGAGGGGGGCCCGGGGTCATACCGAATTACCGATTAGTGCCAAAGACTTTGAGGGGGGGGAGGGCATACCTACCTTCGCGCATTTCTGTACGGCATGACCCCTACGACTATGACATGACCCCTCGGACCGCCACTGACTTTAATGAACTTTCATTAAGTTTTATCCTTCAAGGGTCATGCTTCAGTTAACAAATTCCTAGATTATCGTGCAAATAATACCCGAGTTGGTCGTTAAGTCGCGGGAATATATTAATCCGACATATTTGCTTAATTCCCAGATAATCCAAGTGTTATCTGTTTAATTGAACATGCGGGGCTACACCTGGCCGCAGTACAGGCAGGGAGAGAAGGAGCACTTCTATGATACGAATGAAGCGCGTGCGCATGTTACTGATATGTTCTAAAGGTGATCTAGGCGATTATGCTTAGTTTACTTAAGTAGTCCATTGGTACATCAGCTGATAGTCAATATTACTTACCTCTCCGTTTGATTATTAAGAAATGATTGGTCGTTATTATTACAGAGCCTAACTCAAAACTCAAGCATTACCATTGAGACTAGTTTTAATCAATCAAATGGCTTGATACAACTTATGCTACCTATACGCACCACATCCTTAAAAACGAGAAAATCATGAATCTGAACTTCTAAGTTACCTTTCGAGCTGTGAATTATGGAGAATCAGTTTTTCTCTTCTTTTGAAAAAAACTAATAGCTAGCGAACATGGTTAGTAGCGGGGTTGATAGCCTAGGATGCACCGGACTTACTTATCAATTTCATGCCGGCTTGGCATAATCAATTCTATCTCTATTCTACCAAAGAATAGGCAAACTTCATTCTATCCTATCGTTATCTCTATCGCCCGAGCACGCGGCGACCCGTGCTTGACTTATCAGAATTTTGTCAAGAAGAAACATTTCTTATCTTTATCTTATGCATTAAACGGTAGAAATCTTTCAACAATCTGTCACTCTGTGTATCCTTCTGTAGACAAAACCCGTTTTATCGTGGTCATGCTAGGCCGGCTGGAGGCTCTTTGAATGCAACCCAAGGCATTCTTTGCAGAAACGATAGCAAACTGCAACCAATCTAATCTATTTACCATTTGTACGACAAAAGCTGATAGTTGTGAATACTGGTCTAGGGGATACTATGTGTGTCGCGGAGTGCCTCTCTCCTCTGTCCTCTCAGCCTCGGCTAGCTATCGGAGGGAGCCTCTACAGACACAAATCTTGATGTTATTTAAATAAAATACTGCAGGATGGTTGGAGAGGTATATTGCGAGACGTAGGTTGTATTTTTGCACTTTATAACGTTACACAGAGGTATAAAAATAACTGTTACAAAAAGAGACTATTTGCTTATAGCTTTGCACACTCGATAAATAGGTAGTAGGTAATAAATAATAACAGTTATACAGCGGTTCAGCGGTCACAAGTGATGTCGTTGGAGACCAGACAAAGAATGACGAAACAATGCAAAAAAATATGAGATGTTCTAATTTTGAAATTTAAAGTTAAAATCTAAACCGAATTAAGAAGAATGGGATGAATGAAGTGGCCAGCAATGAAAGATTGCCAGCACTAAATGATGAAAGAGGATGACTCCGTCACATGTGGCTTGAACCTGCTGCCTCCCTTCCCTAGTGTCAGGTCTGACGGTCGCGTGACCGCCGGTATCGGCGCATCTCTGCCGATACCCATCACGGTGTCAATTATAAGACCGGATGGCTCGGCCGTGTTGCTTTCACCGCCACTCATACTGAGCTATGGCCAATCATTTTATACTGATGGGTAAAGAGGTTCTGCTAAAGATTTGAAAGATAGTGTGATTATGGAGGAACTGAGAGGACATGTCGGTAAGCCGAATCGGGGCTGTCTAACGGTCTATCGCTGATCCCAGTGTATTTAGGCTAGAGTAGGGCTGCCATACGTCCTGGTACAACGGAACATGTCCCGGTCTAAAGCATTGTATCTCGATCAGTCAGTTTGTCTGGTTTGGTAGTTAGACATGCATAATTGCTTACACGAAAGAAAAGCAAATCTCAAAATGTGCTAATCTTTCTTTGTAATCCTGGGGCCACAATGCTCATTTAGAACGGGTGTTTTCGTTAACATCGCAGTGGGCGGAAAACCGCAAAAGGGCGAAAAGGGGTTACTTCGAGAAACAGATTTCAAAAAAAGTTGCACTGAGAACGTAGAATAAGCCTAAAAAAAGTAAAGTACCTAAAAGTAGGAGGAGGTAAAAGGAGTACCAAATTCTGATTATATATTGGTAGGAAACGATTAGTAGCCGTGTTCGGCGTAACGTTTCTTTATGTTTAAAGCAATGCTAATAATAATATTATGATTATCCTAGACAATAAGCCATTAGAGCACTTTTCATGTCGACTAATTCCGAAGATTTTTTTGCAAAACAATAGAAATAAGACCGCAGCAATTTCCAGCATGGACCTGTCTATTTCCAAAACGTTTAAAACACCGATTTTAATCAACTCTCAATACTTGCATCCAAATGCGAGCATATTTGACATATATCTCCAAACAATAGCGATTGACCCGTCCGTCACAATGCATGACCGAGCCGGCAAGCACTCGCGTTTGTTTGAAAGTTTACAATCATTCACTATTGTCTAGCGTAACGTAAACATGTTAGTGATAGACGATTTTAACGTTATAGGTCTGGGGAATGATCGAACGCCACACAGTTGAGGAGGATACTTTTTGCGTGACCATGGTTTGTTTGTCACAGCTATAAATAGATTTTTATGTAATTACGCACTTCTTTCATAATACGAATATTGTTGCATTGATTGGAGATGCAAAGTAGACTGATGAGCGATTGCTGATTTTACAATGTAGAATACTACAATACTCTCTAGTCTTCTCCCTAATGAAATGCTGAATCAACCGCATTCACGAGCCGTCTTAGGCCATGCAGAATCACAGAGTTGAGAGTTTGGGACCCTTGTAAAAAGCTTAAAAAAAGTGAATGAAGAAAACATCAGAATTTATCTACCTGCTTTTGTTCAGTCAGTTTATTACAAACTTCTACTGAGCAATCCTGGTTATGGTTATATTATATCCTTTGTTAATGATGCGTTAAAGAGGGGCTCGTGGCTAAATGACAGCCACGCTGATCGATCGATCTGCGAGGTTAAGCTGCGTTTGCCGCGGTCAGTCCTTGGATGGGTGACCATTCTTTACACATCGAGACCCCTCCGTGCCTCGGAGAGCACGTTAAGCAGTCGGTCCCGATTGTCATAGGAATATCTTTGACAATCGTTACGGGTAGTCAGAAGCCCTAAAGTCTGACAGCTGGTCTAGCATTCGAATACCGGTATTACCTACCCATTAATTGGGTTGTGGAGGTCAGATGGCAGTGGCCACGTAAAATATTGATATTCAGCCAAATCTAGTTAGACTGGAAGCCGACCCCAATATAATTTGGGAAAAGGCTAGGCAGATGATGATGTTAATGATGCGTTAAACTAAGAAACCAATGGCTTTTTAAAATTGATTTATTGGATAAGAATACGTAGCCACTTGGTTTCGGCTTTTCGGGGCCCCATCAGGCCCTGGGCTCATCCCCACGTGCTTTTACGGAAAAGACAGAACAGACGCTTCAGTTGAACATAGAAACATTACAAAGGAAAGTAGAGGACGCTCAGATCACATATTGGTGTGATCTGAGGGAGGACGGTAACTCTCTCACACAATCGGTTGCCTCTCAATGCGTTGTTAACTAGGGCAGTGTTCGGCAAACGGTGTACCGCGGCACACTGGTGTACCTCGGAAAAATAAGGTTATCTCTTAAACTTAAATTCACTGCGCACTTTTGTTTCGTAGCTTATTGTTATGTCGTATTATATGTATATAAAAATGATATTTCATTTATGGTGTACTTCCAAAATTTTCCGATTTCCTAGGTGTACCTTGAACACAAAAAGTTTGCAGAACACTGAACTAGGGTATGGTATTATATCGGCAAAATCCATAATTTACGACCAGCACAACACCATCGGGGTGGTCATTATTAGCTGGCTACCCCGTAGTGAATTTCAGACATCAAGTATCTCCAAATTATACTACAGTAACACAAAATGACCGAAAATCTAGATAAGCTCGGCAGATCTAAGTCATTATAGCGTTGTACGAGTGCGGCCATTTTTCCTAATGTGCTTATTATGTTAACTGCCGCCAACGGGTTTGTCCTAATCTAGATAATAATGCCTTCCGGTTTACCGTTGCCAGTGCAAGGGACTTGCCGCAAGTTTGGGAGTTTCAGATCCATTGGGAGATGGCCTTTGGATACCTAGAAAGTAAACTAGGAAAAAAATGGACTAATTTTGTGCTGACAAATAAAATATTGAGCATACTTAAAAAGAGTTCGCTAATATTGTGACTAGAATAAATATTGTGACTCGATCCGAAAATAGCCTCTTGGCTAAGTATAATTACACTGTAGTATGCAACACAGGTGTAACATTCAGAAAGATAACTGGCACTGGCCTAAGCTTCACAAAATCTCAATATATTTTTTCTTGATTTCCCATTAGTGGAAAAACATGATTCGTGAGCCAAATGACGATGTCTCGCTCACACTCTCCGTACAGGTTTAAACATGTTTGGGACATGTGCTATGAATGACATGCCGATGTTCGAATGAATGGACGATGGCTTGGAATGTGAAACGGCCATGACCAAAATATGATTTCTTAGAAATTACTATGTGATTGAGTATAGACGGAATATAGGTAATATGTTTGGCTGCATCGCTGTTTATTATACGGATAAAGGTTATAAGCATAATAAACAACACAAAGCAAAGGAAACAGTTGTAATCAATGATATATAAACCATACGTCATTGGTTGCAATAGTTTAGGAAAAGCTTATACATAGATAGAACTCTTAGATATTTCGCTACAGCATAGATTAATGTGATACAACTTGTTGGATCAGAAGTCGACACCAATGATGATGGTAATAGTGCCTATTGAACCAATTATCACTACAAAAATATGAGCTCAATTGCCACCTACTCCTAATTAAAGATTTTTGGGGACATTCAGTCTCGAGGACATGTATGCACCATTCCGGTTTTACAAACTGATAATGATTGGGGTCAGGCTGTCTGCCGGCTCCTAATTAGTTGCTTAGCTCATAGGCAATCTTTATAAATATCATATCTACGTGGTCCTCCCGTTTTGGATACCTTGTCTTGATTTGCTTCTCTATTGTTTTAATTCTCGCCCACTAGACTTTTGGTTTAATACCTAAAACGAATCATTTATAATTGATGTTCTAAAATCTTTGAATTCTTATGATGATGACATCTTATCTGACTCGGTTCTGCAATGTTCTTAGAACAATACAGACAATAGAAAAAGTCTGAAATACATTTTTGGTCCTCGGGTGCAAGTTGACCAGTCGTTTCTTTCCTTAGATGTTGTAACTAGAACCACTGCTAGAACATGATCAATCGGTTTGTCCACTTCATTTGCTCTATCGATATCTAGATAATTTCTAACTTCTAATTTTGTGAAACTTGTTTCGAATTTCTATTGTATTGTTATGGATAACCAGAGGCGCATATGGCTGTGTTAATCACAGTACAGTGTCGTGTTGTGTGACCGCTTATGATGTGTGGCAGAGCTAACCAGAAGCATCTAGATTATTTTCATATAAATCTTATTCAGCATACGATTACGCAGCACATGTAATCACGAAGCAATATTATAAAACCGTGCAGTCACGATAATTCCCAGTAGTTCTTAGCATTTCTGGAACATCTCCAGAATTTTTACAACTTGTGACTGTACCGTACGTAGCGATGCTGTGAATGTCTCAGTCGCATGAATGGTTGTATCAGTATTAACTCACTATTATTAATATACCTACGAGCAGCGTGGAGCGTGGGCTCGACTTCAGAAGGTATGGTGACGTCATCACCAGCCCACTTGGCAATATCGGGCTCGAATGACGTCCGTGACGTGTGCTTCGCTTTTATGGAACAAAACTCTTTCTTAATTTTTAGATTTTACACACCTACTAATGCCTTCTATTTGCATGAGGTAAATGTCCTGCAGATTAGGTGTACGTACGTATTCAAAACTTTTTGGCGAAATGCGCTTCCAGTAATGATCCGCTGAAATTGCATAAAAATGTGCTTATTGCACATTTTCAGCGAATTCGACAAGATTTAAAAAAAATATCTAGGTTTGTGGATATACTTACGAGGTAATTTATAAAGCATTGTGCAACCTGGGATCGAGTATGTTGCATAATAATTACATAATTATAATGATGGACAAAAACTAGGGCATCTGATTTTTCTGTGCGGTCTGCCGGCCGAACACAATACATTGTGAAAAAAAACTAACTCGTCATACATATTGCACCAATCAGAGTTCACATAACATCATCAACATGACATTTGATTGGTCAGGTTAGATTAATGTTATTATGTGTCCTTTTAACTGCGATTTTGAATCGACCAATTACCGTTTCCCCAATTTTTTCGTGCCAAAAATTTAATAGTGATTCAGTGAGAAGTGGCAGTAGTAGGCAAATCAGTCGCTTCCTGCTTACAGCAATTGGTAATGGCGGCATTTCCCGCGCAAAAGTGACGCGCGGTGAGTGATGGCCGTCGACGGCGCGCGGCGGTCCACTAACGTGATAGATTAATTAAAGCTGTCTTTGTGGTCACATTAAATATTTAACTGTAGATTGATGAGGACATCGGTGAAAGATTGTGCAATGATAGCCGGCGTTTTATGATGTTATCGTACTTTGACTTGGCATAGTGTTTCTGTTGTCTTTGACACTGTTTTCAACAGTTATCAATTACCTATCTGAATTTTCATGTGTTGTATTCAGAACATTTTCGTTCGTTTTCCCAGCAAATTAAAGAAGGAAGGCAAACAGTTATACTTGGAAAAGGATACAATTTTTAAATCTTTTCGTAAACTATATTGAGAGTCCTTTCGCCTTGAACAATGTAGCCCCTGGCTGCCCCTGGCTTAGGAAGAGTAAGGGCGGGTTGCTTCAAACCATCTGTATTCGTAAGTCAGTACGTAATCGTTAAGTCAGTATGAAATTGTCATACAAGCCGCCATATTTGACGGTTACAGATACGTAACTGTAAGATGAAACAACATGCCCTAAGTACCTTACCTACGGTGTTTCGTAGCTCTAGATAGATACAATTATATTTCTAGAGGAGACTGCAGAACTTTATGATAGAATCTTTAACAACTTCAAAAAAGTGGAGTTAAAATTTTATTTTGGAGTAGTTTTGTATTTTTTTTTTCAGTCAATTTTCTATGGCATAGTAGTAGACGTAAATATTAAAATTGACGTAAGAACAGTCTTCGGCATCAAGTTTCGCAAGTGGACGGATGACTTCACGCCAGCGGAAGGAGTGGGCGCGTTCCTGGCGCTAGGATGTCCACCAGTTGTACATTCCGGATACTAGCGAATTAACTAGCCCGTGTTGTGAGGAATCCTCTAACATTGTTAATGATGTCATGATCGTAATTTGGCGTGGATTTAGATGTTTTGTCTGTCTGCTCTTCCACCTAAAAGAACCCTTAAACTTAAAGGAACCATGGTTTATGATGTTCCTACAGCATTGATGTTCCAGGTCTTGTCAATCCCCAATAGAAAATTGGTCGTTTCAGGCCCCTCGTTCATTTTGGATGGTTTGTTGGAGTGGTATCATAGAATCTTCCTTTATTTATTCACAAATTCACCAGTCTGATGATGACAACAGCTCCCTGGGGATTTTCAGTAATTTAATCTATTACTCCTTATCCGTTAGTCTGAGTATTAGTAAAGTAGTTTCTTCCTATATTCCTAGAACGGCTTACACAGTGAAGGAAATGTGTTATCATTTAGTTAAAGATGACGTGTTACCAACTATTGTCAGTGACTTTGTACCTCTATACCTAATGTATGATTCATATCACTGTGACACTGATACATGGGGATTATTTCTTGTCTCTAAAAAGGAATGCTTATGTGTTCTTTTCACGTTGAGTCGATCTTGACTAATTTTAATGTCACAATAAGGTCAATTACTTACTAGAAAAAAATGTATTTTTTGCGATGAGATCCCTCCTACGCTCGTTCCATACAGGGTTCTTGAGTAGTCATAGACATACCTGTATGAAATGTAGAAAATTTTCGAAATTAGTTGCAATAATATAAAAGACGATGATCAAGAAACTAGTGTCTTTCAAAATTCTCATTGGTCTTATTAGCTGACCAAGTGACCAGAGTCACAGAGTGCAGGTTGCATTGTGTCTGTCTGTCAATAGTTTACATAATTGATTTTGACAGTAATGATGTTGTTATGAGACCATTCTGACACAATTCACAATTATAAGACAATTGCATAGCAGACTTGGGGTCCAGTATATTTATCTTGGTTATTAGAACCAACTACGCCAGAAATATTTCAGCAGTCTAGGTATGTGCTAAATGATAAATGATATTTATTTTGTAAATAGGTTTAAAATAACACGTTTACACATCAAAACATTTTTTTAAGCTAGATGAGTTCGGTGTTTCCTATATGACTACCTTTGAGAAGAAACACTGAAACAAACTCAAAGGTTGATGTCCCTTTTAAAGTCCAGACAATTAAGATAAATTGTGTAAAAACCATGCAGGTTAGTCTGAAATGGCCTTTAGAGGAAAGAGCCATACAGATTTGAGTGGACCTGACCTGACTGTGAACGCATGTGCCGGGGTATCGTGGTAGCTCAACCCAGACTTAGGGAGCTCAACGACCCGACGAACATTACCATCAGAGAGGACATTTGGGTAGGCCCCCTAAAGTACTCAAACTGTCAGACTGAACTTGAGATCTATAACAGTAACATAATAACCCACATAGTACTCACATTTACAATAATTATAATCAATATATTACATCATTATTATCACATTCAATGTCATTTTGTATATAAATTGTTTCAAAAGGAAACATTCAATGTCAAAGTGTATATAGAAAAAAATATGAAATCAAATAAAAGATCAATAATTTAGTGGTTATGTCAATAGTAGTATTGGCCCATGTATGTATTGGAACAGCTCAATCCCAAGCCTTTTTGTCCTCCATATAATCTTTAACACTGAATGCTGAGGCTCGCGTTCATCAATGTGTGTATTTACCTAACCAGCCAGGGTGGGGCGCATGCCCCACCCTGGCTCTGACCTGTAAGGTAACCAAACCCAAAAAATTAAATTACCTAGCTAGAGTACTAACTACAATTACTAAACGTTCACACTCGACAGTCGACACAAAAAAATGGGGTAAAACCCCGCGGTTTTACCCCATTTTTTTGTAGTATAGTTTGCTAGTTAAATATTATTTTAGACTGCTGCCCCGCCCTGAGCCCATGGCTGGCTACGCCCATGGATGGTTCAGTCCATGTCCTAATTCGAGTATGTTAGTTACTTTGCGGTTAACGTATAAAGCGGTATAGGTCCTTCAATGCTTAGGTAGGTACCTAATGCGTAGCTTAATAGTATTGTGCAAATATTATATCTAGGTACCTACCTAGATATAATATTTGCACAATACTATTGCAGGAAAATAATGCAAAAGTAAAACGTACATTATCTATTTATTTCCTTATTGCACGAACGAACAAAACATGGTGAACACGAACATCAAACACGGAACATTTGGTTCGTACGTGTGGACTTAAATAAGCAAAGCGAACACGAACATCATACGAACACAGTTCGACTTGTGTTCGCGCTCGACCGCCCTGCTTTCTTTATTAGTCATGGATTCTCCATTGGAAGTGGTCGACAGTGGATATCTGCGAACACCGTCCACAAAGAACGGCGAAATTGGATCGCCACGAACATTCTTAACGAACACAGTGTTCGCTGTTTGTTAGTGGTACGCACATGCGAACAAAATGTTCGTGTTCGTGTTCACTATGTTCGAGTTCGATCGTGCTTTACCGTATTTACAGCCTGAAAAACGTTTATTTATTCACCACATCATTATTAGACCAGTCAGGGCATAAGGTGCGTGAACGACTATTTAATTAGTTAAAATGTAATCCCTGTCGTGTCCCGTATTTAGCGCGTGCCTCGTCTAGACTAGACTATAGGCGATCATACTAGCGATGTAGGTCAAGTGGGCCACAGAGCACGAGCCGCGTACATTGTACCCGCAGCACGTACATGGACCATTACACCGCCAATTAATCAATATAATTATGTACCTAAGTATTGTAAGAAATAAATGTAGGTAGGTACCTAGTAGGATTTTAAGTGCATAAATAAAAATATGACTTTCAAAACTCTAGTACCTATACAAGGACCATATATTTATACTCTGTGAAAGTGTGAAGAAAAGGATTTTAATTACGCACCAATTAAGGTTAATTAAGCTTAAATATTTGTGATTTTTCAAAATTTTATCTGATCTTTGTTAAATAACTGACGTCTCCGAGAAATGATATACCTACACTAAGTTAAATGAACGAATTTTATTTCAATAAAGAAGATTACAAACAAAAACTCGATTTTCTCACGGGAATGACATCTTTTTCGCAAAAGTTAGCTATTTCACCATTAAAAAAAAATCTTCACAGATTCCGCAATGAACAATGGGCATTACCCAACCAGGCTGTAAACCTCTACAGGTGTCAATACCTTTGTCGTAAAATAAAAATCCTTTTTTACAAAGACAAAAAAAAGTTAGTCTAGTTCGTTCGCACGGTGCACCTTTATTCATAATTTCAAAAAGGTTCATTCATAAATAAGACAATCAATGTTTGCAAAAAACTACTTTGTACTCTTTATCCTTCTACTACCTATTATAATCTGCGAAACAGGATTCATTCATGTTGTTTCTTTTATTACCTTTTACGGTAGTGCACTAAAATGCGGTTATTCGAAACACAATGACGTGCTGACTATGGATAGTGAAATTTGGTGGTAGGAATCACAGTGGGGAAAAATCGATAGGTACCTATGTCAAATTACTAGAGTGGTGACACGATCCACATTTAAAATTTTATTCATACGATCTTGCATCAGACTACTGACGGTTCTGTGTATTTTTAATCAGCGATTCATTGATTTCACGAATAATTTGAAACACATAGATCCGTGAATCATGGAGATTATAAAATGTCGTAATAAGTCTTAAGGCTACTGAGTAGAGATGATGCTTTCGCTTAGTGAATTAGTGATCGATCCATTCAGTTACTCACGCACACAAATAATTCGTTAGCCAAACTGTGAGGTATCGCAAATATTGGCTTAGATTTGTCATGAACCGATTACAAGACTGCTGAAAATAGAGAACAGTATTTTCGGTAATATGTATTCTGTGAACAGTTATTTAGTGATTATTTAAGTTGGGCTGTAAGCATCATGGATAAAATTCATCCCTAATGAAATTTTTCGTTTAGATTAAAATTGGTTCAGAGTGC
Organism: Thalpophila matura; assembly: GCA_948465475.1. Lineage (NCBI taxonomy): Eukaryota > Metazoa > Arthropoda > Insecta > Lepidoptera > Noctuidae > Thalpophila > Thalpophila matura. Next base: position 16,342,273 of record OX419191.1, read on the forward strand.
CTATGTAGTCTCTAATAAGAATCAGAAGGATTGACAGAAGTCAATCCTTCTGATTCTAAAGCAGAGAATAACAAATTAGAAAATTTGTTATTCTCTGCTTTAGAAATTCTAAAAATCACAAGCCAAGCCAGTGTTTGTTTTCCGAATACTACTGCTTCTTTAACTGCTTCAAATTACTTATTGTAAAATTTTACAAATAACGTCTTGTTTTGATTTTGCTTGTGTCTTTGACATTATGGAGCAAGTTCGTTTACGCAACCATAGACACTGCACTACGTAAGTAGGAACTAAAGTAAACTACTGACATTCCTGCAGGGCTAACATGCGCGCCGCTTTGTCAAACGACAAATTTTGTCGACCGTTTTGTCTCGCTCTTTCTCGTGCAAATACGACACGATAAAAGCGTCGACAAAATTTTGTCGCGGCGCGCATGTTAGCCCGGCTGGTCAGTTTTTCCGAGGCGTCATCATTTTCCCACGGTGCGGCACGCGTTATCTTGGGCCAGTCCCGCGCGACAAACAAAAGGATTGTCTTATATTAACAGCTAATCTAAAGAACGTCACACTCACACCGTTTTATACACATAGTTTTATGTTTACGTAATTATACCTCTAGAATCGTCGTGATTATTGATTCGTATTGCATAACCGGCTAAAAGGCTAGAATCATGTAAAAAAATCATGACGTAAAAAAATTCAATTAAGTCTCCATGCAGTAAAAAAAATTACTTCAAAATGTTAGAAAGCAGATAGGTAGTCAACTAAACAATTGTTATTATTCAGACTATTCAGAAGATTTTAGAAAAGAACGTATTAAAAAGTTGAAAACAAAAATAAACAGCTGTTCGTAAATCGAAGAAAAGGCGATTAACTATTTAAAAGTGTGCCGCTCTTCCTTATTTTATCTGCACCCATTTACTAATTACCTGTAGCTTACAGTAATCCTTATTTAACAGGTCGCTAAACTTCGCACGTGTTTCCATTTAAGTTAAAACTAATTGTTGTATTTATTTAAATATACAATGATAGCGATCCTTTGTAGACATTTCTGTGGGCTGAATCCGTGTTTTTAGGGTTCCGTACCAAAATGGTAAAAAAGGAACCCTTATGGTGCGACTTCGTCTGTCTGTCTGTCTGTCTGTCTGTCTGTCTGTCTGTCACACCTGCTTATTTCAGCAACTACTAATGCTATCGACTTGAAATTTGGAACAGTTATAAAGAATGCTTGTCCAACTTTATTGCAAATTAAAAAATTAAAAAAATATTTTTATTTTCATTGCAAAAGGGGCCGGAGTGGGGGTCCAAAATTTCAAAGTGGGGTTACTAGGTCAAATGACATATCATATGAAAGGGCTTGATCTGCACATTTCAAAATATATTTTTATTTAATTTTATGTCTCTCAGTTTTCGACATATGAGGAAAAATGTCTGAAAAAATACCATTCCCCCCCCTTATCTCCGAAATTTGCGGGGCGAAAAATCTGAAATAATTAGAGTTGATAGGAATTGACCCAAATATGGCACCAAAAATAAAACGATGTTCCTAACTAGTACAGTTTTTTCAAAATCATCAAAATTCCTTCACAAACAAACTTAGTTATGCGGTGCGAATTTTTTCACTTTATACATCCAAAAATGATACGGAACCCTCGGTGCGCGAGTACGACTCGCACTTGGCCGGTTTTTTTCTGTGCTACAATTATTTTACGAAAATGCAAAGAACAAAAGTTGTTCAGCCTAGCCTTAGATAAGGTAGTGAAAAATCTGTTTGTAATTAGAATTTAGATTTTAATATATACGGCCGTACCACAAAATAATAAACATCTGTTCAACATACGTTCAACACGAATGCTACCAAAAATAATGGGCAATTGTTTTAGCACTAACTTGTCTAAAACAACTGTGTATTATTTTTGGTAGCATTCGCGTTTAACGTGTGTCTATCTTTTTTGTGGTAAGGCCGATAATATTTACCTGTTGATTTGAGTCATATCTTTTTGTTTGTTATAAAATTCACTGCTTTAGTTATTGTTACGGCATAAAATGCCCGAACTACGGCTTTATCTTGTACCTAGTAATACCTAGTAGCAATATATCTAATCAGAGTGATTATGATTAGAAATATTTTTAATCATGCCAAGATTTTTAAGAAATGGTTTCTGATAGTTTTTTTCAAAGTACTTACCTACTTACATAGAGCTAAGCGAGTCTGAAAGAAATTCAGCGGCGTTTGATTTTCCTCTCTGAGTTAATGAATGGACCATTTTCCCTATAGGTAGGTATGTATGTATGTATGTATGAGTGCTTCAGATTTTAACTGTGTTATTATTAGGAATATTATGTTATGTTTACGTACAACTGACGCGTGGACGTGATATAAATGTACCTACAATAATTATTATATTTTATTATGCTTGTGGCTTTTCATATTAACAAATGAATCATTGCATAATATTGTTCTATTTTATAACCGATTATTTAATTCCCCATTAGCTTGTAATAAAGTTATATATTATTAAGGTAAAGTTCTGAGTAAACCTAAGTAAACATAATTTTCTGAAATTCCCCGGTACCTACTTCTACCTACCTTTATTTGAAATGGTAACTTAATACTAATTGCTTGATTTAACAATCGCACTGTGGTTTCGACGGTCCCTAGGTATAATCCCCTAACTGCAAATGACTGAGCGCTTTAAAAAGTTTCAAATGCACGCAGCACATTTCTACAAGAAAAATGTTATGTGTGGATTTAATGTTCAATTTGCCAACTTAGCGTGAGTCGCAGAAAAGGACATCATTAAGTTTTAAAGGATACTTTAACGATAGAAATTGTATGGTTAATGTCTCCTTTAAAATTTAATTATCTTTGTGCAACCGACCTTAAGACTTATTTTTATTAAACTAAAGTTACTAAACTATAGGATAGGTATAGGGTGGCCTGAAGGCCACGAAAATAAGACATGCAAATCGCGTTACGTCTACCACTTAAGGGATTGTACGTAGGGACCGTCGGTTTGTCAATAAATATAAGTACCTACCTCAGATCATAGAAACAAGGAGATTTATGCCATCATAGCAAATTAGTATCGGAACAACTGATGCCACTTTTAGTACATTTTTCGACACAATTACGCGCATAATTAAGCACTCCTTGTGAATAAAAACCGGTCAAGTGCGAGTCGTACTCGCGCACCGAGGGTTCTGTATCATTTTTGGACGTATAAAGTGAAAAAATCCGGACCGCATAACTAAGTTTGTTTGTGAAGGAATTTTGATGATTCTGAAAAAACTGTGCTAGTTAGGAACATCGTTTTATTTTTGGTGCCATATTTGGGTCAATTCCTATCAACTCTAATTATTTCAGACTTTACGCCCCGCAAACTTCGGAGATAAGGGGGGGGGAATGGTATTTTTTTGGATTTTTTTCATCATATGCCGAAAACTGTGAGACATAAAATAAAATAAAAATATATTTTGAAATGTTCAGATCAAGCCCTTTCATATGATATGTCACTTGACTAGTAACCCCACTTTAAAATTTTGGACCCCCAGTCCGGCCCCTCTTGCAATGAAAATAAAAATATTTTTGGATTTTTTTCATTTGGAATAAAGTTGAACAAGCATTCTTTATAACTGTTCCAAATTTCAAGTCCATAGTATAAGTAGTTGCTGAAATAAGCAGGTATGACAGACAGACAGACAGACAGACAGACAGACGAAGTCGCACCATAAGGGTTCCTTTTTACCATTTTGGTACGGAACCCTAAAAAGATCTCCCACGCGTTAAACATTCCGCACACCCTCAATCTAACACTCTTAATCGTCACTCAACACTAGAACTAATCTAAAACACTGTATTTATACCATCGATCGTGTTTGGTTCGTCGCCAGCGCGTACGTTTAATTGCTCCAGTTCAGGCATCAAGCTCGATAGCGCCTTGGCACATCTCTCTTGTTTCTATGATCTGAGGTACCTACCTACATACGTATTTCATAATTTCATGTTTTTTAATGATCATTTACTTGACGGGTTTCTAAGATTTAATCATTTTACATAATATAATGTCCATGTATGGGGAAATCGCGGTAAATGTCACAAGCCACAGATAAGACGCGTACTTGCGATGCGTCAGCGCAGACACAACGACGCAGCTCTTTTAAGTATAAACTGTATATTATAATGATGTAGGTACTTATTGGAAAATGACCCACTTGTGAGTTATCACTGTTTACTTATATAAAAATAAACGTATAATAATGGGTTCTATTTAATCTTACTTGTGCATGATGCACAGAATACATTACTTCTTTAGTCTGTAGGTAGGTATGAATAAAAAGTCCGGTTTAGTTTAGCTTTGGTTCCCATACCATTTTTAGGGTTCCGTACCAAAATGGTAAAAAAGGAACCCTTATGGTGCGACTTCGTCTGTCTGTCTGTCACACCTGCTTATTTCAGCAACTACTTATGCTATCGACTTGAAATTTGGAACAGTTATAAAGAATGCTTGTTCAATTTTATTGCAAATGAAAAAAGTCCAAAAATATTTTTATTTTCATTGCAAAAGGGGCCGGAGTGGCGGTCCAAAATTTTAAAGTGTCTACTAGGTCAAGTGACATATTACATGAAAGGGCTTGATCTGCAAATTTCAAAATATATTTTCATTTTATTTTGTCTCACAGTTTTCGACATATGATGAAAAATGTCCAAAAAATACTAACCACTTTTTAGTCCCATCCAAAATACCATCCCCCCCCCCCCCTTATCTCCGAAGTTTGCGGGGCGAAAAATCTGAAATAATTAGGGTTGATAGATATTGACCCAAATATGGCACCAAAAATAAAACGATGTTCCTAACTAGTACAGTTTTTTCAAAATCATCAAAATTATTTCACAAACAAACTTAGTTATGCGGATTTTTTCCGGATTTTTTCACTTTATACGTCCAAATATGATACGGAACCCTCGGTGCGCGAGTACGACTCGCACTTGGCCGGTTTTTTCAACTGGAGTCATGTCTCCAAGTTATCTAACTGGTGACGGTGACAATACAACATGGTAGTCCCTGGACTCAAAACCTAATGCTCGCATTAAATTATCCACAGCACAATTTATAATACAGTTCGATTAATTTCACGGATTCGTTTATAACAAAATCTTCTACGCAGTGAATACATTTATATAATACTAGACTTTTGCCCGCGACTCCGTCCGCGTGGACTACAATGAACGACCAGTTTAAATGACCTCCGTAGTGTAGATTGGCTAGTACTACCAAGAGGTCAAGCTGTATCTCTGGTCTTTTTCAGTGGATTCAGATGAAACGTAGCTTAGATTTTAAGTTGGACTCTAAGCTATCGAACTGTGAAAACCACATCAAAATCCGTTCAGTACTTTTTGCGTGATGCGCGCACAAACAGACAAACAGATAAACAGACAGACAAAAATTCAAAAAAAAATATTTTTGTGTATGGTTACGTCCCAGTACCCTATCCCGACTGTTTTTTCTGGAATATCTTCAATGTACAGACACGGCTTATTTACAATTTTATAATTATTAGTATAGACATAAGAATGGTTTTGTTTCTAATGTATTTTATAATAATAATAATAAGCCTTTTATTCCGAAACTAGACAGAAATTTACAAAAATGGTTATTACTAAATATTACAAAATGTCTCGAATTTCGGTGTGCCTCATGGCATAGGCCTCCTCTAACAATTTCCATTGTCGTCTGTCGTGAGGTACTCTTCTCCAGTATGGACCTGCTGTCAGCTTTATTTCCTCCTCCCATCGGGTAGGCTGTCTCCCCCGATTTCTTTTGCCATCCCTTGGATACCACTCTGTCACTACCTTGCTCCACTTTCCCTTAGTGTCTCGTATCATGTGGCCTGTCCACCTCCACTTTTGTTGGTCTATTCTTGTTAGAATGTCGGTCAGTTTTGTTTTGGACCGGAGATCTGTGTTACTTATTCTATCCTGTCGTTTTGAGCCTACCATGCTTCTCTCCATTGCTCTTTGACATTTGGCAAGCTTTTCTCTAAGCAATTTGGTGAGTGCCCATGTTTCACACCCATACGTTAAACATGGGAGTATACATGAGTTGAAAGTCTTTCTTTTCAATGCCATGCCTAGGCCTTTGGACTTCATTATCTCCTTGAGGGACCAGTATTTTTTCCAACCAATTGCAATCCTCATAGTTATTTCCTGGTTAATTTGGTCATTGGTGGAGATGACTTGACCAAGGTATACGTAGTCCTCTACATAGGCCAAAACTTCCTTCTTTATTTTTATATCTACCTTTATAGAGTTCGTCATTAGTTTTGTCTTGCTGTAATTAATTTTTAGACCAATTTTTTCGCTTTCTTCGCTCAAACTTTGTATCATGATTTGCAAGTTTTCTGGAATTTCTTCGAATAATACTAGGTCGTCGGCAAATCTAAGGTGGTTCATCCTCAGCCCATTTATGTTCAGACCAAGATTTTCCCAGTTCAAGTTGCGAAAGATGTTTTCTAAAACGGTGGAGAACAATTTTGGAGATAGTGGGTCTCCTTGCCTCACACCTCTTCCTATGTGGAATTCGTTTCCCAGGGATTCCAATTGAATTCTTGCCTTACTATTTGCATAAATGGTTCGAATGATGTTGATGTATGCTGCTGGTATTCCTTGTTGCTCTAGGGTTTCCCATATGTAATCGTGGCTTAAGCTATCGAAAGCCTTTGCGTAATCAATGTAGGGGTTGTAAGCGCCTACACTTGGATGATAGATGATAGGTTGACTGCTTCTCGTTGATATAGGCAGGATTCGAAGATTGCGTAGAAATGATAAACAACACAACTTCTGCGACGAGAATATAATTGATACTTATTGATACAAATGATAAAGTGCAGTGATATAAAATGCTAATGCTACAGTTTAAATAGACTATAAAAGTGCTGACGCGCGCCGCGACAATAATTATTTATATAAAACAAAATTAAACCTGTACAGTTGTCTGTACATGCTGCCGAGGGCGCAAAGAAACAAATAACATGATATGATTAAAAACAAAAATAAACAAATAATGACCAACTTAAAAAATGTCAACTTAATACTAATTATAAATCCGTCCCTCTAACTTTCAATCAAAGGAATATCAAACTTAATTGAATGCAAGTTAGGGGTTGATGTGCTCTCGGTGATCCTTTGGGGTGTCGGCTGCGGCTTGGTGGTAGGCTGTACTGCTGCTAACTCCAATCCTGGCTCCAATGTCGGCTGCTGACTCCGTCTACGTCGGATCCATATGATAAATAAGATAAAGCCCGTCAGGATCGCTCCGGCCACCAGCGAGTAGAGCACGCTATACTGGTGCACGTCGTGGACACTCAGCGTTTGTGTCGACTGTTGTTTGAGATCTTCTATGTCTGATCTCAACTGGCTCCACATTGTGTGATGATCCTCGGGTACAAAAGTATCCACCGAGGGGATGCTGGTGTTGACTATCTCATTGACAACAGACATCTGTGGAAGTTCCATCTCTTCTGTGTGGTGGTCCACGTGATTGATGAAGTTCTTGTGAGAGTAAATCTTGAAAGAATCTCCCTTAAGTGTGCATCCTGGACATAGGGTGATAATGCCATTGCCTGATAAAGTCTTCACTTCCGTAGTCCGTATGCTAAAAATGCGGACAGTGCATTGCTGACAACATTGATATAGCCAGTCGTTCGGGCGCCGTAACTTGATCCACTTATTTTCGCACCGCGACTGTTTTTGTATACAGGCTGATGTGATTATTTCATTGATTTTAATATCACAAATTGATTGTTTCTCTCGAATTTCATATATTGGCTTATCAATGGAACATAATATCTTCTCTGGACTTGCATGAAGGCATTGTAGTAAGTCGGTTTCTGTGAAGAATAAAACCATGTCCTTTTTCAAGTTAAAGGCCAAATATGGGTAATTCGATACAACTTGATAGCCTTTTCCTGATTCATCTCTTTGTAGAGGGATGATTCTGTCCAGCTCATATTTTTCCGTGGTAACTAGAGGAATCTTGATCTCCATGATAAGATAGTCTTTATACACTCGAGCAAACACTCGCAGTAACTTATAAAGACTTCTGACGCTTGATTTGTCTAGTGGCACATTGAGGTCATCCTGTATCTCGCGTGTTATGATGTTTATTTGAGCCTCCAGTTCTTCAGGCGGGAACAGGTGGGTATCAATGCGCCCGTGATAGATATCAGTGACGACATCGATGAGACCTTGTTGTACACGTCGTAAGTTTGATAATACGGCATACGCTGATAGTGCTGACGACGTTAAATAGAGGCCTTGCGTTGATTCCGATTGTACGTTGTTTACTTCTTTCAATAAGGCTTTCATTTGTTTATTCATGGAAGTAAATTGTTGATTCATTATAGCCTCATTTCTTCGGATAACGCTGTACTCTGATTCAATGATAAGAGTTTGATTCTTGATAAGGCTCTGTAAATGATTTTCATTAAGGGATATTTGCTCAATATCCTGTGTGTACTGCTCTGCAAACTTGTCGTCCAAAACTCCAAACAAGTAACTAGCCAGGTTGCCAACACCGTTTACTAGTCCTCTCTTGTATCTTTTGTTTGGGTTCCGCAGTAATGAATTATAATGTTGCAGTTCATTCAATTCATGTTGTAGTTGTAATATGATAGCTCCGTATGGCATTCTTGATTGCGGTAGGCACGAACGCTGACATAATTGATTTAAATGTTGAACATATGTTTCTAGGTCGGTGAATCCAGACCAATATGTAGACATATTGTAGTAAACTATTAATTTCCACTCGTCCTTGATATGTTGTAGTTCTGATATCTTGTCGAAAAACATATTCCTTTGACCGTCGAGCGGCGTGATATTGTATGACTGCTGTATGCTTGGCGTTATCATCATCATTAGCATAAGAAGTGCTGATGTAAATAACGTTTTCATGCTGAATTTCGACCTATTGCGACGCCTGTGGGATGTTCCTTGATGATCATCATTCGAAGTGGGCTCCTTCGTGATATTATTTTCTTGTACTGGCAGTGGAACAAGTTTGTTGACAGGACGCTTGATAATGTTATTGGCCGTTTTTAGCGTCACAACTCTTACACAGCCATCTTGACCGGGATGCAGAGCTTGAACTCGCGCCATCGCCCATTTGCCAGGCGGCATATTATCTTCCTTGATAAGGACGACATCGTCTTGTTTAAGATTTTCTTTCACAGTTCGCCATTTTGTCCTTGATTGAAGCTGTTGAAGATACTCCGTGGACCACTTTTTCCAGAACTGTTTGTTCATTGCCTGAATCAATTGCCAACGCATAGTCAGGCTCATGTGATCAGGATCTGTTTGTGGTCTTGATACCAAGGATCCGCCAATTAGAAAATGCCCAGGTGTAAGATAACTATCGTCTGGATTTTCTGTGAGTGTGCAGAGAGGTCTTGAGTTGAGACAGGCTTCTATTTGACACAGCAACGTGGTGAACTCCTCAAAGGTTAATTTTTGATTACCTAGCACTCGCTTTAAATGATATTTCAAGCTCTTCACCGCTGCTTCCCATAATCCTCCTGCATTCGGCCATACAGGAGCATTGAAGTGCCAGTGTATTTCCATATTGTTGATGTCATTGATAGCGTTTGGGTTGATTGAAGCCATTATCTCTCTGTATTCTTGATTTAGTAGCCGTGAAGCGCCCACAAAATTGGTCCCATTATCACTATAGATATTCTTGGGTACTCCACGCCTGGAACACATCCTTCTTAATGCTGCCAGAAAGGATGCTGTGCTAAGATCAGACACCAATTCTAAGTGCACAGCCTTGGTTGCTAGGCACACGAATACTGCAATGTAACCTTTGGTAGTCTTGATCCCTCGTCCCTTATTTGATTTTATCTCCACATGTCCGGTAAAATCTATCCCGACATTGGTAAAGGGGCGAGAAGGTGTAATTCTAGGCTTTGGGAGGTCAGCCATGAGTTGTTGATATGATTCTTGGTTATATCTGCGGCACTTCACGCACGAGCGAAGATGTTTCTTGACGCTGCTGATTCCGCTGATCAACCAATATTTCTCCCTGATAAATGATAAGGTAAGTCGCGGCCCGCCGTGAAGCGTAGTGATATGAGCTTGCTGAATGATTAACTCTGCCAAGCGACTTCCAGGTGATATAATGATAGGATGCTTCGCCGCGTATGTGATATTTGCTTGCTCCAAACGTCCACCAACCCTTAGTATACCGTGATCATCTAAGAATGGCCGTAAACAGGACAATTTGCTGTTGCTGCGGACGAAGCCCTTTTTCTTCAAGTGATAAATATCTTCTTGAAAATCTATGCTTTGTGCATGTTTGATGATAAGATACAGTGCGCTTTGTATTTCAACACCGGTCAGTGCACTTTTCGCTGCGCGTAATTTTTTGTCGCGCAGGTTAGCGATGTAACGTGACACCCATGCTACTATTCGCACAATCTTTGTTATTGAATTAAACTTATTTAGTAATTCAATTATCAAAGTCCAACTCGTTTGACATAAGGCTGTGTGTACAATGCGTTTTTTGATATCTTCAGTTGGAGTGTGATATTCGGTTGTGGTGATATGATATGGGTTAAAACTAAGAAGCCATTCTGGCCCTTCCCACCACAAGCGATCTCCTGATAATTGTTCATTGGTGAGTCCACGCGTAGCACAATCTGCTGCATTGTCAGAAGACTTGACGTGACGCCAATTTGATGCTGGAATTATTACAGTAATTTTTTGTACACGGTTAGCCACAAATTGCTTCCATTTTGATACGTCTCCGTGAAGCCAGCCAAGTACTACCATCGAGTCGGTCCAGGCGAAGATGTCTATTTGCTCCGAAGGTAGTGTCTGAAGAAATTTCTCCATCAATTGTGATAATAATAAGGCACCTAGTAACTCCAGCCTAGGTAATGTGATAGATTTATTGATAGGCGCAACCTTTGTTTTTGCAGTCACTAACTTCGATGTGCACTCGCCTTTATAATTATTTGTTATAACATAAATTGCACATGCATAAGCCTTTTCCGAGGCGTCACAAAATGCATGTACTTGAATGTTGTTTTCAATTTGACCTAGATATCTAGGTATTTGATAAATGTTGATATTTCTTAGGTCGTTTCGCAACCTTTCCCATTCTAATGATATGTTGGCGGGTAATTGTTCATCCCATGATAGGTTCGCAGTCCAAGTGCTCTGGAACAATATTTTTGCTCTGATTGTGAGCGGTGATAACCAGCCAAGGGGGTCAAATATTTTAGAAATATCTGACAATAATTGCCGTTTTGTATACGGTTTATCGCTGGCTTGCGATTCTATTCTTGTGTCGAAGGTAAACACGTCACTAGAAGGAATCCATCGTAGGCCCAATGTTTTTCGAGATTCAGTGTCCTTGAACTCAAATGGAGCATTTATTTGTTCTAGCTGTAGATTTTCGATAAGCTGCGTTTCATTGCTAGACCATTTTCTCAGGTTCATTCCAGCTTCTCTCAGTACTGATATTAATTCGTGTTGTAATTTTCTGGCGTGCTCGATGGTATTACTTCCTCCCATATAATCATCCATGTAAAATGATGACTCCAAGGCAGATGCGGCTAACGGATATCGATCAGCATGATCGATGCCAATTTGCTTCAGTGTTCTCATCGCTAAGAACGGAGCTGCTCTTGTACCGTATGTCACGGTGGTAAGATTATACTCTTGAAGTAGTTCACGGGGATGATTTCGCCACAATATTGATTGAAGATGCTGATCTTGCGGTCTCACTAAGATTGCTCGAAACATTTTTTCCACATCCGCTGTGACTACGTATTTGTATTGACGCCAACGTAGGATGAGATTTTGAAGGTCTTGTTGAAGGTTAGGTCCATTATACATCAAGTCGTTTAAACTGCGTCCAGATGACATCTTAGACGAAGCGTTGAATACAACACGTAGAGCCGTCGTTGTAGAGTCTAGTTTCAGCACGCCGTGATGCGGTAAGTAGCACGCTGTGTGATCTTGTTGTTCGACCTTACGCATGTGACCTAGCTCTTCATATTCTCGCATGAATTTGCGATATCCTTCTGCTAATGCTTGATCTTTGCACATCTTCTTTTCTTGTTGAATAAACTGAGCTACAGCCTTTGATTTTGATGTACCCATCTCCTGCTCGAAGTTAGGTTTCATAGGTAATGCTACTTGATACTGGCCGGACTCCAATCTTCTAGTGGTTGATTGATAAAACTCCTCGCAATATTGATCTTCAGCTGATAATGATGAGGTGGACTCGGGTATGTCTTCGACCTCCCAGAACTTGGAGATGCTGTCGACGTCGTTGACGACAACATGGCATGCAAACGTCTTCACATTGCCTGATAATATCCATCCAAGTTTTGTTTGCTGAGCGATAGGAGCTTGAACTGGTCCTTTTATAAGACCACTCATGATGATATCTGAGTAGACGCTGGCATCCAAAAGCAAGTCAATTGGCTTCGAAATGTTATATTCAGGATCTGCCAGTCGAGTGTGTGATAAATGAGGCCAAGTTTGTTTCCTAAACGATGCATTAGGTAAGTTATTTATAACTCGTGATACGACTAGAGCCTCCGTTGTAAAATGATAGTCATCGTAAATTGATATGCATTCAAGTGACACTAAGCCTTTGCTTTGTTTTTGTGTCGATCCTATGCCTGATACGGCTGCTTGATAAAATTGCCTCTTCAACCCTAATAACTGGGCGGCATTTTCTGATATAAGGGATATTTGTGACCCTTGATCCAGTAGAGCTCTGAATCTCACAACGCGACCATCTGAAGCCCTGATATTCAATGCTACTGTAGTCAAAAGAACTTCTTCATTTTCACTAGCAACGTAGTTAACATTGTGATTATTTCTAGATGTGGAAGGTATTTCCGATGAAGTTGCAGAATGCTGCGTTTGCGTTTGTTCCAGTAGGTCACCTCGTGCAGAAAATGCATCATGCATTATTGAATTATGATCGCCGTTGCATTCCTTGCACCTTCTTGTAGAAATGCATTTTTTGTCATAATGCTTGTAAAGGCAATTACGACAAATATCATGTTTTGAAATTGTCCTCAATTTAGCGTCCGATGATTGCGCAAGGAAGCGTTTGCATAGAAACAAATCATGAGGCGCTTTACATACTGGACAAGACCTCTTATTGTATGTAGCATTTGATTGATATTTCTTGTAAAACGATGCGTTCTTAGAGAAATGATTTTGATTTTGAGGCCTGGGATGACTTGAGCTCGGCTTGTACGAATCTGATGTTGCAGGCTTCTCCTTCTTGCCTACAGGCTCTCGAGCCATAAACTTATTTTCAAGAAACTGTAGGAACTCCGCATATGATGTTAGATCTCGAGGCGACACACGTGACTCCATAAAGTCAGTGCGCGTTTCTTCATCCAGTTTCTTTGATAATAGATGAACTAAAATTGGGTCCCAGGTTGCGATGTCAATGCCTAGGTTCCGAATGCTGTTGATACACTGTGTCGTCGTATCATGCAACTTCTTGTAAGCATGGTATGATGAATGCTTAGTGATCAGCGGTTGATTAAGGAAGATATCCATCTGTGTTGAAAACAGAATCTGTGGATTGTTATAGCGATGAGTAAGGATATCCCATGCCGTCTCGTAGTTCTCTGCTGATATATTGAGATGCTGGATTAAGCCTTCTGCCTCCCCCTTGACCTTCCCTTTCAGATGCTGCATTTTCTGCGCCTTCGTGATACATTTGTTGTTATGAATTGTTTCCATAAATAAATCAAAGAAAGTAGGCCACTGAGTGTATTTTCCGAAAAATGTAGGGACTTCTAATTTAGGTGTGGCTTGCTCAAGGTGTGCAGTAGAGTTTAATTTTCGGTTCAGCTCTCTTTTGATAGCGAGGTAGCGCTCTTCAATTTGCAGGAACTTGGCTTCATATGCATCGTTGCTGCCTTTTAACTGATTATCGAGGCGGAGGTGAATGGAGTCTATAACTTTCCAGAGATGTTGGAGATTCTTTAGCTCATCTTGAAGTTCCCACTTCTCCTCTAAATCCTGAATGCTGATTCGATTCATTAGTCTTTCTAGTGCTCGAAAGTTGGTGTCTTGCTGGCCAAGTAGGTCATCCCCTTGATAGGAATACTCTTCAAAGGTGGGTACGGAAAAAGTCGGAGCTTTGGTCTCCTTGTATGAGGAGATCATTTCCTTGGTTTTGATATAAAAATCCTTCATGTGCCCAAAAATCCTTTTGGAGAAGTATTCATGTTGATCATCTTCAAACTCCAGCAGCTTGCTATGGTTGTCTTCAAACTCCTTCCAACATTTGTCTAGCGACGCTAGACGACTGATAAGATATTCAGGTGTCTTCCTGCTCGAACTGTCCTTACGGAAATTGGTATTGATTCTCTCAATTTCCTGGGTAAGGAACTTCTGACGTTCGAACATTGCTTGGATGCTCTCCATGATAATTGATAAGAATTAAATGATAAATACCTCAAGTTGATATAAGAATATCCTGATGCGGATGATGATAAATTCTTGATGATAAATCTTGATAATTGCTTGTTGCTCCTTTAATCTCCAGCACGATATGTGCGCCTTCTCAATCTAACTGGTGAGACCCGCTTGTGGGAGGCCAGCAGACCGATTCGCTATCGTACCAGAAATCTTCAGAACACAAATATGATATTAATAACTGATCCCGCCATCCGGCTCGAAGGACCATTAAATGTAGGGGTTGTAAGCGCCTACACTTGGATGATAGATGATAGGTTGACTGCTTCTCGTTGATATAGGCAGGATTCGAAGATTGCGTAGAAATGATAAACAACACAACTTCTGCGACGAGAATATAATTGATACTTATTGATACAAATGATAAAGTGCAGTGATATAAAATGCTAATGCTACAGTTTAAATAGACTATAAAAGTGCTGACGCGCGCCGCGACAATAATTATTTATATAAAACAAAATTAAACCTGTACAGTTGTCTGTACAATCAATGAAGGCAATATATAAAATTTTATTATATTCATTATATTTTTCGATGACCTGTTTGACCGTATATATATGGTCAATAGTCGAAAACCCTTTTCTGAAACCTGCCTGTTCAACTGGCTGTTGTTCATCCAACAATGGGCTTATTCTATCCAGTATGATCTTTGCAAATATCTTATACACGTTTGACATCAGGCTTATTGGTCTGTAGTTTTCAATATCTTCTTTGTCACCTTTTTTTTGTATTAAGATGATGTGAGATTTTGCCCATCTCTCAGGAATGTCACCGCTCCTCAGAATCTCGTTAAATAATTGGGTTAGAATGGGTATCAGATCTTCCATTGATCCCTGCAGCAGCTCATTTGTGATTTTGTCTGGTCCTGGAGATTTTCCCACCTTTTGACTCCTGATTGCTTTCTCTACCTCTTCTGGTAAAATTGAAGGGACGGGTTCCTGAGTGGCCTCGAATATTGATTCGGTATGTTTTTTCCTTGCGTTCGGTGTTTGTTTTGCGTATAGATGACGGTAGAAGTCTGTTGCCAGTTCTTTGATGTTCTTCCTCTGTGTAGTGGTCTTTGTCTTCCTTTTGAGTTTTGGTATCCATTCTTTTCCTGCCTCCCGTAGTTCTTTTAATGCTTTTTTGACACCGCCGGTTTTTTGTATATGGTATTCTAGGGTTTGTAGTCTTTTGATTTTACGGTCCTTTCTGATGCTTGCCTTCAATTTTTTACTTGTTTCTGTTATCAATTTTATGTTTTCGTTTTTTATTTGGTTTTTTATCAGTTCTTTCCTTACGTTTATCAGTTGCAAAGTGTGGTCGCTGAGTTGGTATTTGTTACTTTTTTCTTTCCTGTTTGTGATCAAATGGTTTTGTATTTGTTTCTCTAGTATGTCATACTTCTGTGTCACTGTTAAATTCTTTGTTGTAATATTGTTTGTTTCTTCTGTATACTTTGTGTCATTTGTGTTTTGTAAATCTCTTGGTTGGGCAAATTGGTTGGTATTTATGTAGTTTCGAGAAGTTTTAATGGGGCATTGTCTTATGGAGCTGCGTATCATGCGATGGTTTGTGTTAAAGTTCAGCTTGCATATAACGGCAGTGTCTGTGAATGCTTTGGGGTGATTGCTTATTATGTAGTCAATTTCATTTTTGTATACCCCATCGGGAGAAATCCAAGTCCATTTGTTTTTGTTGTTTTTCTTAAAAGTTGAATTCAGGAGAGTTAAATTATGTTCCATAAGAAATTCAACAAGTTTCTGGCCGTTGCAACTTCTTTTGCCATACCCATATTTTCCAAGGACATATTCTTCGTTATTTTTTCTAGTCCCCACTTGTGCATTAAAATCCCCCATGAGGATAATAAATTTATCTGAGTTGTTTTTTATTGCTAATGACATCTCTCCATAGAACGATTTCAGCACTGACAATTCAGCTTGCTCAGTTGGGGCATAGACTTGTATAATTGACCACAATTTCTTATATCCCGGCAGTTTAATGTTAAGTACTGCTAATCTATCTGAAATTCCAATAAATTCTTGTATATGTTGCTTTAGATACGTTTTAATCAAAAACCCTACGCCTCTCTGGCCGGCTGTTTCGCCTTTTTGGTACAAGATATATTCCGTATATTCTTCAATTTTTTCGCCTAGTCTTCTCATTTCACTTATACCCAGTATGTCGAATTTTATATCTTCTAGAGCCTTGTTTAATTCTATTAGGCTTTCAGGTGTCCTAAGAGTTCTTGTGTTTAGTGTTGCAATGTTATATACTTTACTTCTTTTAGTTAGAGGGTGGTGGTCTAGTTCTCCCGCGGGGACCAGCCGTGGTGGGAGACATTTTGTTGTTAGTTGATTTTCATGTTGCTGCGGCTGTCCGGTTCGTGGTGCTCGATCTCTAATTTCTGTTTGTAGTCTTTTCCGAGAACGAAATTGATCTTCCTCGTAAGTACTGAAAGGCATCCAGCTTCTGCATTTTTGGGTCGTTTTTTGTGTCTCCATTTTCGTTCTTGGGACTCGGAGTTTCAGATCTTTTCCTTTTTTCGTTTTCAATTCTCTCCTTGCTTCTTTTTTCTTTATTCTTTAAATATGTGTCTTTGGGCAGATCATGCGTAATATAAGTATTGGGTTTCATTTTCTTTTTGTTTTTCAGAATCTGGATCTTTTTGCCTAGGGTCGTGGTAGCAAGAAGAATTGGTCTTGTCTTCCCGTCTTCATTCCCTTTTTTGCCCAATCTCTGGATTCTATCGATTTCTCCTTGGTGAAGTTGAACCTCGATATCGGTTAGTGTAGCTGTCACCAAGGTTATCAAATCCTCTTGCTTTTCGTCCCTCAGTTCTGGGACCCCATGGATTATGACGTTGTTCCTCCTTGCATTCATCTCAAGGTTTTCAATTTTTCTATTTAATTGCTCCACTTTGGTTTTCAATTTGACATTTTCTTCTATAATAGGTTTAATTTTTTCGTCAACCTTCTGCAGTATAGCTGTGGTAATATTTTCTGTAATTGTGTTCGTTTGAACGTTGAGTTGTTCTGTCATTTTTGTCAAAACTAGTGACATCTCAGGTGACAGTTGTGTAGACATCTTGCGGGAGTCTATGATTCTTGATCTATGTCTTGCGGTAACAAAACGCAGAGCTGTTAAGTTTTGTGTTTCCGAACGCAACCTTTTGTTATTAGGTTGGTAGTGAAGTAGCTTCTATGTTGACTCTGGTTTGCAGTTTTGACAGATAACTATGACGAGATGTTTTATTTTATGAGCACTTTATTGACGTAGGTTGTGGTTTTTTGTTGTTTCACTATTGTTAATCAATGCACATTCGCACTAGTAACGTTCAGAACAGCACTTTTGGAAGTAAGTCTTAATAAATACGTACACTTTTATAATAAAACTGAGGAGCGTTTGGCAAAGCGATTGACGTAAGTAAACACCGGAACCGGATCAATGTATTTTATAGTTTTTTTTAAAACTTGCGGACATACAACCAAACGGTTCGAATACAGTACTTCCTTTTTTGTAGTCGGATACATACATGAAATCGGGTTGAATACATTTTTTTTAAATTGGTTCTAAAACGCACTAAGTACCTATTCTTACAAGGCGATAAGATGCGGCAGCAATTTCACAAAGTATTCCATTACAAAGAAACTGATTTCACCCCTCAGATCATAGAAACAAGGAGATATGCCATCATAGCAAATTAGTACGGGAACAACTGATGCCACTTTTAGTACATTTTTCGACACAATTACGCGCATAAATTAAGCGCTCCTTGTGAATAAAAAGATCTCCCACGTATTGAACATTCCGCACACCCTTAATCTAACACTGTTAATCGTCACTCAACACTAGCACTAAACTAAAACACTGTATTTATACCATCAATCGTGTTCGGTTCGTCGCCAGCGCGTACGTTTTTAATATGAGCAATTTGATCAAGATCAGGCATCAAGCTCGATAGCGCCTTGGCACATCTCCTTGTTTCTATGATCTGAGTTTCACCCCCACTCGTTTGTGTACGAGAAGTGGACCCTAGCACCGGCCGGGCGGCCGGAAAAGTGGTCGAATGTGCCAGCAAATGTGGGAAATCACAAATGTCCGTATTAGGGATAATGTCGCAAAAGAAAAACTCATTAGTTGACGTAAGAACCATTTGCGTCACGTTAGCGGAAGTGACTGACGAGTTTACGTCATAGGTTTTCTGTAATTTAGTGTCGATAACTTTTATCAAATTGGTGTTACCTAATGTCAATATCTTACAACGTTTTTAACGGTGTTGGAAGTTTTCATTCGGCATCAATATTCTAGTTCACCACTTTTTAGTCCCAGGCACAACACTAAAAACACTTAAATCTAAAAAAAAACATAATGTTTAAGATTAGGCAAAGTGACAGACAAGGGAGCCACGTCGAAGGGAAGTGGTGGTCTTCATCGGAGATTCCATGGGCCTTTTGTTCGAAGAGCAAACAAGAAGCGGATGAGGGTTTATACATCCTACTAATATTATAAATGCGAAAGTTTGTGAGGATGTATGGATGTTTGTTACTCTTTCACGCAAAAACTACTGAACGGATTTTGATGAAACTTTACAGTAATATAGCTTATACATCAGAATAACACATAGGCGACTTTTCATCATTTTCCGCAGACGAAGTCGCGGGCGGAAGCTAGTATCATATAAACTAGCTGTTGCCCGCGACTTCGTCTGCGTGAAAATGCATGAAAAGTAGCCTATGTGTTTCTTGAGGTCCCTATCCCTGTCTTTGCCAAATTTCATCCAAACCCGTCCTGCCGTTTCAGCGTGAAGAAGTAACAAACACACATACACACACAAACTTTCGCATTTATAATATCTATTATATTAGTAGGATTCATGGTACGGGGGCTGCGCAGGCGCCGGCGCCCACTGTTTGGAAGGGCGCCAGTATTTTGGACCGCGTCCCGAACTCTCGACTTCTAATCCAACGCGTGGGCGATGGTCCTTAGTCATAGATCAATGTATCTTGAGGTGTGTCCAACAAGACGTTACTAATGAAACATTTTCGAGGTATTCCTCAAAAATTCGATTTTCTGAAACTATCTATGAATGTAGTATTTTTTCTTCAGTCATTGATTATGCTGCGATTAAAGCAAACCACTCTGCAATATCCAATATAATTTAGTTAATGGTACCCTGACGTGTCCCCTTTGTGCACGTACATTTAGTGCCAAAATAGGGTACATAAGTCACATGAAGGCACATGATCGAAACCCTCAATTTCAATCATAAATCCCACCTGAACAGAACAGTACCCCTATCATGAGTTTTTTTGACGTATAGTTTCATTAACGTAAGCATATTTTAAATTGAAAATATACTTTTACTACACAATATTTATATAAATTAAATACTTCATTAATTTCTCTGTATTTTTTAAAATGTGCAAATTGTATAAAATTTTGTCAAAATGTTCTAGGACTGTTGTATTTTCAATTCAAAATATGCTTACGTTAACGATACTATACGTCAAAAAAACTCATGATAGGGGTACAGGTCACCATAGCCGTAATCGCCTAGGGAGTCATCATCATCATGCTGCGATTGATTTAACTTTTACGCTTCTGGCTTAAAAGCCAGAATAGTTTTGATCACTTTTTGGCATTATGGTCTGGGGGTTTCCTATTTTCAAATGCCTTTGTAAAGCGTAAAGAATATGAGCGTAAATACTAAGGATCAAGTCAAAAGTCACCCGTCTCGAATTCACTTCCATATCCTTGGGAACGTTCTAAAAATTGCAAACTTGTATAACGTATGTCCATCTGGCAGACCCAAAGTTGCGTTCGCCTAGTAAAATAATATATTACTTTAGCTATGACGTATTAGGTCCACTACCATCGGTCAGCTATATTCCTTCAATAGATACATTTCTGCCCACTTTGTCATTTAGACTTCATGATTATAGTATAGAAGGTACTTTTCGCATCTTATGACTTGCAAAACGAGCAATATCCTTAACAAAAAGCGAATTAGCGTGAATTGGCGCCACACACCGGGCGGCGGCGGCGCGCGCGCATGTGTACTTACCTGTTATTGGATGATTGCGCATGATTGCGCATGATTGATGATTGGCCCGTGCCGTGACATCCTTATCAGACGTGTGACTCACCGGGAATTTTCCATTTTCCGCGTAGAAATATGGAGGGGATGTGTTTGGTGGGTGGAAGGTGAGGTAAACTAGAAAAAAGTGATTACCTACTTATTTGGGTAAATAAAGTTTTATATGTGTGTTACTTAAAATGGCGGAGTTGCTTAGTATTTTCTGGTCAATGATAGGGAAATAAAGTTTTTTCACCTAGTATATTTTACTTTACACTGTAGTAAAATTAATTTGCGGGCTAACGGTGAGCTCGTGGTTCTTTGTAGCTGTATAATGTATGTAGGTATTTCACACTGATTACATTATCGTTGTTAATTCACGAATATCAGAAAGTAATATCTAATAGATACCTACTTGTCCATTAATGGTGACGCCCCCAACTACCTACTGGTTTAAAGTGTTTTCAACGTTATCACAAATCTTGTGAAATATTAAATTATTTTAAATATAACACCTAACGAAGAATCATTTTAGCTCATCTACCCTGGATAGCTAGGTTCCCATCGCCGCTATGTTAGCTCCCCTGTCTGTCTCTCTATCTAGATCTTAGCGTTCTATGTTTTTTTTTAGATTTAAGTGTTAAAGTATGTCATGCCTAGGACATTTAAAAAGTGGTGAACGAGAATTGGTACTGAAAGAAATTTCCAACACCGTTAAAAACGTTGTAACATACTGACATTCAGGGGTGCCAACATAGCGTTAAAAAGAGATCTCTATAACGCACAGTATCATTCTACTATAGGGCGGCTATACGTCCCGGTACACCGGGACATGTCCCAGTTTGAATCGTTGTGTCCCGGTGTCCCGGTCTGTAAGTCAATTGTCCCGGTTTGGTAGTTAGACATGCATAGTTGCACACGAAAGAAATGCAAGTCTTCTCAAAATGTGCCAATCTCTCTGCAATCTCAGGCCACAATGCTCATGTGGAATGGTTGTTTTCATGACCTCATCGCAATTCGCAGTGGACGAAAAAACGAAAAGGGTTACTTAATTAAAAATTTCTGCCTTCAAAAAAATATAAATGGGCAAAAAAAAGTTGCACTGAGAAAGTAGAATAGGTCTAAGATAAGAAAATTAGGATGTCGCTTTTTCGATAGATCATCGTTGATTTTTCGCATTTAACCTAGGTGTAAAAGATTTTTTTTTTTTTTTTTTCTATCCAGAATGTCCCGGTCGGCGTTTCAGGATTTATGGCAGCCCTATTCTACTATCACTTTGAACTGTCAAGCTACTGCAAACAATTTTATTATGGTTCAAAGACTAGCCGTCTTATTGTAGGAGCGATACATTTTCATCATGGCAGACAAATCACACTGTGGGTCATTTCTGCTCATATTTACCATAACAATGATTTCCCAAGTTTCTCAAAATCAATTAGTCATAATACTAAGAGGTTTTACGTAAACAAAAAACCCACAGCTAAGGGATTTACGTACTTTACCTAGGTACTTACCTCAGTTTAAGATGCATCACGAATTCACGATCAAAGGTAACGCGGAAGGATACTTTAAAATAATGTGCAGGCACTTGCGGTATTTTTGTGTGGTTTTACGTCGTTACCTACATCTTATTCATCATCATCATCAGCCTAGCTTTCTTAGTAGCAGTTTGGGGCCTGGATTTGTGGCCGATTAATGGCAATAGGCTCGGGATAGGACTTGTAATATAATGGTGCTGATTCTGTTTTACATCGTAGGTACTAAACTAATTTTAATCACACTTTATCTCTTTCTTACATATATAATTGAAAAAGGACAGAAAAAATTAAGAACTGTCAAATTAGTCTACGCCCTTGTCATTTGCGGGAAAACAGTCATGACCTTTTGCAAAACCGACTAAATTCACATTGAAATGAAGCAAGTGGACTAATTTGACTGTAATAAATATCTTCTATCCCTTTCTCATGCTTTTCGTTAGAAAGAGACAAAATGAGACTTTTGTTTAGTTTGTGAACAACAGAATCGGTACCAATATGTTGTGTTCTTATGTCATGTTTTGTGCCATTAGCACTTAGTCATTAAGCTAGGCATGGCATGGTGACCTTATTCCATGACCTCTTTCATTTGAAGCTCAGTTGCCGTTACAGGCCGATATGGAGTTGCAGGTTGGATAGTTAATTTCCTATCCCTAACCTTTAATAGTGTTGTCAACTGTCCTGTTTTCCTATAATGTCCTACTTTTTTGCTTCCTGGGGCGTCTTGGATAGTTTTAAGTAGCATCCTGGGATTTTTAAAAAGTCCTGATAAAGTCCTGCTGTGTTTTAAAATTCACAAGTCACTACGGCTGCCCTTTTTTAAAACAAATACGCAACTTGCACTCTGCTTGTTGTCTCTTTCTTACTACAATTTTATAACTACTTATTCTAGTATAAAATACTGCTCTTATACTGCGTCCTGTTTTTAAACTGATATGTCATGTAAAATCCTGGTTTTCAAAATTTGAGGGTGGCAACTCTACCCTAACCTAACCCTCTATAGGGTCTGGTCTTTCACTTTATACGTAGAATGATTAAACTGTGTACCTATTTTATAGACCAACTTTAGCATACACACATAATATTAACATTGCACATAACAGGTCTACAACAAGAATAATTTGCATTACTAATTACATTGTAAACGTTTATTCCCTCCTCTATTTTTATCATATACCATCGACAAATACAGAAGATCAGAACCAGTTCATTACTTCACTCTCGTTCATTTGTAGTGTTGTACCCAATAATTAGGAATGTATGCTGGACGCGTGCGGTGTCGCGCCGCGCCGCAAGCCGTCTGCCGAACCTGTCATTATATTTGCCATTTCAGTAATTAGGTATCTGTGGCAATAAGTACGTACTGTCCATACAACTGTACATTAGTAGTAACATTGCGAAATGAAAAGTTGCATAATTTTGTTGTACATACTTATCAAGCGAACTATATTCAGCTTCTCTAAACGTTATCACCTGCATTCATTGCGTTCTATTGCTGCACAAGAAGACCTGGAAAACGAAGGATTATACAGAATTTTCAAGTAGAAATACCTAAAATTTTGATAAGAAAATATAATTTAGTCGTTATTGTAAGGGTAGCGGTCCTATGTTGACCTAAATAATGCACTTGAAGACTTTAAAAGCGTATAATAAGTTTCACACATACTCGTAATTCCAGTGTGTTCTAGATTAGATGTAATATACAAAGTAAAATAACGGGACTCACCATTACGTATAAAGAATAAAAAAAAAAATTCCAGAGACATTTTTTTGTCATAATATTAACAAATAATCTGTTACATATATTAATTTTTCAATCGATGTTGCTTATTGCGTCATTTATTTATATGGAAATAGTATCAGGGGCGAAGGGTCCCTATAATACGATTCCTAACGGCTTCCCTTTGAAAAATAGCACAGGTATTTGCCTACTATTGTCCATATTTATAATTAGCTTTTCGTGGCCAGGTAAGCAATTGTAGCACTGGCTTACCTCTTACAAAAATGGACCCTTCACCACTGAATAGTATGACCTAACGAAGGAATCTCAAGGTAATACTTTAAAGCTATAAATAAAGTAATTTAATAGTAAGACATATTTTTTAAAGAGCTAAGGAGCAAGTAGTGTGCCTCAGTGAAGTCTTAATGAAGGGGCTTAACACATTGATTCTCTCACGAAAGCCTAGATGATAATGATTCATAAATAGAGGCCGTTAAGTAGAACAGTTTGAGGCCCCTTTATTGGTCAGGTGCATAATATACGACTGAGAAACTACACCGGTTTTTTTTTCAATAAAAATAGTCAGACAGTGAATCACAGAGTCCGCTTTCGTTCAAATAAAAGTAAAATAAAAAAAAAAAAACTAGGTATTTACGCACTGATCAAAAATGCATTCCGCATACCTACCAACTTTGGTTCGTTCATTTCGTTGAATGAAATGATTCACAACATTCAATGTCGCAGTTTTCGCGGTAATCCGCGGCCTTTCCCGCGAACTGACGCACCATAGACTGTGTAGGTCTGTTTGTTTTACTCATTCGAATGTCAAAGGTTAAAATTATGATCATGAATGAATGCTATCATAATAAACGTAGTTTTTTTTTTTATATTTCGTAATAAATTATGTGTGTGTTTTTAAATGCGGTTGTTGAAATACCTACCTACATTAGGTACTAGTGTTCCTGTTAAACCTAGCGCTAGGATTGGATTTTATTTTGTTTTAATTTAACCAACGTAACATACAAGAGAACTGAACGTAATAAACAATTATAGGTAAATACAATATTTGCTTACTAGGTGGCAGTCCTCAGTTAAAATAATATAAAACAAAAATAAATCAGAATCAGAGCAGCTATTTTATAATTATATTAATTATCATGCCTAAAGTAAAAATAGGTAGAGATACCATCAATTGTGATTTGGCCGAATACCGAATATTCGGCCACGCTATCGGCCGAAGCGCCAAATATTCGGCAGCCAAATGATCAGCCTGTCTTATTCTGTACCGAATCTCACCGTGACATTCTCCCTCGAACGTTCGCAAACAAATTGGCAGTTCTCTCGGTGATATCACGCGGCGCGGCGCGTGGTACAAAATAGGCAGGCAGTAGTTACAACAACAGCGTTAAAAGGGGCTTCACGACAATAGTGTTAATAAATGTGGAGTCGATCTCTTAACCTCTCCCTTGCAAGTCCGCGCCTTAACCGTTGTGCTAGGTACTACCGTAGGTAAGCGGCTTAAAAACTAGGTAGTAAGGTTCTACAAGTTTATTGAATGTTTGCTCAGTTGAGTCACTGACACGCGTCCTTGCGTACTGTGTCAGGGCTCCACACTGTTTACAATCACACGCAGCAGGAACTTTGTTTTATTATCTATTATGAATCACTGTGGAGGCATTCGCGATAGTTGCATAAGATGCACTTTGTTTTGGAATCTTACGCGAACGGTGTGCGAATTCCCTTGTGACGTCACGTCACTAGGCACAATAGGGTCGAATGTCTGTGTACAGATAAATAAAAAAGTTCACACTGTCATATGATGTAACAGTTAATATTGTTGTGATTAAAAAGGGTCTTACAATAGGTTACCTACCTGCGTAAGTTGTATTTATCAAGGTGAACACGATTTCTCGAAGATGAGAATAGTCTGCATTAAATCAATCTTGCTGCAACGTGGTAACAATATTAAAAAATAATTATTTCAAAAGCAGATTACCAAAAACCAAAGATTATCTAGTCAATCATATTATATGCAGTGCTGTAGCACTATTATGATTTTTTTCTAATTCTTTCTTATTTTTTGTTTAAAAAAAAGAAAAATGGATGTATTTCACAGATAACATTATAATGGGGTAGAAAATTAAAATAATTTACGAGTTTACTAGTTACGAGTTACGAGTTACCTATACTTACCTACCTATTTTGTTTGCAAAAAATGTGTCTTTAATTAACACCTAATGCCTAGAAAAAAATTGGACGGTGATTATAAAGTCATCTTGCATAAGTACGTAGGTAATTGTAGTTAGTGAAAATTTAACCGTACAATACGCAAGTAGAACTGGAAATACAGCAAGTATATCTGGAAATGGTTCCTAAAACCCGTTACATGGTTGTGAGTGACCACAGGGTGTCGGGTTACGCAAGGGTAACGCCTCCGTATTGATTGTAAACAAAACTTACTTCACGCGGGTGTTATTTTACGATTATACGGTCGCGGCGACGTCACGTGTAGTAAGGTTTTACTTGAATTAGCTTACCAATGCTGGCCTAATGTTGCAATTTGCTCATTTCGAAGTTATTAAATTATTATTTCGTTTATTCATTGTATACCTATACATATAATTTACATTTTTAAATATTTCATTATAAAAGATATAAAAAACAAAACATTTAAAAATATAAAAAATAGTGCTAAATTATTGCTGAATTATTATTATTATTAATTGAGGAAAGTAAAATTAGCATTTTATCGCTTGATTGCATAAAACTCACCTAATTTGCTGGTTTACCATAATGGGTACGCTCAGTGAACATCTTTAGCAATCCGTGTGATTTGTCTCTTCCATTTAATAGCATAGGTAAGCATAGCATAGCATGCATATGCATAGCATGATCAGCTTATAATGTTCCCACTGCTGGGACCAGCTGTGGATGTCCGAAGGGGGTCGTAGGGGTCATGACTCCCTCCAAACTGTACAAAAATGCTCGAAACACGATAATTCACGGTACTATAGAACGTTGGCACTCATCGGTATGACCCTCCCCAAAGTCTTTGGCTGCGACCGTGCCTGGTTGGGACACAGGCCTCTTCTTTGTGAGAGGGAGTAGGCCATAGTCCACCACGCGGGCCCAGTGCGGGTTGGTGGATGTCACATGTCTTCGTATTTTTGGTTCTAGGACATACCGGTTTCCTCACGATGTTTTCCTTCAGTGTTTTTAGAGCAGTGGCGATGAAACAAATTGCACAAATTTGTGCCGCTTGGGGTTTCAACCCACGACCTGGGACTTATAAGTTGGGGCCGCTACCAATGTTCCACCACTGCTCAATAAGAACATATTTAATAATTATATTATCAATTATCAAGTAGGTAATGCCTTAATGCCTCTTCAATTACTAATCCTACATCATAATAACGGATGAACATATTCTCTATCGTGACCGAACAAAAATATCGTAAAATAAAAAGTCCATAATCCAATGGTGACGTGTGTCCTTATCATATAACTGTATCGCGGTCGTAAAGCAGTTGCTTTATAGCGACCGTCGCGTCGCATCGTTACAACTTTATTGCCAATGACGACGATCGAGCGAGTCCCGTGGAACTCTTGAGTTAGCTTTGACGACTATAAAAGTAGAGCAAACCTTGGAAGTTTTTATAGATTATTTGTGTTTAAAAAATACTATCTTTTATAGGCTAGCTAGCTGACGGTCTTGTTACAGTACAGAATACGTCACTGTTTAATAAATTGATTTTTTGAAAAAGTAGAGCACTATTATGTAACATGTCACATTCGGCGGTTGTGCGATAATTGTGCAATTACCGCTAGTTTCATTGTTTAGATGCTGATTGGTTTTGACGCCTCTGTTAGCACATAACAGATGTGAAGTTGTTACAAGAAAAGTTTGAGAAAAGAAGTTGTTACGAAAAACAGCCATTTTCGTACCACAATTGTAAGACTACCTGAAAAAATTGATTGTTTTTTTTTCTAAGACAGCTTTTTCAATCTGCGCCTTTCACAAACTTTTTAAAACTGCCTAATTTCTACCTTAAATAAATAAAATTACTTACAAATTTAAGGTAGAAATAATAATAATACTTAATAACTAAATCGATTAGTTCACGTTTATTAAAATGTCGGCTAAATATTAATTTCATGCTCGTAATTAATTATGGTAAATGCTCAACTGGTTATTTAAATATTTTGTAACGTCGTGGTTCCGTACAAAAGTTTTGTAAGTTTGGTGATCTTTATTTGAAGAAAATTGCGAACGCGAAGGAAATTGTGCACCAATAAATGTTTTTGCTCAACAAACATTTATGGTAAAAGCAACCTACTTATTCTCACAAAGCGGCCACTGGGCAGGACTCCAAATGTCTAGAATAATTTAGTATTCTTTACTAAAATAGCTAAAACGGAACACTATTGTCACGACTGTCTATCCCGGGAACTTTGGTTGGCTTGTAAGATTTAATGTCGGAGAATAAGCTAGCCTAACATCTAAGGGAATTAATATAGTAGGTATTGTAGACATTAAACAGAATCGTTCGTAAACTAAAAATCTAAATTGACGTGATATTTTAATATTATCCCCTTACTTATAGACACCTCTTAACTTTAACCACTGATTAAATATACAACTATCCTTGTCATTTGTACGACAATGAATAGAGATGACAATATTGACATAAGAGCTGTTTAATTTAACCATCGTCTATAAGTATTTTGTTTATGGAAAAAAGTTCCTTAACGCGGCTTGCGGTAGGAGTTGATTGGTAGAAATTGTCACGTAAGGAAAAAGCGTTATGCCCCTTTCATGTGACTTTCTCTCTCTGTCTTTTCCTATTATATACCAGCCGGCCTAACATGCGCGCCGCGACATAATTTTGTCGACCGTTTTGTCTCGCTCTTTCTCGTGCAAATACGACACGATAAAAGCGTCGACAAAATTTTGTCGCGGCGCGCATGTTAGCCCGGCAGGCGTAAGAAACTTAGATTCTGGCGGAGGTCCAATGACCGTACACGTTTTTTTTCTGATCCAAACTTTTCAGGGGTTTTTCTCTTAAATTTTTTTCTGCGAACCCTGAACAACCGCTAGCGTCATTACGCCGCAATTTGTCCTCCGGTCTGTCAGTCCCCCGCGCGCCGAGCGTGAAGCACAGGTGCCGTCACGCGGCGCGCGCGCACCTGAACGACTTATTGATTTCCACCGCCATTAGACGATCAACTGATTTATGGAGGTGGTTATGCAGTCGAGCTTTGTCTGCGGTTACCATACTCTGTAGTGTTTAAAATTGTACTCAACATTTAATATTTTATTGCGTGAATATGTTGCCGGACATGGGAAAATTATTTTAGCTGCTCTAGTTAATCGACCGTTTGAGTCAACAAGAGCTGATGTTTGAAAACATGAATTAAAAAACAAACCCCGACAAATCATCCAGGCTGCGTGCATGTAGTCTGATATTTTTTATTATCCTAGTATATTTTCACGGTTTTTTTTAAATAAAGTGCAATCGTTGATCGCCTTGTCTTTGTGACTAGCATACTGAATAATACTCATATTTTGTTAATAATCATTTTCTTAAAACCGAAAATGATTATTAACAAAATATGAATATTATTCAGTCTGAAATAATATATTTTTTAAATTAAATCATTAGAAAGTAAAAAATAATAGTCTCTAATTTATTGTTGACCCTTAAATGCGTCGGGGGACGCCAAAATAGTTGTGAATTCTTTAACCGCCCGGCTCATAAATCGTCAAATAAATGTATCTAACTTTAAACATTATTTGTATACCATTCTAATTTTATTATTAGAAGCCAGTGTATAAAAACTGTAAATGATTGTTTGATATAACATCTCTCCTGACATTATCTATTTTTGCCTTGATACATTGTAACGAAATGAAAAAATCTAAATAAACGAACAAAGGTGGTGGTTGTGGTTTGTTGCATAAATCCGACTTAGGCGGTTATAGGGTTAAAATTGATACTTCTAACAAACACTATGGTGATTCCCTTGACGTATTTAATGGTCAACTATAATTTGAAACTATTATTTTGCAATTTTTGAATCGGGTTTTTTTTATTTTACATTTAAGTTTTATTCGTAACTTTTTAAACTTAAATTCTATTACAATATTATTGTAGATATACAACAGAGAATAATAAATATTCTGTTATATTTTATGTCTATTAAATTCTTACACCACTTTGAAAAAGAGCTCATAACTTTTAAACAGCGCGCAGCGGGACAGATTTTCATGAAATACGTAGGTAGGTACTATAGCTAAGAACCATCTCGATTAATCTAGCTTTCAATTTGAAAAATAGCTTTGAAATCGGTCCACCCCTCACACCGTTTTTCAAAGTCAGAGGATAAACCTCCGACTTTGAAAAACGAGGGGTGTTATAAGTTTGATGAAAAAAGAGTTGTTATAGTATCGATATCGATAATAATAAGTAGTCATATTTTAATGGTTTAATTTCAATTTTAGATCTAGTTTCTTATAAAAAGCCAAGAAGGAAATAATAAAATATCCACTATAAAACGTATCAAATAAAAAAGTGCTTTGTTACCTATTTTTTGCTCACTAAGCCATAAAATACCATAATTAATAACAAAAAGCAAAACGCCTTCATTGTCATACCATAGCTAATTAAGCAGCCAAGTAAAAACGGAATACGTTGAACAAAACTCTATTTATCAAGATAGATATAATTAACCTTTCTAAGCATAAGCATAGCATAATCGGCCTATAATGTTCCCACTGCTGGGACACAGGCCTCCTCTGTGAGAGGGAGTGGGCCGTAGTCCACCACGCGGGCCCAGTGCGGGTTGGTGGACGTCACATGTCTTCGAATTTTTGGTTCTAGGACATGCCGGTTTCCTCACGATGTTTTCCTTCACCGTTAAAGCAAGTGATCATTAATTTCTAATACGCACATGACTTCGAAAAGTCTGCGGTCCGTGCCCCGGGATCGAACTGATAGGATTAAAAAGTAGCCTATAGCGCTCAGGCATAATGTAGCTGACAGGAAAATTATTTAACTGATAGGATTAAAAAGTAGCCTATAGGCTACTTTTTAATCCTATTAGTTAAATAATTTTCAGAATCGTATCAGTAGTTCCGGAGATTACCCCCTACATAAAAAGTTATAAACAAACAAATTTTACCTCTTTATAATACTGTAGTATAGATAAATACAGTACTCGCGACTAGTGATGGGTTTATGCCCCGAAACTATATATAAATACTACTAATATACTATATATATATACTAAATAAACTCGAAACGGGGTTTTTTCCCGGGCAGAAACCCATCACTACTCGCGACTGAATCATTATTTAGCGGTAATTACCTACTACCCTTGTGTTGGGGGCAAAGAGTGCTTAATGTATCTAGATGTGATTATTCGTGTGCCGATGTCACTGATTGACTGACAGAAACGCACAGCCTATGTTCGGATTTTTGAAATCTAGAAACTATGAAACTATGGCGCTTTTTCGTAATTTTGGCCGTCCGATAGAAAAATGAGCAGGAGGGATTTAAAGATCATGCAGATCCGAAGCACGCTCTCCGAAATGTATGCGATAAAAAAACGGTAGACTAGCAACTTTCCGCTGATGTTCAAGACTTACACGCGTGTAGTTACTAACTTTATAGTTAAGCTTTTCTTATCTTTATAGTTAGTAGTTACACACGGAGTTTAATTTAATTAACTTTTTAATTAGTAGGTACGTCTGTAAGCAGTAACTTGTATGGAAATTAATACTAGTCTCATTGTAAATGTGTGTCACGTCATATACCTAAGTTAGGCATAGTGATCAGTTGCATAGCAGCACCTGGCGCGCTATATGCATATGATCTACATAACTAATTTGGTATTAAGGATAAAGCCCACTACTTAACGTCGAGCAGCATCGAAGAAATTCTTACCTAGTTTATAGTGCAAAAACGCACCGTAGGTATACAGGGTGGCAGGTTAGACAGTGGAAATATTTTAAGGGGTCATTGTACTCATCATTATGAACAACTTTTACTAAGGGACCATCCCTGAAATCGAGAAAAAAAATCAGCTGTTCCATACATTTTGTTATGTGAACATAAATGTATGGAACAGCTGATTTTTTTTCGCGATTTCAAGGTTGGTCCCATAGTAAAAGTTGTTCATAATGATGAGTAAATGTCCCCTTAAAATATTTCCACTGTCTAACCTGCCACCCTGTATAGTGCAAAAACGCACCGATAGTGCAAAACGCACCGTCTTTTTATAGTCCAAAAAGGCACTGTTTACAATACTGCCGTGCTTACGATAACCGCGGTAAGTCGCATTATTGTTATACAGAAAACAGAAATGTAGATCTTCTCTACATTCCAATTAAGTATTTAATTCAATATCAACAAAATGCGACTTACTGCGATTATCGTAAGCACGGCAGAATAATCTAACTGAGCTACTAGGCTGAAAATGAGATACCTCACAATACGTATAATATCGCTATTTTGGTGGATGTGATTCAAGTTTTCTTCGCCTGCCATACCAAGCAAATCCTTTAAGCCAGAAACATTAAACATGTCAGACAAACATACTTACGAAAATTACTTTGAAGGGGTAAGAAATTCTCGGATAAACAGAAAGCAATTTGTCATCACATTACAAGACAACCGCCCCCCTTGACAACAAATGACTAATAACAGGAAAAAACGAACAACTTTTTACTCTTTGTCAACCCTTCCCGCGTCACTGAAGCTCATTAATCAAGTCGTTGATACACCCCTAATGGTCATAATGACCGAGACACACAACTTATGGGTAACGAGCGCGCACAGGGTTAAATTATGTTTAATTGATATTTTCGCTTGGGGTCACAATTTTAAGGTTGTCGATGCAAGGGTTAAGGGTGCGAAGCGTTGCTAAATGGAGTTGAGTTAATGGAAATGACTGTATTGACAGTTTTTAATTAGGGTTATTTTTTTGCACTTAACTCTAACGGAGCAAATTCCTGTAAATCTATACTTATAATAAGAATGTAAATTCCACGAGTCTGTACATTGCATATATTTGCATAAAAATAATATGGGGGACTAAGAATAAGTAATAAAGTAAATTTCTATCATTTTTAGAATTAATGTCTGTCTGTTTGTCTGTCGGTTTGTCTGTGTGTTTGAACACGCAAATCAATACTACTGAATTGATTATGAGGAAGTAGAAATAAATGTATAGGCAGTATCTTGCGGTAACATTTAGTCTTAATTTCATTAAAATCGGTCGATTCTATCAAAAGTTATTACAAAAAATCTATCAGTCAGGAATAACTTTGCTAACATAATATTATTATTGTTTGTCGATTTTTATGCGGATGATGAAGTAGCATATCTATTACCTAGGTACATAATCATTGTTCTTTAATGAAATAACGACCTCATGTTATTTTCCGACTTCCACGCGGACGGAGTCGTGGGCACAGCTAGTATTAAATAAAAGTTTTTGTAACAGAGAACATGAAATGTTTTTCGTTTTTAAAGTTGGAAAGATGTGTGCATCTCCTCTTGTGTCTACGTGTCTACGTGTACTACGAGTACCTACCTATTTATTTATTGCTACGGGCTACGACTAGTATCAGGCTACGGGTGGGGTAGGTTTTCAAAATTTTAAAATTATGAAAATTAAATTTGTTCAAAGTTAAATTTATTATGCAAATTAAATTTATTGATGACGCAGTAACATAGATCACAGCTGATGTTCCAAATGCGTCATGGTATTTCTCAATAGGCGTTAAGGTCGAATAGCTTGATAGTCGACGAATTTCGCTATGTGGTCTTTCTGTGTTTGCCACAACTCATCATGGGCGTTTTTATGAGGACACAAAAGCAGTTCATAACGCGTTGTGGTCACTGTAAAACATTCACACCGCGAAACTCGTGTGCTGCACACGGGTTCGCAGTGAATGAGCGCTTTCATTCTTTGAGCCTAACAGAATTTACAGAATAGGTAGTGATCAGCTGCCCCATTAAATCTGAGTCCCGCATTCCTTTTTGAAGATCACCATTCTCTATTGGTACCATAGTAAACTACAACAACTTCAATTCTGTTTTCAAATTGTACATTATATTTTGTCTACAGTTCGTAAAATATAACTTGATCTCTGTGACAGATGTCAAATCCGTACCTTTTTGATGCTTTTTGACGTTATTTGTTTGTATTTTACATCTGTCACAGAGATCAAACTATATTTTACGATCTATTAATGACGTGGTCTACCAGAGTAATTAAATAGTCTACAAGGAAGAAGAATTATGTCTCATTTAGTCCGTCTAGCCGTCTTAATAGTTCAACGTTGGCAAGGGTATCTGTCTGCTTGCACTGCTCAGCCGTCTAGGGCCGTGACGTCTAGTGCCTACTTATTATGAAAGTCTGGATTTAACGGGCTGATGTACAGGGTGGCTTCATTGTGAGTAAACAATTACTTTACTTTGCCTGCCATTCAGATGTTGCACAATTTATCCTGGCACTGCAGAAAGCTTAAAACGGCGGAAATATAATCTTCATCAGTTTTATTATATTTTTGAGCCGTTTGGGGTTGAAACCTTCCGATCCGAGTGCTCATCATTTAAAGATATCGCTAAGCGATTGGTAGGCACTTCCCGTGACCAAAAGGCTGGCTATTACTTTGACCAAAGATTAAGCATTGCCATTCAACGGCAATGCTGCCAGTCTTTTGGGTATGCTACCAGTTGACAGCAATGCGGAGGAATTTTTTGATGCTTTTTAGTTTTTTTAGGATTTAAATATAAATATGTATATGTAATATTAGTAAGAACTCAAGTAAGTTTTTTTCTAAAACAATAAATTATGCTAAAACTGTATCTAAAAATTTATTTTATAAGACCAATACACCCTGTACGCAGTCTTACGCATGAAAACATCGTAGCAAAACTGTCGGCCATGTCTGTCTGCCGAACGTGTTGTGTCGGCGACTGTCGGCCAAAGTTTCGGCGAAGTGCTGTACACTGGCAGTTAACGAAGTTGTACTGAGTTTGATTCCTGTTTGAGGGTTATGTTCTCGTGTTTATAGTTCTGACGAGTGTTTTTTATCTGTTTTCAGTAGTTTGATGGAAATAATTAAGTTGTTGTGCTTGGATGCCTGTTTTTATTCTTCTTTAGGTATAGATTCCGTCTTATTGAGTCTGTAGTCTGGAAAATATAGGAAAACTTCCTCAGAGCTACACAGCAGACGCTTTACTCGGGTATTGGTCTAGATCTTCATCACTTTTCATGGTCAATTTCATTACTGAGATCAGACATCTTCAGATCAGAAGGGAATTAGGGCATAGCGGGATATCTCGCTCAAATTTGGAGCAGCCCAACTGGGGAAGTACCTCCACCTTACAGAATATACAGGCAGGAGGGTCGTGCTGATTCCCATCATCGTCGTACTTGGTAGGTACTTATATAAAAAAAATCTTAATATCTGGTACGGGAAGTTTCTATAAGACAGATTCCCTTTATCCAGGTGTTCATTTCGTCTTGCGAGCTGAATCCATTGATTTTATTATTTGTTGTTCAGTCAGTTTTTATGGCGTGAAAGAATCTACGATATCAACCCGCTCAAAATCTATTCATTGCATTCATTCACAAGTTATTTAAGATGCTCTTAATATATCATGCACAGAGACAAGTCACTATCAGCTCATCTATAACCACCATAGAAACTCATTTCAATCTGATATCAGTACATTTCTTTCTTTCGCATCTGGGAAAGTTGAGGAGACGATGATCCGAACTTGTACAGAAATAAAACTGTTAGCTTTCAGGGCTGGACATTGGTTTATAGTTTAGCCTAAAAATCTTACAATTTAATGTTGCAGATATTTGTATATTTTTGAAACTAGCTTAATAAGACTCAACACTGGACTTTGTGATTACTTACCTGTCGTTATTTTGCTGACTCATGAAATCGACAGCTATCAGAAAGTACACGCTATCCGCCTGGATAGTGGCAAAAACTGAAAAATGCCGCCCCCGCCCGACAATATTTTTATCTTTATCATTATTATCATTTCAGCCATAACACGCCCACTGATGCTGATGGACGTATAGGCCTCCCCCAAAGAACGCCACAACGACTCTCTTTGCGATTACTATGCTTGGTAGACGAATACACTACTGAGTGTAGGTATTCGTCTACTAAGCTTGTATTTGCCGCCCTCTGAATGTGCCATCCGGGGCTGAGTAGTATGTATGTAATGTTTATTAATATTAACCTAAGCCTTTGCAATCCCAATCCTTTTTATGTGGTCTTTTGGCTCGTTTCCACAAAAATATTGTTGCTATGCCCGCGGATTGTCTCGAATCCCAGTGGAACTGTTCTATACACCAAATGAAAAGTATCTCCATACCCATAAAAATCACTTCTGCGATTAGTTAACCATTAAAGCTTTACAGACTAACTTTCGCATTTTATATTATTTCGGATCCATTTCCCTAGGAACAGCAGTACTCAATCAGACTTCAAATCTAAATATTTCCACCGTTGGATCAGTCGCGCGATAACTTTTTCTAAGACAATGCGTTTCCCGTCGACACGTGTATTGTGTCGTTTTCCCACATACCTCAGTGTGTCGATATTGTTGGCACACACTTTCACTGATCGCCCCAGGATGTGCACTGTGGCCGTGGCGACAGGGATTTCGATAATAGAACCGTGATCTAAGGGCTCTTACACCGCAACAGTCCGGCAACAAACGTCTTAATTGAAAGAGCCCTTAGAATGTATCAAATTGTGTAGAGTTGGTCAACTTTTCATCATGAGAGTTGATTTTCAGTTACGTTTAGGTGAGTCACTTCCAGTTCGGAGTTTCAGTATATCAGATATTTTTACGGAATAGTCTGATCTGAACCTCAAAAAGTATTAATCAATTGATTAATTGCTATGGCTATACCTATACCAGACTAATTTGCTGATGGTTGTAGACTTTACATAATTTTATCGTACAACTAATCATTTCTTTTTTTTGTAAACTTATTCCTGGCGTATTGCCAGCGTCTGTCTAACTTGTAGAAACGCCTTCGTGCGGTCAATAATAATCCCATATATCTTCCGGAATATGTTGTCAAAGTAAATACTTAGTTATTCCAAATAATTTTATTCATCTTCTCTTATTACAAATAACTTATAAAATTACCTACATTATTCATTTATTGTTACATTTCGATATATTTGTACAATATTTGTGGTTCTCGTATAAAATTATCATCTACTTAATATTAGATACACATTTTTGGATCAAATGCAGGTTTATGAGCATTTTCTTTGAATCTGAGTATTATGACAATAGGAAAGAATATTGAAATAAGGTCATAGTATATAATATATTATTGAATAAAATAAGGGGTAGGATAACATTCCTGGCGTTCATAGCATAGCGTCTCCGATAGAAAGATTATTTTTTATTTATGAATAGTAAAACGAGACTATGATTAATTAAATTTACTCATACAGGCTTCAGTTCAATACATATTAGCGATAAATATAAATATTTCCAAACTAGCTCAGAAGAATGATGAAGAAACATCATAGTATTATAGCGACTGGTATTATCAATAGTACATATTAAGTTCACATTGACTTTGTCAACGGTGTCGGCATTACAAGATTCTTACAAGTCCTAAATTGCTTCTTATTTACACACTTTGAACACATTCCAAAAGTATAAAACTGTAATACAAAATAACATGTATATTTGTACTTGTATTTTACAATAATTTCTTATTTCTAACTTAGGTTACACTTACAGCAAGCTAGGACCTAAGTGGCAAAGTGGGATATGTCTTAAATTAATCATTTCATGAACAAGAATAAACTACAGATAGCAATCGATATGTCTACGCGTTATATATTAAAATCAGAAATAATTTAAAGCTGACGTCGTTATATCAACTTAACTTTAGGCCCCTTCATATTACTACAAAGTTTGCGTATATTTTTAATTTACAACTAACTTTAGGGAGACCATAATGGCAAAGCATAAAGATTCATTACAAATAAAACCAGCAAAGGTGTTACAAATGAATGAAACCGTCACATTTTAAACCGATTAATCCCAAATTACTCGTACGAACATAAATTTGTCCAAACCCTTTACAATGTAAGCCTTTTATATAGATAACGATTATTACATTGTGCACGTCACAACATGATCAAACGCACACGCGTCGTACACCTGGTTCTATTATTCGCGACTTATACTCGTTTCGCAGCAGGCCCGTCGTGGCAAGATTTCAAAGCAGCTAAGGAAGACTTTTTGTAATCTATCTAACAATACTATGGCGTGGGGGGCTAAAACAATCTATCAAAAAGTCAGTCTTTTACATCGGAGGTCGGTTCACTAGGAGGGGGGAGGCACTACGTAGAGCCAGGATCACGAGATGATGCAGTTCTTGTCGTGCTGAGCGTTCTTTCTTTGTCTTTCTCTCTTGGCGCAGGCGACGGCATCGTTGGGCACGTACGATATCCGCACGCCGCCGTACGCGCGTCTCGTGGGCAGCGTGTACGACTCCGCTGACGACGACGATGACGAGCACGTGCTGCAGTAGCTGCTGGCGTCTTCATCTCTCACCTTTTCTCGCCGCGCCGGCTCGTCGGGCTCAAATGCTTCGTTGTCGTCTCCACAAAACCTCACCGTCCGCCCCCCTCTCGGTTTCCTCGGTGACTTACCGTCCACTAACGTTAGTTCAGGCATTGAAGACGAATGACCTGGAGTGACGACTGCTTGCGCTTCAACCGGATGCGGAGGCTTCCAGTCATCAGGTGTCTCGTCTTTATGATCGTCAGACGTCGGTGTGGGTTGTATTTGATGCTCCGTTATGGACTGTTCTAATCGTAGGTCTGCTAGCGCTCTGTCGAGGCTGAGGCAAGCGTGCGGCGGCGGTGGCGGGTGAGGAGGAGGAGACTCAGGTATCAGCGATTCGCTCGGCTCTGAATCCGCGTCTATATGAGGTGAGGGTTCTCTCTGGGGGGATCTAGGTGGGGATTTGGGCGATGGCATTCTTCTTGGCTTTGTCACTCGTGGCGGT
Source organism: Thalpophila matura (assembly GCA_948465475.1). Classification (NCBI taxonomy): domain Eukaryota; kingdom Metazoa; phylum Arthropoda; class Insecta; order Lepidoptera; family Noctuidae; genus Thalpophila; species Thalpophila matura. The sequence continues at coordinate 16,381,190 of OX419191.1, forward strand.
CTGGGTCCGGGACCCGAGGAGTCGGATGGCGTCGGTGGCTCACCTTTAGAACACGCTATGGAGCAAAATATCGCTCCTTTCCTTGGTAAGAAGGGTCTACCTAATAGGCTTGCTCTGCAGGTGTGGCAGGCGAAGCATCGTTCTGTGGCGTGCCAGTGCTGGCCTTCATGCGACATTTGTCCCTGATCGACGCCGATGGGTTCGCCGCACGCGTCGCAGTACTCGGCAAAGCAGTTGTCGAAGCAGGGCAGGCAGTAGGGGCGCGCCTCGCGCATGATGTAGCGCTGCCCGCCGAGCTGGCGCGCACACTCGGCGCACGCGAAGTGCTTCATGTGCCACGCGCGACCTTCCGCCTCCGTGCACTCGTCGGCCAGGATTATCTGTTGACAATGAAATTTCTAGTTAAATGCGTAATTTTGATGAGGAATAACAAATGGTTATTACTGGAAAAAACGCGAAGCACTATGCTGGGATTCAACGTACAGACTTATGATATTCACAAACTTTTGTGACATCCGGATCGTGTAAATATGAAGAGTCGTAAGAGATCATAAAAAATTGAGTCGGTTAATAGGTTAATACAGTATGCAGTGTAATGATAATTAATTACAGGTGCAGCAGCCTGTAATACATCCTCGAATACACGAGCTAGGATGTCATCGTCACAGACAAACATTCAATTACACCATATTTTCCAAAACCGGTTCAATTTAATTAATTATCTGGATAAACATGGGTTAATTAGGCATTATTATTCATAGTGTTAGCCGGTGCTGACGACCCCAAGAAAGTTGGTTCGCGACAATGGCATGGGAACGGCTCCCACGGTCGCCGAGTTATATTTTGTTCATGTTCATTAGTGGACTATTCACTCATTATTAATATTTCAGAAACGGTATTTGTGTCGTGGATGCACGCCGCCATGCCGCCGTGCCGGACTTGCGTTTGTTTGGATGTTCCGATCTGTTCCGTGTTTCTTTTAGTTGGTGCAATTGTGGGTGAATTGGGTTATTGTCTGATGTGAGGTACAATGTATTGTGTGGTACGCTTAGGATAGAGGTAGGTTTAGTAATTACATGCTAGAAGAAGAAGGCTAGAAGGCATCCCAGTAAATCGCGGCTTTTTGCAGTTTTAAGACTGCCAATGACGTCAGGAATTCATACGTTCATTTGTCATCTACTTATATTACATAATGTCTAATAGAAATGACAATTTGATATAAGAGCTGTTTATTTTAATCATCGTCTAAGTAAGGGGAAGAATTAAACTGTTGGACTCATTTTGGAATGCTGTTTGTTAATCAAAAGTTTATTTCAAATTATATTTTTGTTAAATGCGTGCGTTTCAAGTATAATGATGTATTCAGTGGTGATGTTTAAGTAAAGATTGTTATCATGACGTCAAACTTGGTTTCCACGATACACGCGTTTTGTAAGACGAGTGCGATCTAGCGTTTACAGTTATTTTATTTCAAAAACAAAATAATAAGGTAATTTACAACTTATTTGTTGATGTTGTTTCTACTCTTAATGACATTCATTAATAGTTCATTCACTATAGTGCGTTTCATATAAGAATTCCCCTCGATGGTATGTTGGCTCCCTTGTCTGTCACTTTAGGTCACTTTTAGGTCTTAAACATTCTCCGTCTTGTTACAAAATAAACCGGCCATGTGCAAGTCGTACTCGCGCACCGAGGGTTCCGTATCAGTTTTGGACGTATAAAGTGAAAAAACCGGACTGCAAAACTAAGTTTGTTTGTGAAAGAATTTTGATGATTTTGAAAAAACTGTATTAGTTAGGAACGTTTTATTTTCGGTGCCATATTTGGGTCAATTCCTATCAACTCTAATTATTTCAGATTTTTCGCCCCGCAAACTTCGGAGATAAGGGGTATTTTTTTTGACGTTTTTCATCATATGTCGAAAACTGTGAGACATAAAATAAAATAAAAATATCTTTTGAAATGTGCAGATCAAGCCCTGTCATATGATATGTCACTTGACCTAGTAACCCCACTTTAAAATTTCGGACCCCCACTCCGGCCCCTTTTGCAATGAAAATAAAAATATTTTTGGACTTTTTTCATTTGCAATAAAGTTGAACAAGCATTCTTTATAACTGTTCCAAATTTCAAGTCGATAGCATAACTAGTTGCTGAAATAAGCAGGTGTGACAGACAGACAGACAGACAGACAGACAGACAGACAGACAGACAGACAGACAGACAGACAGACAGACAGACGAAGTCGCACCATAAGGGTTCCTTTTTTACCATTTTGGTACGGAACCCTAAAAAGAGAAACATCTGGTGAACAAGAATTATACTTACCAAAATTAATACACACTAGTTTTAGACAAGTTAGTGCTAAAGCAAGTGTGTATTATTTTAGGTACCATTTTTGATCAACAGATGTTTAACTTTTTTGTAGTAAGACGGTCTATGTTTTTTTAGAGTTACCTAAGTGTTCAAGTGATGCCTAGGACACTAAAAAGTGTGGAAAGAGAATGGTGCTGAAAGAAAACTTCCAACACTGTTAAAACATATTGACATGAAGGGAACCAATAATAATAGTCTTACTAAAAGTTATAAATAAATAAATATAGTGTCGAAGGGAATTGTTATGTAAAACACTCAAGATGTTAGACTACTTTGTATTTTTATTATTTTTTTACATATCGTGAATCTCTGCTTGTTTAAAATAAATCTCCATGGCAACACAGCATAATTCCCGCGTGTTGCAGACGGTAGCCGCTCCCCGTGGGACAATGTCGGCAGGAGGCAGGTCACGTGGCTCCCACCACCACGGCATGGGAGCGGCGGTATCTGCGCCGGCGCCGTTATCACCGCGCAGCCGCTTTATTGTTACTACTGTGTTACAATTAGGGCGCCACTATGATTTTGTGGTATGTTTTGTGAGTTTGAATTGGGAACTTTTATGATGTTTTGCTAAGCGGTTTTTATTTCCCCTTAAAGACGCCTCTTAACTTGAACCACTGATTAAATATACAAACTAACTATCCTTGTCATTTGTGTGACAATGAATAGAGATGACAATTGACTTAAGAGCTGTTTAATTTAATCATCGTCTATTAGATAAGTAAGGGGGATTATTTCCAAGTTGCAGTTGCTGTCTTTATACATTATGTACCTACTACTTCTAGATTTGCCCGTGACTATATCCGCATAGACTATAATAAATTGACCATTTTAAATGACCTCCTTATTGTAGAGTAGCTAGTACTACGACGAGGTCAAGCTGTAACTCTGGTTCATCTCATCGAAATTAGATGAAATGTGTTAAACTGGCTGACTGAACTAAAAGGCTAAACTGACTTTTTGCTATCAAATGAAAGAGAGAAAAAATCTCTTTAATTTGATATAAAAAAGTCAGTTTAGCCAAAAAATAGAGTTACCAGCTTAGAATACTTAGCCGACTATATCCTGAAAGAGTGAATAAGCTTCTTTAATTATTTTAAAGGGTCTATGGCATAGTCTCATGCTATGTTATGGGAACCACCATCATGTGACTAGTGTTGTGCATTGTCTATCGATATGACATGTGACTAAGTTGTCCACATGCATGTATCAGCTCGTGATTCATCGATATCACTTAGTGTATGTTGTTCATGTTTGTAGAATGTTATACAACTTGTTACAAGGATCAGTTGTGTAATTTGTAAGTTATCGTTATGTAAGAGAGCGCGTGTGGTCTTAAGTATGCATGGAACATTCCTGATATGTAACGTTTATCTAGGTTTCTCTTGCATAATGGTTTGGGATTAAAAAAAAAAGTTTTTGATGGCGTATTTTTGACTACACAAAATTAATTTAAAATGTTTTTACGTTCTGAATTACGTTCATATACCTAAAATCTTTTCGCCGTAGGTAGCTGTACTTACAGCATTTCTTTATTGGCTTGATGTTAGTTCATATAAAATGCATCGCTCTACAGTCAGCCTTGTAATGCGGACTTAGTCTTTATTTATTGCTCTTTGTAAGAGTCGCTGTTATTTAATTGTCTTTGCGGAGTCTGCGTGTGTAGTATCCTGTGACTATGCCTGCCTTCTGTTCGTTGAAAGGTTAAAGGCTGAAGAAATACTAAACGAACAATTTGAAAGTCAGCGGGCAAGATACGAAGTACTGTAGCTCCAAATGACTAACTAAGGGATTGCGAAGTTAAATACAATGTAGAACAATTTAAAAAAGTCGCACCATAAGGGTTTCTTTATTACCATTTAGGTACGGAACCCTAAAAACGTAGAAGAAAAGTTGCATAAAGTTACAATTTGCTAAGACAGCTGTGATGGTAATATTTTTTAAATAGGTATACTCGATCGACGCATATAAAAATCTAAACAATGAGCAGGTCTTACATCTTTTATTTGAACGCTCTTTATTAAAAATAATGCAACCGAAGTCAGGGCCAAAACTGCATTAACATTTCACGAGTATACTGCACAGTTGATCTGCATTGCTGTACTCTTGACATTGCACCTGATATATAGCTTGTAGCATTTCACGACCTTTCAGGCTCACTGCAGGGGCGCATGGTACCTACCTCAGATCATAGAAACAAGGGAGATGTGCCAAGGCGCTGTTGAGCTTGACGCTTTCATGTGGTCACATTGACCGTAAATAAAACGTACACGCTGGCGACGGACCGAACGCGATCGATGATATAAATACAGTGTTTTAGTTTAGTGCTAGTGATGAGTGACGAATAACAGTGTTAGATTGAGGGTGTGCGGAATCTTTATATTCACAAGGAGCGCTTGTAATTGTGTCGCTAACTGTGAGTGGCGAAAATGGTTCCCGTACTAATTCGCTATGATGGCATATTTCCTTGTTTCTATGATCTGAGCTATGCCTGAAACTTGGGCGCAGTGGGTATAATAAATATCCTGTTGCTACGAGACGTGTGGCCTTTTAGAAACAAATAGGTTACCTAAACTTTTTTTGTTGGAAGATATTAAAATAGCTGAACATTTTATGGGTAACAAAGATTTCGGTTCACTGAATATTATGGTGACTATGAAAAATTGGTTATAGTTACGTATTTGTAAGTAGTGGGGTTTATGTGACACTGATAAAAGGTAACCTATGTGATAATCTGATGTAGGTATAAGCTAGGTATATTTAAACTGTACATTTTCGTCAAAATCTGTTCAGTCGTTTTTGCGTCACAAAGTAACAAACGAGATCCTCACAAACTTAGAAAGAAAACTTTGTAACGTTGTAAACATATTGACATTCAGGGTAGCCAACATAGCGTCGAAGGAGTTCTTACGTCAAACGCTCTATATCTCTTCAAGTTGTCAAGTTATTGCAAATATTGTGTCCAAGTAATCGACATATAGGGTAGGACCCTATATGTCGATGACTTGGACCCTTCATGCTCTAAATATTTTAAGAGGCATATCTATAGGTGGTAAAGATGCCATACAAACGAAAAAAAACTTGATCTGAATATATATTTTTTTTAATAAATAAATAAAATTATTTAAATAAATTATTTGGCACATAAAAATACTATTTTCGACATCCATTACGCTTGTTTCTAATATTATAGTAAGGTACGTAAAAGCTAGCGTAATGGATGTTGCAAATAAGATTTTTTAAAATGTCAAATAATTTTAAATTAATTTACCACCTACAGAGTATGAAGGGTAAGACCTTATACAGGGTGGCGATTAGGTTATCACATTAAATGAAACCATGTATCCTAAATGGCGTTCTTTGTACATACGCAATAAAAAAAATTGCCGGTTGCCGCTTTTACAGGTCAGTAAATGTACCAACTTGTATTAACAGTTGTACTATTTAGTGTGATAACCTAATCGCCACCCTGTATATCGCACATCGGCAAGAAGGGTGTCACAACACATAATAATACGAAATTGAGTTATGTATGCCATCTGAAAGGCAATTACAAACGTGATCTGCTAAAAAAAATTCATAATTATAGTGCGATTCCTCGCTGAGAGATGGCATTTAATACAGAACATTTTGAATGGAACTCTAGGTTCTAAAAAAAGGAAATCGTGATTTCCCAAAAACTACATTTATTGTGTTGTGACACTCTTCTTGCCGATGTGCGAATGTTATAGAGGTCAATGGTCCAAGTATGCATAGTAAAGCAATGTTCACACCATCGCCACTGTCGCCTCCATCAGTCGGTCGCAGTGGCACTCGCGTGCTCCCAGCTCGTAACCACAGTAGTCAAGGTATGCCATGCCTGCATGGGGAGGTACCCCATCGTTATTGAGTGCACTGCTCTGTGCTATCGAGATTTGCATGCCATCTGATTTGATTCGACACACATGCTACTTTGTGTTTTAAAGATAGAGTTGTACCTTTTCTTTTTTAGGGTTGCGTACCAAAATGGTGAAAAAGGAACCCTTATGGTGCGATTTCGTCTGTCTGCCTTTCTGTCACGGCTGCTTATTTCAGCAACTACTGCTATCGATTTGAAAGTTGGAAGTTACCTATAAAAAATATGTTTGCCCCACAGATCATAGAGATCTGAGGTTTGCCCTCACTTATTTCAATTTCTTTTTATACCTATGGAAATCCTCATGTACCTTGTTAAAACCATGTTATCGGCTCAATTTTTACAATTATAAGTATTTTTTGAGATGTTCAATGTACTTTTTGTGTAGTTAGATAATTATGTTGGGAACGTAGCAGAATTAACTATTTAAGTTTGAATTTTTACGATTTAGTCATGCAAAAACCTAGTAGTTTTATTATGCGTGAAATATTCGGAGTATTCTGAAATTATTCGTGACAAAAAATTATAATCATTAAAAGAAAAAAATATTTACAAAAGTTTACTAATAACAGTTGATAAAATTGGTATAACATGAACTAAAACCATTATGAAAATGTTATTTATGTAAATTACAACAAAAAGAGACCCGACATTATGTACAAAAAGAAAATGTTTTACAATTACTACAAAGTTAAAGAATTCAATTGGACCAGTTTGCTCAACAATTCGTGACGACCAAATTATTCAAATACTTATACATAAAGTAAAACAAATAAATTGAACATTTTAATGATTCGGTGCGATAAAACTACGCTTTTTAACCCTAATACTGCTACCATAAAAAGCCATGTATTTTTTTACAAAAATGTCACGATTTTTCAGCGCTGATACGAACAGCAAAATAAATAAAAGTTTTTACCTGATTGTGATAAGAGAACACGCAGGCATTTTTAATAAATAAATTATAGCTCTCAGCGGGGTAAACTAACATGAGAAATATTAATAGCCATATAATATTTCTAGATTATTTATTATCTCAGTGTTTGATCTGGAATTAAAAGCTTTTCTCCATGGGGCGACGTCGAGGGGTATTAATCAAGGGAGTTTTATGGGGCTTATTACTTGTTATGGTATTTAAGACTCATTAGCAAGTTTACAGCGAGTTTCTTCACCCATGAAATTCCAAATTTTATGGGCGATAGAGGTCGACTGAAGATCTACCACTAACACAGAGCACATAAGTTGGCCCAAAAAAAGTATTTATGTCCACATTGGCTTATAAATGTCTACCGCACTACATAGTCTTTGCAATTACTACAAGGATCGCAATTAATCCTAGTAACAGAGAAACCACAAAAATTTTTCGTCAATCACGGAAGCAACTGAGTAGTTGACTTATTGCCGGGATTCAGTCACTATTTATAATTTATATAGGTCTCCCCCAAGCATCGTCACAACGACTGGTCCAATTTATTTATCGAAATTATAATTCCAACTAGCTTTAGGTCCCGTTCCGGTATCAAACGGGTTGCACTAAGTATGTCTCTATGGCTAGCTACCCTACCTACCGACCTACTTACCTACCTGCCCTACCTACCGACCTCCCCCCTACGTTTAGTTTTTCCCTTAGTTTTTCCTGTATTTTCCAATTTTCCGGGAAACTTTTGCGATACTAACGTACGTATGGCAATTGATTTTTATTTAGGTAGGTACTAGACTTCTGCCCGCGACTTCGTCCGCGTGGAATGACCAGTTTAAATGACCTCCGTAGTGTAGGCTGGCTAGTACTACCAAGAGGTCAAGCTGTATCTCTGGTTCCTTCCATCAGAATTAGATGAAACGTGGCTTACATTTTAAGTTGGACTCCAAGCTATCGAACTGTGAAAACCACATCAAAATCCATCAAAACAAAAATTAAAAAAAAAATATATTTTCGGGCATAGTTACGTCCCAGTACCCTATCCTGACAATTTTTTCTGGAATATCTTCAATATACAGACACGGCTTTTTTATAATTTTATAATAGTATAGATGTATTTAGATATGTTACCAAAAGACAAGAAAAGAAATGCCATCACATTAGGTTCAAGACTTTTAAAAGAACTCTTTAAATTACGTTCCACCTTCTGACCAGTTTTACTACCCAATCTGCTATAGGCGCATTAATTACAAACCCTTATAATTTGCAGTAATGAGCACTGAGCGCGATGGCGGCTAATGAACACATCAAGTTAGTCTCCCATGGCCTTGCGACGGTTATTAACTTATCATCAAACATGCAACTTTTCATATTTCCTAATCATCTTTTGCAATTTACTTTATGGTTATATTTTGAAAGAAATGTTGTGACTATGATTTTAATATTGGTTGGTTTCAGATTCCGAGGTATCCCACGAGGGGAGCCAGTGGCGGCTCTAGGAACTATTTGGGGGGGGGGGGCTGAGTGCGCATCAGATATGATTTTTGGGGGTAAGAGGTAAAAAATATGCCTAAGTTTGTGTGTGTGTTTGTTACTCCTTCACGGTGAAACGTCGAGACGGATTTGGATGAAATTTGACAAAAATGTAGCCTGAGACTTGGAGAAACACATAGGCTACTTTTCATCAATTTTCACGCAGACGAAGTAGCGGGCAACATCATCCGCCTAGCCTTTTCCCAAACGAGATTGAGGATGGCTTCCAGTCTAACTAATTGCGGCTGAATATCAATATTTTCCATGGAGCGACTGCCATTTGAGCTCCACAACCCAATTAGTGGGGAATACCGGTATTCGAATGTTAGACAAATTGTGATACTTTCAGGCTTCTGACTACCCGTAACGACTTTCAAAGATATTCCTATGACAACCGTAACCGACTGCTTAACGTGCTCTCCGAGGCACGAAGGGATACCAATGTGTAAAGAACGGTCACCCATCAAAGGACTGACCGCGGCAAGCGCAGCGCAGTTAAGCGCAGCGCAGTTAAGCGCAGCTTAACCTCGCTGATCGATCGATAGGCACGGCTGCCATTTAGCCACGAGCCCCTCCATTATATGACCTATATTTACGTTTCATAACTAAAACGCGCTTGACCGCAATCACAGTTTACTTGCCGGGCTGCACACAGGTCGTTATCGGCGCTAGATCTTAAGATTTCCCTCGTTCACCCCCAATATTTACCCCTAATGTTTCCCCTCGACCTAGATGGGGTATCGCGTGGGCCGTTCGAGTGTTCGTCTGGCCAGTTCCGGCGCAGACGACGGGTTGGCAGCGTACCGCAGCGGTCTGCAGCGGTTAGCGAAGGACCCCTATATAGATAAATAATAGGTACTATGCGGTCAAATTAAGAGTAGGACTGACCTTGCGCCATATTGTGACATCTTGAATTGAAAATTGAGCTGTTCTGTATTAGAAAATCTATCACAATAGATTTGGTAAATCAAAGACGCAGATAAATGTAGTGAAAAACAAACTTTATTGATTCCCAAATTAGTTTTTTTTGTGTAAGACTTACTTTTCAAGTGATAGTTGACAGTTCGAGGTCATTGACGTTCCTATTCTTATCGCGATCGCATAGTACTGTTACTACTGTATGTAGGTATGCTACTAACTGCCATGCATGACCCAAAACTTGGTCTTAATCTGATCCTTAGTTACGGTACTGCTTACAATTATTTTGTTTACCGTCTGTCCGAAAGGGTCGTTGCACCCTTCAGGTGGTATACGCCAGTTTTTAGGACGCCGGCCGAATACAAAGTCTTTCCGGAGTTCGAGGCTTGTAAGTGTGCCTGTTACTTTGTTTGTTATCTTAATCTTTGAATTACTTGATTGCCTGCGGTTATTCGGTTTGCGGGGTAAGTACTGTAGATGTTTTAGTACCGTCCCTATGTTCTACAGGGAATGGAACTCAAAGGGGAATACTAATTAGCGTCATCGTCAATTTATATTTTGTTAAGATTAAAAGCTGTGTCTCATTTTATTAGCAATTCTTCTATTGTATCGAATTTGTCTATCTTCTAAGTAATTATTAATTATCACCAAAGAACGGCATGACAATCCGAGTAAATCAAAATAAATGTTGTCCATAGGTACTAGGCTTTAATTCGGGAAACAATTACTAACAGCGCTTTTACTAGACTAGATACCGGAGTATCGCACTGCACTTGTCGTTGACCTTACATTTAATAAGCAATCGATAAATGAATCGATGGTCATACTTCTTACTCGCCTGCTTAAATTCCTGTCCAAAATATAGGTGGCTAAGGTGACATAAACGAAAGCTATGCATCCGCAGAACAATGTCCACGCAACCATATGTCTGCTTACCATAAATTCCGCAATGTACGCGTCCACCGTGAAATGTCTGAATAATACAGGGGATGTGCATCCCCCCACCCCGATGCTATCTACTTCCGGTCCGTTGGCCGGATATTGCCAACTGCACGCACAATTGCGTCAGCGGCCGGCGCACGCGCCGCGTCGCGATTTTATGATAATGTTGCAGGTTGAAGGGAATCAAGTAATGGCCCGTTTTGTGCTAAATTAAAGATAAGATAGAGCAATTTGTTTGGAATATTAGGGTGTTGTAATTGTTCTGATTTGTAAGATAAATGAGCGATTTTTTGTAATTTTATGTTGTTGGATTCCGTAGTGCCAGAGAGTGTATTCGATATTAAATGGATGAGATAGGTATTACACTTAGCGCACCACTTTGAATCCCACCGGTGCTTTGCGCACCGTTTTCTACCCGATTTCGGCAAAGCCAAAAGGAAGCGTTATGATTTTTAATTTTTCTTTTCCTCCCAGCAGCGCACTGATAGTTCCCAAACATGCAATGGGGGCTACCGTTTTTTTGCTCACCAGTTGGCGCTACAGTCGCGAGAGGTCATGACAAAGTTTGTTTCTACGGGCGTGAAAACAAATCAAATTTATAATACCAATTTATTATAAATATCGAAGAAAACATAGTAGTAAACTCGGCTTAAATAAGCATACTTTTGATAGAAAATGTATTTGTAAACCAGTAAACATACTACAGTCAAAATACCTCTGAATTAGCTGTTCTTTCAACCCGCTTAATTTTGCACCTCTTTTTCTTAGCTCAGCTTTTAAAGCACTGACATCCATTGACCCGTAACGTAATTCATATTTGCCTTACTGAATCTCAGGTATTGCAAAATAATCACAAAAGTAGTTTATTTGGAAATAAACGCAAGTAGTTCACCGACAAACTATGACATTTGACATTTCGAAGAGGAGTGGTCGTTACGAAACGTAGGCAGTTAATCTATCAATGCAAAATAGCGGGTAGAGGGTTTCTGCAGTCCAACGAAACTATCTATTGAAATGATAGTTTGATACTATTTATTGAAATAGTTCCGATAGATACAGATGTTTTACTAGGTAACGCGATTCACGAACGAACAATCGTTTCGGATATGTACGCGGCGCCTCGGCAACAGCTTCGGAAACTGCAACGAATCGTTTGTTCAGATATGTTCACGGCGCCTCGGCAATAGCTTCGGCTGTTCGAGTGTCGGTCGAGCCCTCAGCCCGACCGCTGCCGCACACTTATCGTTTTGTCCCCTTCCCATATACACACCCATACAATGCTTTTGCATTGTGACTTCTGACTTTATTAACTTCTTAAAGATTCGTGAATTAAATAGAAATGAGAAAGTAAAGTACCTAAGTAATATTTGCATATTTTCAAACAAAAAAAAAAATTGCATGATTATTTTTAGGCGCGCTTGCTAATAAATATAGCAGATTTTCTGTTTATACTCTGACTCCTAATTGTTTGCAGTAACTTGACAGTTCGAAGCGAAATTATTATTTATCTTTTTAAAACTTTAATCTAGTTATTAGTAATCATAACGAAATATTAACGAGATTAAGTGTCAAATCGGAACACCAAAGAAGCTAATTATAATATAATATGCTTTATCGTGAAATGGCAATCGTTTCATTCGCCACATAGAATAGCTAAACACGTCGTAAAACACTCTATTAAGCCACTATTATGTGGTTGAGTGTTTCAAACCCCGCTATTGATATTGGCTAGATAGTTTCGTTTCGTTACCCAAAAAAGCCATTACAACCCACCTCCTTTTACGGTGACCTCACTCTATAACAGCGCCTCTAGCGGCAAATTCACGCGCGTTAGCCCTCATTGTTTTAGTCTATTGTAAAATTACATTTAGAAAAAGGAAATATATCATATTGCTAGTTGTTGCCCGCGACTTCGTTTGCGTGGAAATGTATGAAAAGTTGCCTGTGTTTCTCCAGATGCCAGGCTTCCTCTTTGTCGAATTATACCCAAATTCGTTAGCCACAAACACACTTTCGCTTTTATAATATTAGTGTGACAATACAACCCATAAGGTGTTACTTGGAACCTCGGTTCTGAAGACCATCCTTACCAAACTTAAATAGACTGATAAACACATTACCCTCCTTTGCGTCTCGCAGTCGGGTAAAAAGACCATAGGCTGTTGCTGAAAACCAGCGCTGTGGCTCGGCTCCGTGCATGGGTCACAGTCACAGCATCATGCTGAGCGATGGTCGTTTTGCGCGGATGTGACGCATATTTTTCCTAACACTGTTTTTTTTGTATTGTTATTTTTGTGCGTCATATCGACGTAAATAAATGCATTTTCTTTTCTTCTTACCTCATCGCAAGCGGAACACCTGGGCTTGAGCGTCTCCGCGTGGTGGCGGCCGCAGTATAACCGGCCGTCCTTCCAGAAGTACACGAGGTCCACCAGCAGCTCGTGGCAGGAGGCGCACGCGAAGCAGGCGGGGTGCCACCGCGCTGAGGGGCCTGCGCGCGCCGCCGACACGCACATGTCGCCCGCCGACATCGACTCCTCACACTGTGGAGGAATAAACAAGGTTAATTCATAGATTAATGATTGGTCTCCGCTGCGCTCCGACAAGATACCGCCGACGTATTAGACAAATACTGCAACTAATACTATGCTAGAATGGCATACTCGCGTCAGTCTCCTTAGCAACCAATGTGATTAATGTTATTAAATATTAAGACTTTCAAAAACAACTGACACAGGCGGGGTTTGAACCCGTGATCTCTGCCGTACCGTGGCGTAGCTCTAACCAACCGAGCTACTGTGTCTCACCTGAATCAGTTGAAATTTGAAATCTCTTGTAAAAAGCCTCATAAGAGTGTTGTAAAATCTATCGGAGGCTAATAAAGAAAAAAAAAACAAGAGAAATTTAGTGATATCAGCCGATATTACTATTAGGGTTACAGATGAACGATCCTAGACGTCGAAAAAGTCATAACGCTCTGAAGCAGGCAAATTGGTGACACAAAATTAGGCCTAAACGATATTAGTCGTCATCAGGATTCAGGACACAACACTAAATAAGTAAGCACGGAGATCATAAACTACAATTTCTATGGGGCTACCGAAAAAAATCTACGGAACAGTTTATAGCCATCTATTTAAGCAGCTATGACTAACGCATATCTACTGTTACAATATCGGCACGTGCAAACCGATTGCCTCTGAATACTAATTCCCGAAGATTAGAAAACGGGCTCACTTCCGACCACTTAATTCCACTTTTAATGATTGTCCATAAGTGGTGACCTTGTGGCCCCTTCGGCTAGAAGGACGGCCATTGTTCTCCGTATGGAAAGACCAACAGCCCAGCGTATAAGGACCAAAATATTCCTAAACTGATCCCAAATTGTGTCATAAATTATCCTTCCTTGATACAACTGTAGCAGAACATTTGGCCTTTGGGCCATAAGACATGTAGATAAGGTTATGTGGCGCAACACTTAAGTGACCTACCCACGAGCTAGAGACCGGATTAAAGTTGTTTTAAAACGCGACAAGACAAATGAGATCAAAAAGAATTGATCCGAAGTTTGTCAATCTTCTACGGTAACCGAATGAACTGCAGTAGTAAATTCTGCTTGCCATCGATAAGTTCTAAGATTGTAGGATCAGTGCCTATTGCATGGGATCGTTGTAGAGTTATGAAAAGATAGCCTTAAATTGGTTGCTGCCATCTACGTATGTGTTTTTAAAACATCTTGAAAAGTAGATGACTATTCACATAAAACTCGCATCATCTATATCTCTATATCTTATACGCCATTAACAAGTTATAATTTTTTGAGGTATCCTCGTCATCCGATATTTGAAGCCGACCTATCATCATAATGAATGAACGTCTAGTGTAGGAAGTACTCGCAGTCGAGATCGATCCTAAAATGGCGCTGGCAACTATAGTAGCTAGTCAAGTCATCGACGCGGCATCCCTTATGATCGCGGTTGTTTTAGCTGCGCGAGCGCACTGATTCACGCATGCCGAGCGCAAGAGGCAAAGGTGTGTTGTTCATTTTATTTTTCTACCATCTTTGGGAACAGAAATTACCGTGTTGCTGTGTGTATAAGCAATAAGATTATAAAATATACCTACGATACAAATTACAATGTAACTAAGGCGCAAGAAATATGTTATTCGTTACCTCAGATCATAGAAACAAGGGAGATGTGCCAAGGCGCTATCGAGCTTGATGCCTGATCTTGAGCGAATTGCTCATATTAAAAACGTACGCGCTGGCGACGAACCGAACACGATCGATGGTGTAAATACAGTGTTTTAGTTTAGTGCTAGTGTTGAGTGACGATTAACAGTGTTAGATTGAGGGTGTGCGGAATGTTTAATGCGTGGGAGATCTTTTTATTCACATGGAGCGCTTAATTATGCGCGTAATTGTGTCGAAAAATGTACTAAAAGTGGCATCAGTTGTTCCGGTACTAATTTGCTATGATGGCATATCTCCTTGTTTCTATGATCTGAGGTAGTTACAGATTAAATAAAATTTGATAAAGAATTCTGGTCGTTGTGTGTATGTGTGCACCATAGCAGGTTAGTTGTGGCTGCATGTGGTGTTCAACTGATACGTAAAGTTGGATACTTCAACGTAATTTCAGTGCTGAGATTCTGCACTAATTACATCTGCTAGATTCTGTATGGACACGCGCGTGATATCACCGCAATGACTGCCAATTTGTTTGCGAACGTTCGAGGAAGAATCTCACCGTGACATTCTCCCTCGAACGTTCGTAAACAAATTGGCAGTTCTCGCGGTGATATCACGTGACGTGTCGGTGCAGAATAGAGCGGCTGTATTCCTAGTACAATAAATCTACAATCTTAAACAAAGAACTGTTTGCCGCATTCCACGCACATTGTCCCCTGAAGGGCAAATTCGCGCGTGTGAGGTAACCAGTGATCGGGACCTACGCACGTACGGGGAGACCTTCTCAGAACGAGCATATAATGTCATTGTGTGGAGGCACCGGCGCGCGGCAGCCCCTCTGATCTTAGGGCCTTTTGAGGCTTTATTGGGCCTATATGTTTGGCCGATGCGGTAGTATTAAAGGACGAGGAGCAACAAACCAGCTTTCTGGTTCGCTCTGAAGTTAGCTGTTTGTATGCGCAATGTGTTGTTTAGGGTATAAATTGTCTATTGCGCAGCCAAATCGCTAACTTCAGAGGAGCTGAAAAGTTAGTTTTGACAGTTTGAGAGAAATACCTACATCATGTCTTTATTTGACAGTTATGTGCCATTCTGACACAATTATAAGACCTCATATCATAAGACAATAAATTACAACAGTCCTTTTTACACCACCCATATTAGTTCTTGCGAACCTACCATTTCAGAAAACAGTTGACGATTCCGCCCGTAATATAATGCGTAGACATCAAGTTCAACGCTTCATCTATCTACAAAGCTATCCATAGCGTTCATTGAGCGGTGATGGCAGCTATATTTCGTAAGGAATGTGTGCCGGCGCGGATTCAAGGCACGATTACTACGGAGTACCTACAGCCGTGCTATGACCGCGGCGCGATGCGTCTGCGCCGCCAGACGCGCGCGCGCATGACTCACTGTTGCGCCACGCTAGAACCGCGCAAGTTATAAGCGATAGCGAGGGATACATCGGATGGTGTCTACGTAAATGTCTTATATGATACACTTCTCTTAATTCTCTTAACTAAGAGAAAAACCGAATAAGTGCGAAAAAGACTCGCTCCCTGAGGGTTCCATAATATGCAATAGCGCCATCTATGCCGCTATTACATCATTGTAGATATATCATATCTTTATCATAGATGGCGCTATTGCATACTTCTAGTGGCGTCCCCAAGAGCAGATGGCTCCACTTATGGTCATGACAGACGGACAACAAAGTGATCCTATAAGGGTTCCGTTTTTCCTTTTGAGGTACGGAACCCTAAAAAACAACAAAAATAAACGAAGGAAAAGACAAACATTAATAATAATATAAAGAATGCAGAGGTGGCGACCTGATGTGACGACATGTCAAAACATCGAGATTTATGTGCTAAGTATATCTAAGTTAAATACTAACGTATTATGCACATAAACCTTTCGGAATAAATTCTCTAAATGGTGGTGAAAACCGCATTAAAATCCATTGTGTGGTTTAGAAGAACTAAGCGAACAACTAGACATACACGAAAAGCAACTTTGTTTTATACTTTATACTAGCTGTTCCCACGGTTTTACCCTCGTTGCTCGGCTCCTAAGTTTCGTAGCGTGAAGTTAAATAGCCTAAACTATTCCTCAGGAATCTGGCTATCATATACATAAAGATTTTTTCGTATCCGACTGGCAGTTCCAGAGATTAGCGCGTTCAAACAAACAAACTCTTCAGCTTTATAATATTAAGACTTTTGCCCGCGACTCCGTCCACGTGGACCACCAGTTTAAATGACCTCCGTAGTGTAGGTTGGATAGTACTACCAAGAGGTCAAGCTGTATCTCTGGTTTTTTTAGCGGAATCAGATGAAACGTGGCTTAAATTTTAAGTTGGACCATAAGCTATCGAACTGTGAAAATCGCATCAAAGTCCGTTCAGTAGTTGTCGCGTGATGCGCGCACAAACAGACAAACAGATAAACAGACAAAAATTTAAAAAAAAAATCTTTTCGGGTATAGTTACGTCCCAGTTTTTGTTTTTTCCCGACTGTTTTTTCTGAAATATCTTCAATGTACAGACACGGCTCTTTTACAATTTTATAATAGTATATAGAAGTAGGTATAGATAAATGAAATAATTTGTCCTCAATTGGTAAATTAGATGGAAATTGATAAGTGTAACTACATACTACAGTTTAGTGTCTTCTAAGAAAAAGGGTTATTTGCCCAGCAAAGTTACACTACACATTTGCACCATGAGTGTACTCGTAAGTGACAAGCGAAAGCGGATAGTAAAAAGTAGCTTCATTACTAACAATGGAAGCAGTTTGTAACTATACTTGTGTGTCGCTTGCTTCCTGCCTTACATGGAAACCAGAGGCTGAAACGATGCCAGAACGTAATATAATGGTGGGGTTTGAAGCCCTAAGTGCAATTATAACGGATCTAGATTGTTATCTAGATCCGTCGTCGTCGTCGTCGTCGTCGCGATAATCTTTAGGTTGCATTGAAAAATGTTTCTTTCAATGCAACCTAAAGATTATCGCGATATCTACAATGTTCCTTAGATATGTTACTCCAGCCGGCTTAGCATGACCAATTCTATCTCTACTCTATTCTACCAAAGAATAGACAAAGTTCTTTCTATCCAAATCGTTATCTCTTCTGCACGCAGCGGCCCGTGCTTGGTTTATCAGAATGTTGTCTACTGTAGAATAGAAACATTTCTTCTCTTCATTGTATACATAAAACGGTAGAAATCTTTCTACAATCTGTCACTTTGTCTATTCTTCTGTAGACAAAACCCGTTTCTATCGGGGTCATGCAGGGTGAACATTTTCTCTTTTTAACCGACTTCCAAAAAGGAGGAGGTTCTGCATTCGGTTGGTTTTTTTTTTTTTTTTTTCATGTATGTACACCGATTACTCCGTGATCTCTGAGCCGATTTACTTGATTATTTTTTCATGTGGTAGAAGAACCTCGCGCGGTGGTCCCATATAAATTTTATTAACTTTGGTTGAGTAGATTTTTAACCAGGTGTAATAAACGGTATTTTTGGTGTATCTCGATGACATCATGACGATGATGAAAAAGTGATATTGTGTAGGTACATGAATTCCTGAACGCAATCGATCTCGATATTATGCATACATAACATCACGCCGATATTTCCCGCAAGGTTAGACAGAGGTGTATAGTACACACAATTTTTTCATGCTTAAGTCACATTTGATAGAAGGCTAGGGAGCGAGCCTATTGCTATTACAAACTGAAAAAACACTGTTTTTAGGGTTCCGTAGTAAAACTAGGAACCCTTATAGTTTCGTCATGTCCGTCTGTCTGTCCGTCTGTCCGTCTGTCACACCCTCGTCAAATCTACAGTTCTTAACCAATTTGTATGAAACTTCGTAGGTAGATGTCTTTTATAAGCCGCCATTAAGGCCTATAGTGAAATTACGAAAAAAAAAATTATTAGGGGGGGCTCCCATACATGAAACTGAGGGATGAAAAAAAATATTTTCGCGCACCCCACCATGTGTGGTATCGTTAGATAGGTCTTTGAAAATAACATGAAGGTTTCTAAATACTTTTTTTATTTAAGTGCATATTGAGTGAACTAGGAGCTCCCAAAGTCGTTAACAATGTGTCCCCCCCCCCCTGTAAGTTTCCAACCGCGCAATCGAAAAATCTGAAAAAAATCAAGCTTATAGCACTTAATAAATACTTTCGATTGAAATTTGTTCGAACAAGATACGTCAATAAATTTTTGAAATATTCACTATTTTCCATTTTGTGTTTGACAACCGTAAAAATAATAATATTTCATAATAATATTATGAAATACAAACTTGTATTTGCGGTCGGGACACTGAAATACTTCTTGCTACGGAACCCTACACTGTGCGTGGTCCGACACGCTCTTGCCCGGTTTTTGTTTACTGAAACGCTCTTATCCACCAACATCTATGAATATAAGTATTTAAATTAGTGGAAGTAATCGATCTCGGTAAAAGTACATACAAAATGTGTGTCAAAGGCAGCTATGCATGATTTTATGGTACTTTTATATACGTAAGGTATTATTATCAAAAAACTTGACATGTTACACTACACTAAAAAGTAAAAAATAAAAAACAGGTTTTAAAAAAACCGACTTCCAAAAACTACACTAAAAACCATGAAATAAAAAGTTTAAACCTCCATAATTAAAAATCTAAATGTATATTGAAGTCGGCGGGGCCTAGCATGAAAATAAGCAAAATTGCAGATTAACAAGGACTAAAAGGAAATCTTAATTTCCACGTGCACACACTGCGCACACCCTTCCTGTTTAAAGACTGAGAGGCAAAAACTTGAAGAGGCCCCGCCGACTTCAATATACATTTAGATTTTTAATTATGGAGGTTTAAACTTTTTATTTCATAGTTTTTAGTGTAGTTTTTGGAAGTCGGTTTTTTTAAAACCTGTTTTTTTAAGAGAGATATTAGGATTAAAAGTTAGCCACTGGATAGACTAAGTTTATGTATATTGTAACGTTATTCGAACTTAATTAGCTGAACTCCATGTACGGGTTATATCGTAGTCCCACGCAGACTGACCCAATTTTCGTCTGCTAAACCTATATGAATGTTGTGGTAATTTGCTGGAGAAAGTGCTTAATATGTGAGTTTAAAGAGCTGCTTTTGTATCAGCTTGAAATGTTTAAATACATTGATTTAAGTTATTTTATGGCTTCACAAGCTAGTGCTTGTGAAGCTATAAAATAACTTAAACCAATTAAACTTAAATCGGGTAAACTTGGCCCTTAAACTAGTATAACTTAGTAGTTATACTAGTTTAAGGGCCAAGTTCACCAACAAGGTAACAGTCCGATAAATTGAAAACGGCCGTTTAACATAACTTTTTCTTTACAAAAAGTCATGTTGAACGGCCTTTTCAATGTATCGCACTGTTATCTCGTTGGTGAGCTGGGCACAGGAGGATATCTCGCTCAGAGCAGCCCGACTGGGGAAGTACCTCCACCTTACATAATACCACAGCCAGTGTAGTATGTAGTATGTAGTGTTGCATTCCTGTGGTGAGTGAGTTCGCTAGAGCTCCTGAGGATGCGCTGTGTTGACAGCGGGGGAGCTGCTTGTCCGTTAAGCTGTCGGCACAGCGAATCCCCATTTTAAAGGGTCGGCAATGCGCATGTGATACTCAGTGTTGCAAGCGTTTCATAGGCTATCCGCTTATTATCGTGGGCCGGTCGTACGCTTGTTTATTATCATCGTAGTATAAAAAAATCGGCCAAGTGCGAGTCGTACTCGCGCACCGAGGGTTCCGTATCAGTTTTGGACGTATAAAGTGAAAAAAACCGGACCGCAAAACTAAGTTTGTTTGTGAAGGAATTTTGATGATTTTGAAAAAACTGTACTAATTAGGAACATCGTTTTATTTTTGGTGAAATATTTGGGTCAATTCCTGTCAGCTCTAATTATTTCAGATTTTTCGCTCCGTAAACTTCGGAGATAAGGGGGGGGGGAGTGGTATTTTTTCAGACATTTTTCATCATATATGTCAAAAACTGTGAGACATAAAATTAAATGAAAATATATTTTGAAATGTGCAGATCAAGACCTTTCATATGAAATGTGCGAAATTCTTAAAGTTGTCCTTTATAATATGAATCAGTTTAGTAGGTAACGTATTCTCAATAGTCTTTCTCCTAAATTACTTACGAGCAACTTAAATTACCACCAAAACGTTTTATAATTAAACATAAAGACAAATCCAGTTCCAGAGATTAGCACGTTTAAACAAAAAAACTCTTCAGCTTTAATAAATTAGTATTGATTGAATATTGAAGGTAAAACATAATTGTTTGTAGAAATGTCTCTTCTAATATTATACAGCCTCGACTATTTCATGTATTGCAGTAGTAGGTACAGTGAAGTTAATTCTAGCTAGTTGACCTTTACCATCAGCGCCGTCCGGCTACAAAACGCCGCAATGTGGCGAAATTCCGCGGAACAACCTTGCACTCTGTGATTGATTCGTTCTATTTCTACTCCAATCAATCAGTTTCTTTGAATTGCGTTAACATTATTACATACGGTCGGCTCTCGGCAATTTTATTATGTTGAATTTTTACTTGAATTCTGATTCTGAAGTAAGTAGCTTCGAGTAATTTCGACTTCGCATTACCAACATTTTCATAATGGATTTAAATGGGACAATAGATTGTCTTCCATTCATGTTACTACCAATTTCAACCTACAACAAAAATGCAGATCAATTTTTGCAGCCTCAAAACTACAGCGGCGTTACGCACTCAACCAAATCAACCGAACTACCAAATGACAACGCATAATAAGTCCAAACACCGACCAAACGGTGTCCATTCATAGAGCCCGATGACAACGATCAAACGCATGTAGCAGCATACGAGTATCATGAGTAATACTTTGACTTTCACTGCTACGTGACAGACGGACGGACGGTCAGCTGAGCGGAAACGGAGGTGACGTCACGACAAACGACCATTGTTCACCTACGATTCTTGGAGCCTACCGGTGGTGATGAGGCCGGTAGTGATTTAGGTGTCGGTCTGAGGAAATTGCGACTTCCCTGGCTATATTATAGTCATCTTAATGCTGTGAATGCTAAGCGTGTGTTTTTGTGGGGCTGTTTATCTAATGATGCAGTCGACGCGCGTTCGGCTGGTGGTGCGGAGTGCATATTAGGCCGCAATGCGGGTTTGAATTAAATTGACTTGCACGCAATAAATTACTATTGATGTTTGAATATTGACAAGATGTTAAAGTTTATGAGGTTTAATCACTAGGTATGAAAATAATCTGATACATGACGTTCGAAGACTTTCCAAAGGTTCTTTCATTTGCATTTTAAACTAGATCTTAATCTTCGAAGTCAAAAACAAACAAATACAGGAGGACCACACAAATGATATGAAAAACGGCCAATCATCATCAAAAAAGTCATCACGGGCGAAATAGACCCCCGTCGGGAACAAATCGGCGCTAATTTGTTAAAAAACACAAGCGGCAAGGACCAAATCAAACAGAGGACCATAAGATCCGCCCCATGGACCATCAAAAACGATTTGGACTTGAAAAGACGCCGACGTGGATCATTCCTAATTATGAATACGAATTCTACCTTCCCCAAATCACCTTTTATCTAAATTTCAACCTTATTTCTTTCCTCACAAAGAAGTTTCAACTTTTCTGGGATAGCAAAGCCAATGTTGGCCAAACCCTAGCAAAAACTTGGCCTAAGTTTCGGCAAGCTAATTACAAGGTGCGATGTACTAACGATTTGTAAAATATATCGCAAATATTGGTGTTGGACTGACGGACCACCTACATGGAGGTTAATTGGTGGAAAAAAAAGTGATGAGCGTTTCGGACTTTGTTTTTAGATAGATGGCAGATATGTATTAGTTGAAATAGCGTCAGGGTGTAGAAATATTAAGTGGTCAATGATTGGTGTCGGAATCTTTTTAAGATTAGGATTTATTTTTGACAGCACTTATTATCTATCATTAGGTAAAGTTTCATAACTTATGTAAGATTACCAAGGCCTGGCTTGGACATAAATGGATTTTGTCAACCGAATACGGATTATAAACAATATAAATAAGTTATAAATACACTCAACGTTGTATTTTTCTACGAAAATGAATCAGCTAATAGAGCAGAACTAATTGTCGTAATTCTATTAGTAGATAAGTTTATCGATAGCTATAGATTATGACATCATTTAACAGTTGCAGTGCAGTTCTTGCTTGGATACAAGAAAATATGATAGTCATGAAAAATAATAGGTAATGGAATTATTTATGACATTGTCAGCAATTACTTATTTAAGCTATTGCTTGAAGGTTCCCCGCTTTCTTTTAAGTGTGCATAGGTATTGAATATTGTGAGGTGCTGATGCAAAAAGACTATCACTCTTTGTGAGTAGTGATAAAATTCGGACACACATACACATATTCCAGTAGCTCATTGTGATATTCTGCTTATCCTGCTCTCAAGCTATCATGAGATAGGTTATTAAAATTTATTCCCTAAATGATATCCCGTTAGTTGCTTTTACACCTTGTTGATAGTGAATATCCAGCTGAGACGTACATACATATTGACTCCCACGGAGTCCTCGGGTCCTTTCCCACAGCACTGGAGTGCGTCACGCGTAAGGCCCTACACTTGTCTTATTTTTTAATTTTATTTTTTTAACCGAAGATACCTGCAGCGTGCCCCCGGACAGTTTTAACGCTTTGACGGCGTAACAAACTAAAGCCACACCATCGTTTGCTTTAAAATCATTGCTGATATAGTACTGAGTACAAGATTTATGTCTCTTGTTGAAGCAGCAGTGGATGTCGTGTCAAGGTGTTGTTAAGTGTAGGTGGTCGCGTGGTACCGGGCGGATCGAACCGAGATCACGTACAATATAGCTCGCGTTCCGGGAAAGCGCTAGCGAAACGACAGTATTGTTCAACAAACAAATTGACAAACAATGCGCTGCCGTGTTGTTTAGATTCATGTACGGAGGTGACATTTTAAGTCCTTACGGGACAAGCAGTGGGGCAGGAGCCAAGTTTTTAAACATTTAGGCTCTAGACAGACGGACCGCATTTCAACTTTCAACCGCAAATTGCAGTTCGGATGAAGTTTGAATGTAGTTGACACGACTGCAATAGAACTGCAAACCAAACGTGCAGTCCGATTACAGTTCAAATGCAGTCGGATTGCAATCGCGCAAACGTTTGGTTTGCAGTTCTATTGCAGTCATGTCAACTGCATTCAAACTGCACTTGAAATACAATTTGCGGTTGGATTGCGGTTGGATTGCAGTAGAAATGCGGTCCGTCTGTCTAGAGCCTAATAGCCAAGGGATCATTATTTATGATATTTTGAACCTCTCGGCGTTAACTTTTATTAGGTCCAAAAATTCAAATTATTCATAAGTGATGTCATACTTATGAATAATGTAGTTATTTTGGTCATTTAATCATTCACTTGGTTAGGCAATTAATATAAGGTCAGAGAAGAATGCGATGAGGAAAAATAAATTATCAGTTCAATATCTCACGAAGCAAAACACTTAACTTTTCAAGAAAGTCTTTGAAGTCTCGCCTAGCACTTGGCAACTAATATTGAAGTTGCAATTCGACATCGCTGGCATGTTATGCGGTATTATAAACTAACTAAATGTATTTTCACGCTATAAACCATGGGGTCAGTAGAACACCAAGTTGCCGTCAAATTGAGCAATTTTAGCCACGTGCATAACGTTACTTATTTAAGTGGGTATTGCGCATACCAAAAACCAAAAAATATGGCGTCACTTATGTAAACGTATCTCAGAAGGGAGTCATAGAATTCAAGAACAAGTCAATCAACGCAATAACAACATTTATTATGAGCTTAATCAATGGCGCAGCATGGCACAGTTCATTAAAATATCAATTCACAAAGCAATTCACTAACCTTACGCGTCTCGCAAAAGAATCATAACTCACAATTTATTTAAAAACTGACAATTCCCTGGATGTCAAAATGACTTGACGACTGACAGTAATATTAACAATGAAAAAGTATTTTATCTGACATAACAAGACTTAAGATCCCTAAACTCTTTAGTGCGAACGAAAGCATAAAACTAGATGTCTTGTTACAGTTTTAGTGCGAACGAAAGCATAAAACTAGATGTCTTGTTACAGTCGGCCATCCTTCAAAAACGAGTCCCTTCGTTTCCTCTCTGTAAAACAATAATAATTTGTAAGTATCAACCATCAACCAACACATTTCATTCTTATTATATAGCTGTGCTATGTGAAAGCTACTTCCTTCGCTGTCACAACGCATCAGCTGCAATATTTTGAGCTACTCCTGAGCGACGAGTTCATACGTCAATCCTGCTCAACTCAAAACATTCTCACTCAATCTCTTATTATAGCCGTACGCTGTGAGGCTATTTCCTTCACCGTCACACCGTTTACGGCTGCGGCATTTTGAACCAATCATAGGCGGCGAGTTCACAGGCCAATCCTGCCCGATCCAAAATACCGTCACTTAGTATCTCTATGGTATATTCATTGTATTACTGCCAAGGTCATATGACAGACATCATATCAGGCCAATCCTGCCCGATCCAAAATACCGTCACTTAGTATCTCTATGGTATATTCATTGTATTACTGCCAAGGTCATATGACAGACATCATATCTTCACTCAATCTATTGTTATAGTCACACGGTGTGAGGCTACTTGCTGCACAGTCACACCATCTACGACTGCGGTATTTGAACCAATCATGGGCGGCGAGTTCATACGCCAATCCTGCCCAGTCCAAAATACCCTCACTTATCTATATGGTATGTTTGTTGTATGACTGCCAAGTTCATATGCCAGACATCACCCAACATACCACTCAACTCGCTATCACAATCTAGGTACTTAAAATATTTCGGCTCATTTCCTCGCTATGCTGGCAAGTTTCGATTGTAGAATATCCAATTCCATGCCATTTTTGTGTCTGAGTCATGGTTAAAACCTTGTCTCCCTTTATCTTCCTGTTCTTTGCCGGGCTTTCAACTCATAAGGAATGATCGTGCGATTGGCGGTGGTGGCGGGGTGGCCATATACCTTCGTAATCAAATAGTCATATTTCTTTTTCTGTTGTTAGTAGGTATGTCCACACAGCCGCCTCCGCCTAACGCCGGTGACCATATTTTCCGTGAAGTCCTTCTCTTCGCATTAATTTATTTTCCTCATTTGAACATTATCTTGAAAGCTTTAATGCCTTCTTACGATCACAATATCATCATGGGCGATTTTACACCTGTCTCATTAAAAATGATATCCGTTCCTTTTCTCTTCGTCGCATTATTAAAACTACCAGTCTCTCCATTCTAGATCTTGGACCTACTCACCATTTTCCAAATTCTGTCTTTCTACTTCTTGACCTATTAAATATCGCATCTTCCCATCATGTCGCTAAACATGGTTAATGTTCACCTGACGCTTTTTCTTATCATGACTTAATTTTCACTTTCTACAAATTCGGTAATTTAAGGCAAAATCCAAAAAAACTTCAGCTTCGCAATTTTGGAGGTACGAATATCTAAGGTCTATCAGTGAGGATGCTAGCAACATAGACTAGACATCTCTGATTAAGGGCGGGTTGTTTCAATCGGTTGGTTAACGTAACATACGTACGTTAAATATTAACGTTAACGTGAGATGTTTAACGTTCGTTAAATACAAAGCGTTGTTTCATTGCATAAAATACCGATCGTCAAAGTTATTCGGGCTGCCAGTAGAAAGCAACACTTTTTTCCAATAAAAATGGTTGGGAGATTTTTTAATTATGGCAATACGTATTTGTAAACGTCAATTTTTATCTGACAAGCTAGACGTTTTAACCGCGAATTTAAATTTATATGTTATATTACCATAATTACGTACTGTTTATCTCTGTATTCCTATTCCTATTCGTAGATGTTATAGATAAGAATAATTGAACTTCATTGATCCGTCTTGTATTATAATAGAAGCCAGAAGTTCAGAACGTGATACTGTATTTGCATATTATTCGACAATGGCTCAGTTGCAATAATGTAACGCAGCAGAAGCGAGAAGTTTTGGTGATTAAAAATTACTACTGCTGCAAAATGAATACTTTTACACCAAAGTAAATATAATAGGCTTGATGCTATTTGTTAAAGTAACGATATTGCTCTGTTTCTCATTATTTTTAGACTTCATGGATATGTGGTATTTTTTTCTACAGAGAACGTAGTGTAAAGGTCAGTTTTTTTTGGGCCCAGTGTAAATAGTAACGGCGCACGTTCATAATCACATATAAAAACCGGGCAAGAGTGTGTCGAAACACGCTGCTAGGGTTCCGTAGGAAGAAGTATTTCAGTCTTCCAACTGCAAACATAAGTTTGTATTTCCTAATATTATAATGAAATACAAAGTTATTTTTGCGGTCAAAACTGAAAATAGTGAATATTTCAAAAAGTTATTAACGGATCTTGTTCAAACCATTTTTTCAGATTTTTTGATAACGCGATTGGAAAATTACAGGGGGGGGGGGACACATTGTAAACGACTTTCGGAGCTTCTAGTATAAGAACTTAAATAAAAAAGTAATTTAGAAAACTCGTTATTTTCAAAGACCTATCCAACGATACCCCACAGGAAGGGGTGCTCGCAAATATTTTTATTCATCCCTCAGTTTCATGTATGGGGGTCACCCCTAATTATTTTATTTTTCGTAATTTTACTACAGGCCTTTATGGCGGCTTACAGAAGACATCTAATTGCAAAGTTTCATACAGATTGGTTATGAACTGTAGATTTGACGAGGGTGTGACAGACGGACAGACGCACAGACGGACGGGACGAAACTATAAGGGTTCCTAGTTTTACTACGGAACCCTAAAAAACATTACGCGTAACTAAGCTACACGATATCTTGCAATAAATTCCTGTTCGTCCCATAGGTCTAGGTTATTAACACGTGTTTTAAATACTTTTTCTTTTTTTCTACACTATTGTAACATGACCAGATGAATCGTTGAATAAAGAGACGAATACAAAAGAGAATCCTTGTTTATTACTGTTTGACGCAGCTGTTTTAAAATAAAATTACGTTAACCAGTGGGTGGAGCACTGGTTACGGTTATCGTTATTTTTTAACGTATGTTAAGGCCAACATTGTGTGAAACAACACTTTTTCTGGTTTGACGATAGTTAGCGCCATTTTTAACGTTTACGCGTGCGTTAAGTGGAGCTGAAACAACCCGCCCTAAGTCTTTATCGGTTACGAGCAAGTTTTAAATTTTACCTCTAACTTACCCCAACTTTATGATCAACATGCACCTATTCGGGCCATAAAGGTGAAACACCTTCCATCGTCATGGCTTACTGATGAAATTAAATGTTATTCTCCACAGAAGACAGTTGCGAAATCCAAATACAAGATAAGGTCTAACGATTACAACAAAAATATGTCTGATCGGAAATCACTGCAACAAAGTGTGTAGGAATGTACACCGCCAACATATCCATAAATATGCACAAATAATTCAACTAAAGTCTGGAAATTTCTTTGATCAATAGGTGTCGGGATATCGTCTCATGAAGCGATTCCTAAAAATTTAGAACTCAGATTACTACAATTTTTTTTCTATTTCGCCCGTTTTGGATAGAGCCATCAAAGCTAATACCTACCTACTTTGAGTTATCTTTCCAAACTTTCGGTACCTGACCGGTATTCCTTTCGGTATTCCCCTTTTGTCATTATTCAATTCACTGTATGTGATGTTAAAAAGAGTATTCTATCATTAACATCGAATAACGTTAAATGTGACTGTATCAGGCGTAAGATAATAATTCCCTCACTTGATGAAATTCTCCTGTTCCTTTTCATTCTCAATTTCTCAGTCTCTTGTAGTGTCTTTCCGCATGCGTAGAAGGATGCCCAAGTTATTCCTTTACGCGAAAAATTAATTGCATCCTTTTCTGATTATCGTCTTATATCCCATATTATCATTCCTATCTAATGTCTTTGAAAAACTGATCTACCATCAACTCAGCCCATTCTATCCAAAAATCTTAAAGCTAAGCTTAATCCATTGTAATCTGGTTTTCAACCTATCGTACTACCACAGCTCTCGCCAACCTTACGGTTGATATTAGGTCAGTCATAAAAATCGGTAACTTAACGTTACTTGCACTGCCAATGTACCTGTACTGAGGATTCTCTCTCTTTTTGATGCTACACCTCCGTCGGCGTGCCTCAGGGTGGCGTTTTGTCAACTTTAGTTTTCGCACTTTTTATTAGTTCTATTTCTCAAGAATTTGTTCTCTTCCTACCTTACCTATGTGCAGGTGATCTTCAAATTTATACTCAACCTACTTTTAGAAAATTGTCTGATGCTATTGAAACTAATATATATCTGGCTCGAATAGATAACTGGAGCATGGAGTTTGGGCTAAAGATGAACGCCAGAAAGACTCAAGTGTCTTTCATTGGCAGTTCCCGAATGGTCTCTAGGATTGGCTGGTCGTCACTTTCTCGAATTTCAACAATTCTCTACATTGAGTAACTTAGTTTTGTATACGAAGGAGATAGTCCAAAGTGGTATAATATTCCGAAGAAATTTGAACACACATGTGTTATACCTTATTAGAAAACTATTATTAAGCTATACTCGATACTATTTAAATATGATTTTTTAGGCTCCCGTTTTTGTGCAAAAGTCAAAATGTTTCAGTAAATACATAGATACATACACTCGAAAAACAAAACAAAACGCAGACTGTTTTTTTTCATTTCTATACCATATAATGTATAGAATTTAATAATATTCTTATGAATATTATTAAAATGAAGCTGAAGTTGCCGTCTCTATTTAATACTTTCAGTTTTTCATATAATTTTAGCTACAGCTCCATCCAATTATGATTAAAATGTTTATGAAATAACAAAAGGGTTAAATCTGTAAACTGACCAAATCTGATTGTCATTTTTGTCACTGTCACGTCATTGGGCACAAGGTTGCCAACCCATAATATCATGTTTGTAGTGATTTAGACTTGATATTTAAAATTTCTTTAAAAGCTCCCAAAGAAAATCAAAATAATTAGGCTCTTTGAACATAAATAGCCCAGATCGCTGTTCATGATTTAGTACCAAGCCCCTGAGAGTCTCTTTTTAAAAAAAAGGGTTACATAGGTAATCAAAGACTTGGGTATACTCTTGACTCAAGCTTGCACTTTAATGCACATGTTGATCACATCACGGCCAAGGCTTTACAACTGATTGTTTTTTTCTTTAAAAAAAAAAGCGTACCCGTAATTCATTTAAAGAACCTTCTACATTCTTATTACTGTACTATACAAATCACTTATTAGATCTCAATTGGAATATATCACGTGTGATTGAAACCCCCAATAAGGATAAATATAATGATCAGATAGAGTCGGTACAATGTAAATATCTTGTTTCTAAATTTCAAATTCTCAAAAAAATGGTTATCATATCGCATTCTTCTAGATAAGTTCTCATTGTCAATTCTCAAAGGAGACTGCATCTAGATCAATCTTTTCGATACAAGATTTGTCACAATAACTTGATTGTAATAACCTAATAAATCAAATATATATCCGTATACCTAGTCGTTCCCAACGCATTCGTAAAACATACACTCACGGTCTTTTAGTCCTAAACGATGCAGGACAAATGCGGGCGAATAAGCCCCTTTACAACGATTAATAAAAGATTACAACGATAATTTTACTGATGTTGACGTATTTTGTTAGTGACTCACATAATTCAAAAATTGTATTTCCGAAAAACTTAGTTAGGTACTGACTTACAATTTCGTATGTCAGCTGTATTCCCATTTTCCCATATTTTGTCATACGTTGTTTCTTTAAGTCACATTTTTAACATCTCGAAAGACATTTTTGCTAAAGTTTGCTTGGCACGTTATTGTATTGTTCACTACAATATCATTTTTTTAGATCTTGTTCTGTGGTGTACAATAAGTAGTATATACTTAAATAAATAAATAAAATAAAATGTCAATTCAAATGCTTGCGCTATGGCGATGGTCACACGCTGGACATCATCGCCTTCGTGGGCGACCATCAGCACGACCACTGCGACCGCAGCTACGACTGCGCCTCTCACTTCTCCTCAGGTCTCGATTTCGACTACGAGGTGGTTCACTATATCCGTGCCGCTTCTCGTTGAAGAGACTCAACAATCCCCATTGGTTTCTTTGTCACTCATTTTCCTGGAACTCGAAACATTTCCTTCATGTATCATGTCTTTTATTAAACAAAGTCACAAAAATTTTAAATCTCAATCATTGAGGTTCACTTTCAAAATTGCTTGACATAAATTTTACTCTTTTATCATTTTAAACCAATATTACCTACTAATGATCTTTATTATCATCATGAAAAATAATATGTTTTTTAAAGGAAAGACTGTTAACTAATCAGTTTTATTAGGGCTAGTCGGGATTCACACAGTTGTCATGTACCTAACGTTTCGCACACATCTATCTATACTTAGTAAAATAAAATCAAAACCCTTCCTTTCGGCTTTGCCGTAGTCGGGTGGAGAAAAAAAAAAGCCGTATCTGTAGATACATTATAATATTCCAGAAAAACAGGATCGGATACTGGGACATAAACATGTCCAAAACATTTTAGATTCTTTATCTGCATGTCTGTTTATGCGCACATCATACAAAAGTACTGAAAGGATTTTGATATGGTTTTCAGTTTGTTAGCTTGGGGTTCAATTTAAAGTCTAAGTTAGATTTCGTCTAATTCCGGGAAGATGAATCAGAGATACACCTTGATCACTTCGTAATACTAACCATCATACGCTAAGGTCATTCAAAATGGTCAATGTGATAGTCCACGCGGACAGAACCGCAGGCAAAAGTCTAGTATTCCTTAAATTTCTACTTGTTATGGCGTTGATTTTTCCTTTATCATTACGAAAATAGTTTTGTACATCAACGGTCGAGCTCGTGGGGTGGTTCACCACAAAACAAATTGTCTCGCGTATCCCACTTCTGAGATGTAAACGTATCTCAGAAGGGAGTCATAGAATTCAAGAACAAGTCAATCAACGCAATAACAACATTTATTATGAGCTTAATCAATGGCGCAGCATGGCACAGTTCATTAAAATATCAATTCACAAAGCAATTCACTAACCTTACGCGTCTCGCAAAAGAATCATAACTCACAATTTATTTAAAAACTGACAATTCCCTGGATGTCAAAATGACTTGACGACTGACAGTAATATTAACAATGAAAAAGTATTTTATCTGACATAACAAGACTTAAGATCCCTAAACTCTTTAGTGCGAACGAAAGCATAAAACTAGATGTCTTGTTACACTTAGGTATTATTTTTATACTAAGCAAAGTATCTAAACTCAATAGAGATAAGATTGTTTAAAATGACTTTTATTTCTTGAATTTTTCCTTGCATGACAGTTTCTCTTTAACCGGCTATAGTTCAAGCTGTCTTAGCTACTACAATGAATTGTACCATTATTAGAAGTTAAAATATGGCCAATACCTCATTTGGCATGATTAGTAAGTTAAAACCTCTATTTTACACAATTTCTTACATTACTTATCATGGATCTTATGAACCATTGATGCTTCAAAGTATTTTATATCGTGCACGTTTAGTAAAAGAATATACAAGCGCGTCACTTCATTGGTTGTTTTCCTAACATCGGCCACAGACGCCACAGTAGAGCTAAGTGTAGATAGATATGTTTGTGTTTGTACTTGAGACGGTGTGGGAGACGCTCGAGAGGTTTGCCCTCACTTTGTGGCACCGTTCATCGTTGGCCCTTATAGCTGCGTCTTCCAGGCTATGTGACGCATCGTATTACATTCAGGGCAATATATAAGTTTATAGGTAAAGATGATGTGAGGCATGAAATAAGCTTACGATATCACAATAAACATATACCTAACACGGAGCACCAAACGGCAAACACCAAGTAAGTAGGTATCGATATTGTTAGTGCGTAACAGTTTATTTGAGAGTCTGAATCTTAAAGATTTCGATAGTGATTTTAATTGTAAGATAGATGTATTGGAATAACAACTACTTAAAAACTCTATACAGCACTTTAGAAGAAGAAACCCATAAACGGCAAAAGAAATATAAGTCACCTCATCAACAACTCATCACCGCCGCTCACAAACCGACTAAAACAAACTCCACCGACGATCATGCTAAGAGCTTTATCAAAGCTGTGAGTTCTATCATCGTAAAACAGACATCACAATCCATCGTAGTAGTAAAAAACGGGTCGTTCGGCGCGGGCGGTCCTCAGCGCGTGTGAGAAACGGCTCGCCCGTGAAATCGCCGCCACTACGCGATGGCGACCAAAAAACTGTTGAAACCTCGGGTTTAGAGGACGCGGGACGGGGACGGTGCGAGATGCGGAGGTGTGAGCTGTACGATGGTGTAGTGGTAACACCAATGATGATGGTAATGGCAAACTTTGCCTTATAAGTAGCTGTGCTTAGTAAGCAACTGTGGAACGACTGCATTAGAGGCGTCAAGGCGAACGAATGATTGTAGTTGGTTACAAGTATGAAAAGGTTGCTGAAACCATATCAGTAACTGATCCAATTCCGCGATACATTTTATGAGAAGACGAAGACGTTTTACAGAAGGAGAGTAATGTTTTTCGAGTGTATTTGGCACGCTCTATGGTTTAAACGGTCCGATGGATTTCAACATATGAAGTATCGTTAGATTCATTGTGAAAGTGACATAAGGTATAGTATTTAAATATTATACCGTCGGGTTATTTATGTTTTCTAAAAGAAAATTAAGCAACAGAAACAGTTTGAATTCAATTCGTGATAAGGAAATAAAATCTATAGATACAAATGACGCTTCTACGACTGGCGCCATTTCTGGCGCTTTATATTCGTTTACATCCATTACGGTAAATAGCGATCTCGTTACGGTTTCAACTTCGTCATACTCGGAGCAGTTATGTTTCTTTATAGTTTTCAATACATTTCTCTGAATTTCTCTTCACATCTTATTAGGCAAGCTATTTAAATTATAACGACACGGCTGCGATACGATCCATGGATTAACAACTGCACCGAAACATTTAAAATCAAATCGTTATTTTAACACTAAAATCTTCAGATAATAAAAATATCAATAAAACACAATTAGAAGATAATTTGAAATTATCAAAAAACTGAGATGGTCAATATTTTTATCTCGGACGGTCAGTGTAACAGATACCTCGGGACTTCGGGCTTCGGGATAGATTTACGTCTCCTGACACCAAATGGATCACTTCTATCTTCGACAACTTTATACTCTCTTAACTTTTTTCTTCTTTTATCTTTTTTCACGCTAAACAATGCGTCGGTAAACGATAATTAAAAGTGGAGGCTATAGCGCCTTTCCTAACTTTTTTTTTTCTCGTGGCTGTGGAATCTAATCCAATTGGCTTTACGGACTGACTAATTGATTGGTTTGGTGTTAATTTTTGTTGTCTGTGGGGAAGATAGTGTTGATTTATTTTGAGTGTTTTGGTTTGAGAATATTGTGCTTTTGACCAGTCTTGACTTTTAAAATATGGTTTAGGATTTTTCCTGTTTAGTGGGATAGCACCTGGAATGATGTAACGTTTCTGACTATTTTCCCATAGATAATAATAAAAAATATGTTAAAAAGGAGATTTCTAAATACTATGCTTAAAGATGAAAACATAAACGAGACATCGTTGAAACATGTAACGGAATACTTTTAATACTTATAACGACCTTAATAACAACGAAGGAAAACGTAAAGAACTAAGAAAAGAAAGTCAATATACATTCATACGTTTTAGAGCTCAAGGGTTATAAACAAATAATTGGAATAATAATGGAATTTCACGAGAACTAACCGCCGACTCCCAATAAAGCGTTCTCGAAATTTTTGCACTCTGCTTAAGGCTAAGTTCGTTTGAACTTAAGCTATCGGAAAAATGTACCAAAAATGAAACGAAAAAATGAACCTAGGGGTAAAATACAAATACAGATTTCATTACAATAATGCTGCCTGACTTGTTTATACTTAAATTACAACTAAAGAAAAAAAGGAAGATTTAGATGAGGTAGGTATATCAAAAGCATGATCTAGAATTCTAGATAATTGTAAAAAAAAACCGACTTCCAAAAACTACACTAAAAACTATGAAATAAAAATGTTAAACTTCCATAAATAAAAATCTAAATGTATATTGAAGTCGGCGGGGC
The DNA here is from genome assembly GCA_948465475.1 of Thalpophila matura. Classification (NCBI taxonomy): domain Eukaryota; kingdom Metazoa; phylum Arthropoda; class Insecta; order Lepidoptera; family Noctuidae; genus Thalpophila; species Thalpophila matura. The sequence goes on from OX419191.1 coordinate 16,416,293, forward strand.
CTCTTCTTCAGGTTTTTACCTCTCAGCCTTTGAACAGGAAGAACGTGCGCAGTGTGTGCACGTGCAGCTTGCTTTGCGCCTCGACAAATTAACATTTCCTTTCAATCCTCCTTAATCTACAATGGTGCTTATTTTCATGCTAGGCCCCGCCGACTTCAATATACATTTAGATTTTTATTTATGGAAGTTTAACATTTTTATTTCATAGTTTTTAGTGTAGTTTTTGGAAGTCGGTTTTTTTTAAACCTGTTTTTATTTTTATCTTTTTAGTGTAGTGTAACCTGTGTAACCATTTTATTGTTGTTAATAATTACAATAAAGTATCATAAAATCATTTATGTATTTGCTACACATTTTGTATGTACCTACTTTTACCGAGATCGATTACTTCCACGAATTTAAATAGGTACTTATATTCATAGATGTTGGTGGATAAGAGCGTTTCAGTAAACAAAAAAACCGGCCAAGTGTGAGTCGTACTCGCGCACCGAGGGTTCCGTATCGGTTTTGGACGTATAAAGTGAAAAAAACCGGACCGTATAACTAAGTTTGTTTGTGAAGGAATTATGATGATTTAAAAAAAAAAAACTGCACTAGTTAGGAACATCGTTTTATTTTTGGTGCAATATTTGGGTCAATTCGGCAATTCCTATCAACTCTAATTATTTCAGATTTTTCGCTCTGCAAACTTCGGAGATAAGGGGGGAGGAATGGTATTTTTTCAGACATTTTTCATCATATGTCGAAAACAGTGAGACATATAATAAAATGAAAATATATTTTGAAATGTGCAGATCAAGCCCTTTCATATGATATATTATTTGACCTAGTAACCCCACTTTGAAATTCCACTCCGGCCCCTTTTGCAATGAAAATAAAAACATTTTATGACTTTTTTTATTTTCAATAAAGTTTGGCAAGCATTTTTTATAAATGTTCCAAATTTCGATAGCATTAGTAGTTGCTGATATAAGCAGGTGAGACAGACAGACAGACAGACAGACAGTCGCACCATAAGGGTTCCTTTTTTACCATTTTGGTACAGAACCCTAAAAACAGTGTTTGTTTCAGTTTATAATAACATTAGGCTCGCTCCCTAGCCTTCCATCAAATGCGACTTAAGCATAAAAAAATTGTGTGTACTATACACCTCTGTCTAACCTTGCGGGAAATACCGGCGTGATGTTATGTATGTATAATATCGAGATCGATTGCATTCAGGAATTCAAGTACTTACACAATATCACTTTTTCATAATTGTCATGATGTCATCGGGATACACCAAAAATACCGTTTATTACACCTGGTTAAAAATCTACTCAACCAAAGTTAATAAAATTTATATGGGACCACCTCGCGAGCTTCTTCTACCATATGAAAAAAGAATCACGTAAATCGGCTCATAGACCACGGAGTAATCGGTGTACATACATGAAAAAAAAAAAAAAAAAAAAAAAAAAAACCAACCGAATGCAGAACCTCCTCCTTTTTGGAAGTCGGTTAAAAATAGTAAATAGGACACAGGTGTAAAAAAGCCTGAAAGCACTCCAAATCAAAACGAAGTCTGCTTTTTCAACCCAAAAATATTTAAATTATAATTTTGAACTTGATCTTAAACAGCGGCGTTCTAACCTCAGTGGGCGTGGTAACGGAGAACCCCATTTAAATTATATTGAAATAAATGTTTTTGTCGGCAGCCATATTGTGAATAAGCTCCATTTGAATCAGGATTTGTTCTAAGGGTATGCCAGGCATGTGACCTTGCTGAGTTCTCAAAGGAATTTTAATTATATTTCGATGTGAATTTTGAAGGTAGGAATTTAAATTAATTTGTATGATAACGTTTTAAAATTGATGCAAGTTTTGTTGAATTAAATATTAACTTTAATGCTCACTATACACATTTCAATCACAGCTGTACGAGAATTTTGTGATGATTCAAAATTGACTAATGTTTTTGAGGAAAATGATGCAGCTTATTCATTATTAGGATAATTGCAGAAGGATGGTGATGGCAATTTGCATACAGTTCATGATATTGCGATAGTCTCAATATCATGAACTGTGAACATGAACTGAGTGCGTATTTTGGAAAGGCAGATCAGTAAGAAATGGTTTCCATGAATAGAAATCTGTAGAATAGAAACAATATCAAATTGTGTTGTCATCCGCTAACTTAAGTACCTAGTATCGGTCGATTTTCCTCAACTTACAAGACGTGAAACAAATCTAAACACAATTAACAGCCGCTTTAACATTATAAACTATAAAGCTAATTCAGATGAATGAGACAGAAAATAAAAAGAGTCCCTATAATAGGCGGCGCCAGAGCAGGACAACAATATGTCATTGTATTTATATAATGGTTTGTCTACAAGCGTGTACGATTGTGCTTCAGTCCCAAGTGTTTTTTTTTTATTTTTATTTGATCTTATTATTCATAGGTAAGCATTATTGTGTCGCGGCCGAGTTTCTGGCACCGGCTGGTTGGGAATTAGGGTTCTGTGGATGACGGTTGAATTATCTGAACCTTGTTATGGTTACGCATTTACGCTCGATGAAGTGAGAAACGATTATGACTCTTGGAAAATTTCCAGGATATAATTTTAGGGTTGCATTGCAATTTCGACTGGATGGTACTTGATTAAAAGTACTTACCTCAAATTGGTACCTGAAATATGGTGTTCCTTTAATTGGACCAAGAGAATATATGATTGGGAGAGAAAGACTTCACCGTTCAAGCAAAGTAGCAGTAACCATGTTTAAAACCAAGCTATCAATAAAAACTCGTACAGATCCCTTCTCAGTAAAATCGGAATCACAAAGATTTTTTGTTCGCGCCACGATTTTATGTGAGGAATGTGAAGTTTAGGAGATTATACTCGTCGGCGGTACACAGTCAACGAACAGAGGCGCACCATTGTTGGCACGTCACCATCAATGCATGGAACATTCCGCCACAAGTTTGGATACTTTGTCAATATTTAAACGATAAACTGATATAGAAAACTAACAAATGTTTCGATGTTTTCTTTATACAAACTAGTTTTGTCCATAAAGAATGAAATAGAATATTGATTTAAAGTATACCTACGCTTTTTACGCCATATGAACGGGCTTGTAATGCTGGAAAACTAGTCATAGAACAAGAAATCATCCCTGCAGCTAATGCAGAGGCTCCAATCACAATGTACAAGCTAAAACAGAAACACAAACACCTTTCAACACATTTCGCCATTTAGGACACAAGTAAATACAACTCCTTTATTTTCCTCAAGCAATTCTTTATCTATCTGAACACATTGTCCGTCACCGTGGGAACAGCGGCCCGTTACTGCTATCTTATCGGCGATAGCTCCGTTTGGCTCGTCTTTGTCGAGCGATACCAGTACGCAGTGTGCCCACTTGATGGCTTAATTGGTCAACTTGCATGTTTTGGCATTTTTATGACTGATTTTTGGATGCAACTCGTTTAAATATTTCGGTAGGTAGGTATTATGAAGTTATGATGCTCTCAGAATCTTATGAGGTAACTGACTTATGTCTTGTTTTGTATTTTGGTTTTATTCGTTTGTGTTTATTCTTATTAGACGGAATGAAAGGTTGAAATTCGTACGATGTCGTTACCTTTCCAGGTTAGGTATCAGGAAAATATCGTCAAATAAATATAAAAAAAATAATCATAAATTCTTTATCTACAATCACTTATCATCGCGAATTCTAGGTCACGTTTTTGCAAGATTCCTACAAGACAAATTGTTTCTAATGAGAACGAAATTACTCATTTCAATGCGAGGTTAATTTACAATCATCTTACTTGTATTCATCCCCATAGTGACGGCGCAGCAGGCTGCGACCTTCACCTTGGTTTTAATACTGTCGTCTAGACTCAACGATTTCCTACCAGAAGCATTCGATAAAGCCACTAACCTACTTTACATAAACTTCATCGCTGTATTTGTTCGAGATCTCTCTGCTTCCGACAGAAGGTAAAAATCTATGTACAACAGACAAGTTATAAAATTCTTGTAGTTACGGAAGTTTTTTCCTGAGCGTTACCGGTAAAGAGTTCTCCAGGGTGGGCTATTAGGACCGCTGCCTTAAGACCCCCTTTGAAGGACGCCCTTTATGATATTAAGTTGTTTACTCGGCGGTATACGCAGTAAATGGGCCAATTGAATTACTTCTATTGGAATTACTTTTAAGGGTGTTGTAGAATTTGTTTTAGGTACTACAGGTTCACATTTTTTATCTGGATAAAGGCTGGCTATTCTTCCGTTCTATTTAGCATTATACGTAAGTAAGTACGATGAAAAGGCAATAACAACGTTAACGTTTGACGGTTACATTGAATAGGGATGACATACTTAAGGTACTATCGTAGACTGAGACGAAACGTGCCCCATTTAAATATTCATTACATAATAACAATTGGTAGAAAAAAGCGAGTCACCGACAGATGACAGGCAAGCATGAAGGCTCGGACACGTCAAATAGAATAGTAAAAGGAACAATTTATGATAAAGTATAAGGGTGTGTTTTTTTCGATGAATATTCTATGCGATGATTAACATAATCGCGGGACAAGCTGCGAACCAGCGCGGGCGTGTCACACTTGTGAAGAAACTAATAAAAATGCAAACATAAGTTTTGGAAATTGATAAAAAAGTTGACGAGAGCGAGCTTGGAGATGCATTCAAGTGTTCTGTACATTATTCTATTAAAACTCTTATAATTTCTATAACAAATGTTTTAAGTATCATAATCAGTGTAGCTAATATTTTTATATACTTACCTACCCTTATTTTTTTAACAGTTTTTAGTTGTAAAATAATTATAATATTATGACAGCATTGTATATTTTCTAATATTTCTGGGTTGGTTCTAAGGCTAGACTGCAATATAATGAATTTTCAAATAAGTACAATTTTATGAAATGCCTGTTTAACATTTTAACCTAGAATCTAGGAAAAATGTTAAACAGGCAATTGTTTATGTCAATTCTTTCGTAATAACATCGTAGTTTCATAAAACGAAATCTAGCCTAGATGTCGTTTTATGAAATTACGATGTTATTACGAAAGAATCGTCATAAACTCTCATTTAAAAGTTATGACACGTAACCCTAAAAGTGCAACCATAACTTTATAAATTAAAAAAAAAGTGTAAATGTAAAAAAATGTCTCGCGTCGATATGTTATCTAAATAGATTGTATAATGTGTGTAGTGCTTTCGATAATCTTCCGTTTTTGTTACTTTTACCCCTCGATGTGTTTGGATACTTCGTAATTGATTCTTTATTGCTTTTTGATCGTTTTCGATGCCTTTTTGTTGGTTTACTGATAATATTTGTTTTATAGCATTTTTAGTTTTAATATTTATAATATGTAGTATCGATTCAATCATGTGTTTAAAAAATATGTAATTATACCTAAGTTATAAATTAGAGTATTACTTTGTTTACATTTCTTCCTGTGTTAGCTATTAAAATAAATGACTTGAAAAAGTGTTGAATAAGTATTCTGTTGTATTAAATATATAAGAGATTTAAAAAATCAACTGACGCGGGTAAGATTTAATTCCGCGACCTCCACCAAACCGTGGCGTTGCTCTGCCAATTGAGCTACCGCGTCTCGCCTGCTATATTCTAAATTGTCAATATATCAGTTTAATTCATAACAATAGCTGTTAATTTTTAGGATTACTCGAGTCCACTTTGATTTTTTTAACTTAATCTCGCAAAAAATTCGCTAAATAAATTCATACGATCATACATCGGTATAAGGATTATTCCGCTCAAATTTGGGTGGTCCTGATTACGGGTCGTCGCGCGGGCCACACACCTCAGGCCTCGTTACAATGTTCTGTGAGGCGCCGCAATATGAACTTGCACTAAAACCTCATTTGCATTTTTAAACTTTAAATTCATAAGTTTATAGCTAACTCTTCACGTTGTTAGAGCATTTTAGACAAAAAGTATTTTCCGTAAGACACTAAGACCTCTTTGGATATGTCAAAGAGGTCTTACAGAAAATACGTTTTGTCGAAGTCAAAATTTGACAGATCTATTTTCTTGTTCTACTTATCTCTCAAAATGTCATAAATCGGCCATCAGAGAGTATTATATTCCTTGGCCATTATAAATTAAATTTTCAGTGACATGAACAATGGATTTAAAAGACGACGAGAATTATCTGAAATTTCGTGAATATCCACACTATACCAGTCGTTATTTTGAATCTAACGCAGGTCACCTATTTGTTAACAACGTAAACCCTTTTAATACAGTCGGAGGCCACGCCGGTGATGTCAAGGAAAATCTTATGAATAGACGAAAAACTGAAGAATTTATAGATATTTTTAATAATATGCCGAATAAAGAGCTCAATGCTACGCCATCCAGAGAGCTCGTTTGTGACATTCTAAATAATTACCCGTTCAACGAAAATGTGTTCATGAATAAACAGTATGATGAGATAAATGAAGAGTTAATGGCTGGAACACATAGACCGTTTCCGCAGCCAATGGTTAGCATGTCTGCAAAACTGTTTGACACTGAATACACATCATGTTCAAGAGATGCATCTGAAACTCCACGTTATGAACGTAAAACTAGGTACAACGAATATAGACAAGATAATAACAGACATAGAACATTCTCTACTGACGAGATGGTAAGCGATCCTACAGTAGATGGAAATGGACGATGTGAAAAAACTACATACTGCCGCCCGTTACTGAATATGTTTAATCAGGAGTTTATATACAAAACGATGCATAGAAATGCTAAATTACAGAAATTGGTGAGAAAACTATTAATTGCACGGGAAAGAGAAAAACGTAGAGAAGCATGGAACAATTACATCAACGATTTGAAAAATAAACACATGTATTATAGTAATGAACCGAGCAGAATATCACCACAGTACGTGCCAGGTGATCACACCAGCCCTGAGATGATAGATGACTTTTATAACACGAGGTTTAACTGGCGTCAATCAGACCCGTGTCAGCATTTGCTAGAAGACGTTTATGGAGCTCATAATTACATGCCATCAAACGCGTACAGCAGATATCCACACGATTATGATAGTAGTATACCACCAGATGTCGGATCGTTTATTTACGAAAATAACCGCTTTTGCTATCCCACTTCTTCACAAGCTTGTATCCAAAGATGGAACAGATATCGACAAGAAAACGGTTATGGATACGATTGGCGTACTAGGCCATCAGGTAGATACTTTCGTGGAAACACTATAGTGATTGAGAAGGAGCACAAAGGATTCTTTGATAGGATACAAGGCACTAACAGACCGTATCCTCCAATACCACCTCATAAGCCCAAATCTCGGATTTTATCTGTACATATTCAGACAGAAAGTAAACTCCCACTAGTTGAAGAAGAACGCAAAACTAAAGAAGAAGATGATAAAGAGTTAAATGTTCTTAAAGTTGAAAGTGTTCAAGATGACAAGGATATATATTTTCCTTATGGCAAGGAAGCAGTAACAAGTGACAAGAGTACACCTGAATCTTTGAACCAAGAAACAGAGCAATACCAGGATGGCAAAGTTCTTCATAAGCAGGAATCTTTAGAAAACCACATGGATGTAAATGTTCCTCATATACAGAAAGATGACAAACAAGATAAGAATGTTAATATATCCCCTAAACAGGAATCTTTGAAAACTAACGAAGATATAAATATTTCTAAGAAACTGGAAGCTTTCAAAAACAAAATGGCTGAAAAAGTTCTCACTAAACAAAAATCTTATAAACATGAGGATATAGATGATTTACAAAAACATGAGTCTTTTAAAGACAAGTTTAAAAGAGTCACTGATAACATTACGAGATTAAAGGATAAAATACGCGAATCTGAGGAGGAGACAAAACTGAAAACATTAGCCACCATTGAAGAAAAGATAGACGTTTTAATGAAGTCTATAAATTCAATCATGATAGACATTAAAACAAAGAAAAACATACTTTTATCTAGAAAAACTGCTGCAGTATCTTGTACGTTTGTTACTACCAGCCGAAATCATTTAAACAGACATAGAAGTGACCCTTACGGTTTAGTGAGAAATGGGGAATATTTATGCAGCATGGTCCAAAGCAGTTCCAAAAGTTTGAACATTTCTGAAGTTGGTCCTAGTGAATTGAGGAAGCACAGAGAGTCTAGCATTTCTAAACTGGACAAAATAATATTAGAAGAAATGAAAAAGAGTGCTATAGTGAAAAAAGACATCGAAGAATTACTGAACCTTCGTAACGAAAAAAATTGTTCAGTTCAAATAACATTTGATATTCCAACCAAAGAGAGATCAACTGAAGTAACTGATTCTTTGTCTAAAGCTAGACTCGAGTCTGGAAGCAAGGCTCTGGTTGAAGAGATAGCATCGCAAGGTCCTCCGAATCACACACAAATGACTATAGCTGTGAACACTGACCCTCTAGGCTTGTTGGCTTTACTGAGGGTGTCTACGGAGACAGTCAAGCAATTATTTTCATACGTGCCGTATCTGAACTATTACTCTTACTTGTCGATGTTGCAACTGCCGCCGAGGAGCTGCGTGTCGCACTACGTGTGCAACATTTGCGGCGCAGCGTTCGGGCGGCCGTCACAGCTCAGTGACCACATTGAACAACATAATTTGGGAAGAACAAGGTAATTTGTTTGCTGTTTTTTCTATCCACGTGTTCTAACATACAAGGTGGATGTTTGATTGTGATGACCACAATAGTGACCGCGTAATGTCCAATTATTATTTTTCAACGAGAAATCAGTGAAGGACTGATAACAGTCTTTTTAATATTATTTTTTACTAGCGACCCGCCTCTGCTTCACATGCATATTTTATACTATGTATTTATCCCACTAATCCCACTAATATTATAAATGCGAAAGTTTGTGCGTGTGTGTGTGTGTGTGTATGTTTGTTACTTCTTCACGCTGAAATGGCTGGACGGATTTGGATGACATTTGGCAAAGAGGTAGTCTGGGACCTGGAAAAACACATGGCTACTTTTCATCATTTTCCGCAGACGAAGTCGCGGGCGGAAGCTAGTAAATTATATTTCACAGATCTCTAGGCGTTTTAAGCGCTTTACGTTTTAACTATTGTTGTCCGCGATATCATTCGCGTTTAAATTACAAATCTATCCTACGGGGTCCGTACATTTTTCCGGGATAAAAAGTCACCTATTTGCTATTTCAGACTATAATCTATCTCTATGCGAATTTCATCTAGATCCATTCCGTCGTTCTGGGCCTGCAGTCTCGACATAAATAGCGATCGCTTTACGACCAAAATTGGTCGCTATTTTGGTCGTAAAGCGATCGCTATCTATGTCGAGATTGCAGGCCCTGGGCTCTGGCGTGACTGAGTAACAAACATCCATCCATCAAAACTTTCGCACTTATAATTTAAAGTTAAATTTTTTTTTCGGCTTGCAATTATCTTTAAGTGTATTTGTTTCAGGGACTGCTGCGTCTGCCGGCACGCGCTCGACCTGCCGCGCGCGCGGCCCGGCGTGTTCGCGTGCCGGCACTGCGGCCAGCGGTTCACGAGGGCCTACTGCTGCGAGCTACACCAGCAGGCCTGCGCCACGCGGCTGGGCAGGGCCCACGACGTCAACTCCGGCCATATGCTGCTGAGGTAGGCTAGGCTATGTTGGTCGTTATAAAATTAAACAAAATGATTTACCTACTAAATTCAAATAGTGTGTAATTTCGTTGACAGTGTTATTGTACAGGTTAGAGCAGAGGTAAAACATGTAGGGTTTGTTTGACAACCTATGATGGTCGAGTTATTATTGTACTAGCTTCTGCCCGCGGCTTCGCCCGCGTTTTGGGATAAAAAGTAGCCCATGTGTTATTCTGATGTACCTATAAGCTATATTACTGTAAAGTTTCATCAAAATCCGTTCAGTAGTTATTGCGTGACAGAGTACAAAACATCCATACATCCTCACAAAATTTCGCATTTATAATATTAAGTAGGATGGGATTCTAATGATTGTGACATATTAACTTCAATACTTCAAAGTTATTCGGAACCCTTTGCAAAGCAATTAAGGAATTTATTTGATGTTTGTATTTACCTATGAAATAAATTATGTGTATTTTCCGCAATTTATTTTATTAACAAACAAACGGTTCTGTTAATATTTTTTTCAGACACAGTGGGTCGATATCGGCGCGGGTGGACAAAATCTTTACTTTTTCGTTATAATTGGACGTAGGGTACGTGAATGCTGTCAATGGTTCTTTTGTGTGTGCCGCAACGCATCCATCATGGTTGTTTGTATGGGGCTTAGGGACAGCCATTATAGTGAAATGGGCATAAAATTCCGTCGATGCATCACAATGGTGGAAAGCAACATTATATGTAATTATGTCAGGTTTGAGGTGAAGCGTTATAATGATATTATAGTTGCAAACGATTCGCCTATTGTGGAGCGATAACGTTAAAGATATTGTAAAATGACAATAAATGACCATTGTATTGTTTGGCCATTAAATTGATTGTCTGAGCAAAAAAATGGACAATGTCGAGCAATACGTTTTAATGCTGACCAATTTAATAGCTTTTAGTTAAAGAATACCAATTTCGCTGTATTATTATGATATAGTAAGTAATACTTAAGAGACATGTGAAAAAACAGGAAAACCGTGTTTCCGAATCCACAGTTAGCTGTACAACCTATTTCTAAACACTCGTGTATTTCCTAAACACCGGATGGCGACAATAAAACTCCTTGTGACAGTTTTCGATTATCTCTTCACAGGTTTTTTTCGCAATTTCGGACACGGCAGTTTGAAATTTTGAATCAGCACTGTTGTCCCACAGCCGAGGTGTAAATTCAATAATAAGGTAAAAATACAATAGGTTTTTGTGCTAGGTAGGTGCACGCTCGGCCCACCGGGGCGTCTGGGAGCCCAGTGAGCCTACTAATTTATCTACCGTTAAATATTTGCCACGGCTCCGTAAGATCATGTCTGTCTGTTTGTTTAGGTGAAATTGTAAGTATTGTTGCGAATGGACGTGGGAAGGAAGTTGTCATAAAAAATATCTTACGTTTGAATTGATTTCTGAGAAATTGTGCAGTTTCTCTTTTACTGCGCCGCGTTTAATGTTTGATAGCGACGGCTGGTGTTAATTAGCTGTCGTTGGTTTGTTGTGACTGCAATATGATTGTAAGGCATCCAAAACTTGTGCATTTTGATCGAAGAAAACAGCTTCTTCAAGACATTTTTCTTCGTAGTTTTATAAGTAACTTCATGAACGGCAGCCTTCCACATGTTAGCTTTCATTCATAAAAAAATATATATATTTAAAGTGAATTGAAACTTTGATGAAAATTAACATTCCAAAAAACACAAGAAGACTAGGGCGCAGTCCAAGGAAGCAACAAAAGATAAACTTATAATACTGCACTGTCACGACCATGCACCTGCCCTTATCAAACACAAAAAAGTCAGTTTTATTATTGAGAAGCTAATATTTGTTAATCTAATCACAATAAACACCACCCCATGGCACGTGGTCGCAATCTTATCAAGTATTTGACAAATACACCTTACTTTATCAATGACGGTAGTTGTTTTTTGTGATAAAACAGTAAAAAATGCTAGTTTGATTGCGATTTAAGTCCAGTTTTTATCCAGAATATTTGCCATTTTACCACTGGGGTACCTAGTTAAACAAATTAGTCTTATTTTTAGAAGTTCATGTATCGTAACAAAATGAAATATTAAAATAACAAATATGCTAACATCTCTGATCTCATTTATGTGTAACGAAAATTGCTGAAGACACTTTGTGAGCGCATTTCAATGACCGTTTAGTTTATATCATGGTACTAGCATACAATATCAACTTTATAATAAAGACGTAAAGTTCAATCTCCTTTAGAGAATGTTACAGTTGAATCTTGATAAAGCGGATTATGACACGCTGTCGGGCAAAGGGTTTTTGAATATCTTAATTTTATTTTTGAGCGCCATTTAACTGGTTTTTTGTGTGATTGTGTTGTAAGCACCATAAGGTATTGAAATAATTTTATTTTTAAATAAAAATAGTGCTTTATTTTGTCCTCGATTTTCCGTGTGATGACTCACTGTGCGTGTGATCTATCACTAAAGATTGTTGAAGTATTAAATAACAGAATTAATGTGACTTTATTGTCAGGAAATTCTGTTGTCATCGTGTGATCATTTGGACGGACATAGAAGCCAGCCAGCCCATTACGGTATGCACACGCGTATCGTCAGTGGAGATACATGTAGTCCCATCTTTAAAATATCCTGTGGTCGCGACGAAAAGGACGTTGGTAGTTTTGGGCTTGATATGGTACAGTAATAAAAGCTTAACCAAAAATAAAAATATATTTTTTATTGTTCTTTGCCTAATTTATCTTAGAGATTAAGAATTGGAATCAAAAATCCAAATAAATGAGAAATAAAATGATTATGCCGTTGACATTTTGCTGGCTGACGCGTGCCTCCACAGAATATTATGTCGACAGCAACTAAAACCTTTGAATTGAGAACTCATTAGTCGGGCTGTACTTCATTGGACCTCCACAGAATATCATGTCGACAGCAACTAAAACCTTTGAATTGCGAGCTCATTAGTCGGGCTATACTTCATTGGATCATTCACACCATACTTAACCTCACTGTCACAAATACGAAGATTTATCTTTAACCCAATTACGTACAAAAACAAATAAAAAAAGAATTGAAATACTCTTGAAAAAAATACTCTTGAAATACTCGATCACACCAAACTAATTTCATATCTGTACCGACATACACAATCTGAAGCCCAGCGTTATATGGGCGTCTGCCGTGTCCTTTCGTAGATAATAAATAATACAACACCTTGGTAAAATGCCCGATTTCAAATACCTACAGATTTTTAGAATATTTTTTTAATGTCTTTTCCCACTTCGAGTGTGAGTCAGAAGTTCAGAACACACTTAGCGCCTTAGCGCGTTGAAGTTGAATTTTTTACATTGTGCTCTTTTGACATTCTGAGCTGTTGACTTTATGCGCTTTTGACTATATGCGCCTTTGACTTTCTACGCTTTTGACATTCTGCTCTTTTGACCTTATTCTAAACGGTCACGTTTGACGAAGTAAACTTATACACCCATATTTCCATCCATACGGAAACGACAAACTTGTCTACCTACAATAATGCGTGTGACCATTACAACATCCTATGTACCTGAGGTAGTAAAATCGAAGCTTCCTGTCACAGTATCTATAGCGAGGATGAATCAGCTAAGATCGGATGTATGATCAGCCTATCTATTCTGTACCGACACGACGCATATAAACACCTAGCATAATTATAGCTTCTCAAAATACAGCACAGAGCTTGTTTCTAAGCCTTCTCATATAGATGGGCAATGCACCGGGTGTTTTTGGTAAACACCCGATAAACACCCATAAACACCTGATGGATTGCCCATCTATATGTGGAAGGCTTAGAAACAAGCTCTTCGCTGTACCTACTTTGAGAAAACTTCTACAGAAACATCCCTAGCGGCCTTACCTAGAACCAAAATGCTTAAGAACTGGCTCAAATTGTAATCACAACTTTACTGTCATTTACCTTTAAATGAAAAAAAGATCGAAGCCTCGTAGATAATAGACTAATAAACTTCAAAGCCCTAATTTACCCTAAATTTATTATTTTCTCTGTTTCAAGATTAACAATTTTTTTAAGCATAGGCACTGATTTCAACGGCGTATCTAGGGGGCGGTCATGGAGATCATCAGTGGCGAAGGGTCAGTTTTTGTAAGAGGTAAGCCGGAGCTACAAATGCTTACCTAGCCACGAAAAGCTAATTAATAAAAGTAGGCAATATTGCCTGTGCTATTTTTCAAAGGGAAGCCGGTAGGAATCGTATTGTAGGAACCCTTCGCCACTGGAGATCATGATCCCACCCTGGTCTAATAATATTTGAAGCCTATCCTAGCTGGACCTCGATAACACGACCTCCCTGACTCAAGCCTTGTATCCACTTGAGCATGCTCAGGCGAAATGAGCCGCCCATTCGTCTGAGCATACTCAAGTGGATACAAGGCTTTAAAGGCTGGTTCCGCCCTGATTCACCAAGCAAATAACGCTGACTCAATAACTTCTTACACAGCTTGCACTTGCGAACGTTCGAGGGAGAATCTCACCGTAATATTCTCCCTCAAACGTTCGCAAACAAATTGTCAGTTCCCGCGGTGATATCAGACTAGACAGGCAGGGCTCCTTCTTCAAATTATCATCTGGCAATCCTAATCAGACCTCACTTAAGAGCCACCTAACTCCCTGAGGCCCTAGCCAAGTAGCTTTTCTGTTAGCGTTCACGCCAAACGATAAGCACAAAATGTATGGCAATGACATTACCTGCGGAAAAGTCACGTGACTCACAAATTAATATCACTTCCATACATTTTATCCGTAGCGTTTGAAAAGAAACTTGGCTATGGGGGCTGGTCGTGCGCCCCAGCCGCTCGGCATGCGGTGCGCGCGCGTGGACGTGCGCGCTCTGCCCGCGCATGGGCATTTGCATCGGTTTCCGCCACCAACAAACACACCGACGCGCACGGATTATAACAATATAGGATATGGAGCTATTAAACTTATGAGGCTTGGGAATTGAGACGCGGTGAACTTTGCCCTATTATAGCTGTGACTCATACTCATAACAAATCAGGAAGTGTGTTTCTTTTATAAAAAGAATATCTTCAAACATTTTACAGAAAGAACTGCTAATTAGTGTTGCCCAAATGTAAGACCAAGAGAAAACTAACCCAGTCTTTGATCTTGATCTTCAAGTCAGTACACCTGGTTGTGATCTTGGTCTTGATATTGCACACTCAATCTTGGTCATCATCTCGGTCTTGCTGCAATTAGGTGATTGTGAAAATGATAGATGCAAGACCGGTTTTGGGCAACACTACTGCTAATGGTGCGTTATTAACACCCGCCAACGTTTTTATACATTACATGCAGCTTCTGAATTTACACAAAGCAATACTTGAAACCAGCCACGCCGCGTGATGTCACCGCGAGACCTGCTAATTTGCGAACGTTCGAGGGAGACTGTCACGGTGAAATTCTCTCTCGAACGTTCGCAAACAAATTGGCAGTTCTCGCCACGCGGTAGGTACAGAATAGACAAAGCGCCGGATTAGCCATATAGCAGGAGTAGCAAATTCTGCGTGCTCTATTCCTCTGTAGACCCCGCGCCTGGGCCTTTGCTACAGGCCCCGGGTGGGCTTAATACGGCACTCAATACACAAGCAGAATCCCAAGAAAATGGGTTCGATCGTTTTGCCCCCGGTTTCCTTTGCCCCCGTGTTGTTTGCACCCGATTCTGTATAAGTACGATAAAATTCGAGTCGGGTGCAAACAACACGGGGGCAAAACGAACGAACCCAAGAAAATAACCAGTTAATTCAGGTTGTCGCATTATGCTCATAAAGGGACTTAAAGATTATACTAATATTATTAATAGGAAATTAGTTGTAATTCCAATTTAAGAATAATAGAAATGCAGACAGAGATGCCACAATTTTGATTTGTGCTGCCTAAACAATGGCCGATTATATTATTGTACATAGCGCGTGTTTGTCTCTTATATTAATTTATGTCATACTGTGTTCCAGTGGCGAAGGGTCAGTTTTTGGAAGAGGTAAGCCGGAGCTACAATTATGCTTACCTGGCCACGAAAAGCTAATTAATAAAAGTAAGCAATACTGCCTGTGCTATTTTGTAAAGGGAAGCCGGTAGGAACCGTTTTGTAGGGACCCTTCGCTAATGCTGTTCTGGTTGTTATTAAAATACGGTACAGCAGAAGAAGCGGGTTCAAGTCCCGTGTCAGTTGATTTTAGATCTCTTATTGAATAACAGGAAAGCCATTCTTATCCAGAATCCCTAAAACGCATCGTATTTCTTCCCAACAAATTCGCCACTACTAAGATTGCGTGTAGATATAAATTGGCATCCTAATGAAATCATTAATATGGCGGTGGATAAGGCAATCGCGATCGTTTACCGATATCTGCCAGTTATATCTGAGAAGCTATCTGTGACCACCGGCCGAATGTGTCGCCAGATAAGGGTGCTGGCGCCCTATGGAATCCCACACGGAACTGTGGACGGTGGAAGTGGCCTTTGTTTGGTCTTCGAATCAGAAACATTTATTTGTTAAACATATGTATTTAATATTAAAAACGTAATCGTCTAATTATGAAATATCGTCGACGTAGGTCCGAACTAGGTATTAAAAAACAATTTTTTTTAGTTTCGAGAAAAACGCGATTTACTAGTTAATTTTTTAATCGTTTGGCGTAATTATTAAATGGGAGACTTACCGACAGTTAAAATTTCTCCCATTTAAACTAGAAACCAGAAAAAAATTGCTATTTAGTTATCTACCTACGCCGACGATATTTTCACCTTTAATTTTGTCCAGTCATAAATATTTGGACCTCATTTTAATATGGTTTAATTCGCATCAATTTAAAAGAAGAATTTTATTATTCATGTTACTTAAAGAATTATAGCACCCAATCGAAGATTCGTTTTCAATTGTACAAATGCAAATCGAATATTTGGATTCGCTCTTTAATTAAATTTTAGTACGGTAGGTACTTGAGTTTTGTTTCCATTTCAGTAATAAGTTACTTTCTAAAGAATACTTCTTAACGATGTAATATCTGGGACTCAAAGTTGAGAGCGAGTTAATGTATCTTCTAGGCATGAGTGCTTCTTTTTCAAATCGTCACTTAACATCATTAAAAACGATCTGGTATAAAGCTTGTTAAAAATAATAAATAGTCTCTAGATACATAAAAGTGCATTAAAGTTAATTTAAAAATCATTACTTTATGAAAAGTAAATGTGATTCAATTAGAGTCTACTTTATGATCATTTGTTACGCTATGGTTGAAAATGAAAATTCAGCATATTTTGTAGACTAGGTACTTATTCTAATGTTGAGCGCACTCGGCTCTCACTGTTGCCACATCTAGCACTCCTAGTTCATGTGCCATCGGCGCCTGCGCATATAGGTGCGATGGTTCACGAGTGTTTTTATCGTTTTCGGCGGAGCAGTCCGCGGTGCGGCGTGGTGCGGTGCGGCGTGGTGCGGTGCGGTGCGGTGCGGCGTGGTGCGGTGCTAAGCGAGAATCAATGTATTGTGTTCCAGGAACAGGATTGCTGGGGAGCCATGAATGTGCGGATGAGGTAGTTAGGATGAAATTTATCGGTCAAGATTTTTGAGTTTCTGTGATTACGTTTTGTGTGTGACAAGATAATTTGGAGAAAGATCTCAAGAGAAGGGATCTCAAATTTCGAGTTAACCGCGCGGGTCGCGGTTGCTTGCGTTGGTTCAGAGCAATGGCACGGTTCGCGAGAGGTCACGGGTTTAAATCCTGCTCGCGATATTCGATTTTAAAAAATTTCTTAAATATTAAATAACTTGGAGAAAGATAATAAAGAGGCTGTTGTTTTGAAGGAATTGTTGCAATTAGAAAATGTGCTGTTTGATAAAAAAATAATGTTTCTACCTCCTTTAGTTTTGAAAAACAGCAGGCCCATGCACTATAGTGGCAGATCTTGCATGAGAAATGGAAGAGTGGATTATATGGAAGACCCTGAAGCAAGACATCTCATAGTAAAATTTGCCGTATCCAAAACAGAGTGTGCTCACTTCACATGTCCGAAAGGAGCGCTCGGAATGTGCCGTCTGCGATAAAAAATAAAAAAGGAAATAAATATATAACGATCCTTTATCAGATCAGGACACAGATAATGAATTGACCCATTTAGTATGTGAATCATTCAGTGCAACCCAACTAACTTATATTTTACCACCCAAAAACTTGCTGCCCTAAACTTTTTAATAGAGATTTTAGGTTTTGTGACAGCAAAGTTAAGTTTGTCATCAGATTTTCGATTTTAACTCGGATCTGAGAGTGTTTGTTTTGGTAATAAGACGTAAATGATCGGCAATAATAATAAATTAACAATATTCTTGTATATTGGCCGTTTGAGACGCGAGATATATTTATATTTACTAAGTATTTTCTAAATTTTATCTTGGTCAGGCGTTGGGTAGGTACCTATCACAGAACAGTAAAGAAGGTACAGTAACCTTTCTTTATCTGTTCTGTGGTACCTATAATACTTTTGAATAAAGAAAACTTTCGATTGAGATGTATTTATTAAAAATAAATCTGATCTTTGTTTAGCTTAACTCTGCTCCTTTTTAAGTGGGAGATTAAACTGTTATATGCGATTGATCTGACGGGTAGTGAAACTAGTGAACTTACAGAATATTTCAAATAAAACTCACGGCATTGGAATCTGAATTCCTGACGCGAAAAATCTTCCCCCTACCCTGATTTTTCAACGTAAGAATATTACCATGATGGCAGTATTTTTTTTTCAAACAAAGTTCCAATATAGTGCACATATTCGTAAGAACGTGTCTTTTTTTTCCCATTTTTACACGGTAAAATTACGTTCTGATGTCTCGACGAGTACTAAGGTACTAGTCGGTGAATGCGAGCGCGATTACCGTGACTTTTAGATTGATGGAGGGGGCATAAGGTTTTTTTTCCATACGTGACAATTTCTACCAGCCAACTGCTATCGCAAGAATTTACTTCCAAAAATCCACCAGAATAATCACAGCAATTGCTACACACTCAAGTGAAGGCTGAATACTGTTTGACAGCCCGTTAATAACAAGAGATTGTGGATCTTGAAGGACTTGAAGTGGAGCCAATTAATACAGCACCAAGCAATTTTATAGTGTTCCCACTAAATCTAGACCTCACGCGATGTCAGACCGAAATATTAGACGGCTACCGAGCATAGGTATGCTAACATTTTATATACTTAGTTACCTAGTTTGTTAATATTAACAAAACTAGGTATATAAAGTGTGTTTTATTCAGCGTTGCCAGATTTATTTTCGGGCAAAGCGGTATTTTGTAACTTTTTGAGTAAAAAAACGGGATTCTTTTATCGAAAGCGGGACATAATAAAAAAACGTAAATAATCAGCAGTTAGTCGAAGACACTACTGTACAGGATAGCTCCAGATTGAATTGAATGAGTAATAATTTTTACGGAGCATTTATTTCTGACTATTTAAAATTCACTTGAAAAAAAGCGTTCAGGAAAGCAGTTTGAAGGTGGGGGCCGCACCGTCGAGTAATCCTCGAAAAGCGGGACTGAGTCTGTCCCGCGCGGGACATTCAATTTTGGGCTAAAAAATCGGGACGTCCCGCCAGAATCGGGACGTCTGGCAACGCTGGTTTTATTCGAGATTTTGACGTCAGAGCATTACTGCCTGTCCATACTGTACCGACACGCCGCGTGATGTCACCGCGAGGACTGCCAATTAGTTTGCGAACGTTCGAGGGAGAATGTCACGGTGAGATTATACGTTCAGTATACAGGGTGGCAAGTTAGACAGTGGAAATATTCTACTCATCATTGTACTTTGCATTGGTCATTGTACTCAGCATTATGAACAACTTTTACTATGGGAGCAACCCTGAAATCGCGAAAAAAAAATCAGCTGTTTGTTGCAACATTTTGTTGAGTTACGTGAACATAAATGTATGGAACAGCTGATTTTTTTTTCGCGATTTCAGCGTTGGTCCCATAGTAAAAGTTGTTCATAATGATGAGTACAATGACCCCTTAAAATATTTCCACTGTCTAACCTGCCACCCTGTATATACCTTCCACAATTCATTACCTCAACTGGATGACCGGTTTGATCGTCACCATTTGAATGTATTAGTACAAATACTGGTCTAAATATTAATATTCAAATCCACCGTGAAAATAACTACATCAGGAAACGACGGATAAATCACCCAGACCAATTAATAAATTAGGAAAATTCTAAAAGAACCTTTTACAGTCTAGGTTTTTAACGTAGGTAACACGAAACAATTGAGGGTGATTGTAGATCATAAAAATGTACTGCGTGACACGGCTAAGGCACCGCACGGACCGACGACATGTCGTGCGACGCAATCGCGCGACTCTTTAATATTTACGATAATAACTTAATTATTATAATCGTGCGTCTGGACACGACGACGTTTTAATGAGTTAGTAATATCAGTGGATTTTAATTGTAAATGCGAAATTATGGTGTATTACAATAATTTACTGTGTAATAATATAAGTTTCGCATGCCAAAAGTGACGTGTGTTTTCTAGTTGTCCTTTCATGATCATTACACGCATTATGCAGCAAAATTTATTTTCTTCAGTTTCTTTCACTGCTGTAGGTACCTACATAGGCCTCCGCAAGGCATCGTCAGAACGATTAATCGTGTGTAGGTAATATTCTCAAATATTCCTTATACTACGTTAAATGTGAAAACTAATTAATGGGACGTTCAATCACGACAACAAAAATATGTATTTCTTTTAACTACGTGTATAAACAGCTGCGGCTTATGCCAATTCCTTCAAGCTACGTATAACTTTAAATCAGGGCTGTCCAAACCAGATACGATCGGCGGCCACTGCCACTATGAATCACTAAATAGCTTGGAGGGCCGCAGAAACATGTAGTTTTAATTTTTTGAATAATTGATGCCATAAAAATAAAATAATATACTAATATTTTATGGGATTTTTTTCGTATTTGTGGTACATCAAAAACACGTCGCGGGCCGCACAAATACAGGGTGGAATTTATTACGGTGTTCTTTTAATTTTGGATACCATGTTACTTAGAAGGAATTAATGCTTACAATTAACCCTTTCAATTGGCATCATAAAAATACAGGATGTTCATTTCTTCACATTTGGCCGGTTCGATTCCCAGGTGAAACAAGCAACTTTTTAAAAATCTTTGAATGCAGTATTACTTAATTTAAAAAATAAAGGAATGTTTTCTTTGAGTAAAATGTTCTATCTACAGTATTAAGAGTACTTTCCCTTCAGGTGGCATTACAAAATTCCACCGTGTATAAGCTGCGGGCCGCATACGGCCCGCGGGCCGTGCGTTGGACAGCCCTGCTTTAAATAATCACGTTAGTGTTTATCGTACACTTTATAAGAGCCACTCACATACGTACATTCTTGTTACGCATACATTCGCGCCTTGCAATGAATATTTGAATACCCGGTTGCTCCACTGAAAGTGTTTGAACCTCCCTCAAATGGCTTTGGAAAACCATAAATTACACCCTTCCCAATATTATATCCTATTATTTTCAGATCCCAATGTTCTTATCTTACATAACACAATATCGAACAGTTCAAGTGTAAGCAAAGAGGTGATCAATCATTGTGTGTTCTTTCATTCATGTTCACTCAATGAGGTGTGTGCTCTGTCTCCGAGTATTTCAAAAGTGTGTACAATGGCCGTGTTTAGCGCCAACACGGTACATTCTCACAGCGAGTGTCACGTACGGGATAGCTCGGACCTTAGGTCAACAATGGGAACATGGCCAAAGTAAATCGTTTATAAGACTGGCTCTTTGTAGTTCTTCTTGGTGTAGAAGATGAAGTTTGTTTTACTTTTAAATCTTATTAAAAAGCCCTCAATTATCATTTTAACCAATATTTTTTTTAAGCAGCAGTTAAAATGGTTTACCTACTTGTTTTACTAGAACTTTTTATTAATAAATTTTACGCTTATGTGAAAGTGTTTTGAAATATATTACATACATACCATTGTTCTTACATATTAGGTCATTATTGTAATCAAATTAATTATAATTGATCATGTTGCAAAAGAGTAACTATGGAGTTTCTTGTCCACTATTCACCATAGGAATTTTACGAACAAACAACCTGACACAATACGCTTGACAATCAAAAGTATCTGTAAATGGTCTTATTGAAATAAATGTGACTTTGACTTGGAAAAGGTAACAGAAAAATAAATATCCCAATTTATTGAAAACTTACGTTACCCTAATAATCGCACGAATCATTATTTTGTACTGTAGTACTAGTACTGTCGCAAAATCGCAAGTGTGTTCGTTGCCTACTTTTATTCCATCTAATTTTCGCTAGGCGTGGCTCGGTGGCGTGCCTAGCCTAGGCCACAAGTAATTACAGCCAGACTTGTCGCGACCTTCGCGTTTCACCAAATTCGCCCTAAATTATGTCCACTCATACATTTTGTTTTAGATAAAACATCGGAGCTTTTATTTATTAGTACATTATTTTAGGTTAGTTTATGTGGTTGACCTCAGTCTGCCCTCTGGGGGATATTGATAGTCTCACAATGGTGAAAAAACCTATTAGGTACAATATTAATTAACTAATCTATACAGGGTAAAATTAAAACCAGTGCGGATAGTTTAGGAGGTGAAAGTACTCATGAATATGATCAACTTTTATTATGGGACCGACACAGAATTATGAAAAAAAAAATCTGCTGTTCCCTACAAAAATGCACTACAACACGATCAAAATGTAAAGAACAGCTGGTTTTTTTTTATATTTCAGTGTCGGTCCCATAATAAAAGTTGATCATATTCATGAGTACTTTCACCTCCTAAACTATCCGCACTGGTTTTAATTTTACCCTGTATACTTATATACTATACCTAATATATTAAAAAGCTGAAGAGTTTGTTTGTTCTCTAGAACTGCCAGTCAGATTAAAAAAATATATTTTTGTATAAATGATAGCCAGATTCGTAAGAAATAATAAAGGCTATTTAACATCAAGCCGCGAGGAACAGCTAGTCGACAACAAACCCTGAACTTAATGGAAATTATTCAAGTGGAGTGGTACACGTGTTTTTATTTTGCAAAATCATGCTGAATGTGAACTTAATGCAAGTGTTCAAATTAAACAGAACAGGTGTGACATTTCATAGAAAATACAAAACATGTCTCTTTAACGATTGTCTGAAAATGTGAACAATGCGCACAATAACAAATTCTTTTTATTTCCATGAAAATGAAGGTTAATTTCATGGTGTTTCAACGCCTTTTACCGGCACGCAATCATAGACAAGCGGACGGGAAATGTCATTTGTTTTCATTGATTAATTTATCTGCTGATCTGTCCGATTGTGTGCAATTTGCGAAATGTTACGATTTAGTTGTTTGTGCTAGACGGTGAAAAAAACAAATGTAAATAAATAATATTAGTGTTGAGAATTACTGATTCTAGTTTATAATATTACTAGCTTCCGCCCGCGGCTTCACCCGCGTTATAGGGATAAAAGGTAGCCTATGTGTTATTCTGATCTATAAGCTATATTACTGTAAAGTTTCATCAAAATCCGTTCAGTAGTTTTTGCGTGAAAGAGTAACAAACATCCATACATCCATCCATCTATCCATACATCCTCACAAACTTTCACGTTTGTAATATTGGTAGGATAGGAAGTAGGATTAGTAGGATTACGATACTAGGTGTTCTCCGTGGTTTCACTCGCGTTGCTCGGCGCCTGAGGGTTGTAGCGTGATATAGTATTTCTCATCAATGTGACTATCTATACTTCTATACTAATATTATAAAAGAGGAAAGATTTTTTTGTTTGTTTGTACCGAATAGGCTCCGAAACTACTGGACCGATTTTAAAAATTCTTTCACTAATTGAAAGCTACATTATCATTGAGTAACATAGGCTACTTTTTATCCCGAAAAAATGCACAGTTCTTATGGGACACGCGGACGAAGTCGCGAGCGAAGTGCTAGTAACATACAAAAAGAGTTTTTCAAATCTGCTGGTAGTTCCAGAGATTAGCGTGTTCTAACAAACTCTTCAGCTTCATAATATTACTAGTATAGATTAGCTTTGTATAAAAGAGACTTTCAATAATATTGACGAACGGGTAACTAGCATTACAAGAGCAGCTGATTAACATTTAATTTACTGAATAATTCTCATGATTAAGGATGTCAACAAAATTTAAGTAAATACTTTAACCAGGTCACGTAACTATGTCAAATGATTTCAGGTGGGTATTTAGATGTTTCCAATCAAATTCGTAAACAAACAGAAATTAGGTCACCCACTACTCTTAGCACGAATCTTACTAATATTATAAAAAAATAATGTGAAAGTTTGTGAGGATGCATGGATAGATGTATGGATGTTTGTTACTCTTTCACGCAAAAACTACTGAACGGATTTTGATGAAACTTTACAGTACTATAGCCTATACATCAGAATAACATATAGGCTACTTTGTATCCCAAAAACGCGGGCGAAGCCGCGGGCGGTAGCTAGTACTTACATATATGGAGTTATGGATCTACCCACAGATCATAAAAACAAAGGAGATGTGCCAAGACACTATTGAGCCTGACACTTTGACATGATCAATGTGATCATGTTGCCGCCGGACCGAACGCGATCGATTGATTTATATACAGTGTTTTAGTTTAGTGTGAGTGTGACGAATAACAGTGTTAGGTTGAGGGTGTGCGGAATTTTTAATGTGTGAGAGATCTCTATAATTACAAAGGAGCGTTTGTAGTTGTGACGCACATTGCTTTAAAAGTGGCGACAGCGGTTCCTGTACTAATTTGCTATGATATCATATCTCCTTGTTTCTATGATTTGAGGATCTAACTATTACTCCTATATATCATTCCTATACATAATTATGTCAAACTGCTTGTTTAGTTTCAACGCTGTTACAATTTCTAGACAAAAAGAGACCTACCTACTACAGACCTACAAAGTAAAAAAGTGATTTCTTTCCCAACAATTCTACACGAAAAGGGTCGCTAGGATTTTTGAAATCTTGATAAAGGTTCACGGCTACAATAAGGTTAAGAAACCTTATATTCTGTATGCGAAGCATATATTCTGTAAACGTAGCTACAGAGAGACATCATTTCAACTCTCTAGAACCTTCAGCTGCATACAGTTTAGCTCATCATTGCAAGTTCCTTGCCCTTCGTCCATCCCACCTTATTTCACAGTTGAGTTCATCCCCGTGATTGCACCATCGTCACACCTGTCGTGCCGTGCTCGGCCAGCCACCGAAGTGACGGGGGTAATTGATTACATCCAACATTTGAACTTCCAATTGAAACAACGCCGTCTGCACGCTTCGCATGACCAATATTATCTCTATCCTACCAAATAGGCAAAGTTCTTTCTATCCAAATCGTTATCTCTTCTGCCCGAGGACGCGGCGACTTGGCTGATCAGTATTTAAGAAAATAAACATTTCTTCTCTTCATTGTATGCATGAAACGGTAGAAATCTTTCTACAATCTGTCACTTTGTCTATTCTTCTGTAGGCTGGTAATGTGGTACCGTTAAATTGGTGCAGATGATGCAGAAAAGACGTTGCATTTTGATGTTGATATTTTAAAATGAGAATCTCATTAGAACAGCGAAGACATCGTTGAACAGAAAAATTAGATCGTAAGAAATAACTGTGGAATTTGACAATTGACAACATTTCAAAATTACTATGCTACTAAAATAAAAATACTGTTTCTTTATTTTCCTATCCTGAGTACGAATATTTTTTTAAAAATTTTTATTGATTCATTTCGGAGAAAAAAAAATAAAAACTGAAAAACCTACTATGACGTCATTCATACGGCTGAATCCGTAAGTTATGTTTGTCTTAGCTTTTATCATGTTCTAAGAAGATAAGATGTTCTAATATCATTAAAGATACGTCTGTCACATCAAATACCACTTATAAGAATAACCTATTCTGAAGTACATGCTGATTACCAGAGCCAAGTAAAGGTTAAATCGCCAATCAACCGTATTACCGTGCGCTTACGTCTATTTAGAACAAAACAAATTTCAAAATCGTTTTTTTATATGAAAACGACCACATTTTGAAAAAATAAAAAACATGGGTACCTTATTTTTGGACGTTATTTCAATTACCATATAATCATAATTTGAGTACATTAAAAAAATGAAATGTTGTCAATTGCATTAAAAGAGATAGTGTGTGTAAGAGAGTAATTATATAACCATGTAGCATGTATGAAGCTTAAATGATTGTCTAGCCTTATGTATGTTGAAAAACTGTTAAATAATTATTGGTAAATATTTTACAAATTCACCATGACCACACCGCACTACTCACGTGCTGCGCCACATGCCGCCATTTTTTGTCAGAACTTGCAAACACTTACCTGAAAAGAAAAAAAACACATTAGATATAAATTCTGCAGAGTGTTTAGAAAAGGTCGCCCACCTCGCAACAGATGGTGGATCAATAAAATTGGTTTCCGATATAAATTGACGAAAGGTGCAAAAATCGGCAGAAAGGGAAACGGCAACTGTGTAACACGATTACTTACAAACTTACAGATGATAAACGCAAACGATATAGAACTTTGAATCTTGTTGATCAAGGAATACGTGTTAACAAAGGTGTAACAAAGTCGTATAATAAAGCTGCAGGTAACGGTAATAATAGTGATACAGAAATACAGAATGTTAAATGAATAAAGGTTGTACACGTGTCGGCATTTAATACATATGTCTGGTGGTATCTGTATAACAGTCTACGAAAGAAAAAAAGGATAGTCCATCGACAATGTGCACATAAAATACGGAGGTGCAAAGCTATAGTTAAGCTAGCTATAAATCCTAAGTCGTGTTTTCGCGTGTTAAGATCTCATCGAAAACTAACAACACTGTAATATCAATAAAAATATTGCCCCAAATAACACGGTTGGGCTCATAATTCAGAACAAATAGCTGCCCCCAAATTGTATACTTTCACCGAAAAAGAAAAATCAGTTAAAGCTAATATTAATTGTACGTAAATAAGAAGTTCATGATGAAAATATTATCAAAGCGGAGCGTGTCTTGCACACCTTGTCGACGTATCGTTTGTTCAATCATAACTGTAGGGAGCTTTCGACTAAATATAATTCAATGTACACCCTCTTCCTGCCAAATATACGCTTGTCACTTACCACTTTACAAAACAGCATTACTCATACTTATGGAAAAGGAATAAAGTTCAATTTTGCGTAATCAAAATGTTGGTAAGTTCGTATTTAAAGGCAGGTGTGCCACAAGGGTCTGTACTAGGCCCGCTTTTAGAAGATATTCAGCATCTTTGCCACGTGGCGAGGGGCGTAGCTCGCAGAAAAACCATCACATCTTTAACGTCCGTATCTAACAAACACAAATAATGTCTATGATGTTTTTCCGGTGTAATAGTTTGCTGATTTGGAAGTTTTCGAGTGGTATTGGGGCGTCGAGTGGGTCAATGTGGGATGCTTGGGGTCAGTAAGAGGCTAATTCGAGTGAATAATGGGTATAGTTGGACGCCGTGGGTGGTTAATATTTATGTGAAATTATTGTATCGCTACTCATTTACACATTAAATGGTTTAAGTACTTCAAAATAATGTTATGCTCCTTATAAGCAGTAGGTACCTAGAGCAATTTTATTGTTCCTAACATTTTCAATCTTGTTACCCTTTTGACCTATTCGAGAAACTCATTTTACTCTTCCCCCCCCGCGCCTTTAAAATGTCATCACATGAAAATATTGTTATCACTTCAGAAGAGTGTCTTTATTGATCACAATAAATTGCACAAAATGTTCATGAATTAAAGATATTCAATGTGGAGGTTGGTATTGTTTTGCATTCGCATGTTTAATGTTAGGTTTTTAATTAATGATTATATTATTATCTATTACCAGTCTTATTAGTGTTATTACCCCCACAGAATACCTCTAAGGCTTTAATCTTTCCAATATGTTACCTGAAATATATACGTCTGCCTAACGGTGAAGTTGGTTATAGGGATTTTAAGTCAACCATCAAACATTATCGTAAACCTTTTATCACTAACAGTAACAGTAAAGATGTTATCTCAATAGGATCAGTTAGGAGCACTTGTACACTGACACCTTGTTGATCATTATTCCTGTGGTGATAAGTAGGTTAGTCTGCCTAAACAGCTGCTTGAGGTACCGGTTCCAGGTTTTATGCCTAATGATTATCACTGGAATAATATAAAGTGTCTAAATATCGGTATGCTTGAACGCTTGAACAGTCGAAGTACTGGATCGATCGATATAAAAAAAACCGGCCAAGTGCGAGTCGTACTAGCGCACCGAGGGTTCCGTATCATTTTTGGACGTATAAAGTGAAAAAATCCGGACCGCATAACTAAGTTTGTTTGTGAAGGAATTTTGATGATTTTGAAAAAACTGTACTAGTTAGGAACATCGTTGTATTTTTGGTGCCATATTTGGGTCAATTCCTATCAACTCTAATTATTTCAGATTTTTCGCCCCGCAAACTTCGGAGATAAGGGGGGGGGAATGGTATTTTTTTGGACATTTTTCATCATATGTCGAAAATTGTGAGACATTAAATAAAATAAAAATATATTTTGAAATGTGCAAATCAAGCCCTTTCATATGATATGTCACTTAACCTAGTAACCCCACTTTAAAATTTCGGACCCCCACTCCGGCCCCTTTTGCAATGAAAATAAAAATATTTTTGGACTTTTTTCATTTGCAATAAAGTTGAACAAGCATTCTTTATAACTGTTCCAAATTTCAAGTCGATAGCATAAGTAGTTGCTGAAATAAGCAGGTGTGACAGACAGACAGACAGACAGACAGACAGACAGACAGACAGACGAAGTCGCACCATAAGGGTTCCTTTTTTACCATTTTGGTACGGAACCCTAAAAATGATAATATTTTATTTGATGCGGATTTTAATATACAATTTAAATGTAACTTTGCCAAGAAAAACACACAAATATCTTTTACGACTTTTCGAAATTTTTTGTCGTAGGTAAAGATATTTTGTATCTTTTTATAATAGGCTTGCGTTTGACCGCCATCTCGCCTGTGATGATGCGGTCTACGATGAAGCACGCTTGCCTAGAAGAAACCGATTCACTCTCGACTTGAAGACACCCAGATTGTAGCTATCGGCGCATACTCACTCCGGCAGCGCATTCCACTGTTTGGCGGTTTTCACCATGAAAGGGGATCAAACGCTTCATTCGGATTTTTGGTATATCCACCATGAACCGATGGCGCTTTTTCGTGCTTCTGGCCGTCCGATAGAAAAAAGGGATTTCTTAGGGATTTCTTTAGAACAAAATGTCATTCAAAATTATACAAATTTTCACCAAAAACAATCTTCAAGAAAATTAACATAAAAAATTAAAATTAAACTTATTTATGGCACGCACGCTTAATTTAGGGCGACAACGTTTTTCACTGCGTCCTAAAGCCCGAGTCAAGATTGTGATCTCCAAATTTCACCGTTTAATGGAACTCCTGGTCGCGTGAGGATATGGTAGGAGGGGGGAGGGCTATGGTTTATAGTACTAAGGGACTCACAGGGATTTATGATTCACCTAGTCAGATTTTTTGATGGCTACAATCTTTATAGTGTGGTTGGCGAGTGTTGGCGTGTGGAAGTCGGGTTTTCTAGGCCCTTACATTTTTACACGACTGCGGCGAAGCCCAAAGGAGGTTATTGTTTTTTTTACCTGTATGTAGGATGTATTTCTGTTTGTGTTCCCTTCTAGAGACAACGATATGGGGTTAAAAGGTATCATTATAATAGATTCGTATGGACTTCGCGAATGACACTGGCGCCTAAAATCATTAATTTAAACGTTTTATTATTCATGTCAGTGCTATTGAAATGATTGCTTAGTTCCACTTTTTTTAGCGATCCAGTGCGTTTTCAATTTTGGCTAAAATATTACTAGATTGTATGTGAATATACTTAGTAGTGTTTACGAAATAGGTACTCATTATGTATGAGTCCTGTTAATTATTCACTTAAACTTTAACTGTTTCATAGCATGCTATAGCAATGCGGTGCATACTGGCATTTCGTTGCAAAAACCTAATTGAACGCAAACCGTTTGTAGAAACGTGTTAAAGGATTAGTAGTAGAAAATAAAAAAAAACCGGCCAAGTGCGAGTCGTACTCGCGCACCGAGGTTTCCGTATCATTTTTGGACGTATAAAGTGAAAAAATCCGGACCGCATAACTAAGTTTGTTTGTGAAGGAATTTTGATGATTTTGAAAAAACTGTACTAGTTAGAAACATCGTTTTATTTTTGGTGCCATATTTGGGTCAATTCCTATCAACTTTAATTATTTCAGATTTTACGCCCCGCAAACTTCGGAGATAAGGGGGGGGAATGGTATTTTTTTGGACCTTTTTCATCATATGTCGAAAACTGTGAGACATAAAATAAAATAAAAATATATTTTTAAATGTGCAGATCAAGCCCTTTCATATGATATGTCACTTGACCTAGTAACCCCACTTTAAAATTTCGGACCTCCACTCCGGCCCCTTTTGTAATGAAAATAAAAATATTTTTGGACTTTTTTCATTTGCAATAAAGTTGAACAAGCATTTTTTTTATCTATTCCAAATTTCAAGTCGATAGCTTATGTAGTTGCTGAAATAAGCAGGTGTGACAGACAGACAGACAGACGAAGTCGCACCATAAGGGTTCCTTTTTTACCATTTTGGTACGGAACCCTAAAAATACGGTTTGTTCACAGAAACTTTAAAAAATAATATCCAAGTGAAAAAAAAACCTTTGAGACATGAAGAATCACTGAAAAGTCTTCATATTCATTACATAGATGTAACTTTTATCAAATTGGGATATTATATTACACTGTCAAATTATAATGATCTAATCCTAATTATATAGGATCATATCTTTTATACAATATTTACAGTTGATTGCAGAAAAGGTCATTAAAGTCTCCTTTAAAACTTAATGATCTTTTCTACAACTGACTGTTAGTAGGAAGGATTTTAAAATCCTTGAAGACTATTTTGACTCAAATGTCATATCGTCTTCAAATATTTTTAATGACATTATCATAATTATATTTATGACTCTAAAATCTTTGATCTTAAAGGTGCATAAATAATTATTTGATATACGGTCGGTTGCAAAAAGATAATTAAATTTTAATGGAGAGGCATTAACCATACAATTTCTATCGTTAAAGTCTCCTTTAAAACTGAATGACCTTTTCTGCAACTCATAATGCATAATCGGCCTATAATGTTCCCACTGCTGGGACACAGGCCTCCTCTGTGAGAGGGAGTGGGCCGTAGTCCACCACGCGGGCCCAGTGCGGGTTGGTGGACGTCACATGTCTTCGAATTTTTGGTTCTAGGACATGCCGGTTTCCTCACGATGTTTTTCCTTCACCGTTAAAGCAAGTGATAATTAATTTCTAATACGCACATGACTTCGAAAAGTCAGCGGTGCGTGCCTCGGGATCGAACTCGAACCATTCGCCGTGGAAGGCACATGGTTAATCCACTAGGCTATCACTGCACACTCTGCAACTCAGCGATAGAGTAATACCCCCAAAAACTCCCAAGATATCCCAATTAAGGCCAATACAGTACACTCCAACAATACGTCGGCTAAATCCGCTGTAAGATTAAATCGAGCGGCTTGACAAATGGCCGGAGTTACTCACGCTATGTCGTGCCTACCCCCCACGCGACGGGGGGACATCGCACCGTACCGTACGGGAAAACTCAGCATTTTTCATAGAAGATTACCCAACGAAAAGCTATTGGAAATTGGATTGGAAAACAATATGGGAACGGGTTACTGCCTTTCTATTCCGTACCGACACGCTGCGTGATATCACCGCGAGAATTGGCAATTTGTTTGCGAACATTCGAGGGAGAATATCACGGTGAAATTCTCCCTCGAACGTTTCCGAAGTCTTATGCGTATCAGAAATTAATTATCACGGTGAAGGAAAACATCGTGAGGAAACCTGCATGCCTGAGAGTTCTTCATAAAGTTCTTGAAGGTGTGTGAAGTCTGCCAAACCGCACTTGGTCAGTGTGGTGGACTATGGCCTACCCCCTATCATTCTGAGGGGAGACCCGTGCCCAGCAGTGGGACAGTTTGTAAACAGGGCTGATATTATATTATTCTAAAATAATATAGGTACCTAGTATAGTTTCGCCTACTGTATATATTTTTAAAATATAGCAGTTGGAATATATTAAATTGTACTAAATTATATACAGGGATGACCCCTTTAAATATTTCCACTGTTTAACCTGCCACCCTGTATTTAGTACAATTGTTGGTTAAACAGTAGAAATATTTAAAGGGGTCATTGTGCTCATCATTATGGACAACTTTTACAATGGGACCAACCCTGAAATCGCGAAAAAAAAATCAGCTGTTCTATACATTTTGTTGAGTTATGTGAATATAAATGTATGAAACAGCAGATTTTTTTTTCACGATTTCAGGGTTGGTCCCATAGTAAACATTGTTCATAATTATGAGTACAATGACCCCTTAAAACATTTCCACTGTTTAACCTGTGGCCCCTGTATATTAAATTATACAGTAGGGTTGGCAACTCTGGGCTATAGGTTATGATAGTCTATGTCAATTTTACCATAGAGTTCTGAAGATAGATAGAAGATCCAATAAAGATACTAAAGGTAATAAGGTCATAGTCAAACGTATTTATTGAAGGTAAACAACGCAATGCCGAGGTAAAGACGATAACGTTGAGTTATTACAACCATTACAGTAGAATACGATGTCTATAACGTTTGACATTGAATTTGCTTCGATGGAACAGGAATGGAAAATATATTGAAGCTTTGCGTGCTGTCTCTACTACCATTACTTTATGGTACTTTGTTCTGTGGAACAAGTCTTGCTATGTAACATATTTCTATGCATATTTTCGACTTTGATAAGTCTCTATGAATTCACATAGTCTCTTTAAGCAGTGGAATGCGCTACGGAAGTGGGTGTTCCCCGATAGTTACAATCTGGGTGTCTTCAAGTTGCGAGTGAATCGGTTTCTTCTAGGCAAGCGTGCTCCATCGTAGACCGCATCATCGCTTAACATCAGGCGACATGGCGGTCAAACGCAAGCCTATTTTTAATAAATAATTTAAAAAATAATATGTATCTAAGTCTTAGTTGACATTTTTCTTAGCTTATAAAAATCAAAATATTGATTACCTCGAATTTTTAGCAACTTTACAAAAATGTGTACATAGGTAAGTATAACTTTTTGATCTTTATAAGCACGAAGTAGCATTTTGCAAAAAAATAATTTTAGGACAATAATCTAGATCTCAGATCATAGAAACAAGGAGATGTGCCAAGGCGCTATCGAGCTTGATGCCTGATCTTGAGCAAATTGCTCATATTAAAAATGTACGCGCTGGCGACGAACCGAACACGATCGATGGTATAAATACAGTGTTTTAGTTTAGTGCTAGTGTTAAGTGACGATTAAGAGTGTTAGATTGAGGGTGTGCGGAATGTTCAATGCGCGGGAGATCTTTTTATTCACAAGGAGCGCTTAAATATGCGCGTAATTGTGTCGAAAAATGTACTAAAAGTGGCATCAGTTATTCCCGTACTAATTTGCTATGATGGCATATCTCCTTGTTTCTATGATCTGAGATCTAGATGGTTTTCTAACATGAAATTTTCGTATCTAACGGTTGGACATGGTCGCAATAGTAATCGCTTTTAAGAAAAAACACCCTGTATTCCTATTAATAATAAGCCAACATCGAAAAATAATTTTTCCATAAGATTTATATGAGGTTTTTATTTTCGAGCGTTTGTCTACCACATTTGCGTAAGCATTACCGAACTATCCAACTTGCTAGCCCAAACACGCGAATGAAAGTTGTCCAGCAATCGGCTTGTCTGTTTTTTTTTTTTTTTTTTGAGGATGGGAAATCATCAAATGACCCCTCCCGCTCTGGGCGGAGCGGAAGGGAGTGTCAGACTCTTACTGACTAAAACCCACCCGTGTTCCTTCCTTAGCCCTTTTGTCCGGGTCAGCGGTATCCCTTCCGGACAATCCCGCTTTCCCAATCTGCTTGTCTAAGGTGGGGATTAAAGGATGATGCAAGAAACTGTATGAACTCTGGTATCCACCTCCAACAGCCATGTGTGATACGTCGTTAGATAGGTCTTTTTAAGCTGAACAGAAGTTACTATTGCGTCTAGTTCCAAATCCAAACCTTCGAAGAGTTACACTGTACTAAACATGTCAATTTTAGCATTAGCTAAATAACGTTGTTTTTTGTTATTTTCCCTTTGATGATGATGCCAAGAATTGTAATAGGTATAATCATATGAAATACTAACATTAAAAACAACAATTATGATGGCGCTTGTCCTGATTCCTTGTCCTTGGGGATTCTAAAAAGTTTGAACCTCAGATCATAGAAACAAAAGGGAGATGTGTCATTGCGTGAGCTTGACGCGTTAACTTGATCAATGTGATCATGCTTCCGACTGACCGAATGCGATCGATGATATAAATAGTTTTAGTTTAGTGGAGTGATGACTTGATGAGTGATGAATAACAGTGTTAGATCGAGAGTGTGCGGAATTTTTAATGTGTGGGAGATCTCTATATTCACAAAGGAGCGTTTATAATTGTGATGCACACTGCTTTAAAAGAGGCGACAGTGGTTTCTGTACTACTAATTTGTTAAATTATCTCCTTGTTTCTATGATCTGAGGGTTGAGCAAAGAAACATTTAACCTTAAACTGCTATACAGGGTGGCGATTAGGTTATCACATTAAATAAAACCATGTATCCTAAATGGCGTTCTTTGTACATACACAATAAAAAAAATTGCCGGTTGCCGCTTTTACAGGTCAGTAAATGTACCAACTTGTATTAACAGTTGTACTATTTACAAAGAACGCCATTTAGGATACATGGTTTCATTTAATGTGATAACCTAATCGCCACCCTGTATAATGCTGAACCTCAGTTCACCCCATAAGGGTATCAAGCGATACACATCACAATTTAATGCTAACTAAACGTTAATTTAATGATAGCAATTATCATTTATAATCTGTCTATAAAAACACTATTGTATAAATTATTTCTTTTATTTTAAACTTTATTTCTTCGCAATAAAGGAATCATCGTGTGCTTCTCGCTACCCCTTAATTTGAACTGTGTTAATTATACTTATATCAATCTTATGAGTTAAAGAATAAAGTTCAAAATCAAATAAGAAATGTTTAAGAAACATAAAACTAAGTTTGTATAGCGATTAAGGGGTGTATTTAGTAAAAAGTGGTTTTAAGTTGTAAGGGTTCTCGCTTACTAGATAGATGCTAATGTTGGGTTGATGCTAATAACAGATTTTGTACGGTTATCAATCATACAGTCTGAATTTCAAATATTTCATGACAGACCTATGAAAGCGATAGCCAAGTAATGCAAAACGGTTATGTAGGTAAGTAGATAATCTACTAACTGAATATTATGAAACAAAAAATTTTTCTCATTCTGCAGAAGGCTAGGCTAGTTTCAAAATTTTGCGTGAATTTTGGTTTAGGTAATGTTTTTCAAGAAAATGGGTTTGGTTTCAGACATAGGCCTACTTAATTAATAATATCAGTGTTGTATTATTCTTGTCACATACGTTATCGCTAACATATCATCTGATGTAATTTGAGTACGGTCCAAGTAACTATCATAATAATTATAAAATTCAACACTGTTCAGTGTTACAGTCCAGTGCGTAACAACCCTTACGACAGATGGCGTTGCGGGGGCATTGACTCCTTAAATATTATTTTTTCATTCAGAAATTGCGACCCCTAAGTGCGGTTAGGAAATTATAAGAACAACCAAGTCTACGTTTAATTTGACCTAAGTAGTGGCTTTGTGGTTCCAATAATTTTCGTTTAGCGTATTATTTAGAATTATTATGCTTTTGTTTTTGTGTACGAAAAATGTTTTTAGCGTCTGGTAGGTATGTGCTTATGCTATGTATAGGTGCTTAGGTAGATAATATGTAATTTTCAAGCAATGTTTGATGTGCAATTTGTTAAAAATATTCGCCATAAATATGTTTTAGTAACTAGTTAACTACTATCAGCTCAGCTAGTAGGTACACTACTGTTTTTAACTCTTTAAAAATAAACTCAAATTATGGTAAATTACGACATTGCAGCTCCTTAAATTTTTTACATCTGACATTTTCATGTCTTATTCGAGATGAACAAAAGGAGAATTATACAGCCTGCGAATATACGATGTGAGTTTTTTTTCTTTCGATACCAAGAATACCAACAATGCTAAAAAATAATAATACAAAAATCAAGCAATGATTATGGAGCGAAAAGTTCAAATTTCAAAAATAGAATGCGCGCGTGCGTTCGGATACGCGTCTGAGTGTAATTGCACGTTACAGTAATAGCGGCTCACCTGCGGTGGTTACTAACACGCGAAACATCATCTTTTTGCATGTTAACTTGTTAAATTAATAATTAGCGATGAAACTAAACGCGTCTGATGTATTTTCAAGGTTATTAACAAAGGACGAACCGTCTTTAATAAATAGTTTATAAAAAAAATAACCGTTGTTATACGAATATACAATATATATAAATATACGAATTTTGCAATGTTCACTGTTTTTGGTTTTGAATCCATTATTTTAGTTTTATAAAAACCAGTATTTTGGTAGTACAAGTAAAACAACATCGTGGGGAAATTACCATAACGCCCATGCCGCAGGCTTTACAACCAAGGTTTGTTTTGAAAACATAATATATCCTTAAAAAACATTCCGACAACCCGACCTATCGTGACGTAAATTCATGTAATCTAAATGATTATTCAAAATACGATGATTATAACAAATTCTAAGCATCCAGCGATATCCTGAGGCAAATTGTTGCGAATTTCCATCAAACTAATCAGGAGATATCGTGTTCGGCGGTAATCATGTCGTTATACAGCCTCCTCGGGGGAGATCGGGGCAATTCGGCATTTTCCGTGTTTATACTGAATTATTCATTAAAGTAACCCTTACATAAGTATTAAGAGATAGGTTCATGTTAACACGCGAATGAGGAAGAAATCAAAACACGCTTAAAGGAAGTTGTGAATTTAAAATTTGTTTTGATAGTTTTTAAGACATTATGGCTACTTATAGCCAATTTATATTCTACTAGCTGACCCATCCCGGCTTCGCAAGGGTAGATATTAGTTTAAACAAATATTGAATTTCATGGGTTTTATTTAGTTTGCGCGGAACCCCAATTTTTTCTAAAAATAAAAGAAGCCTTAGTTACTCTTTATAACATCAGCTAAGCTAAGCTACTAAAATTGTTTTTTAGGTACTATACTTTCCTAATCAAGCATTTAGTCAAAAGCTGATACTTTGACATTACAAACAGACATTTCAATTTTATTTATTTGTATAG
The DNA here is from genome assembly GCA_948465475.1 of Thalpophila matura. Lineage (NCBI taxonomy): Eukaryota > Metazoa > Arthropoda > Insecta > Lepidoptera > Noctuidae > Thalpophila > Thalpophila matura. The sequence goes on from OX419191.1 coordinate 16,453,565, forward strand.
AAGATAAGCTAAGATAAATAATTTGTACACTAAAGTATCCCAAAATGTTTGATCCAGTGTTTCATCTGGAGCCTCAACACCTAGGATCTATAAATACGTGGGCACATGTCTGGTCCAGCTGGTGGCTGTACTGTTAGCAGCAGCTGCGCGCGCAGCTGGGGGAGTTTTTGTTGCGCGCGCGCAGGTATAGCGCACGTGCGGACAAGTTCATGCGATTTGCATGTGTCGGGGAAAGTGCTGGCTAGCGGGAACATGGGGACCAATAATATGCTTGAACTTTGATATAAAAATGGCCATAAGGTTTGTTTTTATTTGGTAACAATTTTATAATAGTATATATAAGGCTTGCGTTTGACCGCCATCTCGCCTGATGGTCTACGATGGAGCACGCTTGCCTCGAAGAAACCGATTCACTCGCGACTTGAAGACACCCAGATTGTGACTAATTATCGAGGAACCACCCCGGCAGCGCATTCCACTGTTTTCACAATGAAAGTGGAATCAAAGCGCTTCGTTCGGGTTTTTGGTATCTACCTTTATCAACTATGAAACGATAGCGCCTTTTCGTGCTTCTGGCCGTCCGATAGAAAAAAGGACAGGAAGAAATTAGATCATGCAGATCTGAAGCACGCTATCAATGTTGGGTATACGTAATTATGTGGTTGAAATCTCAGATCATAGAAACAAGGAGATATGCCATCATAGCAAATTAGTACGGGAACAACTGATGCCACTTTTAGTAGGTACATTTTTCGACACAATTACGCGCATAATTAAGCGCTCCTTGTGAATAAAAAGATCTCCCACGCATTGAACATTCCGCACACCCTCAATCTAACACTGTTAATCGTCACTCAACACTAGCACTAAACTAAAACACTGTATTTATACCATCGATCGTGTTCGGTTCGTCGCCAGCGCGTACGTTTTTAATTTGAGCAATTTGCTCAAGATCAGGCATCAAGCTCGATAGCGTCTTGGCACATCTCCTTGTTTCTATGATCTGAGGTTGAAATTAACCAACGACCATAATAAAATTCAAAATTTTCAGTAGCCTAGGTACCGTCACAGCTTCTGTACCTACATAACTACACCTGGCTCCTGTTGGTCCTTGGTGCTCAGGGTTGAAGTTCTTTACTCACAAATTGGTTCATTTATTAACTAACTGTCACTCATAAAAGTATTGAGTTGCGGAACAGTTACCTTTCGTCATCCTATAAAAACTTGACACTTACCAGAGATTTTTTTTTTTTTGGATCTTTTCGTCCCTCTTTGGGACAGGCAAAGGGAGCTGAGCCCATACAGCCAAGTCAGATTTAGTTTTCTAAAAATCTCACTCTTCAAGTTATGACGCCAGTAGGTAATAGGTCTATACAGGTTCTAAATGTCTGCTACTACGAAATTCAAAATGTTTAAACAAACAAGTTGAACACAAGCCACATTTTGGCCAGACAACAACTTATTAGTAAAAGTCAAGGGTTTCTTCGAAAAAAAATCCCAACAACTGGAAAACTAAACGGAGCTTAAAATTGTGTCGTCACCAACAGAGGCGCGTGCGCAGAAATTAAAACACGCGCATCTGCCGCGAAACCCGACACGCTCCTTACCATATGAATTATGCTACTTCCGAAAAAAATCTCAAAAAAAATCTACCGGCACACACACCAAAACCAACTTTATCCTCAATCAGTAAAGACCAATATTTATTTATATTATCATATTTTTATTCAAGAGATTGTCAATCCAATTTCGTCTTTATATTCCTTAAAATAAGCGCAAGTATGCACAGTGTGCCGCACGCTAAGTCATCTGGACAAAAAGACATGTGTATATTTCGCGCGGCCCGCCAGATGTCGCGCCTAGTTTTCGAGATGTCGTCTAGAAGCTGCGGCTTTTTTTTCTCCAACATTACAATGTGTAGCGGTTTATCTGATCCTGTTAGTTGGAGCAACGCGCTTTGTTATAAATAATAATGTTTGTAAATTATGTGGGTCAAGTTTTATGGGGAAAAAGTTTCGATTGGTATCATGTTCGAGTCGTAAAAGCGTGAAAGTACCTTTTTTAATAAAATGACTGTAAATATTATTACTTTTATGTTGGCAATTTGTTGAAACAATTATCATTTGTATTATAACTGTGAAAGCATGCGTGTCAGCTGCGACACTAGTGTAAGTGGTAACTTGTAAGTGTCGACGTTAATGAATTAACTTAAAGTGATGGGTTTTTTAAACTTGTGCTTTTGTGTAACAGATATAGAGGAATTTGGCTTTTCCTTGTAAGTTTTGTGATGGTACTCCACACAAAAGTGCATAATGGACAAAATTTAAAATACCTACCTACTTATACTCCATTTATTATAAATTTATAACTTTAGCGGTTATACCACTATTTGGATATAGGCGTCTATAAGCTTCCTTATTTCACGATAAATACCGACAAAGCTATGTAATCTATTTACCATTACCTTAAAGATTTAAACACAAAAAGCCAGCCGAATGCATAACCTGCTCCTTTTTGGGAATCAGTTCAAAATGCAGTCATTTCAACAAATAGGTAGGTACCACAATAACTAAATTATTTCACCGTTATTTCTTTAAAGCAATAATATATGAAATATAGAGCTATAAAAATATCTGGCAAGACTTTTGTTTCGACAAATCTCTTGTATTCCTTTTAGATAAGCCATTAATATAAGTTAGTGGGTACAATATTGTCTAGAAGTCTATAAATAACTACTGTGGTTGTATTGTTCAAACTTAAGCTACCAGAAAAAAACACTTCAATTTTGGCCGCGTCATTTTTAGGTAAGACTACTGTCTAGCCTTAATAAACCGTCATATATTACAGCAGATTATATCACCAAAAAAAGATAGTACTCGTGTTTTCTTATTAGTCCACCAAGATAATATGCAGACGTAAGTTTCTGCCGACCGAAACGACGAAAGCAATGAATTATATTATCTAAACGCGATTTGATATTCAATGGCACACATTTGATATGACCAGTCGGCTGAATGGCGTGTAGGCGAACATAACTGTACCAACAATTATTGATAATTTGTATTCCATAAACGATAGTGTAAGCTTTGTGTATGTCACCGCGGCTCCTCAACGCGGATTTCCGTCCGTAACTAAATTACACGAAAAAAAATGTCTGGCAACCGATTAAAAAATAGAAATGTCACTTGTTGTTAGCCGATTAGTTTATAAAAAAAGAACAATACGAAACTTCTTTTATATTTGAATAAAGAACAGTCTTTAAACTCAATCTGATTGTGTTCGCAGTTCTATTAATAGTGGGTATTTTTAGCGACTTTTTTTTATTAATGCTGAGAATGACTAGACTACTATGATTAGCACAGTGTAAGAATAAAAAGAACCAACTAAGTGATTAGGACGCCCACGATTACATTGATTTTGAAATTTCCTCAAAAAAACGCACTGTAACCTTCTTTTGTGCGTCTGCTCCGAAATAACTTTAGCCCCGTGTTCTAAAGTAAAACAAAATGTAGAAAAAAAAATAGCTTGACTGGTTTTGGACTTTTCAACTTATTACGCATTCGCAATTTCGCAGTAGCGATATACTTAAATAATAGATAGAGGATATACAATACCTATGTTATATTAAATTATAGGTTACCTATGTTATATTAAATTATAGGTACCTATTCAAATAGCACACAATATGAAATAAAGGTCCTCCTCGTTAACGTTTTTATAGTCAAATTCACAATGATTCGCATGGTTCCGAATTCAAATTGTTGTCATTCGGACTTTACCATGTTGAACTCCTTATTTGCATTTCGCTTGATTGATTTTCTATCTGCGCTTTAACCGCTACATCGTCTACCTTGCAACCCGACGTCTACTAGTTTACATCGCGTAGGTGAGTATCATATACTTTGTGCCTTTGTGTTAAACTAATATTTCGCACTATTGTTAACAAAAGATTAACATTCTAATTTATTACCACCTTTGAATCTAGGCGTATGCCCTCAATTTTGCGAAACATTTTCCATTTTTTTTCGATTTGCTTCTTTGCTTGAGTGTTTTGAAACTTCACGTCATCTAGCTTAATAAAACTGGTAAGTATGCTATTTCCTAAGAGACAATTTTTGGCTGTCTCGACGACCAGCTCGTCGACGAGATCGACCGAGCGTGTAGCCAATCATCGTCGTCAATTTGCTCGGCGTTGAGTAGTTCTAACTCACGACCGTCACACCCTTGAGCGCTAGTCTATGACATATGGCGCTAGTGCAGCTATTCGCAGCTTAGTGAATACCAAACTGTAGTTTCACCGCTGCGGCAGCGCTGAGAGAATCACCCTCCAGGTATAACTACCTATAATAGTAACTTGATCATTAATCCACCTGCCTACCATGTCCTTTACGTCAATATCCCAATATTATAAAGAGAGATATGGTTTTAGCGTCATATAGGGGAAATACGTATTCCAAGGCCGAGTTCAATGACCACTCATAGGCCAATATTGCTATAACCATAAATGGTGTACTTTGCAAATCCTTTGGGAAATACACAAGAAAGACGTGGATAGCGTAACGAAAATATGAATAAAGAACGAGAATTTTTTTTAGTAGCAGTGCCAACATGTTCTTAACTTCTGACATGCCGATTGCCAGTCAAATTGATTGATTAGTGTTAGAAAATATATTCAGGAAGGATCGGCAAAACTGTGTGGGTAAAATAGCATCAAAGGGAAGTGCTTTTCATTTGTATTGGTTATTGCTTATGTTTATACTTAGGTTTTTTTATAATTCTTTATGATAGAATGGGTCAAATATTATATTATTAATTCCATTTTGATAAATTTTGTTTTTGTATGAGGTTTTATTTGCCCTCGATCAATCCAGTGCCTAGAGCGAATCCACAAATATGTATAATTGTAGGTATATCTGGGTCCATTTTGGCGATTTCTGCTTAGCTACAACCGAATATACTCAACTTATTATTAGGCATGACTAGGACTTTCTAACAATACTCTAAGTTTGTAACAACAATAACAATCCTTTCTATCTAATACGTGAATAAATTGTAAAGAAAGCTATTAGTCATTCTTTGACGTCCAAAATTTCAGCAAGGTCTTTAAACTCTATTGTACCTGAAATAAACTCCTTCAAGAGTAATAAAGGTCAGGGCAAAGATCAAAAAGAAATATACCTAGGTACCTACATACTTTTCGAGGCTATTATTAATTGTTACATTGCCATTTTTTCTTCTCGTAATGACGATAACGCTTGAAGTATCAATATTCTTTTCAGATTGTACCTCTGCGTAGAACCAGCATTTTACCATAATACTAAATAAATTACTTTGGTCTGCTGTATCGACCTGATAATCGACCTTGACTATCCCCAGGTCAAAGAACGGAAAAGAAAGGGAAACTGGTGAAAACACATAAAATGATGTGGCGCAAAAACTTGCTACAATCTTGTTCGGTCACATAGTAGAATAACAAGAGCGGCATTATCACAAGTTATTGCTAGACATATAGTAGGCTGATTTTGTTTTTGTGTTTTTTCAGCAGTAAATTGTATCTAATTTGATTCTCATAATAATTATGATTTTTTTATTATTTTTCTGCCGTTGTTAGCTGCGCTTATAGAATCCATAGATTTAAATTGACTGTTTATTGAAAAACCGCTGTTTTTTGGTAAAAACTAAGAGGTCTGTCATTTAATTATGATGGCCTGATTGTCTAAATCGTGTCATTACTATTTATTCCATCAACAAAGTTATTTGCGCAAAACGAAGGGAGGAAATTTAAATGACTATAATATGCAAGTGCTGCTATAATTAGTGTCAAAATACCGACGTATTCTTAGCCAGTCGCCATCCAGAGATGCGCTGGCAAAGGTCGTTCAAAGTCTATGCAGTATAATCTCTGGGCCCCTGCTATTGTAATTGTCATAATCGTGTTAGAATGGTCTCATAATGACATCGTTATTATTGGTTTTCACCAATGACCAAAGAGATAGTCTTACTCTAAGCCAATGACCAAAGGTTTTGACAGTTATGATGTCATTAAGTGACCATTCTTACACAATTGCAATAGCAGACTTGGGGCCCTGGTCTATTGAGTGTCCTTCCGCTTTGAAAATTTCTACCATGTCTTTGAAAATATGGTAGAAAATTTCAAAGCGGAAGGACACTGGCAGCTTGGCACCAGACAAGTTTAATCACACCGGACATCAAGAGACAACGATATATTTATAGTCTTATTAACATTCTCCTTTCCTTCGATTTCATACTAAAATATGCAAGCTTGTTCCTCAACGTGTTTACAAATATCAATACAGATTACAGATACACTCATTAAAAATGAATTTGCATCCAACATTAACCCATAAATTACTCATCGATACTCCCACATTATGAAGTCAATCATTCACAATGTTAATGCTATTCAATAGTTGTGCGGTGCATGCAAATATTCGCAGCAGGCGCCATGGCGACAGAGGGGGGAGGGGGTGGGATGCGTCGAGACGTCGTCTGCGCATCCCGTCGCGTGGCCGCTTTGATCTGCGCACGAGTAGCGCTGCGACGCCCGCCGCGCCGTAGACATAACATTGACGAATATTTTACGACGATTTTTTGTGTAATTGGGTGTTGATGGGTCGTTAAATGTTTGTGGTTAGATTTAGTAGTACCTATAATATTAGAAAAGAAAGGCATTTACTTATTATTTTTGTATTTTTTTTTCATTGTTTTTGTCGAATTAACGGCGTATTTAAAAATAACTATAAAAATAAAAATAACATACATTCGCGCTTTATTGAATACTACGTATTAGTAGCATATTTTTCATCCAAAACCTAAAACCGAACAAATCAAAATAATGTTAAACTTAAAATTAAAATTGATAGAAAAATGTTTGTCCACATATTTTCAATTCATAACTCTGTGCGCCGTCAGTCTGTAGGGGGCCGGTGCGCTTGCGCCGTTTATTTGCAACGCGGCTAAAAGCTACGTTCAGTTAAATGCTATCAAAACAGTCACAGACGTACTGAAATAGAACGAATGTAATTTCGCGAAATCTTAGACGAGAAACATCGCCATATGATCGGAGTACCTAGTGATGATGAAGTTAACTTTGATTGCGGGTATGAAAGTGAATTCCTGTGCGTTTCCGTGAATTTACAGTGGTTTGTAAATATTTACTAGTTGCAGGACATTGTTTGTAAGTTCCACTGTATCTCCATTTGATCGTCTAATGGCTAGCCAGTCCATCAGAGGAAATTCATAAAATAGGAACGGCATAAGAATTATGTTTTTCTGATCTTTTTAAGAGTTAGTAAAATAATTTAGTAGTCAGAAACATGCTTCAATTGCGTGAAAATAAGTGATTGGTCCTTAATAAATCCTAACTAGGTATATTAAGCCCATTTCGCAAAAAGCTCTACATGCAAAATTGCGTGATATTTCCCCTACTTGTAAGTGCAAAAGGCACTTACATCTTTGTCTTACCCATCAAACGCGAAATGCTCCAAGCCAAGCACTGTCATTTCTTTTCAATCAAGAAAAGATAATTAAAGTCAACGACAAAGATATAATAATGAAGATATGGAGCGACATTTCCCTGTCGTGTTATTGAAAGTTAGGTGTTTAAATAGCAATCATGTTAAGTTTAATTGTGTGAACCGATCGCAATCGTCGAACCTCGCTCGTAAAATAAAAGGGTAATGAAAATGTCGACATTTGCAAGTGAATAATTTTTTCCTTCGAACTTACCGAGGTGAAACACTGTGCGCTGTCATTTTGAGCTCGTTTGATGAAATTTGCGATAAATGTAATTATGTGGAAAGGTATTTTTTTTAAAGCTTAATTGTGATTAATTTTTGACTGATATTGTCTTTCTGCGGTGTGAACATACATATTTTTACTTCTACACCCGCTGTGGCGCCAAGCCGCGAAAATTACTGATATTACTCGTAAAGAACGTTTCACGTAGGAAGTCCTTTCGACGCTATGTTGGCTCCCCTGTCTGTCACTATCTAGGACTCCCTAACGTTTTATGTTTTTTGTAGATTCAAGTGTTCAAGTAAAGCCTGAAACACTAAAAAGTGGTGAACGTGAATCTGTACTGAAAAGAAAAATATCCAATGCCAACACCATTAAAACGTTGACATATTGACAGTCAGGGCAGCCAACATAACGTCAAAGGGACTTAGGCAAAACGCTCATATAAGATACCTTACTAGAATACTATACAGGGTAAAATTAAAACCATGGAACAGCTGCTTTTTTTCATATTTCAGTGTCGGTCCCATAGTAAAAGTTGATCATATTCATGAGTACTTTCACCTCCTAAAATATCCGCACTGGTTTTAATTTTACCCTGTTGGTATCTACTTCAATGTATTCAAGTGTTTGGTGGTAAGATTGCTACGCCTGTGCTGAGTCACTCGGATACGTGTTTTAGGAGTTTCTCTGGTTCCTGAGGCCAGAGCCAAGTAGGTTTTAATAAGCAACGATATTGCACAAAATGTATGGCAATGACATTACCAGCGGAAAAGTCAAGTGACTCACTTATGCCACTACCATACATTTTATATATAATATATAATATAATATATATATATATATATATATAATTCATTTATTTCAAGTAACATTGACTCATTATAATTACATACATTAGTATACACACACAGTCACATTAGGTAATATATAAAATCAATCAATTAACATAAAAACACACACATAACAATTAATTCAAATGATCATTCCCGGCGTGAAATGTGTAGCTCGCAACAGTGAGTTATGTAGGGACAATCGAGCCTCTCCGCGAGCGCGGCCAGCATGCTGTTGGCGCTCCCCCGCACTCGCCGCACCAGCGACGTGCCTCTCTTGCGCATTGTTGTGTAGAAGCAATCTACGCGCGCTTCCGCGAACATTGCTGATGCGCTGCAATAGCGTGGGAGCCCCAACATCATCCTGAACGCGTTGTTAAATTGGATACGAAGGGCGCTGTACAATTTTTGCGTGTAGTCTGTCCACAGGCTGCACGTGTAGAATGAAGTGCAGTAGGCTCTAAAAAGAGTGATTTTAACATCAATTGAGCAACGTGCGAACCTGCGGATCATCATGTTCGCTCTGACCGACAGCGCCCTCCGCTCCCGTTCCATATCTGCATCATCTTTCAGGGCAGGTGTAACCAAATGGCCAAGGTACTTAAAAGTATCTACCCTTTGTAGAGGCGAACCATTTAATTTTACAGGTGGCATTTCCGTTACTTTTCTTGGCCCGCCCTGAAAAACCATACACTGGCTCTTTTTTACATTATATTATATTTTGTCCGTAGCGTTTGACGTAAACGCTAACGCTGATATCTACCCACCAAGAGCTGTCAAAAGGCGTTCAGAAAGTTTTAACCTGTCACGAATGTCACTGTCACGATCGCGATGGTGGGAGCTAAAATAAATAAATACTGCACAATGCATTTTGGACGGCCGCTTGTGACGCACGCGCAGTGTTCATTACATCCTCCGTTGGACAAAAAGACCGCGTGCGCATGGCAACAATTAGCTCCAGTGTCGAAACACTCATTAGTGCAGCGTTGACATTAACTGGATACGACATCGACAATTGACTAGACACTAGAGTTTTTTCTGTCGCTCTTTTTTGTAAAGTTTCATGTAACTGATATTAATGTGACAGTATGTGTTAACTTTGTACGAAAACAGAATTCATGATCATTATTGATCACTTGATCACATTCATAAACAATAAACGGAGAAGAAGAGTGTTGCAGATATAGATTCAATCTGTCTGTGAGAAATCGTGAGTGTAAAGCTTTCTTACAGCATAATCGCTGCTGCCAATCACCGCCATGGGTATTTAGGCAAAATTACCTATTTCAGCACTAAGTGTTAGTACAGCACTAGTGTTAGTACAGCACTAAGTGTTAGTAAAGCAAGTGTTAGTACAGCACTAAGTGATAGTACAGCACACACTAAGTGACAGTATAGCACTAAATGTTAGTACAGCACTAAGTGTTAGTGCAGCACTAGTATTAGTACAGCACTAAGGGCCTTTTCATTGTCATGCGTGTTTGCACCCGCGTGCAAGCCAGACACGCATGCTTGTTGTGGGCCGCACGTTGAGCAGATTATTTTGTATGTGCCCGCGTGCGTGTGGCGCGCGTGACAATAAAAACATGTATGATACGATAGGTTGCGGGCAGCACGCATGCGTGGCTGGCCTGCACGCGGGCGCAAACACGCGGGCGCAAACACGCATGACAATGAAAAGGCCCTAAGTGATAGTACAGCACTAAGTGATAGTACAGCAATAAGTGTTAGTACCTACAGCACTAAGTGTTAGGCTAGCATATAGCACTACCAAATCAAATGTAGAAAAGGCCCGTTTTTTCATCGAACGGGAAATGTTCCCTTTTCCCGTTTAATGGCTTAGCATTCATTAAATATTTATTGTGACTGAGTTGTCTAGACGTTAGCTAAATATACTGGGCCAACACACGCTGCAAATATACGCGAATTCCTTATTTAGATGTGTGCTAAACTTAGAATCAAGTGAGATTTAATTTTAGTGTGCTCAAGTGCTTGATAGGCGTTAATGTGGATAGTGCCGAATAACTGGGATGTTTTAATTAGTTTTAAGTGACCCTGCCATAGCAGACAGTAGTGTTAGGTTTCTATGGAATTGTTACAGTTCAAAGTCAGACTTTGAAACCGTTTTTTAAACGCAAACTTCAATCAAATGCAGAGGTTAAGGGTGCGTTTTCACCACAGATGTGTGCGAGGGATGTGTTTGATAGAACCACACATATATGGTAGAAACGCACCTTAACGCTTTACTAGTTAAACGAGGTACACTCGACGCCATTGACGGTCGACCACTTTTCACCCATATTACTAAGAACATCAGGGTGAAAAGTGGTCGACCGACAATGACGGCGAGTGTACTTATTGGGTACTAATATGAAATATATATTATATATTTCATATTTGTGAAATATATATTATATATTTCATATTTGAATTTAATTATATTTACTGTACCCCAATCATGAGTTTTTTTGGCGTATAGTATCGTTAACGTAAGCATATTTTGAATTGAAAATACACGTTTGTTACACAATATTTATATAAATTAAATACTTAATTAATTTCTCTATATTTTAAAAAATGTGCAAATTATATAAAATTTTATCAAAATGTTCCAGGACTGCTGTATTTTAAATTCAAAATATGCTTACGTTAACGAAACTATACGTCAAAAAATCTCATGATAGGGGTACTGTAAGGCCAATCCTGAAATCGCGTGAGAAAGATTTGCTGTTCCATACATTTTATCAAATAATAAGGATATTTGAAGATTTATTATTCGTAACACTGTAAATCGCATCTGGGATGATTCAAAAGAAAATTCCAATCACATTTCATCGGCCTAAGCAACGAACTCCGGAATTCCAACGAAATTCATAGCAGAGAGCTTTAAGTCAATATTTTTTACAACTTTCTCCACATTCATGCGACTGTCTACATATATCATAACACTGATTGGATCGATGATATATTCAGGCGATCCCTGACAGCCCTCCATATGACGTCATCCGCATTATCATTGTAATGTATGATTACCATGCCCGTATCGAGGATTGTGGGCTAAAGAATTAATAAACCTTGGTTAGCATATTATCCATATTGATTGAGGAAGACAAACACAGCGGAGCAACTGCCTATCTTCGAACAGATGAATGAATAACGTGACTTGGATAACGTTTATCAAATGTGTCGTGGTAAACAGGCAAGGTCTATACCTTGCCTGTTTACCACGACACACCGACACGCCGCTACCTATGTAGCGGCGTAAATTATGAGCACAGATCGCGCATGTACAGTTGACAATACGTAATAGAGAATGACCCGATTAGACGACCAGCATCGACTGACGAACTAATCGCGTGCAGCCTCGGCGCCCCCCGTCTTCTTCATTCCGCCAAAGAGACCGAAAAATCAGCTAATGCGCAGGTGACGTTTGTGATCATAACTGGTGCCGCTAGACTTGTAGGGGACGACATATTTATTATTTTCGGCGATTTTCCGAGGCTAATGCGATATTAGCGGAACGTGCGAAAAGAATATACGATCGTTTGGCAATGGTTCGTGGAATAGACAATATTACAAAGATTCATTAGGTTACATGTGATTGATTGAATCCTAAATATAAAACTTCCTGTTCTTAGAATAATAGTTTTACTATAATTATGCTTATTTTTTGTAATAAAACTAGCGTGCTAAAACTACCAGAGCAGTCACCGTTGCGTTGACAATCTTTAAGGCTGTGTCCCCAGTGGCACAGATCCAGTAGGCAATCTGTTAGCGGCCGACTGAGTTTGCGCTAACAATTTGCAGTAGCAAACTGTTAGCGCAAAACTAGCAAACTGTGGACACTCCATTTCAAATATATGGAAGGGCGTACTAAACCGATACGCCGCAAACTCAGTCGGCCGCTAATAGTTTGCCTATAGGGACACAGCCTAATAGTTTAAAATTTTAATTTATTCTAAACCGCTTCTTTCTACAGTTTTCCCTCTTTTGCTCTACCTTATTACTATGTACTTTTTGTGTAAATAAATAAATATTATTCTATTATTCTATTCTATTATTTTTATTGTCAAATGTCAGAGCGGTACCTACTAGTACCTAACTACTGCAGTTTCCTGTATTGAAGTCTGAGTTTGTATAGTGACAATGTAGCTTCAATATTGCAAACTACGAGTAAGTGCTAGGGATTGCCCTTTGGTAAAAATATGCCATTTTCCCAGACTATGTGCCAAATAAATAATAGACAATTGTATACCACAATAATAATATTATTTTCAAAAAACTTAATTAATAGTTTATAAAAAAAAACCTGCTATCTTACCTACTAATATTATAAATGTGAAAGTTTGTGAGGATGGATGTATGCATGTATAAATGTTTGTTACTCTTTCACGCAAAAACTACTGAACGGATTTTGATGAAACTTTACAGTAATATAGCTTATACATCAGAATAACACATAGGCTATTTTTTATCCCAAAAATGCGGGCGAAGCCGCGGGCGGAAGCTAGTACCTAATAATTCTTGGTGCAGACATAAATTAAATACAATACGAAATGGTGTTAAATCTGGTGCGAGCTTAATTCTTTCATGGTGTGCGCCGTGTGCGGCTGTGACTGTGGTGTCCCTTGCCAAATAGACGGCAAGTAGACCCTCACTTGGCACGCCAAGGACACTGCAGTCTATGCTGAAGTACTAACTTAGTGGTGAGATTAGGTATCGATAATTTTTTTAATAGTTTTATTTAAGTTTAAGAAATATTAAAAAAAATATGTAGATAAATAAGGTGAATAAAGGAAAAATAATAATAAGTAGTAGTTTTTTTTAAACAGATTATTTTATGAAATGTTGGTGGTACACAGAAAGATTGATAAATAGAGAGGATTTGTGAAAAAACAAAAATTGGCTTTATTGGTATCACGTAGTAAATAGAGAAATAATCGTTTATGGGCTGTGTCGGCACGGTTGTCGCAGTGGCTAAGCGATTGGCTGCTGCGCGACGTGTCGTGGATTCGATTCCGGGAACAAATATTTGTTCTACTCTGTGTTGTGGTATGTGAAAGTCAACGCATCCACGACACAGGAGATATCCTAGAGTAGGGCCATTGTTTTTAAAGAAAATTAAAAAGAAATTTTGTTTATTCATTTAATATTTCAATGTTTTATTTAAATTAAAACAATTTACATAAAAATAATTCCTGCTGCTTAAACTAAAAGAGACAAAGCTAAAAACAACCAACTAAATTTTATCGATACCTACGAGTACTAAACTTTGTGAACATCCCCTCACTATCCTAGACCCGCCTACCAACATAATTTACAAGGGCTAGAACTAGGGGCAACAGAATGGAGCTGTAACCAAGCGGCGCGCTTGCCAAAACACATACGTTACAGCATCAGTTACAATGAGATATCGAGATAAGGGTCAGTGACCCGCCGCCCGCATTCGTACTGTTGTACAAATTGCGTCACTGTCTCGTTCATTGTATCGGAAAAGACAATGTTTTAACTTTATTTTGCAAAATAATTTGTTCGAGTTCGAAGCGAACGCCTGTGCTGACCTGGTTCTTATTCCGATTCCTGAGTCGATCCCATGACCGACTCAGGAATCAGTCCTAAAGTCAAAACATTTATTTCAACTAGACCAACAACATGCACTTTTGAAATGTCAAACAATATTACAATAGTTGTCAATCGGTTTGTCCGTTAGTTGAAGCCGTCCCAAAACTTAGATTCCTATGGAGAAGAACGGACAAGAAACTCGGAATCGGAATAAGAGTATCAGTGTTATTGACTCTTTCTATATTAAAATTCTACGGAGTTAGGATTTCCTACCACTGTCACTATTCACCAGGTCTGAAGTCGCATACTATTAACATAATTCTTATTTTATTTTGTTAATGGTAAAAGTCAACTGTTCTGTGATACTGATAATCGTTCATTTCGAACTTTTACCACTATACACTTGGTAAATTTTAGGTTTTACCTCAGAGACACGGTAAAAATGTTGAAAAAAATGAAGAAATTCTGACAAAACCGAATTGATCAACCCCGACTCCATGCGATCTTGTCTGCCCTACCCCTAGACTCTAGAATGTTTTTGTAAACCCGGAGGCGCGGAGGGAGAGTAGCCTCCACCCGCTGTAACAAAGCGTAGGCACCCGTGCGAGCCGGAGCGGCTGAGGCTGGTCGCCTAAGAGGTGACCAAAAGGCCGAAGCTGCGAAGGCGAGCCAGGGTGCCTGCACTTTGTTACGCAAGGGTGGAGGTAGGCTGCACTTCCCGCAGCGCCGGAGACGTGTAACATGCAAGTGGATGCCAAAAAATTGCAAGTGGGTACCGAAAACGTGGATGGAACTTGCAAAATATTAGTTTCCGCAACCCCTAAACCAACATTTAACAACCGTCATTGGTAAAACCTACGGTGTACCAAACTCTTATGGTAAAAGCCCGAAAAATTATCTCTTTTTTATAAAATCCTTACATTTACCAACTCATAATATAGCTTCCTGACGCCAGGTAGGCATGTACGCCGTACGGTAATTCGCATAACCCAGCTACAATGCTGACAGTCCCTGAAACCTTCGCGCATGTACCTATTGACAACATGACACGTTCAGACATAATCCCCATAAGCGCGAGGTCGTTGGTCGTCAGTGGGCGACGCGTATGGCGCATGCGCGGGCCCCGCTGCGTCTGCGCACCATACTGACTTTGCTGACGCAAAAGACTGATTGTGATTTATTTGTTTAATTAATTTTTAATTATGGCAAATATTAAAAGGTACCTAATCTTCCCAAATGACAGGTACAGACTATAAAAGGCTACTAACGGGTTATATCACGAGAAGGTTGCCAAGTTCCTGTTGCCCGTTTATAAGGAGATCCGTAAATAGTTAATTAGTAAATTTTATTCAATGTTAGGTCACGTCACGTCCCATCATCATCTGCTGAAGGACGTCCACTCTTGGACATAGGCGTCGCTAAAGCATCACCTCAACGAGCAGTCCTGTTCTGCCCGTCCTATAAACGACATAAATCTTAATGCTGGCTCCACACGATCGTCCAACAGTCCAACACTCCAACATGACTCCAATCTGTCCCAACTCACTATCGCTACAAACAGCCTCTCCAACACCGTCAAACATGCACGAACTATCTCTCCACACGTGGAAGGTTGGACGAACAGTTGGACTTTTGTATGATCGTGTGGAGCCGGCGTAACGAAGTAGGTATTTTCCAACGCGGTAACTGGGAGGGGACATAATAAAAATGCTGAACATAACTTTTATCGATGTCCTATCGTTTCATTACCAGAATAGTTCCGTTTATGTTCTATTTATAACACATCGAACATTTAGGACTGCGCAGATTTATCGCACCATAAACATAACTATGGACGGACACACTTTCATATCAAATTATTGGATTAATGGATGTTTTTTTTGCAGCGACGGAGCGTCAGCCTTAGTGCGGTGTGGACATCTAGGTATGTCAAAAAGGATAGATTTCTTTATAGAAAAAAAACCTTATGACCTAGAGAAACTCCTCTTAAATCTGGCTGATGTTTTTCTTTGTAAACACCCCAAGAGTACAGGAGAAATTTAAAAGAGGGCTACTAACGAAAAAAAATCCACCGTCTAAATAAAACTAATAAACAAAAACCCTTTTCAACAAGTTAACGGGTTATAATTTAAGAACATAAAAAGCAAATTAAGAAGTGCCAATCCCGCACACACATTAATTAAAAAATCGCCCCTAAGAAGCCGAGACAGACTTCAAAAAAGTATTTTAAAAATATAATAGTCACCCCCGACTGTGCTCGCCATAAAGTATGCTTAAACAGCCGCCGTAATGGTTTGAAAAAAGCAACAGGCGGTATGTAAAAAGCTGTGGCAAAAAATGTGTGTGTACTAGGTGTGGGTGCTCCTGAGTCCTGTGCATGTAGGGGTGAAAGGCAAGAGGAGGTCAGGCTAGCTTCGGAGCTAGGTTTGTAGCGAAATAAATGTTTTTGCAATTTTTGGGATAATTGGTTCAATCGTGTCGTTATTATTTTACACAACTTAACCTTTTTAAGATTTGTCGAAAATAGGTCGTCTATCAACATGTATTAAGATAAAATAGGTAATACTTATACAGTGTCCATCCAGTTCCGTATCATAAGATGGTTGTCAAACTGGTTGCATATCATTAGCACAAACGTCGATACATTTTGAAACATGAGAAAAAATTAAGATCATTGCAATACGGCAATTAAATATCCCCCTTATACGATCCTATCCCCATCCAGGTCGCCTGTCCACCTGGTGCGCACGCGCATAATACCCACTTTATTTGTTTATTACTTTTTAATTTTTTTCAAAGACCAGACGGGAGTCTATCGGCAAGAAATAATACGAAAAAAAATAAACAAAAACCCACAACAATATTCGTCTGCACACATGCGCCATATTTGAATTTTGAATTTCGAATCGGATGCGAAAAAAACGGACGCAATGTGCTGGCGCACGCGCCGCGCGCCATATGTCGGGAGAAGAAAAAGTTTTTTTAGTCATCAAACACAGATAAGTAATAGAAAAAATTGTTACATAAGCATAATGTTAGATGCAGAAAAAGTGCAGCAAAAACTCGAGTTTGAGGTTAAATAGAGGATGTTACGGGAGGCGTTTGAAGTTAGGGCTGCTCGCGCCATGGAAGTATGGTGTCTAACAGCCTGGCACTCCTACATAAAACATAAGTATATCTACTGCAAATCAAGACCAAATTATTACATACTTGGTTACTCCTAAAGAATTATTCTAACATCGTACGAATCAATCCCTATAAACAGTGCGTTAAAAACATACTACGTACCTACGTTTATATTTTTTTTCATAATTGTGTAAGCTTCTGAAAAACGATAGGAAAAAATGTGTGCGGTCGGGAAACCCCCGTCAGAAAAGAAGTTCCTTGTTCCTCAAATATAATAGAAAGAGACAGAGAGAGAGAGAGAGAAAGTCGCATGGAGGATATACGGATAGCATGGCACGGAGGCATAACGATTTTTCCTTACGTGAAGATTCCTACCAGTTAACTTCGTTCCGAAAACATTTGCTTTAAAGATGAAATTAAGATCGCCACAATCTGAATTTCCCAACCCTATTGGCTAGCATGCGTACGCGCAGCACATCTGTCGTGATCGTCCGTCACTTGCGCGGATTGCGATCACATGCGATTGTTGTATTGTACCTACTGCAGTTAATTTTATTAGATTTGATAGAAATCAAGCTTGTTACCGAGTGATCGTACAAGGTTAATAACTTTGTGGGTTAACTTCACAACTCTTGAGTAAGATTTTCTATTTAAAAGTTTGGTTCAACATAGTAAATGTGGGTGTTGGTTGATTATAAATTCTTCCTAAGACCGCAGTCCATAGAAAAATTAGATGTCAGTTATATAATTAATTATCTTATTTATTATTATCCTATCCTACTTCCTATCCTATCTTATCTTACCTTTCTTACTTCTTACTAATTTATAAACGCGCAGTTTGTGAGGATGTATGGATGCTTGTCTTTCTCGCAAAAACTAGTGAACGGATTTTGATGAAACTTTACAATAATACTTATACCTTATAGGCTTTCCCACTAATATTATAAATGCGAAAGTTTTTTCGCATTTATAATATTTGTTGTAAAGTTTCATCAAATATCATCATATCAAATCATATTTAAGTATATAATTATATATTTATTTATGTATTATATTTATGTATCATTCATGGTATATATTTAATAACAGTACATCACGAACTACCCCCATATTTTATTTAAGTTCTATCAGTCCATCCAAAGGTTGTCTGGAAGATATCGCTATCAGCGATAAGACCGCCATTGTACCCTAGATTTACGATACCTTGCTATGTTACAATAATTATGGTGTACAATAAAGTATATTCTATTCTATCAAAATCCGTTCACTAGTTTTTGCGAGAAAGACAAACATCCATACATCCTCACAAACTTTGCGCGTTTATAAATTAGTAAGAAGTAAGAAAGGTAGTAAGATAAGATAAGATAGGATAGGAAGTAGGATAGGATAATAATAAATAAGATAATTAATTATGTAACTGACATCTAATTTTTCTATGGACTGCGGTCTTAGGAAGAATTCATCATCATTCATTCATCATTCATTTTTCATTCATCATTCATTCATCCATACATCCTCACGTTTGTGAGGATGTATGGATGTTTGTTACTCTTTCACGCAAAAACTACTGAACGGATTTTGATGAAACTTTACAGTGATATAGCTTAAACATCAGAATAACACATAGGCTACTTTTTATCCCAAAAAACGCGGGCGAAGCCGCGGGCGGAAGTTAGTAATTTATAAAAATATTGTTAGGGTCTCTGCGTCTCTGCGTCAAAATCGAAAAACTTTTAAAAATTACGCAAAATTTTAATTCACTAGTGTTTTATACTGGTGATTAAATACCTCTGAAACATGTCTTGTGGGTAGAGCCAACTGCTGGTCATAGGAACGCAAAATTCATAATCAATTTAAAAGTCAAAGTTGAAAAATTTTCTTGCTAAAAATCATAAAAAATACACCGTTTACTTGAGACGCAACCAAAGTCGCATGTGATCATCTAGTTAGGTAGATATTGCTACACACAACATCTTTTTGATTGCTATAAAAACCACAATGATTATCCATCGATGGTATGCGCAAAAACCTGCTCGGTTGATCTGCTTACATAAAACGATGGCTAATTCATCCCAGCGGCTCCGCGAGCTTTGATCTCATGGGGTTTTAGTAAAAACCCTGCAGACATTTAGAAGAAATTGTTATTTTTAGTGCGCCATTACTTTATGGTGTAGATTGTTGATTGATCGATTTTTTACGAATATTTTTGAAAGAACTACATACTTATTTGAAATACTGGTTTCGATGCTTATTTAAGTAGTTAATCAAATGTGACTCCGTAACTAATCTACTAATATTAAAAAGTTGAAGACTTTGTTTGAACGCACTAATCTCTGGAACTATCAGTTGGATTTGAATTTTTTTTTGGTATAATATGATAGCCAGATTAATGTGGAATAGTATAGGCTATTTAACATCACGCTATGACCCTTAGGAGCTGAGCAACAGGGGTGAAACCGCGGGGAACAGCTAGTAGAACCTATATTAGCAAAACAATAGGGAACCGCTGAGATTATAGAACGTTTACAGAGTAGGTAACTTATGGCTTGAAAATGGCCAAGGAATGGACAATCGGATACATAAATTGACACACTTTAAAGTAGACTTAATGGATTATTATTAGCAGAAGGAACAGTTTTTTTTCTACGCAGTTACTTCTTACAGCAAAGTTCACTATTGTATTCTTAACTTAACCTATTATTTAGGGCTTCAGTACTCCACTAGAGAGTATTTATTACATAAAAGCCTCGCTATGTGTTGTGGCCGCCAGCCGCCAGGTGGCAGGTGGTGTCGAGAGGGCAAAAAGCCTCCCTCACGATTTGAATACCATTTTTTTTTTCACAAAAAACGTCAAGCGCCATCAGGATTTTTTTGTAAACTGTTGTGTGTTCGCCTTTATTGACATTTTATTATCAATCATTGTTTTTTATTGTAGGTACAAGCATTTTATTACTGTCTCAATAAAATAGGAACTAATCTATGTCCCGCAGAAGTGGTTAAATGTGAAAGCTTGTTTTGGACAAGGGCGGGGGGCGTCACTACGTGTATTTAACTTCAGTTTTTTTATAATAGAAAAATGATATCAGTGATCGACCCCCTCCTCATGACCCCCTCCTGGATCCGCTCTTGGTTTTGCGGGCTCTAAAGCCGTGTCTCTTGCGCCCTGTTTTTGTGTTCGACGAACATCGAACAGTGAACAGTGAACGAGAAAGGGGCGTGGTCTACGTGTTTTGACGAATAAAAACACTCAAAACACGTAGACCATCGTTCACTGTTCACTGTTCGATGTTAGTCGAACACGAAAACAGGGCGCAGGAGACACGGCTTAAAACCAACAAAGGACGACAAACTCATTTGAAAGTGTTTACCTAAAATGTATCGGTGTATCGGAAATTAAATATCTCTGATACCTACCGTTATATCGGTACCTCAGATCATAGATGATCTGAGATCGGTACCTATCTGTATGGTATTGGGATTGGGTGCATCCCTAAATACTATTTTAGCTGCACTTCCACGTTAACAGTGCATCGTATGAATGGTCAGCGGATTCCTCAGTTTATAGCCTCCAGTACGGCACCGAGCACTGAGCTAAATATAGCCGGCGGTAAGTTCATTCATAACGTTGGCCGTTTGAGCAAATGTTGGCCTTTTGAATGAACTATTGTCTAATGACAATGATGAATGTTGGGTCAAATGTTGGAGTATGTTCATTGATTAACTTGTGTGTAAAAAAAATAAGTATGACAGTGTTTGGGAAACGACAAAATATGCTATTTGTGGCACAGCAGCTTGATGTACTTTTTTTTTTTTTTCGAGGTGGAACTCCTCTAGAGAGGCGCGCGCGGAACACGTCGCGCCACCGTTTCGGGCCTGTTTCCGTTCGGGCGACGGACGCCCCAAGTCCGTCACCCGCAGGCCGCACCCTATGGTGGCCGGAGATCGTTGGCCGCCCTACGGCGCCCGGTGCGTCTGCTGCGGATGGGGAGAGAGGACACCGCCTCTCTCTCCCTTTCCGCCGCCTCCTTGGCATCCATCACCTCCTCGCAGAAGGAGGCGACGGCGTTCCAAGCGCTCTCGCCGCCGACCATGGCCTCAACCACGGCCGGGAGCGAGAGGCCACCCGCAGCACCGACCGCCGCGACGAGGTCACGGCGCTGCACTACCCAAGCTGGGCAAGCAGCTTGATGTACTAATGTAATGTAACCTATCCACATAAAAGCTTGGCGTAACTTTATTTGGTGTTTATTTGTAGGTCTTAGTGTTGATGTCTAGATTCAACTTTTGCGAGCAGAATAATCATATCCTAATAATGTCTTAGGTTTTCGCGATTACTACACATTATAATAAAAACAAGTTTAAACGGATTAAATCGCGTATATTACAGATTTACAGATTTTTCCTGACGTTTCGAACACTTTGCAGCGTTCGTGGTCGCAGTCGCCCTGCGACCACGAACGCTGCAAAGTGTTCGAAACTTCAGGAAAAATCTGTAATAAACGCGATTTAATCCGTTTAAACTTGTTTTATTATAATCATATCCTACTTAATAGGTAGGTAAGTATTATAATTGCAAAAGTTTGTGTGTGTGTATGTTTGTGATTTCTTCACGCTGAAAAGGCTGAATGGATTTGAATGAAATTTGACAAAGCGGTAGCTTGAGACCTGGAAAAAAACATAGGGTACTTTTCATCAATTTTCACGCAGACAATGTTGCGGGGAACAGCTAGAATTATAATAAAAATATTATTTCGAGATTTTTAAGTCTTCTTTAGAAAAAAACATAAAACCATATCCTTTAGTGTTTCTAGACGTGTCATGTTAGGTTAGGTTGGGGCATATTCAACCTACCTCAACTAGGTACCCCTAACGACCTGTCCACACTACACACTATAACATCCACGAAGGACTGTAACATCCACAAATAACCAATCTGTTCACTGAACTGTTTTTACTATAAAAAATCCTTTTGTGTAAAACGTCTTATTACGGTGGAATAAGGTTGAGTATGGTGTCAAAAGTTGATTAATGCTCATTTGAATGAATATTTTTAGATAAAAGCGATGTTTTACTACACGACCGTGTGCGCTGCGTATTTTCTAACTGGGTTAAGTAATCATGAAATGTGCTACAGTTTTGGTAATTGAGGCCAACTAGTGCAGACGTTTGTGTCTAAGTATTCTTTGTTGTAAGAAACGTAAGTAGGTACCTACCTGGGTACCTACCTACATTGAAAGCTATGAACTTTTTGAACTAGGAATTTTCCCACGAGCTTGTGGCTAAGTTAACTAAATGCCAAGACAAGTGATAATTAAGTAGATTATCTACCAATACATTGGTTTTACATTCTATTTCTTGTTATAAGTTAGATAAAACACAATTTTTATCGATATTACACTTTATTTTATAAAGTAATAAAGCTCCAAGTCGCGTATTACGCAAGCCTACATAAAAGGCATGTAGGTACTAGGTAGTTCTAGTTCCCTAAGTTGAGACAATAAACTTTTGTGCGACTCCTTTGTTTTCGCTCAAGTAAAGTTGTCAGAAAATGGTGAGATGATTCGAAATGCCACGTAGTCCGAGCTCGGCAGTCGGCCGGCAGATGAGCGTCGAGTCGTGATGCAACAAACTTCTAAACACAATAAACAACAATAATGCTACGCCATCGGTTTTACGACGCTTTATAATCTGTGATAACACACTACCTGGGCAACGTTCCCACGCCGCGGAGTAAAAAAATATAAGAAGAACAAAAATCATTTTCACACCTTCGCGGAAACGTTTTAAGACTGTTTTATTATGAATGTAAAATAATGGATGCATAACTTTCTTTGGATAACAAAGTTTTGAGAAAGTGGGTTGGAGCGACATCTAGTATAGTTTGGTAGTAATATTTAAAGCAACGCCATCTAGTAGTGTATCCTTAAAACGAAAGGAAGTCGGTTAATGAATGTTACCCCTAGCGGTGAGTAGCAGAACTACGTAAATTTTTGAAAAACTTCTATTTGAAATGGATAGATGGCGTTACTTTCAACAATTTAATTTAAAGTTTGTAATTCAAAAAATATTTTTTACAAGCAAAAAAAGGTAATGAAGTTTTATATTATTATCACTCACCTGAACAAACTCTTTTATAACAATACTTTTGTAACTCATTTTGCTTCTTAGAAAAGTAAAACAGAACTTTTCCCTTCAGTTTCACAATAACGAATGACGAATATTCAAACATTTTATAAGTTTTGATAAAGAAAACAATTTATATTCTATGCGGTTGTCTTTCATGACTAAGTGACTGTTTATAGTAAAAGTGAAATGATCAAGGTATAATAAAACAGTACCTAGACAGAAAATTAAACTTTCACATAGGTACCTAGGTACCTACCTGGGTAATAAAAGTAAATTGCCAATAGATATTTTCTAATGTACCTATGTACTCGTAGTCGTAGGTAGTGGGTAATTAGGTACAAATAATTGTATACCAAGCCACAATTGAATAAATAATGAACAGTCAATATATTGACTGTTCATATAGTGTCATCAATTCATCATCATAATCAATCACTGGCTGCAGTAATAATAATATAATAATTGAGCAGAGGGAAAAGGCGGTGCAGCTGCCCATCTATAACTTTTTGGTAGCCTTTTACGAAACTTACAAGTGGAGAGGGTGGTAGTAGGACCAGTGCCGTAACTGGGGCGGTGTCAGCGGTGCCCAGGCACAGGGCGCAGACCTCAGATCATAGAAACAAGAAGATGTGCCAAGTCGCTATCGAGCTTGGATGCCTGATCTTGAGCAAATTGCTCATATTAAAAACGTACGCGCTGGCGACGAACCGAACACGATCGATGGTATAAATACAGTGTTTTAGTTTAGTGCTAGTGTTGAGTGACGATTAACAGTGTTAGATTAAGAGTGTGCGGAATGTTCAATGCGTGGGAGATCTTTTTATTCACAAGGAGCGCTTAATTATGCGCGTAATTGTGTCGAAAAATGTATACTAAAAGTGGCATCAATTGTTCCCGTACTAATTTGCTATGATGGCATATCTCCTTGTTTCTATGATCTGAGGCGCAGACCCTGGAGGGGCGCGGAAATGATCAGATCAGGACCAAGTTTCAGATTAGAATACAATTCAAGAGCGGAATTATGAAGCTCTCACCGGGCGCACGAAAGGCTAGTACGTCACTGAGTAGGACTGTAGGATACCTACGTATAATTTTCCAGGGACAATACGGTTATCAAATTAATACTCTATATCAGCCTATCTACTCTGTATCGACACGCCGCGTGATATCACCGCGAGAACTGTCAATTTGTTTGCGAACGTTCGAGGGAGAATCTCACCGTGACATTCTCCCTCGAACGTTCGCAAACAAATTGGCAGTTCTCGCGGTGATATCACACGGCGTGTTGGCAGGGCCAGATTTGGGGCAGGGCAACATAGGCAGTGGCCTTGGGCCCCCTAAAATCATAACAGCATGAAAATGACTTCTCTACAAGTAGGTATGTACTTACAACCATTATTCAAGTAATTACAAGGGAAAATACAATCCTACATTGTATACATTTGCACTCAAAGAAAACGATAAAATGTTTGTTTGATAAGCAGTTACTTACTTGTTCTACAACCCCTCTGCAATAAATCGGCAGGAGTCTAATAAACAACTCAGTGGCGCCATCTGTTGGCGACACGTGCTCATTACTTGCGGCAATAAA
Organism: Thalpophila matura; assembly: GCA_948465475.1. Lineage (NCBI taxonomy): Eukaryota > Metazoa > Arthropoda > Insecta > Lepidoptera > Noctuidae > Thalpophila > Thalpophila matura. Next base: position 16,478,561 of record OX419191.1, read on the forward strand.
TCACGAATATCATAACAGAGGGCGCTGCAAGTTGTGTAATTTATCTTGTGAAAAGTTGAGAAGCAGCCGAAGCAGGGAGAGAAGATTGTGTTTATGAGTGTAACTGCGAAGGATGGTGCAGGTGTGCGAGAGAACTGTTGGAGAACTTTGGCAATGTTTTGTAGAAATTGATGCTATGAATTTTATTGAGGAAAACGTTTTGTGAAGATTGTAGACACGCGGCACTTTTTGCTGTTGGATATTTTACCTTTTGCACCAAGTTTTAGCAGGTTGCCCGCAACTCCGTCCGCGTAGACTACAGTAAAACGATTATTTTATATGAGTGTAGGTGGCTAGTGGCTAGTACTACGGAGAGGTCAAGCTGTATCTGGTTCATCCCACCGAAATTAGATGAAAAGTGGCTTAGATTTATGTTGGACCCTAAACTACCAAACTGTGAAAACCAAATCAAAATCTGCTTAGTATTTTTTTGTGTAGAGCGCGAAAGAGAGAGGGCGAAATAAATATTTTTTGGGCATGGTTATGTCCCAGTAGCCTTTTCCGACGGTTTTTTCTGGAATATCTTCAATGTACAGGCACGGCTTTTTTAAGTTTTATAACAGTATAGATAGAATATAGATAGATACTATGACAGTCGTCCAATAATATAAATGATCTAAAAAATTATCCACGCTATCCAAAAATCTCTCCATAGGTATCGAAAAAGCGATAAATCTCGCAATATCCCAAACGACACCAATCCTAAACCAAACAATACCTTATCCTAAAGCAATTACGACAGCCCTAATCCAGTCCACACATCTCCAGCTGAGTTAACGCATCGTCACTTAATGGGCTATTTAGCAACCACACGTGGCGTGTGTCTTTGTAGCGCGTAATGTATGAGGTATAGGGCGAGATAGCGGTTGAGAGACGAGATTTATAATGGCAGGTTTGTGTCTAGACTTAGTTGAGGATGGTGTCTGTTTGCTTTACTTGTGTTTTAGATAAGTAATGAGTTTATGAGCTACTAGCTGTTCCATATACTGAACCCCTTCAAGAGGCCCCTCGTAATACGTAGAATTTTTAAATACAATTCAAACATAAGTAATTTAGGAGGTCAAAAACAGATGGCGCTGTTCGCAATAAATGGTAATGTGTGGCGTGTTGTTTTATAACCTGCGACTGAAGCAAACAGAGCGTGCGAAATGGCAAAGTTATGAGTTTATGATACTATGAGTTTACCAAACTTATAGAACGCTTGTATGTAATACAAAACCGAAAGCTAGAATAGAGATTAAAATTATGCGACATACAATAAACGAAACTTTCGTTGAGAAGACGGAGTGCGTTTTCACTGCTATTCGATGCAGGGAAATGCATTAACTCGTTAGTTAAGTCTAAACGGTGAAGGAAAACATCGTGAGGAAACCGGCATGTCCTAGACCCAAAAATTCGAAGACATGTGACGTCCACCAACCCGCACTGGGCCCGCGTGGTGGACTACGGCCCACTCCCTCTCACAGAGAGGAGGCCTGTGTCCCAGCAGTGGGAACATTATAGGCCGATTATGCTTATGCTAAAGTTTAAGCACGCTCTAAGATCTCAGCCTCATGACAAAGGATAAACACATTTCTCAAAATGATTAATAATTATGTGCGGATAAGATACCTTTTGCCTGGTAAAAATTCAATGTCCTAATTATTTATTGTATTTGAATTAATTTCATAGCATTTAAATACCTTAGGTCTGGTAATCTTAGGTGTAAGTAACTTCGTTAGGCTTCCGTCATAATTTGGTTCTCGTACCGTATAATACCGAAAACGCACCACCAAAGAAAATGAAAGAGTGCTTTCCGTTTGTGGAAAGTGTTTCCACCACATTAACCGCTAATTGTCGGCGGTGAGGGGCGAGTGCTGCGGGGTGAAGGGGATGATTTCACGGAGTCGCGCACCGGCATATTGCAATGGTTTTCGAAATTATACTGATTTTATGCACCGGTGCGCTCTGAGTGAGGATGTCAAAGTTCATAACGAATGGATGATAAATATTTTAAAGAGTTCGAAGTTTGAATTAACGCTTTTATGGTCTGGCTTTGGTGAAAGTTTAATTGAGTTTTTCATTTATGAGCTTGACATCCAAAAAAGGTTCTTGGTTCACCCCCTATCTATCATAGACCAATTGTTTGAAAAGTACTTTCGCGTTATGCCGCCACCCTTTTGGAGTTAACTTAGAACAATGGGCAATATTGATTTTGTAAAGTTAGCTAAAAAATCTAAAAGAAAAGCGTTGTAAAAAGTATCTGTTGTTGATTTTTTTCAATCTTCATAAATAACTAGAATACCTACATAAAATAACATTTAAAAAATCGGTTCAGGCTTTTAGTGGTTATGGTGGAATGAAAGAAACTCATACATAGATACATACATGAACCTTGAAAACATAACACTCTTTTTTTTAGCAGTCCTTTAAAAACACTAGCAAATAGAATCCTTTATTACGACCTCATTAGCAAAACGAATAAAAATAAAATAAAAGATGTTTCCCCTTTACTGAACGTTTTCTTAAGAACACTGGGGGTTGAATCGTTACGTCACAGGGGGTGACTGCGGTTTTTGATTTTATTTGCTCTGCTCACCCCTGGCCGTCTGCTGGGAGATTTAGAAGAGGTAGTGATGGGGTTACGTCGGGGTTTTTAGAAAATATTTCACTTAGTTTACTATAGTTTGTTTGTTAGAAGGTTTTAAAATAGAAATACTATAATCTCAGATCATAGAAACAAGGAGATATGCCATCATAGCAAATTAGTACGGGAACAACTGATGCCACTTTTAGTACATTTTTCGACACAATTACGCGCATAATTAAGCGCTCCTTGTGAATAAAAAGATCTCCCACGCATTCAACATTCCGCACACCCTCAATCTAACACTGTTAATCGTCACTCATCACTAGCACTAAACTAAAACACTGTATTTATAGGTACCATCGATCGTGTTCGGTTTGTCGCCAGCGCGTACGTTTTTAATATATGAGCAATTTGCTCAAGATCAGGCATCAAGCTCGATAGCGCCTTGGCACATCTCCTTGTTTCTATGATCTGAGACTATAATGTACCTATGTAGGTATATTAAAGTAGGTAAGAACTGTGTAGGTACGATTTCTGTAAGTAGATCAGCGGCGAAGTCATGAATAATTTTATCTGAAGGCTCATCCAGATATGGTTTTGGGGAGGACTAAAAGTAAAAAAAAATATTTCAAGTATTTCAATTCGACCACTGGTACAGGTAGGTACTTTTGAACTCTGAAGGAGTCGGTCAGTTAGCAAGATGAAGCTAGGTAAGGGGTGGAAACCGAAACACAGAATGACTAATAGTCTGGAATCTGTCAAATCTTAATATTTGGGGGGGTGGGGGCTTCGGTTTGGCTTCGGTTCGGTCTCAAACTAGAAACTCGGTCAAATTAGATGTGTAGGTAGGTATCTACCTAAGTATTTACATTAATTTGGCGAGTTTTTAACAACTTCCCGTTGAACATAAGAATAATAATATCGACTATTTCACATCACTACCCCCAGCGGCCGGCTCGCACAACATTTAAATGAGTCAGACATGTCTCGGTCTGGAGTTCGATTCCCGAGTGAGTCCCGTCGTGATTATTGACCTTTAGGACTAGGAACGGTAAACTTAAGACGTTTGCACTTTTTGGTTACATGTACGAGTATTTATTTTTTAAGTGATTTCAAACATAAAAGTTATAAAGAAAGGATATTATTATAAAAATAATTGGATATGATAAAATGCATAAATCATTACTATCCAACGCGGGCGGTGCTAGTGTCTTCAAAAGGGATCTTGCTATGATGTTCAATAAACAGCAAATAACTTTAAATAATATATTAACTTAAAAATTATCACAAAATAATAAACAATTACCTATCTCACTGGAGACCTTGATTACCTAATTGTTGTGATTTTAGAAAAAGGCATCGCTGTATTCACCACGTTTTATTTACCGAATTAAATCATAACAGAGCTAACAAATCAACGCAGTTATCAAGATTTATGTTGAAAATCATTTTTCTAAACAAGATTTTATAGGTAATCATCAAGGTCCATAGTAAGTACTTGTTTGATTTACTCAAACACGACGGAGTTATGTTAAGAAGTTGAGGAGTGCCTTTAGCCATCTCCCGGCTCCATCATGAGACCACTTCCATGGTTCTATATTGCATTGTCATCGAAGTGAAATATGCATTCCGCTGCATCGGTTGGGGAAAACTGGTCTAAAATTCAGTTCTAAGATTTCGCCTCATACACACAGGGGGTGTGCAGTGATAGCCTAGTGGATTAACCATGTGCCTCCCACGGCGAATGGTTCGAGTTCGATCCCGAGGCACGCACCGCTGACTTTTCGAAGTCATGCGTGCGTATTAGAAATTAATTATCACTTGCTTTAACGGTGAAGGAAAACATCGTGAGGAAACCGGCATGTCCTCAACCAAAAATTCGAAGACATGTGACGTCCACCAACCCGCACTGGGCCCGCGTGGTGGACTACGGCCCACTCCCTCTCACAGAGGAGGCCTGTGTCCCAGCAGTGGGAACATTATAGGCCGATTATGCTTATGCTTATGCTACACAGGGCAAGGTAAATCAAAGCTTGTAAAAATTACAATATTGCAATTTGAAAAGTAACGATAATTTTTTCAACAACTCTGAAGTAGGTAATAGCTGCGGACTTTTAACAATTAGAATTAACGAGTTCTAAATTAAAACAGGGAAAAACTGCGCCGTCAGCTAAAGCAATTTAAAAGTTGAGTGATTAAGATCTGAGACGTCTGGGACTCGAACCCGGGACATTGCCCACCGGTAATTGTTACTGCACAGTTTAATTGCAACGCTTAATTTAGGGGCTCGCTGAATTAAAACTGCAGTTAGTCTTAACAAATTTTTAGGAGATAACTTTGCATATTTTCGAGACAGAGCCATTACCGTCTTGCAATTAAAGAAAAGTGATTAAATCTGTATCCTTAGGGGAGAATGCCATCATTACCTGTTTGTTACTCTGATGCTAGAAAGAAATGAAGAAGCCATTTTTTTAAGTTTATATGTATTTGTGAATTCTAAATTACGAATATAAAACTTTTAATGATTTAAATTAGTTTAAAGTTAGTATTTGAAATATCCTAAATCCTTACTAATATTATAAATGTGAAAGTAACTCTGTCTGTCTGTCTGTGTGTTACTCAGTCACGCCTAAATTGCTGAACCGATTCAAATGAAATTTGGTACAGAGATAGTCTAGAGTCTGAGAAAGCACATAGGCTACTTTTTAATGTGAAAAAAGGGCTGTAAAGGGTTGAATAGGGGATGAAAGTTTGTATGGAAATTACATAATTTTTTAAGCTAGAAGCTTGAAACTTATTTTTGAGGTTTGGGGTGTAGGGTAGGTGTAGGGTAGGCGTAGGGTAGGCGTAGGGTAGGCGTAGGGTAGGCGTAGGGTAGGCGTAGGGTAGGCGTAGGGTAGGCGTAGGGTAGGCGTAGGGTAGGCGTAGGGTAGGCGTAGAGTAGGCGTAGGGTAGGCGTAGAGTAGGCGTAGGGTAGGCGTAGGGTAGGTATAGGCTACGTATAGGGTAGGTGTAGGGTAGGTGTACTAAACTTTACCCGTGCGAAGCCCGGGCCAGCTAGTAATATTATAAATACGAACATAAGTTTGCTTGTTTGCTTGTTACCTTTTCACGCCTAAACCAATGAACCGTCACACGTTTTTACATAATAATAAACGTTGTCAGGGGTACAGAAAAGGACATAGGGTAGGTACCTTTCATCCGGAAAAAAGTAAGTTACTATTTCTGAAGGAAAACAAATTTCGACGGTCACTATTTCTTTTGGGCACTAGGTGGCGCTACCTGTATATCACGCGGACGAAGTCGCGAGCAGTGCTAAATTGTTGTACTTTTGCTCATTTTTCAAAAAAAACACCAAACAATTTTAAGTTTAATCTGAATTTATTCATGAAAAATGAATTTTAAAATTTAGAAACCTGTATGTATTTCAATCATTAACCCTGTATTTCTATTATCTTCCACAGAGAAACCCTAGTAGTTACTTAACAACATTGGGTAAGCACCTAAGCACAATATATTGCAAAACAACTGACTACACAAACTTAGGGTGGGCAGCATTGCAAGGGGCAAAAAATGCGAGTATCAGACGTAACAGGGAGTCAGAGAACCTATGATTTATGGGGTGCAGGATTAAAATGTTGCGGTCAGAGGGGGCTGCATCGGACGGCGGGGGTGAGGGGAGGATGGAGTTCATTTATGGGAAAACAAAAATATTTTATTATGGAAAGTATTGTGAAGCTAACTCTCTCATCTGGTGTACAGGAATTGTGAGGAAATCAAGGTAAGAGAGACTGAGACCAGGTTTGGTCTGATAAATATCTCGTAACCTAGGCGAGATGTGTAGATAATGCTCAGAAATAGTTACATAATGTTTTTTTTTTGGCTAACTAAACTGACAATAAGCTTATAGCAAATATAGTTGAAAAGGAACGTTTTTGAAACGTAGCTTGTGGTAGGAGTTGACTGGTAGAAATCGTCACGTAAGGAAAAATCAGTATACCTCCTCCATGCCACTTTCTCTCTCTGTCTCTTTCTATTATATACGAGGCGTAAGCAACCTTGTTCCTGACGGGGGTCCCCCAACCGCAAACGTTTTTTTTCTAAGAGCAGCCTGGTTGCACCCCGAGCAGTGCCGGATAAGCATAAAAGTGCGCAGTGCTAATACCCCGTGCTTTGAATAAATTGTCAAGCTTACGATACCGTCCCCGGTAATCGTACGGGGGATAATGAACCATTTCTCGGAGACAGTGACAAACGGTAATATTACGATAGAATTTGTTTGGATTTAAGTAATTTTAGTTACACTAAAGGATTTTATATTCATCATCCGCCTAGCCTTTTCCCAAACTAGATTGGGGTCGGCTTCCAGTCTAGTTGGTTGCGGCTGAATATCAATATTTTACGTGGAGCGACTGCCATTTGACCTCCACAACCCAATTTATTGAGTAATACCGGTATTCGAAAGTTAGACCAGTTGTCAGACTGTTTGGGCTCTTGACTACCCGTAACGATTGTCAAAGATATTCCTATGACAACCGGGCCGGGACCCGACTGTTTAAAACGTACTCTCCGAGGCACGGAGACGTCTCAACTAGAGAATTTTGAATTGGAATAAAATAAATGAAATCGAATACACTATGCTGATATGAAGTAGTGTGCAGAGCAAAACAAGTGCTAGAGACCGGGTTTAACAAAACAATATCATGTCTACTAAATTATCCCTAACATGATAATCCTAACCAAAACCAATCAAGCAGAATTAACTAAAAGTATTCCCGTCCCGTCCTGTGGACCGCACACTGATGCGCATCCCCCGGGGCTCGGGATGAAGTTATAAATGCATGCGACGTGCCCGGACGTGCGTGGGTGGCAAAGAGTGAGCTAATCAACACGTACACACGTAATTGAATCAGGAGCATCTTGGGAAGGTGTTAATTGGATATTTGGTATTCTATATCTTAGTTCTTGAACAGTTTCACGTTTCAGTTTAACGTCAGTTCATAGACGCGATGTGACACAGTTTGTGTCAAAAGTATTGTAGTTCTTAAGTAATCCAATGTTTTAATCATCAATTAATTCGTTATTGTACATAACTAGCAATTAATTAGAGCAGGGGTCGGCAACCTTTTAGCAGGAAAGGGCCTTAAAGTGGCAAAATGAAGTAAAGGCGGGCCGCACTTGTTCATAAGATATTTTGGCGCATCCCTTCATGTGGGGTATCGTTGGATAGGTCTTTGACTGTCGTTCTTTGGTCTTTGAATGTTATTTAACATTATGGTTACTAAACGACTTTTTTGCTGCTGCGGGCTGCGGGCTGCGGGTTGTTGTTGTTGCGACCCCTGAATTAGAGCAATAATTTCGACTTGTTACCTTTGCACGGATTTGTCAAAACATTGGAGTCACCAGCACCACAGAAATCTTATATTATTTTGATTTCTGAGGGAGTCACTGTCTTCGATGATCCGAGCTGATGAATTACAAACAAAAAAAAAAGTTCATATTGAAACATGGGTTAAACCCCATATGGCTTGTGTGATATTCTTCAATGCACAATTTTGCTAGTATTACGTCTACGTAATAATATCAAATGAAACAAGGCAACTTTGTATGGTATCGGTAATTTTCTCCTTAAGTCTTCTTTCGCCACGTAGCGTCATATGACACCGGAACACCAAAGCAATCCTCGACTCCAACCTAGCTGAGCTCTAAGAAGAAATAAATGAAGGTACATACCCTATCGCAAGGCGCAGGCGCGTGCAGCTGGCGAGCCTGCCCTCTCCCCAGCGCCTCCCGCTTCCTCTGCGCGCTGAACAACCTCAGTTCCTTCCTCTCCTCGTCCGACAGCGCGTGGCAGTAGCGCACCTGGAATGAGACATCATACGTGATAAGAGGTCTATTGGCAAACTCCTTCCTATCTCTAAATGAAGATTGTTTTAATCATCACACTCCGTTTGAGTGTTTGGGGATGGTGGAACGAGATGGAATGTCCCTCCTTTGAAAAGGGAGGATCCTCCGACCAGACCGGGTGTTATGGTCTGGCGGGCCACTGCCCCGACAGTTGATGTCGGGTTTCTGTATTAATGCTGATTGCGCCGCAAACTCTGTCTGCGTGTTGTAGGATTTTGACGATGCACGTCTTGTAGTGACATCTGACAAGTTTGCACTGTTAGCTGTCCAGCTGTGTAGGTAGTCTTCGATGTTGTCAGCAGATGTCGCTACAAGTGTCCAATGAAAATTCTGTACTCTCTCTTACAACACACTGCACAACCTTCAAGACTTTCTCTCTTCTATTAACCTTGTGGAAAAGGCAACCTCAACTGTTTTCCTTCACATCACACTGTACAATTAAACCTGCTTATATCTGCTTGTACAACAGCCCTTCAATAGCGCCATTTCTCATCACATTTAGGTCTCTATTAATATGACTCTATTATCATGTTTAAAGCCCCAAGAAAGGACTTGATTCTCCCATCAAATACTCATGCAAATATTGATCGGTAATGATTTAGCTAAACCCTATGGAGAAGCTAATAATCTCTTTAACTTTTGCCTTAACGCTGCCCTAAAGGCTATCACAATTTTGCGCTCATCAAGCTTGTTAGAGCGGGGCCGACTCACAAACAGTGAGACGAGGCGGGGAGGGGTGCACCCGTTGGGATGCTGGAGTGGCACCGCTTTAGTGCATCTATTCTAATATTATAAATGTAAAAGTTTGGATGGATGGATGGATGTTTGTTACTCAATCACGCCAGAACGGTTGAACGAATCTAGATGAAATTTGGCACAGAGATAGACTATACTGCCGCCCGTGTGTCCGCCTGTGCGGCGAAAACAATGCGACGCCGCACCGCATAATGTGTACCGGCTCTTGTGGCAGTGAGGAAGAACTGAGTTGACTTCTGTGAGGCAATCATGCCAGCTAGAGCGAGTAACCTCGTTATCGTGAAATCCTAGGGATCGTGAAAAAAAACAGCTGTCTGTGCCATACATTTATGTTCACATCACTCAACAAAATGTACGGAAAAGCTGATTTTTTGGCGCGATTTCAGGGTTGGTCCCATAGTAAAAGTTATTCATAATGATGAGTACAATGACCCCTTTTCGTATTGCGACTGACTAAACTTACACCTAGTGTAGACATACGTGCTTTTAGAGAATCATCACCGTAGAAGTGAGTGCCATTAAAGAAAGTACCCGCCCCTGACGTCATGCTTTATCCTGACATGCAGTCCTCAGTGTGCGGCAGTTACCTTATATTTGGATGCAGTAGTTACCTCGTTGTCCTGGGGCGGCAGCTGCTGCAGCAGCTGCTTCAGCCGGTACCGCTCCCCCACGCTGTTCACGTACGGAACCTTGTCTTCTGGGAGCGCTGAGAAGTACAGGTGCACCTGGAAGTTGTGACAGATTGGGTTAGAAGACATTTGGAAGGAGGGTTGGTACGTATCTACCACTTAGGGGATTGTACGTAGGGACCGTCTCTTTTAATATTTCTATGAGACCGTCGATATCTAAAGCCTATCTAGCGAGCACTCAGATCATAGAAACAATCTGAGAGCGAGCAAACTGAAACAATACCGTATGTCCTGAATAATAACAATAGAACACAGCATTTTCCTTTTCAGGACCTTATAGATTAATTTTCCCAAAGGAAACATTGTCTTAATAATATTTCTTGCACTAATATAAAGCATTAAGGTATTACGAAGGAGAGATATTGGCAGTGTCGGACAGTGTCGGACACTGATAGTGGCGTTATGAGATTAGTGCGGAAAATATGACCGGACACGCTGGGGTCATTGATTTAGTGATGTGCTTGGGGTGGGGGCAAAACATTGGACTTATCCACCGTGTTTTTATTAGTTTAAGTCTAATAATAATGCATAAGCATTTTTACAACTAAACGTAGTTATAGCTCGTTAAGGAAATCAATGCAAGCCAAGATCGTGGCAATAGGCTGGCTTACCACCATCGTTGACTATAAAAAAAATCCATGTCCTCCCTTGAAGTTTATATTTTAAATTGTATAGTACCAGCAGACCATGTTGTAATGTTTGGAAATTCCCGCGGGAATATAAAACGGAATAGTCAATGAAGCGAATCCGTCACGGGGCTGATGGAGTCGACTGAGGAACTTAGCTACGTAGCTACAAAAAGTTGTTTCTTGAGCTAAATACTTTTGCCAAAACGAAACAAATTGGAGAAATTCTGGCTCCTCATGAATCTGGCTATCATAAATAAAAATAATTTTTCGAATCTGACTCGTAGTTCCAGAGATTAGCGCGTTCAAACAAACAAACAAACTCTTCAGCTTTATGATAGATATTGGTATAGATGGAAATGAGCGTGGTTTGAGCAGAATTAGTTTTGCCAATATTTCATTACCGGCGGACATTTAATAAGACACAATATGACGTCACAGGGTGGTCTGTGGCAAGAGAGATGAGCCCCGGTAATGAAAACACGACGTGAGTTGATTACTTATTGTTCTTTATGCAATATTGCATGTGTCTCCGTACGACAGCGAAATATTTAGTGTTCTTTAGAGGTCGTCTAATATACTAAATACGAAAGTTTACGAAACCTAATCTTTCTGTGTGTTACACTGAAAAAATATATTTTTTCAACCGTGTGTAATTTTATGCACATAATTTACACAGTTGTAACAACGTATTTTTCAGTGAGAATTAATTATTTTACGAGAGAAGAAGCTTGCCAAAAGCTCAACAGAAAATGGAACAACATCAAAACAGTGGCTATCAACCGGTGAACCGTGGACCATAAACTGAGGTCCGTGAAACAAAGTTATATCCCATAGTAATTAATATTTACGTAAGCGTGCGGCCGCGGCCGGCGTTACGCTCGTAGAATTTTTATTTTGAACTTTAGGGTCCGCACGTCCAACGTGAAAGTCCCAGCGGTCCCTGATCAAAAGAGGTTGAGAACCACTGGTCAAGAAGAACAAAATATTTTAATTAGCACAACCCTTGAAAGGCGGAAGGCACTTGATGACGCTTGCAATAAACTTAAATAAAGTCATTCCCGAACTCAAATAATTCCCAAAGACCGAAACCGAGGTTTATTACTTAAGGGGGCACAGCCCGGGAGAGACATTTTAATTTTTTGCTCCGTTGCCTTCGAGTTAATGCTTTATTTTTACTGTAATTATAAATACCGAAGATAGCTTTGTATTCAAAGAGCGGCGTCATTACCGTTCGACCGCGGGCGGTCCCCTCCGGGGCACAATGTTGTATTTTCAAGTTATTCTACGGATTCGATCGTGGTGCCGCGATTTAAGTTTACGGTAAAATACATTTTAAGCATAATTTCGCTAAAGAATCTTCTTTAGTGTCGGTGAGAATCCTGAATGCAGTCACGTTGACTGTGTTTGGCTTTAATAATGAGTTGAAGTGATATCCTAAACTTTAGTTTGAATAGACAACAGTTATATAAAGAGATTTTTCTTCATAATATTAATTACCGAGTAAGTAGAGTTATCTCAGTTAACCCAATTATATAGAAAAATAAAAGTAAATGTTTCTTATACATCCGAAAAAGCATCTCATTTTCTTTGATTAAAATCCTTAAGATTAAAAGACAACGACCGTGTCTGCTTAACGACATAATAAGTGCTGATGCACTGAAATGATACTCAAATAATGACAGATAACCTCACCAACAGTCGACAGACGTATATAATAATGACATGTGAGGCGATTAACATCTACTGAGCACGTCACTAAAGTCACGGTGAGTTAGTAAAATAATGTCCCTTTCATTTATTTCTTTTTATTCTATTTTTGGGAAGCGTAACATTTTGAATTTATTATTTAAAAAAAAAAACATGACAGAAATTATAAAATGAATGACCCATTTCCTTTGTTATCTAATCATTATTAATATATTAATAGTTATTGTTATATAAAAGTTTATATTAAAATCTGTGCTTACATAAATCATTTTTGATAAATTTTTGAACAAAATAGAACATTCGGCGCGCTATTATTTTAAAGGGAAATGCTCACTTTGTTCGGAGCTCAGGCTAAAACGTGAACAAGTTGTTCAGTTAAAAGCACAGAACAATATTACTCTAGCGAGAAGAATATCAACTTCATAGTAAAAATGTGAGACGAATTTGCACGCCATCTAGTGGGATCCCAGTAAATCCAATGAAAAAAATTATATGCCCACCTAGAATAGTTATTATTTTATTGACAGTAAGACAATAAAATAATATCTATTCATAAAGGTGGGCATATAATACAAATTAATACATCTTGAAAAGCTGGAAATCCACAATTGACGCACTTTCCTATGTTTTACTTTGATTAATTGCGAAACAATTCTCGTTCTCACAAAGAAATCTCGAAAGAATCACTATCTCACTCAACACAACACTTTTTCACCGCAACGGCGTAACAGTATGCTGACTTAACGTTATGATGGAAAAATCAGAAACAGTTTATCGTTTTAAAGCACAACAAATAAACAGAAACAAGAAAAAACGACCAACCATAACAGCAGACATTTATCACATGGTGTTGCCAGAGCAAACTACCAGAGTCCATTTTTTAAATTCAAATTTATTTCTAAAGATATAATTATTTTTCCAAATTCCGTTTAGAGTTCATAATTTTAATTATATAACCGTAAAAAAAAATAGGTGTTAGTTATTAAGCTACATTTTAAATTAAATTAATCATGTTTAGGTCATAATTTGTTACACGATATTTCATTTTATTTTACTTGGTAACATTTCATTGTAATCAGCCTGTTAGACAGAGTCATCGATATCGCTATTCTTATCATGAACTGGAACCCACCTTGTGTCCAAAGTCACCCATACACAGTTGACCGAGCCTGGTTAAAAGTGTTTTTACAAAAAAATATAATTAATTCTGAAAACAAAACCCTCGTGGCAGGAAATTCCATGTAAAAATTATCTAAATAATAAGTGTTTAAAGCGTTTACATCCCACAAAGCAGCGCCATTTTTGGGTTAGAGACCGTGTTATTTATGATTCATAATCACTAATGAAGTTTTAGCCTATAGTAATTATAATTAAATAATCATTATGTTAGTGTACAAAAGTTTTTGTTGGTTTTGAATCCAATAAAATAAATAAGGGTGCATTATAAGGTCATATAATAACGTTTTTAAAAACAAAACAATTTTATTCATTATTTTTATTATAAAAACTAAAACCTCATTGTTGATTAAATACTCTTTCGTCATAAATGACACGGGTCTGTAACCAATCAATGGCGCGCTTTGTGGGATGTAATGGCTTAAGTACTTATTAATACGACTTTTTTTACATAGAATTTCCTGCAACGAGGGTTACATAAATATTATTTTAAGAATTAATAATATTTTTAGATAAAAATACTTTTAACTAAACAGCTTGTCCACGTTTTAGCCGAGAATGGACGATTCCCTTTAAAAACAGAACCATTGAAACTGGCCATTTCCCTAAAAACAGTTTCATTGACAAAAGCCACAAGCTTCAAAAAAGAGTAAACTGGCTAAACAATAGCTCACAGGGACAAAGGGTCCATTGTGGGGTGTGGTCGGCACAGCGGCCAGCACTGACCACTTTTGTCCCTATATAACAGTTGTCCGTCTGAGCTGCGGGTTCCTATATAAAAGGCAATGCAAAATATTGCGCATAGTGCGTTGTTTGTGGCGTGTTTTGATTTCCGTTAAAAGGGAGATAGACGTAGTTTTTTCAGGATTCGGAATAAAGTATTGTGACACAAGTCTTAGTAATTTGACTTATGAATATGAATTGAAAAACGTGGAGTGCATGCAATAGGTAAGATATGCCCCACGTTTTTTCAATTCATTAGAAATTTTCACTTATATTTTTCTTTGATTTGCCACGATCGCCTGGATTAACAACCGGTAGATCAACCGGTTGGCTACCCCAGACATTAGGTTATAGAGATAGATATCAGCTTTGTAAATATTTACCTGTTCAGGCCTCAATCCAGGCGGCACCCAGGTGTACTCCTCCAACGCGCATCCTGAGTCATCATCACTCTGCGAGTGCCGGTGAGGGTCACCAGGCTTCATGAGCCTCTCAGCATGCTCTAGCAGCCCTCGGAACTTGCCCTGGGGCACCGGGTGAGGCGACAGCGACATCGCCGACTGCGGCGACTGCGGTGACTGGTAACTCTGCCCAGGCTGGTTCAGCTGCGACACGCTATGACTGTGCAGCAACCCAAACTCTGGGTAACTCTGGTTCTGGATTGGTTGGCTCCGTCTGAAGTTTGGGTAGGAGTAAGGGTGCGGGGAGTTTGATTGGCTGGGTGCTGATGAGCCACTGTGTGATGGCTGCGGGGAGGGTAGTGATGGGAGCAGCCGCGGTGACGTGGGCGGTGATGCCGGCGCTGGAGGGGGCGGTGATGATGCTTGCTCGTGAAGGGGCGGCGGTGATGATCCCGTCGGGGATACCACGCAGTTCCGACAGACGGGCCTGGAAAGAAATATGTAAAAGTTAGTATTTATTTAGGACTGGGTATTTATAAGTTATTCAACATTCTACTAATATTATGAACGCGAAAGTTTGAGAGGATACTCAATCATTTATTGCATTCCATAATGTTTACAAGATGGACTTATAAAGTTGATCATTATGGACCCTGTCGGGCACAGCAACTTAGGAGACAGGACAGTTGTTACTCTTTCACGCAAAACCTACTACCTACCGATTTTGATGAAACTTTACAGGTAATACAGCTAACAGAATAGCACATAGGCAACCTTTTATCCAGAAAAATGCAGGCAAAGCTGGGGGCAGAAGCTAGTTTTTAGGGTTCCGTACCAAAATGGTAAAAAAGGAACCCTTATGGTGCGACTTCGTCTGTCTGTCTGTCTGTCACACCTACTTATTTCAGCAACTACTAAAGCTATCGACTTGAAATTTGGAACAGTTATAAAAAATGCTTGCCCAACTTTATTGCAAATGAAAAATATCAAAAAATATTTATATTTTCATTGCAAAAGGGGCTGGAGTGGGGGTCCGAAATTTTAAAGTGGGGTTACTAGGTCAAATGACATTTCATATGAAAGGGCTTGATTTGCACATTTTAAAATATATTTTCATTTTATTTTGTCTCACAGTTTCCAACTTATGATGAAAAATGTCTGAAAAAATACCATCCCGAAGTTTTATCATTTATCTCCGAAGTTTGCGGAGCGAAAAATCTGAAATAATTAGAGTTGATAGGAATTGACCCAAATTTGTACCAAAAATAAAACGATGTTCCTAACTATTAAAGTTTTTTCAAAAACTTTAAATAAAAAATATATTTTACTGTTCCCACCCGCGGCTTTACCCGCGATAAAAAGTAGCCTATGTGCTATTTCAGACTATATTTTATAATCTATCTCTGTTCCAAACTTAATTCAGATTCGTTCAGCCATTCTGGCGTGATTGAGTAACAAACATCCATTTATCCAAACATTCGCATTTATGGTTCCTGGTTTCCGCACACGGTAAGTTAAAACACAACTCTACGAAATATAATGTACTGTTTCACCGACAGTTGCGTCGTGTCCCAGGTTCAGTTCCATTTATACAACAACAGTGTCGTGACCACAGCATCATCATAAGTACCTCTGATTGATCTATTACATTAGCTCATCATTAATCTTACAGATAAATATCAAGTTGTTTGACATTAATTAATTGTTATACGCAATTATAATAATGTTCTGTATCGCTTCGTTAGACAAAGTATTTATAAATTGTATAAAACAAACTTTTCATGTCTGTCTGTTTGTTCGCTTAATTCTTCTAAACCACACAATGAATTTTAATGCGGTTTTCATCAACATTTAGAGAATTTATTCCGGAAGGTTCGTGTATTTAATACGTTAATATACTAACTTAGGTACATCACAGAAATCTCGATGTTTTGCCATGGCGCCACATCAGTAGATGTGGCGATTCGCTACATGATTATGATAAATCATTTCATTAATTGCCGGATGGGTTCGAATGTCATGCTCACTTAAATGTTCTGCTGTTGGTGGCGTTGTGCGTTGGGTTGTTCCGTTCCCTATAAAATGGTTGATCGGAGCGACGCTGATGCATACGTCATGCTCGTGAACGGGTGCCTTCAGTCGGAACTGGTCCATTCGATCCACCATGGCAATGCGTTGTTTCTGTTTGTTTTATTAATTATGTTACAACAATGACAAATTAACTAGTGGTAAATGTAGTATGTAAAACAGTTGAATAATATAAGAATAAGAAAAATGTAAAATCACTAACATTAAAAGGGCATGGACGAAAAGTCTGTGGTGTAAAATAAATAAACAAAAAAAAGAAAAAACTTTCATCAAAATGAACAGTGGCTTTTTGTAAACCTAGTTTCGATAATATTAGTAACCGATAGCCTAATAGCCAAGAGCCTCGATTTCTCGGCCAACACCTAAAGAAACGGCCGTCAGGTAGTTGAAGTGGTGGGATCAAGGGCTTGGTACCGTGCCAAAGGTGACCAATTCTATCTTTATTCTACCAAAGAATTGACAAAGTCCTATCAAATCTTTATCTCTTCTGACCGAGCACGCGGCGACCCGTGCTTGGTATATCAGAATGTTGTCTACTGAAGAGTAGAGACATTTCTTCTCTTCATTGGATTCATAAAACGGTAGAAATCTTTCTACAATCTGTCACTTTGTCTATTCTTCTGTAGACAAAACCCGTGTCTATCGTGGTCATGCTAGGCCGGCAGGAATACAAAACTACCGAAGGGTGATGGCATTATTTGACTATGGTATTCCGTAGGTAAGGTGAAGGTTTTAATTTCCCCAGCTCATAGTCTTGTATCCAGGAAGATATACATTAATAGCCTTTTCAAAGTCACGTTAGCTCATAAAGCTACTGCGATTAATTCCCGTTGGCTGGTAATGTAACTAGTTTTATGTAGTGACTTTATATCGGCAATAGTGTGACATTGTGCTGACGTAAAAATACCTTAATGGAAAGTTATAACGCGCGCAACAGTTGGGAACAGGGTTGCTCGATTACGTGTATACGTAAACCAGAATCTCATGGCATAAAAAGAACTTTTTTAACAAAAAATAACCGACTTCAAAAATCCACTACAAAGAAAATAATAATTTTGGTTTCGGAAGTCGGTGGCTTTGGTTTTTGTTTGCTTTTTTTTGCCACCGACTTCCGAAACCAAAATTATTATTTTCTTTGTAGTGGATTTTTGAAGTCGGTTATTTTTTGTTCAAAAGTTTTTTATTTTTCCCTTTTTAGTTCTTTATCCCGTGTTAGATTACTTTCACGAATTCGTTCAACAGTAAATCTTCTACGGAGTGTGTACATTTATGCCTATAACTTTGTACATAGGAATGATTACATAATGTATTATATACTAAAACCTTCCTGAAAGTATGTAGATTACGTTAATGAAAACCCCATCCAAATCGAATCAGTAGTTTTTGAGAAAATCGCGCACATATAAACATACATATATACATACATACTTACATACTTACATACATACATACATACATACATACATACATACGGGACGAATACAGAACCTCCTTTTTTGAAGTCGGTTAAAAAATTAAATGAAACACCTAATGATTTTGGCATGGCAATGCATACTAGTCACGTTTCAAATGAAGTACGAGTTGTCTAAAATTCTGAAAATTGCTAGTACAAGCTAATACTCTTTCGCCCATTCACTCCAGTGCTGGTTGCAACAAATTTTTATCTCTATTTTTGCCATCAGGTTCTGGTCGACCTATAACAATGTCATCTATTGCTATACTAATAAAATTCAGCTGAAGAGTTTTTTGTTTGTTTAAACGCGCTAAGCTGGAACTACCAGTCGGATTCGAAAAAATCTTTTTGTATATGATAGCCAGATTTATGAGGAATACTATAGGCTATTTAACATTATGACCCTTTAAAAAGTCAGAAAGAATTCTAAGCGAAAACGTAATAGCGCTGCCGGGTAAATCATTCGATTTCTTTTAAAACGGCGGGTGAAACTACGGGGCACTGAATATTGGATGCAGATATTCTGTAAATCAAGACATTTTCTTGCTTTAAACATGCTCGGTGGTGCAAACCCTATGTTTAAAACGTGTTAATCCATTCTATTCGTGCAAAGTCGATCGCAGGCACTCGCAGGCGGCTATTTTTATCTTCTCCAGCGCTTCGTGACAAAATGTCACATTGTAGGTGTGCGACAACCCTGTGCCTTGTAGTAATTTGCTGTTAGATATGCGGAGGTAGGCGACGGCAGTAAATTAGCTTTATTGAGTGGACTCGCTTTAGTGCTAAAGGCTGGGCCTAACGCTAAGGGATGACCTGGTTTGAGAGGCGTTTCTCTTTGTGAATAGGAAGAATTTTTATTCTAAAGCAGGGCTTTCCAACTAGTTGACCTTTTAGAGATCATAAGGCGGATCATATTATTATCATACCCCAATATGATATCTTAACAAAAATCCATTTGAAGACTTAAAATGCGTGATTTAAGCTTATAATTGATTGTCTTGAAAATGATGTGTTCTTTTTTGTAACAATGAAAATGAAGTAAAAAGGGCATGAGTATATTTTTCCTAATCCGGGAAGGGCTCAACGCAAAAAGGTTGAAAACTCCTGCTCAGAAGGTTCCATGACATCAGTCCCCTATATAGGGTGGTACCAGCGGTGCCCGGGCACAGGGCGCGACCCTGGAGGGGCGCAGAAATGACCAGGGCCCCAATTCTGCTATTTGAAAAGTGTAAGAATGGTGTCATAACGACACCATTACTATCAAAACCTAAGCGGTCATTGGCTTAGAGTAAGACTAACTCTTTCGTCATTGGTCAAAACGATGCCATTGAGACACTATTCTGACACGATTATAACAATTGCATTAGCAGACTTGGGGCCCAGACCAGGACCAAGTTTTGGGACATGCATAGTAAAGTTAGTAGCATACACACAATAACAATTATCAATCGCATAATACGGGTGTAGACGCGTCCTACTATCAGGTTAGAACATTTTTCAAGGGCGCGGTTATTGAAGCTCCCACCGGTGTATAAAAGGCTAGTTACGACACTGCATGTTAAGAAGCAGTGATAGCCTAGTAGAAGCAGTGATAGCCTAGTGGTTTAACCATGTGCCTCCCACGGCGAATGGTTCGAGTTCGATCCCGAGGCACACACCGCTGACTTTTCGAAGTCATGTGCGTATTAGAAATTAATTAATTATATTATATTTATATATATAATATGTGATATTTATGTATTTATTTTAGTAATATTATATTTACACCATAGACAGCCCCATATCGTGTGCAGTTCACTTGGTGTCCATCCTATGGTTGCCTGTAAGAAATCGCAGATAGCGATAGGGCCGCCCATTGTACTTATGTTATCGTTAAAAATGTTCTATTCATGTGTATTCTTGGTGTACAATAAACTAGGTATATAATAAATAAATATCACTCGTGAGGAAATCGGCATGTCCTAGAACCAAAAAATTCGAAAAACATGTGACGTCCACCTACCCGCACTGGGCCCGCGTGGTGGACTACGGCCCACTCCCTCTCACAGAGGAGGCCTGTGTCTCAGCAGTGGGAACATTATAGGCCGATTATGCTATGCTATGTTATTCTAACCTTACCTTTTTGCAATCAAGTTGGTTTCTCTTAACACAACAGCTTTCTCACCTCCAAAACCCAATTACTTCGTAATACAGTATACTACCAGCGCCTGATACACTGTCTGGCATGCCGAGTTGAATATCTACACATTTGAAGCAACTTTGGGAAAAGACTTCGACGACGAACAAATTACTGTGCTTCAAACTACCCACTTCAGTGTATGTTTTTTTTTCTATAATTTTTTTCATAGATAGTGAGTTAAGTAGGTACGTTGAGATTTGCATGCATAACAAAAAATCCTCCTTATTATTATAAAAATTATAAATATTGATTGAACGTAATTTAACTTCAATAGCTCCTAGTCAATTGCCGTCACTATTCATTGGCATAAAAATGACAAGGATGGTTGTTTAATTATCAAGGTTAAAAGTGAAATTATTTTTTATAAGTATATGTCAGGGGGTAGGTGTTTATATTTTAATGTGTGTCTCAAAAGTTCAAAATCCACGTTGATTTCTCTTCATTCTTTTACCAGTCGTAAATAATAATCATCGTCAATAATTGTCATCTCACCTCAGACCCGCCACCGAGCGAAAATGCTACTGTCATCCGTCCGTCAAACCCTTTGAGCCAACCCCGCGACTGCCGCGTCGTCCTACCGAGCGCTATCGACCGATCTCACGACCTACGAGTACCGATACAATCGAGAATCGAATACTATCGATACATCACTCGCCTGCCAGTAATTGCTCAGTAGATGCCGGTGATATTAATAAAAAGAGCGCGAACCGAGATCTATTCAATCGACTGGCTCGTATAATTTTATAGATGGTATAGAAAATGGCGGTTTTTGTACAAGTTTGCGTAGGTGTTGTGAATATAAATGTTCCTGTTTGTTAAGAGGTTAGGTTTAAGTCGTAAAATAAATGGGTAGCTGCCGGTAGCTGTGTTGATAGCTACTTTTTCGTTTCGAACCAAGTTTGGTTGTTAGTTTTTGCAGTTATTTATTTTCTGTTGATGATTATTTATTGTGTCTGACTTTTATTCATGAACATAACAAAGGGTAATACCGCTTTTAGCTTTATTATATTCCATGCAAAGTCATGTTCAGGAAATACAAACAATCCCTACAATAATTCTATTTTCACATTCGCACCCATTACTTTACAAGCAGAAGGTCAAACGTCACCGGCCTATTTAACGCACCTCTTTTGCATAAACCCTCACGCGATTACCACCTTTATGTCCACGAAACTGATACTCATAATCACTTAAGCACATACCAGCAGGATTTATGTGCTGTCGTGTGTGAAATAAAACAAATTGGGCGGACAAAGCGTCGGGTATTTACGACCCCCGCGCCGCCGGACGGTTGGCTTTCGACACGTATTTATTAGACAGGTTCGTATGTTGCCGTTTGCTTCATATTATATGTAAATGAGAGGGATAGTGTAGTATGATTAACTTTCCGTGAATTGGAGAATGGCTGTGTAATTATTTTGTTTTGTATTTTCATAGAGTTTGAATATCTGGGGCAAGACTATGACGGTAATTGTTAACATGGTTCATAGTTGTTAGTTTGTTACTGAAAAAAAAAGAAGCGTTGTAAGTTGTAACATTGACAATGAGGGCACTCAACATAGGGTCGAAGCGTCGAAGGGAGTTACGGTGGATCCAGACATTGCGAGGCATGCGTTACGCACGCCTCGCAACGCACTGCTCGATGTAATTTGCACATGCCTCACCACGACTATGAGCGTCCACATATTGCGAAACATGCGATGAGAGCGGTGCGCGGCGCATGCCTCGCAATGTTTGGATCCACCCATAAGTGACTTTAGTATCCTTTCTTCAATTCGTGTCTCCAAAAATGTTTACTAAATTGTCAAATGTTTCAATGTTCATTCAGTGATAACTGACATTATTTGGCGTGTAATCTTTATGTGTTTACAATTACAGCACTCTTTAATATTATCACCATTGTCAGTCTGTATTCACGGTCATTTTCTCGTCAACACAGCTTATCGCGTTAAGTTTAACGCATAATTTCACGGCGTATTGTTCGTAGGTATCAGTGAGACATCTGTATTACGGCGACTGGACCTCTTGAATTATGTATGAGATGATGACGTGTGGCCGTTGTGGAGAGAATTTCAAGTGCAGGAGCTTGCAATTTAATGGTTTATTGGAGAATCTTTTTTATATTTTATAGTGAAAAACCACTAAGATTAAGTAATACTAGTGTAAATAAAATATTTTTACGCGCGTCATTATCAAAGCACCCAGAAAGCCAGGGTTCTTTAGCAAAAGTGTACCCAGCTGAAGTTTCCTATAATTTAAAACAAAAGTCACTGAACAAAATTAGGTACATTCTTATAATAAAACAAGTTTAAACG
Source organism: Thalpophila matura (assembly GCA_948465475.1). Taxonomy (NCBI): domain Eukaryota; kingdom Metazoa; phylum Arthropoda; class Insecta; order Lepidoptera; family Noctuidae; genus Thalpophila; species Thalpophila matura. The sequence goes on from OX419191.1 coordinate 16,501,192, forward strand.
GATTAAATCGCGTATATTACAGTTTTTTACAGAGTTTTCCTGACGTTTCGAACACTTTGCAGCATTCGTGGTCGCAGGACGACTGAGGGGGTAGGCGTCATGACTAATTTATAGAAAAAATATTCGCGATCTACCCGCACAAGATTTATTTTTAATCGATATTATTCGAATCGTACTCGTTTGCTGCCACGAACTGCACCTAATCTGCATCTAAAAATCTGTAATATACGCGATTTAATCCGTTTAAACTTGTTTTATTATAATGTGTAATAATCGCGAAAACCTAAGATATTATTAGGTACATTCTGTTGTTTTAATTATGTTTTTTTTTTAATTTCCTACACCGTGTGCCCGAGGGCCCCCGTGGCCTCAGACGGCCCTGACTGATTAGCAGTTTGTATACTTGTCGCCCATTGTTAACGCAAATCAACAAAGCTCTAGAAGTCTAGAAGAAGTTACCTACTTTGAGTCTTTTGCCTCTCTTTGCATGTAAAGTCGTCTCCGTCATATTTGACTCCAGATCCGGGTAATACATATTAAAACACCTAACGGATTAATGTCTCTATTCTTCTTTAAATCCACAAGGTAACCAAAATAATGTCATCCATGTTTAGCAGCTAGCTACGAACAGACAGACGGACATTCCCACGTCGTCGGTCGCAAGTGACGTGCATACGAATACCATACAATTTTATGTAAATGTATGCATGTTATTACATACAGGACACCAAACGTGCTGTGTTTTATACACATTTTGAATTTATTTTTGGATACATGTGTGTAGTTTTCATTTCGTAGTCTTAGGCCCGTATTACAGAACGATACTCGAGCACAGATCTCTGCTTGAGCATAGAATGAAACTAGTTTCAACTAATTAAATGGCTTTAAATTTAAGCAAGCAAGCTCAAGCAGAGATCTGTGGTTGAGCATCGTTCTGTAATACGAGCCTTAACCTTTGTACCAAAAACACACGGTGACATTTAAAACTGGTTTTTTACTACCTACCATCCTATAGTATCAAATATCAGGTATATTACTATGGTACTAGAACTTTTTCAACGACTTCATCCGCGTTTTCCACAGGAACTATGCCTAATTTTTTTCGGGATAAAAAGTACCTAGCCTAATCTATGTTACTCAGTGATAATAATATAGCTTTCTATTGGTGAAAAAATTGTTAAATAATTAAAGAACATTTAACCCGTAAACTGCAATATACTAAGAATGAGGAACGATCCCTGATTACCCCACTGCTCACTGTACAAAAACATTTAGGTTTAACGTTTATTAAAACTCATCTCCCAACCCGAAATTCCAGTATCACTTTCCACATAATAACACATAATTACAATAACGTAACAGTTATCGCGGCGTGTGACGTTAATAACCGTTATTTTGTTAATAACGTTAGGTACCCAACCGGTCGTTGTTTTGATAAATAACTTTTCTTAATTCGGAATGTTTATTGGTGTAAGACGAGATGTATAGGCGGAATTAAAGTTGTCTAAAAAGTTAATAATTGTGGTTGAAATATTGGTTATCTTAGCTTCCGTAGCAATATTTTTTTATCTACCGATTAATGTTTCGGTGCCACCGTGCCTCCGTATCAAATTGATTTGTGCCCGATTCCTAATAAATTACCAACCGTTAGTTAAGTAATATTTACGAGACTAACATTCTCGATCTTAGATAATTATCCAAGTTTAGTTTTTAACTTTTTATACCTAAGTTAGGCGTCTCGAGTTGACTTTAGAACTAAAATTGCTTCCGCGATCTTTTCAGAGCTATTCAAAATCATAGCTATTCAAAACTAGGCATTAAAAAAATACTATTGGTAAACACTTGATTCAAATGATCATAGAAGTATTAATTAATCAATAAAATCTTCACAATTCTTGTCTATTTATTTTCTAAGTGTAATTTTTCGTCTTTCTCACCTGCCTATCTTAATTTCCTTTGACCTGTTTCTCAAGAGTTCAATCTTCACGCATGTAATCCGTAACATTACTCATCAGGCTTCGGCCATGATCGGCAATCACTCGATAATCTTCGGCTTCCGACTAATTAAAGATTGGGAGCCGTTGACCCTGGTGCATCGAACCGGAAATGTTGAGACTCTGTGGTCAACCTTGATTGTAACCGCTTTGGTGAATTAAAAAACCGACCAAGTGCGAGTCGGACTCGCGCACGAAGGTTTCCGTACCATTATCTATAAGTACAACATTAGACACTAAAATAATATGATAACTTTAATGAGATCGAGAAAAAAAGGGTAAACAAAATCACGTTTGTTGTATGGGACCCCCCCTTAAATATAGGTACCTATATTTAAGGGGGGGTCTATGATTATCATGATTTATCATCTCCCTCATGCTGCTAAAGTTTATTTGTTACATTTGTTTAATGCAATTTATCGATCGGGCTATGTGCCAATTCAATGGCGGACTATATTGGTTGTTCCAATTCCTAAAGCCGGTAACAGTGATAAACTTAGACCAATATCTCTATTAACTTGTTTGTGTAAGTTGTTTCATAACATGTTGGTTGACAGGCTTGAGTGGTACATCGAAAAAAATCTAGTCTTATCTCCGTGTACTTCTGGATTCAGGAAAGCCCATTCATGTCTAGATTGTCTTTCAAGGTTTGTGACTTATGTGCAACTAGGCTTTTCTAAAGGTATCCCGACCGTCGCCTGTTCATTGGACATATCGGATGCATATAATAACATTTTGGTTGAGAAATTGGTTAAAATACTAGATGATTTAAAAGTAGGTAAAAGCATTTGCAATTACATTTGGTCTTTTTTGAGTGAGAGACATCTATTGATCAAGAATAGAAATTCGGACTCTGCTGGGGTACCTGATCACTATAGCAGATGGACGAGTAGGGGTTTGGCTCAAGGGGATCCGTTGGCACCACTGTTATTTAATATTGCCACTTACAATATTTGTCATCAAATTAATCAAGTATCACTTGCTCAATATGCGGATGATTTTGTAGTTTATATTAGTCATAAGGATTTAAATTATTGTCAGACTCATCTACAAACATCATTAAATTTAATTATCTCTATTTTAAATGACATTGGTCTTCATCTATCACCCGATAAATCAAAATTCTGTATTTTTAGTCGAGGACGTATAAGAAGACAAATTATGTTAGAAATTGATGGTGATCCGTTAACTTCTGTAGAATGCTTCAAATACTTAGGTATTTGGCTTGATAGATCTCTCACATGGAGCAAACACATTAATGAAATATCCCAAAAAACTTCCAAATACCTGAATCTACTTAAAGTTTTAGCGGGACCTTCGTGGGGAATTCACACCAAACACTTGCGAACATTATACACCTCACTCATAAGGAGTAGGTTAGATTATGGTTGTTTCCTTTATGACAGTAGTGCTAAGACTCATTTGTACAAATTGGACAAGGTGCAAAACCAAGCTTTGCGGATCATTGGGGGTTTTATTAAAAGCTCACCCATCTATGTGATGGAAAGCGAATTATGTATTCTACCATTATTTATAAGAAGATTGTTTCTGGGTTTTAAATATTGTTTAAAATGTATGTCCTTATCAAATAATTTAACTATTGCTCTTCTAGGTGAACTTTCGGCTATATCAAATTCTAGATACTGGCAAAATAAAAAAAAACCCTTACTGTTGTCATGCTATTCTGACGTAAGAAATAATGAAATTCATTCCTCCTACCCACTTGAGATGTATTCGCTCAATTCATGGATGTCCTATATTAATTTAGATAATGTTATTTTCTCAAATTTAGACTGTGTTAAAGGTTGTAAACGTTCTCATGAAATGAATTTGCTTAGATCTGAAGTGTTACAAGAAATAAATAGCAAATATTATGGTTGGTATCAGTTTTATACAGATGGTTCTAAGTGTCTTAATGGTCAGGGAGCAGCTTATTGGTGTCCAAAAGAAAATCTGAAGGCTATGTATGGGACTGATTCAACCGTTTCAATTATGACGATGGAACTCATTGCAATCTCTGAAGCCTTAAATTGTATCAAAAATATAAACGCACAAAATTTTGTTATTCTTACAGACAGTAAGAGTTCTTTGCAGCATTTGGCTCGATGTATCTCTGGATTCAGAGGTGCACCGACAGCCTATATTATAATCAAGCAACTTCAAGAATTACGTTTATCTAAAAATGTGAGATTGCAATGGATTCCGTCTCATATAGGTTTGGGAGCTAATGAGGAGGCAGATCGTTTACCAAAACTAGCTTTTCCAGAAGGGGATAATTTAAATATTGCACCACTTTATTCAGAAATGTTAAATAAATATAAGACCGTATGTCATAACAAGTGGAAAGAATATTTTGATGAAAATTCTAAATTAAAGGGCATTTGGTATAAGACAATGCAATCGGAGCCTCCTCATATACCCTGGTTTATTAATTTTAAGATAAATAGAAAATATATAACTATTACTCATAGACTGCGATCAGGGCACGTTCCGTCCAGAAAGTTTGAACATCTCATGGGAAAAGCAAACTCTCCAAATTGCGAAACTTGCAACGTAATTGATGATGTTCAACATTTGTTGATGGAATGTGTCAAGAATCAATCAGAAAGAGAACACTTCGTCAATAAATTTAATTTAAATCGTTTAGATGTCGGCATAATCCAAACCATTTTGGCTATACCGACATCCATACAAACTAAAATGCTGTGTGACCTAGCAACGTATAGACCATAGATATAGGTACCTACTCTCTGTTTTAGTTTATTTTTGGTATTCTTGTTTTAGTTGTTTTTTTTATTTGTTATTTTTGTTACATAGGTTAAGGCATGATGGGACTGACATATCCTAATTTGGACAAAAGTCCCTAAATAAATAAAGAAAAAAAAAAAAAAAAAAAAAAATATAGGTACCTATTTGTTGTTATAGCGGCAACAGTAATACATCATCTGTGAAAATTTCAACTGTCTAGCTATCACGGTTCATGAGATACAGCCTGGTGACAGACAGACGGACAGCGGAGTCTTAGTAATAGCCTTTGGGTACGGAACCCTAAAAAAGAATTAATGTTGTTTTTGGCAGTTTTTAATCTGTGGAATGACAATGTTTCGGATCGTTTCTAATTTTGTGGAATGTCGCAAGTGATTCGTGGTGTAGGTATTTAAAGAATTTTAACACGCGATGCGAATGTTATGTCATGCTATTTTATTTACGAGTGCAAGTTTATTATTAAATTTTAAATGTAGTGTCTCGGCTAGGTTACGCTTTTGCTACGGCAATTTCTAGGGTGGGTATTTGGGTAAGGCGACTCGCACACTGCCCCGCATCACGCAGCGTAGCGCGGGGGTGCGTGATGTTCCGTTGTTTGCAAGTAGGTACCTGTATTTGTATAGAAATCACGCATGGTGCAACACACTGAAAACGCATTCACGCGCGGGATTTTTGTTCCGTCGCCACGCACCCCGCAGCGTAGCGCGCGGCGGTGTGTGATTCGCCTTATAGTAGGGTAAAGTGAAAAAAAAAAACGTTATAAATTCGCAAACTATTTTTCTTTGCGAACCTTACTTTTCAAGTGATAGGTTAACAATTCGGTCAATTGACATTCCTATTCTTAGTTGCATGGCATTGTATGATTTCTATGTAGGTGAACCCGCGTGCAACTGCTAGTATCACTATAATATGCCTTTAATTAAGTAAGACCTTAGGCAATTTCGATTATGATTAATTGCCTGCAACTTTAGAATAATATAGCAGATTTCCGTATGTAATGTATTGAAGGTAATATAACACTGTCGCGGTGTCGATGGAGAGTCTATTCATGATCAGATTTGTCGTGTAAATTAAATTATATAAAGCTGTGTATTCAATGTGCGACTAAAGTGTCAAATTATATAAAGCTGCGTATTCAATGTGCGACTAAAGTGTCAAATTATATAAAGCTGCGTATTCAATGTGCGACTAAAGTGTCAAATTATATAAAGCTGCGTATTCAATGTGCGACTAAAGGGTCAAAACATTGCTGTATGTTACTAGAAATTGCGCGGTTACGCAACACATATTTATGTTGAACAACTTATCGCGATAATCGCGAATAAGTTGCAATGTTAAAGCTAAGTTATGCTCTTCTTATGTTATTTAATACACTTTTATGAGATTTCAAAAACAATCTAACGCGGGCGGACAACCCGCGACCTCTGCCAAACCGTAGCATTGCTCTTAAACTGAGCTACCGCGTCCCGCCTCCTTCAGTTGAAATTTGAAATCTCTTTGAATACGCACACCCGTAAGCACCCATAAACACCCAAAGTTTGGGTGTTTATTGGGTGTTTACCAAAAAACCCGGTGGATTGCCCATCTATAGATTCAGGGCTAACAGTCTCAAGAGCCGGCTAATGTGAGCTCGGGAGCAGGAACCGGTCGCGGTCTACGTGAAACGAATTAAATAATTATGAACTGTTATTAAACTGTTATTTCCTGTTCGCAGACTAGGTTCCGAGATGTAGCGGTGAGGTAATACTTTACGAATTATTAGATTTTTTTGGTATTTTTTGTTTTGGCTGAAGCGAGTTAGCATAAGCATAAGCATAATCGGCCTATAATGTTCCCACTGCTGGGACACAGGCCTCCTCTGTGAGAGGGAGTGGGCCGTAGTCCACCACGCGGGCCCAGTGCGGGTTGGTGGACGTCACATGTCATCGAATTTTTGGTTCTAGAACATGCCGGTTTCCTCACGATGTTTTCCTTCACCGTTAAAGCATGTGATAATTAATTTCTAATACGCACATGACTTCGAAAAGTCAGCGGTGCGTGCCTCGGGATCGAACTCGAACCATTCGCCGTGGGAGGCACATGGTTAATCCACTAGGCTATCACTGCACTAAGAAGCGAGTTACTCTATAATTTTTAAATTGGCAGTCCATTCGTGACTAACTTCTGTCCGGTCAAGTACGATCGTGTGTACTGTAATAATAGGTATCTATGACGTCACAGAAATTACATGTTATTGTAAATTCTAAATGCCACGCCTGACTTGTACATAACTTATCTTCCAACTGTTTTATTATTATACTCTTCCATATTCTACTCATACACGAATAGCACCTTGGAATTTTGTTACAAAACCGTTGTTTTAACCATCATGGTTCCATTGTTCTTATTCCGAAACAAAGGTGTTACATTTGAGCAGAATATAGAGAAAAACATGAGATTTAGATTAATTTCACACGAGCAACGAGGGTGAAAGTTTAATTATAATTACATTGTTATCACTATTACTAGACAAAAGTTGTAACGGTAATAGCTTAAGTAATGAAGCAGATAATTTATTAGCATAAGCATGCATAATTGCATAGCATAATCGGCCTTTAATATTCCCACCGCTGGGACACAGGCCTCCTCTGTGTGAGAGGGAGTGGGCCGTTGTCCGCCACGCGGGCCCAGTGCGGGTTGATGGACGTCACATGTCTTAGAGTTTTTGGTTCTAGGACATGCCGGTTTCCTCACGATGTTTTCCTTCACCGATAAAGCAAGTGATACATAATTAATTTCTAATACGCACATGACTTCGAAAAGTCAGCGGTGCGTGCCTCGGGATCGAACTCGAACCATTCGCCGTGGGAGGCACATGGTTAAACCACTAGGCTATCACTGCTCATAATTTATTATATGTAAGTAGTTATTTTTTAGTAGCAGCTTTGTTTTAACCCATTCCAGCTAATTGGACACAATGAATAAACAATGGTTCCTGACTAGTAGGTCGGCGGGACTTGACAGGTTGTGACGGAGTCATCCTCTTTCATCATTTAGTGCTGGCAATCTTCCATTACTGGCACTTCATTCACTCCATCCTTCCAGATTTTAACTTTAAATTTCTACATTAGAACATCTCATATTTTTAAGCATTTATTTCATTGTTTCGTCACTCTTTGTCTGGTCTCCAAAGACATCGGTCGTGGACGCTGAACCGCTGTTCTGTTATATTTATTACCTACAAATTATAATCTATTACAAGTGTGCAATTTAATAAGTAAAACGTCTTTTATAAAGTACTGATTTTATACCAGTTGTAATGGATGTTAACAGTTCTAAAGTGCAATTATAACAACTACGTCTCAAATACACATCTCCCATCCATCCCAGTGTTTTATTTATCAAGATTGTGTCCGGAGACTCCCTCACAAGCTAGCCGTGGCTTAAGAGGACAGAGGGAGGGAGGCACTCCCCGACAAGGTTAAACTATTAAAATAGAAGTAAACTTTTCTCATTAATTTTTTGCTAAGATCTACTTGTCTATTCTGTACCGACAGGCTAAGTGATGGCACCGCGAGAACTTTAAATTTCATTGCGAACGTTCTAGGGAGAATCTCACCGTGACATTCTCCCGCGAACGTTCGCAACTAAATTGGCAGTTCTCGCGGTGATATCACGCAGCGTGTTGGTACAGAACAAACAAGCAGGTGAGGCATTATTTGTTCTGTAACACTCATATTTGGGGGTTAATTATACCCAATTTCGCTAAATTCTCTGCTTAATTTCCTGACCCTACAGTCTATTTTCCTTCCTTCCGTCTTGTCCGCTGGTCGCCGGTACCTTGGAGCGGGTCCACGTATCCACACTATCCACGCGGTAACACTGCCGGCTATGCGGCAGAGCCTGCAATTAACTCCTCACCACCGCGAGCAAGCCTAGTGGATACCTGACATTGCTCCTTAATTAGTTCCTATTTGTACGAGTATCTTGGGGATTTTCTTGTTGTTTACGTACAGGAACTAAATAAAAAAAACCGGCCAAGTGCGAGTCGTACTCGCGCACCGAGGGTTCCGTATCATTTTTGGACGTATAAAGTGAAAAAATCCGGACCGCATAACTAAGTTTGGTGTGAAAGAATTTTGATGATTTTGAAAAAAACTGAACTAGTTAGGAGCAGCATTTTAGTTTTGGTGCCATATTTGGGTCAATTTCTATCAACTATAATTATTTCAGATTTTTCGCCCCGCAATCTTCGGAGATAAGGGGGGGGAATGGTATTTTTTTGGACATTTTTCATCATATGTCGAAAACTGTGAGACATAAAATAAAATGAATATATATTTTGAAATGTGCAGATCAAGCCCTTTCATATGATATGTCACTTGACCTAGTAACCCCACTTTAAAATTTCGGACCCCCACTCCGGCCCCTTTTGCAATGAAAAAAAAAATTTTAAGACTTTTTTCATTTGCAATAAAGGTGAACAAGCATACTTTATAACTGTTCCAAATTTCAAGTCGATAGCATAAGTAGTTGCTGAAATAAGCGGATGTGACAGACAGACAGACAGACGAAGTCGCACCATAAGGGTTCCTTTTTTACCATTTTGGTACGGAACCCTAATTAGTGCCAGGAATTCCTGTAATCCTATCTACCAGCAAAAAGTCTGGATTTACAGAACTTAATAATGAATTTTGTTTTACAATAATAATATTGAATTTTGTTTTAACAATATTATTGTTCTTTTTAGGGTTCCGTACCCAAAGGGTAAAAACGGAACCCTAAAAAGACTTCGCTGTCCGTCTGTCTGTCTGTGTGTCTCCAGGCTGTATCTCGATGAACCTTGATAGCTAGACAGTTGAAATTTTCACAGATGTATTTCTGTTGCCGCTATAACAACAAATACTATTTTTTTTCAAAATGTGAGAAGATACTTTTACAAACTCATTATCTCTGCAGCCATTGGACATAGCATGTATTCGGTTTTACCAGTAAGCAGACGATTTACATTACAAGTGTGAGTAGAAACGGTAAGACATTGGATTTACAACATTGTTTTAAAGTCTATTTGAAGCTACTTTCACTTATGAGATAGCAAAAAAATCAAAATAATTCCGTTTAGTAGGAGGCAAATTGTTCTGAACTAAATCAACTAAAACTATAATGACAGAAAAGTATTATATGACACCGGCTCCACACGTTGGCCCCAACGCCACTCGCCCAACGTGTGGATCTAGAAAATAGTATTGGCCAACGTTGGGGCTAATGCTATTTTATAGATCCACACGTTGGGCGAGTGGCGTTGGGGCCAACGTTGGGGCCAACGTGTGGAGCCGGCGTGAAAGGAACGGAAATCTAATTATGCTACGCGTCCAGCTACGGCGTAGCACGCGATGTGCTACGATCGCGTGTTACGATGGCTACGCAATACGCATTCGGGATTTTTTGGGAAGCTTTCTTTCATAATTAATTATGTAATAAATAATTTACCTAACGTGAAATTATGTATTTGGTACATTAGAATATAGGCCGATCTCTACCTCACCGTGGCTTCGCTCTAACCAACTGAGCTAGTATCATGACTCAATCAGTTGAAGTTGGAAACCTCTTTTTACGCCTCTTATGAGCGTTGGTGACATCTATCGGTGACTAATTAAGGACTCCAACTCAACGCTTCTAACTTTGCAGCTAGAAGGACATCGATACGATGCTCACTGGACTTCCTAAGTATAACTTTCCTTCTTAAACTAGGAAAACTTTAAAACTTTAGGTAGAGAAAAATATAAGAAAATTCTAAGCATATAGTTCATAATAGTCACATGATCGGTATAGAAAGTGACTGCATCATACGATTCACGTAACTATTAATAACGCTGGGAAACACATTAACTAGTCTAATGGCACCTAATTACGTATTATGTACAACTTACGAAGCCTACGTAACATCGAAAATCACCCTTATTTACTGAGAAATAGAGTCTATATAAACTGCATTTCTCACACAAAGATAGCAAATTAAAAAGAGTAAATAATGATGATAAAATGAACTTTGTCGGTTTAAGAATAAGGTTTGTGTAAGGTGCATATTTATAGTGGTTCGAAGGTACAGTTGCAGAAAACAGCAGTACAGTTAAAAGGAAATGCGAGATTAGTAATCATTAAGGTTTGTTTTGTTGTGATAACTGTCGGCAGCGCCATCTATGGCGTTAATGAGAACGTTTAACGTCTTCTATCTGAGAAGGAATGAATGAAAAAGATTTATCATTCAGTTACCTGTCATAGGAAGCTGTGGTGAATCTTTATGAACCTTGTTTTCCCCATAAACGCACCCCGTCATCATAAAACATAACTATGAATAGCGATACTTCGAGACGATACTCTTATAATCATAAATCTCTTAACAAAAAGAGACATTAAAATTGTCCTGCACGCCTAACATGCGCGCCGCGACAAAATTTTGTCGACGCTTTTATCGTGCATTTGTCTCGTTTTCGCACGAGTAAGAGCGAGACAAAACAGTCGACAAAATTTGTCGCGGCGCGCATAATTATGATTATGCAAACTAGCCCTTTGCTCGCGACTTCGTCCGCATGACTCAAGCGAACTGTTATTTTTTTTGGGATAAAAAGTATAGCACACAAAGCTTAAGAGGGGACGGGGCCAGCGAGGAATTTGAAAAATAGGTATTTGAAGAAACTATTGCCGTCACGCTGCGCCCGAACAACCCCCGCAGTGTGTGATAGGGACAGCTGCAGCTCAGACCGATTATATCACAAAAACATTCACGAGATTGACGTTTCGTATTCCCCCTTTTTCTCCTCGAAAACTGAGCTGATGGATTTTTTTTTATTTAAAAAAAGAATATGCTTAGGTTCCTATCATTTTCTTTTATGTTAAAAACTTTTCTAAATTGTCTGGTAGTCCTCTAATCACGGCGGTAAAAATAGGTCATTTTTTGTAATATTTGGAGGGTAATATTTTCTTTACTAATTAGTTGCTGAAAAAAATAAAATGACAGGGACATGTATACAGAAGACCTTGATTTTATGATATAAAAAAAAATACTCTAGAGCCATTATTCAGGAAGAAAAAAGGGGAATACGTTTGTATGGAGAATCTCACGCCCTGTTAGGGAACAGGGCGTGAGATTCTCCATTCTTAACCGTAGCTTCTTATTAGTGAAAGAATTTTCAGAATCGGATCAGTACTTCCAGAGATAAGCGTGTTCAAATGAACAAACTCTTCAGCTTTATTATATTATATTTCTAGCTGTTCCCGCGGTTTCACCTCCGTTGCTAGGCTCCTAAGGGTTGTAGCGTGATGTTAAGGCGAAGGTAAATGGTAACGGCCAGTTTTAAATCTCTTATTTCGCTGTCAAATAATGCAGGTTAGTTGTGCAATTTTTTTATGTTAAACTAGAACATATATACATCAATCGTACCTGTGAATATTTAACTATTGTAGTAAAATACCTAATGAAATAAATTCATGAATTCGTGTCTACCCAAAACATAAAAACGTAATTACCTACTTTCAAACCGCTTAAGATATTTTCATGATTTGTTTTGTGTGAAAAGACTATGTTACTACCTATAATATTGCCTGTTACTTTTTTTTTATTTTATATTTTAGATACTAAAAAGTAATAATACGTCTAATTCTGCACAGCGCGCTCCTTGATAGGCGAGTCGTATTGCTCGGTGGATGTATGTCGCGTTGCTTGAGCTCAGCGCAGAACACTCAAGCTATACCGCCCAAATCACTCAAGGCCGTTGGCGTATACCGGGGCCTTAAATAGCCTATACTATTTCTCATGAATTTGGCTATCATATACAAAAATAATTTTTCGATTCCGACTGGTAGTTTCAGAGATTTAGCGCGTTCAAACAAACAAAGAAACTCTTCAGCTTTATTATATGTATTAGTATAGATAGTATATAGTATAGTATAGATAACTATTTGGCGACACGGTTGTCGCAGTGGCTGAGCGATTGGCTGCTGCGCGACGTGTCGCGGGTTCGATTCCCGCACGGTGCAAATATTTGTTCCGAGTCTGGAGTGTTTATGAAAGTGTTCGAAAATGCACCAACGACACAGGTGAAATCCTAGTGTGGGGCAACGTTTTATGAAAAAAATAAAAGCTATAGATTCAAACTTCAGTAAGTGCTATGTCACCTAAAGAGAATTAGTAGCAGCACCTGCTAGATATGCAATCACCATCACTAATTAGTTTAGGAAGCGTGATGAATACGAAAATATCCGAACCGGCAGTAATCTGTTACGGCTGTTTGTGACCAAGGCATACTTGTACCATAACAGTTTCTGTAGCTACGGATAATTATTTATCTGAGTTCATTTGTAATTGTTACTAATGTCAACATTTTCAACTGCAGATTAACAGAAAAATAGTTGTGTTTGTAGTTATTTAATCATTACTTAAAAAAAAAACGATTTTTAGTAATAAATAGTAATACAATTGCGATCAGTAAACATTGAATTAAATAATTACTAAAAATAGTAACACAGTAAATAATCGAGAGCTAAATCGAGATGCACTTCACCATGCTTGCACGTGCTTATGCAATGTTGCCATATGATTTAATTGTGTTACAAGTTTTTTAAACTTTAAATTACTTATTAAATGGTATATAGTGAATTATTGAATAAAGTACAGTGATATTCTAATTCCTCTATTTTTTCTCTACGTTTTGGTGCATGTGTACCTTGCGGTACAAGTTTAGCCAAAATTGTTTGGAAGATTGGTGACCTCCTTTCCCCGTTTAAAAAGTCGCTCCTTACTTGAAACCTGAGAAGGATACTTTTTATCCGGCTATTTATCCCAACCTTAAACTCTTTCAACCCTGACTGAAACATTCGTTACTCGCCAGTGCAGGGGTCTTGATTAGGGGTACCTTATAATTTTCGTTTTTTAAAGTTCCCACGCTCCGTCGTCCTGTTTTTAGCCCCTCAAATTTTTAAGGCTATCTACAGTATCTATACTTAATTAAATGACCCAATTAATTCCGACGTAACTGTTTTTGCTAGGCTCGCTTCAGAAACGAATGTATTAACATCAAGTACTTATCTATAACTGGAGGGGCTCGTGGCTAAATGACGGCCGCGCTGATCGATCGATCTGCGAGGTTAAGCTGCGCTTGCCGCGGTCAGTCTTTGGATGGGTGACCGTTCTTTACACATCGAGACCCCTCCGTGCCTCGGAGAGCACGTTAAGCAGTCGGTCCCGGTTGTCATAGGAATATCTTTGTCAATCGTTACGGGTAGTCAGAAGCCCTAGAAAGTCTGACAGCTGGTCTAACATTCGAATACCGGTATTACCCATTAATTGGGTTGTGGAGGTCAGATGGCAGTCGCTCCACGTAAAATATTGATATTCAGCCAAAACTAGTTAGACTGGATGCCGACCCCAATATAATTTGGGAAAAGGCTAGGTAGGCAGACTTATTTAAACTACTTTTCAGATACACCCTTACTTATAAATGATCTCTATTCATTGTCATACAAATGACAAGGATAGTCTGTTGTATATTTAATCAGTGGTTAAATTAAGAGGCGTTTATAAGTAAGGGGGATAGTGTTTCAGTCTTTCGTTTGAGAATATCTTTATCAAGGCATTTCGTACTATTTATCCAATATCATTTAAGCATAATGTTCCAATGCTAGGACACAGGCCTCCTCTATGTGAAAGGCAGTGGGCTGTAGTCATGTCATGACATGTCTTCGAATTTCTGGTTTAGGACGTGCCGGTGTTCTCACGATGTTTTCCTTTACCGTTTTTAAAGCAGTGGTGATGAAATATTCTATACGCCTGCCGGGTTCGAACCCATGACCGTCGGGGCTACTATCATCGCCACTCTCTTATCCTCCAATAGAAAAATACTAATTTAAAAAAATATTAACAAATTCCTTGACCACCTTTGTGCGGTGTAACCGCGAATTATAAACTTTTTGACGAATGACGTCATAAATTCCATGACGTCACTTGTCAAGATGGCGACGCAATAGTCTCGGGGTGTGCCTGCGGGCTCAATAGTCACCAAGTTAAGCTCAGAAGTTCCCATCAGAAGAACATGTTTAATAATATTTTGAAACCTAAAGTAAACTTTACAATCATTCGAACTAATTACTTTGTTAGTTTTCGAACAGTTAAAATACATAATATATATGATTAAAGGGTATAAGCATGATTAACACTTTTAAAGTTGTGTTAATTTACGATGCCTTATATAGTGCTAGTCTCAGATCATAGAAACAAGGAGATATGCCATCATAGCAAATTAGTACGGGAACAACTGATGCCACTTTTAGTACATTTTTCGACACAATTACGCGCATAATTAAGCGCTCCTTGTGAATAAAAAGATCTCCCACACATTGAACATTCCGCACACCCTCAATCTAACACTGTTAATCGTCACTCAACACTAGCACTAAACTAAAACACTGTATTTATACCATCGATCGTGTTCGGTTCGTCGCCAGGGCGTACGTTTTTAATGTGAGCAATATGCTCAAGATCAGGCATCAAGCTCAATAGCGCCTTGGCACATCTCCTTGTTTCTATGATCTGAGGTGCTATTTATAACGCCATTGCGTAAGTGGGTATTTACTAGATAATTTACGATGTAGTGCGTAGAGCTAATTAACTGAAAAATCTATGAAGTTTTTATTTTATTTTCTTCCCTGTCTACAAGCAGATGTTTTAGGATGATTCAATATTATTGGCTTCTGATCTCGTGATGCTGATGATAAGAAGCCAATAACTTTGAGGAGGGATTAATTAATTGGAGCTAGGTAATTGGCGATTTGTTGGTGTACTAAATACTATACAATGACATCTTTGTTCACACCCTATGTTAATGTTACAGGTATAGGCCCCGGTATCAGTTATGAGCACAGATCGCGAATGTACATTTTCGGCCCAATAGACAATAGACAGTTGACAATACGTAATAGAGAATAGTCCAATAGACGACGAGCATTGACTGGCGAACCAATTGCATGCAGCCTCGGCGCCTCCCATCTTCTTCATTCCGCCAAAGAGACCGAATAATCAGCTCATGCGCAGGTGAAGTTTGTGCTCATGACTGGTGCCGGTACCTAAACTTAAATAGAAAGTAACACGCGATTAAACCACACCCACAAAACAATAGAGAATCTAATCCCTCTGTATTCGTAACAATAGTGACAGCTGACACGGTCCCGTCACGTCACACAGAGCGCCACGTAAACTGACACGTTCACGCTTCACGCCTTGTCTGTCCGTCTGTCTCGCGCTAGTTGATGCGTTGTTCAGATTAACTTACATTACAACAGTTAAGTTTTGTATAACGGTATTTTGTTTCTATAGTAAAATTCATGGTATAGAATAACCTCTCAGGCGTCGCATACATTAATTTATTCGGCGTCAGCTTCCCGTGACTTTTTCCGATTTTCGCGATATTTTTCTATGGAACCAGTACGAAATTGCTTTTGTTTCATAATCTAGCTAGAAATTCCCTATCGAATTATACTATTTTCATATTCATATCACTTACTGAAATTTAATAAGGAAAATGTAAAATGAAAATCGCAAAAATTTTCAAAAAAATAACTTTTTTTTTTATATAAATGGTTCGTGACAGAAAAGTATAGCAGTCACAAACTTCAAAATCTATGAAGCTAAATGTACCCTTTAGTCGGTTTAATACCATAATGGTGCAACTACACATCTTTCTTAAAGAAATTGAGGTCAAGCGTCGGAAAATTCAAGTAAAATCCACCGTGGATTTTCCTTCCGACGGCTTTCCTTAGTACCATGTTAGCAGTTTCCATATGTTCAAATGCTCATCTCTAATCTTAGATTACATTAATTTTGTGAGTATCTACTCAATAGGACCTATTGTTCTAAGATCTATTTAATCAGCACAACAATGACATATAACCCCACCGCATGACGTCACCGGAGCTTGTAACCCGACACGCTAACTTTCATGCTTCACGCCCCGACTGTCTGTCCGTCTCAAGTTGCGCCTGCGCACACTATAGATTTCTACAGAAGGCCCACTCCGAACAACTCACGACGAGAAAATATGAAAGAAGAAACATGTCTTGATTCTGTAACATCAGGGAGAGGACTGGAAGCAAGTTTGTTGAAGAGCTCATCATGCAATAGATAGAGAAGAAAATAAAAAACCGGCCAAGTGCGAGTCATACTCGCGCACCGAGGGTTCCGTATCATTTTTGGACGTATAAAGTGAAAAAATCCGGACCGCATAACTAAGTTTGTTTGTGAAGGAATTTTGATGATTTTGAAAAAACTGTACTAGTTAGGAACATCGTTTTATTTTTGGTGCCATATGTGGGTCAATTCCTATCAACTCTAATTATTTCAGATTTTTCGCTCCGCAAACTTCGGAGATAAGGGGGGGGAATGGTATTTTATTGGACATTTTTCATCATATGTCGAAAACTGTGAGACATAAAATAAAATAAAAATAATATTTTGAAATGTGCAGATCAAGCCCTTTCATATGATATGTCACTTGACCTAGTAACCCCACTTTGAAATTTCGGACCCCCACTCCGGCCCCTTTTGTAATGAAAATAAAAATAGTTTTGGACTTTTTTCATTTGCAATAAAGTTGAATAAGCATTCTTTATAATTGTTCCAAATTTAAAGTCGATAGCATTAGTAGTTGCTGAAATAAGTAGGTGTGACAGACAGACAGACAGACAGACAGACAGACAGACAGATAGACGAAGTCGCACCATAAGGGTTCCTTTTTTACCATTTTGGTATGGAACCCTAAAAATTAAAAACAAAAGTCATTCATTCAAACTGGGCTAAAGTCAATTAGCACTTTTTGAACGTCAAAATATACATAAGACAGCCCCCAAAAACGCCCGCCCTTCACAAGAGTTCAGAAAATAGAAAACTAACTGCTGACGTTCACTATATTTTACGTGGAGCGACTGGCATCTGACCTCCACAACCCAATTATTGGGGAATAGCGATATTCGAAAGTTAGACTAGTTGTCAGACTTTTGGGCTCCTGACTACCGTAACGACTGTCAAAGATATTCCTATAACAACCGGGACCGACTGTTTAACCTGCTCTCCGAGGCACGGAGGGGTCTCGATGTGTTGAGAACGGTCACACATCCAAGGACTGGCTGAGGCAAGCGCAGCTTAACCTGGCACATCGATCGATCAGCACGGCTGTCATTTAGCCACGAGTTTGAACTGTCAAACAAACAATTTATTTAGGTCAAAGTACATAGTAGGTACAACTAATGGGGGGATAATCAGTGGGGGGATAAGATAATCAGTGGGGACCACACATAGATAAGTTGTCGAAAAAGCTTAGCTCTGCAGCATACGCCGTTAGAAAAATTCGCGATTTAACTGATCTTGAGACTGCCCGTTTAGTATACTTCAGTTATTTTCATGGTGTCATGTCGTACGGTATTCTGTTGTGGGGACATGCCGCCGACATACAGACTGTTTTTGTTTTGCAGAAAAGAGCTATTCGATCAATTTATAAGTTAAGTCCCAGACATTCACTCAGAGAGAAATTTAAAGATATTAATATAATGACTGTTCCATCTCAGTACATTTATGAAAATCTATTGTATGCACATAAAAATATTAATCTCTTCACTAAATATAGTGATATTCATAATATTAATACTAGAAACAAACATAGACTTGTTGTCCCTGCCACGAGGCTCCAGAAAATAAGTGGCACATTTAAATGCCAAAGTATACGCTTTTACAATAAAATCCCTAGCCATATTCAAAAATTAAGCCTTAATAAATTCAAATCATTAATAAAGCGAAAACTTTGTCATAAAGCCTTTTATAGTGTTAAAGATTATATGGAGGACAAAAAGGCTTGGGATTGAGCTGTTCCAATACATACATGGGCCAATACTACTATTGACATAACCACTAAATTATTGCTCTTTTATTTGATTTTATAATTTTTTCTATATACACTTTGACATTGAATGTTTCCTTTTGAAACAATTTATATACAAAATGACATTGAATGTGATAATAATGATAATATATTGATTATAATTATTGTAAATGTGAGTACTATGTGGGTTATTATGTTACTGTTATAGATCTCAAGTTCAGTCTGACAGTTTGAGTACTTTAGGGGGCCTACCCAAATGTCCTCTCTGATGGTAATGTTCGTCGGGTCGTTGAGCTCCCTAAGTCTGGGTTGAGCTCCCTAAGTCTGGGTTGAGCTACCACGATACCCGGCACATGCGTGCACAGTCAGGTCAGGTCCACTCAAATCTGTATGGCTCTTTCCTCTAAAGGCCATTTCAGACTAACCTGCATGGTTCTTACACAATTTATCTTAATTGTCTGGACTTTAAAAGAGACATCAACCTTTGAGTTTGTTTCGGTGTTTCTTCTCAAAGGTAGTCATATAGGAAACACCGAACTCATCTAGCTTAAAAAAATGTTTTGACGTGTAAAAGTGTTATTTTTAACCTATTTACAAAATAAATATCATTTATCATTTAATTCTGCCATATTTTTTGGAGTTATCTTGCTCCATCGCTTAAGTGAGCCTACTGTACTTCTTGGTTGAGTGACATGCGCCCCATATAATGCATTGTCTAGTTAATCGTCTGCGCATACACGGAGCTGAATCACATCAACTGTCACAAGTTTGAGGCTGGTGCCGTTGTTCCATTGTGTAGATGCAGTCAGATAACATTAGGCATAGTTCCGATACACTTAATCCGGGGTTTGATAACATCAGTCTGTCTAATTGAGCAACCTTGTATGTTATTTTTTCTTGTAAGTGTCTTGAGAAGTGTAGGTACTGTACCGTATAAAAATATTATAGCTGTTGCCGCGACTTCGTCTGCATTTAAATGGATAAAAAGCCTGTGTGCTTTTTATCGGAGTTTTCAATTTATCGTACTGTTATATTGTCGGTGAACTTGGCCCTAAAAGGCTACCGCAGATGAGTCTTTATAGGGTTCCGTACCAAAATGGTAAAAAAGGAACCCTTATGATGCGACCTCGTCTGTCTGTCTGTCTGTCACGGCTGCTTATTTCAGCAACTACTAATGCTATCGACTTGAAATTTAGAACAGTTATAAAGAATGCTTGCCCAACTTTATTGCAAATGAAAAAAGTCAAAGAAAATTTTTTTTTCATTGCAAAAGGGGTCGGAGTGGGGGTCTGAAGTTTTAAAGTGGGGTTACTGGGTCAAGTGACATATCATATGAAAGGGCTTGATCTGCACATTTCAAAATATTTTTTAATTTTATTTTATGTTTCACAGTTTTCGACATATGATGAAAAATGTCTGAAAAATACCATTCCCCCTTATCTCCGAAGTTTGCGGAGCGAAAAATCTGAAACAATTAGAGTTGATAGGAATTGACCCAAATATTGCACCAAAAATAAAACGATGTTCCTAACTATGTAGTACAGTTTTTTTCAAAATCATTTAAATTCCTTCATAAACAAACTTAGTTTTGCGGTCCAGTTTTTTCACTTTATACGTCCAAAAATGATACGGAACCCTCGGTGCGCGAGTACGACTCGCACTTAGCCGGTTTTTGTGTGATGGAGTCTGTTGTCTGCGGTAAGCTTATATGTATGAGGAATATAAAATATTACCAAAAAATACTTTTGTGTACATACACTACATATCATAAGAGGATGGCCAAATAGGTTGCAGGCAGGGACCGAAAAGGTCACCCGTATAGGGGTTAACCCGGGTTATTTTTTTTGGGTTAGGTGAAAAACCTTGCATAAAGGTTAACCCGTATTCTGGGTTAATCAGCCTAATAATAACCGGTTCACGCATAGAGTTCATTTTTGTTCCTCTTTTTTCTTTTTTGTTCTATTTCATTCGGGTTAATCAGCAATATTAACCGGTAACGGTATCCGTATTAAAGGGTTAACCGGTTACCCTGCATTAAGATTAACCAAAAATATGGGTTAGAGATTTAACCGGTAACCTTTTAACCCGATTAATCGGTCCCTGGTTGCAGGCAGTCATTTTATAGCATTAGTTGAGTAACTATGATATCGTTACTATTCTATTTACCTGTATAATTTACTGTATGAAACATTAATATGCACTTTCTACTCATCTCCTGTAACGAATGCCTCGGTTTATTCGAGTGATTAGTAAGATTACCATACTTACAAACGTAAGAAATTGTTAGGTAGTATCTCAGATCATAGAAACAAGGATGCCATCATAGCAAATTAGTACGGGTACAACTGTCGCCACTTTTAGTACATTTTTCAACCCAATTACAAGCGCCCCTCGTGAATATAAAGATCTCCCACGCATTAAACATTCCACACACCCTCAATCTAACACTGTTAATCGTCACTCAACAGTAGTACTAAACTAAAACACTGTATTTATATCATCGATCGTGTTCGGTTTGTCACCAGCGTGTACATTTTATATACGGTCAATGTGACCGTATCAAAGCGTCAATTTTAGTAGCGCCTTGGCACATCTCCCTTGTTTCTATGATCTGAGGGTAGTATTATGAACTTGGGTTTTAATTCTGTGCTAATATGTAAATATGTAGTTGAGTAATAAAAGGAAATTATGCTGCAAAATCCTACTATTATAAATGCGGATGTTTGTGAGGATGTATGTATGGATATTTGTTACTCTTTCACGCAAAAACTACTGAACGGATTTTGATGAAACTTTACTGTAATAGCTTAAACATCAGATTAACACAGGCTACATTTTATCCCAAAAAACGTGGGCGAAGCCGCGGGCAAAAGCTAGTTTAGAAATTAATAGACGTAGTTCTGTATATCTATTTGTATTTCGTATGCCGTAGCCTTAGTTACTCCTTACAACATCAGCTATCTGCCAGTGAGAGTCCCGTCAAAATTGGTCTAGTTGTTTCGGAGATTAGCCGGAACAAATAGACAGACGGACAAAAATTAAATAAAATATATTTTTGCTATAGGTACTGTAATTATTTTCTTAAGCATTTAGTAAAAATCTGTTATTTTGATATAACAAAAAGATACTGCAATTATAATTGTATGTAAGTAGATGTAGTATATATATACAGGATGGAATTTTGTAATACCACCTGCCGGCCTAGCATGACCACGATAGAAACGGGTTTTGTCTACATAGAAATAGACAAAGTGACAGATTTCATTCATAAAACGTAGAAATGTTTCTACAATCTGTCACTTTGTCTATTTCTATGTAGACAAAACCCGTTTCTATCGTGGTCATGCTAGGCCGGCTGAAGGGAAAGTACTCTTAATACTGTAGATAGAACATTTTACTCAAAGAAAACATTCCTTTATTTTTGAATAGAAAGAAAACTGCATTTACAGATTTTTTAAAATTTGCTTGCATCACTTGGGAATCGAACCCACCAAATGTGAAAAAATGAACATGTATTTTTATGATGCCGATTGAAAGGGTTAATTATAAGCAGTAATTTCTTCTAAATCACGTAGTGTCTTAAATTAAAATAACATGGTGAAATTTTACATTTATGTTTCTCAAAAGAATTAATTAGAATACTTTTCGTGTCGATTTTCATAGATAGCTTTGATTATTTAGTAATAAGTACTTTTTTACACTGTTTTCCTTATAAGTGCATGATAAATGCTATAAAATACTATTTGAATGCATCTTCGCTATGAGCTAGTCAGTAGGCGATTTAGAAAAAAAAAAATATTACGGTGTTCCTTTAATTTAGGATACCATGTTACTTAGAAGGAATTAATGCTTACAGTTATTAACCCTTTCAGTCGGCATCATAAAAATATAGGATGTTAAATTTTTCACATTTGGTCGGTTTGATTCCCAGGTGAAACAAGAAACTTTTTAAAAATCTTTGAATGCAGTATTACTTAATTTTAAAAATAAAGGAATGTTTTCTTTGAGTAAAATGTTCTATCTACAGTATTAAGAGTACTTTCCCTTCAGGTGGCATTACAAAATTCCACCCTGTATATGTATAGATCAATGTATAGGTGTACATATACCTACAGTATAGATATGTTTTAGTTATCAGGCGGCAACATTCCAATTATAAAATGCGAAGAACAAACGAAACTTTCCTTCATTAGTTTGATTAATTAAGTTTAACCGCGTAACTGTAGTTAGAGAGAGTCAGTCAAACTAGTTCCCTTCATTATAGAAAAATGTAGTTCATATTGTGACGAGATAAGCGCCCATACAAATGGCGGGATTGAGCGAAAGCCGTGGTCGTAAACACTGCACCAACCAGTGTATCATAATCATAAGTCATGAGTCATGATGACTCATGAATGACTCATGAGTGTCATGACTCCTGGGCCCCAATTCTGCTATTTCAATTGTGTTAGAATGGTGTCATAATGACGCCATAACTGTCAAACCTAAGCGGTCATTGGCTTAGAGCAAGACTATCTCTTTCGTCATTGGTCAAAACGATGTCATTGAGAGACCATTCTGACACGATTATGACAATTAAATTAGCAGACTTGGGGCCCTGAAACGCAGTACCTTATTCTGAACCCCTAAGTCAAATTATAAGTCGGTCTTTAAAAAATAATAATTATGTTTATTACTATAACTTTGTTGTTTAATTTTTACCCAGTTTTCTTATTCTGTCTTTTCAACGTATAAAACTTTTGAAAACTAAATTTAGATACCACAAAAACAAGTTTTAATATTAGCACAAACAGTGAACACATACTTCATCAGTATGTGCAACACCAGCGCATACGCATATAGGAGCCACTCCAATATCGACCCAGTACATTAAATTGTTTGATGGTATCATAAATTGTACTCTTTACAACAGACAGACGAAATCAAATGAAGTTATTAGCGAGATAATTGTACCGTGGGTACACGGGATGCATGTAGTTGAAGACATACCGTATACATTTTTATATTTACGGTAAAAAAGTTAGGTGCAATTTGTAATCGTGTATTTTGTGGCGTTTATAGATGGGATATAAATGTTTAGGGTTTGTTTTATTCCAATAAACGGAGTACATAATGAGATATACGTATAGTGTAAGTATCTGGCAATTAATTTCATACAAATATTCCAATTTTGTTTTTGTCTGGTGCATAATGCTTATCTGGAAACTGCGAAACATACCCTTAATACATCGTTTTACTTTAGTTCTAGTGATGAGTGACGAATAACAGTGTTAGATTGAGGGTGTGCGGAATTTTTAATGTGTGGGAGATCTTTATATTCACAAGCGTTTGTAATTGTGTTGCAAACAGTTCTAAAATTGGCGACAGTGGTTTCGTACTAATTTGCTATGATGGCACACTTATCTCCTTTTTTCTATGATCTGAGGTGATGATTTAATCTAATGAGTACGTGAAACAGAGGCTTTACTATTTAGCCTATACATCTATACTAATATTATAAAGAGGAAAAAAAAATTGTTTGTACCGAATATGCTCCGAAACTACAGGACCGATTTTAAAAATTCTTTCACTAATAGAAAGCTACATTATCACTGAGTAACATAGGCTACTTTTTATCCCGAAAAAATGCACAGTTCCTGTGGGTCACGCGGACGAAGTCGCGAGCGAAGTGCTAGTGCATTATATTCGCTATCCGTCAGGCAGGAATGTCGCCTATCCGCAGTTTATAATTATGGTTCCACATTATTTATTGCAGCTCCCTCGATGTCCGTATTCGATAAAGAAGATGTACGGTATACCTCTTTATACCGCACGTTACGAGATACCGCTTAATAAGGCTCTTAAGAAAGCCTTAATACCGGCCACGGTACGAGAAAAAATAATGTATCACGTTATGGATCTTTCGTAAGGCGAGGCTAGCGTGAGGGCGGATAGCGAGAATTTTATTTTATTTTATTCAAAACAAAAACCTACAAAAACTCTGAGTTTTTTGTAGATTTCATTCAAAAGAAACAACAAACAATTACAATATACAGCATAAGAAAGAAAAAAATGCAACACTAATAAAAAATATTTAAGGCCACAACGCTGTAAATTAGGTGAAGAAAACATAGTGAAGACACAGATAATATAATACTATTCGTACAGATGCCTCATCTCATACAAAGAAATGTGACCGATTTAGCGCGGACTATCTTCGGGCTATACATTTTATCGTGCTTAAAGTATTTTTCAAAATTTTAATAAATATTTTTCATTATGTATTTTTTCATGTTCTCAATTTTTCACAAACTTCCAAAGAACAAATCGATAAATCGATTCACAAACAACAAATCGATACATATAATGCCATCTGAGTTATTTCAACAAATGTTACTTTGTTCCTGATGAGACCCCGTGGTGAAGTAATCATTAGGGTTATAAATACATAATATTATTAAGATACATTTTACTTAAGTATCGTGTGTTAAGTCGTGTGATATCCAAGATTTTAAATAAGTATTATTCGCACCGATTATATTATCAAGTCATCTGGTTTTCGTTTGTTTTTTATTATGTCAAGTTAAGAGAAAAGTGAATTGAATAGCTTCAAACTAGATGAAAGATACGATAAAAAAATAACAATACCAAGTTTAAACTTGGGTATTGTTATTTTCGAGTTACATAAGAAAAAAAAATTGAATAACAGAAGTAGAAAAACAAACTAAGAGATCCTTATCATAAACAATTAAGAAAAGGCGTTTAGATCAGAAAATCACATAAAATCCCAGAGCTTTGTAATTGGTTGACCAAAGTCACCCTCCTTTTAGATTCCGCAGCAGTCGGGTTGAACAACAACAACGCTGCCGTGTCACGCCGCACATATCTGCTACCTTAAGATACATGAGATACGCGTAACAGGTGCAAATCGTATCAATAAAGGGTCCTTTAACAACCACAAATACAACTTTTCATCTAACTTTAACTGATTCGTCGTATGAGCCTGTCCAAAACTCTTGTAACTATGAATTTAAATGATTTAAACTTTAAACGCTGGTATCTCAAAACCATGTTTTTTGAGATGCAGAAAATAGGCGTGACATGGCAGAACGATCAAATATGGTGACTCCGGCCCGTTACTAACATACACGTGCTCAAACGAAGTAGAACACGTGTAAACACAGCGTTGACAGTGTACCTAATCGATACATAGGGAACAAGGTTAATAAGTTGGAAAGGCCACGTGACTTATTCACTCAAATCGAATTTTATTATGTTATTTTAGACTTCGTTTTAATTGAATTTGTTGAGGAAAAAACAGCTTGGATGGTGTCAATAATATTACACTATTCTAGGTTACTCTTTATTCTGAAGACAGTTTTAACAGGGAAGTAAGAAGTATTTAGATAAATTGAAGAATAAATCTATTCTTCAAGAATTTATCCTTCAAAAATGTTGTATTGAATGTTTGTTACTTCTTCACGCTGAAACGGCTGCGCGAATTTTGATGAAATTTGGCAAAGAGGTCGCCTGGAAACTGGAGAGAAACACACCTGTAGGCTACTTTTCATCCATTTTCACGCGGGCAACAGCTTATTTTAATAATATTTGAAAACTTTACTAATTGTCTACAAAAATCGCTTAGCGCGTCCTTCACCACCCTATCCTTATAATCATTGCCAACTTAATTCTACACTAAAACAAAGGAAATCCACCCTTCACTTCTCAACATAAGAACTATTCACATGCAAATAAGTTCGCACTCATGTCTTACTTAATGCACTAATGATTTATTTTTTATCTCTTTTTCTCATAAGGCATTATATGTTTTGTCCTTTTTCGTCGCATGACATCGGATACTCCAAAAGTTTTTGCGCCAAGATATCAAGTTATGGCACAGTTCGTAATCAGTGAGGTTGTTATTTTTATATCGCGACCAAAAACATTATAATATCATAAAAATGTTGCGTAAAACTCTGATTGCGGAATACGGTTATTTTGAGGAAAGAAACAATACTAATAAAATAAAGTGAATCAGCTGCTTCTTATCCCACGCCATTTTTAACCAAATTTAAAATGGAAGAAGTTATCAATTCGACTGTATTATTTATTTATTAACCGACTTCAAAAAAGGAGTTCTGTATTCGTCCCGTATGTATGTATATATGTTTGTATGTGCGCGATTTTCTCAAAAACTACTGATTCTATTTGGATGGGGTTTTCACTAACGTAATCTACATACTTTCAGGAAGGTTTTAGTATATAATACATTATGTAATCATTCCTATGTACACACTCTATGTACACACTTATATGCATAAATGTACACACTCCGTAGAAGATTTACTGTTGAACGAATTCGTGAAAGTAATCTCGTGTTAGATTACTTTCACGAATTCGTTCAACAAAAAAGATAAATAACTAAAAAGGTAAAGAACTAAAAAGGTAAAAATAAAAAACATTTTTAACAAAAAATAACCTACTTCAAAAATCCACTACAAAGAAAAAAAAGGTGGCAAAAAAAGCAAATAAAACCAAAGCCACCGACTTCCGAAACCAAAATAATTATTTTCTTTGTAGTGGATTTTTGAAGTCGGTTATTTTTTTTCATTTGGTAGTTGGAAAAAGCTTGCACGGTTTAAAAAAAAATAATAACGAATAACGATGTATATTTAATAACATTAAGATGATCTAGTTTCCGAGGAAACAAGGGCGTAGCCAGGATTTTGTTCAAGGGTGGGCAAGGAAAATAATAATATAGGTACATAAATAAGGGAATGGTGTACCGTGCACGTAGTTTAAACTATATTCAAATTTCCCTTCTTTTTTGAAGTCGGTTAATAAAATAAGGCTGCAGGCATACACGTATAAGTTCCTAGATTAACATTAACATGAAAATTAATAACATTACAAAGAACGCTCGCTCGCTTGCCATATCTACCCATAGCTAGCCTATGGGACAAATATCCTCTAAGTAAATAGGTACAAGCTAACCTCTACGGTGTCACATATTGTAAGCATTTGTCGTCGATCCTCCGACTATCGGCAATCTAAAGAGGGCCATTCATTACGCGCCGAGTGTCACATTAGTTGCGACTAGCCGCGCCGCTATCGCACCATCGTCTAGTGCATGCACAGACTTAGATGTGACGCGGTGCTCAAAGTTTGTGAATTTGCGAATGTTATTGATTTGGTGGTGGAGATTATTGTACCTACTTAGTACTAATTTAATCAAGACCATTACAAAGTCTTATTATTATTTTTGCGAAATTCAGGCTTAATGTTATACAATTTTAAGTTTTTAGATTATCGGTGAAATTGTTTTAAAATACGTAGGTACCTAAATACAACTTAACCACCCTGAAATTGCCTACAGCTGAAAATACCTAGGAATAAACGCCTAAATTGCAAATACTTCCTAATCACAAAAAGTAAGTACTAGCCAACAACAAGTTAGGTATATTTATGTTCTCTCAGTTATTTTTCTTGGGTATTTTTTGTTTAGGTAACAGTTAGAGAAAACAAGCAATGCCATGATGAAGACATGAAACTGAACAGAGCCAGCTGGCAAACAGTTGCAGATTTTTTCAGTTAACCACTTTCATAAAACTTTGACTGCCGCTGTCCTAGACAAATACAGAACAGATACAGTGAACATTCACTTTGATGTACTCCACGCAAGATACGACCGCGCGACACGACCGTGCGATACCGACGCGCGACTTATGCGACCGTGTAGCAGTCTGAATAGTCAGTATTGATTGGTATTAGGCATGTAGACTGTTAGGTGATTGGATAAGTAAATGGGAGTGTCTTGCAGTATATGTGTGTGTATATCAAGGCTATTAGAAGATTGGAATACTTGTGTCTCTGTTTAGTGTGGCGTTTTTGTTTTATCTTGTGAGCATATTCGTATATTCTGTATACTATACTGAATAATAATAATGTTATTTTAGTGGTAGCAAGCCATAGACAGTCTTTCTTAAATTACAATAAAGGTATCTAACCAAAAGAAGACCCATCATTGAAAAGTTTGATAAACTTGATGTCTAGCAGTAGATCCATTTTGATAAACCGTGCTACAAATTGTTAATCTGTTTAGCTATCGTATTCTACTCCTACTTCCTACTAATATTATAAGTGTGAAAGTTTGTGAGGATGGATGTATGTATGGATGTTTGTTACTCTTTCACGCAAAAACTACTGAACGGATTTTGATGAAACTTTACAGTAATGTAGTTATACATCAATACCCAACAACGCGGGCGAAGCCGCTGGTGGAGGCTAGTGTTGAATAAAAGTAAGGTACATTCCGACCAACCCATCTGACCAGCCATTACGACGTAATTGAGTCACTAACATTGAATGATACTTCCCAACCTTCGCATTTGCATTAATTAGTGAGATAACAATATCAGCTTCCCCTTAATCTTTTACAAATTATTTTATCTTTCAAGTGTTCACCTTTAAATAAGGCCGTGAAATGACGTATTAATTTAAAAACTCCTTCCACCTAAAGCCTGTAAATGATTTATAAATGGTGAGTGAAAACGGCCATTAGTCTGATCGCCACCACTTCATTATGGGCTGATTGATGGTGATGGAGCCAGCGGCCTTCAGCGACTAATTACTTTAATTTAATGAATGATTGTGAGCAGTTCTCTTTCAATTTACTTGAATAACATGTTTTTGTATTGATTTCAGAAATATAGTTGTCTTTAGTAAATGGTATATGGGCTGAATTTCTTAAAATGTAGGGTAGGAAAGTGGTATATTTTTGAATCAATACCTACTATTTTGTGTTCATATTTTATCAATGAGTATGTGGTAGTTGCTTATTTGTAGGTACCAAGTTATGTTTCATTACCAAATGAGCTAAAAGACAAATAAGTAAGTACCCCAAGAATCGGATAATTTCGGGATTCGAATAG
Organism: Thalpophila matura; assembly: GCA_948465475.1. Taxonomy (NCBI): domain Eukaryota; kingdom Metazoa; phylum Arthropoda; class Insecta; order Lepidoptera; family Noctuidae; genus Thalpophila; species Thalpophila matura. The sequence continues at coordinate 16,530,763 of OX419191.1, forward strand.
GTATTCAAAATGAAGACACATCTATCGGATTGGGTTAAAATACTTTTGCCTACGCTTGTGATATATCGAATCGGAAGAAAACGATTAAAGAGATTGCAAATAAATACATACATTCTAGTGAAGAGAGTAATTATAATAAATTCAAACTAATCTCCCGTCTCCCACCCCCGGAGAGTGGTGGACGAATCGTGCGCAACATACATCAAGTCAGTCGCAGTCGTGTCGCGATTCCGTGCGACAGATAGTCGCAACGTGCGCAGCTCGCCTACGCAACGTGGGTGGAGATTTAACATGGCGTTTTGAGGAGTTAACAAATTATGCACTTCAAGTTCAATATTTGCGTATTAAATAAAATGTGCTATTATATACATTATTTTACAATAGAATGCAAGAATCCTTTTCTTTCGAGAGCCTCGAGGCCTTATCGATATTTAAATACCATTATGTACGCACGAGCGTTTTTAGCGTCCTTTCACAAATAAGCAGCTGTGACAGATAGACGAAGTCGCACCCTAAGGGTTCCTTTTTTACCATTTTGGTACGGAACCCTAAAAAGAACAAGCAGCTAAAGTCCATTTCAATAGAACTTGTAAACTATGTAAACAAACTTTCTATACAAATTCATCAAAGAAAATTTGCCATACTGATATTGTTTACAAAGTTCACAAATTCAATTGACATGGACTTTAGTACAGCTACGATAAATAATAATTAAAAGTGGAAGCGCTGCGGCAATAACGTTAAACGTCAAACTCGCGTCGTGAAAGCGATACTTAGATAGGTTTAAGTATAGGTACAGGTTTAAGTACAAGCACACATCTCCCTCCTCCAAGACCACAGACGTAGCTAACGCCATCTCAACAAATAGGTACAATCTGTCCGGTAAATGACAGTGCCAACTTTAAGGGGTGTAGACCGGTGTAGTATTTTTAATTTTGTCAGTAATTTTTTTCTTGAAATGTCAAAACAAAACCAATCCATTTATTTTTAATATATTTTTTTTTTGAAACTTTATTCAAAACTATGTAGCAGTTCTTAAGTATGTTTTAGGTAATGGATCAATAGGCACTACTTTTCAGAGTGTGAAAGTTATTTTTTACCATGATTGGACTTGAACTTCTAAATTCATTGTACTTCTATTATGCTCGCCTGATATTTCGAATAAAAAACAAAAATGGCTGCCATTCTTGGTTCTGGCTTAGACTCCTCATATGGAGCAATTTTATTTATTTAATTTGTACAGTCATTTACGAGACTACAGATACAGATTGTATAATATCAAAGGCGTAAAATCCTTAAAGCAATAAACTTAGAAAATTAAGGTTTAAATTAATTGGCCATAAAGTTACTAATTAGCTCGTATAATATCCAGGCTATAAATGTCCACTTCTGGACGTGGGCAATCGCAATAACGAACGCTGTACGGTACATACAGCGGTTAACGCGATGAAATTTTAATGGTTTGCACTAACGGCCCGTTTAACTATACAAATATTTACTTGAGAATAGTTTTAAGTTTAAATCCTGCTGTAACCTGAAAAATTCCAGCGGGCGGTTGAGAATTCTCATTTAATTAAATATCACCCATTCATTCAATTGCGAATTTGTTACGTTTTTTCCTCATGAATTTTGGCAAAGGCAGACAGGTCGAAGCCTCTGTGCTCTTTCAATTTAAGCGTCCAATTTTATCTCTATTCTGTCAAGGAATAGACAAAGTTATTTCTATACAACTCGTTATTTCTTTGCCCGAGCAACACGACGACCCGTGCTTGGCGTACATACCAGACTTTTGTCTACTGAGGAATATAATCATTTCTCCACGATAGAAATATTTCTACAAACCGTCAATTTGTCTATTCTTCTGTTGACAAAACCCGTTTCTATCATGCGTCTTTTCTAATTAACCTCTTGGCCCGTTCCTCAATCGACTTAAGCGCATTAAGGGTCAGCACCATGTAAAAGGCTTACGGGAAAACCATAACTTTAAATAGAAAAGGTAAAGTAGTAGCTACGAAAAAAAAGATCTAACTAGCTAAAGAGTTTCACTAGTGGCTAATGAAATCGTGTTGAGAATAAACATTATAGATTAATTAAAAAAAAATATTGAAAAAGTGAAAAAAGCACTGCCGTAGAACCATAACTTTAGCGTAAATAAGAACAAACACTTGATGAAATTAACTTAATTATAGGCTACAAAGAACAGAGTAGTAGCTGATGGTTTTTTTTTTCCATATCAATACTTCTGTTTTGTGTAAAAAAATCGCAAACTTGCTGAAATTTTCTGAATTATAATTTTTATTGATATTTCGGGAAAAAAACTCAAAAGAATTGCGATTTTTTTACACTAAACGAAAACATTGTTATGTAAAACAGAAAAAATATTGCGGGTTCTCTGTTCTTTATTGTGTCAAATTCATAAAAATTTCATTTCAAAGTTATGAAAGTATGGCAGGGCTTTTTTGCACGTTTTTAGAGATTTTAAATTTTTTTTTTACATTCATCTACAAGGTTTATCCTTAAACCGATTTTTTTAAAGAACAGTCAACCTCTTCAGCTTATCAGACGTTTTTTTTCGTGGCTACTACTTTACGTTTTCTATATAAACTTATTGAAATCCCATAACACGATTTGCCGTAATGCACCCTTAAGCTGGTATTTAGCAGATCCGTCCCAGAGATGAGAGCAGTACTCCATACATGACCGAACTTGCGCTTTATAAAGGTTGAGCAACTTCTCATCAAGGAGAAGGGACAACCGCCACTGGTGTGGCCATTAGGACGAGTCACCAAGGTCTTCCCTGGGAGCGACGGGGCCACAAGAGTGGTCGCGCTGAAGACGAAGAAGGGGACGATGGTGCGGGCCTACAACAACATCTGCCCACTTCCTCTTACTTGAATTCTTCAACCCGAGGAGCATGTTCGGGCGCCTTCGACTATCTTCGGCTGGCGGTAGGCGACGGCGGGAGGCGGCGCCAGGCGCGGGCGCGCGGGACGCGGGTCCAAGGAGCCCACCAGCACTTCGCTACAGAGCTCCATCCACGACACGCGCGCGCATACTAACGTTCACTCAACATTGTACCTATTTGGATTTTATTATAGTCAGATTTACAGTCCACTGCTTTCATTTTATAGTCCTTAGATAGGTCCCTAACAGTTCCGGTGTGAAGTACCTACTGTCTCACCTTTGATAGGATTCCCAACTTTTTGGCAGCCAATTGAGCCATCGCGTCGATGTATAGGGCAAAGTTGAGGGTGGATATCAATCAACACTACGCCAAGAAGCTCAAGGTAGTCGGCTATCAGCACAGGGGCCCTAGATCCAGCCCCGGATCTTGAATTATTTCGGGGCAGGGCAAAAACTGAAAAATGTCGTCCCCGCCCGACAATATTTTCACCTTTATCATCATCATTTCAGCCATAACACTCCCACTGATGCTAATGAACATAGGCCTCCTCGGCCTCTTCCAAAAATCCGAAAACGACCGGTCTAGCGCTGCTCTTTGCGATTACTATTACCTACTACGCTTGGTAGACGAATACACTACTCAGTGTATTCATCTACCAAGCTTGAATTTGCCGCACTCTGAATTTGCCGCCCGGGGCACGGGCGCCGGCTTGCATCCCCCTAGATCCAGGGCTGCCTAGATCTCCCTAGGCAAATAACTCTTCTGTTAGCGTTTACGGCATACGCTACAAAATGTATGGCAATGACATTAGTGAATTCATGTGACTATTCGGCAGGTAACATAACTGCCATACATTTTGTACTTAACTTTTGGCGTAAACGTCAAAAGAAATCATATTTGTCTCGGCCTACAGGTCTGTCACGGAAAGTTTGAAAGTTAATTAGTAAAATAAAATGGAAGTCATTCTCAACAAATTATGGAAGTTGATGAAAGAGGAGGAAGTGACAGCAATGAGTAATAATATCTAGAATATTGATCGAAATGCTTCACGCGTGAAAAGACACATTACCGTTCCAAACATTCCAATACAGTTGTCATTAAAAAGCTCATCGGAATCGTTAAACCGATAACATCGTTCCATCCGATTACACATTGTGCTCCGATTTAATCTTAGGCTACTTACACTACTGCGATTATCTGGTGTACTCGGTCTGTCGCACGGTGTGTGTGATGCCCACAGATTTAGAGTAGACTAGATACCGCAAACCGTCCGTCCCAGCGTGCCCGAAAGTTTGTGCCTTGCGTCTACTTGCCGAATTTCTACTTTGAGTTTACTTTTAAACGCGCCGGTGAAACTTTACAAATAGTGTCGTTGAAGACATACAAATGCCAAATTGTACCAATAATAAGTGTAGAAACTCTTATAGGGTTGCCGAAGTCTTTTAAATGACTTGCGCGACAGCATAGTAGGTAGGAAAAAGTGGCACGCTCGTTTTCATACTATTTAGTGAACATGCGGTATCTAGCCTATACTAAATCTGTGGTTATGCCCTAATTCCTTCCGATGTGATGTAGAGATTATGTCGTTTGTGTGACTTTTAATTTTTGATAATGTTCTTTCTCGTTTTGTTAGATGTTATCGAGCTGATTGAGCTATTCGTAACGCTTTGGCTGCTACCGTGTCGTATGTTCGGTTCGGTTCCCAGGCTGTGGAATGTGTGATGGAAGTTGAAAAGAAAATGTTCGTATAATTTAAAGATAATAGTGACTGTTAGTAAGAACAACTGTGCATTTACGGAAGTGCCTTTTGGAAGTAAAATTCTGAAAACAACTATTATTTACCTATATTTTGACTTTATTGAACTATCAATGTCAGCGATTGCAACAATGTTAGGTACGTATTAAGGCCACTGTTTAATTTCGAAAAAGCTATCCGCTATCTAACAATGAAGTATACTTTAAGTGACGTATTATACTATAGCTTTAGTTGATTGATAGCTACCTATAGTTTATTAAAGCCTACTTTTATTACCTACTGTATGTTATGTCCATTCATGTGAACCGGCCTACGACCCATTTCGCTCCGTCGACTGTCGCACCTTGCATGGGTTGATAAGGAACGGAACACATTCGTTAATTAAATGTCTAACATAACATGTGTTATTGTGTAGCATAGTATTAGTGTCGCGCATGCATCACCTGTTATTTGAGATAATTGCATGTTGATTTTTTATTAGCCATTTGACAGCGCTACTTTTGTTAGGAGCACATTTCCTTGAAATAGTGAGAGAAATAGGTAACACATGCTTTCTGACTTTATTTATTTTTTCTCGACCCCTAAGGGCCATAGCGTGATAATAAATAGCCTATACTATTCCTCATGAATTTGGCTATCATATGCAAAAAGAATTTTTCGATTCGGCAGTTCCAGAGATTAGCGCGTTCAAACAAACTCTTCAGTTTTATTAATATTATTAGTGTGGATTAAATATAAAACCCTGTCAATTTATGCAGACCTACGTCAACTTAAGGGCTAAACGTAATATTTTTATGAAATCGGCAATGATCGCATTAGCGGTGAACACGTGAGTACTGCGGGTCGGATCGCGTCTGTCGGCAGTCGCTCAACTAATTTAATGGTGTGGACTAAGCCTTATGGAGCATCCGTGAGGGTTTATGTCACGTATGTGGTAAGTATGTCATAGGGATTACCGTTTTTAATCAGTCAAGACGGAGATTTGCGTAATTCCTTTAATAATAAAATAAGTATTGTCGATTCATTCGATAAAATTTTTTGGCAATAGGTAGTTGACCATCACTACAAAACCCCGTGTGTCACCCAGTAGGCTACAATGGCATCTGTGACAGTGGTTAAAGCGGTCATTCTCAAGAGTCTCATTGTTTGGTTTATTTCGGTGGCACACTTTTTTTAAATTAACTGGGACATTTTAAAGGAAATACCTGTACCCTCTGCTACCAATATTCTTTCAGTTAAATCTAGATTCGATATTTCCTCTTAAGCCCTAATTAACAGAAAAATACATGCAACTAAGTAATGGGACACCTGAGAATGACCCAAAGATTCGTAGGTATATATACCAGGGTTTCGGGTGCATGACTTAAGAGGGCTCTAGCATTCGGCACCTCTCTCGCTCGCACAGAACCATATATTTTAAGAATATTAAATGAAAAGATGCATTTTTGGCAAATGTAATCTGATAGCGAACTACGAAATGATAATTATGATATTAGAAACTCATATTTAAATATTAAAAACACACGAGTTAAACAAACCTCAGAAACAGATCGTAATTGTTTTTTAAGTTTGTTTATTAGATATCACAGTAGAAATGTGTTTTAATTATTTACTTGTAAAATTTATATTATTTTGTAGTTCACTATCAGATTACATTTTTCAAAAATGCATCTTTTCATTCAACATTCTTAAAAATGGTTCTGTGCGAGCGAGAGAGCAGACAAAATTCCGAAAGCACTCTTAAGTCTAAAATGCATATGGAAGATAAGTTAACTTTATAGGTACAGATTTAAATGTAAAGATAATACGAGATTATGGATCGTTTTCCAATGATGACTGAAGTTTCTCACTGAAACTTTTTATTGTTATTAAATTATAGAGATTTCAAAAACACGAGCTGTTTCAAATCTCTTTGAATACGCCTCACGCTTCGATCGGGCGCGCGGGCGGGTTCATTTCTCGCCTGCGTCCGTTGTTTTTGAAATCTCATAAATAGCTGATGATAAGTATAACATGGCATTGACATGTTTAAAATTCACAAAAATGTTAGTATAATGAAACTTTTTAGCTGTAGGTACAATTATTACTTGGTTAGATATTTTTGCTTAAATCACTTCGTATCTTTATTAATTAATTATGTACTGTTTTGTGGACTTTATGTACTGTTTTTCATCATTTTTGTATGTTCGCTGACATCCCTGAAAAGCTAACCCGGTGTACAATATCAATAATCAAAAATATATTTTATCTGTAACAGCGGCTTGGACTCAATGATTTTATGTAGGCCGGTTCTGCCAACAATTTTATTGGTTGGCTCATGTATTTTACGGTGATTTCCATAAACTTTTTTTTCGTCGTGATGTTGGTAATGTGTAATTGTTGGGTCTTAAGTTGTGGGGGTCAAAGGAATAAGGTTTATTTATAATTTAACATGGCAATATAATTTTATTTTTGTGGGAGATTCACGTTCAAACGGCATTTATTAGCAGTAAATAGCAACTGATACATTTAGTGTTAACTAAACTGCTTAGATTCAGGTACATTACCACCTACCTAACTTAGAATACTTATATAAATTCATTGAGTACCTATGCAATTAAAATTAACTAATTGCAATAATAATAATTAAGTATGTATTTTATTTATGATAGTAACCTACATCCTTTGGTCTTCACAATACTTCACATTCAAATTCAGAATAAAAAAGAACTGTCAAAATCTGACAGTTCCATGCGTTACGCTAATGGCGGCCAACATGTCGTCGTATTTTACTGTCACAATAGATTCAAAGTCGGTCTTATCAGGCCATTAAAGGATTTGTCTGACTGTCAAGTCGAAAGTTTAATTAGACCCACTTAAGAACGGTAAGGTTTCAAAGCGAGTTCAAACGTTAACCGGTTATTGTTAACGTTTATACATATAAACAAATATTATAAAGCTGAAGAGTTTGTTTGTTTGAACGCGCTAATCTCTGAAACTACCTATCGGATTCGAAAAATTGTTTTTGTATATGATAGCCAGATTCATGAGGAATAGTCTAGGCTATATAGCATTACGCTACGATCCTTAGGAGCCGAGCAACGGGGGTGAAACCGCGGGGAATAGCTAGTTTTATTATAGAAGCGAAGGGTATGATTTTTTTAATTTTTTTCACAGAAGCAAAGAACATACTTTTCAAGCATCTGAGAAAAGCTTCTGGCCCACATGTTAGTAAACAAATCAGTGTTTTGTGTGTCACTATTCATGACGATTGTGTATTTTGTAATGTCTTCTACCACAGACTTTCAAATGGTATCGAATTTCTTTTTAATAATTCACAGACTAAATGAAATGTAATTGCTTTTTATAATCTCCTGTTTTATTTGCGTGCACTCGTGCAATCCTTCAAAAGAAAAAAGTTACTTAACAGCTTCATACTTATTTCATCTGATCATATCAGATCGACTATTAAATATATTATTAAAAGAAATAACAAACTTATAGGCGGCCTCCTTCGAGATAAGGCTGTGTACAAAACGCCGCTGCATTAAAAAGGTAAAAAACAAGATGGCGTAATGCTCCGATGTCGTGGCGGCTGCCTGCGGCACAGGGTTGTCTGCCAGTGAAATATATGTGATTAATAATTTAATCTCCCTTGTTAATGTAAGGCCGTCCAAGAGATGAATTATTATAAAATTATCGAGGTTGTAAAAAAGCTGTTAAATTATGAAATATTAGGTAGTGTGAAACAAGATTCTATTCAAGAAAAAAATTAAATGGTATATTATTTTATTTTTATACTAGCTGACCCGCCCGAGCTTCGCACGGGTAAAGTTACCCTACGCCAGCTAAGCTACCCTACGCCTACCCTACGCCTACCCTACGCCTACCCTACGCCTATCCTACACCTACCCTACACCTACCCTACATCTACCTTACACCTACCCTACACCTACCCTACGCCTACCCTACGCCTACCCTACGCCTACCCTACGCCTACCCTACGCCTACCCTACGCCTACCCTACGCCTACCCTACGCCTACCTACGCCTACCCTACGCCTACCCTACACCTACCCTACACCTACCCTACACCCCAAATCTCAAAAATAAGTTTCAAGCTTCTAGCTTTAAAAATTACGTAATTTCCACACAAACTTTCATGCCCTATTTCAACCCTTTACAGCCCTTTTTTCGTATTAAAAAGTAGCCTATGTCCTTTCTCAGGCTCCAGACTATCTCTGTACCGAATTTCATTTGAATCGGTTCAGTATTTTAGGCGTGATTGCGTAACACACAGACAGATAGACAGATAGAGTTACTTTCACATTTATAATATTAGTAAGGATAGTATAGGCTATTCCATATCACGCTACAACCCTCAGGAGCCAAGCAACAGGGTTGAAACCGCGAGGAACAGCTAGTGTAAGTATAAATTATGCACCAACATGGCTTTATTTAAGTACAATCTGTAAGCCTGTATCTGTGCGTAATTGTCAAATTTTCGTAGTGTATACGTGTTCAATTCGCCCCCTGCAAAAGGTGATAGAAAATGTTATCCGGTGATTCACCGCTATAGGTACCGTTTCCAGGGCTATATGCTCTGAGATTTTACTACATATTTTCGTAATTTGGAATCAAGGAGGTTACATTAATTTACACCAAAAACTTATATATTTTATTATAAACTTCTTGTTTACAACAATGCATAGATTAATGATCGGTCTCTGCTGCAACAATGACAACAACAATTTAGACAATCTTACGTCATTTGCAAAACGATTGTGTTTTATGATCATATTTTAATGATAGAATTCAGTGGTTTTATGATTTAAAAGTAATAATAATTACCTAACATATGATACGCGTCGGCGATACGGATGTACGGTGATTGGATTGAACAAATACATGTGTGGACCCGGCTTAATACACATGTTAGCAAAGTTAGTTCTGATGGTAGACTTTTTGTGATAACTTTTGATATAGTGGACCGATTTCAATGAAACAAAGACTAAATGTTACCTCAAGGTACTGCCTATACATTTCTTTCTAATTCCTCAAAATCAATTCAGTAGTATTGATTTGATGCGTGTTCAAACACACAGATAAACAGACAGACAAACCGACAGACAAACAGACAGACAAACCGACAGACAAACAGACAGACATTAATTCTAAAAATGATAGAAATTTACTTCATTACTCATTCTTAGTCCCCCCTATTATTTTTTTGCAAATATATGCAATGTACAGACACGCGGAATTTACATTCTTATTATAAGTATATAGATATTGGTTATAATTTGTGCAATACTCTTACAAGTCAATATTATTGGAACTTCGTTCTTGACGGGGGTCTTCCAACCGTAAACGTTTTTTTTTTTAAACTAGATGTGTTCGGTAAAGGAAACCGGTTCCCATATTGCTACTTACACCTTGAAATTAAACTGACTTTTAATTTTAACTGACACCCTATTTTTTATGAAATATAGATTCAGGTGCTCCTTTTTCAGGCGAGTAACCGCATATAATTACTTCCCATAAAATATACAATCCACCCCATGAGCCCCACCCCTGCGCGATGGCATCTTATAATTGAGAGGTGCGCGCGTTAGTGACGCGCTTGCATGCGCGGGCGCAGCGTCGAGGTAATGATCGCAGTCTGACACTGGCCTGAACTTCTACTAACTGTTAATCCTAGGCTGGATAAAGAATGGGTGACAGATATTTTTAGCATGGTTTTGTTTTAGCTGCAGAATATGACTTTAACCGTGGTAAAACTTTAATCTGCTATGAAAACTCATGTAAGCTGTAGTGTTGTGAATGTTGTGTATGTGTTGAGCAAATTAACAAAAATCTGGTTTTAAAAAACCGATTCAAAATACCCCCGTCAACCCCTTCGAACCTAACCTGTCCGTGACGGGGAGCTCATGTTCCCGAGCTCGCTTCGCTCGCTCTTGGACCCTAAGTAGTTAGATATCATAGAAACCACCCCCGCCCTCCTTCGCCCCCCAAAACAGCTAATATCAACGCCTGTTAAGCTAAAGCTTATTTTTATTTATTGATTTTGACAAAATTTTGAACGAAAATCTACAATCTGACGTTTTTTTTCACGGTGTTTTACATAACGTCTAATCATTGACCCGCTGCATTGATAAATGCAAACCGTTTATGCAATATTACGTGTTAAAATTCAGTAATTATGTCAAACCGCTAAACGCTGTTCTGTTAGAGCTCTTATGTAAAACAATTAACGGTTTTTCAAAACAGTGGATTCGACAATCTATCAGCGATAAGTATGTAAAAAACCGGAAAGTAGTTTGTTTACAATCAGTAAAAAAATGATTCCGGTTGTTTTTAAATCATGTTATATTTTTTACTAGCTTTAGGTACGGCGCAGGCGCCAAGAAGACGCAATCCCCCGTGGATTCAACTTTCCTAAGCATTTCGGGTCAGGTTTCCGATTCCGAGTGGAGGCAAATATTTGTACGAGACACGACTATTTGTCCCAAGGCTGAGTGATGGTGCACTTGATATGTACGCAGTGGCACCTTTAAGTAAAAAAAAAACCGGCCAAGTGCGAGTCGTACTCGCGCACCGAAAGTTCCGTATCATTTTTGGACGTATAAAGTGAAAAAAACCGGACCGCATAACTAATTTTTTTTGTGAAGGAATTTGAAAAAACTGTACTAGCTAGGAACATCGTTTTATTTTTGGTGCAATATTTGGGTCAATTCCTATCAGCTCTAATTATTTCAGATTTTTCGCTCCGTAAACTTCGGAGATAAGGGGGGGGGGGTATGGTATTTTTTCAACCATTTTTCATCATATGTTGAAAACTGTGAGATATAAAAAAAAATGAAAATGTATTTTGAAATTTGCAGATCAAGCCCTTTCATATGATATGTCACTTGACCTAGTAACCCCACTTTAAAATTTCGGACCCCCACTCCGGCCCCTTTTGCAATGAAACTAAAAACATTTTTTAACTTCAATCACTTGCAATAAAGCTAGGTAAGCATTCTTTATAATTGTTCCAAATTTGAAGTCGATAGCATTAGTAGTTACTGAAATAACCAGGTGTGACAGACAGACAGACGAAGTCGCACCCTAAGGGTTCCTTTTTTACTATTTTGGTACGGAACCCTAAAAAAGTAAAAACTGCCTTCAATCAGAAAGAGCACAATCAATGTTGTGTGAAACAGTTTCGGAAGTCGATGATTCTGATTTTTGATTTGGTTTGATTCGGCACGGAGTTCCGAAACCTTTTCACCTACTTGAAGGCGGTTTTTACTTGTTTTTTAGTTTTCCTATTTATTATCCTAGTGATATAAACACACGTGATCACAGCAATTATAGTGTGAATTCATTACCACTTACGAATGCTACGATCAAATAAGTATTTATCCCACGAAACTAATCCCACTTTTTGCTGCGATTTATGATCATGTCGTCAACATACTCAAAGTGAATTTAATACTGTTTATTGAAGCTGATTAAAACTACTCAGCCAAAATTGATAAAATTTTAATAGGACCACTGTGTAAGTTTTCTCTACTAAATGAAGAAAACTCGGTTCAAAATTGGCCAAGATATCGTGAAATAAAACAAAAAAAAAGTATACCTCCGTTGTTTTGAAGTCGGTAAAAATAAGCTGTAAATGTGAGGTGTTTATTTTTGGGAACATCTACCTATATCAGTAATGCTTTCAAGCGCTGTATCAAAACCAAGCAGTAACGCCATAAAGCGCTGATCCAAAGGCTCCAAGTTTAAAAATACAGTTACAACAGACTAATATCTTATCTTATAAGGCCCACCCCTAGGCGATGCGCAGGCATCCCATAATTGAGAGGTGCGCAAGCGCCTTACCGGCTGCTCACTGCGGTAATAAGCGATTACTCGCTTACCGCACTCCATTTTGGAGTTTAAAAGTGTTTCTGTTTTCTCTTTATAAAGCTGCCATTTTGCAGGATATATATAAAATGCCATACCGCTGGAAGCTGTACCATACAAGTAGTATAGATCTAGCCTTCTTATTCTTCTACGTAAGAATTAGGCGGTCTTCTTTTTTACCCGACTGCGGCGAAGCGTTTTTGTGTTTGTTTGTTTAAACGCGCTAATATTTGGAATTTGCAAAATTTTTTAAAAGTCGAATTAAAAAAAAAATGTGATGATGTGAAATGAGGAATAGTATAGGACAGTGTTCCGCAAACTTTTTGTGTTCAAGGTACACCTAGGAAATCGGAAAATTTTGGAGGTACACCATAAATGAAAAATCATTTTTTACGTCTTTAATACAACTTCATTAATAAACGATTAAACAAAAGCGCACGGTGAATTTCACTTTAGGAGATTTCCGCGGCACACCAAATAATGACCACGGCACACCAGTGTGCCGCGGCACACGCTTTGTGGAACACTGGTATAGGATAGGCTATTTGACATGACGCTACGATCCTTAGGAGCCGAGCAAAAAGATAAAAACTCTGAAAGAGCGCTAAATGAAACGAAGTAAGAGCGCGGACGGGAAAATAATCTGATTTCTTTTAAATTAAACGGGCGGCGGATGAAACCGCGGCGCACAACTAGTTTTTTATTAAATAAAACTTCAAAGCTCGTCAGTGGTCATTTAAATGATGTTCTAATTGCGATGAAAGCGCGATCGCGTGGTCATACTGCATAATCTAGGTGCCTGCAGTACGTTGCGTGCGCGCAGCGTCCGTCGCGCCCTTTCTCGTAGCGACGACGGATGTAGCATTGTTTATTTTTCGTAAGATTTCCTGCGATCTGTCTCATGATAGGGACATTACAAGTGTTCTTTTTTAGGGTTCCGTAGTCAAATGGCAAAAATGGAACCCTTATAATTTCGTCCTGTCTGTCTGTCCGTTCGTATGTCACAGTAATTTTACTCGGAGACTGGCATAATATTAATTTAACAGGTAATTATTTATAACACATTTCTACTTTGCTATCATTCTAATAAACTCAGCTTAACTAATTATGATCTGCTTTTGAGATGAGTTCAACCTCAGATCATAGAAACATGGGAGATGTGCAAAGGCGCTATTGAGCTAGAATTTTGGGCTTAGTACAAAAGTACAAGCTGGCGACGAACAGAACACGATCCATTATATAAATACAGTGTTTTAGTTTAGTGCTAGTGTTGAGTGACGATTAACAGTGTTAGATTGAGGGTGTGCGGAATTTTTAATGTGTGGGAGATCTTTTTATTCACAAGGAGCGCTTGTAATCGTGTCGAAAAATGTACTAAAAGTGGCGACAGTTGTTCCCGTACTAATTAATTTGCTATAATGGCATATCTCACTGTTTCTATGATCTGAGAGTTCAACTCATGTGTTTTTAATAATTTTTGAGTTTTTAATATGGAAATTAATAAGATACATTTTCTAGGTCATCATGTGATTACATTTTTCAAAAATGTATCTTTTCATTTAAAATTCTTCGAAATTTATGGTTCTGCGAAAGTGATAGAAGTGAGAAAATGCGACATTTCTCATAATCAATTTTATTTCTTTTACTGTTCTAATACAAGGCTAGTAGGTACTGATGCATCATTAACTATACAAAGTTCCTGGTCTGTTCCATATTTTTTCGATTATAGGCGAACAAATTAACAAGTGTGATCTAATATCCTCCGAAGATCGTAGTTAAGATTCAAAAACACTCATTATCTCTCATTTCCTCTAATTACTAAAATAAATTGATTTCAGATGGTTGCAACAAAAAATATGTTCAATTTTAATAATATCTATGGATGTCTACACTCTCTGGCGGAGTGTGTTTCCATTGATGTGTATAGACTATAGCGTTTCACATAATAATAATATGAGTTAAATTTCCTTCGACGGGACTAAGGTTTTCTTGTATGCTTTTTAATTTGCTACTGTTTTTCAATTTGTAATGCCTATGAAAATAAAGCAAAGAAGTTATTTAAAGCTTAGCTTCCAAAGACAAATTATTTTATTTTATTGCGAAGAAAATTAAAAAAAAAATTCCCTAACTTATTTTTCGTGAATTATACGCAATCCTACTTCCTACTAAAATGGTAAACGCGTGTTATTCTGATGTATAAGCTATATAGCTATAATATTGTTAAGTTTCATCAAAATCCGTTCAGAAGTTTTTGCGTGAAAGAGTAACAAACATTCATACACCGTCACAAATTTACGCGTTTGTAATTTAGTAGGATATTTAGGATATGTGTTAATAAATTGAGCTTTCCAGTGAGAGCCTTCCTTGTATTCCATTCAAACATATAGCATAAATCAATACCTGTTCCGTCATTATTTGCCGTGTGTCATTGAAAACGCGCCACCTCCACGTTCATCAATCATGTCCGGCGAGGGCCGACATTTGAACTTATTTTATTTTTAACTCTATACTAATCAATATTAATGCCGCCACCATCTATGCATATTAATTTAAATTCATAAGACTTGGTACTTTGGTTGTCTTACCTACAAGCGTTTAACATCTAAGAATAAGACGGCGCATCTTAGCTCACGGCGCATGTTTTTTTTGTGTTTAGATTGGCAAATAGGCCTTATGGGAAGAGGGACTTGCCAATGCGTTGCAGACCTTAAAAACTAAGTCGAAATGTTTCATGTCATCATAGGAGCCATAAAACGTCCTCTGCTGGGCATGGGCCTCCGGCAAACATCGCCACAACGCCCGATCAGCAGCCGAACAGCGGATTCCCACGACTTTCACTAAGTTTTATGCACTATGATTCCCGTGACCATCACTAAGAGTCATAATATGTAGGTACTATGATCTCCGCGACTTTCACTAAGTTCATGTAGGTACCTATGATCTCCGCGACTTTCACTAAGTTTCATGTGCCTATATGATTCCCGTGACTTTCACTAAGTTTCATGTAATATTATTCCCGTGGCTTTCACTAAGTTTCATGTAGGTACCTAACTACTATGATTTTAGTCGCCTTTTGTATTCCTTCCTTTATTTGAATAACGGGACAATCAATAAAATAATAAGAAATAGTAGAAAGGCATTTTCCTATTTTCCTAAGTTTCCGTAAGTAATTTCATTTTATCGCGTCAGCTGCATGTGCATTTATATTCATAAGAGCAAACATACTCAGTTGTAATTATATTTTCTCGTATTTACGAGTTTACATTGAATAAATTATGTTAATTTTAATTGAAGTTTTGCAAGAACAATATTTTACTGCATGAAATGAAGGAATGTTATTCTTTGAAATGTTTATTTTAATTGATCATCGGGTGCCTTAAATTATCCATGACATTTTTATTGGTAACTATTTATTTTAAAATAAAACGTGTGCTGTGATCACTCATTAAAGTAATAGAGTTACTTATACAAATGTTACATAATTACAATCAATTTCTTAGAAAGTTACTTACGAAACTCGTACCAAAATTGGACAGCATTGGCTCGCGATTACTCACCTAAAACAATACATAATATTAATGAATACATGAACACATAACAATATAATGTACTCCCTACAGTTCCTACTTATTATGAAGTTTCTTAATCCGCGAACCACCTTTAAGATGTCAAAAATCCCATCGATCTTTTTTGATTAGAATGTTATTATTAAATTCGAAAAGAAAACAAGGTAAACTTTCTTATTAGGTAGGACTGTAATTATTATCATAATAATTGATGTCAGGCAGGCTAGCTATGGACCTCCGGCACTCATGACCCCAGGTAAAGAAACCCTGCTTTAGTAAAACAGAAAAATATAAACAAAAAAAAATATCTTTGTTCCATTTGCCAAACGAATTATACCTACGTAAAAAATATAAGAACACAATATACCTATTTAAACCTTTTTTTTAAAAAGGTTTAAGTAGATATTTGTTTTTGCTAATTAAAACTTGCTTCACAATTTGAAAAAAATATTTCTAATAGATATCAATCACAATTGAATCGGTTATCATAGATTAATAAAAAAAGTATCCTATGACTATGAATTACTCACTTACCTACAGACTATACCTGTGATATATTTACACTATCAAATTACCATATTTAATAATGACCACAATATCTCAACAACTCTTCTGGTCAACCAATAAACATTCCTATAAGGTAGGGTCATGTACCACACATTTTCGGATTAATAGTATCATTAACATACATTATTTTATTAATGTAAACATACTGTCTGTACATTAATAAAGCCTAATTGATATATTTAATTACGTGATAATTATTTGAGATGTTCAAAACTCGTGGGTCTGTTCACCACAGGGGGTCACGGCGCCACCCCCTGTGACCCCAGAGGCCTAGAAAATGTTTGTCATTATAATTAAACTGAACATCATGTAATATAGTGGAATTATCTCTGAGTACATAATTATGATCACGTTCAATTTTAGACAAAATCTCATGTGACAGTCAGACGGGCATCGAAGTATAATATCAGTGTTCCGTTTTGCCCGGAACACTAAAAACGTCTCAGAACAGAACTACAGAACATGATTAAAGATTTAAATCTACTGATTTACGGGTGCAAGACTATGAAAATCGGTCAACCACTTCTAATACGAACATAGGCGGAAGTACCTACATTTTGATCAATAAAAACTGTACATTACGACTGCCGAGCCCCGTCCCTCCCTACCGTGATGTTTGATTGAAGTCCCATTCTGATTTCCGGGATCAACGAAGCGTGAATGAATTTTAAGGTTGGGTTCGTAACGGAACACGGAGGTTCTTGGATTTTTTACTACTTTTAAATACTCTTTTGTTCTTTAGGATGACCCAATTTAGGTATATGCCTCAGATCATAGAAAAAAGGAGATATGCCATCATAGCAAATTAGTACGGGAACAACTATCGCCACTTTTAGTACATTTTTCAACACAATTACAAGCGCTCCTTGTGAATATAAAGATCTCCCATACATGAAACATTCCGCACACCCTCAATCTAACACTGTTATTCAGCACTAAACTAAAACACTGTATTTATATCATCGATCGCGTTCGGTCCGTCGCCATCGTGTACGTTTTTTTTTTTTTTTTGAGGATGGGAAATCATCAAATGACCCCTCCCGCTCTGGGCGGAGCGGAAGGGAGTGTCAGACTCTTACTGACTAAAACCCACCCATGTTCCTTCGTTAGCCCTTTTGTCCGGGTCAGCGGTATCCCTTCCGGACAATCCCGCTTTCCCGGCAGGCTTGGGCCCTAGAGGGCCCCCTCTCCGATGCTGACATCTCTTTGAGGCGCGCGTGGAACACGTACGCGCCGTTCGGCACGGGCCTGGTCCTGATCGGACGGTGAGCTACCCATTACTCACCGCATCGTGTACGTTTTAATTTATGGTCAATGTGACTACCTATATCAAAGCGTGAAGCTCAATAGCTACTTAGCACACCTTCCTTGTTTCTATGATCTGAGGTATACGCACTGTTGGTAAGACACCGATTTATGTTTATAAAAAACTAGCACTTTCCCCGGGACTTCGTCCGCGTGGCCCACAGAAACTGTACATTTTTTCGGGATAAAAAGTAGCCTATGTTACTCAGTGATAATGTAGCTTTCTATTAGTGAAAGAATTGTTAAAATCGGTCCAGTAGTTTCGGAGCCTATTCGGTACAAACAAACAAACAAACAAAAAAATTTTTCCTCTTTATAATATAAGTATAGAAGTATAGACTAGCACTTCGCCCGCGACTTCGTCCGCGTGGCCCACAGAAACTGTACATTTTTTCGGGATAAAAAGTAGCCTATGTTACTCAGTGATAATGCAGCTTTCTATTAGTGAAATAATTGTTAAAATCGGTCCAGTAGTTTCGGAGCCTATTCGGTACAAACAAACAAACAAAAAAATCTTTTCTCTTTATAATATCAGTATCTATAGAAGTATAGATTAGTATTAGTATAGAAGTATAGATTACTAACTGTTGCTCGCTACTTCACTTGTAGTGAAAGTAGCCTATGTGGTCCAGGTCCCAGGCTACCTCTTTGTCAAATCTCATTCAAATCCATCCAGCGGTGATATCACCGTGAGAACTGCCAATTTGTTTGCGAACGTTCGAGGGAGAATGTCATGGTGAGGTTCTCCCTCGAACGTTTGCAAACAACTATGCTTGCCTAACAGCAGCGCCCTCTAACCCGGCACGTGCTTGCTTACCTACCGCGCGTGTATCGCCGCTCTATCAATAGTGCCGGGCAACTGTGACTGAAGTAAATTGTCAGGAGCTTGGCTTGAATAATGATCCGCAAACAGGAGGCTATTATTTTGCAACTATCTATAAATAGTATAACACAAAGTCGCTTTTAGTGTCCATCTGTTTGTCCGCTTAATAGTAGTAAGTACGGAATTGATTTTAATTCGATTTTCGAACGGGAGCGAGAAATATCCCGCTGTGCATTACCTAGGTATCATAAAAAACTCTAATTTCTCTCTAGTTAATCTTTTTACATTCTAGGTGATAATGCTGTGCCCTAGGTCTCTGGCTTTGCTGAAATGAAAAGCCTTTACTACGTTTGGCAAACGCTGATGAAACGTCTTGTGCATTATTCCTACATCTAAACTAATATTATTATAATAAAATTGCAATTTTTTTTAGTTTATTTCTTTGTTTAAACGCGCTAATCTCTAGAACAGTCGGATTTGATAAATTCTTTTTGCATTTGATATGCAATTTCTCGAGGAAGGCTAGCATTATGCTACGACCTTTGGGAGCCGAACAACGGGGGTGAAACCACAGGAAACTGCTAGTTCAATGGAATCTGCCATGATATTTACACGCCATTTCCAGTACAATGCATCAAATTAAATTATTCATTTTCAAAAAAATTGTGACAATCATCAATCTACTTACTTCTATTGTACATTAACAGTTATTCATTCATAGGGTTACCAGAGCATATTAAAATGCGAAGGAAGTGTCGATAAAAATCGTAGCACGGTCGCCGGTCGTCGGGCAGGCGCGTCGGGCAACTCGGGCAGGCGTGTCGGGCAGCGTGTCGGTCACGGCTACTCCGACCAAGGTCGCTGTACCAGTTCACCGATATTGCCACTAATTTGCATAGTCGTCTAGTATCTAGTGTCAGACATGTTATAAATGATAAGCTTCGCTGGCCACATCGATAGAAAGTGGAATTAGAAACAAAACAGGATTTTTTGGAAATTATTTAAGTCAGCATCTAAAATGACGCGTTTAGCTCACACGGAGCGAAATCAGTAGGTAACCATAAAATAATGAAATCGATAAATGTGGTGACCCGAAGATATTTAATAAATATTATAATAATTTAATGTCAAATCAAAAACTTCTGACTGGCTCATACAGCAGGACTATACTAAAACAGAATCTTTACTATCATACATCGCTTGACATAAAAAACCACTCAAACACACACATCCCAACACTCACACATATTTGATTAATAATAATACTACTTAATACTAATATTAAAAATTATGCATTTATATATCGACACACTTTCACTCTTGTAAACATCAGTTTTAGTAAGTTCATAAAGGCACTGTCTCTTATGATACAGGTCTTCTAGTTTAAGAGGCAGGGTTCATTAGTATTTGTTGTGTGCATAGACATAATCTTGTAGACCTAAATCTTTTGTGCACTAGCTTTGTTCTTATGCTTATGTTAATCTTACCACTTTGTTTTGAATGGTGTCTCGTGTGTATTATTTGAAACAATAAACAATTTTATTATTATTATATTATATTATCTTTATGGATACCTTTTTTAGGCACTATGGCTACTAGGCGTAAGACGTTTGCACTGACATTAATTATCTACTATTCCTTTGTTTTCACAAATTATAAAATACAATTTGGAAATTCATGGATAATTTCACCGCTATCCGTCAAAACCATATAATTTTATTTTGAACATCATCGGTCGATTATTCAAACCCAGTGAGCATATCGCCGCCATAACCATGTATGTCTGATTTATCAGCGCCACATTATTTTCTGTGGGGTTATTAAAAGACAAGGTGCAGGTCGAGCAAAGTGATATTATACAATATACAGGGTGGCAGGTTAGACAGTGGAAATATTTTAAGGGGTCATTGTACTCATCATTATGAACAACTTTTACTATGGGACCAACCCCGAAATCGCGAAAAAAAAAACATCTGTTCCATACATTTATGTTCACATAATTCAACAAAATGTATGGAACAGCTGATTTTTTTTTCGCGATTTCAGGTTTGGTCCCATAGTAAAAGTTGTTCATAATGATGAGTACAATGACCCCTTAAAATATTTCCACTGTCTAACCTGCCACCCTGTATAATATCACTTTGCTCGACCTGCACCTTGTCTTTTAATAACTTAGTAAAAGTTGTTCATAGTGATGAGTACAATGACCCCTTAAAATATTTCCACTGTTTAACCTGCCACCCAGTATATGTTTTTTTGTTAGGCAATTCTCTTTAACACCCTGGAATCCCGATTTGTGCCCGCGAAATGTGTGTGACTGTGTGTACTAATACACCTCTACCTGCACTTAGGAGAATATAGGCATGATGTCCATGATGTGCTAACATAGCATTAAGGTGTTTTATCACCGACGAGGCCAGGAGAGGATAGGATTGGAGAGAATTGAAATCTCGCCAGCTCATATCCAGCAATAATTGTCAGTAATAGCAAGCGCAACATTGAGGCACGTAATTCTAATTATGTATAGTAAAGATACAGAGCTTCGTCCCGCGAAAGCGAGAATACTGTTAGTAAATTTAATAATCTATGTTCGCAGCAATACGGTTCAATATTAAATGAACAAATATTTAAATTCTCGTCTCGCGCCTTCTCGCCAATTCAAACAATTTTTAACGAAGATGCGCTAGGTGAGAATTCAATACCATACAATTTAAAATTTTCGTCTCTCACAGAAGTCGTGAAGCGATTGAAATCGGCAATAACTTAATGCATTATTTATAGATATTTAATCTTGTATTTGTTATCATGTAAATGTGTTTATTAGTCTAATCGCTACATGTTCTACGTTTACCGTTTGTTGAATATTTGGTATTTTTATATTGACACCGATTTTATTGATGCCTGCCGTTTATTGCTTCATCGGGCGGCCGCTTTGACGCCATTGTGTTTTAAGTGGGATGTTATAGAGTTAATGTATTTAAGGTGTGTTAGTAGTATATATCCAGTAGTTTAAACTATTCTAGGTAGATAAGAAATGCTGCTGGCTGTACATTAAAAAGTTGTAAAAGCTCGAACAAGAAAATTTTACCGTTGATCTTTTTAAACTTTACGACATTTCGCCATATCATTTCTCCAGGCAAAAACAATGTATTTCGTTTACTACTTTTGTTATTGATATTTTTGTACTTAAATTATAAAAATATATATGACGGCCAATCACTGCTACGTCTACCTTATCACGTTCGATTACAATATTGTGCACTCCTCAAAATCGACAGATTATTACTTCTAAGTCCTACTAATATTAACGCGAAAGTTTGTGAGGATGTATGAATGTTTGTTACTCTTTCAAACAAATACTACTAAACGGATTTTGATAAAACTTTACATTAGGTAATAGAACTTATACATCAGAATTCAGAATAACACACAGGCTAAAAAAAATCTTATATAAAATATGAATTTACGCGGGCGAAACCGCGGTTTGAAGCTATGTAGGCACTATAATATAAAGAAAGAAAGAAAAATTATTTATTGAACTCGCACAACAGGAATTTATATGTACCTACATATAATAGAAAAAATACAAAAAAAAACTTTAAAAAAAGTAAAAATATAAAAAAAAACAGTTTAAAAAATAAAAATAAAAGTAAAAACCTGGTGCGAGGCCAAAAGGCCACTATCTCAGCTTATATAACAAGTTGAATACCTAATACCTACCAATGAAAGTTTCCCTCAGCCTCTCACTTTAAATGGAAAATAAGAAGCATGCTAACTAAACAGGTCCAATTTATAGACATAACCTCCTCAGAAGCGAGCATGATGTAAATAGTGAGGGAAACGAAAGAGGTCGACCTCAAACAAACTAGTTTGGACTTTAATAGACGGATCACGGACAAGAAGAAAAGATTCGGGAGATGGGTCCCGTAGGTATATTTTGTTTTTTTTTTATAATATTATGATTTATGATACCTAGATATGGAAATCTATGAGGGAAATCTTTTCCCAGCGGCGTGGCAGTATATTTTATTCATTTATTTATTTTAGTTAATATAATGTACACACGGCTACACATCAAGCTATACATTCCCAGTTTACACTGACCTCTCACTGTAAGGAAATCCTATACAATGCGAGATCAGCTTATACTGGAAATGTATAGCTTGATCTGCAGCCGTGCGTACAGCAAGTATTACATTAGGAAAGAATATTCTTATTACCAACAAATTACGCGCGGCCTTATCCCTATCTGCGATTTCTTACAGGCAACCATAATATAGTATGTAAAGGTTGAATTCCAAGAAATCGGAAATGAACTAAATGTAGGAGACTAAGGGCGGGTTGCTTCAAACGGTTGGTTAACGTAACATACGTACGTTAAATATTAACGTTAACGTGAGATGTTTAACGTTCGTTAAATACAAAGCGTTGTTTCATTGCATAAAACACCGACCGTCAAAGTTATTCGGGCTGCCAGTAGAAAGCAACACTTTTTTCCAATAAAAATGGTTGGAAGATTTTTTAATTATGGCAATACGTATTTGTAAACGTCAATTTTTATCTGACAAGCTAGACGTTTTAACCGCGAATTTAAATGTATATGTTAAATTACCATAATTATGTACTGTTTATCTCTGTATTCCTATTCGTAGATGTTATAGATAAGAATAATTGAACTTCATTGATCCGTGTTGTATTATAATAGAAGCCAGAAGTTCAGAACGTGATACTCTGTTTGCATATTACTCGACAATAGCTCAGTTGCAATAATGTAACGCAGCAGAAGCGAGAAGTTTTGGTGATTAAAAATTACTACTGCTGCTAAATGAATACTTTTACACCAAAGTAAATATAATAGGCTTGATGCTATTTGTTAAAGTAACGATATTGCTCTGTTTCTCATTATTTTTGGACTTCATGGATATGTGGTAGGTATTTTTTTCTACAGAGAACTTTTTTTTTTTGGGCCCAGTGTAAATAGTAACGGCGCACGTTCATAATTACATATAAAAACCGGGCAAGAGTGTGTCGAAACACGCACAGTCTAGGGTTCCGTACGAAGAAGTATTTCAGTCTTCCAACTGCAAACATAACTTTGTATTTCCTAATATTATAATGAAATACAAAGTTATTTTTGCGGTCAAAACTGAAAATAGTGAATGTTTCAAAAAGTTATTAACGGATCTTGTTCAAACCATTTTTTCAGATTTTTTGATAACGCGATTGGAAAATTACAGGGGGGGGGACATACATTGTAAACGACTTTCGGAGCTTCTAGTTCACTTAATAAGAACTTAAATAAAAAAGTAATTTTGAAAACTCGTTATTTTCAAAGACCTATCCAACGATACCCCACAGGAAGGGGTGCTCGCAAATATTTTTATTCATCCCTCAGTTTCATGTATGGGGGTCACCCCTAATTATTTTATTTTACGTAATTTTACTACAGGCCTTTATGGCGGCTTACAGAAGACATCTAACTGCAAAGTTTCATACAGATTGGTTATGAACTGTAGATTTGACGAGGGTGTGACAGACGGACAGACGCACAGACGGACGGGACGAAACTATAAGGGTTGCTAGTTTTACTACGGAACCCTAAAAAACATTACGCGTAATTAAGCTACACGATATCTTGCAATAAATTTCTCTTCGTCCCATAATTTTAAATACTTTTTCTTTTTTTCTACACTATTGTAACATGACCAGGTGAACTATCGTTGAAAAAGAGACGAATACAAAAGAGAATCCTTGTTTATTACTGTTTGACGCAGCTGTTTTAAAATAAAATTACGTTAACCAGTGGGTGGAGCACTGGTTACGGTTATCGTTATTTTTTAACGTATGTTAAGGCCAACATTGTGTGAAACAACACTTTTTCTGGTTTGACGATAGTTAGCGCCATTTTTAACGTTTACGCGTGCGTTAAGTGGAGCTGAAACAACCCGCCCTAAGGCCATGTTGTTTCATCTTACAATTACGTATCTGTAACCGTCAAATATGGCGGCTTGTACGACAATTTCATACTGACTTAACGATTACGTACTGACTTACGGATACAGATGGTTTGAAGCAACCCGCCCTAAGGGCGGGTTGTTTCAGCTCCACTTAACCCACGCGTAAACGTTAAAAATGGCGCTAACTATCGTCAAACCAGAAAAAGTGTTGTTTCACACAATGTTGGCCTTAACATACGTTAAAAAATAACGATAACCGTAACCAGTGCTCCACCCACTGGTTAACGTAATTTTATTTTAAAACAGCTGCGTCAAACAGTAATAAATAAGGATTCTCTTTTGTATTCGTCTCTTTATTCAACGATTCATCTGGTCATGTTACAATAGTGTAGAAAAAAAGAAAAAGTATTTAAAACACGTGTTAATAACCTAGACCTATGGGACGAACAGGAATTTATTGCAAGATATCGTGTAGCTTAGTTACGCGTAATGTTTTTTAGGGTTCCGTAGTAAAACTAGGAACCCTTATAGTTTCGTCCCGTCCGTCTGTGCGTCTGTCCGTCTGTCACACCCTCGTCAAATCTACAGTTCATAACCAATCTGTATGAAACTTTGCAATTAGATGTCTTCTGTAGGCCGCCATAAAGGCCTGTAGTAAAATTACGAAAAATAAAATAATTAGGGGTGACCCCCATACATGAAACTGAGGGACGAATAAAAATATTTGCGAGCACCCCTTCCTGTGGGGTATCGTTGGATAGGTCTTTGAAAATAACGAGTTTTCTAAATTACTTTTTTATTTAAGTTCTTATTAAGTGAACTAGAAGCTCCGAAAGTCGTTTACAATGTGTCCCCCCCCCCCTGTAATTTTCCAATCGCGTTATCAAAAAATCTGAAAAAATGGTTTGAACAAGATCCGTTAATAACTTTTTGAAATATTCACTATTTTCAGTTTTGACCGCAAAAATAACTTTGTATTTCATTATAATATTAGGAAATACAAACTTATGTTTGCAGTTGGAAGACTGAAATACTTCTTCCTACGGAACCCTAGACTGTGCGTGTTTCGACACACTCTTGCCCGGTTTTTATATGTAATTATGAACGTGCGCCGTTACTATTTACACTGGGCCCAAAAAAAACTGACCTTTACACTACGTTCTCTGTAGAAAAAAATACCACATATCCATGAAGTCCAAAAATAATGAGAAACAGAGCAATATCGTTACTTTAACAAATAGCATCAAGCCTATTATATTTACTTTGGTGTAAAAGTATTCATTTTGCAGCAGTAGTAATTTTTAATCACCAAAACTTCTCGCTTCTGCTGCGTTACATTATTGCAACTGAGCCATTGTCGAATAATATGCAAATACAGTATCACGTTCTGAACTTCTGGCTTCTATTATAATACAACACGGATCAATGAAGTTCAATTATTCTTATCTATAACATCTACGAATAGGAATAGGAATACAGAGATAAACAGTACGTAATTATGGTAATATAACATATAAATTTAAATTCGCGGTTAAAACGTCTAGCTTGTCAGATAAAAATTGACGTTTACAAATACGTATTGCCATAATTAAAAAATCTCCCAACCATTTTTATTGGAAAAAAGTGTTGCTTTCTACTGGCAGCCCGAATAACTTTGACGATCGGTATTTTATGCAATGAAACAACGCTTTGTATTTAACGAACGTTAAACATCTCACGTTAACGTTAATATTTAACGTACGTATGTTACGTTGACCAACCGATTGAAACAACCCGCCCTAAGGCCATGTTGTTTCATCCTTCAGTTACGTATCTGTAACCGTCAAATATATGGCGGCTTGTACGACAATTTCATACTGACTTAACGATTACGTACTGACTTACGAATACAGATGGTTTGAAACAACCCGCCCTAAGGGCTAGTCCTACAGTCTCTCAATAGGCACTATTAACTACTAGATAAATATGAAAACGTAACAGAATTACTATGAAATTATCCGTCAAATAAGTTAAACGGCACTTATCCAAAGGTGGTGAAACAGGCAGTTAATGTCATTATCTGTTCAGACGTAGAAAATGTGGCCATAAGATATATTATAATTACTTTTGTACGTTGTAAAATTTCTATAACTAAATCGTGCCTCCTAAAATTGCTTTATACTCCATATACAGGGTGGCAGGTTAGACAGTGGAAATATTATAAGGGGTCATTGTACTCATCATTATGAACAACTTTTACTATGGGACCAACCCTGAAATCGCGAAAAAAAAATCTGCTGTTCCATACATTTATGTTCACATAACTCAACAAAATGTATGGAACAGCTGATTTTTTTTTCGCGATTTCAGTGTTGGTCCCATAGTAAAAGTTGTTCATAATGATGAGTACAATGACCCCTTAAAATATTTCCACTGTCTAACCTGCCACCCTGTAGAGTACTAAATTGCTGCAAAACTGGCAGTGCGTCCGTTTACGGTTATATCGGATACATAAGATCTATAGCAGATGCAGCGTTACGTATCTCGATCTAAGTATATAATAGAAAGTAGCACTTTCCACTCTCTCCGGCCATCAACATTTAAATAAATAAGTACAGCATCTTATACACACGGCTCATTTGATAATTTGAACGTAGTTTAACTGAAAGGACTCACACATGTCAAATATGAGCTGAATATAGCAAATTCTCAAAGAAGTCGGGGCCTTCTTTCAGCAAAAAAGACGCGATATTTTTTTTTTTAAATAAGCAGGTACTTCATGAATATGTGAATAATTATGAACTTTGAATGCTGATTTCTTAAAAGTGACGTTTTATAGTGTGTCAAAGTGTCGTTTTTGCTTCGGTAAAGAATCTGCCTATCTATTCTTTACCGACTCGCTTCGTGATACCTATCTACTGATACGAAATCGCACCGACCCGGTGAGGACGGTGCCTAAGTCATCGCAATAAAAATATAGATACAGCTATTTATGCCACATAATTTTGACACTGGCAAATAAATCAAAACCTATAGGATACTTCCCTAGAATCATTAAATTTGGAAATAAGCAAGGTCTCACAACACAAGTAAAGAAAAAAGTCCAAACAATATTACTTTGTAGTTACCAACTGCAAAAACAACTTTATATTATTTTAATAATTAAGAAATTGAAATACCTATTCCTTGCTATAGAACCCTACAGTGCGGAATCCGACACACACTTGGCCGGTTTTTTAAGGATTCTTAAAGGCACTTCAGGTTTCCAAAATTCTTCTAGTACCTACCTAACAGAATAACTTGTAGATTCTAGGAGTGTTATCTACGGTGGATCCAGTTTGGTGAATGTGAAACTACTTCACAATTTGAGTAAAACGAGTTATTGTTATCGCGTGCTGTCACTATCTGTCATAGTTGATCTAAGTGTTCCCAAAAATAACTCACGCAACGGCTGGTTGTTGCTAAGGCTAGTTCTGAGAGAGAGGAGGAACTTGAACATTAATTCTACTGAGACAAGGTAAAATTCTAACAAAAGAATATACAACATGTAACAATAACCCTGTTCAATCCCAAAACTGGTCATTACACTCATTATTATGAACAACTTTTACTATAGGACCAAGCCTGAAATCGCGAAAAAAAATCAGTTTTTCCATACATTAATGTTCACTTAACAAAATGTATGGTGCAGCAGATTTTTTCGCGATTTCAGGGTTGGTCCCTTATTAATGACTCCCTTTAGGATCGAATATGCTGTACGTATAGAGCTGCATGGACAGGCAACAAGTCAGCATGAAGTCTTGAAGTCAGGGTCAGCCCTTAAAGAATTTGTGCAAGAAAGTCGATCTCAACAACATGGAAGTGACTAATAATGCTAGTAGACAAAACCTGAGGTATTCCACGAAGCACACCCAAACGAAGCACACCCAGACGAATTACACCAAATTACACCATACTTTAGGTGTGCTTCGTCTGGGTGTGCTTCGTTTAGGTGTGCTTCGTGGAATACCTCCAAAACCTTGCCTTTGATAGAATTGACAATAGAAAAACTTCTGGATATATTATATTGTCTGCACCGAAGCTTTTAATCAATCTCTAAACTTATGTTTCTTTCATTTCATGGTTAATATACCATATTAGATTCGGGAAGGTACGATATTTTTGTGTCGAAAAGTTCATTTATTCCACATTTCAGTTTTTTTTAACCGATTTAGAAAAAGAACACGATAGATAAATCTTCATTCATCATTTCTTTCATTCAAATTTTATTTCAAACTGCAAATGTGTGTTGCAACTTCATAGCTTCATCTCTGGCTTTATAAGGCCACAATGCTATAGCCTAAATTGTTAAAGTAATGAATTAAAGGCACAAGCTTAATTAAAAACTCATGTAGCTATAATATAGTCAATACATCACAAACATGAACTGCCCCACGTGCTTCACCCAAGTAACTATACCGACTTTTTTAATTTCCCTTTAGATAGCAATCTTAATAACCGATTTAACTTAATCACCTGTGAGTGGTGGGTGATTAATGATGTCATTTAATCACCGCACCACAGCTGAAAGAATCGTATTATCTTAACTATTATTGTTGAAGATTAATCGTGGTCATTTGTCTAGCCCGATTAGATTTGATACAGAGTTGAGTGACGCTCCATATTTTTACAGCTACAGTTCCATTTACATGTTGATGTTTTTTTTTGCCGTTGTGTGGTCCTTAACTCAGAAGATAGGTACTTCTGCATAGCTATTCACAACCATTCGATATGCTTCTGTGTAGGAAATGGCACTTGTTCGATTATCTGCTTTCCGAACCGATGGACTCGTAAAACGCTATTTAGCGTTTTTCACTTGCGTAAACGCTAAATTTTGCGTTTTAAACACTAGCGTTTTACGAGTCCATCGGTTCGGAAAGTAGATAACTAAACAGTGTCATTTCCAATACGGAAGCATATCGAATGGTTGTGAATATCTATGCTGATTTACTTGAGCATGTCGAGGTAAGTAACTAACTGAGGTAACTCAAGATCAAGCATTACTTAAAACTAGTGTCAAGTTGTTTGAAACTAGTTTTAAGTAATGCTTGAGTTAGGTTCCGTGATACGTCCCCTGTGGCAGATCGAGAAATTATTTTTGGGGGGTGCTGAGATTCAGATATTATTTTAGGGGAGGGACGAGCGCTAACAGTAGCAGGAAATTATAACACTAAAGCACTAACAGTAACAACTAAAATCCTAGCTCCCTTGTTTCGCTACTGTAGGACCTTAAAGTGTTAATGGCGTGCTAAAAATCCCTTTATTTGATTTTACCTACTATCTAAAAGCAGTCACGGACCTCTAAGAAAAGTATAATTCCCAGCATTTTTCAAACGTGAGGATTTCTGGATTCTGAGAGCAAAGAACCAAAGACAGAGCCCTCTGTCTTGTCTTTGCTTCGACACGATTTATCGCAACCCTCTGCTAGATATATCCAGCAGAAGGTTGCGATAAATCGTGTCGAAGCAGAATTACAATAATTTGTATCTGAACAAGGCCCATAGTAGCAATACAGACTGGTAAAAAAATACAATTGAAATGTAACGTAATGGTGCTTTTTAGTTTTCTATAAGCCATAAAAAATATCGGTTTTTCATGAACTACTTAGCCATCTCTCCAACCAGCTATTAGGTACAACGGTCCCGTCTTCCTGCCCATGGGAACGCAGCCTATCTAGCTCTAAACGTAATCTAGGTTTGATTCAATGGCTTATTAGGCGCAGGGTACAAATACAACTGTCCTGACGCGCACACGTCAATTAGCAGCAACAAGTTCTCTCTCTCACACCGTTCTCTCACCGTTCCGGTAGGTGTTCCTGCTGTTAAGGTGGGTGCAATTGTTTTGAATTAAGATTCGAAAGCATTTAAATCAGGGTTGTAATGGAATGTTACATGTGTGTAGGGATCTTGTTTTATAAAAAGCTAGATTGAAAAGAATAGTGCCGGAGACGGAGATACAATTTCAGTCAGTCGGCGGATTTTGTAGTCAATAATGGTAGTAATAACAATGAAGTCAAGAAGTCGGCCCCTATTATAGAGAGCTGGAAGATGCTGCAGCGACAAGAGTAGCTCATAAGTAGTTCATTCAGTTCAAGAAGATCAATCCAAGGTAAATGTAGTATGTAATATAAATATAGTTGAGTAATATAAGATTAACAAAATGTATAGTTAGGAACATTAAAAGGGCACGGATGAAAAGCTCGTGGTGTAAAAATAGACAAAAAAAAGTAGAATATGTATTTAGTAAGCTGAAAGGATGTTGTGATATACAAACTGACACTGATGAAGAAAGTAGACGTAGAAGTTTCATCTTACAATCAATCTTAATTCCAGATCCATTTTACAATCCAAATTTAAATGCATGAAACATCATAAAAACATCCATAAAACTTCACAAAAAATCTCAGTAAAATAAAACAGGCCCGCCACAACAATGAACCCGTATCCGAACTTACAGGTGTGTTATAAACTAAAGCTCGTTTCGACTAATTATCGAGCAGTTGTGAGCCGAGCCTGACCCAGCTCGAGCCAATTCTGAGTGCCTGAGTGGAACAAGAAGGCCTCTGGAATGCTTTAGTTATGGACTGCCATGAGTAGTTAATAGAGTTTGTTTGTATCTGATAGAATATTTATTGTTCAATTTATTATCTGTGTGTAAGGAAGAACAAATCGATTAGTTGGTAATGAAAACTGTACAGGGCCCCAAGTCTGCTTTTGCAATTGTCATAATCGTGTCAGAATGGTCTAACAATGACATCGTTTTGACCAATGACGAAAGAGATAGTCTTACTCTAAAACGGCTCAAATACACCAAATCCGTCATCGAGCCGTAAGTCAATGCTTAGGTTTAGACAGTTATGTCTTAATTACATCATTCTTAAATATTTGCAATAGCAGACTTGGGGCCCAGATCAACCAACTTATCTTGACCGCTTTTATGTTAGTTGTTTGGCTGCGCAATAGACAATTTATACCTTATATACAATCCATTGCGCATTCATACGACTAACTTCAGAGCGGCCAAGAAACGTTGGTTGATTGAGACGATTTTTATCTAATTGTAGTAAGCGACCGCGATTTTTCGATTCTATTTCCAAACCGAGGAAGGTTTAATTGATGTAATCAACTGGTTGGTTAACTCTCAATCTAAAATTGGAAGAGATCCATATGAATATGACCTAATAAATTTTAAATGATCACAAACGAAACAAGTTTTGGAGATCCGAAAAAGAGCGATGAGCCATATAATTTTCCATTCGTCCTAATTGGGTTGTAATTTGTGTATAAAACTTTGAATACCTCTGCCCAACTTTCTCCGTGTACTTATACAGTAAGTGGCTACATCCACAGTCTTGCCTATGTACTCATTAGTGCTGATAATGAGCATAGCCTCGCACCACGGACCGTGTACCCGACCCTACACGGTATCTAATTATCTGTGACTATTTATAGATTCGGAATCTGGAATAGATGCAGTTGCTCAGATAGGCTACTTAGACATCAAGTGGTATGCTTCTAATTAATGGAGGAGATTGCAGGGACAAGGGTGTAATTTTGCTTTCTAGTTCATGTGTCTAATGATAAGCATGTCGCTACATTGAAATCTTCTTTTATCAAAAAACTAGCACCTTGCCCGCGACTTCGTCCGCGTGACCCACAGGAACCGTGCATTTTTTCGGGATAAAAAGTAGCCTATAGAATTCAGGGATAATGTAGCTTTCTATTAGTGAAAGAATTTTCAAAATCTGATTATTAATTTCGGAGATTACCCCCTACATACAAACTTACTACCTCTTTACAATATTAGTACCTATAGATAATATTTTGAATCCCGAATTTTTACTTGGAGATTTTCATACCCAGTTTTTTACTCTTACGAAATATTCCAGTTATGTTGTGCATCAACTAAACTCAATTTAGGCTATTGTTATCTTTGTCTATGGTAAAATAAGAAAGAGATGGATTTCCATCTCTTTCAACGTGTCATCGAAAATTCAAATGAATAAGAGCTGTCTTTATCATACAATTTTCGATGACACGTTGGATTAAAAGCACACTGAAAGTCATATAAATAAAGACGTAGGTAGGTAATTTAGTTTGACAACGCTAAAACGCCACTTGTCCTTTTTGCCATGCTGTTTGTTAGAAAAAGATAGCAATACTTTACTGTAATGCAATGCACTTCAAAGCTCGATATTTATAACTGTTCTACAATATTTTTACATTTCAAAGATATCCTCAAAGGTCTCAATTTCCTTCACACCTGCGCTTTATCTAAACGGATCAGAGGCCCTAGACAAGTTACTTTTCTGTTAGCGTTAGCGTCAAACGCTACGGATAAAATGTATGGAAATGACATTTGTGAGTCACGTGACTTTTCCGCAGGTAATGTCATTGCCATACATTTTGTGCTTATCGTTTGGCGTGAACGCTAACAGAAAAGCAACTTGTCTAGAGCCTCAGAAATAAAGTGGCCACGCGACCATTCAGCCACAATATCGTTACATCATAATATGGTAAAAACCTACCACTTACCATTCCTGACCGTTCAGCACCTGTCGGTACATAATTAGTAAAGCCAACGTCACGTCAAGAGCATCACAAACATATCGGGCTACTGAGAAATTTTGCATCTCCGTCCCTTTCTGACGCCGTAAGTGTGAGAGGGATGGGAGATGAGAAAAATGTGTGAATAAACATTGGGAGCTATGGCGAGTTGGAGTGTTGTTGTGAAATCGGGATAGACAGTGTCACTAGTTAAACGATCGTGTCACGGTGTTATAATGGCGACCAAAAAAGTTCGATTGACTATAATGTTTCACATAGCATTGTTCGAAGTAATCGCAGGACTAATTTATTCCCTGACTTTTACATACTATACCTAATAAAACCGGGCAAGTGCGAGTCGTACTCGCGCACCGAGGGTTCCGTATCAGTTTTGGACGTATAAAGTGAAAAAAACCGGACCGCATAACTAAGTTTGTTTGTCAAGGAATTTTGATGATTTTGAAAAAACTGTAATAGTTAGGAACATCGTTTTATTTTTGGTGCCATATTTGGGTTAATTCCTATCAACTCTAATTATTTTAGATTTTTCGCTCCGCAAACTTCGGAGATAAGGGGGGGGGAATGGTATTTTTTCAGACATTTTTCATCATATGTCGAAAACTGTGAGACATAAAATAAAATAAAAATATATTTTGAAATGTGCAAATGAAGCCCTTTCATATGATATGTCTCTTGACCTAGTAACGCCGCTTTAAAATTTCGGACCCCCACTTTTTTCATTTGCAATAAAGTTGGGCAAGTATTCTTTATAACTGTTCCAAATTTCAAGTCGATAGCATTAGTAGTTGCTGAAATATGCAGGTGTGACAGACAGACAGACAGACGAAGTCGCACCTTAAGGGTTCCTTTTTTACCATTTTGGTACGGAACCCTAATAAAACCACGGAATGTTAGCCAAGAAAAACTTAACGAGAAATCTATTTGACGACTGTTTAAATTAGGATCGTAAACAAGCTCTTATAGAGGGTTTCACTTAAGAAGTACCTTCGACGCTATAATGGCTACCCTGAATGTCAATATTTTACAACATTTTTAACAAAGTTAGAATTTTTTTCAGTACCCACTAATTCTCGTTCACCACTTTTTAGTGTCTTAGGTCACAGATAATACAATACTATACGTACAGATGCCTCATCTCATACAAAGAAATGTGGCGCGGGCTATCTTCGGGCTATACATTTTTCCGTGCTTAAACCATTTTTCAAAATTTGAACAAATATTTTTTATGATGTATTTTTTCATGTTCTCAATTTTACACAAACTTCAATAACAAAACGATACATATAACGCCATCTATTATGAGTTATTTCAACAAATGTTACTTTGTTCCTGATGAGACCCCGTGCCTAGGTATTACTTTAACACATAGATAGAGAGAAAAAAACATAAATAAAACATTAATTGGCAAACGTTGGCTCCCCTGTCTGTCACTCCTGTATAGGTACAGGAGTGACAGACAGGGGAGCCAACATAGCGTCGAAGGGACTTATCTTATCAGAAACGCTGTATACGAGACTTTGCTGTCATCATAAAGAAAAAGGTATGTAGCGTTTATCCATTTTCATGTTCTTTCATTTATGGTGATAAAAGGTAAAATCAAGGCAACTGGAGGAACTCTATTTCACATTTTAATTTTAGTAAGGCTTAGTTCACACTTCCTTATTCCGGTCTCAAAAGCCTTTATCGGAGATCTTCGGACACGTTCGAAGCCTTCTCCATAATCCGGTATGTTCAGTAACATCCTCAGCAAACATAATTGTAGACTCAAATCAGCTTTCACTACATCCCGCCACAAGTCGTAAGTTTCTCGCGGACCCGGGTTATATTAGTTAAGGATCTATTTTATACACCTACGGAATATTTAGCATTCTTACGTATAAGATTCCTAAGAGTTTAAATTCCATAGATAACAAGGAAGTCGAAACTTTCCTGAGTTTCCCTCCCAATAAAGCGTAAGAGAGAGGCCCCATTAGTGCGTTGCGCTGCGCTGCGTTGCGTCACTTCACAATACACTTCTCCGTTGCGTTGTCATATGCAATGCGTCGACGAACCAACGGAGTAGTGTAGTGTGAAATGACGCAACGCAGCGGAGCGCAACGCACTAATGGGGCCTCGCCCTAATGTGGCATTTCACTTATATGACGACTTATTTGTATATTTATTATACGACTTAGGGCGGGGCCCCATTAGTGCGTTGCGCTGTCGCTGCGTCACACAACATTACTCCGTTGCGTTGTCGTACGCCTTGCGTCGACGAACCAACGGAGTAGAGTACCTAGTGTGAAATGACGCAACGCAGCGCAGAGCAACGCACAAATGAGGCCTCGCCCTTTTATGTAAAACGACGCACCGTTGACGCTGCGACAACGTAATGCACAATGAGGCCTTGTCCTAAATTAGCAAGTTCGCTGTCTGACACGAGAGATTTGATGCGCAGCAATAGAAACTTTGCCGAACCTTATCCAGTAAAAGGTTGATGATCGCTAGAAAGCGCTTTAAAGCAATTTCCATCACACGACCGTATAACGATCTACACATAATAATGGCTTAAGTCAACGACCTATCACAATCGCGTGCAAATCAAACCGACCAATTCGCGATCATCAATCTATATTCAGAATCAATTAAACCACGTGTTAATACGACGGTTATTATTATATCTATGCGTATCAATTAATGGCCATAGCGTGGCGGATTTCCAATTTCCTTGGAGCTGCGCGCGCACTAAATCATGCGCGTGCGCAGCTCGGATTTATTGCGGTGAGGCACGGAACGATATATTGTTGTGATATTCAGATACGGATGCTGAAAGTTGGAGGGTCATTGGCTTTTCAGCACCGGGGTAAAAAAACTTATTTTCATTCTTATTAAATAGAGATTTTGAAAAACAACTGACACAGGCAAGGTTTGGACCTGCGACCTCTGCCTAAACTGAGGCATCGCTATAACCAACTGAGGTACAGTCTCGTGTCCGAATCAGTTGAAATTGAAAACCTCTTTTTACGCCTCTTATTTTCATTGTCAATTTGTCACTAAAAACATCTTTAGTAAGTTGTGATTACTTACACGTATAGTTTAAGATATCATACCCGCCATTTTTTCGCCGAGAACAGCGTTAAAAACTAATCGTCTAATTATTTCTTGGCCCTATTACCTACCATTTATTACGAGTACCTACTCTACGAAGCGTCGACTATCTAAAGATAATTTAAACCCCCAACTCAATGTCTTCGACATTCGACATTCCCGCAGACGTCAGATTTGTCTTGCAGATTAGTGAAATTGGAACGTGTCTCATATCGGTAGTTAACATCCGTTATAATTAAGTCAGCTATACTCGGCTTAGTTAAATCATTAACTAGATAATTAAGTCTGATTAACGTTGATTGATAAACCGCGATCCCTTCGAACTTCCTCATACTTGATAAGGTAGCCGATAGTACAGTTATTACTCAAACCAGTCACTTCATTATAGTATCATGTCAACCATAATCGAAATTGGATTATGGCTCATGTCATGGGACATGGGATTTTAAAGCATGTGGTTATAATAGTGTGAGTTAAGGTACTAATGTTAGCCTGAGGCGCATGATATGTTAACTTGCAGTGTGACTTAGACCGAGTCCCATACAAACCTTGGCAATGTCCTTTTCTCAGGTAATCCTGAAAAAACATCTTCCTTCTTTGCAATCTTCTTCATCATCCTAGCTTTTACTAATGTAAAACCTAGGATCTATTACTACTTAATGTAGGAATAACTAGGATGATGAAGAAGAAAGCAAGGTAGAATATGTCATCCTGATCACCTATAACAGGAAAAAGAACAGAGCTAAGGTTATATGTGTAAGGTTTTATGCAACAGAAGGGAAATTCTCATTTACAGGGCACATTTTCAAACTCCTTTACCCGACTTACGCCTCCCCCACATTGGGCGTGCGCGTTCCTCCGGCATGTGAATGACGCGAACGTTCACGCACGGCGGCGTTCGCGTCGTTCACACGCTGGAGGAACGCGCATGCCCAATGTGGGGGAGGCGTTAGATTAAAACTAGCATCTCAACCACTGCACCAATGTAGAAATCTTGATCAAGAGTTCTAAATTCCTTACTGAGTTATTGCTGGAGCACGAAGCAGCACTGCATCATCCAATCCCATTACTATTCAACGGCTACGAGACGTAACTCACTAACGAATACCGCGGCGTCACTCGAACCCCCGTCGACTCGGCGAGAATGACCTATGATTTATACACAATTATAACCTTTTTAATGTTTATTGCAGTAACGTTAAGAAATTCCATGAATAATATGAATGTAGATGTAGTTATTGATTTAGGATTGTATAATGTTAGCTTTTTAGTAAAAAACTGAAAGTTTGTTAAATAATCAAAATATGACAGTTGTGAGATTTTTCAGAAAATTCAGTTAGGTATCTAATTTGCTCGTTAGTCTTATTTTATTTTTACTGAATGATACATATTTGACAACACTTTGCTAGTGCTCCCTTCATTTTAAATGAATCAAAACTATTAATATAACTTTAAGATCGCCATCTTGTATGTAAAAACCAACCCAAGTGTTAAGCATAACGCCATGAAATCCAAAAGTAAGGACTTTAGAGCAGCATAATAACAGACACCTCTATTTATTGCAGTGAGAAATATACGCGGTGCTAGCACAAAGTGTCGAACTGCACAACAGTAACGGTTTATAGATGGCAATGGAGCATAAACCGAAGTATGTAGGTTTGTTGCTTATTCTGACCATAGCGGCCCTGGTGGCACAGCTCACTATGAAATACGGGTTCTATTATTTTGTCGACGAGATAATGGTTTGGTTAGCTTATAAGATTTACCATTTAGACTCAGCTCCAACGTTTCATCAAATCTTGAACAAATACATACTTTAAAATGAGCATAAAATAAACACTGTCCCATAACATAGTGCTTGCCTTTAAAGTCGGTTAGACGAAGGTTCCTGCAAATTCCAATCAGTATTTCTAAGATTACTTAATCTTGAACAAATGCTTAGTTTAAAAATAGCAAGAAAAAAATCACTGTCCCATAACTTAACGCTTGCCGTTAAAGTCGGTTAGACGGTTGTAGTTGTAACTAGAATTAACTAGGTTTAGATTGATGACGGCCTAGTATTGACATCCTGTCACTATATCATGGGGTTTCTCTACTTAAACCACAGTCTGTCAAACGAAGTGTCACTTTGAGCTTCAATCTGTCATTTGTGCGTGTCTTCATGAGGAATTGCAACTTTTCTTTAGTCTTAACATGCGACTGAAGTAGTTTGGCGTGGTAAGTAGCTGATATACTACATGATTTTCTAACTAACAGTTGATCTGCTTAGAAACGTAATTTCTTAGATGTTTTTTATTAACCAAGTAAAAGGTAATTTGAGCAATTTAACGAGTCTTTCTGAAATTAAACACCGTCGTGATTAATTAAGGAAGGATGTTGTAAAGAGAAGCCTTATTAAAACGGAAGCCTGTTTTAACCAATGTGTTATTTATGGGACACGATTAACATTTTGTATTATCAGCATTTGAGATTATTCTTGCGTCTATAGCGTAACAAACTAGTTTTCTAAATTCTAAAAGAACCTTCAAGATCACAAAGTTATTTTCAGTTATGGTGTAGACTTGTAGAGCAAATTGCAAGCAGTAGCATAGCAACACTATGTATACGTAAGTAGTGATTACCGTCTCTATAAACTTCCTCATTCCTTATATTCCTTAGCTCTTAAGTTTTGCTCTCTTAATTAAAAATCAACAGTTTGGGATCACATAAGATAACGAACGTGTGCTGGTAGCAGCCAACTGTTCGTCCCGCAAATAAAATTAATTAGCGAACTTTATCATCTTTTACAAACTCGCCGATTACTTTAACAAACCAAGCGTGACTTTACAAATAAACTACAGAATCGGGTGACAGCATTTAAAAAGGTGTTTTAAAAGGAGCCATCGATCAGCGCATGTCGTCGGTACAAGACTACAAGGGAACACGAGGGCCGTTGTAAACGGTAGCCAAAAGATAACATCGCCCGTCCGCCATCTTCCTTTTTGTTTTTACATTTTTTGGCGCGAAGGCAAAGGCGATGCGTAGTCTGCCGGGTTGCCAGGTTAAGTGACAGTTTTAAAAGCTGTTTCATTTTTATTTTGTTTTTTTTTTTTTTTGCTTCCCGTGCCTGGCGTAAGAGGTTATATCAGGAGGATCGCACAATGGATGCTGGAGTAACAAGAAAGGAGCTATTGTTACCGTAGCATACATTATGTGATCGCTAAAACTAGTTGGGACTGAGTAATGGCGTATTTAAATCTAAGCCAACGTGAACCAATTTGAAAAACTAAGTAAGTATTTTATAGATAAACAATTTACAGCTTAATTTTTTATAATCAGGATCCATATAAGACTTAAGAAGCCCAGTGTTTTACAATTATCATAAAAATAGACTCTATAAAGCTTATTTTATTAAATTTCTAGGTTTTTTTTACTTTGATTACACGACAACACTGTAACAAGTAGTTAAATTGTACGCATTAAGGGGCATCGGATTACATTGTTCGTTTTAAATCGCTCCCGCGCCACAATAAATCTTACGATATCAATCTACTGTTTTATTGAATGGAATTATCTTTTTTTACGTGGTAACTCATTTTATGGCGGGCTGTCAATTTCAAGATGGCGGCGTTTTTATTGGCTTTTACTTTGTGGTATGAGAATAAAGTACTGGGTAATGTATTCTTTGATGAGTTTTTCTGTAAATATTTATGTTAATCAGTAGTATAGATAAGAACGGTTACCTAGTAGGTATTCTGAATAAAAATATGAAAAAATGCAAAGACTGACCGTTTTTAAAACACAATTATAATTTCAAAATGGCAACAATGAAACAGAAAAGTGAGAAAAAAAAACGGCCAAGTGCGAGTCGTACTCGCGCACCGGGGGTTCCGTATCATTTTTGGACGTATAAAGTGAAAAAAAACCGGACCGCATAACTAAGTTTGTTTGTGAAGGAATTTTGATGATTTTGAAAAAACTGTATCAGTTATGAACATCGTTTTATTTTTGGTGCAATATTTGGATCAATTCCTATCAACTTTAATTATTTCAGATTTTTCATTCCGCTAACTTCGGAAATAAGGGGTGGAATGGGGGGGAATGGTATTTTTTCAGACATTTTTCATCATATGTCAAAAACTGTGAAACATAAAATAAAATGAAAATATATTATGAAATGTGCAAATCAAGCCCTTTCATAATTGATATGCCACTTGACCTAGTAACCCCACTTTAAAATTTCGGACCCCCACTCCGGCCCCTTTTGCAATGAAAATAAAAATATTTTTAACCTTTTTTTATTTGCAATAAAGTTGGACAAGCATTCTTTATACCTGTTCCAAATTTCAAGTCGATAGCATTAATAGTTGCTGAAATAAGCAGGTGTGACAGACAGACAGACGAAGTCGCACCATAAGGGTTCCTTTTATACCATTTTGGTACGGAATCCTAAAAATAAACTGCTACTAAAGTTCAATCAATACAATCCAAAGCTTGGCACCACGTTACCTATAAATGAAAACAATAACTATTTTATATTTTTCAAGTTAATATCTCTGGCCATATGTAATTATTTCTGTGAAACTGTACAGTCACATCACCCCTGCCATGTTCCAAAACCACGAGACCGCAATCATGGCGGATTTAAAATAACGTCATTACCGGAACTGCGGTGCGGCTGCGCTTGCGCCGCCTACAGTGCTGTTCGGAGCTTTGTGGCTAAAGACACTGTAGAGGAAATTGAACACTATTGCGTAGGTATTTGTGGTTGAATTAGTGTGGATTAAGCTTTTATAATAAATTGACAATAAGAGGAATTTTGTTCAGTCATTGCCATTCTTATTTGATTGTTTTGAATGAACTGTATTTAGTATGTAATGAAATTGTGCTGTTATTCACACGGCCCTGCCTGTCTACTCTGCACCAACCTACCAACACGCCGCGTGATGTCACCGGGAGAACTGTCATTTGTTTGCAAACGTTCGACGGAAAATATCACGGTGAAATGTTACAAAACAATTACCTAATTCAGTTTCGACTCCTATCCATATGAAGTTATACTAAACGCAATACACAACACACTTATTTCATGGCTTCGGTCTGGTAATGGACAATAAAATTATGCCTTTTGTAGCTATTGGCGAAAATTACTAAACCACACACCGCCGATGTAACAATTTTGTCAGGAACTTATAACTAAATACTCACTCATTGCACGAAGTCATACAGGTCTGCGTCACCGTCACCAGCGTGGTGGTGGTCGTCGTCAGCTTGTCTCCGATACACTTCTTCCTCGAACACTCATCCAACACTTTGTCCTCCTTCAACGGCTGAAGCACTTCCTTCACTTTATTAGGACCCGTCTTCACTGTAGACCTCTGAAACTTAAGGTTCGCCAGAGTCCTACCATCAGTCGAAATCTCGGTTTCCTCAGTAACTAAAGCCCCCCTTTTCGTCCTACTTACTGTTCTAGAATTTTTTCCTACAGTGTTCCCATTTCTTACTACTTCTTCTTTCGCATCAATTATTTTAGATCTTTGAGGTAGACCGTTTTCTAACATACTCTTAATACTATCTGCGTTGAGATTTGTATTTAATATTTTGTCTAGATCTGTTGTGTTCATGTATTCATCGTAACTTTGTTGTATGGGTTGTCTTCTTTGGTCTTTCTGCCACGTCGTTTGGTAATCGAAGCCGTAGATAGCCTCGGGTTCCGCTCCAAAAGGTGCGTCTTTTGGTGCGTCTACTTCGTCTGGTGCTGGTTCAATTTGTGAGCAATTATCTTCGAAGAAATCGTCTGTGAGTTCTGTTATTTGTGCGCCAGGTCTTTTGGTGTCCGTGTCGTCGAAGTTTAGGAAAGTTGTATTTAAGTTGTTGAGTCTCCTTTTGCCGTAGAGCTGTCTGTAGTATTTCTCTTGGTCGCCGTACATCCAGCAAACTTTCCACCATTGCTTGCACATCAAAATGTTCGCTGAATTCGACGACTTTACATGTCGTGTCGCCGTCGCCGACATGTTGCAGCTATAGAGATTTTTGCGATCGAAGGAATGGTATGAGTATGTTATGACGTAGACTACTTAGGGCCAATTTCACCAACGTCAGATAACATTTATCCAAGGAATAAAGTTGAGATTTGACAGTTGTTCTATATATGTATATAAAAGCTGTCAAATCTCAACTTTGTTCCTTGGATAAATGTTATCTGACGTTGGTGAAATCGGCCCTTAGAGAAGTAAGATGACATGTAGTTTTAATTAACTACAAAATATTAAATTATAGAAGTCATATAGATGTTAGATGATGAAGATTTCTGTTTTCTTTGCTTTGTGCTCATAGAAACGGTTTCATGTTGTTTTAGTATTATCTGTTCATGAACAAAAACTGAATTTTCGTTTATATTTCTTGTTAATTTTATTTTTTGATTATTGTCGGTATGCTGCAGCGTTTACATAAAATAAAACAGTCTTTAAACCTTGAGCCCTGCCTACACGTCACTGCCTCCACCGAAAGCCATCACTCACAGCCTGTCATTACCTCCGATGCAGCAGTGGAACCGACTCAATCCATGCGGTTAGTTCACTCCGAGCTATTGTGCACTGGCATTTTGCTACGTGATTTATACGCTCAATTGTCTTTACACTGCGCTAGGCTTTCTAAGTTTTAATAGTCATTGGCAACAAAAATCAAAGAAACGTCACTATAATTTCTTTGACTTAAATCTGTTTAAAAATCAACACATTAGAATGGCTGCAGAAAACAGCAAAAAAATTAAATTCGCAGGAACATGAAATATGAGATTATAGCCCTACGCATCTTAACGTAGGTTACCGTAACTTGGCTTACAGTAAAACTTAAAACTGCTAGAATTCCTTTGTATGACAAAGATGCACATCAACCTGTTCACGAACACTTGATTAGCTTCGCTAGTAAATTAGTTATGCTAAACAATAAACAAACACGCTTATTAAAAGCTTGCGTCATCAGTGCCTCGTTTAAAAGCGGTTTAGTAATGAGAGACTTTCGCTTCTGAAGCACCGTTGACTCGTTCTTTGACAGTAATACTATATTGTGTAAACATCAAAATTTCTCGAATAGTATAATAATATGCATCGTGCATTCGTACGTGAACGCGACATAAGACTTGCGTGTAGCGACTCGATTAATAATCTAGAATATTCTAGAAAACGAATTATTCATCGGTGGTTTCAGTGATCCTACTAGTTATAATTATTAAACGCGAAAGTTTGTAAAGATAGACGCATGTATGTTGTTACTCATTCACGCAAAAACAACTAAACGGATTTTGATTAAACTTTTCAGTAATACAGCTTATACATCAGAATAACACAGACTATAATATATAACGATACTAACTATGTAAATGGGCGGAAGCTAGTAATTCATAAATGTAAGACAAGTAGCTAAGAGTTTTCTTGTGGCTAGCTGTGACTTATGGCTACCATGGTCAGAGGCCCACAGGGGCTATAAAAATCGAATTGTATGAAATAGAATGACCACTAAGTACATTTTTCTTTAATTATCATTCATCTAGCGTATTATTGTTAAAATTAAATTAATACTAAGTACTAAAAATACTATGGTGTTGGTTTTTTTAATAATTTTTAATTAAGTTTTCAATCAAGAAATCTCGATTAACATAAACCGTTAGTTAAGGCGTATGGTACCCTCAAAAAGATATATTCCGTCGCCGTTGTGGTCCTACTACTCTTAAACTCACTAACATAAAAATCTAGAAAAAATATATAATAAACATTGATATGTCACCTTTATTTCGAACTAATAAAAATATTGTAGCTTAAAAATTACTGTATGAAAATAATTATTGAAATGAGGTCATTTTTAGAACTAAATTCGCTACTAAACTAAAGGTGATAATTTTTCGGTTTTGCTGGAGAATATAGGCAATCCATTTATCTTGAACCGGAACTTGTCTCATTTCAAAATACGTTTTGTAGTAGGTATAATTATAGCAGGAAATAATTTTGCTAATTTTCGCGTGCGTCTTTGCGTCTCCGCGCAGAGGCCCTAGACAAGTTGCTTTTCTGTTAGCGTTCACGCCAAACGCTACGGACAAAACGTATGGAATTGACAT
This sequence comes from Thalpophila matura, assembly GCA_948465475.1. Lineage (NCBI taxonomy): Eukaryota > Metazoa > Arthropoda > Insecta > Lepidoptera > Noctuidae > Thalpophila > Thalpophila matura. Next base: position 16,575,277 of record OX419191.1, read on the forward strand.
TTGTGAGTCACGTGACTTTTCCGCAGATAATGTCATTGCCATACATTTTGGACGTAGCGTTTGGCGTGAACGATAACAGAAAAGCAACTTGTCTAGGGCCTCAGATCAGCCACTATAGAAAAGGTCTTTAGCGTTACCACGCGCCTTAAGTAACGCCGGTATATTTGCTGTGCTCACTACCGTGCCGCGCGCCCTTAGTCATTACTCTCCGCTCCCGTCATTACCCGCTCCGGAATCTGCTGAGATTATGATCGCATTGTACCGGCTTGGCTCTGCGTGATTTATCTTATAATTGGTTTAGTGTACTATTCGCAGTTTCTTTTCCACATAAAAAGTAATAGAAACGTAAGTGGATATTATGTTTTCATTGTAAACCATTGTCCACGATGAAGGCTTAATAGCCATTCATAAATAACAGTTGTTTAATTGTCATTCTTTGTCAGATTATGAAAAGTATATTATTTGTTTATATTTACAAACTATACCTTTTAATTAAACTTCTAAAATAATATCCTTATTATAAACCTAACTTGACGCAACATTGTTTATGAGGACAGCAAGTTATTTCAACAGAATTTTGACGTATGACTCGATCACTACCTTCCGCGTCATTCTTCGTCGTAGCCATCATTACCTTGCTAACCGCTCAATCTGCTATTGTCTTGACTATAGTGTCTGCTTGTACCTCTCATGGTTTATCGGGCAATTGTGTTCTAGATTGTGTTGTACTTTCTATTTCTAGCGTGGGTGTGAGTTTTGTTTTACTGTTATGGTGTGAGCGAAATGGTGAGACTAACAGGTTTTATTGCCAATGAATTAATGTATAATGTGCATGTGTCAAAGTCATAAAACGAACTCGTAGCGTGTGATTTGGACTCCCAAATCATCCGTTAATTCGCGAACGGGTGGTCACTTTTTTAAGAACATCTGTTCATTCAATATTAATAGCAGGGATTAATAATTAAAGACTAGCTGTTAATTAGGAAGCGTTAGCTTATTATAACAAAAATAATTTAAAGATTGTTTATGTAGTTAAACTTAGAGATATCTGTGTATCTGTGTGTTCGTAAGAAAGAGTGCAATCCGTGGTGGATCCTTAATTATGGTTTCAAACAATTTAAAATGTAAAGAGCGTTTAGATCTAGTAAAGCTTTCTATCGAGCGCACTGCTGAGTTGTCTTGTGTTGAACTAGAGCGATTCATTATTATTTGCGTTTATCGGCCCCCATTAGGTGATTTAAATTTATTTGAATCAGTATTGGAAGAGATAATGATTAAAATTAAGTCTAGTACAAAAACCATAATTGTATGTGGAGATTTTAATGTTAACATTTTAGATGTATCTCCAGCCAGCATCAGACTTATAAATCTGTTTAAATCGTTTAATTTAACGAACTTAATTTTTGAACCTACCAGAATTACAGCCACTTCATCCACATGTTTGGATAATATATTCAGTAATTGTGACGCCAGTAACGTATCTGTTTTAAATGATTTAACTTCGGACCATTGTGGACAAATTGCTAGTTTCACCTATGAGTATAATAACAAGCCACAAAAAATTGAATTTAGACCGTATACCTTGACCCGCTGCACACGTTTTAAAGAAAATGTTGCATCACGAATTAATAAATCAATATTAGACTTTGATGATCCAAATGCTACTTATGGTGCTCTCTTTAGTATTGTCGAAAAAGAGTTTCAAACAACTTTTAAAACGAAAACTATAGTGACTAAAAGTACTGCTGCCTCATTTAATCAATGGGCCACCATAGGAATTTATAAAAGTAGAGCGAGACTATACGAGTTATATGGTATGAAAAAATACAAGTTTGATCCTCCATTTCTTAATTATGTTAGAAATTATTCAAAAATATTTAAAAAAGTTTGCATTATGGCTAAGTCCAAGTATATAAGTGGTAAAATTACGCAGTCTCGAAACAAAATAAAAGCTACATGGAAATTTATTAATAATGAAACTGGTAAGTCATGTACTCGTGAGAATAAATTTGAAATTTTAGATAATAATAAATTAATAAGTAAAACTTCTGAGGTAGCACAGGCCTTTAATACGTTCTTTGCTAACATACCTATAGCTACGACTCGCTCCTTAAACTCATCTTCGACTGCCGCTGAAGACATATTGCGTAATAGTGTACAAGAATGTGTTTCCATCTTTAGATTTGAGCAAATAACACCATACCATGTAGTTAACGTTTTCAAGTCACTTAATGCCAAAAACACTGGTGACTTTTGGGGTATTTCTGTTAAACTTTTAAATAATATTATCAACATAGTTGCCCCTTGTCTTGCCACAATTTTTAATAAATGTGTTGATTTAGGTGTTTTTCCTGACCTTATGAAGTTCAGTAAAGTCTTACCCTTATTTAAATCCGGTGACAAATCCGATATTGGCAATTATAGGCCGATTTCTATCTTACCTGCATTTAGTAAAATTTTTGAAAAGCTTATACTTAATCAGCTATTAAGACATTTTAATTTAAAAGGCCTCCTTCATAGTGAACAATACGGTTTTACGAAAGGTCGTTCGACTACGGATGCGGGTGTTGCTCTTCTCAAACACATTTATAATGCTTGGGAGAACTCACAGAATGCAATCGGTGTTTTTTGTGATCTTTCCAAGGCATTTGATTGCGTTCACCATGATACGCTAATTCGTAAACTCCACCATTATGGTGTACAAAATGCAGCACTAGGCGTGATTGAATCTTATCTACATCACAGAGTTCAGTGCGTCGAAATTAATGGCTCGAAATCTTCTGGATTCCCGGTTCAATTAGGCGTGCCTCAAGGATCAATTTTAGGTCCGTTTTTGTTCTTAATTTATATTAACGATTTGCCGTACTATTTAAAAAACATTTGCGACATTGTACTGTTTGCAGATGATACTTCACTCATATTCAAGGTAGACAGAAAGAGAGACAATTTTGACGATGTGAATAGTGCACTCTCAAAAGTTACGCATTGGTTTACAATAAATAACCTAGTACTTAATGCTAAAAAAACAAAATGTATTAAATTCACAATGCCCAATGTAACAAACCTTGGACCCAATATTATACTCAATAATGAGACACTAATGGCTGTTGATTCAACAGTGTTTCTAGGTATAACAGTAGATAAGAAACTTCAGTGGGGCGCACATGTAGCTTGCCTCGCAGGTAAGCTCAGCTCTGCTGCCTACGCAGTTCGGAAAGTTAGACAACTGACTGACGTGGACACTGCTCGCTTAGTGTACTTTAGTTATTTTCATAGCGTCATGTCTTACGGTATCCTGTTGTGGGGCAAGGCCGCAGATATTGAAAGTATCTTCATTCTTCAAAAACGAGCTGTTCGTGCTATATATCAGTTAGGAGCAAGAGTTTCCTTAAGAGACCGTTTCAAAGAGATTGACATTTTAACAGTTACATCTCAATTTATTTTTGCTAACATAATATATATAAGGCAAAATATAAATCTTTACACTAAAAATAGTGATGTACACAACCTCAATACTAGAAATAAGCATAAATTATGTGTTCCTTATCACCGATTGCACAAGGTACATGATTCATTTTTGGGACTTAGTATACGCATTTATAATAAACTGCCTCTTTGCTTATTAGATTTGCCGTTTCCTTCCTTCAAGACTAAAGTTAAAGCTATCCTAGTTAAAAAGGCTTATTATACGTTAAAGGAATATTTAGACGATAGATCCTGTTGGTCGCTGAGCTAGGCACAAGATGACTCTGAATGAATGTTTGAATTTAATTGAATATCTCAACTTGACATTTGAAATTTTACAATGTTTAATGTTGAATTAATTATTGTATTGTTCTGTTTTCTTTCTTTTTTCTCTTTTTTACGAAGAGTTCATGTAAGTGTGATGCAATTAACTAGTGACCTCGGACAGTTTTCTTTCATTAGTATGTTTTTTTTTTTTATTTATAACTTCTATGTTCTTTCCTCTTGTCAGCAGGTGCGTCATGCTCCCTTTGACGTCATTGCTTGCGGTGGCGTTATTGGTCGGGTCACCCCCTTCCCTCTAAAATGGCGAGGGAGGTGATGGCTGGCCTCTGCGTCATACTCGTGAACGGGTGCTGCTTGTGGTGACTGGTCGTCCTGTTGACTGAGCCCAGTTAATTTAGTAGACATTGTTGAAATAACAACTAGCCCTTGGTCCTAGATTATGCATGACCCTTGACTGTCAAATATTTATTTGATGAATTGCACCTGTACCCTGGCACAGGTCTGTACACCGAATAGTAACTTAACTTTTAAAGCATCTTGTTGCGACTGGTTTTTTTTTTGTTTTTAGTAATGGTAATGACATAATGAGTAAGTACTTACATCTATTTATTTTCTTTGATCAGGTGTATCGGCGCGTGTTAGGTTACATTTTTATATCATTTTTTACTTGTTAAGTATTTATAGTTTTTCTTTTTTCTTTTGTGATTTAGTTTATCCTTTTGATTTATATAATTTCGTACACAAAGTAACTGACAGACAGAATTGTGTTGCTGCGGAGTTTGTTGCGCCGTTTCTTCTTCGCAGCTAAAACACTAGGAAGCGGTGAAGGGCGGGCGTTTTTGGGGGCTGTCTTATGTACATTGACGTTCAAAAAGTGCTAATTCGTTAGCCCACTTTGAATAAATGATTTTTGAATTTGAATTTGAATTTATTTAACTAGAAATGGGAGAGTACCTAACAACTACAGCTAGTATAAACTGGGAAAACCATTGTGGTTTTGAATAAAAAAATATTATGTTCTTGCTTCAAGCTTCCATTTTATCACAAAACATTAAAGATAAGTAAACTCCGATAAAAACCCCTACGCACAAAATTGTCTTAACATAAGTGCTACATAATTATTTTTATCGTCGATAGCAAACATTTGCGGAGCATCTCTAATTATATACTCCAGGGTATCTTGCAATTATCGATAGTATCGAGTCGATGCGGCGGGCGCAGCTCTATTGTGAGCTCAAATGATTTGTAGCTCATTGTATCTCGAGCAGTTCTAGCTAGACTATTTGTTCAGCAAACATTAATACAATAAAATAATTTATTTGTTGAACGTTCACTTCCTTGGAATCGGAAAAACAAACGGTTAGATCAAACTTTATGATAACTTGTCATAACTCTTGCGTAGCAAGAAGTTACAATTTCTTTCCTTTACTGCGATATGCGATCTTTCCAAGTAAAAGCAGATGATATAGTAACAGAAGACGCTTCTAGTCTTGGTTATCAACTTGATCTAAAGTTGAAAAGAACATTCACAGTATTGAAATAGGCCAGGTCTATCCTGTGGTAATGAATTAAACGTACGCATAATCCAAATAATCAAGGATGACTTTAAAAAGAGATCTAAATCAAGAGAGCAAGAATTTTGAAAGAATTGCAACATAGAAATATCTTGTAAGACATTAAGCTGATAGCAAGATAATAGCTACAGTAGGTGCACACAAAGCAATTTTGTTCTTAGATGAAAATCATCTCGAGAAGTGTTGCTCGGAGATATGACCGTATAATAGTGGCACATTAAGAAACGAATTAACAAAATGTCAATAGGAATCCAACAGGCTGTTACACCGTTATCGTATTTATATATCGTCTTATTAACCCCGAACACGGAGAGCTGCGCTTGCGTCGCGTGTGCATGCAAATGAGCCGAAGAACATTATAAAAACAACAAGAAATAAATCTATCTCGCTCTCACGCAAGAAATACCAGTAAGAGGAAAAAATATAGATGTACGTTCAAGGTTTCGAAATTGGTTGTCGAGCGTCGATGATTATGGTAATATCAGATTTTGTTTCTGACCGCTACCGGAGCGAATTTTTGGGAGCCCTTAATTTGGTAAAAATCATTTTTTTATAGCAAGTGACCCACAATTTTTAGTGCCTTAAGCCAGTTCCCACAGTCACCGATTGAGTGATAAAGGTTTTATTGATGGAGGGGCTAATTGAGTTCCCAGACATAGCTACATTATTAAGCAATATTAGACAATAAACATAAAAAGAAAAAGGAAAAGCAACTTTTTAAATCATCAATTCTAGTAATTACATATTTTACAACGATGACTCCAAAAAGAGATAAAATTTAAAATCCGTTACCACTCGTTGAATTAAAGATATTATTATCGACAAATGTATGTAAGCAATCAGTCAGACCATTTTGCTCAATGACGATGATCAACTAAATGATGCTAATCTCTTCAGATGTTTAATGTTTACGGCAGAAAATCTATAAAAACGGCCTTCTTAGGTACCGTTTATTATTTGGACTTATGTCTTGAGGTTATTAAAATGGAATCGGACTTTAATTAATATTAATAACTCGCAAATGTTGAATTCGTGAATGAATTACAAATAATAACGTCGAATATTGATGAATTTATGCAATTCGTGATTATAGCTAAATCAAGTCCTTTCGAATGGTCTCACCCACTCGCAGCAATTTGCAAGAAATTAGAAACAACAAGTTTGAGAAGACACAAGTATTTTTAATTTTTCCTTTTCGTGTTCTCTTAAAGCAAAAACAATAGTTTGAACTGCAAAAGACACTTGCACACTCATAAACCGTATCGAATGCGTGGAAGGTATAATAAAGTAAAAATGCTGTTTGGAGTTATAAACAAGATTTTATAGGATAAGGCTCCAATATTCTTAATTAAATTATAGCAATCTTATGGTGAATAGAAGTATTGTCATCCTTTTTGGGCAAGATTTTCACCATCATATTTTGTAACCTTATTACTTTAATTAAAGATAAGATGTTCATATATATAAAGAACTGTAGATGCGCTAACTTGGACTTGTACTCACCCATCTCTGTCATTATTTCAAGTATCTATGTCTCAAAGTCAAAGTCAAAGCATTTATTTCAATTAAACCAATTACAGGTACTTTTGAATTGTCAAGGAGTCTGTCAGTTAGTCATAATGATGAAGCTAGATGCCCGTTCCAAAGCGTAGATTCCTATGGAGAAGAACGGGCAAGAAACTCCATGGTTACTCTTTTAAATCAAATGATTACAATATCATGGTTACATTGCTTTTGTCGGAAATAACACAAATATGAGAGAACAATGTAAAAGTCTAGAATAATAGTAAACACAACTCCAAATATTGGCCATAGCAGTTCAGAGATGACCAGTCCCAACAGACGCCCCGCGCCCGTTCACGAACATGACACGTCTGCTAGTGCACTGTCATCTACTCGTAACTACATAATATTAGAACTGGGACTATACATATATGTCCCCTTATATTGACAAGCTTACAAGCTTAAAAATTTACAATCTTTAAAAGCTTTTACAAGCTTTAAAATTCCCGTAAAAATGATACCCAATTTTGGAGTAAACGTATAATACTTATGGAGGCTCATTAAAAATACTGAAGAACCTACTGCGAGTCTTTATCAAAGAGCTAGACTATAACAAGAGCATTCTTTTCGATCTTTTAGTGTAAACAAAAGCTCGTTTTCAGCATATCAACGAGCAAAATGAGAACCAAGAACTAAAATAAAATTCTTGCAGAATAGAACAACAAAAGAATTCTCTACGTCTGTTTACACTACAAGAATTTGATAGAATGGGGATAGAATGAGCGAAAATTCACTTTACTGATGTAAAATGGCCTTTAGGAGTTTCAAGATTATGACCAAACTCTTCAGGCTTAACTTTTTTCTTACCGACTGCAAATTAAAATAATTATAATATTTTGTCTCCTATCATAAAAGGAAATCAACCAAAAATGCCCATCACACAATCTCGATCCCAATTTCAAGAATCATCCTAACAACTCTAAAAGCCATTAAAAATGAATTATAGAAAAAAACAAGGGTACCACAATAAGCAGTAGTCTTAGGTGGCCCCCGGCCCCCGGCCAATAGGCTGGACCAGTCAAACCTTGAATTTGTCAAGCAATTATCAGCTTTACTCCTTTGGAACAAGCTCTTGTAACATTCAGATAATGCCTGTTCTTACGAATATTGCCACACAATTTGTGACCTTATGACTTTGAGATAAGGGTGCAGTAAGTAGCGAAGTAATGACAGCCCCGGCTTAGGTCCTGTTTAAATTACAGTGCACCGACACCCGGTTCCAAATGAAGGCTGTATTATTGTGTTGGAACATGGAGCTCCGCTTGACAGATGCATTTTGTATGCAACAGCTAATGGTAATGGTAAAAAGTTGGTAATAACGGCATATGCCAAGACTCGGTTCGTCAGGGCGGAGGTAAAGTGACCACTGTCACCATGCAAGTAGTCCAGAAGGATAAATAACTGGATTTTAAGTAGCTGCAATGTTTAACGATAACACGACATTTCGGTACGTCAGAGTTCTTCATCTGAAAAATATTTAAGAAATTCTTTACAAGAGGAAGTTTGCAATAATTGTATTCTAGTTTGAACTTAACCCAATTAGGCATCTGATTAGCATTCAGATAGTAGTCACTCCATGTGATTTTAAATGTGGGTCTGGTTCTAACAGTTCGGTATAGGATTGAAAAGGATAAGGAACAACAAAAATTTATGTCATAATGATGTCGCGAAGATAGGCGTCGTCATCGAGGCCTAGAAAAGCTGGCGTGACAACTTCGATATGTTCATGGCAGACTGACCCAAAAAGGCAACGGGTAGAGAAATACGGAAATCTATTAAGAAGCCCGTTGCCCAGCAGTGGGACAGCATATATTGAACAAAAAATGGCCTAAAAGAATTTCTAAATGACAACCTATTTCTATTCTATAGACTCAACAAATCAACAAACTTTTCTGGCCCGCTCTGAAGTTAGCGGTTTGTCTGCGCAATAGATAATTTATACCCTAAACAAACCATTGCGCAGACAAACCGCTAACTTCAAAGCGAGCCAGAAAAGTTAGTTTAACTGTAATATAACTTCATCGAAACGTCGATGTTAGTCAAAATACTGATATTATAATTATTTATGCAGGAAAACGTCCCGATATTAATTATATTAAAAATCAACTAAAGGATCTAAATGGGCAAACTGCTATAAACCGTTGTGATTCTTGCAGACTTTTCAAGTAGATCTTCTGCGCCTCTATACTGTATGGTATTGTATTCCGAGCCAGTAGCTGCTTACCTAATAACTACTAAGTTAATATACATGGCTAATAGCCTATTGCCTTTAAACAATGTTCGACGTTAGGCTGTCACAATATTTAGTCATCCATCAGAGGACGGTAGTGTGGACTAATGGACTGTTATGAACACGAATCACAACAGTGTGTAAAACTTTGTTAATAATTTTCTTTAGGAAATTCCATTGATGATAATATCAATCAGTCAAGTCAGCCTATCACAGTCCACTGATGCATAGGCCTCTCCCAGGTTATGTTATATTGATGACTAGCTTCCGCCCGCGGCTTGGTCCGCGTTTTTCGGGATAAAAAGAAGCCTATGTGCTATTCCAGACTATAATAATCTATCTCTGTGCCTATAATTTGCCTGATCCGTTCAGCCGTTCTGGCGTTATTGAGTAACAAACATGCATCCATCTATCCATACCTTTGATCAAAATTCATGATTTGCGATTGCAGAAATCAGTTCTTATAGACCAGTATTAAAAGTTCACAGATATTTCATTTGAGCGTGAGTTCACTACAAGTTTATTTTAATCTTCGGATCCATACTAGAGCACTATTAGCTTTAATTTATGCATGCACTCCGCTTGTTAGTGTTATTTTTACAACAACGAGAATTCTTGTACCTATATCACATTTATGACTATTCATAATTTCACGCCACAAAAAAACTTCTGCATTGTTATGCAGTCTTCGAGCCCATTCTTTCACAACAACAACGTGATATTTAAAACATAACTGTACATGACATCACGGTTTAATCACAGAGACATCACACTAGCTTAGAAAACAAATTATAAAACAAGATTATACTTTCAGTTAATCAACCGCATCGTAGAAACTAATAGTGATTGCTGTAAAAAATGGCGGCGCTCGCGCTGCCTCGATGGAGATGGTAGAAATAAAGGAGATACGCCAAGAACGGTACTTGTTGGCAAAATAGTAATAAACATTTTAATGCTTTGATAGTCTTTAAAGAACAAATATTTAGAACCTGATAAAGGTAAAATGAGGGTATTGAACGGTGTAATGTATTCATGACATGATAGGACTTTATACGCTGAAATTACAGCCAAAAGTACAGCGAAACACCCATTTTGAACTATAATATTACAGATACAACATCAATTGCATTAGATTATTTCAATAGAGTTAAACAATCAAAATGTATCTCGCTATTAACTACTAAACAACCAATCAAAGTTAGTCTTCATTTTCTAGGAATTAGCAATACTTTTATTGGTAGTGTAGTCTTTTATATTTCAGTTTATATTCTGCCATCTTGCCTGATATAATACTTCTGCATTCTCGTCGTAATTTGTTAACGGCATTCTGACCGAGGAGAAGAGGACATCGTTAGGAGTGGATAGATTTAAGGAGCTAATTATTGCAGCGGAGTGGTCGCGCTAAGGATTGTCCGGTTGTTTAGCGTTAATTGTAGGAGGAGCAGAATGGATGCAAGTTATTTGTTCGTTAATTGTTGCTCTGTTATGTATTGGTTCGTTAGGTTACTTGTGTTTCTAAGATTGCTCTCCATTAATTGGATTTGAAACCACGAATTTCTGTTCTCAAACTTTTGTCAATGATTTTATATTTTGTACAGTACTGAATTTACGAGTTATTGAGTAGAGGACAAATGTTTGAGTTGTGTCTGAATTCTCGTCATGTTATGGCAAAGTTATCATAAAATTGTGATTGACTAGCTATGTGTGTAAGACCACCTGTCAATACAATCAACTATGAAAAGCCTTTCACAATTATACCCGTGGCAAATGTCTTTCAGATCTAAGAACAAAATCTATTCGCTAATTCCATCATAACCATAAAGGTACAAAAACCCTAGCATTTCTTAGAGGAATGTATAAATCCGACAGTCCCGTAGACCACAAAATACGATTCCTTCCTCAGCCGTGTTCGCACTCCGCAATAGAGTCATGTACCATATACTCCTTGTCCCCATATATTGCCATATACAGCGCGCGCTCGCTGACTGTTTTTACACCATTTTATTGGCTCTGATTTATTGAACACGCTGTATAAGGTAAAGTTATTGCTGGTGGGATATTAGTAAAAAGTTTAGCTGAAGACTGAATAGAGATTGCTCGTATTTTTTTTATAAATTGATGCATTTCTGGCGATTGATGTTCTTTTTTATGAAAAATGTGCTTAGGTACCTACTACCTGCCTCATTGTGATTCTGATAATTTTTCTATCGTGGCTTAAGTTTGGGTGTGCTTTAATTTTCAGATGGGCTATTTTATTAAATTCATAACTGATATAATTTTTTAGATTTTTTTCCTTATAAATTAGCTTCCGTGTTAGATGTGTCTAAATAATACCCTCTTCTGAAAAAAAATCTTTTCCTAGGAATTAAGTTAAGGTGTTAAAATAAGTGTTGCTCAGACTACTTCGGAATGATTGCTTTACTAGGAACTTTAATAAAGTTATTTTATTAAATTCTCATCATAACAGCTTGTAAACGTGTTTAACTGCTAAAAATGAATCTCTTAATAAACTCCGCGATATTGCTTCGTGAGAGATAAAGCCATTCCTACCGTACAATTATTATGGCAAACAGAAAAGTATTAGCACCAGGGTTGCCAACATTTTTTAACAAATAAAAGTGACTTTAAAGGTCTAACATCAGAGATTTTTGTCTGTTTATGTGCGCATCACGCAAAAATTACTAAACAGATTTTATGTGGTTTTCAGTTTGGTAGCTTGGGAATCCAAATTAAAATCTAAGCCACATTTCATCTAATTACGGTGGGATGAACCAGAGATGCAGCTTGACTTATTAGTAGTACTAGCTACCCCACATTAAGGTCATTTAAAACGGAGTGGCGGGAGGTTATATAAAATCTGTTTTATTTTCAATCGGACATTATTATCAAAACATAATTTTGAAACAGGCTTTCTGGTCACAGGTCGTCTGTGGTCGAGACTCGCTGCGATAGCATTATTGGAGATAGCTCTAGGTTATTTGATGACAAAAATAAAAATCTACTTAAAAAATCAGTCTACTGTAGCCATATTGTTAGGCAATCGAGTCAATTATGTTAATCTATTTTGATAGAATGAAATCCATTAAAGCTTATAGGATTCTCTACCAGTGAAATGGTAAAACAACTATGTAAGCGGTGATTAAAAAAAAATTATTGTTTTTGTATTGTTTTGAATTTCCTGTTTAGTAATTTACATACCAGATAAGTGCACACTTCTGTATGAATATTCTGAATATCTTAAAATTAATAAAACTAACATAAAAATGCAAATATTTATGCAGATCTGAATTTATCATCATGTAGGTATATAGTTTTAACTCTATAACAAAATACGAATCTACGTCTTATTTTACATTTAAGGCTTTAGAAAAAACTGACTTTAGAGCAATTTCTGCTCCTGGCTAGCGTTGAAAAAAGCAGGAAAAATTCCCGTTTTTTTCCAATTCCGTTGATTTTTTCTGTTTTATTCGAAAGTTTCAAGAAGATTCGCGAGTAAATATTTCATATATTTTTTTAAAAAAACCAAAAAAAACGGAGAAATACGAAAGAAATGGCGGAAACACTCCAAGTTTTTTTACCACATTTTAGGGTGGGTGAGAGGGGTGCGGGGGTGAGGTGGAGGGTGAGGGGAGGGGAAGGGGGAGGGGGAGCAGTGTGGGGTCGGGGAGGGGAAAGTGTGAAGTGGGGTGCGGGTGAGGAGGGGGTGAAGTGGGGTGACACATATTTCACCTATTAATTTCAATAAAACATTAAAAAAAAACATGTTTTTTTCAATTTTTCAAAACATTTTGCGAAAATTTCGAAAAAATCATGTTTCTTTCCGAAAGATTCGTCCTGTGAATTTTTCTATGTAACATGCGAAAAAAACCACGATTATTTTTTTTCCGGAATTTTCAACGCTACTCCTGGCATATCCACTACTTAAGCTTGCAAGTACACCAATAATGGTAGAAGTTAACGTAAATTACTAATGTTTTTTTATACAATTAGGTACCTGCAGTAAGACTGGAAGCCGACTTAAAAAAAGAGTTATTAAGTAGGTATTAATGATGATGTTGTTACTGTCAAAATTTCTTTTGAATTGTCAAGGAGTCGGTCAGTTAGTAAGCAAGATGAAGCTAGATGCCCGTTTGAAAACGTAGAATCCTATAGGAGAAGAACGGGCAAGAAACTACATGGTTACTTTGTTACCCGACTTCGGCAAAGCCAAATAGGAAGAGTTATTTACAATACCATGTTTACATTGTTTTTATGTCAGAAATAACAAAAATATGTATGTGAGAACAATGTAAAAAGGCTAGAGGTACACTCCAAATATTAGCCATGGTAGTCTAGAGATGACCATCGGTCAATAATTGAAAAACTTTGACAAAATAATAATCAGAACAAAATTAGAACAAGATGCTTCTTCGGCAAAGGTTCACATGAGCACCATACGACTTTACCGCCATCAAGTAACAATACATTAGTTCACACAATACGTGGTTTTCTCTCGCTGAACGTGTCATAATGGCCAATTTAGTTTCGTTCAGTACTCGTCTTTTATGTTCGGTGACCCACTTGTGCCCCATAACTCACGGCTTTGTTCTGTTCTTTAACATTACGTGTCAAAACATTTCTGTTAATTTGGATTTTCTTTTCGTCATTGTCAAAAGATAACAACAAAAGAATGGTTAGTTTACTTTTTTTAGATTGTATTCTTATTTTTAATTAAATCGGGACTTTACACGCACAGAACATGATTAAAATAACAGTATTTTGACTAACTTCGACGTTTTGATCAAGTAGCACTGACAGTGGTTGAGAATACTTCTCGTGACCATGGTCAATGAGACTGTTCTCATAATGGGGTTGTCTTCCAGTCTAACTAGTTGCGGCTGAATATCAATATTCTACATGGAGCGACTGCCATCTGAACTTCACAACCCAATTATTGGGTCATACCGGTATTCGAAAGTTAGACCAGTTGTTATCCTTTCGGGCTCCTGACTACCCGTAACGACTGTTATAGAGGATATTCCTATGACAACCGGGACTGACTGTTTAACGTGCTCTCCGAGGCACGGAGGGGTGTCGATGTGTAAAGAATGGTCACCTATCTGAGGTCACAGATCGATCAATCAACGCAGCTGTCCTTTAGCCACGAGCCCCTCCCTGGTCTTTATTTCTCCGAGGTCTTTATGACATTTCTGAAATTAATAATGGATATTAAATATCCATTAATAATTTCAGAGCAGTAGTTAGGTACAACAAAATAGATCCCAGAAAACAGGTTTATAAATAGGTAGGTATCTAATTATCACATTTACTGATTTTCTCCTAGGTACCATTTCAATGGACAGCATAGATATTTAAACTTAATGTTATAGTTATAGGTGTGATTAGTATTATAATAACATACAATATGCGTGTGCATACACCTTGCATATTTATGGAGTCATAAAACTCGTTAGTTCTTGCATAACCACAGATTACCCAAACGGCCATTTTGCATAAATACGGACAGTTATTAGCCTATCTTCGTTGAGAGTGTTTATTAATTGGCCATTAAACAGCGTTTCACATAAGTCTCTTCGACGCTATGTTGGCTGCCCTGAGGCCCTAGACAAGTTGCTTTTCTGTTAGCGTTCACGCCAAACGATAAGCACAAAATGTATGGCAATGACATTACCTACGGAAAAGTCACGTGATCCACAAATGTCACTTCCATACATTTTATCCGTAGCGTTTGACGCTAACGTTAACAGAAAAGTAAATTGTCTAGGGCCTCAGTACAAATTCTCGTTCACTACTAGCGTCTTAGCAGTAGCGGATTTGCAGTCTTTGCCGCCCTAGGCCGTGTAGTACCAGCCGCCCCTTTCTCAGCTCTCATCATTTAGCTAATAGAGTTTATAGTTTTAAAATAAGGACTACCCCTAACTACCCCTTATTTAAATTATTAGGTATTATATTATTTAATTTAACAAATAATTAACTTGAATGTGTAATGCGTCTATCTTAATTTTATATTATTCAATGTACCTACAAATATTTAATTCGTTATTATTAATGTCTTAATGTTATTTTAAATTAAATTCATTTATCAATCCAGCATGCCAGAGGTAATGTTAAATGAAATTATTTGTTATGAAATGTAATTTAACTAATCCTATTATAAAAAAAACTGTATTTAAATATAGTTTTATAAGAAATAAATTCTTTAAACCGAAACTATGTTTAATTTAATTTAGTTATTATTCTAATAATGTGTAAACGTGTTTTACATGTTACAAAACGCGTCTACACTGTAAAGCGCATCAAAATCATTAATTAAATCTTCGCAATCCAATTTCTTTAAACAATCCACATATATATAGTATGTTGCGTAAAGCTAGATCTTTCAGCTCGACGACGATGAGTTCAAATGTATTTTTTTGCCATGATTGGCCGCCCCTAATATCTGGCCGCCCTAGGCCAGGGCCTACTGGGCCTTAGGGCAAAGCCGCCACTGCGTCTTAGGCATTACTTTAACACATTAAAACCTACAAAAAACATAAAACATTAGGACCTATACAGGAGTGACAGACAGGGGAGCTAACAGAGTATCGACAGGAATTCTTATGTGAAACGCTGTACAATGTTAAAAGTCCATCTCTGGTAGAGGAATGAGCCGATACATCGGTTATTGAGAATGACCACCAGTTATTATAACTTTTTTCTTATTCGGGATTCATATAACCAACCATACGTAGTCATCTGCCTAGCCTTTTCCCAAATTA
Organism: Thalpophila matura; assembly: GCA_948465475.1. Taxonomy (NCBI): domain Eukaryota; kingdom Metazoa; phylum Arthropoda; class Insecta; order Lepidoptera; family Noctuidae; genus Thalpophila; species Thalpophila matura. The sequence continues at coordinate 16,591,152 of OX419191.1, forward strand.
TATTGGGGTCGGCTTCCAGTCTAACTAGTTTCGGCTGAATATCAATATTTTACATGGAGCGACTGCCATCTGACCTCCACAACCCAATTAATGGGTAATACCGGTATTCGAATGTTAAACCAGCTGTCAGACTTTTAGGGCTTCTGACTACCGTAACGGATTGTCAAAGATATTCCTATGACAACCGGGACCGACTGCTTAACGTGCTCTCCGAGGCACGGAGGGGTCTCGATGTGTAAAGAACGGTCACCCATCCAAGGACTGACCACGGCAAGCGCAGCTTAACCTCGCAGATCGATCGATCAGCGCGGCTGTCAGTTAGCCACGAGCCCCTCACCAACCGTACGTAGTATCGCAACTATTCCCACGTCTGGTGCGTACTCGGGTATGTGAGGTGCATTTTTATTAAAACTAGCATCATCGGAGATGTTATCTTCTTCGATATTATTCCGTTTTACTTTAGATAACGCCGTTCTACCTTTTTGTGTTCCTTATAAAGCATCTATTAGAGCTATGTAGGTATATTTAATAGCTGTGCATTCGAAAGTGAAATTGCAATCACCATGGGTGTTAGGAGCTTCTGAATTAATAAATGTTTCTGGTTTGGAATTAAAAGTTTCTCTTTTCTACGGTTGCTATCGAAGTTGAGTTGAGATTGATAATATCGGGTTTATCGGGAGGAACGTCTTATATGTACACTCGACGCCATTGACGGTCGACCACTTTTCACCCTTATTACTAAGAACATAAGGGTGAAAAGTGGTCGACCGTCAATGGTGTCGAGTGTACCTATGTTCATATAGCTTAATACCACATTATTTGTTTTATACTTTATTGCTGATAATGTCATTGATACATTTGTAGGTACAGTCAGCTAGTGCCATAGAAAACAAGGGTGCTGTTTCGACATCCTTAGTAACGACATTTACAAGCACACCTCACATATTAAAATGGATCATAAGGACACACAGTGTAAGAAGAGTGATCGATCCTAAGAGATAAAATGGCTTTTATTATTATCGCATGAATGACTTTGCCTTTAATGCAAAACGCTCAGTTTACCATAGAGGAGGTAGCTAAGTAGTTTCACAACATAAAATATATGCATATTTGCGTAAAACAGAGCGGTATCGGGTCGTAAACACCAGCGGTTTATAGACTAAGGACTGCAACACTATGCGAACCAGTAGGCATTGGAAGATACAGGAGCTGCTCATTTTCATTAGGGTTGCTATATAATGTCCCGTATATATATACATAATAGTATACATATGTATATGTAAACGTATATAATATAGCAACCGTATAATATATAACCGTACCTATACGTAGAGGTTAGCATTACTTTGTTAGCATATTTTGTAAAGGAAATAATTTCCAGACATGTTTCAAAATGCTCCAAATAAACTTTTTTTCTTTCTTTATTTCTATAAGGACTGTCATCGTATTTGTCTCGTTTTTCGACGATTTCGACAAAAAGTAAAATCAACCTCAAAAGTCGAAGTATGAGTATGGCTCAAAAAATAACCTAAAATTGTTACTACGACTAGGTACTAACTTCGAATAAAAACTTTGATTTAGATTTTTTTGTTATTTTAATTGTTTAATATTTGACTACTTTTGGTGTCTATTACGGTTAATATCAGAAGGTAACTGTTAACAAAATGCATGGTTTGTCTATCGCACTGTTTGTCTATGCGTGTTTTGTGTCTTTGGTATCGTTGAAACGCTAGGTTTCGGCGTTGACGCGTCGAAAGTGTTAAAAACTTGAAATGTCCCGTATTGGTTCCTGGAGGTTGGCAACCCTAATTATGTATGAAGAATAATTATCAATAGCTGTCTAATTATGTTAATTTGGTATCGTATATTTGATTGATGAGTGAAACACAAATATAGATAAAACGGCTATTGCTACAAGTCTAAAACTGGATATTTTTTACAGAACTCTCTGTTTATCCAAATGTGGATTTTATCATCATACTAGCTTTTGCCAGCGGCTTCGCCCGCGAAGTCGGAAATAAAAATGTCAACGTTTATAGTTGGTCCGGCCAAGCAAACACGTTTTCCCATACAAACTTTGCCGCCCCTTTTCATCCTCTTGGGGGTGGAATTTTCAAATATCCTTTCTTATCGGATGCCTACATCATATTAGAAATACGTCCTCCGAATTTCACGTTTCTACGATGAGCGGCTTAGGCTGTGCGTTGATCCATCAGTCAATCAGGACAAAAGCCTTTTATATTTACAGATAGAATATAGGTAGATAGACAGAAGATCATGGCATCATAAAGAAGTTTGTATAGGATCATCTCCTAAGTTTATACTTCTAAACGCATTTCTCTGTTCTATCAACAGGACATGCGCCAACATATCTAAGTACGTTGGTTTTAACCCTTCATTAGAAACGAACCCGACAGGTGATATCACACCTGACAGTACACATATCATTACCGTTCCAACGTGTAACGTATCTACTGGCAGTTTACGTCATAAACCATTCTCATTCCCTTCCGCACGCAAATAATTAGCCAATAGTTCTCACGTGTATCCAACAATAACACTGTAATCCTTTGTTGGAGATTCACTTTCTACACAACACAAAACATTGCGACTAAACGCACGCGAATCCGCAACAAACAAACGCACCTTTTCAACACTTCACGTCATCCAAAAAGTTCCAAAACTTCAAAATGCAAACGAAAAATCACTGCCCAATAATAGTTCGCGCGAAAAGCGTTCGATTTTCAAACGCGAACGCTTCCCGCGGCTGCGTGTGCGCAACTGAGTGACATAGAGCCAGCCAACCGTTGCGCGCGATGCCTCCAAGAGAGAGATAGGAAGCGAAGTTTTACCAATGTTAGATAGAGACACACGAAACCAACCCTTTAACCGGCAACAAATATCTGTTTTATTATTTCATTAATTGAAACGGGCTGTATAGTAAAATATATGTCATGATAATATTACGAGCGTTATTAAAATTCTTGACTGTTTTATAGCTATCCTGATTGGGAATACTGTTCTCGACACACCGCAGCTTCGTTTTCAATTTACGTCTACATGGGTACATGGGCTTTCATAGTACCCCATAAAAGCATAGGCAGAATATATCCACAAACACTTTTAACTTTGTCTTCTACAGGTTTTAATTTTAGTCAGTCAAAATACATCATCATTAAGAACTACTTTTACTATGGGGCCAACCCTATCGCGAAAAAAAATCAGCTACTCCATACATTTTTTATTTTTTTATACCTACCTAAAATGTATGGAGCAGCTGATTTGTTTTCGCGATTTCAGGAACGAAGTTCCTTACGCCTCGTATTCGTATATAATAGAAAGAGACAGAAAGAGAGAAAGAAAGTTGCATGGAGGAGGCATAGCTCTTTTTCCTTATGCTACGATTTCTACCAGTCAACTTCTACCGCAAGCCGTATTGAGGAACTTCCTTTCAAAAAATCTAAATCTTTTATTTGTAATAACTTTCAAAAAGATAGAAATGAAATCAAGAGCAGTAAAATCTATTTATCTATGACTAAACTAACCTTCAACCTTCACTAACTAAAACCGCAATTACTAATCAATCTGAACTGCACCATAACTTTCCTCCCACTCCCAGAGTGGGACATATAAAATCTTTAACTCCCAACCAGGGATATTACGGAGGTGGTTTTATCGGAACCGAAGTCGGAGTCGGAGTGTTTAAATTTGTTTTGTCGGAGTCGGAGTCGGAGGTGGTGGCAGAAGAGGGATGTATTTCGGGCAGGCTTGGTAATCAAAGTCAAAGTCAGCTAATTTAAATTATAGCAGCCGCGTGCCGCCGCCGCTATGCTCCAATTAAAACCTCCGATTTAAAAGTGTCGGAGCCGAAGTCAGGGGGTCTACTCTGTAAGTCCGTCAACGAAGATACGGGTCCGTCCGAAAGTACAATAGACATAAGATTCCATCAAAACAAGTGTCAAATTCAATTTTTCGGACGGATAAAAACACATCGGGAGTAGGGACAACTGTCAAATCGTGCTATCATTCATTCTTAGTTCGGGCCCCGAACTAATCTTAAGTCCGTAGGTGATACGGAGTAAGAAACGCCCGTAACTAAGGTCGAAACGGATTTCGTGCGTAGAGAGTAGACCCCCAGAACCGGAGGTATAATATCAATCGGAAGTTCCGACTTATCAGAGTCGGAGTCGAAGCTCCGTAACATCCCTACTCCCATCCACTGGAACCCGTCCAGATGTGTGCCATCGGATAAACTGACTAATCTCGCTACTTCTAATTAATAAGCCGGTAATGAAGAGAAACGCTGGAAAGCTCCGAGATATTATTTATGAGACAACTCGCAGTTTATCTCACAATTTACCGACTCTGAGTTTATGAAGCTGCATTTGAATGCGACTACATTAATATGGTAATTTTGAATTGGACGTGTGAGCTTGTCTATATGTAGATACGAAAATATGCAAGTGATTACAAGTGGTTTGGTTGCCATATTTAGTCTTACGAATAGGACTTCTTTTGGATCAAGTAAGGGATTATAGGTTGAAAGCTGTGGAAACAAATGACCAACAGGTAATCACAGACATACATTTATTTGTTCTTTGCTAGATTCGTCCTTAATAGATCTAGCTGACCACTGCCCAGGGTAAAAGATGAGAAAATCCGAGGAAAGTTAAAGATTTTCTCATTTATTTACAATCAGAAACAAATAGCACGGTATTTAGCGATCATAAGCTTTGGTAACTATGTATTTCAAGTTTTAGATAGAACCCTAACTTTAACAACCCGTAACATCCAACATTTATTATGTCAACACTCTTATAAAATAAATAAACTTATAGGCTTGAAACCATTTATAAACCTAGGTTAACGTTATGCTAGTCAGCTGTACAGAACAAATTAGTTTCCCCAAGAGCACGTTACTTCATAAATAGCAAGGGTCTTCAACATCAAGCCTATCTATTGAAAACAACAATGTTATACGCAACAACCACCTGCCAAACGGTTCATTTCGATCAATTTCACGCTCCACACGAAAATATGCCTTAATAGCTGGAACGAAGTATTCAATATAGCGTGGAAATAATTTGCGAGTTATGATTTTATTGATGTTTTGTTGAACTCGACTCGAGGTAAGCAAAAAAGAGTCTTCGGTAACTGTGTTAGATCTGAAATTTGTGAAATAACACATGTTAACGGAATGGAAGCGCGTGCGCCAAGCTGAGCTACCATTGTTGTACGTTGATAGGATTTTTGTTTCGAGAAAATTGTGTTAAGATTCTGAAAAGCTGTAAAACTTGACGTCTTGATGTCTTGATGTCTGCATAATATAAGAAAGTCTAGCTCATGCTTCTTCTTAGACACTGCTTAAGTCACATCTAAGAATTTAACATAAACCGCTTTTACGACACCAAATACCAGAAACACGACACAACTTATCAACAAATCGACATCAATTCAATCCAATCACAAAAAAATAAAAGCAAGGCGACGTGCGCACGAGTTGCTGCGATAGCGCGGCGGTTCGAATCATCCAGTGTAGTTATTACGCTGATTGCGGTAGCAAATGATACCGCCGCCCGCGCCGGTGTGCCCACAATTTGCTGGCTGGCATAGCATACCTTCCTACAGTCACGAAGGCTTGAGGTCTGGGACTTGGCTTAGTGGTTCATCTGTTAGGTTTTAAAGGACTCTGTCATTTAATGTCTAAAAATTGTTTTATGGTTTTGGTACTTCGTGTTCTACATCACGTGGATAACCTTTTTTTGTCAAATTGACAGTTGTCACTAATCCTTTATTGTTCATGATTCAGTCTGAATCTTCAAACATAGCACTATCACCTTCGATTCTAGCGTCGTTCGGACGCTCAGAGAATGCGTTCCTGACAGTTCGTAAATACTCGTATATGGGCGATGACAGGCGACGAGACTTTGAAGTGGAAAATATGTTATACGATTAAAATATTTTCATCGTTTATATGCACTGTTAATCATAATTAAACTAAAATTCTTACTATAACACCAATCTACCATAAACTAAAATAGTTTAGTGCTAAATTAATGAAGTATCAGGAATGCATTTTCTCAGCGGCCGGACTGTAGTTTATTTATTTCGTTCTTTCTCTAACTTATTAAAATATCCTTTCTTCTTTTAGTATCCAAGTTCGAGAAAACTGGAAAGGTCATAGCGATATATCAAATACGCCATTACTCATAACCTAACGAGTATCTGGATTTATGTTGACTGAAATATTTAGGGGAACAATATAACGTATTCTCAGGATGAGATTGATTGTCCTATTCCAGTGTCGGGTCTCTAAGCAGGAGGTATTGTTCAGTCTTCGTAAACTGCGTTTGTAAGCATGTCTTGTCCTGCGCAAGCACCGTTACCACCAGTCACGCGAGCCACAGCACATGGCACATTGTATTCAGAACAATTGCTAGTAAAACTAAGACGATCAGTTTTTGCAACAAGTTGGAAAGTGTTTGGTGACAGATTGTGTGTCAAGTAAGATGTATTAGCACTGTGTTTGAGAAACTATGTTTTTTTGTTAAATGCGATAAATTACTTGTAATGATTTTTAGGTATGCTTCTTCAATGTTACAAGAGACATAATAGTATTGTAATAAATACACCCAAAAACAATAAAATTATCAGATGCAAAAGCGAGTACACGTCCACTCATTTGGTAAAAAATAATACTTAAACTCAACTTCCTCATACTCATAAGTAATCTAACATTATTGATTAAAATTTACTGGTAATTCGATATACCAGTAAAATTTTCTCATTACTATATGATGCGAAAAATCTTCACGTATAACCAGACTCACGTCTTCTTCATAATCATGATCATACAGAACCATATTTTCAAATTCACCAACGGTTATCGATAATTCCAGAATTTCATGATCGTGCAAATTGTCACACGTTCTTGCTGATCGAAACTAGTCCAAGATTCGATAACCAATGGCGCGCTAATGCGATTAAAGTGATCGGGTTCGGAGTCACATTAGCAGAACACGTTGGATCTACTAGGGAGTGCAATACCGGGATCCCGAAATACCGGGGCTAATCCCGGTGGTAAATTGAACGAGATGCCGTGCGGGATTGGCGGGATTGACAAGAAGCGAAATTCATACTAATGATGATTGTTTCTACAAGTTTGGAAGCATAACGAGCATATTTCGCTGCTACAGTCCGGCCGCTGAGAGAATGTGTTCCTGTTCCTGACACATGATTTATTTAGCACTAAACTATTTTAATTTACTGTACCTATAATTGATGTTATAATAAAAAAATACTAAAATTAGTATCAATAGAATTTAAACGATGAAAATATTTTTAATCATAAAATATTTTCCACTTCAAAGTTTCGTCGCGCGTACAATCATGACCTGTCAGCGGCCGGACTGTAGTCTCGTATATTTCCTTATTTCCTAGACGAGGTAAGCAATTAATAATATTTTAAATCGTGGCACTTGTTGCTACACCCGTTAACACCCAAACTGACCACGCCTATTCCAAGTACAATTCTGTATGCCCTAAGGCAGGGAAGCAATTAGATGACCCTGGCAAAGGAGTTCCAACCTTAGTTTGAAAGACACAAGGTGGTTATTAGCAGGTAAACGTGAGGGTCAGTGGTATTTTGGGTTCGGGTTGAGAAACCGTTTGTTGAGTCACAAGGTGCTTTGGAATCAGTGAATGAAATATTGAAGATGAGAAGAATATCTCGTAAAGGCCTGATTACATCGAAACTTTCAGTTGTTTCAAGGTTTCAGACTCCAAAATATACCATAAGACGGGCCGCACACCAGACTTACACTTGTATTACGATAACTTTGGCGCTACATTTGAAACGCGACACATTTTACGCCCCCGTAATCTGCGCACAAACACGCACACCAAGAACAAAAACTGCGTACCCGCGACAAATGTGTCCTTGATGTGCGTGCTTGCACACAGATATCCTAATTTTTCAAATCGGTCTGATAGTTCCAGCGATTAGCGCATACTCTTCAGCTTTATTTTATTAGTAAGTAGGTACCTAAGTATAGATTATTACCTACTAGGTACTTGTCGGATACCTTCACTCTGGCACAGTGTTTCTTTCTTATTTGAAACAGACAAATCAACAATCGTTCCCTAATATTTATCTTCCAATACCACTCAAAGGAGCACAATGTGCCCACAAGTGGAACTTATCACCACTATTAGTAAACGCATGTTCAATATACAAGCTCAGTATATTCTTGATACTTTATCTGTGAACGTCCCCCGATACGGCACAAAAGGCCATTTTGTTACCGCTAGGAATTTATTGATCCTAACTTGTTTGATTTATAGGAATCTATTTGTTTGGTTTTGACTGAGAAATCCGACTGAAGAAATATGTAGGGTTCTGATAGTTCGTACCGTACACCATCTAGGCCTTTTATGGTACCCATGGAAAGTAAGGTGAGGAGCTTACTTTCCATGGCTACCATAAAAAGCCAAGATGGTTTATATTGAAGGAATGCTTCGTTGGTTGTATAATATATTTCTATAGCCAGGATTTAGGGCAGGGGCTGTGGCCCCGGGGCCTCCACAAGAAAGGAGCCTCCACAACTTGTTTTTTTTTTAGATATGAACAGTAAAATGTGTCTGTCAAAGAGAAAAGAGTTCATATTCACATGGGTTCATTCATTTATAAGTCTACAGAAAAAGATCCAAAGTCAAAGTGAATGACGTTTAAATCTTACTAATACTCCTAAATTACTGAAGTGATTTTAATATTTTTTTTATTAGACTAAGGACAATTTTTAGGTTAATAAAATAATTTAGATTTAATTTTTTTGGGAAATAATAATAGGTAGGTATTAATGGCACAATAAAACAATTTAACTAATTTTAATCTGTCTCGCCCTAGCGTTCGTACGGGGAGAGAGAAAGAACATTATTTTGTGGCTGTAATCGCCATAACCTAAATAAATTACAATAAAGCCAAATGACCAACAATAAACCAATCTTAATTCTACGTGAAAATATTCGATCCATTTGTGGTTACAATGACCAAATTATCTGTAAATTGTAGTCTCATAATACCCGTCATTTGTTTTCATCAATATAGGTACAAAGCTTTTGTAATTTGCTTTCAATTTAAACAAAAGAATAACGTAGGTAATAAAATAAACAATAATAATAATTGCTATTGAAGTTCGATTGTGACCAGAAATAGTAAGTGCTTTTTATGTGAAGCGTAATTTGTTGGTAGAAGTACCGTATTTGCCTCCACTGTAGTATAAATAAGTTTTATGTTGAAAAACATTTTTCTAAACAAGCTCTTATAATGATCACTTCCCAGCTCTCTCATCTAAATCTGCAGTACTTGTTAAGACAAATCCAATGAGCCCAAACACGACGGAGTTATGTTGAGAAGTTGAGGAGTTCCCATGGCCACCTCCCGGCCTCATCATGAGACCACCTCCATGGTACGATATTATTACATTGTCACGGAGGTTACATATGTGTTCCAAAGGACACGGCAGACGCCCATAGAACGCTGGGCTTCAGATTGTGTATGTCGGTACAAATAGGTATGAAATTAGTTTGGTGTGATCGAGTATTTCAAGAGTATTTAAATTCATTTTTTATTTGTTATTGTACGTAATTGGGTTAAAGAGAAATCTTCGTATTTGTGACAGTGAGGTTATGTATGGTTTGAATGATCCAATGAAGTACAGCCCGACTAATGAGTTCTCAATTTAAAGGTTTTAGTTGCTGTCGACATGATATTCTGTGGAGGCACGCGCCAGCCAGCATGCACCCGTTTTTGTTTTATTGGTTTTTTCAAAATGTCAACGGCATAATCATTTTATTACTTATTTATTTCGATTTTTGATTCCAATTCTTAATCTCTAAGATAAATTAGGCAAAGAACAATTAAAATATATTTTTATTTTTGGTTAAGCTTTTATTACTCTACCATATCAAGCCCAAAACTGCCGACGTCCTTTCAGCTCAATCGGTTGGGGGGAACTGGTCTAAAATTCTATTGCAAGATTTGGCCGTCCACTAACAGAGCTAGTTAAATAAAAGCTTGTTAAAGAAGGAACCTTTTTTATTTTCATCATTTTCAGTCCTAGGTTTATTTAAGAGTAAGAATTTAAAGTCTAATCAGACAAATCTAAAAAGTGGCAAAATAAATTGGAACCGCTATAGCAACCAAGTTGACCTGCTGACGCAAGCGACCCATATCCGTCAGTCAGGGGCACGTAGGCAGTACATCTCAGCAAGACATCTAGTTGTGCCTTGTTCTGATCGTGATCTTGAAACTGTACTCGTTAGGGACATTGTTACAGGTCACATTTTGACCTCAAACTATTTTATTTTAGTTCATGTAGAAGAGATAAATGCTCCCAATTAGTTTTTACATGGGAAAAAAGTGAAAAATGTAATGCAAAGTTTAACATAGGTTGAGCGTTTATGTTTTATTTATGTTTTGAGCTCATAATTAGCAGTATGTATAACTAGCGGCAGCAGTTATGAGCAGAAACGTCACTTGCGGATTTCTGATTTTTCGGTCTCTTTGGCGGAATGAAGAAGACGGGAGCCGCCGAGGCTGCACGCGATTGGTTCGTTAGTCGATGCTCGTCCTCTTTTACGTATTGTCAACTGTCTATTGTCTATTGGGCCGAAAATGTACACGCGCGATCTGTGTTCATAATTCCTGCTGGTACCTATACGTTTTTATTTTTAATTTGTCCTGGTAAGCAACATAGATAACACCTCAGATCATAGAAACAAGGAGATATGCCATCATAGCAAATTAGTAAGGGAACAACTGATGCCACTTTTAGTACATTTTTCGACACAATTACGCGCATAATTAAGCGCTCCTTGTGAATAAAAAGATCTCCCACGCATTGAACATTCCGCACACCCTCAATCTAACACTGTTAATCGTCACTCAACACTAGCACTAAACTAAAACACTGTATTTATACCATCGATCGTGTTCGGTTCGTCGCCAGCGCGTACGTTTTTAATATGAGCAATTTGCTCAAGATCAGGCATCAAGCTCGATAGCGCCTTGGCACATCTCCTTGTTTCTATGATCTGAGGTCTACACACATCAAAAATCCATTGTTTGATTTAGATCATATAAATAAGGAGATTTGTAATCATAGCAAATTCTCACTTAGTTGGTACTTTTTCACCTATATGGTCATAAGATTTATTCATTAAAAAAAATTGTATCTGAATTGGTACTTCACTTCAGCGAATCGGAACGAAGCATTACCACTAAACGGTACCAAATTCTTTCTATCAACGAATTAAGCATAATGATACGTTTTTGTAAGAAATTCATAATATATTACGTACAATAACCAAAATAGTGAGGTCTGGAGTGGACGCGGACGCCCGAAATCATTCAAATTACAAGTAATTTTGGTAGAGGCTGCAGACCAGCTTACAATCTACTGTAGGGCTGACGAATATATGGTCCATTTCATTAGAACTTGTAAACTATGTAAACAAACTTTCTATAGAAATTAATCAAATTTTGACAGTTGGCCATACTAACATAGTTTACAAAGTTAACAAATTCAATTGAAATGAACCCTAGCTATATCTAGATACTAGATGTTCCCCGCGGTTTCACTTCCGTTGCTCGGCTCCTAAGGGTCGTAGTGTGATGTCAAATAACCTATTCCTCATTAATCTGGCTATCATAAATTATACATGTGAAAAGCTTTAAAATTTAGCACAAACAAACAAACCTTCAGCTTTTATAATATTAGTAAGTAAGTATAGATTAAAAATCCTTTTTACCGTACTAACTACGGCAAAGGATTGTGATTTTAGCAGTCTATTGTTTGAACCATTGTTCATCATAATTTCTTGTTTAATTCATATGGTTGTTCATAAAAAGGCAGATTTCATTAATCCACCGTTAGATGCGATTTTGTGGTGGCGGATTAGCGAGAGACAATTAATGTCACCGGAATTTTGTGTTCTATAAAAAAATGTGAAGCAACTTGAAACAGGAGGCAGCCCTGTGCTTGAGTGGAGCCGTCGAAATTACACGTAATGACAGCGAGCAGCGAGATGTTTTGAATCTATTAACTTTATGATACGCTACGGGTCGCCGCCCTCCTCAGAACTCACACGGACCATACCTAATGTTAAAGGTCACTGTTATCCACCAAGTTTTGAAGAAAAAGTCTCTTTGAAATACAGTGAATTCATATTGTAGATGGGAGAGAAATTGGGGAACTTTTTAAAAATGGATGGTTAGGTCTCATAGAAAAAGTGAGAAAGAAAGAAAACAAATGCAGGCTGTGCCCTTTTCATTTTAAATGTACATCTCGCACTAACATTAACCGGGACTAATCCAGACTTACTGAGAATTTTCAAATGGGAAAACTAAAACACTGTCCGCCGTACCACAAAAAAGATAAACACGTGTTCAACACGAATGCTACCAAAAATAATACGCACTTGTTTTAACAGTCACTTGTCTATAACAAGTGTGTATTATTTTTGGTAGCATTCGCGTTCAACACGTGTTTATCTTTTTTGTGGTAAGGGTGTGTAAATTTATTGTAAGTATATTTTTTTGTGAATTTGAAACATGTCAAAGCCATGTTATGCTTCTCTTAAGTTATTAATATAAGTGATTTTCAAAAATCGAATGACCTGAGCGGGATTTGAACTCGCGACCTCTGCCGTTCCGTGGCTAGTGCTCTGACCAACTGAGCTACCAAGTCTCGCCCAACTCATTCGTGAAATCCCTTTGTATACGCCTCTTAGGAGCGTTTGGCGACATCTATCGGAAACCTATGGAGACTTCCAACTTAATACCTTAACTTGGCAGCTAAAGGACATTTAATAAACTAAAACACTGTATATTTTCCTATCAGCTGAGGGTGGTCTCAGCTTCTACTGAACGCTTGTGACCAGCCTAACAAACTCCTCAACTTCATAAAATATTCGTTCAAACTCATTTGTATTTTAATGTTACATCACTGCCCCACGGCAATACATACAAAAACATGATATTACAAAATAACCTATCTATAACAAAGCTGAAGAATGTTTGTTTGTTTAAACGCGCTAATCTCAGAAACTACCAGTCGGATTTGAATAATTCTTTTTGTATATGATAGCCAGATTTATGAGGAAAAGTATAGCGCTACGACTCTTAGGAGCCGAGCAAAACGATAAAAAACATACATACATACATACATACGGAACGAGTACAGGACCTCCTTTTTTTGAAGTCGGTTAAAAAGTCTGAAAGAACGCTAAGCGAAGGGTAACTTTGTAAACAATGTCAGTATGGCCAACTGTCATTTGATGAATTTGTATAGAAAGTTTGTTTACAAAGTTTACAAGTTCTATTGAAATGGACCATAGGTAATAGCGTGGGTACCAAATAATCCGATGTCTTTTAAATTAAACCGCGCGGCATAGCTAGTAGGTACCTATTACATAATAACCTATGTATTATAACTTATAACTGCGTAGGATTTTAATTAAATCTAACAACCGCTAATGGGCCTGGCCCGTCGTTATATGACGATATTGCCAGTTTAGATAACTAATTAGGTATAAATTACAATACAAATTCCTAGTTGTAAGACTAGAATTAGTACCTAGGACAGAATTATAATCGTGTTGCTTCCAGGCTGTAACTGATGTGGGACTATGTCTTGGTCTAGATATGGTATAGCCGGAGGCTACTGGATACGAATTGCCTATTTGTGTAACGGGTAACAAATGAGGTGGTAACCGACTTACAACGATTTAATCTAGGAATCTTGTAAACCTGCTTCACATGGGTACAATTTACTGATGTAACAACACGGTTCCATAGAAAAATATCGTGAAAATCGCGGAACTGTTTGCGAAAAAAAAATGCAAAAAAAACTGCGAATCTGACGCCCTCCGAATTAATTAATGTATTTTTGTAATGCGACCCCTGAGAGGTTATCTTACTATGTAATACCTCAGATCATAGAAACAAGGAGATATGCCATCATAGCAAATTAGTACGGGAACAACTGATGCCACTTTTAGTACCGTTTTCGACACAATTACGCGCATAATTAAGCGCTCCTTGTGAATAAAAGATCTCCCACGCACTGAACATTCCGCACACCCTCAATCTAACACTGTTAATCGTCACTCAACACTAGCACTAAACTAAAACACTGTATTTATACCATCGCTCGTGTTCGGTTCGTCGCCAGCGCGTACGTTTTTAATATGAGCAATTTGCTCAAGATCAGGCATCAAGCTCGATAGTGCCTTGGCACATCTCCTTGTTTCTATGATCTGAGGTTAATACTTACAACTTGATAAAAACTGGCCTCAATACATACCTGAAACAAAAATAATAACATGGTTTAGTAATCAACATAAACAGCCGGCTTATCATGACAATTCTATCTCTATTCTACTAAAGAATAGACTAAGTTCTTTCTATCCAACTCGTTATCTCTTCTGCCCGAACACGCGTCGACCCGTGCTTGGCTTATCAGAATTTTGTCTACTGAAGAAAAGAGACATTTCTTCTCTTCATTGTATGCATTAAACGGTAGAAATCTTTCTACAATCTGTCACTTTGTCTATTCTTCTGTAGACAAAGCCCGTTTCTATCGTGGTCATGCTAGCTAGGCAGGTAGGTTTATTAGATGCTGCAGCGTAGGTACCTAATTAATAAAATAAAATCGCTATAGCTGTGTGCCATCTTTGCCAATAAGATAGTGGTCGATTAGCCATCCTTATCTATAAACACAGATACACAACATTTACAAACATTCTGTTTGTAGGTATTTCTGTTACTTTTCCATGATAAAACAGCTGAACCTATTCCGATAAAATTTTGAACGGCGCGGCGCTTGACCTGGGGAAGGAACTTAAGTGGAGAGTACTTAGACAAATATCTAATAATTTACTGCATGGAATAACATGAAAAATTAACTAAAAAGCTTCACAGATGTGCCTACAGTTTCGCTGTGACACATTTACGAAATCATCTTTAGTTTCGGTTAAAAAGTTAAAATCTCTCTAAAACATTAAAATCGACCTTTTCTATGAGTTTTATCCGTGTTCAAGAAGTTCTTGTAGAATGTGACGGCAACAGCTAGTACCTACTTAATAAACAATTAACAAAAGTAAACAACCACGAGATAATTGCAGGCTATCAGTATCAAGTCACACAGGCACACACAGTCACTCAGGCAAAACTTAGTTTAATGACTAATAAATACAATGCCTCTGAAAAACTAATGAAGGAGTATGTGTTGGCGATGAATGAACTGGTGAACTCACAAACAAACAACTGTGAGCATTGTCAATCACCAACTAACAAGCTCTCACCAGACCATTCGTTGACAATATGTGATTCCTTCTTACCGCAGTCATGTGCAAGTTTATCTTTTTCTAGTACTAATAGTTCACCTAAACATAGTAAACAACATAATATAGAACATGATATTGTAATACTGAGTGATGAAATTGGAAAGGATTTAGGCTATTTGTTGTCACAAAAATATGCGGGACACTCTATCTTAAACTATTGTATGCCTGGTTGTTCTTTGTTTGACATAATGAAAAAAATTATTAGTTGTAATTTTAGCCAGGACACTACACTGTTAATTTTTATAGGCAATAGGGGTAATGTGAATAAAAGTGAATTACTAAAATATCATAGTACATTAAGTAAACTTAATTTAAGAAAAATTGTGATGTTCACATTCCCTTATAGCAACAGTTTGCCACAGGAAGAAAACCTAATTAGACATGAATTGAATAAGACACTACATAATTTGACATTCAATGATAATTTATTTCATGTAATTGACACCAACAATTATGTTGGTAAAAACTTTTATTTGACAACAGACAGATATCATATGTCTATGTATTACTTATCAAAATATTTTAAAAGACAGATAGCTGTGTCGCTATCCTATTTTTTATCTATCACAGCCAAAAATTTGGCTAAACAAATTGCTTCTATTGAGCAATGTTCCAATGACTCATTAAATAGTTCAGCCAATAATTTGGCTACAAATATTGACATTAAACATAATTTAAATTAGAAATTGAGACAATAGAGGCAACCTCTTGCAAAAATGTAAAGAGTAATAAGCAAAAATTAAATAAAATTATTAAAAATGATATTAATAGTACTATCAACCTGGTGCATCAAAATATTCAAGGATTAATGAGCAAAGATTTAGAAATAGAATTATTCTTGAATTATAATGACATTAATATACTTTGCATTACAGAACATTGGCTAAAAAGCCACCAGTTTATGTTCAATTTTAGAAACCACCAGGTTGGCAGCTCGTTCAGCAGAATAAATGCTATTCATGGTGGCTCCTTAATTTTAGTAAGTAACCAGCTTAAATTTAAAGACCGTATGGACATTGTGAGCCTGTCTGTTGAACGTACTATTGAGATCGCCTGTGTAGAATTGGAGCGGTTTATTGTATTAAGTGTGTACAGACCACCTTCAGGATTGTATGATTGTTTTGAAAAAGTAATGGATGAAGTGTTGTACAAAGTCTGCAACTCAAACAAATCTATCATTGTATGCGGTGATTTTAATATTAATTTATTAGAAAATTCTGGGTCTTGCATTAAAATTATAAGTTTATTCCAGTCATACAATCTTGTTAACCTATTTCTGGAGCCCACTAGAATAACTACCTCTACTGCCACTTGCTTAGATAATATTTATACCGATGTTATACCTTACCAAAAAAAAAATTTTAATTTACTGGACTCAGATCATTGTGGACAGATGATCACTATTCAAAATCAAAACAAAGATGTAGTCAAAAAGGATATCACTGTTAACCCTAAAACTGCAGGCCGCCTAAAAACATTCCGTACTAAGCTCATTAATAAATTACCTTATTTATCAAGTAATGATGATCCTAATAAATTATATGATGATCTTTTTAACATGTACTGTACACAATTTAATTCAACTTTTATTCCAAAGACAATTAAAGTTAACAACACTGCATCCTTCAGTGAATGGGCTACCATTGGTATACATAAAAGTAGAAAACGGCTTTATGAACTGTACAATGAAAGGATATATGTAAACACACCCGAATTCAATTTATATGTCAAAAATTATTCAAAATTATTTAAAAAAGTTTGTTGCATGGCCAAATCGCATTACTTAAGTTCAAAGATAAAATCTAGTAATAATATAATTAAAACGACTTGGAATATTATTAACAGTGAAACGGGTAGGTCTAGTAATCGAGATAGTGAATATAGCCTTAATATTGATGACAATGTAATTAAATCGGATTTACAAGTAGCCACAGCTTTCGAAAATTTCTTTTCAAAGGTTCCAGTTGTAACTACTAAATCTTTGAACTCATCACCTGCTGTTGCAGAGACTTTGCTTAAAGAAAATGTTAAAAATTGCGATTCGGAGTTTCATTTTCAACATGTTAGCTGTAGAGACATAATCAAAACTTTTCACACTTTAAATGTAAAAAAAACAGCAGATCTGTGGGGTAATTCGGTAGACGTTGCTAAGTCTATTATTGACATTGTAGCACCTACTCTAGCCTCTATTTTTAATAGTTGTATTGATTGTGGTAAGTTTCCTGATCTAATGAAAAGTAGTAAAATAATACCTCTATTTAAATCGGGTAGCACATCAGACCCTACAAATTATAGACCAATTTCAGTGCTGCCTACATTTAGTAAAATTTTCGAAAAACTTATTTTAGAGCAGATGCAAAAATTCTTTAATAAAAACAAATTATTACATAACAAACAGTTTGGCTTTACGAGGGGTCGTTCAACAACTGACGCCGGTGTTGAACTTTTAGGACATATTTTTGATTCGTGGGAGAATTCACACGATGCTTTGGGTATTTTTTGTGACTTGTCTAAGGCATTCGATTGTGTTCTTCATGAAACATTAATCAGGAAACTGTACTACTATGGCATAAGGAACTCATCTTTGGATCTTCTTACTTCATACTTAAGTGATAGGATTCAGAAGGTGGATGTTAATGGTAAAAGATCACCCGGGTCTGTAGTAACAATGGGAGTACCACAGGGCTCAATTCTTGGCCCTTTTTTGTTTCTTATTTATATAAATGACTTACCCTTCCTTATAAGGGACAATCATGAGATAGTACTGTTTGCAGATGACACTTCACTTTTGTTTAAACTTAAACGTCAGCAGCTGGTTACTGACGATGTAAATAGCGCTATCTCAAAAATAGTGCACTGGTTCAATGTTAATAACTTACTTTTGAATGAAAAGAAAACTAAATGTATTAAGTTTACGACACCTAACGTTAGACAGGTGAAAACTAGTGTACTAGTGAAGGGTGAGGAGCTGAATCTTGTGGATACCACAGTGTTCTTAGGTATAACATTGGATGCTAAGCTTCAGTGGGGACCACACATAGATAAGTTGTCGAAAAAGCTTAGCTCTGCAGCATACGCCGTTAAAAAAATTCGCGATTTAACTGATCTTGAGACTGCCCGTTTAGTATACTTCAGTTATTTTCATAGTGTCATGTCGTACGGTATTCTGTTGTGGGGACATGCCGCCGACATACAGACTGTTTTTGTTTTGCAGAAAAGAGCTATTCGATCAATTTATAAGTTAAGTCCCAGACATTCACTCAGAGAGAAATTTAAAGATATTAATATAATGACTGTTCCATCTCAGTACATTTATGAAAATCTATTGTATGCACATAAAAATATTAATCTCTTCACTAAATATAGTGATATTCATAATATTAATACTAGAAACAAACATAGACTTGTTGTTCCTGCCACGAGGCTCCAGAAAATAAGTGGCACATTTAAATGCCAAAGTATACGCTTTTACAATAAAATCCCTAGCCATATTCAAAAATTAAGCCTTAATAAATTCAAATCATTAATAAAGCGAAAACTTTGTCATAAAGCTTTTTATAGTGTTAAAGATTATATGGAGGACAAAAAGGCTTGGGATTGAGCTGTTCCAATACATACATGGGCCAATACTACTATTGACATAACCACTAAATTATTGCTCTTTTATTTGATTTTATAATTTTTTCTATATACACTTTGACATTGAATGTTTCCTTTTGAAACAATTTATATACAAAATGACATTGAATGTGATAATAATGATAATATATTGATTATAATTATTGTAAATGTGAGTACTATGTGGGTTATTATGTTACTGTTATAGATCTCAAGTTCAGTCTGACAGTTTGAGTACTTTAGGGGGCCTACCCAAATGTCCTCTCTGATGGTAATGTTCGTCGGGTCGTTGAGCTCCCTAAGTCTGGGTTGAGCTACCACGATACCCGGCACATGCGTGCACAGTCAGGTCAGGTCCACTCAAATCTGTATGGCTCTTTCCTCTAAAGGCCATTTCAGACTAACCTGCATGGTTCTTACACAATTTATCTTAACTGTCTGGACTTTAAAAGAGACATCAACCTTTGAGTTTGTTTCGGTGTTTCTTCTCAAAGGTAGTCATATAGGAAACACCGAACTCATCTAGCTTAAAAAAATGTTTTGACGTGTAAAAGTGTTATTTTTAACCTATTTACAAAATAAATATCATTTATCATTTATCATTTATCATTTACACCTCATATCATTCGTGCCTAGAATCTATTCTCTATGAAAAATATTAATAAATGTCTCACTATAACCAACTCATAACTGGAATTCTAAAAGTAAACCCTTAACCCATTATAAACTGACAAGATTTCATCCCAACAACACGCTCGATAAAAATCGTAATTAAAAACTGCAACCAAACTATTATGTAGTTGCATACCGCAAAATCCGGTTCAACACAAAATGACTAGAAAAAAATGTTTCGAACATCCACCATCCATTACTGGTGTACAACTGAACGATGTTATACAAAGATTAATAAAACCAGCAATGGTAGACGTAGTTATAGATAGTTTTTATAGCATAAAAACTAGTTAGTGTAAATTTCCAGGCAGTGTGTTGAGGTGTCAGTGTTAATTTATAAGTTCGAGCGTAAATGGCGAAGAGATTAATATTGTCCATTGTGGGGAGGCGATTTATCAAGACGATGATAATGCGATAGATACAGGAGCGGCCGAGATAATGTACGCGGGGAGAAGTTTTAATAAGGCTGATAAATTCAATGGTGATTAAAATGATGTGAGTATCGCAATGTGCTGGGGGGGTGATTCTCGCGGGTTCGATATTAATATCGCATTCGATACATATTGCAACAACTGTCAAAATCCCTACCATTTTGACATTTGTTGCGATATATATCGAATTCGATATCAATATATCACCTGCGAGAATCACCCCCCAGGAGTGTTTATCACGTAAAGTAGGTCGTTAAAACACTAATAAGGCTCTTTAAATAATGGAAGTAGTAATTTATAACTGCTTGTAAAGTTATAACGTTAAAACAGTGATGTTGAACTAGATGGCTCCTTTTTGCAGTTAATGAATCAATTAAAACTGCTAAAACCATCAGAAGAGACGGCAAACACAAACACTTATGGCCGCTCCCTATAACCTCTTTCCCCGACTAGAGATCGATTTTTGGCGTTTTATAGAACTAATGTCAAAAATCCATTTCTAGTAGAGAAAAAAGGCAATGGATGGGTTACATTTGAGAAGGACCATTAATCTATAGATGACATCGATAAGACACAATATATTATTAAACTTTTATTTGAATTAATCTCAAAACCTGGGTTTTTAGTTAAACCTTTTGTAATAAGACTGAAAAAGTCCAACATAGAAGCAGTCCGACTTTTTCCCCGCCACGCGACGCATCGTCTACGCCTATACCTATTGTACCCACAGATCTCACTCACTCACACGCAGTCACATCTACAAGTCAATCGCTACACTATTATCATTCTTACATACACAGCACATATTATTCAGATCAACACTCAATGATTGACTGTCATTTTTTGTGCAAATCAACTTATTAGTGACCGTTTTACTGGTTGAATGGGAGCAGGATTGTTACTACCTGTGGTAGGTCCATTTACATAGAAATTAATACATCTAATATGTAATAGCTACCTGGTCTTTAGTCTACGGGATTTTTTCCTTTAGTTATTTTATCCAAAGGAAAAACAGAAGCCTTAGGTACTATAAAATGATAAGGCCATGCCTTTGCAATAAAGGGATGTTACTATCTATTCTGTCCTATATAGCTCCATCTCTTTCATTCACACTGGCTTTATCACGTCATAGGCCTCGTTGCGGCGATACGTCTATAAAATCGATTTGTCTCTAAAAGAGTAATCGCCACATCTACAACCCGATGAGTATTTCCGATAACTTCTAAACATAGTTCCCAGCGGCGTGACTAATCTGTTGATCAAATGAATATCATAAATCACCACCATATTAGGACAGTCTAGATAAGCATCTGGTTCCATTCATTATACTGTTCCCTGCTAGTTCAAAAGGTCGCCCGAACGTAGAGAGGTGTTATAAGATCAATGACAGTGCTAATTAAGAAAGTTTAAAATAGCTTTTAAAAATAAGTGTTTCATTATAGTCATCTTTTAAGTTATGTAGAGATCATCAATCATCACAATCTTGAATATATACGAATTGATTCATGTTTATTTTTATTTAAAGCTCGTTTTTAAATATCATCATTCAGACATATCAACAGGATTACAGGAGTAATGGGCTAGAAATTAGTAAGGATTTCATGAAAAATATACATAGCCTGCTAAAATCATAACCCTCCTTTCGGCTTTGCCGTAGTTGGGTAAACAGAAACGGTCTCGCACAACTCGGTTATGGAACAATCAATCGCATGGCATTTTAATTATGTAAGTAAATGGTTATATACCTAATTAAAGTGTGGTATGATCTAGCCAGACATAACACAATGATAGACATCTTGTCTATTTCGCTTTATTTACGATTCAATCTTGAAAAATTCAGATCAGATGCTAAAAATGTTATGCACGTGCATGTCAATTATATCATGATTTGTTCGATAGCGTGTAGGTCTTATCACGATGTGCATTACAATGAGACCACACGTGTCGAAATATTCATGTACCTAACGCTCACGATTGTATATTGTTTGTGTTAATTGTTGCAACCATACATTCCTTTAAATATCTGATTTCGTTAAAATGTTCGCTACATTTTTAGGGTTCCGTACTAAAACGGTAAAAAAGGAACCCTTATGGTGCGACTTCGTCTGTCTGTCTGTCTGTCTGTCTGTCACACCTGCTTATTTCAGCAACTACTAATGCTATCGACTTGAAATTTGGAACAGTTATAAAAAATGCTTGCCCAACTTTATTGCAAATGAAAAAAGTCAAAAAATATTTTTATTTTCATTGCAATAGGGGCCGGAGTGGGGGTCCGAAATTTTAAAGTGGGGTTACTAGGTCAAGTGGCATATCATATGAAAGGGCTTGATTTGCACATTTCAAAATATATTTTCATTTTATTTTATGTCTCACAGTTTTCAACATATGATGAAAAATGTCTGAAAAAATACCATTCCCCCCCCTTATCTCCGAAGTTTGCGGAGCGAAAAATCTGAAATAATTAGAGCTGATAGGAATTGACCCAAATATTGCACCAAAAATAAAACGATGTTCCTAACTAGTACAGTTTTTTCAAAATCATCAAAATTCCTTCACAAACAAACTTAGTTATGCGGTCCGGTTTTTTTTCACTTTATACGTCCAAAAATGATACGGAACCCTCGGTGCGCGAGTACGACTCGCACTTGGCCGGTTTTTTGTATATAAATTGAATATTCACTGGGACAATTCGGCTTATACTTCAATATGCTAACCTAAGACCATGTAATGGTATCATAACTTGGTCTAGAGGACATAATAGATTTTCAAGAAAGTTCCTCCAAAAAAGGAAGAGGTTCTATGTTCAGCTGTATGTTTTTTTAACAGACTTCAAAAAAGGAGGAGGTTCTCAATTCGGTTGTATTTTTTTTTAATGTCCAATGTCCAATAAAATTGTCCATATTTTTCTGAAATAATTCAACGAAACATGTTTCAACATAAGACAGCAAGCATTATCCTACTTAAAACTAGTTTCAACCAATAAAATCGCTTTAAATCTATGATAAAGGCGAGATCAGTGCTTGAGCATCGTTCTGTAATACCAGCCTTAATCTGTCAGGACTGTCAGCCAGTAAACCTAAAGATCTTGGAAATTATACCATAGAGTAGTAGAAAAGGCTGTCGTCAGCGACAACATAATTCATAAAGCACCTTATCAAGATGTCCTCCATACCCGACGTAGGAACTGTGACCTGAATTAGAGGTGAAGCTGTATTATTTAGTAATTACGGACTAATCGATCGCCCCACATACACATGAGTGATGATCATGATGAAAAACGTAGTTCTATGACTGGTCAAGGTGCCGACTGCCGCGGCCTTTTATACGAAATACAAGGAATTATTTGGCAGGAAAAGTTTTCCTGCCGGCCTAGCATGACCACGATAGAAACGGGTTTTGTCTACATATAAATAGACAAAGTGACAGATTGTAGAAACATTTCTACGTTATATGAATGAAACGGTAGAAATGTTTCTACAATCTGTCACTTTGTCTATTTCTATGTAGACAAAACCCGTTTCTATCGTGGTCATGCTAGGCCGGCTGCCTCACGCTGCTGCATCACGCCAGTGTCTCTCCTCCGTTCTGCGGCCACTCTTCCGAACCATAGCATCGTGGTGTAGCGGGCGAGACGTGGTTGCTCAGTTGGCAGAGCAGTTCCATGGTTCGGCAGAGGTCGCGAGTTCAAATCCCACTCGTGTCAGTTGATTTTTGAAATCTATACTATTATAAAATTGTAAAAAAGCCGTGTCTGCACATTGAAGATATTCCAGAAAAAACAGTCGGGATAGAGTAGATACAGGTAGGTACTGGGACGTAACCATACCCAAACAATTTTTTTTAGAATTTTTGTCTGTTTGTCTGTTTATGCGCGCCTCACGCAAAAAATACTAAACGGATTTTAATATGGTTTTCATAGTTTGATAGCTTAGGGTCCAACTTAAAATCTAAGCCACGTTTCATCTGATTCCGCTGAAAAAAACCATAGATACAGCTTGACCTCGTGGTAGTACTAGCCAACCTACACTACGGAGGTCATTTAAACTGGTCAGTTCATTGTAGTCCACGCGGACGGAGTCGCGGGCAAAAGTCTAGTCTCTTATATATTTAATAACCTATTAATACTTTAGTTGACCCCGGGACCCTGCACACAGCGGTCGCGCTTGCAACCATTACACCACCGAGGCATCGAGGTAGTCTCTGTTGTAACTTATGGTAACAAGATCATCTATTTTCTTTTTATATCTCTTTCGTCAGGGAATAGGAATATACCTATGGTAATGTAAAAATGGTATGGTAAAAAATGGCAAAAATGGTAATAGTATGGTTTTGAGTGCGTGGTGTCTCTAAAGATATCTGAACGCGAACTGGTTTCCTTTTCGCCGAGTGTTCGATTAAAACTCGAACAGTTGTGATAATTATTTTTTAATAATATGTAAACGATGAACAATTTAATAACAACGTAAAAGTTGTATTCAACAAAATAAAATGAAGCCGCGGGCACAGTGGTATAAATTACGCAGGAGTTGGACAAAAACCTGCGCTCAATTATATTGCCGTTTAATTTCCAAATAATTATAATACTGACCACTGTGCGTGTTGTCCGTCAGGAATGAGCAACAAACACAGCCGGTTTGAAGGTCATCACTCAAGATGTTATTTTAACAGTAGCCAGGTTATAAAAGTAATGTTTAAAAAATTACCTATATCCTGTTATGAATCAATGATAGGCTTACGTATTGAAGAAAGAGTTTATGAGTATAATATACGTTTTGGAACGTAGATTGCTGTATAGAAGAACTACGAAGAACATAGGTTTCTATGCGACTAAAACTACCGACCTCTCATTGACAATTCTAAAGTTCGTCGCGGGTGACACACTGCTTCCAATCTCCGAATTTCTCTATCTGGCAATTAGGATACCAGCACAAAGTATTCTCCTTTTCTTTATCTAAATAAAGCATGAGCTTATTAAAAAATAGATAACCCCATGCTTTAATTTTAGTCTTTAAAGTTTCCATTTCCAATACCAATTCATCGTTTGCGCACTAAATGAAGGCGTAAAGCGGACAATCCAGGTAGCAGAGCCCGGGGCACAGCAGCTACTAATTAGCCGATCTGCGCCGAACCGCTCCGAACCGAACCCGATCGTATCAGACTTGCGTGTGCGCCGATTGCCCGCAACGTTGCCTGGTATTGCTCTTTTTGCGTGTTTAGCTTGCCTGTGCATCGAATTGAATTCTAAGTAGCAGTCTAATGCGTGCCTATAGAATTATAAGCTGGTTTAGTTTTGTTTCTCGTGTGGCGCCTGATTGCAGCACTGGGGTAGTTTGTAGACTCAACTCTATGATTTGTCTTCTTGTTAAGTGCATTAAGGTTTTTTCTTGCTAATCTCTGGTTCATAAAATATAGTTTATGATGTCAGGGAAAAAAGAGCCATTTTGTAATTGGATAATTTCAGACCTATTTTAGTAAGTTCAGGTAATTCGACGTGAAGCGTCAGTTGAAAGCGATTGGGGCAGATATTTTTTTATGGAATTTGGTGGCAAACGAACGGATGGCCTATTGGTAAATGGTCACCACCGCCTATGGTCATACTCATACGCGATAACAGAGGCATCGCCGCCAGTGCGTTGTCCACCCTATCACAGACAAAGTTGAAATATCCTCGAATCATTTCCTCATGTGCCTGTAATTACATCTGCACTCGTACTATTCAAACTTGAATTAAGAATGCTGCTTAATAGTCGAGCTCTTGCACAAATACCTCTACGACTACTCCGATAGACTGGATACAAATTGAAGAAATAATTTAATAAATCCAAATATGTCAAAATTATTCGTGATCATTGATCATCCCATAGATCTAATGACATGCCGTGCATTAGATTCGTTGTCTACAGCCATGATGTCGCCATCAAACATTAGGGGCCCAAGTCTGCTAATGCAATTGTCGTAATCGTGTCAGAATGGTCCCTCAATGACATTGTTTTGACCAAACAGCCGGCCTAGCATGACCACGATAGAAACGGGTTTTGTCTACATAGAAATAGACAAATTGACAGATTGTAGAAACATTTCTACGTTTTATGAATGAAACGGTAGAAATGTTTCTACAATCTGTCACTTTGTCTATTTCTATGTAGACAAAACCCGTTTCTATCGTGGTCATGCTAGGTCGGCTGATAGTTTTACTCTAAGCCAATGAGCGCTTAGGTTTTGACCGTTATGGTGTCATTATGACACCATTCATACACAATTGTAATAGCAGAATTGGGGCCCAGGTATTAAGGAACAGTTTCCCGTTGCCATTACCGCATTACCGTGAGTTAAATATGGCCTGAATCCATTAGCCGCGGTTATCTGCGGTGGCACACGTGCGCTTATTCACTGTCATCAATGTATGACTTACAATTATTTTGTTATGCAATGAATCCTCTAAATAGGTAAAGAAATTGCGATGTTGATTTTCTGTTTTTCGTGTTTATGGTTTATGGTTCTACAAAAAAACGGAGTGATGTTTCTTAGAAAAGTAGTCGAAAAATTAGTTTCTAACTTCTTGGCTAAAACAGAAAATGGACTACCTAACTTTCACTCCCGGAAAAATACCAAGAGTATCTACAAATTAACTAAATCAAATTATAAATATTTATTCTGCAAATCAAAAACACGAGAACCTATAATAAGTGCGCAAGTTTGTGTTTGTTACTCCTTGGCGCTGAAACGGCTAAACGGATTTGGATAGAATTTGCCAAAGAGGTAGCTGGGACCCGAAAAAGCACTAGGCCACTTTTCATCCATTTTCACGCGGATGAAGTCACGGGCAACAGCTAGTAGACACGTCAATATTTTTTAAACTAGATGAGATCGGTGTTACCTATCTGACTACCTTTGGGAAAAACGCCGAAACAAACTCAATTACAACTAGTAGGTAAAGATATATTGAAATAATCTAACATTTAAAATGGAATTTTGGATTTGTTGCAGTTCGTAGCTGACCAAGACATCTTAAAATAAGAAGAAGTAACAAAAAAAACCGGCCAAGTGCGAGTCGTACTCGCGCACCGAGGGTTCCGTATCATTTTTGGACGTATAAAGTGAAAAATCCGGACCGCATAACTAAGTTTGTTTGTGAAGGAATTTTGATGATTTTGAAAAAACTGTACTAGTTAGGAACATCGTTTTATTTTTGCCATATTTAGGTCAATTTCTATCAACTCTAATTATTTCAGATTTTTCGCCCCGCAAACTTCGGAGATAAGGGGGGGGAATGGTATTTTTTTGGACATTTTTCATTTTATGTCGAAAACTGTGAGACATAAAATAAAACAAAAATATATTTTGAAATGTACAAATCAAGCCCTTTCATATGATATGTCACTTGACCTAGTAACCCCACTTTAAAATTTCGGACCCCCACTCCGGCCCCTTTTGCAATGAAAATAAAAATATTTTTGGACTTTTTTCATTTGCAATAAAGTTGAACAAGCATTCTTTATAACTGTTCCAAATTTCAAGTCGAAAGCATAAGTAATTGCTGAAATAAGCAGGTGTGACAGACAGACAGACAGACGAAGTCGCACCATAAGGGTTCCTTTTTTTCCATTTTGGTACGGAACCCTAAAAACAGCCTATAGACTGAAGCTATTTCTCCTACGTACCTATTTTATTTATACTTTTTGTTATTTTTGTTGGTTAAACGGCTCACTTTAAAACGCAAATAAATAATTAATATTATTCTTTCTTTCATATTACAAAACATTGGAATCCTGTCACTTCAACAGGTACAGCAATAGTTCTGCCTACTCCATCACAAAAACCGTGAAGCGTCAATCAACAATACCATCGCATTGATATCGCAATTACATCGCCTCACTATTCCGTAATACCACAGCTGGCGACTACCATCGATCACCAATTCGCAACGGTTGTCACCCGGGTGATTTACGTCCGAGGGCACGCTGACGTAACCACCTTTTTGTTAAGAAAATTAATTTCATTTTAATTTCCAACTCGATAGTGAGAAGTATTGTGCCGTTATTATAGGGACCGTGGTTGCTTCATAGGCATATAGTTTACGTGTGGTATCTTGAAGGTATTTTTGTAAGGTGTCGGTTGAATCAATTATCGATTTGATACACTCAGATTTGAAGAACTGTGACTCCGCTTTCTGGTATTTCGTAATTGGTTTAGATAACAATAGAAACTATATTATTACCTATTTTCCTTGATGATAATACTACTAACAGATTGTAATATACTGAAATGCAGTGTGGCACCTAGCTAAGTACATCATAATGTGAACATAAATAAAAAATATTTTTCCTCTAAAATCTGATCGAAAATCTTTCATGTTGGGAAATCAGACGGCTCTTTATCATTGGTCATCTTAGCTGCCATCGTGAATCTCTGTTTAATTTTTCCGCCCCACTAGGTTGCTTTTCTGTTAGCGTTTACGTCAAACGCTACGGGCAAAATACATTATAGTGCAATGACATTAGTGAGGTCTAGTGAATTTTCCGCAGGTAATGTCATTGCCATAGATTTTGAGTGACTTGGCCAGAGCCTCTGATGATCAACGATGGAGCACGCATGTAGTAACATAGTAACTATCAGGAAACATCTACTCCGGCAGCACATTCCATTGTTTGGTTTGGCGGTCTCATAATGAAGGTGGAAATCAAAGCGCATCGTTCGGATTTTTGGTAGGTATTTACATAAATCGTAGTTTTATTGAAACAGTACATTTAAAACTAGAATGATGATGACTGCATGTGTCTTTAATTCTATCATTGAAGACTCGAACCCGCGTAAGTCGTAACACCTATTTTACCGTTTTCATCTGACCTTACGTGTACAACTTAAAATATTCCAAACTGCTCATTCTCGTGTTCTAATCTCCGGCCCAGTTTACCTGTGGCTGCTATTAGGCCGGTCCCGTACCCCAGCATTATGCGCCATTACGCGCCTCTCCGAGATTTATGTGCGTTCGTTAGTTTCGGCACCGGATGGAATCTTATAATTGTTTGTATCTCTGACATCTAGTAGATCATGTTTTTCTTCACCCTTTTGTTTTACTTTGTAGGTGTAATATTAATCGTGAAGAGAAAACTTTGTATCCCTTTTTCAGCATATTGCGCTCGCGGAGGAGTATGAGATTTGGCGTAGTTAAAGTTTTTATGGAGAAGGAGTGCAGAAAGATAAAATTGACGTATACATGTATATATGTGTTACACTATACATTAATAACCACTAAATAGTTGTCCATAGAAATATGAAACTATCTATAGGTAAATCCAATGAAGACAACAACACTGTAGAATATTGATCGAAGCTGTGTAGTGAATTAAGACCGACATTCATAATTATTTCAGATATAATTAATTATTATGTTTTTGAACAAATTATTGATGACTATGGTCTTCCGCAAAGATTCAAGCAGATCAGTATCAACATGAGTCAATGAAAAATAAATACCTATATTGTAAGACTTTCCTTTGAAAGTCTCTCGAGCTCTACTTTCTTATATTAGATATCACAGGACTTTCTATCAAAAATGCAATATTCATATTTAGCACTTCACCCAGGGTAGGTACCTATTACAGCCACTCCTAAAATGAAACGTGCTCTCTGCAGTAGTTCTCCAAACAAGATTAAAAAACCCTAGGTTGGTGTCAAACATAAGAAAATGTACCTACATTATTTAAATAATAATTTATGCATGAATTTCTATAATTATTTTCTATCTTACAGCCTTTAGCGTAGTATCTAAAATCTTAATTTTCTATAAGTAGGTACATAAGTTCGTACGTATCTAGAATCTGTCTGCTTGTTTGTGCAGTAACATGCGCATTTAATATCAGTAATTAGGAGCCCAGTGGGCGGCGCGCACCGCTCGCTGGACAAAATATAAAATGGTCTTAAAATAAACCCAGGGTACAGTGGTCGGCTATTAATATTGCTTCTTACGAGTCGAAACCTTATGGCTTTCTTTTGTTTTGCTTTTATTAAACAATTTCATTTTTACTGGCTTATAGTGTAGTGCGTGCGTGTAGTGGTTGCCAGTGCAGCTGTTGAGCGCGGGTTCCTGTGTTCTTTGACAGTGTTTTAAGGTTTTCCCATTATAAGATTCTACGAACGGCTTTGACACCCGATCTGTAGAGCCCTCAGATCATAGAAACAAGGAGATATGCTATCATAGCAAATTAGTACGGGAACAACTGTCGCCACTTTTAGTACATTTTTCAACACAATTACAAGCGCCCCTCGTGAATATAAAGATCTCCCACACATTGAAAATTCCGCACACCCTCAATCTAACGCTGTTAATCGTCACTCAACACTAGCACTAAACTAAAACACTGTATTTATATCATCGATCGTGTTCGATTCGTCGCCAGCGTGTACTTTGTACTACGCCCAATGTGGGCAAATTAAAGCATCAAGCTCAATAGCGCCTTGGCACATCTCCCTTGTTTCTATGATCTAAGGTAGAGCCGATATAAGTGGTGTTTCAAACGAATTTATTCATATTGTGGATGAAAAGTAGCAAGAGATTCGAAGGCGCTCAGCAAAAATTCCCATCACTGGAATGTCTACCTACTTAACGATAACGTGGTTTCCTACGTAAAATACGAAACAATAAGCTAAGAAGTAGTGCCTAATGACTAACTGTACAGGTTACAGAGTCGACCGAAACAGTTTTTACTAAATGTCAATCGAACATACAGAATAGTAATGCGTTTGACTGAATCGATCTTGTGTACCAAACCTTGAATACATTAGACATCTATTTAGGCCCTTAAGGTTATGAAACCAACCATCATCATCATCTCATGGGCTGAAAATCGGAATTGCTGAAAAATCCACATGCATACAACTTATTTTTTTTTAAACTTCGAATAATATTTTTTTTATTTCTGTACATAACCTCACGTATCCCACTGTGCAATTACAAGTTGTGCAGTGAGAATCTGACGTAGAAAGTGGATGCGCGCGCGCAACTGTATGCGTCTGCGCGGACGCTTGCTCGCTAAGCCGGCGCGCAGTGCCACATAGCTGCATAAAAATGTACGCTATTTCCTAAAGACGTACCTCGTTTACGATAGGACCACGGAGCCAAGAATGTGTTGGAGTCACCAGTTCTTCTTTTAAAATTGATTCCCAGTTTTTGCTCGTGACTGTTAAATTATCGCAACTGACTGGTTAAAAAGCGCGCCTCCACGGGTCAGATTCTCAGCCTCAATACCAACCTTCTAACTAATATTTTACCACTTTCAAAGAAGATACAAGATCATTTACGAGTTCTCCGAGTCTACTCGAACAATCCGGCGTTTGTATGTATAAATGTTTGTTCAACGATAACTCGATTATAGTTGATCGGAACGTCGTGAAATCTGGTAAGTGAATTACAATTTAAACAAAAAAAAAAAGAAAAAGAACTGTCATCTGAAACTCTAACGAAAACTATCTTTCCAGAGTATGATAAATTGTCAGTGCACTTTCATTAGAGCGGACTGACTCCACCGGCTACTAGGAAAAACATAACTGTTACCAATTTGACGAAGCCTTTGCTTACAAAATATACCATATCTCAATAATATCTAACTCAGCACCACATAACTCCGTGTCCATCACTTGAGCGTCGACGTAGGGAACTTTGAATGACAGGCCGATGTTGACGCGCCGGGTAGTGAACCGCAACCTGCCAGCTCGCACTCACTCGTAAAGGTAAATTATAAAAACTTGTTGCGTGCTGCGAAAGCGTTGAGTTGACGTAGGCAGAGGTCGCAGGTTCGATTCCTGCCTGTGTCAGTTGTTTTTGGGAATGTCTTATATATTTAATAGCGTTGAGTTGACGTTTGCGTAAAATTGAGATGTCCGTAAAGGTGCTGTAAAACGGGCTAGTATTTTGTCAATTTTGCTGCAATTGTATAGTAGAGATATACTCGTACATAATCTAGTAACACAAGGGATTCCTTCACACATATTTAATTGAGGAAGTGCATGCAACATCGATATGAGAAAAGTAAAGTAGGTACACTCGACATCATTGACGGTCGACCACTTTTCACCCTTATATTCTTAGTAATAAGGGTGAAAAGTGGTCAATGACGTCGAGTGTACAACCGACAACATTGACGGTCGACCACTTTTCACCCTTATTACTAAGAACATAAGGGTGAAATGTGGTCGATCGTCAATGTTGTTGAGCGTACATCAACAACTTGCAATGAAGTAATCTGAGCGTAGTAGGTACTAGGTACACACCATTCCACATCTTTCCCAATAGGAATCGCTGCATCAACCTGCAAACTCTTACAACTTACACTCTACAATATTCGATCAATTCCATTTTCTCTTTCAAATCAGCAAGTATCGGAATTAATATTTAAATTGGCATGCAAAGTCCGGCTGCTACCTTAACAGGCGGGCGCAGGCGGTGCTTAAGAAGTCCCCGACCCACTGCGCCGTATCGGATCGAAACCTAATCCCGCGCCGCAGTTGCGCAGGAGTTTCACTTGTCGTTTACATACATTACTAGATGGTATGGAATGGACATAGCGTAACATACGTCCGGTCAGGGTTGGCCAGCGTTGCCAGATTGTTTTTTTGGCAAAGCGGGATTTAGAAACTTTTTGAGTAAAAAAATCGGGATTCTTTTGTCAAAAGCGGGACATAATAAAAAAACGTAAATAATCAGCAGTTAGACGAAGAACTTATTTTACGGAGCATTTATTTCCGGCATCCGACTATTTAAAATTCACCTGTTTGGAAATAAACGCATTCTGGAAAGCAGTTTGAAGGTGGGGGCCGTACCGTCGAGTTATACTCGAAAAGCGGGACTGAGCCTGTCTGAATTTTGGGCTAAAAAATCGGGACGTCCCGCCAAAATCGGGACGTTTGGCAACGCTGGGGTTGGCTGATAAACCATTCCAATTGGTTAACAACTATATAATTTTCTAGGGTGTGACAGACAGACGGATATGATGAAACTACAAGAGTTCTTAGTTTTCCTATGGAGCCTTTAAAAACGGAACAGATGTTTCATTAAGGGGTTTATAGTATTTCACAAAAATATTTGTACGCTCGTAAGAGTAAAACATAGTGGACTGTCATAATTATTGTAACACCGTTATATTTACCTGTGTTTGTGTCAAATTAATGATTTTGATTTTGATTACAAGACCTAATTTTATCGATTCACACAAGTCGCTCCACGTAAAATATTGATATTCAGCCGCAACCAGTTGGAAGCCGACCCCAATCTAGTTTTGGAAAAGCCTAGGCAGATGGATGATATTGGGAGTCATGAACGGTCATATTGAAGCACAACAATTTTACAATTTGATTTTTTAACATTGGAGTCCAAGTCCAACAAGTTAATATCTCAATCTTCTTTTCTTTAATTTCTTGCTTTCTGTCTAGCTTGCATTTTAAATTACAGCTCGGGGCTTTTATTTGAGGCCAGAGAAAATTTAATACTCTTATTAAGAACGAACGTGAATAGCGTTAGGCAACCCTGCTCTCACGCAATCGATAGCTACAAACATCTCGCTTATCCTTTTACGGAGCAGGGCAGGTAATTAAGGATTATTTAATTTGCACATACATATCTACATAATGTCCTACATA
Organism: Thalpophila matura; assembly: GCA_948465475.1. Lineage (NCBI taxonomy): Eukaryota > Metazoa > Arthropoda > Insecta > Lepidoptera > Noctuidae > Thalpophila > Thalpophila matura. The sequence goes on from OX419191.1 coordinate 16,624,916, forward strand.
GGCTGCCCGCGACGCGGCTGTTCACCTAATTGTAACCTAACATGAGCGCCTAACATGCGCGCCGCGACAAAATTTTGTCGACACTTTTATCGTGCATTAGTCTCATATTCGCACGAGTAAGAGCGAGACAAAACAGTCGACAAAATTTGTCGCGGCGCGCATGTTAGCCCGGTAGAGACGTGTTCAAGTAAAAGTTTTGCCTCTAATCATTAGGGGTTTAGATTCGTTAGCTTATCGGTTTGATGTAAAAAGAGTGTACTATGGGCATAATGGAAAGCTCATTATGCTATGGAAATTAACGAGCTGTTAATTAGGTATGCGGTGCTGATGTCCCGAGTGGCATTTGTTTTAATTAGCATTTATAAGTAAGGTTCCCATACGTCCTATCCTAATTATTATAAACGTGAAAGTTTGTGAGGATGCATGGATGGATTTGTGAATGGATGTTTGTTACTCTTTCACGCAAAAACTACTAAACGGATTTTGATGAAACTTTATAGTAATATTATAGCTTATACATCAGAATAACACATAAGCTACTTTTTATCCCGAAAACGCGAGCGAAGCCGCGGGCGGAAGCTAGTATCGTATATACGGGACAGTCACCGTATTTGACCATTCCGATCCGTACTGCTACATGTCCCGTTTTTGTCCTGTTTTTCGACAATTTCGACAAAAAAAATTACGTGAATTACCTATGCATGTCTTGATATCCATATTAGTAGATATCATATTAGTATTTTAAATCGGAAAGTGTGTCTGTTTGTTTGTTTCTTGACGCCTCAACTACTAGGTACGTGCATTTTTTGGGATAAAAAGTGGCCTATATTACTCAGCAATAATATAGCTTTCTATTGATGAAAGAATTTTTAAAGTCGGTCCAGTACCTACTTATTTGAGTTTATTCGTTACAAACAAAAATACAAAGAAAAAACAAATCATTTCTCTTAAAATATTAGTGCAGATGTAGATCTATAGTAATTTACATAAATCGAAGTCAATTAATCTCTACCGAAAAAAAGCATTTAATTCGATTTCTATCGCCTAAAGCTGGACAAAACCATATTTGGGCACTTCTAATGGTTTGCCGAACTAGTTCCTTCGAATCAGCAACACTTCAAACTTTAACGTGTTATGTAGGTACCGAAAAATCAATTTTCTAATTGATTAAGGCGAAGGTAAATGGTAACGGCCAGTTTTAAATCTCTTATTTCGCCGTCAAATAATGCAGGTTAGTTGTGCAATTTTTTTATGTTAAACTAGAACATATATACATCAATCGTACCTGTGAATATTTAACTATTGTTGTAAAATACTTAATGAAATAAATTCATGAATTCGTGCCTACCCAAAACATAAAAACGTAATTACTTTCAAACCGCTTAAGATATTTTCATGATTTGTTTTGTGTGAAAAGACTATGTTACTACCTATAATAATACCTGTTACTTTTTTTTTATTTTATGTTTTAGATACTAAAAAGTAATAATGCGTCTAATTCTGCACAGCGCGCTCCTTGATAGGCGAGTCGTATTGCTCGGTGGATGCATGTCGCGTTGCTTGAGCTCAGCGCAGAACACTCAAGCTATACCGCCCAAATCACTCAAGGCCGTTGGCGTATACCGGGGCCTTAACTGCGTCATTGGCATAAATTGTTACCTACGTGGTATTTAAATAGACACTTTTTTGTGCCATTTGTCATTCAAGCTACTGAACCAACTGGCTTCGGCTGATTCGATTTTTGGAGAAAAAAAATACGTAGGTATCAGTGGCGAAGGGTCGATTTTTGTAAGAGGTAAGCCGAACTATTTATGCTTACCTGCAGGGCTAACATGCGCGCCGCGACAAAATTTGTCGACTGTTTTATCTCGCTCTTACTCGTGCGAATACGAGAGAGATATAAATATTTAAAATAGTAGGCAATTCTGGCTGTTATTTTCCAAAGGGAAGCCGGTAGGTAGTCGTATTGTAGGGACCCTTTGCTACTAGTAGGTATGATTGTATTTGTAAGAGGGTATCTTATCTAGACTAGTTTGATGACCTACCCAATGTGCCTAAGAATTTATTGTTCTAAATGTATGTAAATTTTTGTGTATTTTAAATAATTATATCAATCATTTTTTATGTTTATGAGATTATAATATTTTATGAGATTTAAAAACAATTGACACGGGGGATTTGAATCCGCGATCTCTACCGTATGCAACGGTACGGCGGAGGTCGCAGGTTCAAATCCCACCCGTGTCAGTTGTTTTTAAATCTCATATTATTATATTAAAAACAATTAGATACCTAGGTTCTGGCGTAATGTAGCAAGTCACAATATAAATTAAAAATACCTATCTCCATAAATTATTCTTTCAAGTATCTACCTATGTATGATAGGAGGATTCATATTTCATACCTACTAAGTACCTACCAACTCGGCCACACGCAATTTTCTTACATTCCTGAATCGGAATAGTTATTAAAGTTATTGAATATTCAAAGCTACAGGTAGGTACATACATTTATTCACATTGAGCGAAACATTCCGATACTTTACAAACCGATCCACCGTACAAGAGAATTTGCATTCTGCTAAGCGTATAATAACATTTTACGACGCGAGCGCTCCTGCGGCCGATAGTAGAACTAAAACGAACAAAACTTGGCCTCCCGATCACAGATGGCGTTATTTCAAATAACTGCACTAACCCTTAACGGGATCGAATTAAAAGTAATTGCAGTGCGGTCGGGTTCCGTCCATATTTTCATTTATTATCGTTTTTGCTGCTTTCTCGCTTCGGTTTCGCAATAACAGCGCGAAGCCGGCCATTTTGTGAGTAATAATAATTAGAGTCCATTGTTATTGTACATTTAATTTGAGTTAGCGTGTTATATGCAATGAGCGAACCACCAGGGATTATTGTTAATTTCCCAATTATTAAAATGAGTTTCGTTATGAGTCGTATGTCATAACTAATGTATGGAAACGAGGTATTTATTTAAATAACGTAGGTAATTTTGCTAGTGGGTGTGAACGAGAAAATTTATGGAATCACACAATTAAAATTAACACCTAAAGTAATATTATATTTAATTGTGGATTTGTAGTTAGCTATAATGTCATGGAACCCAACATACACCAGATTGCTAAACTAATCATTTTCTCTCAGATCTCACACTTGCACAGAAATAACAATAGCTTACATAAATAACACAAAATAATAACTTGTCATTATAAAAATAACACTGAAAATTGTTCATTTTCCACTGACTTGTAATTTCCATGCTAAAAGAATCTCGACTGTAAGTATTCCCTGATAAAGTTAATTATGCTGATGCCAAAGCGCTCGGGCACAGCTCGGGTGGCATATTATTTGATAATGTCCGGAAAGACATTTTGGAGTAATTTTCTAGTAACGACAAAGATTGAAGTTAAAAAAAGCGTTTTGAAAATATAAAATTGAATTTAGAATCATCGAGGAAGTGCGTGAGGCATGACATTTTAGGGATGTTTATCATTAAATTCTGTGCCTCACAAAGTGTGGGAGACTCATTTCAATATATTTTTTATGTATGTAAATGTATTTTTATTTAATTTATCATAATTTAATTCAGACCGTTTGTCGCCTTTGGTATGTTTGTCATGATCGTTAAATCAAAGTCATGGTTAATCTGTCAAAAAAACTCACCGTCGTCAAAGTCAAGCTCTTTTCCTACTTTATTCATACTGGGTCTTACTTAATTTATTAACGATGAATAAACATTATTTAACTTAAATAGCTCATAAGTCAATTGCCATCTCTATTCATTGGCATAGAAGTGATAAAGATAGTTGTATTGTATACTTATTTAATCAGTGGTTAAAAGTGACAAGTTGTTATAATTAAGGGGGTATTGTAAGTTGTCCTGGCACTGTGAGAATTTCTACTTCGCTAAACAGTAAGTACTCGTATGTGATTTTTAGATATATTAGGTATGTTCAACTGGGATAAGGTTTAGGTAAACCAGAATCTCGTGGCATAAAAAAAAAAAAAAAAATACCTACTCATTTTGGCACGGCGGCAATGCATAGGTACTAGTCTCTTTTCAAATGAAGTAGGTACGAGTTGTGTAGCATAAGCATAGCATAAGCATAATCGGCCTATAATGTTCCCACTGCTGGGACACAGGCCTCCTCTGTGAGAGGGAGTGGGCCGTAGACCACCACGCGGGCCCAGTGCGGGTTGGTGGACGTCACATGTCTTCGAATTTTTGGTTCTAGGACATGCCGGTTTCCTCACGATGTTTTCCTTCACCGTTAAAGCAAGTGATAATTAATTTCTAATACGCACATGACTTCGAAAAGTCAGCGGTGCGTGTCATTCGCCGTGGGAGGCACATGGTTAAACCACTAGGCTATCACTGCTTGTGTTGCGCAGTCACGAGTTGTGTAAAATTCTGAAAATTGCTAGTGCAAGCTAAAACTTACTCTTTCATCTATTCACCCCAGTGCTGGTAGCAACAAATTATAATCTCTTTTGCCATCAGATTCTGGTCGACCTACCTATCAAACAAATAGAGCCACTCAGCCACGTGACTAGGTAGGTATTCTTTTTTTTCTGTGGCCTCGAGGACAAGTTTATGGAGTAAGTAGTTAATCGATTAGGTATAGAACACGTGCAAGGTTCCATTACTATCTTATTACCTAACTAACTATCGTACAATATCTAATCATAATTTAGTAGGCTCTTCTTCATTGGATATTACCTACTTCCATTGCTTGTACCTACGTTACTTTAATTTTACTTGATTGTCGAACAGCTGATAACTTTCCAAAGCTAACTTTTACATGAATATTGGTAGGGTAACAGATTTCAAAGTGATTTATTTAATCAAACTTGAATATTATTTCAATTCAAATTCAACTTCGACAATTCAAATTCAACTTGATATCAAAAGATTTCAAACTTGAGTATTGTCGAACAGCTGATAATTTTCCACAGATAACTTTGACATGATTATACCTACCTAGGGAGGGTAACAGATTTCAAAGTAATAATTACTTATTCATCATCAGGGACAGATTCGTGCTACTTACGCGAACATGAAGCAACTGGTATGTCGTAAAATCGAAGCATTTCATGAATTTATAATATATGGTACAACTTTGCATGCATAACGACCAACGGTATAATTATTTATGTATGAATTTATTAATTCTCTTGAGTGACGTCAAGCGCCTGATAATTTTGTGTAAGTAATGTGATTGAAAGATAAATGTTGCTATGACATTTCTGTCAGGCGCTATGATAATATAAGTGGAAGTGCCACGACGATAGGTAAATCAATATTTGGTTTTAAATAGGCGAGTTGATTAGAATTGTTGTATACTTGTCAAAACTTATTTACAATAATATCTGTACATTCAGGTCAAAAGTCAGATAACAGCCGCTCCAAGTAAAATTTTGAATTTTTGTTAGCCAACCGCATCCTAGATTGGAAACTGTCCCCAACCTAAATTATTAGAAAAAGGCTAGGCGGATGATGATACACCTAAGTACTTTAAACCATAGTAAGTCCTAGCCTATTTAGTACTATAAAATTCGATCAAAATTGGCGCTTAATGCAACTATAGATAGGTATTAATTAACTTACAAATAGATACCTACTTTAAATCCCGTAGATAATTACACTACAATTTTACCTGAAACAAATAAACCCATTAATAGTATTTGATTGGAAATTTATTCAGTATGTAAACAATTTTAACATAATGACATGGTGTTACGTAGGTAACTATTAAATTGAGCAGTTAAGTTTAACGGTCACGGTGACTGCGATTAGTGGCACGAACTTCTATAAGTAACTGCCGTGTCAGCGTTACAAGTCAATTGATGCGTTAGTTAAAAAAGTTTCATTGATTGTTTGAAAAAAGATCTTGTATTTAGAAAAAAAAGAAATTAACAGCTAATTATACCAATCTTATAAAGAGGTACAGTTTGTATGTGTGAGGTAATCTCTGGAATTACTACCTAATCCGATTCTGAATTCTCTCACAAATAGCGAGCTACATTATCCCATATCCCTTAAGCACAGTTTTACAGCGGGTCACGTGGACGAAATCGCGAGTAAATTGTTAGACAATAATATCAATCCACAGCTGCTTAGGCCGGCACAATCCTTAACGATATGAATGACACACAACATCCTTTGTATTATTTAGTAGTACAATGTGTTGGTAAATAATAAGCAACACTGTTAATATCTCAGATCATAAGAAACAAGGGAGATGTGCCAAGGCGCTATTGAGCTTGACGCTTTGATACGGTCACATTGACCGTATAACAAACGTACACGCTGGCGACGAACCGAACACGGTCGATGATATAAATACAGTGTTTTAGTTTAGTGCTAGTGTTGAGTGAAGATTAACAGTGTTAGATTGAGGGTGTGCGGAATTTTTAATGTGTGGGAGATCTTTTTATTCAGAAGGAGCGCTTATAATTGTGACGAAAAATGTTCTAAAAGTGGCGACAGTTGTTCCCGTACTAATTTGCTATGATGGCATATCTCCTTGTTTCTATGATCGGGGGTTAATATGGACACGTGAAATGCACTAAACAGTATGCAAAGCAGATGCAACAATTAGCAAGCTTGAACAAAATGAACTCCTTTGTAGTACAGTACCTACCCCTATCATGAGTTTTTTTGACGTATAGTTTCGTTAACGTAAGCATATTTTGAAATGAAAATATACGTTTACTACACAATATTTATATAAATTAAATACATAATTAATTTCTCTGTATTTTTTAAAATGTGCAAATTGTATGAAATTTTATCAAAATGTTCTAGGACTGTTGAATTTTCAATTCAAAATATGCTTACGTTAACGAAACTATAACTCATGATCGGGGTACTGTACCCCGATCATGAGTTTTTTTGACGTATAGTTTCGTCTACGCTTTGCAACGCTGGTTTGCTGACTCTTAGATTCTGAAAGCCCATTTAATTTTAACCACTTCGTCAGCCATTGTGATAATTATAATAATTATGTTGGCCAAAGTTACAACAGCGAATAAAATCACTTGACATGAGAGTTTTTTTATTTTTTATTGCTAAATTAATATCCCTAATGGGTAGATTTTTGGGTAGATACAGTACCATATAATAAGTAGGTAAGTATTCTTATTCTTACCCTTACGTTAGGTCTTCCTAACTGTATCACCAGAAATCACACTAATAAATACTTTGACTTTGAGGAGACAATTTTTTGTTAATGTTTTAAAATTTAAATAAGTAGATATTTTTAGAGTTCCGTACCAGAATGGTAAAAAAGGAACCCTTAAGGTGCGACTTCGTCTGTCTGTCTGTCTGTCTGTCACGGCTGCTTATTTTAGCAACTACTAATGCTATTGACTTGTTTGAAACAGTTATAAAGAATGCTTGCCCAAGTTTATTGCAAATGAAAAAAGTCAAAAAATAATTTTATTTTCATTGCAAAAGGGGCCGGAGTGGGGGTCCGAAATTTTAAAGTGGGGTCTAGGTCAAGTGAAATATCATATAAAAGCGCTTAATCTGCACATTTCAAACTATATTTTCATTTTATTTTATGTCTCACGTTTTTCGACATATGATAAAAAATGTCTGAAAAAATACCATTCCGAAGTTTGCGGAGCGAAAAATCTGAAATAATTAGAGTTGCTAGGAACTGACCCAAATATGGCACCAAAAATAAAACGATGTTTCTAATACAGTTTTTTCAAAATCATCACAATTCTTTCACAAACAAACAGTTATGCGGTCCGGTTTTTTTCACTTTATCGTCTAAAAATGATACGGAACCCTCGTTGCGCGAGTACAACTCGCACTTGGCCGGTTTATTTTTTCTTTTTGTACATAAAACTGTATCTTAATAATATATATTATGTTGTTTTATTCATTTTGTGAAAAAAATAAAACAATTATCGTTGGAAAAACTAAATTAAAATAAATTAGCTTAGTTTCTGTAATCATGTTTCCCTTACCCAAGGTAAGCCAGACTACGAGCGACGGCCTATTCTTCGCTAGGACATTGGACCAAAAAGAAAATATGTCATAGTACCTATAGATATGACCTTTCGATCGTCAATCAACGTCGTCTGTGACCTTATTTGGTATTGTCTTGCTACCCTCATAGACATTGTAATGGCAGTTAAGTAGGGCTGCCAACCCTACTATACTTACTACGAATCCAACTACTATATTAAAAAATATATATACGGAGTTTAAGCGATAGATAGCGTACTTTATTCTAAACATCTCCCGAGGTTAAAATTTTTCGTCGATCTTTTAAAATTTACGACTTCGTTTGAAGAGTTTGCAATTTGTTAAAAAATTTTCAAAGTCGTGTTTTTTTTTAAAGTCCGACGCAAAATTTTAACGCTGAGGGGTTCAGAATAAGCTACCCAACCCATGGTTTCAGTTTTAGTTACGCTTTCGCTTAGGTACACCCCGTATAGTAGGCGAAACTAATTTTGTTTGAATAAAAATTAAGCAACATTATTCGTTTCAAAATATTGAAGCGTAAAATGGAATTAAAAAATAAAGGCGCAGAGCAGTAAAAATATTCCTATAAAAATAAAATACACACATCAAAAGTATCTAGGGATCAACATATATTTTTGCAATAACTTTTCTCCTGATTGATATTAATTAAAATTTTCTTTAAGGATTCATCAAATAAAGTGTTTTCGTTTGTCACAGTAACGATAAACCAAGTCACCTTTGCATTAATAAAGAAATTTGCCATTTTCCTAATAAAGGGATTTTTGACATTTGAACCACTAACATTAAAGTTCGAAAAAAAGACTGAAATAACAGTTTTCTTTAAAATTTTATTGGGTAACTTAAACAATTAATAATCCGTGTTTCTACCGCGAACACTAACAACACAAGAACATCGGTTTGGCATACTCAAAATGAGTTCATCCAAATCACGCTGTGGAATGGCCGCCCATGTTCGTTGCAACAACAAAAAAAGGTCTTCTTGCGACTGGATACCCTCCATATTCGGCAGAGCTCTTCTCTGTAGCATATCCCATGCATGCTCAATCGGGTTCAAGTCTGGCGACTGAGCAGGCCAGGGCAGGACATTGATGTTAGCTGCGGCGAGAGTCTGTCTTACAACTCTTGCGGTGTGCGGTCGTGCATTATCATGCATTAACTGAAATAAGGGACCGATTTGCACTTGTAGAGGAACGATGACGTCTGATACAATCGTCTCAGCATAAATTTGAGCGTTGAGGTTGCCTCTGATCCAAATCAACTCAGTTCTTCCGCCGATCCAAATACCCGCCCATACCATGATGGTTCCACCACTATAAGGATGGACTTCCTGGCAGAATTTTAATCGCTGTTGGCGTCCAGGGGTTCTCCAGTGTCGTATACGTCTTGTATCCGGTCTCATACCAAAACGAGACTCATCAGAAAAGCACACGAAACGCCATTGTTCTTCTGCCCAATTTCTGTGTTCAAGAGCCCATTGATATCGAATCCTACGATTGTGCATTGCTATAGGTGGTACCCGTAGCGGTCTTCGGGAATGAAGGTTCACTTCATGCAAGCGGTTTCTGACTGTTTGGTCGCTAATTAAGTTCCCTGAAGAGTGATGAAGCCTCACGGCTAACATCATGGCGGTTATTGTTGGAGCTCTTCGAGTTAAGATTTGAATGTATCGGTCTTGTCTCCGTATGGTGCAGCGATACCGTCCTCCATGGCGCTCAGCCACGGTACCAGTGCTTCGGTAACGTGTCCAAAGTCGACTGATAACACTCTGACTTGTATTCAGAGCTAAAGCTACAGTACGTTGCCGGGAACCAGCTTCTATCATTCCCACGGCTCTGAGCATTTCTTCCCTGCTTAAATGACGTCGCCGCTCCATAATAACGTTGGTTTTAATCAGTAGTAGGGAAACAGTAGCACTAATAATGTCTTCAATGCGTTGTATGTTTTTATAGGGAAAATATTGACAGCTTATTTTCATCTTTTACTCGAATTTGATTGAGAGTTCCTGATTCAAATTATGAAATGCACCAAAAAGGATCCATATAAATTTATAAAATCATAAATTTATTACAAAGCCACATCTCAATCTCAAGAAATCCGCATAAAAATGCTTGATCCCTAGACACTTTTGATGTGTGTATTAATTTAAAATAATAGACATACTCTTTATTATTTTTTGTCTTGTCATCTACTATATTTTTTTGGTAATATCCTTGAAAATACTAGATATATTTTGGTTGAAAAAAAAGTTGGCAACCCTAAATGGCAGGGTCTCACCGCCTTTGTTCAGGGCTGGCGAGCGATCCCTTGAGCAATGTGCCGCTCTGTTAATTTTCTAAGTAGCTGTCTGCCTTCGACTCGACGCACTTCCAATAATGCGTAGTTTACTCAATAACGAATAATGGTGTAATTGATACCTATTTCAGTTTACGATATTACTAGCTTCCGTCCGCGGCTTCGCCCGCGTTTTTGGGATAAAAAGTAGCCTATATGTTAATCTGATGTATAATTTATATTACTGTAAAGTTTCATCGAAATCCGTTCAATAATTTTTGCGTGAAAGAGTAACAAAGATCCATACATACATACATCCATCCATCCTCACAAACTTTCACATTTATAATATTAGTAGGATAGTAGGAAATAGGATTTTGTCCTCAGGTATGTTGTTACATTATAGGACAGTCTGCGAGTCTGCCACAGATGATGCCGTTATTTATAGAAATAAGTGCTATATTGTTATACTCCCAACAAAGTGAGCAGTGCTCACTGGATAAAAGGAACCTGGATTAAAAAAAAAACTCTTGGAACTCAATACAATGGATAAATTGTAAGCAAGCCAAACAAAGGATGTAAACAACAAATTCTTAGAGGCGGTGACATAGCGCGACGGCCGCGAACAGTCGCCTTACTGACGAATTGTGCGTACTACGCAACTGTAACATTGTGGCAATCGTGCTAATACAGTGAAAATCAATAATATACTTACTATTGATAATTAACAACCCTTTAGTGTTCTGATTAACAAAGAAATAGATATAAATAAGAATAATTAAAAGATGATAATTATAGTACAAAGCCAACTTACTATCGATTGTAAAGAATTCAAAGTTGACAACATTGTAACGCCAAAGATTACTACTAATTCATTTGAATATACTAATGGAATTGAGCCCCACAGGCTGTGAAACATTTTCAACGTCTAAAATCATAACCATCCAAAATTCCTCCCATCTACGTACCCTTACATTTCATAAAAGATAATGCAACGGTTTCCCCCGATTTGATAGCCAGCAAACTAGCAAAATATGAGGGTGCAATGAGTGCTAACGCCACCGATGATCTATGCAAGATATGTGACGGACGAATCGAGTGTGCACCGACGGCTATCCTCTTAATATCCCTCGTGCACACTCTGTATGGCCACATAGGACCTGAACCGGACTACTTCGGCAAAAACAAGCGACAGATACTGAATCAGGCTGAAGAAGAAGGGAAGGCTCCATATAAACATTTCACGTACTTTGATAGGTTTCCTGAAGAGTATGGTAAAAGGAAAGGCGGTGGGTTCGATGGTGATTATGATTTCATCGTGGTAGGTGGTGGGACGGCGGGCTGTGTGCTAGCTAGCAGACTGTCGGAGAACAGGAAATGGAAGGTATAGAATTTACATTTATTTGGTTAGAGGTCCCTTAATGTATTTTTAACTGTATTGGTTTTCTCTGCCCGTTATAAAATAATTAAGAATGCATTAACAATAATCCACTGATTTATCAGTATTGAACGAGCCAAATTATGTTTTCTAGGCAAATATATTTTGAAGGTTCTACGTAATAATAATTGTACATTATGCTTACATTACATAGTCATAAAGTAAACGAATCTGTACGTCTAACAAAATTTACATTTAGTACTTTCATTATAGTAATTATGTTTTTTTTAATACTTATTTTGATTCCAGGTGCTGATGATCGAAGCAGGTCCTGAGGAACCAAAGATGGCGCTGATACCAGGGCTCACGAGCGAGTTCAAAGGTTCTAACATAGACTGGCAGTACTCCATGCGGCCAAAAAAGGGGTGAGATTCAGTACACGGTCCAAGGGTCGGGATTTGTCAAGAGATTGGCTTTTGGAAGACTAGTATACTACAAGTACAATAAAAAAATATTCAGAAGTAAAGTTCATGTTCATTTCACGCGACTATTTTACTATTTATACAAGTTTTACAGACCAAGTTCCTAAAAACCAATCTGTCGACAGATCCTGATGAAGAAACTGTAGTTTTTATCAATCATATAGTTCTATCACGTTACAGGTTCTGTCAGAATCGAGGTGAGAGAGGCTGCGAGGTCGTACAGGGCAGAGTTCTTGGAGGCACCTCATCTATCAATGACATGGCATACATGAGAGGAAGTCCAGCCGACTACGATGAGTGGGCAATCAATGGGAACGACGGTTGGTCTTACAGCGAGATTCTGCCTTATTTCAAATATTCAGAAGGAAATTACGATAAGGATATATCAAAAAACAAGTTTTTTCATTCAACACAGGGTCCGCTCGATGTCGGCCGGTATCCTTACGTCGATCATAACGTCGACGTCCTACTGAGTGCGCTAAATGAACTGGGATATAACTACACGGATGTAAATGGTAGACATCAGTTAGGGTTCATGAGGATACAGACGACATCATACTTCGGTGAAAGAATCAGCGCTTTCACAGCTTTCATTGAACCCATTAGGAAGTTAAGATCTAATCTAGAAATACTGCCAGAAGCTTTAGTTACTAAAATATTCTTTGACGATAACAGAGAGGCAATAAGAGCTCTCGGTGTAGAATATATCAAAAATGGTACAAGAGTAAAAGTGAGAGCTACGAAAGAAGTAATATTATGTGCCGGAGCGATAAATAGTCCTAAGTTACTAATGCAGTCTGGAATAGGACCTAAAGAGTATTTAGAGTATTTAGATCTGAAAGTGATCTATGATTTACCAGTAGGGGGAAACTTTCACGATCACGTGTCAGTGTGCTTGCCGGTCATAAAACTGACAAAAACATCAACAACATCAAATTTCCCGGAGAAACTAAAAGATATCACTACTTATTACTCTAAAGGCATGGGACCTTTATCAGCAAACTTTCAAGTTGTAGCATTCTTAGAAACCACAATTTCGGACATTTTAAGGACGCCTGATATTGAAGTAAGATTCAAAGGCCACGACTCTAACATGTACTACGACAAGATTGAAATGTGTTTATCATTGTTGACTCCTAAAAGCCGCGGTCAAGTAGTCTTAAACGCTACAGATCCTGTCTTTGGAAAACCATTAGTTTACCCCAATTTTCTTAAAGACCCATCCGACGAGAAGAAATTGTTGGAAGGGATTCAAGAAATTGTGAAGCTATTTGATACAGAAGTTTTCAAGAGTGCAGATTATGCGTTTGATCCCCGTCCTATACTGAATAATGACTGCAAAGACCATGATCGCGTATCTGAAGATTTTTGGTTATGTATCATCAAACATTTCTCAACTCCATTGCACAATTATGCCGGAACATGCAAGATGGGCACGTCCAAAGACCCTGATTCAGTTGTAGATAACAATTTGAGAGTGTATGGAGTTAACAATCTGAGGGTTGTCGATGCGTCGATCATGCCAAAAATAACCCGCGGTTCCACTGCAGCGCCTGTTATTATGATAGCTGAAAAAGCCAGTGATATAATAAAAACAACTTGGTATTAACAAAATATTTTATTTACCTAAACCTAACTATTGTCACCGCCTATTGTAGTAATGACCATTATTTTCCTTCCAATCTTTAATAATCATCTTAGCTCCTTTCTCTGCTATCATCATTGTGGGAGCAAAGATACCGCCTCTGGCATGTGTAGGCATTACTGAAGCATCTATAATCCTTAGACCCTCGATCCCATGCACCCGCAATTGGTAATCAACTACAGAAACAGTGCTGTTTTCTCCCATTCTACAAGTTCCTATAGGATTACTCATAGCTTTAGTGTAGTGTCTAGCAATACAGTTCCATTGATCTCTATTACTTAGTCTATCGCAGGGGAAGAGGTCTAATGGCGCAAACTTTATATCGGTTTTCTTGAATTCTTTTGTGTCAAGTAATTGTAGCGCTATATCGATACTATCGACAAGAGTATCTAAATCTTCGGTTTCCTTGAGGAAATTAGCTTGGACCACCGGTCGACCGTATTTGGGGTTCCTTTTATTAAGCATAACTTTTCCTTTACTTTTAGGTCTCAGTAGTATAGGATTGATATTAACTAAATTATAGTAAGGCAAGGGCAGGTTCGTTTCCTCCGCAGCATGCACACTAACGTTAGTCAGCATAAATTTATCACTTCTAATAAAATTACCTTCTAAAGCCAGCTCTACGTCGGGAGCGTTAAAGTTCTCATAAAGTTGTATGAAGGCTGAAACTTGGCCAATGCCTCTAGAAGCTAACGGTCCACTGCGATTTTGGAACCAAGTCTTAAAATCGTTAATTACTTCTGCTTCAGTGACGAAAGGTACGTCGTTCAATACGAACGCAAGGCCACTAATGGTCACTTGATCTTGATAATTATGTCCTACAGGAAGATCCATAATCGGTGTAATATTATGTTTCTTTACATCAGCTTTGGGGCCAATACCAGACAGATGTAGCAGCCTGACGTTGTTTATAGCACCTGCCGCTAAAATAATTTCTCTTTTCGCGTACGCTGGCCTTTCTTTACCTTTCTCCACTTCATAAATCACGCCATCTACATTTCTTTCTTGTTTATCAATAACTATTTTCGTCACATATGCTCCTGTTACCACTTGAAGATTCTTTCTGTGTCTCACAGGTTTGAGAAAAGCGCTGTTGGTACTCAGCCTAGTATTATTGGATATCGCAAATTGGTTATTAACTACTGCCTCCTGTACATTGGTGTTTATGTCGTGAGTTCGGAGACCCATTTCGGTGAAACCAGCAGTGAATATCTCCATGTATCTGTCAGCGTGTTTGAATCGTTGCACGTGCATCTCCCCCCCTCGGGAGTGGTAATGGGAGTTCATTAAGACGTCGTAGTCACCTTGAAATTAAACAGTTGTAAGATTAAAGTGATTGTGATTATGATTTATGATGTTATAGAATTTGATTACCGTGAATCAAATATGAAAAATGTACATTAAAATAAATTATTTATGATAAACTAAAACATATGTTAATTACAGTCATACGGTGTAATGATTATATCGCGAGAGATAAAAATGTATTCATTAACTAATATTCGATGCGTCATGGGCACAAAAAAATTAACGATCATTAGGGTACCTATGCACTGCAAACCAGTCTTGATAGCGATGACGATAGTTAATAATTAAAAAGTACTATTATTTCTCAAACTAGTTCCAATCAACGTGGTTTTTACTCAATTTTCAATTTGTTTCCTTTACTCGTATATTTTATTGTAACGATGAGGGTAATAATATTATAATAGGGTGGTACATAAGTAATTTAACATAGACCAAACAAGTTAAAACCAACAACACCGACCAACGGGGATTATAGTGTTAAGTATAGGTACCTATTCATTGATGCATATTCCGTCATTAATTAATTTTTTATTACTAAACTTAGTATATCTCGCATAAACAGGAAAATGGCAGACCACAGTCATAATGCCACATATAAAACATGTTGCATTCTCCAGTCATTAACACTAGGGATAAATGAATTGTGTAATTACCCGGGAGTCCTGGATAATTTAAATAAGCACACCTAAGCCTAACAGACTCTGAAGAACTATAACAATAATTGAATCTAGGCCTTCATTAATTAGGTAAATAACTATCAAAAATGTATAATTCAATTAATTTTACGTACTGTTGATAGCGAAAACGATTAATTTGTTATTCACATAATGATAATGTTTATCTGAGTTACTGTAGCCGGTTAACAAACTCACCATTATCCTCAATGCTCTTAAAATGCTCTATAACACCATCAAACTTCCAGTCCAAAGAACCCAGGGCTCCTGTGCTATGCCATCCATCATAATCAACCTTGGATCCTCTGGTGTACTTCATATCATTGATGACGCTGGATCCTCCTAAGACCTTGCCAGTTTTGACCTCGCAGCTGCCTCCAGGTCGTGACAGGCAGGAGTAGCCGTTCCGTTCAGTTCTGTAGTTCCAGAGGATGGGGCGGTACTGGTTAGTGGGAACTCCTGGGATGTCATAGTCTATATTCTCGTCGACGCCAGCTTCTAGTAATAGAACCTGTTTGGGCAGTTAAAATAATGTAATTTAGACGAGAATCCTATTAATATACTAAACGCGAATTCATTCACGCAAAAACTACGAATTTTGACGAACTTCACAATAATATAGCTTCATCAGAATAACACATAAGAGGTCACCGGTTTAATTCCCAAGTCAAGCAAAGTGTTGTAGGGATTTTCTGTCAGAAAATAAATAATAGGACCAAAATTATAATGACAGAACCTACATAAGTAGGTACACCCACATTTACCACGTTATACATACATTTAATCAAGTATAATTATATATTATTTATAAATTTATAATAAGTAACATGTAACATGAATCAAGGTCTAACTGAAAATTACTCAAGAAATAATGTACTGATTTTGATGTAAGATAGATTCTATAATGGTAGGTTAATTAAGTGAATAAAGTATTTTAATAACCAGTTGCGATACAAAGCTTTTAATTACAGAGTACAGAACGCAAATAAGACTAAATTGATACACAAGTCTACTTTGAAAATCGATACATAGTTGAACGAAAGCCTTCCTAAAATCTTACACCCATTCGATACGTTTCGATACAAGTCTATATTTTATTTGGTGATCGCTAGTCTGATTGAGAACTACAAAAATACCTACCTACTTAGAGTACTTACTAATCAAACCAGTCGGGCAATCCCGAAATAAACCCACCGTTAACAATAACAAACAAACCAGAGCATGTGTAAAAACCGACGATATTCTTGCAGAAAAACCCAAAACACTGTTTTAATGAAAAATATTTTAGTAGCTAGGGTACACTCGACGCCATTTATGGTCGACCACTTTTCACCCTTATTACTAAGAACATAAGGGTGAAAAGTGGTCGACCGTCAATGGCGTCGAGTGTACATTTCTAAGCCGTTGCAAGCTGATTGATGATCATGAGGTGATTGAAGATACTAGGAGCTCAAAACCCTATGGCTGCTTATCCACCAGAGATGTGCTAAGCAACGTTGCTATGGATGCGTTTGATATACACCAATCATATTCATTAGTCCACATAGCATAGCACTGATGAAAACTAATTCAACATAACGCTTTTTCCTTACGTGACGATTTCTACCAATCAACTCCTATAGCAAGCCGCGTTAAGGAACTTCGTTCTAAATATTGGTTAAGTCTAAAACCCCAAAAGCTGACTTAAGAGTGTTACAAAGTTACCTTCCAATCAGCGACAGCGGACAGTCGGTTAGCCAGCAGACAGCCGGCCGTCCCTCCTCCGATGATGATGAAGTCAAACACACTGTTCCTCACGTCCCTCTCGTCCGCCTTTGTCCGGGTGGCCTTGGAGAACAGATCGGCGTCGGTGGCCGCTACAAGCAGTAGGACATAGGTCGGCAGTACCTTACTGTGGATAGGACGGCAGATCTAAAGGTGTGTCTAGGCTAGGCGAGACGGCACGAGCGGAGCACAAGCCGAGCATGAATTCGCGTAGTCTGCCGTGTCACGCACATGTCTGGTAACTTAAGATACATGAGATACGCGTAACAACAAATCGTATTTTATTAGGGTACTTTATCAACTACATAAACATCTTTTCATCTAACATTAACCGATTCGTCGTATGGGCCTATCCAAAACTCTTGTAACTATGATTTTAAAAACCTTAAACGCTGATATCCCAAAACTATGTTTTTTGAGATACTACAGCAAATAGGCCTGACACAACAGTAGTGTGGAGTGTGGATCGACTAACGAGCGCGTCTCGAGTGTTTGACTCGTGCTCGGCTGTTCTCCGCCAATGTCGGTTTAATAACAAACACAAAGGGATTTGCATCACGCTCGCAGTAGGCTCGTAGTGGATATCCAGTCCACACTTGACGGCGCGGCGTGCAGAACGACTCTGCTCGAGTTCGGTTCGTCTAGCGTAGACGCATCTTTAGAATTGTTTGATTTGATCATTTGACCGTGATCAGTGATCACGCATCACGTCACGTCCTACCATTGTTCTTTTCTGCTCGGGGAAAAACCCCCGTTTCAGGTTTATTCCCGGGCATAAACAACTATGCAATACAGGTTCCGCCTAATGCGATTATGTCATGCACAGACCCAAAACGAAACTTAATGTGCTATTTGTCATAGGCCCACCAATAAAGTCCTTATTTGAAGTACTACTCCGTACTTTATTTAAAGTACTTATTTTGATTTGATCATTTGATCACGAATCACGCTCTACAAGTTTCGCCTAATGCTATTATATTATGCTTATTTAGACTCAAAACGTGATGAAACTTAATGTGCTATTTGCTTATACCTATTATGTCGTTCTATTATGTATAAGACTTATAAAGCTTTAATAATATCATTATCAATAATCAAAACACTATTGACAGAGGAATATTAGAGGCCTCTAACTATTAAAGAAGCTACAGTCATGATGTTCATGGAAAAAAGTACATACTAACTGTTTGTGTGTCAACGCGTGTTGATATAAGATGCAAACAAGGAGCTAATTGAATGTAATCAACAGCAAATTTTGGAGAAAATCATCAAAAAAGAGTGTTTATCGTAACGATATGCAATTATGCATATACCAGGTCCTTACATAAAGTTGATAGATGTAGATATAAAAAGCAACTCAAAACTGGACCTTACAGATCTAAACAATCTTTTCATTTTTTTTTTTCGAGGTGGAAATCCTCTTGGTTATCCCCCACCCTCGCGGAGGGGTCTGTCAGACTCTTACTGATTAAAACTACCCCGGTGTTCCTCCAGCTACCTTACGCCGGGGGCACGGGAGTCACTCACGCATTCGTCCGCTCCCCCGGCAGGTAGTGCGGACGAATGGTATGGCGGGCCCGGTCACCCTATGCGGCCGTCATGTACGGCCGTAATTCCTTTGGAGAGGCGCGCGCGGAACACGGCGCGCCACTGTCTCGGGCCTGTGTCCGTTCGGGCGCCCGCAGGCCGCACCCTTTGGTGGCCGGAGATCGTTGACCGCCCTACGGCGCCCGGTGCGTCTGCTGCGGATGGAGAGAGAGGACAACGCCTCCCTCTCCCTTTCCGCCGCCTCCTTGGCGTCCATCACCTCCTCACAGAAGGAGGCGACGGTGCTCCAAGCGCTCTCGCTGCCGACCATGGCCTCAACCACGGCCGGGAGCGAGCCGTAGCACCACCGACCGCCGCGAGGAGGTCACGGCGCTGGAGACCTAAACAATCTATCTTCAGTCCTCATCATCCATTCACGAACATTAAGCAAGAGCGGACGTATATTTATGTTAGTGTAAATTGACCTCAAATGTAAAAACTCTCGGTAATCGAATCGATTTTACTTGAAAATGCTTTCAATTACATCAATTCCGTTTAACATTAAACTTGTATTAGGCAACTGTTTGAATCAAATGGAAACTTAATTAGGTTTTAGCATTTTAAAAAGTAGAACGTATAGAGCGTAGGTATCAATTTAATCAGTATAATCAGCCTATATCCAGCGGTGGACTACTATATGCTGATGATGATGATGATGAAGCAGCCTATTATGCTCTCACTGCTGGAATACGCCTCTTCTCTGTGAGAGGAAGTTAGGCTCGTATTGCAGAACGATACTCAAGCATAGATCTCGCCTTGAACATAGACTTAAAGCCATTTGATTGGTTGAAACTAGTTTTAAGTAATGCTTGAGTCTTGAGTTACGTTCTGTAATACGAACCTAGACTATCGACATAACATGCATGATTAACGTATAACGCGTTGAAGACACAGTCCAAAAAATATTTCCTTCGCGATTAGCAACAAGTCAATCTCCCGCAAACTTAAAATGGAACATAATGACAATAATTATTTTGACTTAAGGAGTCGTTTTGTGTGCATCATAATTAGGTTTAACAGCATCCAGTAAGATGTTAACTACATTATCTGTAGCAGTTAAAAAAACTGGTAGTCAAACTAAGGCCATGTTGTTTCAACTTACAGTTACGTATCTGTAACCGTCAAATATGGCGGCTTGTACGACAATTTCATACTGACTTAACGATTACGCACTGACTTACGGATACAGATGGTTTGAAGCAACCCGCCCTAAGAGTGCTTTGGTTAGCATCAAACAAACGACAATCGACAATGCGATGACTGATAATCAGGATAACCCTAAAGCACCTTCTAAGACATGCACGGGAACAGCCCTTTTTAATACGAGCACACACACATACGCACGAATTATAGAGAACACAACACACACAATGATAACACCACTACGTAATCAGAAGCCTAATTCTCGTCAGCAAAAATATTCAAAATGTAGTTCCGAATTGTTTCCTTTATAATCTCACTACCATATCTGTCACAAATGGTGTTCTCTAAATGACAACGTCAAACGGAGAAAAGAATACCATTTGTGACATAAATGATATTGAGACTAGATCGGAACCAAATCGGAACTATATTTGACCAACTAGCTTCATCTAACGGACAAACAGACTGACAACTATTGATGGACAATTCAAAAGTGCCTGTAACTGGTCTAAATGTTATGACTTTCACTTTGACTTTGAACATTTTTATTTACGAGAATTAGGACCTGACCCCACCTCAAAATATCACTTAGCTTCATCTTCAAATTGAATCAACGTACACCCAGCTCGGTAGTTCAACCATGAGTGGAAGCGGCGATGCGCCGGCGCATGCATCCTGCACTTTCGACACAAGGGATGTAGGGAAACTGGCCGACTAACCCCTGACACTGAGGCGAGTGGAGGTAACGTGCTAGTTGGAATGTTCCTGTCTGAAGCAATTGCCAGTTCCGTGTATTCACTTGTAATGTTTGCTATTATCGTTGAGTTGTATTTACTTATTAGTACTAAGTGAAGGATAGGATAAGTTAGGATACAATGTTGTTCGAAGTGAAAATAATTAGAGTGTATCTGTATCCTGCCCGCACCTTCAAATTTTAAATCTCTTTGTATAGGTAGAGCGTTGGTGACATCTATCGGAGATTAGTCCTAACAGTGTCCAACTCAATGCCTTTAACTTTGCCGTTATAAGGTGCCAATACGATATCACCATCTATACAATGTAAAGGCTATTTCAATTTAGACGTTTGCACCCTTACCACAAAAAAGATAAACGCGTGTTAAACTACCAAAAATAATGCACACTTGTTTTAGACAAGTTAGTGCTAAAACAAGTGCGTATTATTTTTGGTAGCATTCGTGTTGAACACGTGTTTATCTTTTTTGTGGTACGGCCCTTGGTGTCAGAATGCTGCCATGCGGTAGTCATGCCGATTTTGTCGGCCGATGGCGGTCGCGTTGGTGTACGCGCTCTCTAATAATTTACAAGTGTTTGATTCAATCGTCCGAGTTCGGTCGTCGTCGTACGAGCAAAGTTCGTACGATGACGGATTTGGTGTATTTGAGCCGTGACACCAATCGTCTGAAATCTAAATTGAAAGAGCCCTAATGTATATTTATGTGAATTTGAAGAGCTGCTTCTCATCTCACGCCATTTTTAACTGACTTCATAATAAAACTAGTTGTTCCCCTCGGTTTCACCCCGTTGCTCGACTTCTAAAGGTCGTAGCGTGATGTTAAATAGCCTATACTATTCCTTATGAATCTGGCTATCATTATACAAAAATAATTTTTCGAAACCGATTGGTAGTTGAGATTAGCGCATTCAAACCAACAAACTCTTCAGCTTTATAATATAAGTATATTAGTATAGATATGTAACATAAACATAAAGGTGGTACAGTGTGAGTTGTGATTGTGACAAATATTTTTCTCAATCAGTCAATAAACCAATAATTATTGATTTCAATAGGTAAATAATTAATTGACTGGCCTAATGATGTAATATATTGATTATAATAATTGTAAATGTGAGTACTATGTGGGTTATTATGTTACTGTTATAGATCTCAAGTTCAGTCTGACAGTTTGAGTACTTTATGGGGCCTACCCAAATGTCCTCTCTGATGGTAATGTTCGTCGGGTCGTTGAGCTCCCTAAGTCTGGGTTGAGCTACCACGATATCCGGCACATGCGTGCACAGTCAGGTCAGGTCCACTCAAATCTGTATAGCTCCTTTCCTCTAAAGGCCATTTCAGACTAACCTGCATGGTTCTTACACAATTTATCTTAATTGTCTGGACTTTATAAGAGACATCAACCTTTGAGTTTGTTTCGGTGTTTCTTCTCAAAGGTAGTCATACCTATAGGAAACACCGAACTCATCTAGCTTAAAAAAAATGTTTTGACGTGTAAAAGTGTTATTTTTAACCTATTTACAAAATAATTATCATTTATCATATAACATTATCATTTAAAACTTATCTAGTGCTTACTTTTTTATGTTTTGTGTTAGCACAAGGTCACTTTGATATTCGGCCATGTAAGATATTGAGACTAGACTTTTGCCCGCGACTCCGTCCGCGTGGACTACAACGAACCATTCTAAATGACTTCCTTAGAGAAGGATGGCTAGTGCTACGCACAAGTCAAGCTGTATCGGTTCATTCTACCGATATTAGATGAAATGTAGCTAAGTTGGACCTAAAGCTACCAAACTGAAAACTATATCAAAATCCGTTCAGTACTTTTTGAGTAAAGCAAAATACACAAAACAGACAAAAACTAAAAAAAAATTTTTTTTTCAAATCCCAATAGGTACCCTATCCCGGCTGTTATTTCTGGAATAGCTTCAATGTTTATAGAAAAATCTCGACATAAAAGCAAGACCCGAGAATCGAATCCAGGCCCCGTGCTCAGCAGTCACGATTACAATCACTACAACGTCTACAACAACAAAGTTGCCTATGCCTGAGAACTGTAAGACTACTTATTGTGTTCGTGTCACAGTACTGACCGGGAGGTACAATTACTCTATATCTAATCATTAAAGGAAATTACAATCATGCCAACTATGCAAGCTATAATAAAATGTAGGCATTATAAAAACTTGCCAATGTCGTTTTAATCTGTAACAGAGCGTGTTGGAGGAGTAACAATAAAGCATTGTATCGTGCGACACAAATGCAAGCTGTGATAATGTTTAGGTACAATCAACCAATTGGAATCATGAACCTTAATTTTTTACAAACATTGACAAAACACTGTAATAGTTTCAAAACATAGTTCCAGCTTTATCAAAAACTAAATTTTCATTGAAATTATTATTTTACTGCATTTATAATAAAGGTCAAAACTGCACAGACCTCTGATCCGTATTGACATAGTTTTCGAAATATTCAAAATGTTCTAAGTGCAGTATGTACGGTAATAAGTAAAAAACCGGCCAAGTGCGAGTGGTACTCGCGCACCGAGGGTTCCGTATCATATTTGGACGTATAAAGTGAAAAAATCCGGACCGCATAACTAAGTTTGTTTGTGAAGGAATTTTGTTGATTTTGAAAAAACTGTACTAGTTAGGAACATCGTTTTATTTTTGGTGCCATATTTGGGTCAATTCCTATCAACCCAAATTTTTTCAGATTTTTCGCCCCGCAAACTTCGGAGATAAGGGGGGGGGAATGGTATTTTTTTGGACATTTTTCATCATATGTCGAAAACTGTGAGACATAAAATAAAATGAAAATATATTTTGAAATGTGCAGATCAAGCCCTTTCATATGATATGTCACTTGACCTAGTAACCCCACTTTAAAATTCTGGACCCCCACTCCGGCCCCTTTTGCAATGAAAATATAAATATTTTTGGTTTTTTTTATTTGCAATAAAGTTGAATAAGCATTCTTTATAACTGTTCCAAATTTCAAGTTGATAGCATAAGTAGTTGCTGAAATAAGCAGGTGTGACAGACAGACAGACAGACAGACAGACAGACAGACAGACGAAGTCGCACCATAAGGGTTCCTTTTTTACCATTTTGGTACGGAACCCTAAAAACTTTGGTTAACTGTTTTGACGATTTCAAATGAATTATCGGCTGAGTGGGTCATGATTCAGATGGTTCGACTGTACGCACTATTAATAGTAATACTTGTAGCAGTTTAAAGTAAAGTTGCATGAACAGGAACATAACAACCAGTCTATAAATCAGTTGGTCTTGCAATCAGCACTCTAACACCAGCGTCACAGAACACATAGTGAGCAGAAGTTCCACTTAAGAGAGAGACATGGCATAGCAGGATATCCTGTTCTAATCTGGAATAGCATGACTGGGGAAGTACCCCCAAAATAACCTTACAGAATACCTACTCTTCGGTAGTATTGCATTCCAGTGGTGAGTAAGGTCGCCATAGCTCATGAGGATTTGCTGTGCTGGTAGCACATCGCACTTGGTACAGCGAATCTTCATTTTAAAGGATCGGCAACGCCCATTTGTTAACCGACTTCAAAAAAGGAGGTTCTGTATTCGTCCCGTATGTATGTATGTAAGTATGTATGTATGTATGTATGTATGTATGTATGTATGTATGTATGTATGTATGTATGTATGTATGTATGTTTGTATGTGCGCGATTTTCTCAAAAACTACTGATGCGATTTGGATGGGGTTTTCACTAACGTAATCTACATACCTTCAGGAAGGTTTTAGTATATAATACATTATGTAATCATTCCTATGTACAAAGTTATATGCATAAATGTACACACTCCGTAGAAGATTTACTGTTGAACGAGTT
This sequence comes from Thalpophila matura, assembly GCA_948465475.1. Classification (NCBI taxonomy): domain Eukaryota; kingdom Metazoa; phylum Arthropoda; class Insecta; order Lepidoptera; family Noctuidae; genus Thalpophila; species Thalpophila matura. The sequence continues at coordinate 16,649,817 of OX419191.1, forward strand.
CGTGAAAGTAATCTAACACGGGATAAAGAACTAAAAAGGGAAAAATAAAAAACTTTTTTAACAAAAAATAACCGACTTCAAAAATCCACTACAAAGAAAATAATAATTTTGGTTTCGGAAGTCGGTGGCAAAAAAAAAGCAAACAAAAACCAAAGCCACCGACTTCCTAAACCAAAATTATTATTTTCTTTGTAGTGGATTTTTGAAGTCGGTTATTTTTTGTTAAAAATGTTTTTCTGTGTTGCACTACCCGCTACGCTGAACACTTCCATCAGAAGGGCCCAGTCTGATTGTTCTAGATTTTAACGAAATATGTCGCTGTGTTCTACCTACTTAGGTACCTCTCTTTTGCACTTATTTACTTAGTTACTTTTGCTTTCATATGATTAGTCTGGATTGAACTCCGTTGGTTCGCCTAATGCCATCAATCGCATCACACATAGGTACTTACTGGTTGCTGACTGCTCTTAAACTTCAAATATTATTTTTTGTAAAGTGGCACTCAAGCGACTTTTTTTATCAGAAGTGGCTTCATCTCGGTTAACTATCGGGGGAATAACCTAATAATAGAAAGGGGTTTTAAATAGATGCTGAATAAGTTTTAAACCATTGATTCAGAACACATGGCTCGACTAGCTACCCCTACCGGACGCCCTCTAAACTAGGACTAATCCGGGGAATCCCGGACGGATGGCAGCCCTATATGATAACAAATGTAACAATGGAGTTTTCAGTGGATTAGTGAATAATCCGATTTTTTTGGCACAGGTAGTAATGTATAAATCCACGATACTACTGGCGATTACTACAAAGAAATGAAAAACGAAAACGATGTGAAATGGCTAATAATCAATTAATCCCATATATACCGTCATTTCATTCTTGTTATCGTCAACGCACCTTATCGTAACAAATATGTAAAAAAATCCGCAAACGCCTGAAAACGATAAGCTGGCAGGAAATGATAAACTAGAAATTCCAGATGATTAAAAATTGACGAAACTACAGATTTACGATATTATATTACTATGTCGGCACTCGCCACAAGGGAACATTTAAGGAAGTCTGTGGACAAAATACTTGCAGACCTTAGGCACACTAGGATACGATAGCCACCATATCATCCGGTTTTTGATCCTACTGAAAATCTCAGCTGAAAGGTGTAACCCCGAGATGTATTGAAAAAGTACACATAATCGGAGTGGAAAAAAAGTATCCGATACCGTTTTTGCTTAGTTTGTAAGGCGGAGACATCCGTTTAAAAATCGGATCCAACACCCGACAAATGATTCGTGCGACAGAGATGACGCTCTATTATGACAAGCTAGCCGATTATCTCTTTCTAAAGCTCGATGACTGCTAGGTAGGTACCTATTGTACGTATGTAGTGGGTACATGGTACACCAACCTACTACCTTGACCCTTCGTCCCACAATGACTTTGCGAATAATCGCAAGCATACCTAACACGAGTGTACAAATAAAACGATGTCGTGTTCCGCCACAGTTCCCCTGAGAGAACAAACTATTAACTTCTCTTAACCTAATTAAACCATCAACATATAACAACACAGGGTGTGGCACAAATTGGCCGCACCGCAAAATATACACAAGTCTGCCCGTGTGTGTTGTAAAAGGCTCTTAGGTAAATTATGCCAAGAGGACCGTCCTCTGCGTTCTCCTGTCTTCTAGTAGTATTCAGCCAATAAGAGACTGACAAGATCTAATTTTATAACGGGGTAAAATTGAACATACCAAACATACAATAAACAGTTGTGGATTGTAAATTGCCGGAACTCGGAGACCAAAATAGCTACGTCTGCACAGCGCCTTTATTATAAACTTCATGAGAAATCTAAAAAAACTATGCTCTTCCTAATCATACCATTTAAATTGATATTAAGTCATTTATAATTTGAATTTTTTGAGTTGACCTTGCGATTTTTTTAACCGACTTCAAAAAAGGAGGTTCTGTATTCGTCCCGTATGTATGTATGTATGTATGTATGTATGTATGTATGTATGTATGTATGTATGTATGTACGTATGTCTGTATGTATGTATGTATGTATGTATGTATGTATGTATGTTTGTATGTGCGCGATTTTCTCAAAAACTACTGATTCGATTTGGATGGGGTTTTCACTAACGTAATCGACATACTTTGAGGAAGGTTTTAGTGTATAATACATTAGGTAATCATTCCTATGTACAAAGTTATATGCATAAATGTACACACTACGTAGAAGATTTTACTGTTGAACGCAGTCGTCAAAGTAATCTAACGCGAGATAAAGAACTAAAAAGGGAAAAATAAAAAACTTTTTTAACAAAAAATAACGGACTTCAAAAAGCCACTACAAAGAAAATAATAATTTTGGTTTCGGAAGTCGGTGGCAAAAATAGCAAACAAAAACCAAAGCCACCGACTTCCGAAACCAAAATTATTATTTTCTTTGTAGTGGCTTTTTGAAGTCGGTTATTTTTTGTTAAAAAAGTTTTTTATTCTATCGAGCAAAAATAGTTGATTTGTTTTTGGGTTCAATACTGCTCTTCAAATAGTCAAGAACCCTATGTAGGTATTTGCTAAAAACGTGCTGTTTTACGTTGTAGGTATGTTGATCCAAATTCAACACGCGACAATAATGATAATATAATTACTAAATAATAATCACCAAAATTATCATTATAGCCCTAGAAATTATATTCGAGGAAAATAGTAACATTTTCACGAAATAGGTAATCGTATTTTCCTCAAATATAATTTCGAGGGCTTTATTGATGATTGTAATGATTATTATTTAGTAACTACGTTATCATTACTGTCACGTCATGTCTGGGGTTCAGGCCTCCTCTCTGTCAGAGTGGGTCGCGAATCTGTTGCGTGGGCCGTGAACCCGTGATTCACCACGCGGGCCGTCCCGTGTCTTCGAACGTTTGTTTCGAGGACAAGGTCATTTCCTCACGATGTACCTAGTACTCATTGTACTTTTTTATTATTATTGTTTCTTGGATTTCGTGTACGATATACGGCTATGTATCTACAAGAAAGATATATTAAATCAAATAAAAAAGTAGCTCACAGATGACTAGATAAAACCATAACACATAAAGTATTCTTGCCAAATATCCACAAACATCAAAAGAACGTGTCCTGTGACGTCATCGCCACAGACACAAAGCTTTATTTTAAAGCAGCAATTATTATAATTATGTAACTGTCTACGTTTTTGGCTGAAAATACAGACAATGTTACGACTGTACTTATGACTAATAACAGGTGCTTATCATCATGCTACAGTGTTTACAGATTTTTTTACACGATTTATTTTTGGTCCGTGTATTTTTGTAATTAACGGGAGTTCACCCTGTGGGGGGCCTCCCCCACGGGATCCCTGTGATTCGCATAATTCTTTAGTTCCTGTGGCATAACGAGTTAGGCATAACTATTAATGACATAATAATACTTTGACATAATATTTTTTGGCATAATGTGCATCCCCCACGAGGTGGACTGGCAACCTAGTGACGGTCATGGGAATCAGCTGGTTGCAGCGCAGGACCGGCCGTTGTGGCCATGATTGGGAGACGCCTATGTCCAGCAGAGGACGTCATTCAGCTAATGTGATGATGAATTAATGTAAACATTTGTTTAATTTAACAAACATAAATATGTATTTATAACACTTTCTTATATTTGTTAACCACTAGACATACCGTATTTAAACAAACTGGTGTGCACTTACCAACAAACACTGTTGGCGCATTGATTACATCATGTCGGTCTTACGATAAATTCTGTGATAACGTTTTTATCGGATACATTTTGGAGAGTGTGCTTCAGATCTGCATGATCTAATTCCATCCTGCCCTTTTTTCTATCGGACGGCCAGAAACACCAAAAAGCGCCATCGGTTCTTGAATCATGGTTGATATATCAAAAACCCGAACGAAGCGCTTTGATTCCACTTTCATTGTGAAAACCGCAAAACAGTGGAAAAATTAAAATTAAAATTAAAAAATATTATATTAACAATACCTTAATTATGCTGTTACAATTTGGTGTACAATAAAGTATATTCTATCTATCTATCTAACAGTGGAATGCAGCGCTGCCGAAGTGGGTGTTCCCCGATAGTTACAATCTGGGGGTCTTCAAGTCACGAGTGAATCGGTTTCTTCTAGGCATGCGTGCTCCACGGTAGACCGCACCATCGCTCAACATCAGGCAAGATGGCGGTCAAACGCACGCCTAATAGGTACTAAATTTTAAAAAAACGCGAGTCAAGAGTTTGAGCTGAAACCCAGTTCATAGTAAGCCTGTAAATGATTATTTTAGACATAACGTTAGCACTTAAACCTTTGCCATTTGAAGTTATAATGTGTAGGTATCCGTAACTAGCTATTCCCCGCGGTTTCACCCCCGATGCTCGGCTACTAAGGGTCGCAGTGAGGTTTTTTTTTTGTGCGTTGCCGGCCTTTAAAAAACTGCTCTTGCCTTGGGCTCACTCACTTGGCGAAACACGACGCAAGCGTCGTTTCACGCCGCCCGCCGGGTTTCTGTGAGGCCGTGGTATGACTCCGGTCGAGCCGGCCCATTCGTGCCGAAGCATGGCTCTCCCACGGTTGAATTGTTGTTAACTAGCCTAACACGGTTGTTAAATAGCCTAATACTATTCCTCATAAATCTGGCTATCATTTACAACAATATTTTTTGGAATTCGACTGGTATTAATAGGTAGTTCCAGAAATTAGCCCGTTTAAACATACAAACGAATTCTTCAGCTTTATAATAATGACACATATTGGTATAGATTTGTTACTCTGTCAATGTGTACGTGCTATGGCGAAGCACTTAGCTTTTTCGGCTATAGTGATCGAAGGCCGTGAGTCAGTAGTTCGGTTCCCAGGCAGAACAAGTCTTACAGTTTTACAACATATTACTGAATGAATCATATTTATGTGTTTCGAAAAATGATTTCAAAGCTCAATATTACTAATTGCTGCCTTACTTGATGACTTGGTGGCATTGTCGTGAATAAGGTACCTATTATGACTTTTTATAATTCTATTATCATTAGTACAGAACTACAGACCCGTGTCTAAGTGTTTAGTACAATTTCCGTCTGTTTAAAAAAAAAATACGCATACCATATTCTTAGACACTCGCCAACAGCGCAGACTATTTTAAAAATAACTCAGTAAGAGTATAAACCGTATAGGCAGCTGTAGCTACATCAACCATATTGATTGGTGACGTCACGAGGCCGTCAGATGATGGGCTGCGTACTTTAAGTCTGATGTAGCACAGTGGGGTAGTCAAGAATGTTTCAAGGCACGTACAAAAATAAATACTGCACGATTTTCCTGTCGGATTCTGTATTGTGACTAATTATGAGGCGAAGCAGCGATAGCATAGTGGTTTAACCATGTGTCTCCCACGGCGAATGGTCCGAGTTCGATCCCGAGGCACGCACCGCTGACTTTTCGAAGTCATGTGCGTATTATAAATTAATTATCACTTGCTTTAACGGTGAAGGAAAACATCGTGAGGAAACCGGCATGTCCTAGAACCAAAAATTCGAAGACATGTGACGTCCACCAACCCGCACTGGGCCCGCGTGGTGGACTATGGCCCACTCCCTCTCACAGAGAGGACGCCGGTGTCCCAGCAGGTGGGAACATTATAGGCCGATTATGCTTATGCTATTAGGCGAATCGGTGCGTTTTACTTGAATTGGCAAACAACGACGCTATCCACTAATTACTATGACCTTTTCACTGCTGAACAGAGGCCTCTCTGCCAAAGAGGTCCTAATCACATTAATATTATTGTTACTCCTTCACGCTGAAACGGCTAGACGGATTTGGATGAAATTAGACAAAAATATAGCCTTATTATCAATTTTGACGTAGACGAAGGCAACAGCTAGTATAAAGTCAATGTATTAAAACCAATCTATGAACTAATTGAGGGAACAGGCACCTCGCAGTTTCATTGATTCGTTTCTTCGCCATGAACACCTACCCAAAAACTAAAACCGGACTACGCTAAAAATCAAACGGAAAATACCTGAAACAAGAAAAGATTCCTGTCTGATAGCCCGAAATTCTTCTATAATCAAAATTCAATTCAGGAATTCAGTGTTGTGAAAAACTTAATAAATCAGAAAGAAGCCGGGGCCAAACAGAGCGGTAAAAATTAAAACTAGAGTAGGTAATAAATCAGTTGGCAGTCAATTATAAGGGTGTGGTAAGAAAAAAATTAAACACCAGAATACCAAATAATCCCCGCTACGTTTCCGGTATGTGGCCACTTACGAACAAAACAATTATCGCAACAGTGTCGCTTTAATTGACCCTACTTAGCGAGCCAGGCATTTCTTGAGAGTTCGTGTTGTAAGCGACACGATTATTTATATATTTTTAGGGTTCCCTACCAAAATGGTAAAAAAGGAACCCTTATGGTGCCACTTCGTCTGTCTGTCTGTCTGTCTGTCTGTCCGTCTGTCAGTCCGTCTGTCTGTCACGGCTGCTTATTTCAGCAACTACTAATGCTATCGACTTGAAATTTGGAACAGTTATAAAGAATGCTTGCCCAACTTTATTGCAAATGAAAAAAGTCAAAAAATATTTTTATTTTCATTGCAAGACGGGCCGGAGTCGGGATCCGAAATTTTATAGTGGGTTTACTAGGTCAAGTGACACATCATATGAAAGGGCTTGATTTGCACATTTCAAAATGTATGTATTTTCATTTTATTTTATGTCTCAGTTTTCGACATATGATGAAAAATGACTGAAAAAATACTATTCCCCCCCCTTATCCCCGAAGTTTGCGGAGCAAAAATCTGAAATAATTAGAGTTGATAGGAATTGACCCAAATATTACACCAAAAATAAAACGATGTTCCTAACTAGTACAGTTTTTTCAAAATCATCAAAATTTCTTCATAAACAAACTTAGTTATGCGGTCCAGTTTTTTTAACTTTTAACATCAAAGCATGATGTGGAACCCTCTGTGCGCGAGTATGTCTCGCACTTGGCCGGTTTTTTCTACATTTAAAGGCCCGAGCACACTGAACATGCCTGCAGTGCGTATGCACTCGGCCGCTGACCTAAACAATTTGTAACGGATGAAATGATGTCATTCCGCCAATTATGTATCGATTCTGATGATTATCTTTTGGTTCGGTAGATCCTCAGATCATAGAAACAAGGGAGATGTGCCAAGGCGCTACTAAAATTGACTCTTTGATACGGTCACATTGACCGTATATAAAATGTACACGCTGGCAACGAACCGAACACGATCGATGATATAAATACAGTGTTTTAGTTTAGTGCTAGTGTTGAGTGACGATTAACAGTGTTAGATTGAGGGTGTGTGGAATGTTTAATGCGTGGGAGATCTTTATATTCACAAGGGGCGCTTGTAATTGTGTTGAAAAATGTACTAAAAGTGACGACAGTTGTTCCCGTACTAATTTGCTATGATGGCATATCTCCTTGTTTCTATGATCTGAGGGTAGATCATACTTCAGAGGTGGTTTCGTCAAAATAAATTCAGTAGTTTCGTTTTTAAATCAAAATACTAGAATAAATATAAAATAGTTTGTCATCCTAGTAAACGAAATTGCGTATTTTTTCACAGCAAAAAGTAGTATGAACGTTGGCTGTAATCGGGTGTGTTTAAGTCACTCAAAATAGAAAAAATACAAAAACTTTGAAAAAACCCTTTTGAAGGCGGTTTTAATATTTTTTTTAAGTTTTTATGAAAATGAACCTATTGGTGCCGATTCTGTTGTTTACAAACTAAACTAATTTAGTCTCATTACGTCTCTTTCTAATAAAAAATATGAGAAAGGGATAGAAGATATATTTAATCCTGTCAAATTAGTCCACTTGAATAGTTTTGTTGTCAATTTAGTCGTCATCGCAAAAGGTTACGACTATTTTCCTGTAAACGACAAGGGCGTAAACAAATTTCACAGTTCTTTATATTTTCTGTCATTTTTCAATGATATTTGTAAGAAAGAGATATAGTGTGATTAAAATTAGTTAAGTGTGATGTTCAACAGAATCAGCACCATTGTCAAGTATCACACTCCACGTTACGCAATGAGCGTGCAGACTCACCTTATGAGCTGCAACTGTACTACATTGCGGTTCGATCCCGGGATGGTTTTTCTATAAGATTTTTTCAGTGGCAGTACGGAATTTGGATGTGTGCCCGTATAATGGAAACAAACACGCCTCCATTACATGGGAATCTACAGGGTGGCAGGTAAGACAGTGGAAATATTTTAATGGGTCATTGTACTCATCAATATGAACAACTTTTACTATGGGACCAAACCTGAAATCGCAAAAAAAAAAAAATTAGCTGTTCCATACATTTATGTTTACATGACTCAACAAAATGTATGGAACAGCTGATTTTTTTTTCGCAATTTCAGGGTTGGTCCCATAGTAAAAGTTGTTCATAATGATGAGTACAATGACCCCTTAAAATATTTCCACTGTCTAACCTGCCACCCTGTGTACTAATTTAATAAAGCTGAAGAGTTTGTTTGTTTGCCGTGCTTATCTCTGGAACTGCCAGTCGGATTCGAAAAAAACTTTTTGTATATGACAGCCAGATTCATACATGAGGAATAGTAGGTAGAGACCGTTCCACGTAAGAATTCCCCTAGAAGTTATGTTGGCTGTCCTGAATCTCAATTTATTATAACGTTTTTAACGGTGTTTGAAGTTTTCTTTCAGCACCAATTCACTTTCATAACTTTTTTAAATATTATTATAAAACATAAATCTACAAAAAACACAAAACGATATGACCTAAATAGGAATGACAAGCAGGGGAGCCAACATAACTTCTAGGGGAATTCTTACGTGGAACGGTCTCTACATGTATACAAGTTGTCGAGATCTGTCGATGTCAGACATATTTGCCGCCATAAACAAGCCTAAGCTGATCCGACAATATTTTTGACATTTATGCGTACCGATAACAGGGCCCAGTACCCCTATCATGAGTTTTTTTGACGTATAGTTTCGTTAACGTAAGCATATTTTGAATTTAAAATACAGCAGTCTTGGAACATTTTGATAAAATTTTATACAATTTGCACATTTTAAAAAATACAGAGAAATTAATTAAGTATTTAATTTATATAAATATTGTGTAACAAACATGTATTTTCAATTCAAAATATGCTTACGTTAACGATACTACACGTCAAAAAAACTCATGATCGGGGTACAGGTGTCACTATGTGCGCATAATATATCTGTAAGTATCTAATAACTATTTACCTCAAACTAATCGTTGGAATTTTTTGTCCTGTTTTTACAATTGTTATTTTTCCTTTTACTAACTACAATTATAATATTTTTTCCTACATTCATTATAATAATTAATTAGTGTTTGATTAGCGTAATCAAGCTATCTGCAATCTAAACCATGTTCAGTAATTTAATACAAGTGAGATTAAAAAAAAAGTTATAACTTATTTACACTGTATTACATTTTGTCGAATGATAAGGATATTTTTTTATGGAACAGGTTGATTATTTTTTTCATGATTTCTAGATCAGCTATTCCTAAAGTGGGTTTTGCGGAACCTTATAACAGTCACAAAGGTATTTGGTGTGTGTTCCGTTATCTCCAAAATTTAGGAAAATATTATCGTAACTGAATAGGTACCTACCTTCCTTCAATATTATTATGTCCCTGGTTTAACTTTACATCCTGTATACAGTGTATACGTAGATAGGTACCAATAATCTATCTTTTGGTGTATAACTCTTGGTGGCTGTCTTTTAAGATGCCTATAATAAACGTTCAAATAACAACAAACATCCAATAAAAAAAATTAACATTATATTTGAATACCGGATGTATACGCGACTCCGTCTGCGTGAAAATCAGAAAACAACAAAACAATTACACATTAACCTAATTATCATCGATATAAACTCCATATAATTAATTAGACAAATAACGGCGAACTAAATTACTACATTTTATTACCTACTACATTTTTGTGTTTGGAAATTATAAAGGTGGATACAGACATTGCGAGGCATGCGCCGTGCACGCCTCACAATGCACACCTCGATATTGCTCGATCTATAGGTACATGCCTCACCACGAATATGAAAGTTCGCAATCAATCAATCAATCAATCAATATTTATTTGTGAACATAGGTATACATAGAAGGTCTTAAAATATACATGTCTGGTCTCTATGTTCTACCAATGATGTTGGTATACAAATGTTATTTTAAGTTTAAAATTTATAAAATAGAAAATTATAGTTGAGATAGTGTTGAAAATGTCAGTGGCCAATAATTATATAAAATGTCAGTAAATGTATATCAATTCTAAAATAGTTATGTCAGAGATAGTTAAAATAAATCATAAAAATGTATTTCAATTCAAAGATAGTTATGTCAGAGATAATTAAAATAAATCATAATCTATCATTAAAAAAATCATAAATGCAGTAATACGTTTTCTCTACTAAAAATGTAATGTGTGCAAAGCATGGCATTGAGCGCCGTACGCTGCACATGCCTTGCAATGTCTGTATCCACCTTAAATGGAATGGCAAATGATACATGACAATCGTAAACAGATTAGATACATAGCTTTGTATTTATCATGAATTATTGAAACCGGTGTAACCGTTTTTTGATTACTGGAGTAGATTTAGGTACAGCTATACAGAAGTAAACGTTACTGTTGTCAGTGTGTGAGTATTGTCAGTGTGTGAGTATTTGTCACATGATGAGGAAAAAAACAATTTCTGTTGTTTTGCTTATAATTAATATCTTTAGGTTTCTCCCAAGTCCCGGCGTTTCCCAGTTTTCATGTAAATATTTTCAATGTAGGTACAGATTTTTTTGATTCTACTATTTTAATAAAATTGTACTAAGTATAGAAAATTAATAGGTAGATATTTGCCTAGAAAAAGATCCTGATTGTCCTGGCAACCAAAAGGATTATCGAAATAAGAGAAACGGCTCATAAACATTCACATTTTCTTGCAAACATTACATAATACAAAGTTCTTTGAACTTTCATGTGAGATTTGTTTCAGTATGGCACTAAAAAACGTAAAAAACAAAACCCCGTGTCTGTGGGATTATACAACAAATAACATCGCATAAATTCACTTAAAGCACACAACATATCGATTGAAATGACATCAACATACATTTGACAATCACTAAACCATACACGAATAAACTCTGAGTAGGTACACGTCACAACAGTCTTCGATAAAATATGAAACATCAACACACTACAACAATGACTTGCGACCAACTATTTCTGAGATTACAAAGCACCAATCTTAACATGTTAGTTTTGGCAGAGCATCGCAGGCACCGGGCGAGGATCCCATCCTCTTTAATCTAACAAGGCATCCATCACATGAGATTATCGTGTCGCTTCTTTATCAGACTCTCACATAGTCCGCACAGGTCCGTGGTCTCCCGACTGCTAAATGACGTCACTCTCGGCTCACGAACGCACCCTTGCAGCTTGTTCCTCAAACAACGCTTGTGCGCTTCCAGCAAATACCTCTTCCCGGGATCCATTAACGCCATTGTTTGCGACAAAAGACTCCTTTCTCCGTGCACTAGTACAGCGTCGAACTCGCTCATCGGTAGCAGCCCTTTGTTGTTCGTTATGAAACATCTTCCGCACTGCCTGCTGGTGAACACTTCAGCACCTTCAGAGTCTGTGAAAACCGGCGTTTTCGGTGACACGAGGAACATAACCACATATTTGTTTCCGATACGTAGCTCATCGCTAACGAAGCTCACGGTGGTGTCGGGCGCGATCGCGAACGAGACCAGGAGGTAGACCGTCAGGTAGAACAGGATGACGAGCAAGGTCTTCTGGAACTTGGACACTTGTCGCCAGCACATCGCGCGGGCATTTTTCCGCGTGCGGCGCGTCAACCATCGCCGCGCGCTCCAACACTTCTGTCGGCGGCACGGTCGATACCCCCGCGCGTCCCACTTGTTTACAACCCTTATACGTCCACCAGTTGAAAACCAACTCAATTACCAACATAATAAGGCGGATAATACCCTGCTTTTACCACGTTTTTCGATAGTGACGTGACCATGTGACAAGTTGAATGTGTATTCTTCGAATCTTAGGCCAGGATTGGAGTAACAACTGTATTTCCGGAGCTTTAAGGTTCAATATTCCTGTTCAGAGAAAATCACGCGTGCGTACGCAAAGATAGTGACGTGCCGCAGTGACGTATACCGCATTCAATAATGGGAATCTTGACTATTTTACAAAGTGATAAAATTGTCTGAAAGTTTTTTTTTATTATATTTATGTAAAAAATGTATAGAATTGAAGACCAAATAGGTAGGTAGGTACTCTAATGATAATTGAATAGCTTATCAATGCTTAGATCATCAAATTACTTTTCGCAGTACCTATGTATTTCGAAGTTCTCAGAAAATTGGACAATCAGGGAAACGAAGTTCAAACAGTTTTAACAAAACGAGTAATAATCGATTTTAGCGTAAGACGACAACAACAAGCGACATGCAGCTCGCAGGGGTTGCGGTCGTTGGTGACAGTGACACAGTTTTAAGGTTATATTATTAAAAAAGGTTGGTAAATTACAAAATACATTCATGTGTCCTAATAGAGGTCGCCGGTTTTTGCAGCGACTCTGTAGCGATACAATCGCAAAAAGACCGCGATAAAGTCGCGATGCTGTCGTTAACGTCGCTACTGTCGCACTACAGCATGGATCAATCATGGACATCAAAGTAGGTACTTATCTACCTACTTATTTGAAAAAAAAAGTTTTTTTAAAAACCACGTTTTTAAAACGTATAAAATAATTTCTAATGAAATTAAAAACTTGGGGCGCATCATGCTATTATCTGCTGCATGCGCCCCACGTTTTTCATTTCATTAGAATTATTTTTTTAAATTAAAAAATGGTGCGCAAACCTCCGGTCCGATTCAAAGCGATGCGCTAAATGGAATAAATCCTATTTCCTTATTATAGGGTCTCGAATAAATCGTAAATGATATTAAAAGATAAAATTCATAACAGTACGAGTATGTCAGATGGATACTCTACTCGGCTCTATACCAGCTCAATACCCGCTCAATACCGGCTTAATACCCGCTCAATGCCCGCTCAATACCGGCTTAATACCCGCTCAATACCCGCTCAATACTCGCTCAATACCGATACAATACCCGCTCAATACCGGCTGAATACAGGCTCGAGCTAGAAGTTTATGAAGGATCTTGAAGGTAACAGTTAGATACTATAATTATGCAGTACCCAACTAACATTTTGGTGATAAGAATAAGTGCTTAGGACCTTAGGAATCTGTGCCTTAGGCTCTTAAAATTCTGTTAAACAGCTCATGTAGCACTTATTCTAGCTGTTTAGGATAATTTTAAGAGCCTAAGGTCCTAAGCGCTTATTTTTATCACCAAAATGTTAGTTAGGTACCTGTAGGTACCTAACTAACATTTTGGTGATAAAAATATAAATATAAAGATAAACACAGTATTCACAAAGAACATTGCCGCTCCATGACGCAATCTTCCATTAAGTTTACTTGCCTCCAGAGAGAGTTAAAACGAATAATGAAATTCCTGTGGAGCGCTCCGGGAGGAATTTCATTTTATTATATTGTAGAAGGAGTTGATTACTAGGCCAACTGCGGATTATGGGGAAATTAATACTATAAATAGGGGACGTGTTAATATTTTACTACTATAAGTGAGCAATTTTTATATTTTATTAAGTACGTGCCCCAGCCCGATAGCCTCGAAATCCCATCACACCGTAATTACACCCCTTCTTCCCCATATTTGGGCGGAAATTACAGCATACGTTCAAAAGTAACTGATTCTACACCGTAACATTTTCATCGCTTTCATCCGGCGACGTAGCCACTATACTTATCATTATGAACAACTTTTACTATGGAACCAACCCTTAAATCGCAAAAAAATCAGCTGTTCCATACATTTATGTTCACATAACTCAAGAAAATGTATGGCACAGCTGATTTTTTTTTCGCGATTTCTGGTTTGGTCCCATAGTAAAAGTTGTTCATAATGATGAGTACAATGACCGTTTTAGGGTTCCGTACCTCAAAAGGAAAAACGGAACCCTTATAGGATCACTTTGTTGTCCGCCTTCAGTCACCGGACCATAAGTGGAGCCATCTGCTCACAGATGGCGCCATTGGAAGTATGCAGTAGCGCCATCTATGATCATATTTCGGAACCCCTAAGGCGCGAGGCATACTCGCACTTGTCCGGTTTTTTCGTATTGCCACTGTCTAACCTAACACCCTGTATAATACAGGGTATTAAAATGGCGTTGCCTATTTATACAATACGAATAGTAATCCATACAAACCAAAGTGGGACTGAGGAACAAATCGATTGGGTACTTACTTATAGCTTAGTTAATATGGTCTAATGGTATATTTAATGGTATTGCTACATCCATGAGGCATCGTATATCATTTGACTATTATTACACTATTATGTAATTATATAAGCACCTATTCAGACTATTCACATCATAATAATTGCTCGTAATTATTACATATCTAATTAAATGGAGCAGGTTTCATTGTGATGCTCAACGCGCTCCTGGAGACCACTCTAGGAGCGCGTTGAGCATCACAATGAAACCTGCTCCATTAACCAGCGTAGGATTGGATTTGTTCGCTGATGAATGAAATGTTTGCGGTTCTGTAAGAAGACAGAGTGATAGTTCCTATCACTATCACTTCATCACTATCACTATCACTTAGGTACACTATCACTATCTACATAATATAAAATAAAGTTCTGAACGCGGTGAACTCAAAAACTACTGAACGGATTTTCATACAGTTTTTACCAATGGACGGAGTGATTCATGAGGAAGGTTTAAGTATTGTAATTCACTAAAATGGTAAAAAAGGAACCCTTATGGTGCGACTTCGTCTGTCTGTCTGTCTGTCTGTCACACCTGCTTATTTCAGCAACTACTAATGCTATCGACATGAAATTTGGAACAGTTATAAAGAATGCTTGTTCAACTTTATTGCAAGTCCAAAAATATTTTCATTTTCATTGCAAAAGGGGCTGGAGAGGGGGTCCGAAATTTTAAAGTGGGGATACTAGGTCAAGTGACACATATGAAAGGGCTTGATCTGCACATTTCAAAATATATTTTATGTCTCACAGTTTTCGACATATGATGAATAATGTCCGAAAAAATACCATTCCCCCCCCCTTATCTCCGAAGTTTGCGGTGCGAAAAATCTGAAATAATTAGAGTTGATAGGAATTGACCCAAATATGGCACCAAAAATAAAACGATGTTCCTAATTAGTACAGTTTTTTAAAAAACATTAAAATTCCTTTACAAACAAATTTAGTTATGCGGTCTGGATTTTTTCACTTTATACGTCCAAAAATGATACGGAACCCTCGGTGCGCGAGTACGACTCGCACTTGGCCGGTTTTTAACGTTCGGGGAGAATCGCACCGTGACGTTCTCCTCGAACGTTCGCAAACAAATTGACAGTTCATGCGGTGATATCACGCGGCGAGTCGACACAGAATAGACAGAGAAGGATATAGGCTGTATACTTTTCAATTTTCACACAGAAGACGTCGCGGGCACCAGCTAGTTATACTTATGATTTAGTATTTAATCATCATCTGCCTAGCCTTTTCCCAAATTATATTGGGGTCGGCTTCCAGTCTAAATAGTTTCGGCTGAATATCAATATTTTACGTGTAGCGACTGCCATCTGACCTCCACAACCCAATTAATGGGTAATACCGGTATTCGATTGTTAGACCAGCTGTCAGACTTTTTAGGGCTTCTGACTACCCGTAACGATTGTCAAAGATATTGCTATGACAACCGGGACCGACTGCTTAACGTGCTCTCCGAGGCACGGAGGGGTCTCGATGTGTAAAGAAAGGTCACCCATCCAAGGACTGATCGCGGCAAGCGCAGCTTAACCTCGCAGATCGATCGATCAGCGCGGCTGTCATTTAGCCACGAGCCCCTCATGATTCAGTATTTAATAAGAAATAAATAAGGTCGAGATATTGAATCTACGTAATATCTGTAAATAGGGTGACACCATAACTTCATGGGGTATCGTTGCGGAAATTAAATGGGCCGATGGTTTATACCCCTAACTATGGTGGTGTATGGTGTGGATAGTGTCCGGTTACATGATAAGGTCAACAATTTAGTTGAGTGGGGTCTACGTACATACTGTGTACTTCTATGTAGGACAAACATGGATATCCAAGGCCTCTGCTGAAAAAGGCCTCTACTGAAAGAAATTGTTGTAAAGACAATATTAGATACCTACATTGTATTGGGGTAACAATAACAATATTTTATTTATAGTTAGCGTACCAATTAAATAAACTATGAGCTGGTGCTATTTTATCAACCTAGCATTATCTTAATTTGATCACTAATATTTCAATAGCAAAAAAATGCATTTTTCTTTTTTTTAAAACGTTACCCCACACTAGGATTTCTCCTGTATCGTGGGTGCATTTACAAACACCAATTTCACATACACAAACAGCCAGACCTGTGTGCAATGCGGGAATCGAACCCGCGACACGTCGCGCAGTAGCCAATCTCTCAGCCACTGTGACAACCGTGCGGTCACCACCATTTCACCACCTAACAATAGTGTTAATGACAACAGTTAATTTACTAAATAAAAGTCACCTTTGGCTTATCTGGTGATTAGTTATGGATTACTTTATTGATAGGTTGATGATATTGCCCCTTAAAATATCAAATATTTTATTGATTTTATTTAAAGGTTTTTTTTTAATGAAAACAATTTATATTATAATATGCATACTTAACACTTTATCATGCTTAATGTTATCAAAAATAATCACATAATATTTTAAATTTTAATTAAAAACAGTTCAACTAGAAAAAATATCGAATTAAAAAAGAATCTACTGCCATCTAGTATCGAATAGGAAAACTATTTCGAACGGCTCCACTCAGTCGCTTCGATCGATCAATAGATGGCGTTACATTACATTCTATATACTCATTTTAATACCAACTTACATGAAACGAAATTAAATGGCCCAAGGACACCAAACTAATACCATTGAAAGTAGAGCCAGTCGTGACGTAATTGATGACGTCATAGGCGGCTGTCTGGCGCCACCACTGAAAAGGATATTCAGTAGCTATTTAAGAGCAGATTATCCTCTCAGGTGTCGCATTACAAAAATACATTAATTAATTTCGCGTCGAGTTCCCCGCGACTTTCTCCAAGTGTGTACGGACAGCGCGTACATTGGTACGCGTAGTCGGTTACGCGTGTCCGGAACGCCACGTCCATACTTGCAGCTACACTCTTGCGTAGCTGCACGCTGCACACCTTCCTATTTTCGCAGTTTTTTTTTTTTTTTAACAAACAATTTTCCGCGACTTTCGCTATATTTTTCAATGGATCCAGTATGAAATAGATTTTTCATTTCTCATACTCGGAAAGTAGTGTTTGTTTGATCAGAGCAGCGGGTCGAAAACGATGCTTCCCTCCCTTGGGCGGGAAAGACTCATAGTAATTGCTTCCCTCCCTAGGGCGGGAATGAATTTTAAAAATAGAACTAAAATTGGTTATTTAGTCGGCTATAATTTTTTTTACATAATTAAGAAAAATATCGATTAAAAACAAAATGCTGCGGTCTTGTGAGTGTATAACGGCCAATGTGAATTAAAAAAAATACCTATTAAAGTGGGATGGCCCGCGGCGGTGACGCAGGCGGTGTGTTCCATATTTGAAATTTAAATTAAAAAAGACTATTTATGTATAATTTGGCGGGATACTAACTCTGTACCGAAATTATTTGATTAAAAATGAGTTCAAGCGATTCTGAAATGTCGACCCCCAATTCCGTTAAAGAAAACTACTATTTTTTACTTTCCTTATATTTGAAATGAAAAGTAGAGTGTTTAACACGGGTGAAAGTCATCAATTCCCACTCGGACTATAGCCGCCCTCGCTTCGCTCGTGCGTCTAAATACCTCGTATGGGAATTGATTTCTTTCCACCCTTGTATAACAATCTACTATTTCATTTCTCATACTCGGAAAGTAGTGTTTGTTTGATCAGAGCAGCGGGTCGAAAACGATGCTTCCCTCCCTTGGGCGGGAAAGACTCATAGTAATTGCTTCCCTCCCTAGGGCGGGAATGAATTTTAAAAATAGAACTAAAATTGGTTATTTAGTCGGCTATAATTTTTTTTACATAATTAAGAAAAATATCGATTAAAAACAAAATGCTGCGGTCTTGTGAGTGTATAACGGCCAATGTGAATTAAAAAAAATACCTATTAAAGTGGGATGGCCCGCGGCGGTGACGCAGGCGGTGTGTTCCATATTTGAAATTTAAATTAAAAAAGACTATTTATGTATAATTTGGCGGGATACTAACTCTGTACCGAAATTATTTGATTAAAAATGAGTTCAAGCGATTCTGAAATGTCGACCCCCAATTCCGTTAAAGAAAACTACTATTTTTTACTTTCCTTATATTTGAAATGAAAAGTAGAGTGTTTAACACGGGTGAAAGTCATCAATTCCCACTCGGACTATAGCCGCCCTCGCTTCGCTCGTGCGTCTAAATACCTCGTATGGGAATTGATTTCTTTCCACCCTTGTATAACAATCTACTATTGTTTCATAATCTAGACATTCTAGACAATATTCTCGGAATATCCTATGTTCATATTCATATAATTTACTGAACCTTTTTGAGTAAAATGTAAAGTGAAAATCGGGAAAACTTGCAATAAAAAACTTCTTTTTGATAAAGATGGTTCGTGACCACGTGACAGAAAAGTAATAGCAGTCACAAAGGACATTGGCAGTTTTGGGCTTGATATGGTGGTACAGTAATAAAAGCTTAACCAAAAATAACAATACATTTGAATTGTTCTTTGCCTAATTTATCTTTGAGATTAAAAATTGAAATCAAAAGTCGAAATAAATAAGAAATAAAATTATTATGCCGTTGACATTTTGAAAAAACCAATAAAACAAAAACGGGTGCATACTGGCTGGCGTGTGCCTCCACAGAATATCGTGTCGACAGCAACTAAAACCTTTGAATTCATTAGTCGGGCTGTACTTCATTGGATCATTCATACCATACTTAATCTCACTGTCACAAATACGATAATTTTTCTTTAATCCAATTACGTACAAAAACAAATAAAAAATGAATTTTAATACTCTTGAAATACTCGACCACACCAAACTAATTTCAAATCTGTACCGACATAAACAATCTGAAGCCCAGCGTTCTGTGGGCGTCTGCCGTGTCCTTTTTTAATTGGTTCTCTGTGAAGCTAATGTACCCTTTAGTCGATTTAATACCATAATGGTGCATCCATACATCTTTCTTATAGAAATAGAGGTACCCTACAAAGCCATGGAAATGTAAGACAGGTAGCTGATGGTGATGACGTATATAAGGTAAAATTGACGTAAGACCACCACAGCACGCCAGAATTATATATGAGTGAATCACGCAAGTATGGCTACTAGGAACTGTAAAGTTAGATACAAAAGGCGTCAATTATTCATACAGCTAGGTTTAATTTAGTCTTTGACGTAGACAACTAATTGTCAGATGTTTCAATAAGGTACAATCTCAGATCATAGAAACAAGGGAGATGTGCTAAGGCGCTATCGAGCTTGATGCCTGACTTTGAGCAAATTGCTCATACTAAAAACGTACGCGCTGGCGACGAACCGAACACGATCGATGGTATAAATACAGTGTTTTAGTTCAGTGCTAGTGTTGAGTGACTATAAACAGTGTTAGATTGCGGGTGTGCGGAATGTTTAATGCGTGGGAGATCTTTTTATTCACAAGGAGCGCTTAATTATGCGCGTAATTGTGTCGAAAAATGTAGGTACTAAAAGTGGCATCAGTTGTTCCCGTACTAATTTGCTATGATGGCATATCTCCTTGTTTCTATGATCTGAGGGTACAATCATAACGATACCTATAAGGAAATTAAAAAAATTAAAACCACGCCTGACAAGTCTAAAAGTGAACCAAAAAGTGAAAAACAAATTGTTTTAGTTAGTGCTGAATGTCAATAAGGTACTGAAGAAATTCTTTACTAAAAAAATCCACTACAAAGAAAATAATAATTTTGGTTTCGGAAGTCGGTGGCTTTGGTTTTTGTTTGCTTTTTTTTTGCCACCGACTTCCGAAACCAAAATTATTATTTTCTTTGTAGTGGATTTTTGAAGTCGGTTATATTTTGTTACAAAAGTTTTTTATTTTTCCCTTTTTAGTTCTTTATCCCGTGTTAGATTACTTTCACGAATTCGCTCAACAGTAAATGTTCTACGGAGTGTGTACATTTATGCATATAATTTTGTACATAGGAATGATTACATAATGTATTATATACTAAAACCTTCCTGAAAGTATGTAGATTACGTTAGTGAAAACCCCATCCAAATCGAATCAGTAGTTTTTGAGAAAATCGCGCACATACAAACATACATACATACATACATATATACATACATACATACATACATACATACATACATACTTACATACATACATACATACATACGGGACAAATACAGAACCTCCTTTTTTGAAGTCGGTTAAAAAACCGGACAAGTGCCCGTACGACTCAAGCCCTGAGGGTTCCGAAATAAGCAATAGCGCCATCTATTCCGCTATTCCATCATATTATGAGATATACCTATATCCTATCTTGATCATAGATGGCGTTATTGCATACTTCTATGCATATATCTATTCACTCACGGTCATGACAGACGGACAACAAAGTGATCATAAAAGGTTTTTTTTAGGTACGGAACCCTAAAAAAGCAGCCGTCTGAACTTGCAATCAGATCAAGAACTTTCGGTTAAGTTTGCAGACCACGACTATTCACTAACTTTATTATCAAAGTTACAAGCAGCGCCCCAAGAAGAACCAACCGAGCGGTTGGTTCACAATTAACTTGCAGTTGCATAAATCACTGGTTATCGATTATTTTAACTTAGGTAATTTATTACTGCGATAACTCACTATTGCTAACTGCTCACTTTATGGGAACATTTGAACGTGGCTTGTAGCGCAATATGACAAATGATTTTCCTGTGTGCTAGAATCTATAGATACTATTATAAAATTGTAAACAAGCTGTAGGGTTCCGTTTTTACCCTTTGGGTACGGAACCTTAAAAAAGAATACCATTAGACGGAATATGTAAAGAAGATGTTACAATTTTGCATCACACAAAAAGTACTGAACGGATTTTGATGTGGTTTGCACAGTTCGATAGCTTGGGGTCCAACTTAAAATCTAAGCCACGTTTCATCTAATTCTGATGGGAGAAACCAGAGATACAGCTTGACCCCTTGGTAATACTAGCCACTCTACACTACGGAGGTCATTTAAACTGGTCATTTCACTGTAGTCCACGCGGACGGAGTCGCGGGCAAAATCTAGTTTATACAAGGTGGCAGATTAAACAGTGGAAATATTTTAAGGGGTCATTGTACTCATAATTATGAACAACTTTTACTATGGGACCAACGCTGAAATCGCCAAAAAAAAATCATCTGTTCCATACATTTATGCTCACATAACTCAACAAAATGTCGGCCGCTCTTCCCGAAAAACATGAAACTTAACTTTGTAGTAAGATTTTTCGTTGATTATAGCAACTAGCCCCCATACTTATAGACGATAATTAAATTAAATAGCGCTTAAGACAGTGTCCTCTATAATCATTGTCATACACCTATAGTTGTATTTTAATCAGTAGTTAAGTTAAGGTTAAGAGGCGTCTATAATTAAGGGGGCAAATGTAATAAAATAAGTATTAATCTTTAAAAGATATGAACAATGATGCAGTTTGTTTCTGTTTTAATATTAATAACAAAAACGATAAATACAAAAAATTAAAAAGTCACGAACAAGATGGAAAGTAGTCGAAAACTCCCTGCACGCTTAGCTTAGCTTAACATGACCACGATAGAAACGGGTTTGTCTACAGAAGAATAGACAAAGTGACAGATTGTAGAAAGATTGTTATCTTTTTATGCATACAATGAAGAGAAAAATGTTTCTATTCTTCAGTAGACAAAGCTCGTATATGATGCCAAGCACGGGTCGACGCGTGTTCGGGCAGAAGAGATAACGAGTTGGATTGAAAGAACTTTGTCTATTCTTTTGTAGAATAGAGATACAATAATTGGTCATGCTAAGCATGCTAGTAGAGTTACCACTTAACTCAATTGCTCTATCCATACAAATGTGGTAAAGTATTTGTGCTGAAGATTTTGTATCGTACATAAGTATGTTTTGTCTAATTCAAGATGGTATCGACGAATAATTAAAAGGCTATTTAAAAGGTTAATGCCATAAAAGTTTGGGCGACATTAAAAATCTTGAGTAGCGCAGTAAAATAACTAAATATTGCGTTTCAGATCAATGTTAATCAACACATAGGTATTTACACAACATTATTATGTGTAACCTACATACTAACACTAGTTAATTATTTTTTTTGCAAACGGTCATCACATCACACATCAGTAGGTAATAATCTTTAGGTACCTGAAAATATCTTTCATAATTTTCAAATGATTTTTGAACTCGATAATACTTTTAATCGAGCGCAAAATAATGATCGGGACATTAACGACACATTGCCTACGCATGCGACATTTACCGATAATTACCGCGCCGATAAATTGTCGCGCGGCATCGCGTCGACACGCTGTAGTGTCGTGTCGATTTATTGCACACAGCGAGCCGCGGTTTTTGCTGGCTCTGCCTGTGTGGGGTGATGGTGGATGTAGCTATCTGTCATGGTATGGTCACAGCATGCAATATCCATTTTGCCTATATTCACCACTAGACTTTTGCCCGCGACTCCGTCCGCGTCCGGACTACAATGAAATGACCTGTTACAGACCATGGTAGGTGTAGGGTGGCTAGTATTAGTATTACCAAGAGGTCAAGCTGTATCTCTGGATTAGCATAATAGCATAAGCATAATCGGCCTTTAATGTTCCCACTGCTGGGACACAGGCGTCCTCTGTGAGAGGGAGTGGGCCGTAGTCCACGACGCGGGACCAGTGCGGGTTGGTGGACGTCACATGTCTTCGAATTTTTGGTTCTAGGACATGCCGGTTTCCTCACGATGTTTTTCCTTCACCGTTAATGCAAGTGATAATTAATTTCTAAAACGCACATGACTTCGAAAAGTCAGCGGTGCGTGCCTCGGGATCGAACTCGAACCATTCGCCGTGGAAGGCACATGGTTAATCCACTAGGCTATCACTGCACTCACACCAATTATCTTTGGATTATCACACCGGAATTAGATGAAATGTGGCTTACATTTTAAGTTGGACCCCAAGCTATCGAACTGTGAAAACCGCATCAAAATCCGTTCAATACTTTTTGTGTGATGCAAAATTGTAACATCTTCTTTACAAATTCCGTCTAATGGTATTCTTTTTTAGGGTTCCGTACCCAAAGGGTAAAAACGGAACCCTATTACTGAGACTTCGCTGTCCGTCTGTCTGTCTGTCTGTGTGTCTCCAGGCTGTACCTACCTCATGAACTGTGATAGCTAGACAGTTAAAATTAACACAGATGATGTATTTCTGTTGCCGCTATAACAACAAATACTAAAAACAGAATAAAATAAATATTGAGGGGGGCTCCCATACAACAAACGTGATATTTTTGCTGTTTTTTTCTCGCTCATAATGATGGTTATAATAAAGTGTCTAATGTTGTATAGATAAAGGTACGGAACCCTTCGTGCGCAAGTCCGACTCGCACTTGGTCGGTTTTTTAATAATCACCTTGATTATAACTTACTTTAAACTTAACAAATCTAATCTCGTAACCCTAATCCCCAATCCAGCAGGGTCAAGACGTAGCGAGCGGCCGGACACTAATCCGGGCGTCCGGCGTGTCCGGAGTCCGGACAGTACCGCTATTACAGATAAGCGTAAGACGTTTACTAAGTTTAAGGCACAATTTATTGATGTAGACTGAGGAATGGAACAGAAGGCGAGTTGAAAAGATTTAGTGCATTTTAGGATTGAGTTTTACTCTACATATAGATAAAATCATTGCTTCACGAATTCCCATAACTTAGCATAAGCATAGCATAATCGGCCTATAATGTTCTCACTGCTGGGACACAGGCCTCCTCTGTGAGAGGGAGTGGGCCGTAGTCCACCACGCGGGCCCAGTGCGGGTTGGTGGACGTCACATGTCTTCGAATTTTTGGTTCTATGACATGCCGGTTTCCTCACGATGTTTTCCTTCACCGTTAAAGTAAGTGATAATTAATTTCTAATCCCATAACTTATTTGCTACAAAATTGATTAGGAAAAGATGACGTTACGTTAACGTTAAGGTTCACGTTAAGTTATTAGCGTTATATCCCTTCATTTGTACCCGACCACGGCAAAGTCAAAAGGAGAGCTACGATTTTAACAGGCTATGTAGATTATGTTCAGCTGTTCCCTCGTATCTCATAAACTGCTCATAGAATTTGACAAATGAGGTATCGTTGTAAGCTTCCCCGGTGCTGTTCCCCGGGTTAGGCCATATCCATATACCTAGGCGTCACATAAAATCAAAAACCAACAATCGAAAAAAAACAACGGTTTTTGTAGGCGTAGCAACGAAATGTTCCATCGATTCTACTTTCTTCCTAACTCTATCGCACCCGTTCCTAAGGGTCAGTTAGATAAATCGCCCTCGATCAGTCAGCGGGTAGCCGTTCCGCGCAGCTGTCGCAATCCTAGGCGGCATTCAGCGCGGGATTCGCCCGGGATCCCGCGGGATTAACCCCGGGGCATCACCAGGTGAATTCCGCGTTATGTCGCTAATTCTATGGATTTATCGGCGATAAACGTTGATAGGGATTCAAGGGGATTGGCTGTGATTGAGTTAATTGAAGGTGATTAGATTTAGTACAGTGTAGGTGGATAGTATAGTAGTCCAGGAACGCGATCCCATATCGCTGTATTCGCAGTCAAACGTCAAAGAGCATGCGTATACACCTTATTTTTTTTAATACAGTATTTACATAACCTGAGGGGCTCGTGGCTAAATGACGGCCGCGCTGATCGATCGATCTGCGAGGTTAAGCTGCGCTTGCTGCGGTCAGTCCTTGGATGGGTGACCGTTCTTTACACATCGAGACCCCTCCGTGCCTCGGAGAGCACGTTAAGCAGTCGGTCCCGGTTGTCATAGGAATATCTTTGACAATCGTTACGGGTAGTCGGAAGCCCTAAAAGTCTGACACCTTGTCTAACATTCGAATACCGGTATTACCCATTAATTGGGTTGTGGAGGTCAGATGGCAGTCGCTCCATGTAAAATATTGCTATTCAGCCGAAACTAGTTAGACTGGAAGCCGACCCCAATATAATTTGGGAAAAGGCTAGGCAGATGATGATTAAATACTAAATCATAAGTATAACTAGCTGGTGCCCGCGACTTCTTCTGTGTGAAAATTGATGAAAACCCATTAATTGGGTTGTGGAGGTCAGATGGCAGTCGCTCCACGTAAAATATTGCTATTCAGCCGAAACTAGTTAGACTGGAAGCCGACCTCAATATAATTTGGGAAAAAGGCTAGGCAGATGATGATGACAGTATTTACATAACCATATAGTCACGTTCTCTGTGCTATTACAGCTAATACCATGACTATTAGAGTACCTATATATCTTTTTTTTATCTTTATCTTTATTTTATCAGACCACAGATCCATACAGTGTTAGTAAAGAAAATCTAAAACTAATGTTAGTACTTATCCTAATAAAACAGTATTATGCGTAAGTCTGGAATCGGAGCTCACACTATCCACGTAGTATGTAGTACGCAGGCGCGTGCATTGCATATAGGCAAGTAGGCAGTGACTACCTCTTAAGGTTCAATAAAACCATTTTAACTATTACTACATCAATATACATCATTATTATATCAATAATTAGTCATGATTGATATATTTTATTTGTGTAGTAACAGTTAAAATAGTTTTATTGAATCTTATGAGGTAGACACTGCCTACTTGCCTATATGCAATGCACGCCACTGGTAGTACGTACTTGTAGACGTATGAAGTCCGATCCAGTGACGCAGCATCGGACAATCTATATCTATAATCAATATAGAGTAGAATAAAATACTGACTGAATACTTCCTTATCGATGCTCCACTGTTTTCCACTCAACATACCTGAAACAAATGAAAAACGAAATCATTAGAATCTATACCAATAAATGTCTGTGATTTCAAGATAAGCACGTTATCAAAGTTTGTTCGCACATAAAGTTTCGTAGGTACAAATTGACAACTACTTTTGAAAGAACAATGTTACTGTACTTTATTGTCAATAGTAACGCGTCACTACTAACAATAAAATACAGCAATTGTTCGACGTTCGTGCCAGGCTCTCAGGAGCTTGATCATTATTCAGCGTTTAAAAACGGTGCGTTAGTCACTAACATCGAAATTTTTGCATTCAATATTAAAGAAAATATACCTACATAATAGATAAATAAACACAGCTTCTAGTATTCCTAGATAAAAGGAGTTACGAGCTAGATACGTCGAGCTGTCTAGTACAATTTATACCCACGCTCAGCTAAGACCGCAGCTTTTGTGCCAAAAACCAGCCACATAAATCAGTCTGTGGAATCAATCGTGTATAATGCACGTCTATTGCTCTATGGTGCACACACACCGACCCTCTCACACACAAACATATATGGTGCCCGTGACAGGTAGTATTTACAATTGGACCGCAAAACATTGTACATAAATACATGCACAAGTGTTATTGCAAAGATGCACTGAAAAAAAATTGCAGATAGGTGCATAAATAAACTTTTGTCACAAAAAGTGACTACATAACTTTATGCTTTTAGAAACCAAGCCCAGTTGTTATACCTATAAGTTACTTATAAGTCTTAAACTTTGGTTATGCCCTTGTGTTATGCCTTAGGTAAATAGCTGAAGTAGTGTAGTTTAATATTTTTTTCAGTGTGTGTGCTATCATAATCAAAATACACTATAGGTAGGTACCTAATACTATAACAAAAGGATAAGTAGATAAAAAGGTCACTAAGATCTTTAATTAGGTCACGGAGATCCTTGCGTGAAAATGAATCTTTAACCTGTTACTACTTCGGATCATTAAAACAAGGAGATTTATCAAGGCAAATTTGTCCGGGAAACGCTGTCGCCACTTTTTAAGAAATGTGCGTCACAAAACAAACGCTCCTTTGTGAATATAGGTATCTCCCACACATTAAAAATGCCGCACACCCTCTGTACGGGCCAGACTGAGGGTCCGGAGGTACATTTGTGCGCCGGTTACTCGTATGAAATAAAACACTGTGCTTAGTTATAAAGGTTTATGTCAGTACTAAATTAAATCACAATCAGTTTATTACGCGCACAGACAGTTTTACACTAGTTCGTAGGTAGGTATAGTATTTATTAGTTTATAGCAGTTATTACAAATGGAAATAATTATTATAAAAGGTTGAGAACAAAAACTATGATTTTATTATTAATTTGGCAATAAACTTGAATATTAGAATACTAGACAAAGGACATAATAACACTTAATTAGCTGAAAGACGTACGTACACACACTGCCGATTATTCCCGCGCAGGGGCTTATATAATAGTGGCGGGGAAATCACGGGGAAAGGGGTGTGTGGGTGATCTTTCGATGTATCGGAGCCAATGGGAACCCCCAGCGATCCTTCATTACCTTATAAGGTATCATTTCATCGGGGCGCTCCCCATATGACTCCGCTACACGAAACAACTAAATGCTCTATTACACGAAACAAATTTTGAAACTTAAAGTTACGTTACATGAAATAAACATAAGACTTATATTCTAAATATTTGGGTGGCGTTTTAAGTCGTCCTGAACATTCTCCCGCCGTGAACCATCGTGGTTGGTTCAGTTAATAAATCAGGAAGGACGACGTTCAGTACAAAGTTTAACAAGCCGTTTGACCGGACGTCTTAACACACCACCCCTAGTCTTAATGTCTACGGCGCGTACAATGTCGTCACTCCCGGGAAAAGTCTTTATCACTAGCCCCATGGGCCACGAGTTGCGTGGAAGATTACTGTCCGCGACGAGCACGACGTCCCCGGTGAGTATCGGAGCACCACGTCCGTGGGGCTCCCGCCGCTGTTGTAGGTCAGGCAAGTATTCTCGCAGCCATCTGGCCCAGAACTGGTCTGCGAGTCGTTGCGAGGCGCGCCATTGAGCACGTCCGATGAGATCTCGGTCTGTGAATGCGCCGGGAGGCGGGTTTGAGGCCGGACCATGTAGCAAGAAGTGGTTTGGAGTAAGCGCCTCTGGATCATTAGGATCCACAGAGACGTGAGTGAGTGGCCGATTATTCACGGTGAACTCGGCCTCAGCCAACAGAGTCGCCAGAGTTTCTTCGTTGGGGTGGCGTTCTCGAAGTGTAGTGAAGAGAGCAGTCTTTACACTTCGCACCAGCCTCTCCCAGGCGCCTCCCATGAACGGCGCGCTGGGTGGGATGAAGCGCCACGATATGCGCTGTCGGCCCGCCTCCTGCTGCGTTGACGCATCGATGGACGCTCGGAGCTCGCGGTCCGCGCCGTGCAGATTGGTCCCGTTGTCCGACCACACTTCAGTCGGGGGCCCCCGGCGCGCGATGAAGCGACGCAAGGCCATCACGGCGGACGCCGCAGACAGGTCCGCAGCGATCTCCAGATGAACGGCCCGTGTAGTCAGGCAGGTGAATAGCGCCACGTAGCGCTTGTGTACGGAGCGTCCCACGGTCACGTGGAGGGGGCCGAAATAGTCGAGGCCCACGTATGAGAAGGGGCGCTCGTGATGGGCGAGGCGACAGGGCGGTAAGTTGCCCGTCGGCGGCTCGGGCGGCGCGTGGCGGCGCGCTCGGCAGTCGAGGCAGCGTGACACGATGGCTCGTGTCGCAGGGCGCAACCGCGTCACCCAGTAGCGGGTGCGGCACTCGTTGACAGTTGCCTCGACGCCGGAGTGGTGTAGCCGCCTGTGCACGGCCTCGATGAGTAGGCGGGTGATGTGATGATCCCCGTCGAGAATGGCTGGACTCATTTGATGACCTGAAATGCATCGTGCCGCGCTTATGCGCGACGTTAGTTTTAATATATTGTCGGCATCGACATATACTGATAAGGCCCGTAGGCGGCCAGTCTTTAACTTGTCGCTATCACTTAGTTCTGCACTATAACTGTGTCTTTGTATGACTTTTATTAACAATAGTTCAGCTTTATTTAAATGTTCAACAGTTAATAGATTATAGTTTCTGAAACTTTGCACTTTTTCGAGTTTACCACTTACGGAGGATTTTACACTACACTTTTTATTGTTCCTATTTTTAATAGTACATTTATAGTTCACCTGGTTTTTGTTGGTTACCATACACTT
This sequence comes from Thalpophila matura, assembly GCA_948465475.1. NCBI lineage: Eukaryota > Metazoa > Arthropoda > Insecta > Lepidoptera > Noctuidae > Thalpophila > Thalpophila matura. Next base: position 16,679,403 of record OX419191.1, read on the forward strand.
GAGTAGCTCTACCGCCTGGATGACCCGGGCGGTTGCCCGCAGTAGGCGTTCCCACCGGGAGAAGCGTGTGTGGTCGGGGATCGCCGCGGTTGGGTCCGCGCCCGACTCGGTGATATGGTGCACACGCTCCTCACCGGTGAGCTCGTGGGCTGCCGGTTGCTCTGCAGGCCATGTGTCGGGGTGGCCCCGTAGGAAGTCAGGCCCCCGGAACCAACGATGTTCGGAGTCTAGTCCGCGCGGTACGTCGCGCGTAGCGTCGTCAGCGACGTTGAGCGCGGTGGGCACCCACCGCCAGTCGCTAAGCTTAGTGTGCTCCTCGACGGCGGCGATGCGATGGGCAACGAACGGGCGATATGAGCGCGCCCCGTTGCGTAGCCAGGTGAGGACAGTGGTACTGTCTGTCCAGTACGTGACGCGATGCGGCTTGTAGTCGTGTTCAGCCACGATCGCAGCTCCTAGGCGGCTGCCTAGAACCGCGGCCTGCAGCTCGAGCCGAGGGATTGAGGTGAGCTTCAGTGGCGCAACCTTCGTTTTTGCAGCCACCAGCGACAGCGAAGCTTGCCCATCCTCGTTCGCCTCACGCCAGTATGCAACGGCACTGTAGGCCGATTGGCTCGCATCCACGAACACATGTAAATCAAAAGGTTTATTCTGAGAATAGCATATGTTGTACCAGCGGGTTATTCTTACGTATTTCAGTTTTTTTAAATGTGTAGTCCACTCGCCCCATTGTTGGGCGATGTCGGCGTCTATGGCGGCGTCCCACTCGGTACCGCGACGCCACACCTCCTGTAGAAGCACCTTCGCCCTGTTAGTGACAGGAGAAGCGAAGCCTAGCGGGTCAAACAGTGACATCATAATACGTAAGACTTCACGTTTCGTTGGCCTGGCCTTTTCAATAAGTGCAGGTGGAAGTCGTGCTAGGTCTAGATTAAAACCCAGGTCATCTTTAGTTGGTCTCCACTCCAGTCCGAGGACGCGCTCGGTAGCTGAGTCCATGTTAAGCCCGAGGTTATCATTTGTTGCCCCTGGGGCTAACGCGTCGAGTACCTGCTTACTGCTTGATGCCCACTGCCGCAATTCATAGTTCGCTTCTTTATGTATGCGATCAATGTCCCTTGATACGCGTTCCGCTTCTTCGGGTGTGTCGAAACTGTCCAATAAGTTATCTACATAATGGTTCTTAATTATAGACCGACAGGCTTTAGGGTGAGTGTGTTCGTACCTGCGAGCGTTGGTATCCTTTACATATATCGCTATTGACGGCGAACACGTGGCGCCGAATATTAGTGACTTCATCCTCCACTCATCTGGTGGCTTGTCGTCGCGCCTGTCTCCGCGCCATAGGTAGCGAAGCGCGTCGCGATCTTCGGGGCGTATCTTCACTCGCATGAACATCTCCTTAATGTCTGCAGACACGGCGACACGTCGTTGGCGGAAGCGCATTAGTACCCCAGGTAATGACTGTAACATATCGGGACCTTTAAGCAGGTAATCGTTTAACGACTTACCTCTAGTAGTTGCGGCAGCATCATGGACAATTCGTAGTTTGTCCGGTTTAAGTGGGTTAAGTACGGCGAAGTGTGGTAGGTACCACGTGTGCCCAGCCGTGATAGTGGGTGGAGCCGGCTCGGCGTAGCCGTTATCGATGAGTGCTTGCATTTGTTTACAATACCTGACTTTCAAGGGCCCATCCTTGTCAAGTTTACGCTCGACACTGTACAGTCGGCGTAGGGTGTTTTCATAGTTATTAGGCATCTCAATGGTATCACTTTTCCATAATAGCGGTACTTCGTACACCTTATCGCGTACCGTCGTACGTTCTTTCAATAGCGTGATGGCCCGCTGATCGGGATCGGTGGTAGGCAGCTTAGGTGTGATCATGAGTGACTCCAGCGCGAAGTAATCATGTACCTGTTGATCCATGTTATGTAGTGTCGCCTCCTCGTGTGTGTCGACGTAGTTGACGCGGTCCGGGCGCGGCGGCGACCGGCCGTGTGTTCCATGTAAAACCCAGCCTAACGCTGTTAGAGACGCGACAGGTTGATCACGGCGTCCATGCCTTACCTTGGTAGACACGAGGAGGTGCCAGTTATCTTGGCCGATCAGTAGTTTTGGCGATGCCCGCTCGAATTCGAAGTGCTCCGCCAGGTCTTGTAGATGTTTGTAGTTGACGACGTCTTGTCGCGCTATCGCCTGAGCGGATAACTGTAGATTGGCTATGGTTCGAGCGTTAATCACGTGTTTGATGTTAGACGGTCCTTGTACGTTAACGCGTACTTTGCACGAATCCGGTGACGCTTTCGTGTCTCCGATCGCCTCTATATGAAGTGGTACGCAAGGCCCTTTTAGGCCCGCTCTCTCGGCGATGGCGGCATCAAGTAATGTGACGGTCGACCCGTCGTCTAGGAGCGCGTGTGTATGCACCGCTCCCGCCGGTCCGGATATCACTACGGGTACAATCTTTAGGTACGACTTACATGTGTGTTGTATCCACGTGGATGCCACAGTTTCCTTTACTGATTCATCAATTTTAGTTTCTTTAGTTTCAGTACTCACCGGCTCCTTATGTAGTAGTGAATGGTGCATTCGTTCGCAGCCATCCACACCGCACTTTTTACGGACACACTTATGTGTCTTATTACGTAATCGTAGGCACGTGAAACACAGTCCGCGCTCTCGTGCCATGTTCCACCGTTCGTCAGCCGTGACTGTACTATATTTTTCACATTTAAATATATTATGACCCTCTGTTAAGCATATAGGGCAAGTACTCACATTTTTACGACTCTGCGATTCCGCCACATTGTACGCTCGTGTGCGTGTAGGCGGGATTCGATTCGCCAACGGCCGCTGAGTAGATGTGTCGGGCGTTGTAGTCTCCGGCGTCGCGTACGGGCCGCAGCGCTCCGACTCCCTGCTTAGGAACCGGGACAGCTTTACCAAGTCGGGTTCTTCTGGAGGTTGCTCGGCGGCGAAGTCGTACCACCGATAACGTAAAGTTGATGTGAGTTTTTCAATAGTTACCTTCGTCGCCTCTGGGTTGTATAAATAATGCACTCGACGTAGAGCTTGTAGTGTGGCGACGATGTTGCATACACGGCTACTAAATATACAAATATCTTTGGCGTTATCGCTAAGGCGCGGGAGCGCGCGCAAACGTTCGATCTCCGATAACGCTATACTATCGGGCCGTCCGAATCTCGTTTCGAGAGCTTTCATTACCTCAATTGGGGCCGGGCAGTAGGCTAATAAACTTTCGACGGCTTCCTTGGCACGTCCAAACAAACTCTTCCTGAGTCTTGCTATATTTTCATATTCAGTATATGACGGCGCAGACTCATCGTACGCCGCCTTAAACATAAGCCACTCTTGATGAGCGCCGCCGAAACGGGGCAAGTCGAATTTATGACGATAATGTACTGATGACGTACCTGCGCTTCGTGCGGCGACTGTGATCGCTGCGGCGAGTTCCGATATATCAATCGCGTTCGTCTTTGGAGCGGCGGCACATGATGCTTGTGGTATCATCTTCTCATGTTTAATGAGGGGATTGTAAAACGTAGGTACGCTAGTAGTGTTGTGTGGTTGCGACCACACTGTAGAGTATAACGGCGCGGCAGTGCCGGCGTGACTCATTAATGGATTAGTAGCCCATTCAGCAGTTGGTGGCGGTGCGGCTGTTGCCGTCCGACCTTGATCGGGCGCTCCATCGAGCGCGCTAATAACCGGCGGCGGCGGTGTGCTCGCACGGTTCCCGTATGAGTATGGTACAGTACTTACAGCTGGGTGCTGCGGCGGGTGTCTCGGTGGCACGTGCTTCAACGGGGGCGATGCGGCAGTGAGCTGTGGTGGGTTAACACAGATATCTGTGTCATCGCGCGCGAGTGGTTGGTTAGTTTCCAGCCATAACCCTACTCTTCTATCCGATTCCGATATCACGGTAACCTCGTCCTCATCTTCCTCAGACTCCGCTTCCAGCGTATCGATGTGGGCGGAGGCGAGCTCTACCTTTAGTTTGATAAGAGCTTCGCGAGCACGAGCTAACTTGAGCTTCTTCGCGGATGCCTTAGTTGACGTTCGCGAAGAGCGAGACGGAACCCGCTCCTTTTCTAACGATTCCTCAGTAGACTTAAATTCAGTACCTGACGTTGTGAACGTTGTGGTGATAGTGTCTTTAGTCGCGACAGCGGCGGCGGCGGGCGGCGCTGGCGCGTCAGCTACTATCGCGCCGGGCTCCACGGCGGCGGCGACCGGTTCGTTATCGGCCGCAGAGCCGGCCGCGGGCGCGCCCAATTGCGCGGACGTCGATCGTGTTACCGGCATGTCACTTATCACGACACTAAGCACGCACTAACTAAGCACAGTCACAGTTCATTAATATTGTCCGTATCGAAGGACCAAAAATGTACGGGCCAGACTGAGGGTCCGGAGGTACATTTGTGCGCCGGTTACTCGTATGAAATAAAACACTGTGCTTAGTTATAAAGGTTTATGTCAGTACTAAATTAAATCACAATCAGTTTATTACGCGCACAGACAGTTTTACACTAGTTCGTAGGTAGGTATAGTATTTATTAGTTTATAGCAGTTATTACAAATGGAAATAATTATTATAAAAGGTTGAGAACAAAAACTATGATTTTATTATTAATTTGGCAATAAACTTGAATATTAGAATACTAGACAAAGGACATAATAACACTTAATTAGCTGAAAGACGTACGTACACACACTGCCGATTATTCCCGCGCAGGGGCTTATATAATAGTGGCGGGGAAATCACGGGGAAAGGGGTGTGTGGGTGATCTTTCGATGTATCGGAGCCAATGGGAACCCCCAGCGATCCTTCATTACCTTATAAGGTATCATTTCATCGGGGCGCTCCCCATATGACTCCGCTACACGAAACAACTAAATGCTCTATTACACGAAACAAATTTTGAAACTTAAAGTTACGTTACATGAAATAAACATAAGACTTATATTCTAAATATTTGGGTGGCGTTTTAAGTCGTCCTGAACACCCTCAATCTAACACTGTTATTTGTCTCTTGTCACTTACACTAAACTAAAACAGCATTAAATCATACTTAGATCGCGTTCGGTCCATGGGCATGATTATAATACATCGTGCTCAATAGCGCCTTAGCACATCTCCCTTGTTATTATGATCTAAGGCCACTATCTATAATAAGTAAATTGATGAACATCGTCGCATAAGCAGCACATTAAGGCGAAGGTAAATGGTAACGGCCAGTTTTAAATCTCTTATTTCGCCGTCAAATAATGCAGGTTAGTTGTGCAATTTTTTTATGTTAAACTAGAACATATATACATCAATCGTACTTGTGAATATTTAACTATTGTTGTAAAATACTTAATGAAATAAATTCATGAATTCGTGTCTACCCAAAACATAAAAACGTAATTACTTTCAAACCGCTTAAGATATTTTCATGATATGTTTTGTGTGAAAAGACTATGTTACTACCTATAATATTACCTGTTACTTTTTTTTTATTTTATGTTTTAGATACTAAAAAGTAATAATACGTCTAATTCTACACAGCGCGCTCCTTGATAGGCGAGTCGTATTGCTCGGTGGATGTATGTCGCCTTGCTTGAGCTCAGCGCAGAACACTCAAGCTATACCGCCCAAATCACTCAAGGCCGTTGGCGTATACCGGAGCCTTAATCCTAACACCACGCGAGCGAAGTCGCGGCTATTTGCTAGTAAATTATAGGTAATTCCTAGCTTTAATAAGCTTACTGGACCTTAAGCCATATACCCTATGTACATAATATAAACTCATACTATACCTAGGCAATAGGCATAGTAATGTAGATGGTGGCAACTGTGCCCGTTTTAATGAAGTTATATGTGACCAGATTAGCGTTGCAAACTTATGAGTGGTGCGGGTACATTGTTTTGTACGATACGACAATATCAGACAGAAAATGAGATTTATTTTTATGAGTTTCAGTGGCAAATAAAGTGAGATAACACAAGATGGCTTGTAGATATTGGAAAAGAGTAGGATCGCTTATCCATGAGTGGCCTTAGACTAAGAGACTTGGAAAGCAGCATTGTCCTTACAACAAAAACAATAAAATACGATCACAAATACATTTGGTAACATGATGGTTGGAACTAAGGTATAATCACACTCACATTAATATTATAAACTAGCTGTTCGCACGACAACGCTTTTTTTTAATGCCGGGTTCTAATACTGCGCTGAAAACTGTTGTCAATGCAACTACGCACCGCAGCCCCGAGCCAGCAGCTATCAAGCTAAATGTTCGTCTAAACACATTGCCGTGTCGCGCGCCGCGTGTAATTAGCGATACTCATCGTGACTATGAGGATTAATAAGTCTTACGGAGTCAGACACTGCTGCTACACATGAAAAGTGTTTATTCACGGCTTCTATTGTTTTGAGTTTTGTAGACATTCAGCATGATTTGAAATCATGAACGAAGCTTCAGACTCCACCAATTATAAAGTATTTACAATTTAATAATAGTATAGACTAGCTGTTCCCCGCGGTTTCACCCCCGTTGCTCGGCTCCTAAGGGTCGTAGCAGGCGTGGTCGCAGCCGACGATTTTGGGGGGGGTCATACCGCAGCTGAAGGCTTTGGGGGGGGTCATACCGATTAATGCCGACGTGCTATACCGTGAATTACCGTGTTTGACGCATTTTTGTACGATTTTGGGGGGGGGTCATGTCCCCCGTGACCCCCCCCCCCCGGGAGCGCGCCGGGGTCGTAGCGTAATGTTAAATACCTATATTTAACATTATACCTATACCATTAACCTATACTACTTTTCATTAATCTGGCTATCAATTATAAAAAAAATTTTTTTTCGAATCTGACTGGTAGTTCCAGAGATTCGCGTTCAAACATACAAATTCTTCAGCTTTATTATAATACTTAGTATAGAATTAAGCCTGCAATCTCAGTTATCTATCTAGATTCCGCTCTCCCTAAAAACAATGGCTCCTTGAATGCGGCAAATCGATATCGAAATGTGTATTGACTATTTACGACGATGCAGCTTGTGTGCGTAAAAAAACAGTGATGTCAACTTTTAAGCTTTTACCCAATTAATGGGAAAAAATATTTTATGTAGTCTAGTAAGGTACTCTGGTAGTTAAAAAAATGGCATTGATTGCTAAGGAGACTGACGCGAGTATGCCATTTTAGCACAGTATTAGTTGCCGCATTTGTCTAGTACGTCGGCGGTATCTAGTCGGAGCGCAGCGGAGACCCAATCATTAATCTATGCCTGCAATACTTAGACCTGTAACCTACTCCGATCTACAATGCACACCTATTTATGCACGAGTTCCGCGAAGCAGGGGTCGACGACACAAGGACGTCGCACATCCGTTATATTGCACGATCAGACGAGCATCGAGATGCGCATTCATAATGAAGCTGTGATGTAGACGTTGGGCATTTAAATATGGCAGTGTAAGTTATTTTGCGTTGAGTAGATGATAAGATAGACTAAATTCTATTAGACAGCCTTTCCATTATTATTTCGTAGCCACTTCTGGTACAATTCGAATCATATTCAAATTCAAATTCAAAAGTCAGTTATTCAAAATTACAATTAGCACTTTTTGAACGTCAATATACATTAGACAGCCCCCAAAAACGCCCACCCTTCACCGCTTCCTGCATTCATATATGCAATTCTTTATGCCTCTGCAGCTATGAGCGTCAATAGGACAGCACTTAATCATACAGATTCTGTGTTACGCCGGCTCCACACGTTGGCCCAAACGTTGGCCCCAACGCCACTCGCCCAACGTGTGGATCTAGAAAATAGTATTGGCCAACGTTGGGGCCAATGCTATTTTATAGATCCACACGTTGGGCGAGTAGCGTTGGGGCCAACGTGTGGAGCCGGCGTATAAAATAGCATTGGCCCCAACGTTGGCCAATACTATTTTCTAGATCCACACGTTGGGCGAGTGGCGTTGGGGCCAACGTTTGGGCCAACGTGTGGAGCCGGTGTTACGAGTAAGGGCTCTTTACGACAGCTTTTCGTACGCATTACGACATCCGCACGGCTGCCCGGCCGCAGCAGTCCGACACCAAATGTCTAAATTGAAAGAGCGCTTACTTGGGTAATATAGAATCTGTATGGAATTATGTGCTCTCCTATTGCCGCTCATAGCTGCAGAGGCATAAAGAATAGCATGGAATTCGAATTGTATCGGGAAAGGCTAGGAAATAATTATGGGAAGGGTTAAACTTTTCCTTTTACGAATTGAAAAAACCTATGATAAAGAAAAAGTTTTGGGGATTTTAAGACTTGAATTTTTAAAAGACCATAAACTTCACAAGTATGTTTATTAAGTCTTTTGAACTTATGTTTACGGTCGGAAGCTGAAATTCTCTTTGCTACGAAACCCTACCATGTGTCTGACCAGGTCTGACCCGAAACGCACTTGATCGGTTTTTAAAACTCAACGAAATTGTTTTCCAACAAACAGACAACGTATTCTAAGAAATAAAACCGTCACCATTGCGAGGCAAATTAATTATAATTACACAGACTGCGCAGCAATGATCATGTCACATTTGCTGAACAAAACACCAAGTCACACCATAACTCAAAACACACCTTCAACAATTAACTGACATTCAGTTACTAATTAAACAGAGTAACAATTAAACAATGAATCCAGGCATCACTATAAAATGCATCGAAAACGTAGGTAGATCACAGTAGTTTTCAAGATGGCGGAACCAAGATGGCGATTCGCGTGTTTCCTTTGCGTCGTATTTATGACAAATACGGCGATGCCTTCTCAAGAGCTGATGACTAAGTTGACCAAGGGGTTCGCGAAGGTGATGGAGCAGTGTAAAGCTGAGGTAAAGATTTTAATAATAGACTTTTACAAATTATTGAGCATTTTAAATAGGGCTGCCATCCATCCGGGATTCCCCGGATTTGTCCTAGTTTAGAAAGCGTCAGGGGAGCGTCCGGTAGGGGTTTCAAAAAGTGTCCGGGGGAAACCCACACACTTTGTGTCAGGGGAATCCTGATTGATGAAAATATTTTTCGGGGGCGTCCGGGAAAGATACTCGATTTCACCCAAATTTCCGGGATTTTTAAAGTTTTTGTCCGGTGTCAGCAATTTAGGTGATGGCAGCCCTAATTTTAAATGATCTCCTTAGTGGTGGCTAATACTACGAAGAGGTCAAGATCTGGTTTATCCCACCGAAATTATGTAGATGAAATACGGCTTAGATTTTAATTGGACCCCAAGCTACCAAACTGAAAACCATATCAAAATCCGTTCAGAACTTTTCAACAATTTCTGTTATTATTCAAAAGATCCAAAAGACGGTCCTATAGATGTCAATATTTTATTAACTAGCTGTTCCCCGCGGTTTCACCCCCGTTGCTCGTCTCTCAAGGGTCGTAGCGTGATGTTTAATAGCCTATACTATTCCTCATGAATCTGACTAATTGACTATCATATACAAAAATATTTTTTCGAATCTGACTGGTAGTTTCAGAGATTAGCGTATTCAAACAAACAAACTCTTCAGCTTTATAATATTAGTAAAAGTATAGATTTGCAGGCCAAAATTGCTCTATTTTTCAGCTCAACGCAGGTGACCACATAATGCAAGACATGATGAACTTCTGGCGCGAGGAGTACGAGCTGGTGAACAAAGACGTGGGCTGCATGATCCTGTGCATGGGCAACAAGCTGGGACTGGTCGGAGATAACCAGAGTATGCACCACGAGAAAGCGGCAGAGTTCGCCAAGAGCCATGGAGCTGGTACGTTAAATTATACGTTACACAGGCGGCAAGCTATGATGGCCGATTTGACGTTAAAGTCCGCTCATACAGTTTCGTAAAAATTTACAACTACTTTTGAAAGAAAAATTGCTGCACTTTATAGTTTATAGTGACGCGTCACTATTGACAATAAAGTACAGCAATTGTTCTTTCAGTAGTTGTAAATTTTTACGAAACTTTATGAGTGGACAAACTTCAAATCGGCCATCGTAACGCGCCTCTCTGGTTTAATAATTTGTTTCAGAATAATAGGTAAAAAAAAAGTTCATAACACTAAAAACAGAGCTGATTACTCAGATTATAAAAACCTTTTAAATTATAACAATGACAGTTAACTTCAGAGATACAGATACTTTAGGTGTAAATTCTAAAAAACATGGTTAAATTGTAGCCTCTTTGCCTGCATGCCTTGATGTCGATCAACCTGATTCAGGTCGATAAAAATTGTGTCTGTCAATTGTGACAGTTAAAGGGCTACGAAACGCTTGCAACACCGAGTATCACATGCGCGTTGATTCGCTGTAGGTACTGACAGCTTAGGGGACAAGCAGGTTCCCCGCTATCAACACTGTGCATCCTCAGGAGCTCTGGCGACCTAATATTCAAGTCCCATATAACACCTACACTGCTCCACAGATGACGATACGGCTAAACAATTGGTGGGGATAGTCCACGACTGTGAGAACCAACACCAGGGCATCGAAGACCAATGCAGCAGGGTGCTGGAGGTGTCCAAGTGTTTCCGCACCAAGATACACGAGCTCAAGTGGGCGCCCAACATGGAGGTCCTCATGGAGGAGCTCATGGCTGCCGCTTAGAAGGAATAAGAGGAGAGGAGAGTAAAGAGGGAAGAAAATAGGTGAAGATCAAAGAAGAAATTTTATGGATGCAAGAGTAAATTGTGAACGAAAAACAGCTTACAACGAAGAAATAAAGGGATCAATCATTGAGGTATACACTAGAGAAGACACCGCATTAGACGGTGCTGTCCCAACAACTGCGGCAAAACAGCCGCACGTCACATAGTAAATGTCGCATCTATTCTATTTTTGTCACGTGTCACACGGTGGAACATGATGTTTGTTCAAAGTGTCTGCTCTAGTGTTATACCTTAATGGGATCAATAAAGAAAATGAGAATAAAGTAGGAAAGCAGGATTGGTATAAAAAGGACATTAGCAAAGACAAAGCCAAATTAAAAAATATCCTCCAATAACTATGAAGAGTTAGACATGCCAAATAAAGGTGCATAATACTAAAAGCTGGAATGATTTTAGTATAAAAGAGGAAGGTTATAAAAAACCGTCAATTTATTGGTAGGAAAGCTTGAGCAGTTGATGGTCTAAAGTCTAAATTAATTGAAAATAATATAATTTTTAGACTATTTATTTGACTTTGTCTGGGTAACTCCTCTTAAAGGTGAAAAACCAAGGTTGTAATTACAACAAGCAGCATTGTTTAGTTAATTTATTTTAGTTTTAGTTTGAAATATAATAATACTAATTCGGGAACTTTTTGGCTCTTCTAATAAGGTGATGGTGGTTTTATTTTTGATTAATCTTTGATTGTTATTAATTTATTATCATCTCCTGCAACTCGTCAGTCCACTTATAAATGTGTGTCTAGTTAAAAATAAATGGTGTAATGTATTCGTTTTATTTCTTCTTAATTAATATCTTTTTTTTATTTTATAATTGTTTTGGTTTCATTAAAATTAAAAAAAATAACATGCGCCAATAAAGAAACGAATTAAAAATGGCGGCACTAATTATTCCCTCTCACTCGCACGTTATTGCTGTTTTTGATGAGTACCTATATCATCGATCGCTTTAGGTCCGTCGACAACATTGATCAAATTGATTTTATCAGGCGTCAAGTTTAATAGTGCCTTGGCACATCTCCCTGGTTGCTATGATCTGAGGTAGATTCCTATTCTATTCCTCTTTGTATAAGTAATCTGTAAAACAAAAAATCGATTGCAAAGACAAAAACGCGAAGTAAATAATAAAAACATACTAATAAATAAATAAAATGACAGAAAAACGTACGAGCTGCTCGAACCGATAACATCATGCCAACGTGCTATTGTTTGTCGCCCTACAGTGACAATCCTTCCCGTCCAATCCTTTACACCGTAAAGCTATCACCGCTTCCAATAACTCCTGGAGTTTGCTGTAATACCGCGAATAACAAAATATTCACGTTGAAGGTGGAATCACATAGGTAACCATCCAGAAATATTATTAACTAGACTTTTGCCCGCGACCCCGTCCGCGTAGACTACAGTAGAATGACCAGTTTAAATGACCTCCGTAGAGGGTGGCTAGAACTTCCAAGAGGTCAAGCTGTATCTCAGGTTCCTCCCATCAGAATTTGATAAAACGTGGCTTTGATTTTAATTTGGATCCCAAGCTATCGTACTGTGAAAAGCACATCAAAATCCGTTCAGTACTTTTCACGTGATGCGCGCACAAACAGACAAAAATTAAAAAAAATAATCTTTTCGGGTATAGTTACGTTCCAGTACCCTACCCCGATCCTGTTTCTTCTAGAATATCTTCAATGTACAGACACGGCTCTTTTACAATTTTATAATAGTATAGATAAACTAGCTGTTCCCCATGGTTTCGCTCCTGTTGCTGGGCTCCTAATGGTCATAGCGTGATGTTAAAGTCTGTAGGTACTATTCCTCATGAATCTGGCTATCATATACAAGAAGAATTTTTGGAATCCAACTGGTAGTTACAGAGATTAGCGCGTTTAAACAAAGAAATGTTAGTATGGATAGATAGCAACGAGGACGAAGAGTTCTTTTCTGTTATGGACCTCTAACAAGGTAAAAGATATACCTATAGCATAAATATAAGCATAGCATAACAAAATTATCTGTCTATAATGTCGCCACTGCTGGGACACAGGCCTCCTATCTGTGACAGGAAGTAGGCTGTAGTCCACCACGCGGCCCAGTGCGGGTTAGTGGACGTCACATGTCTTCGCATTTTTGGTTCTAGGATATGCCGGTTTCCTCACGATGTCTTGCTTCACCGTTTTAGAGCAGTGGAGATGAAATTGCAGAAAGTACACACGAATATACGGCTTTGTACACAAAACTTTGATAACAACAACAACGCCATTATTTTTACCAAACCTAAAGCTCTTTTTCACTTCTTGATATAACAAACATGCCTAGTGAAAGTTTATGGAACAGATTATGTAAAACGTCGTCCCCTTAACAAGAATAACACGATTCAATAAGCGGGCCACGTCTTGTGAATCGGTAATAAAACTCAGCACCTGCGTCTTGTATCGCTGTATCGATACGACCATTTTCGCCGACAAATACAAATAAAATTATAAATAAGGAAAAGTATCGCATTCTAGTCACACCCTTCCACTAAAAAGGAATACGCAGAAAGTTCACATCCACTGAACAACTAGATATCCTTTAGTTTATTCATCTCATCCAAGTACTTACCGTTAATGTAATTGTGTCATAATTGTGTCTGAATGGTCTCACATCAACATCGTTATTGATTTTGACTTAGGTTTTGACAGTTATGATGACGTTACGAGACCATTCTGACACAATAGTAGAAAGAATGTACCTATTTTACAATAAAATTATTACTTTCAAAATTCTCCGTCACACAAAACTGTTAGCTGATACTTCTGTGATTACTTGTTCTGCGCACACAGTTAGGGTTCAGCAATAAAAGTAAATAACGCCTCGGCCTCAGGTGCGTCGCGTTCAAATAGATTTGACTGCGCCGAGCACGTATTGTTTGTTGGGCTGGTTTATACGGAACCCGCTAACGGAACGTGTGCATCTTGAGAGCTGGCTGAGATTGGTGGGGCTTTCAGGATTAATTTTATTGCAAGTTCGTAATATTGTATTGGGTTTATGAGATGGTAAAATACATAAAAATGTTAACTTTTATGCTTTAAGCGTCTATGATTTATGCTTTTTAATTTAGCTAAAACGATTAACAGGTATATTCGAGAAGACTAAATGATCATAAATAATTAAGCCTAATTCCGTTGGGTTCGACTTGTAGTCTTGTCAAAAATAGCTAGTAAGCATTTATTTTCTGTTAACACCAACGGTTTCTAAATCAGAATGACCAATACTCTTTTCACCCGATTACGGAAAGGGAAGGGTAATGAGTTTAACAGACTATGTAGGTATGTATGTGTCTAGCTGTCTAAATGAGTATGGAGTTCGATCGTAGCTAAAATCTATTGATCAGACTTTGACAAATGACGTGTCTATTGATTCGTCTTTACGGTACGTTATGTAGTAATTTTGAAAAAAAAAATATATTTGTACCTATGTGTTGAATATTTTATTGTTTCAAGCTTTTCGGATGGTTTTTTTCGTCCGATTACATTGATAATACCTCTTATGAGCCTGGAATAAATCCCGATTAAAAACTCTTCTTGTCGCGTCTCATCAAGTCGGCTAACAAAGTGAACCTCGGCTATCAACCGTTCGACGAGCTGCACTTTAGTCTTTAAAGACAAAACTGTCGGAACACTAAGTAAATCTGTTCGCGCCGTTATCACTACATCAAAGTTCGATTAACGCTGCATGCTTAGTAGACAAAGAGTATGAGAGAGCCAGAAAGCTCACTTGATGAGACCCGTGATCACGCACATGAAACTTCGCAACGGTAGGTAAAAGGTATGTCTCAAACGTACACCGTTACGTCCTGAGAGATTATCCTAAATTCTACGATATCGACGTTTTTAATACGTCGCTATCATGAAATTTCGTCGAAAATCGTAGAAGTTACTTTATCAGCGTTGCAGCCAGTCATTTCGTTATTTTTCGAGCGGACAAAGCCAACAAAAATGGTTATCTTCTAGGCTTCGCTGAAAAGCGGAATATGGTCTCAGCTATAGGTACTAAAAATTACAATAATGTTGTGTGGGATTTTTCTTTAGGGTATCTAAGACGCATGTCGAATATTTAAGAAGCAAATCAAACGCTTTGTGCGTTATTCACGCAGGCAGTAAAAGTCTCCATAGCGACGACTACTTGATGAACATCGGCTCATCCACCCCGCATGATATAATCCTTCTGTACATATTTATTATCGCTGTCACAGCTAGGTAGTGCATGCGGCGCAAGTGCACGGCGCGATTGTGCTGTCGCGTAATGGCGGCGATAGTCCAGAGTTATGGCGCAATTAACCGCACCGATTCTCACGTGGCGGCGCAGGCGCAGGGTTAACCCGTGTGAAACGATTTACGCGGATGGGTTTATTGTTTAAGGGTTGATGGAAGGTTAGGATGTGTGGGTGTTGTAGTTGCTAAAAGGTTAACTGTCCTCTGAGTGTATAAACGGTACATTTGTTGCTGCGTGGGTCGAGTCCTCAGATGGCGACGGGTGACAGCAAACCTCAGAGGAATAACTAGAGACCATGCAAAAATAGGACAACTATCTCATTACTCGAATCTCCTCACACTTATGATACATCTAGCGTGACAGAAAGAGGCAGTCATACAGCTTTCAATACCTAAAACTCAGAAGATTAAGACCATTTTCAATAATAAACGGTAAATAGAAATGTCATGATAAAGTATCAAACTAATGAGGCGCAACGACTTTTTTATTTAGTAGCATAAAATATGTACGGTATATCTTAATGTACAAAATTTACGCAGTTGGGGCAACTATTGACATTTGAGTAGGTACTGAAAAGCAAGAGGGAAAAATGTATATAGCACTCTTTCTAACTCAAAGGAAACATGATAATTATAATGAAGGCGTTGTATAAGCAAAGCTAATAAGAACCTACAAGAAAAGTGATTCAGTCGAAAACTGAAAACAATTATTTCGTTTTGCTCCGTCCTCCGTAGGTACCCACGCTATGGTCAACCGACCACATTAATATCCATTGCGTAGTAAAAGGCGATGTACAGAGAAAGGTTAACGTTTAACGCCTTCTAAGGAGTAATAAACGACGGACATGGTTTTGTACTCGTTTATTTCTGGGCACTTACTCTGGGCAGAACTTTTCATTGTACGAACAAAGTGATTCCTGCATATTATTTTACACATGTTCAATTGCTGTTTCAGGATAGGTGAGTAAATGCATTCTATTATTTTGTCAGTCGTGATTGAGTGAAGTTGTAAAGATTCAAAACAAATTTACTTCAACACAAACATAAGTTGAGGGCTCTTGCAATTTAGACGTTTGGTGTCAGACTGCTGCGGTAAGGCAGCGGTGCGGGTTTCGTACTACGCACGGATGGTTGTTTTTACGGTTCTGTACCAAAATGGTAAAAAAGGAACCCTTATGGTGTGACTTCGTCTGTCTGTCTGTCTGTCAGACCTGCTTATTTCAGCAACTACTAAAGCTATCGACTTAAAATTTGGAACAGTTATAAAGAATGCTTGCCCATCTTTATTGCAAATGAAAAAAGTCATAAAATATTTTTATTTTCTTTGCAAAAGGGGCCGGAGTGGGGGTCCGAAATTTTAAAGTGGGGTTACTAGGTCAAGTGGCATATCATATGAAAGGGCTTAATCTGCACATTTCTAAATATATTTTCATTTTATTTTATGTTTTACAGTTTTCGACATATGATGAAAAATGTCTGAAAAAATACCATTCCCCCCCTTATCTCCGAAGTTTGCGGAGCGAAAAATCTGAAATAATTAGAGCTGATAGGAATTGGCCCAAATATTGCACGAAAAATAAAACGATGTTCCTAACTAGTACAGTTTTTTTCAAAATCATCAAAATTCCTTCAAAAACAAACTTACTTATGCGGTCCGGTTTTTTTCACTTTATACGTCCAAAAATTATACGGAACCCTCGGTGCGCGAGTACGACTCGCACTTGGCCGGTTTTTTTTTAATTCAGTTGACGCGTCGAGAGCGTCGTCTTGCGTGCGTGCGCAGTACCGGGACGTCGCACCGCGCTCTTGACGCGTCAACTGTATCGAAAAAAAAACCGGCCTAATGCGAGTCGGACTCGCGCACGAAGGTTTCCGTACCATTATCTATAAAAACGGCAAAAAAATCATGTCTGTTGTGTGGGAGCCCCCCTTAAACATATGTTTTATTTTAATTTGATTATTTATTTTTAAAGTGAATACTTATATAATTAAATATTTTGTCATTTGTGAATATTTCAAGCGTCTACCTGTTGCCGTTATCAATATCGAGCAAAAACGAGCAAAAACATCACGTTTGTTGTATGGGATATATTTATTTTATTCTGTTTTTAGTATTTGTTGTTATAGCGGAAACAGAAATACATTATCTGTGAAAATTTCAACTGTATAGCTATCACGGTTCATGAGATAGACACATAGCCTGGAGACACCCAGACAGATAGACAGACGGACAGCGAAGTCTCAGTAATAGGGTTCCGTTTTTACCCTTTGGGTACGAAACCCTAAAAACAACCGTCTGATCACAGTAGGTACGAAACCCGCACTGCTGCGGCGGCGGCGCCGCAGTTCAAACATTATTTGAGCCGTTTCACTGAAAAGCTGAACACAGACCTCTATGATCTAATTTTACAGGAACTACGAAATAAAACACTATGTAAAATATCCAGGTTTATTTCTTATATCTCAGTGAGCACCTCGCCCACGATGACCTCGACCTTGGGCTGCCAGGCCAGCTCGTGGATGCCCGTGCGGAAGCACTTGGCCACCTCAAGCACTCGGAGACATTCGTCGTCGTCGCCTTCGTGTTTCTTCTCGCATTCGTGTATTATCGTCACAATCTTCGATGCTACTTCGGCTTCTGCAATGTGATTGCGAATGACTATGATAACACACTGCACTTATTTTAATATTATGTAATAATCTTTATTGTTTAACTTGGACTAAATTAAGTACATAACAAGGTTTAGAATAAGCATACAATGATGGATATTAATCAAGTTACTGGGTGGGATATTGTTCTCTCCTAGAAAGGTTATTAGATAACCTATAACCTATGTTCACAAAAAATGTTCAGAAAAACAGTTCCAATCCCCAATAGGTGTGGGTAAGTTATGATGATGTACGATACGTCACATAATACGTTTTGTTTTAGTTATTACCTGAACAAGCATTTGCTAATTCTTCAACTACTTCTGTACATTCGCTGACTAGGCTGACAGTTGACGCGTCGAGAACGCGGTGCGACGGCGACGCCCATACTGCGCACGCACTACAGCAGGACGGCGCGCTCGACGCGTCAACTGTTTGAAAAAAAAAAAAAACAACCGTCCATGCGCTGTACGACACCCGCACAGCTGTCACACGGGTACCACTCCGCAGCAGTTCGACACTAAACATCTAAATTGAAAGAGCCCTAAATTCCAACGAACCAGCGCCGTGTTTCATTGCGAACTCGTGTGCGTTGCCATGATGCAGCTTCCCGCTATCGTCCATCAGCTCCAGTTTCTTGCTCATACAGATGATGGCGCAGCCGGTTTCCCGGTTCAGCGTGGTGTACTCCAGCTTCCAGTAGTGGAATAGGTCCACTATGAGGTGGTCGCTCAAGTTCAGCTGGAACAATTGAGCGTAAGGACTCTTGGAATTATGAAGGATTATTCGCTATAAGAGTTATGGGTTTCAAGAGATTCTTAGATTGTAAAATAAAATAAATTGTGACACGAAAGTCTCAGTGAATTTGAGACAACGAACTTGTAACTTATTTTAATTCTTTAGTCACATAGCTTCACAGTTTTTCAGCTTGTATGTATGAGATAATCTGCAGAATTACTGATCCGATTCCGAAAATGCTCTAACAAATAGGAAGCTACATTATTCCTGAGTGCTATAGGCTACTTTTTATCCCGAAAAAATGCACAGTTCCTGTGCGTCTCGCGGCCGAAGTCGCGGGCAAAGTGCTAGTATTAAATTAGATCACTTACCTCCTGTTTACATTCCTCCATAACCCTTACGAATCCTGAAGCGACAGACTTCATAGGATCTTTCGAAGGTTCTATCTCTATCACACCTACAGCCATAACCACGAGCGCGAAGAAGACGTTATTCGATCCCATATCTGTCAGGTTTATCCACTTCAATATGTAACATTGTTCCTTATATACCAGTAATTGGTAATTTGTTAACAATCGTGTATAATTGTTGACACCCGGTCATCGTTAGTATCTAGAATCTAGACACGATGATATGGTGTTTTGGTACTGATGTCAGCAAATTGACGGTAATTAAAAAGTTAGCGCATTCTCGTAAATTCAATTCTCAGTAGTGTTTCCGCGCTTCGCCTCCGACTCACAATTAAAGCTAGCCTACAATAACGACCACACAGAGAGGTGTCACTTACATATAATCCTGTATGTCTTTGCAGTTGACGATGTTTGCTTACAAACTAAAATTTAGGGTCCCTTCTTCATCACTAGAACTGATTACACACTAATTGAGCGACACGGACTATAAAAATATTGACCAATGCTTCAATGGTATAAAGTAAACGATCAGTAGTTGCATCAATGAGCGTCAATCACCTTAACATTGACAATAGATCAGGGACCTTTTATTTAGCTCCATGTTATTCTTTAGCCGCTGCGTTTTTCTTAAAATTCCTTAAAACAAAGGTTAAATGAAAGCATCTATGTATTTCTTATAATATTTATTTTTGAATAAGTACCTACAGTCAGTGCCCCACATTGTTTGACCCCTCTTAGAATCTTGAGGTGCTGTTAAACGGGCTAGTTTTTAGGGTTCCGTACCAAAAAGGTAAAAAAACAGGTTTAAAAAAAACCGACTTCCAAAAACAACACTAAAAACTATGAAATAAAAATGTTAAACTTCCATAAATAAAAATCTAAATGTATATTGAAGTCGGCGGGGCCTCTTCTTCAGGTTTTTACCTCTCAGTCTTTGAACAGAAAGAACGTGCGCAGTGTGTGCACGTGCAGCTTGCTTTGCGCCTCGACAAATTAACATTTCCTTTCATTCCTATATTTATGCTAGGCCCCGCCGACTTCAATATACATTTAGATTTTTATTTATGGAAGTTTAACATTTTTATTTCATAGTTTTTAGTGTAGTTTTTGGAAGTCGGTTTTTTTAAACCTGTTTTTATTTTTATCTTTTTAGTGTAGTGTAACCATTTTTGTTGTTGTTAATTTATTACAATAAAGTACCATAAAATCATGGACAGAGCGACTTTGATCATTTATGTACTTTTACCGAGATCGATTACTTCCACGAATTTAAATAGGTACTTATATTCATAGATGTTAGTGGATGAGAGCATTTCAGTAAACAAAAACCGGGCAAGGGCGTGTCGGACCACGCACAGTGTAGGGTTTCGTAGCAAGAAGTATTTCAGTGTTCCGACCGCAAATACAAGTTTGTATTTCATAATATTATTATGAAATATTATTATTTTTACGGTTGTCAAACTCAAAATGGAAAATAGTGAATATTTCAAAAACTTATTGACGTATCTTGTTCAAACTAATTTCAATCGAAAGTATTTATTAAGTGCTATAAGCTTGATTTTTTTCAGATTTTTCGATAGCGCGGTTGGAAAATTACAGGGGGGGGGACACATTGTTAACGACTTTGGGAGCTCCTAGTTCACTCAATATGCACTTAAATAAAAAAAGTATTTAGAAACCTTCATGTTATTTTCAAAGACCTATCCAACGATACCCCACATGGTGGTATGCGCGAAAATATTTTTTTTTCATCCCTCAGTTTCATGTATGGGAGCCCCCCTAATAATTTTATTTTTCGTAATTTCACTATAGGCCTTAATGGCGGCTTATAAAAGACATCTACCTACGAAGTTTCATACAAATTGGTTATGAACTGTAGATTTGACGAGGGTGTGACAGACGGACAGACGGACAGACAGACGGACATGACGAAACTATAAGGGTTCCTAGTTTTACTACGGAACCCTAAAAACAGTGTTTTTTCAGTTTGTAATAGCAATAGGCTCGCTCCCTAGCCTTCTATCAAATGCGACTTAAGCATGAAAAAATTGTGTGTACTATACACCTCTGTCTAACTTTGCGGGAAATATCGGCGTGATGTTATGTATGCATAATATCGAGATCGATTGCGTTCAGGAATTCATGTACCTACACAATATCACTTTTTCATCATCGTCATGATGTCATCGAGATACACCAAAAATTCCGTTTATTACACCTGGTTAAAAATCTACTCAACCAAAGTTAATAAAATTTATATGGGACCACCGCGCGAGGTTCTTCTACCATATGAAAAAAAAAATAAGTAAATCGGCTCAAAGATCACGGAGTAATCGGTATACATACAAAAACACACAAAAAAAACAACCGAATGCAGAACCTCCTCCTTTTTGGAAGTCGGTTAAAAAAGGAACTCTTATGGTGCGACTTCGTCTGTCTGTCTGTCCGTCTGTTTGTCACAGCTGCTTATTTCAGCAACTGCTAATGCTATCGACTTGAAATTTGGAACAGTTATAAAGAATACTTGCCTAACTTTATTGCAAAGGAAAAAAGTCAAAATATATTTTTATTTTCATTGCATAAGGGGCCGGAGTGGGGGTCCGAAATTTTAAAGTGGGGTTACTAGGTCAAGTGACATAACATATAAAATGGCTTGATTTGCACATTTCAAAACATATTTTCATTTTATTTTATGTCTCACAGTTTTCGACATATGATCAAAAATGTCTGAAAAAATATCATTCCCTTATCTCCGAAGTTTGCGGAGCAAAAAATCTGAAATAATTAGAGTTGATAGGAATTTACCCAAATTTTGCACTAAAAATAAAACGATGTTCCTAACTAGTACAGTTTTTTCAAAATCATCCAAATTCCTTCACAAACAAACTTAGTTTTGCGGTCCGGTTTTTTTCACTTTATACGTCCAAAAATGATACGGAACGCTCGGTGCGCGAGTTCGACTCGCACTTGGCCGGTTTTTGACTATTTCTTGCAGCAATTCTATAGCCGTGAGTTGAGTTGTTATTTCTAAGAGGGGTCAGACAATATAGGGCACTGACTGTATCAGAAACAAAGTTTGATGCTTTAAGAGCATTTTCTAAATAGAAGAGTAAAAAATCTCCCTGGATTAAATTCCCTCCGCCGTCCCTCAAGCACGGGCGTGATCGACGGTGGCGGTGATCTGCGCATGGGCAGATCCACGTCATCTGAGACCTGTTCTGGTTCATCATTAGGATTAACTCCAGTGCGGTTCCAGTAGTGGCGCTCCGGTGCCCAGTGCAGCTGGAAAATGCCGTAGCGGAAGCACTTGGCCAGCTCCAAGGCGTCCTCGCACCGGTTTTCGATGGTATTCGTGGCTTGCTTGCATAGTTTAAGCAGTTCCAACATTTTTTGCGACATCACATCGTCTGTAAGAAAGATTACATTGACTGATGCTCTTAGGCCTCCCCCACATTGGGCGTGTGCGTCCCTCCGGCGTGTGAATGACGCGAACGTTCACGCACGGCGGCGTTCGCGTCGTTCACACGCTGGAGGAATATAATCTAATAAATCTACGTATAATACGTACAATGAAAGGTATGATGTATGTATGACTAATATGACTATATTAATAATTGTTTACCCCATTTTCTTTGGTAGCGTTAACTAGAGACAGGTTAGCTGTGTTGCAGTTTTATTATTAGTTTTATTATAGTGGATCAAAACATTGCGAGGCATGCGCCGCGCTCGGCGCTCATCGCATGCTTCGCAATGTGTGGATGTTCATATTCGTGGTGAGACATAATTATGCAAATGTATATCGAGCCGTGCGTTGCGAGGTGTGCGCGGCGCATGCTTCGCAATTTTTGGATTCACCTTTTTATTTATCATCTCAGATTAAGGCTGCGTTTCCACCAGAGATGTGTGCGAGGGATGTGTTTGTTAAGAACCAATAGTATCGCTTCATTTACCTCGCCTCAGGTAAATAACAAACACATCCCTCGCACACATCTCTGGTGGAAACGCAGCCTAAGAAACCTTGTTGGTGTTACAAGCAACACAATTTTTCATAGGATTTTTTCGCAGAAAAATTAGACACGACGCATAAATATGGCGAAAATCTTCCTCAAAATAAAATTCCTAAGATTCGAGCTTTTAAATATCATTATACGTTAAATAAGTTAATAAGCCAATCGCAACAAAAGTGCCAGCTCACCAGCACCCGACGCCTTGTAAAACGCGTTCACATTATCAGTCTTCACTTGGCTCCCATCTGCAAACACGAATTCATTCTTTTCCAACACGCACACCAAGGCGCAGCCGAAGTCCTGGCTCTTGAGCTCGTTTTTATTATTCCAGAAGTCCATAAAATCTCGAATAACATCATTCTTGAAGTCCATCTGGAGATGTTGATGAAGACTGTCTGACTAATGTCTTACAGTGGATAGGATTGATTGAGATTAAAAATGAGAAAAGAAACGGATACGAAAGTAGGTTACACACTACACGAGTATATTATTCAATAGAAGTTCTCTTCAAAATATTATCCTATGTTCTTAGTTGGCTGAAAACGTTTACATGCCAAAACTTCTTGGTTTTGGCATGTAAACGTTTTCAGCTAACTAGATGGATGGATCGGCTAGAGACAGTCCGCTAGCCCCTTGGCTAGCGGACTGCCTCTAGCCGATCCAGCGGCCGGTAGCTTGTGTCTGTATCCAGCAACACGTTTCATGTCTTCATTGTCCCTTTGTTCAGTTTGCTACATACCTTCATCTGACTTAACCAGCGTGTTGCTTTAACCTACCTTTTTTATCGAGATGGAATTCCTCATAGTCTGTCAGACTCTTACTGACTAAAACCACCCCGGTATTCCTCCAACTACCTGTGATGCTCGCGCATTCCTCCGCACTCCCGGCAGGTATTACTCCGCCAAATGTTGGTACTGTTGGTAGGCGGGTCCTGTCACCCTCTGCGTCCGGTCACCCTATCTCCTGTTCCAAGTTCTAGTTCCTCTTGAGAGGCACGCGCGGCATACGGCACGCCGCCATCTCGGGCCTGTTCCCGTTCGGGCGACGGACTTTCCTAGTCCGCCGCCTGCAGGCCGCACCCTACGGTGGCCGGTGATCGTAAATTACTATAACCTACCTCTTCCTGACACTCCAAAACCATGGTACCAAAACTATTGCTGAAGGCTCGCATCACAGCTATTTCGTTATGTCCCATAATCATGTTTATCAACAAACAAAGTACCAAGACTCCCTTCATTTGAATCATTGTTCCTCAAATTGGTAGCAGATACAAGTGCAATGTTGTCAACGGAAAAAAAAAAACGGTATAATTGCGTAACATGTTGGATTAATTACTTTGTTAATTGGATTCGTGTTTTAGATGTATTGAGTTAACGATCTTTGGATTCTCTTAGCTCAATTTTACGCCTTGCATCATATACGTTTTATTAAAATGTATTATTGTAAAGTAATTCTACATTTCGCTTATAACGATAAGGTTCATGGCACTGGAAAGAAGCATAGGATTTCAAGTTAAAATATAAATAAACTATCTGTTGCCCGCGACTTCGTTCGCGTAGAAATTACAAATCTATTCCACAGGAACTGTAAATTTTCCCGGGATAAAGTGTAGCCTACGTACTATTACAGACTATAATCTATCTCTGTGCCAAATTTTATCCAGATCCGTTCCCAGATCCGTAGTAACAAACATCCATCCATCCATACTTTCGCATTTATAATAGTATACAGTAGTAAGTTAATGTACAGTAAACTTTAATTTCGTACGAGTTTTTAATTAGAAAATAATTCCTTACTAAGCCTTTTCGTTTTTTTTCGGGTTCGTCGTTCTGGGTTTAAAGTACAGTCCAACTAAACTAAAATAATCTCTGCAGTCCAGGCAAGCCCAACCAGAAGTGGCGAAGTAAAATAATAAAAAAAAAGATAATTATTTTAATATTCATGTGTAATTGACAGCAGCTTTAGGCTCATGAAGTCATGATATAAAAACAACACATTTGATGTACCTACATGTATTTAATAATAACAATGTTACATCAAGTATTGCAGCTTAATAATAAAACCCTGTCCCTTGGAAGCAAACTGGCGAGGCGGAGTCTTCACACTAACTACCTAATACTAACTGAAGCCATTGAACATGCCAGGTCGACTGAATTACAAGTATTGTCATAGATATAAATAAAACACTCATTTATATACCTACTCTTGTAGATATTCTTGGAGCTCTGCTAAATCTTCTCATGACAGATATCCCTCCATCTGACGTATTTGAAAATCCGCCTCATTCAGGTCGAAATCAATTGTGTCTGTCAAAGGCGACAGACGAACAAATATTGATTGATTTAAAAATTTAGATTTACATACACTGAATTTTGCGCTAGTAAAAGATAATATTACAGTAAAAAATCCTATTACATACAATAACGTCCTTCTTTTAATCAATCACGTAGAGAAGTACAAATAACAATATCTTGCAAAGAAATTCATAATTTATGATACAGTTAAATAGTCGGTCATCTTCCTACACTTCAGCCAATACTTCTCCCATGATGAGGTCTATGCTTGGCGCCCAGTTGAGCTCGTGTATCTTGGCCTTGAAGCACTTGGCAATATTTAGGGTCTTCAAGCAGGGGTCGTCAGTTCCGCCAGGGGCCGACTCCGCGCAGCTGTGGATCATATCTACCAGCTGCTTCGCCATGGCCTCGTCTGAAGTAAAGTTATTATAAATAAATATAAATTTTGGGCTCTTATTTGAGAAAAATAAGGCTCAAGTAGAAATAGTTATAGAGAAATCAGATTTGAATTCATAACCTGACACTTGCTATTGGATTTATAAAAAAATATAAGCAACAATCGCAATGGAAAAGATCATAATTTACAGATATTATAGCAGTCAATAATGTTTTTGAATCTCAATCTGGAACGACATAATGCCGAGATATTTTCCAATAGAAAATGCGTGATATTGCACTTTCCTTACAATTTTCCGCTTCAACCGTTCGGAAATCTCGCTGACTCACATTTAATTTCGTAAAGCACTCCCTTTTGAACAAGATAATCGAAAATCTAGTCACTGACATTGATTGGCTTGTATTAATATACCTCGTCCACGAATCCACTATGTGTACCAATAGAGATACAAACTTGGAGATAAAACTACTGAGATTATCTAGACACCATGCTTCATAATAATATATATAATATAGGTAATAATAATATCAGCCCTGTTCATAAATTGTCCCACTGCTGAGCACGGGCCTCCTCTCGTAATGAGAGGGGATAGGCCATAGTCCACCACACTGGCCAAGTGTGA
This sequence comes from Thalpophila matura, assembly GCA_948465475.1. Classification (NCBI taxonomy): domain Eukaryota; kingdom Metazoa; phylum Arthropoda; class Insecta; order Lepidoptera; family Noctuidae; genus Thalpophila; species Thalpophila matura. The sequence goes on from OX419191.1 coordinate 16,705,484, forward strand.
GTTGGCAAACTTCACACACCTTTAAGAACTTTATACTTTATGGAGAACTCTCGGTCCTGCAAGTTTCCTCACGATGTTTTCCTTCACCGTTAAAGGAAGTGGTACTTAATTAATTTCTAATACGCACATGACTTCGAAAAGTCTTCGGTGCATGCCTCGGGATAGAACTCAAACTTCGCCGTGGGAGGCGCATGGTTTAACCACTAGGCTATCACTGCTTGCATGCTCCGCACACAAAGAAAATTCCAAACCCCCCTATATACGTTACACAAGTCTCTAATAGACAAGGCACTCATGACATTTACGTAAATGTAGACTAGAATAACTTTAGTTAGCCATCCCAACGTCACTTGGCCACAATATCGTCACAAGAATAAAACTAACCCGCGCCATGTTTTAGCGCGAACTCCGTTGCCTTGCCGTGGTGCAGCTGATAGTCCTGATCGAGCAACTCCAGCTTTGAGGAGAGGCACATGATAGCACAGCCTGTCTGAATGTTCGTCAGCTCATAGCCTTCTCTCCAGAAATTGGTGAAGTCTGTTGTTACCGAGTCCGGGAGGTCCATCTTAAATTGAACAGAGCATGTTTTTAGGCTGCGTAATGGTTAATGGAGTCAAAATAAGGTGGTCAAAAACAGTGATTCTTAAATACTATTCAACAGAAAACTAGTTATTGTAATCCACTTTAAAGTTATAGTATAGCCTGAAAACTATATAATGGTCTAAATCGCATTGATGACACATTTTTCGGGGTGATTGACGAACTGTGATTGTCACTAATGTCACTCGAACAGGTCCTTATGCTTCAGAAAAACTCTCAAGGGTACAGTAAAGTACTTTAAAAATGTACATATAAGGGTAGGTTAGGTCAGGCCACAAGGTTGACTATGACCTAGGCCTTAAGGGCCTCGAGAGTCCGTTGGACGTGGACAGCGCAGGATCAGTCGTTGTGGCGATAGTTAGAGGACACTTAATACTTAGATCCAGCCATGGTCTTTCGGTTGATATGATTATAATGACGATAATACTTTTGAAAAGCTCACCTCCTTTCTACAGGCTTCTAAAGGCTTTGCGAAATTTATGGACAAAGTTTTCATCACTTCTTGCGACGATTCCACCGTTATGATCAAACTGGCGGCTACCACCAGCGCCAATCTGACCGACATTTTGGTCGATTGATGGAACACCATTGCGACAACACATGAGTTAGATCAAGCTTATATCTACGGTTAATTATCGCCTTAATTGGAAGTTATGTTGACGTGACAATGAGGGCTCTCGTCTTAATTAGACGCATGGTTTAATTAGTGTAGTAGATTCATTCATAGAGATTCCAATGACGTGCGAAACAAGATATCATTAGTACATAAGTACTGTTCACTATGATTCTGCAGGTTGAAGATAGCGTTTGATTTTTGATTGACTACTTATACCGTGCCTGCCTGTTTATTCTGTACCGACACGCTGAGTGATATCACCGAGAGAACTGCCAGTTTGTTTGTGAACGTTCGAGGGAGAACGTCACGGTGAGATTCTCTCTCGTAGATTGGAAGAAAGGCACGAATTGTAAGAGTATGTAGCTGTGCCATGGCTACGGTATCGTTCTATCTTTAAATGGATAAAGAGATTTACGTAACTAAGAATCATTGTATACCCATCAGTGACGAAGGATTAGGGGAAGCCGGTACTATTAAAAAATAACAATTTTATAAATAACTAGCACTTTGCCCTCGACTTCGTCCGCGTGACCTATAGGAACTGGAAATACACCTTCACTTCATAGTATAAAACAAAGTCGCTTCCCGCTGTCTGTCTGTCCCTATGTATGCTTAGATCTTTAAAACTAGGCAACGGATTTTGATGCGGTTTTTTAATAGAGAGTGATTCAAGAGGAAGATTCATATGTATAATACATCCCGAAAAACGCGGGCGAAGCCGCGGGCGGATGCTAGATATAAAAATACATTAAAATCTCTTTGAATTTCAAATACGAGATGCCAATTAAACCTTCATGCTATTTCCGAATAAAATGACAATAACAGAAGAATGTTTAACTACTTTTGAAGGGTTTTCAAATGGGATTTTACCAAATGGGCTGTCGCCAATTTAAACCCCTTTTTCCCGATCAGGCACTGTATTATAAGTAGTCAAACTAAAATCAAACACTATCTTCAATTTGCAGAATCATAGTGAATAGTATTTATTTACTAATGATACGAGTTTCACACGTCATAAGAAGCTCCATTAATGAATCTACTAGGTACACTAATTAAACCATGCGTCTAATTAAGACGAAAGCCCTCATTGTCTCGTCAACATAACTCCCAATTAAGGCGATAATTAACCGTAGATATAAGCTTGATCTAACTCATGTGTAGTCGCAATGGTGCTCCATCAATCGACCAAAATGTCGGTCAGATTGGCGCTGGTGGTAGCCGCCAGTTTGATCATAACGGTGGAATCGTCGCAAGAAGTGATGAAAACTTTGTCTATAAATTTCGCAAAGCCTTTAGAAGCCTGTAAAAAGGAGGTGAGCTTTTCAAAAGTATTATCGTCATTATAATCATATCAACCGAAAGACCTTGGCTGGATTTAAGTGTACTCTAAACATCGCCACAACGAACGATCCTGCGCTGTCCGCGTCCAACGGATTCGCGAACTCTTAAGCTGACTGGCTAGGTTGCTGGCTGGCTGGCTGGTTGACTAGGCCATATATAGTCAAGCTTGTGGCCTGACCTAACCCATCCTTAAATGTAGATTTAGCATTTCTGTCAATAGAGAAACTTTGATGTACCCTTGAGGGTTTTTCTGAAGTAAAAGTACTTGTTCGAGTGACAATAGTATTAATCACAGTTCGTCAATCTTATCCTAATAAACACTACAAGCATATTGTCCCGAAAAATGTGTCATCAATGCGATTTAGACCATTAAATCATTTCCAGGCTATTAATAACTTTAAAGTGGATTACAACAACTAGTTTTCTGTTGAATAGTATTTAAGAACCACAGTTTTTGGTGACAACCTGCTTATTTTGACCCCATTAACCATAAAGCAGCCTAAAAACATGCTCTGTTCAATTTAAGATGGACCTCCCGGACTCGGTAACAACAGACTTCAACAATTTCTGGAAGGAAGGCTATGAGCTGACAAACACTCAGACAGGCTGCGCTATCATGTGCATCTCCTCAAAGCTGGAGTTGCTCGATCAGGACTATCAGCTGCACCACGGCAAGGCAACGGAGTTCGCAACAAAACATGGCGCGGGTTAGTTTTATTCTTGCAACGATGTTGTGGCCAAGTGCCGTTGGGATGGCTAGCTAAAGTTATATTCTAGTCTATATCTACGTGAATGTCGTGAGCGCGAGTGTCACACAATGTGTGTGCCAATAGCCTACTACATACTTTTGGAGTTGTCGATTCGCACGTTTCGTGCGAGTTCCATTCGTGCGAATCATTCAACAACCCTTTTTAGGGTTCTGTACCAAAATGGTAAAAAAGGACCTTATGGTGCGACTTCGTCTGTCTGTCTGTCTGTCTATCTGTCACGGCTGGTTATTTCAGCAACTACTATTATTATGCTATCGACTTCAAATTTGGAACAATTATAAAAAATGCTTGCCCAGCTTTATTACAAGTGAGTGAAGTTAAAAAATATTTTTAGTTTCATTGAAAAAGGGGGCTGACGTGGGGGTTCGAAATTTTAAAAGTGGGATCATTACATTAGGTTAAGTGGCATATCATATTATTATGAAAGGGCTTGATTTACATGTATATTTCAAAATATTTTTCCATTTTCTTTTATGTCTTATAGTTTTCGAGATATGAAGAAAAATTACTCAAAAAATACCATTCAAAAATCTGAAATAATAGAGTTGATAGGAATTTACCCATAGCATATAGCATAATCAGACTATAATGTTCCCACTGCTGGGACACAGGCCTCCTCTGTGAGAGGAGTGGGCCGTAGTCCACCACGCGGGCTCAGTGCCGGTTGGTGGAATTTACCCATATATTGCACCAAAAATAAAACGATGTTCCTAACTCGTACAGTTTTGTTTTTAAATCATCAAAATTGATTCAAAAACAAAATTACTTATGCGGTCCGGTTTTTTAAACTTTTAAACGTCCAAGGATGGTACGGAACCCTCGCTGCACGAGTACGACTCGCACTTGGCCGGTTTTTTTTATAAATAACATCCAATAGCGAGTGTTAGGTTATGAATTCAAATCTGACTTCTCCATAACTTAATTTCTACTTGAGACGTATTTTCCGCAAATTAAAGCCCAAAATTTATCTATATTTATATTATAAAACACTTCAGATGGGGCCATGGCGAAGCAGCTGGTAGACATGATCCACAGCTGCGCGGAGTCGGCCCCTGGCGGAACTGACGACCCCTGCTTGAAGACTCTCAACGTCGCCAAGTGCTTCAAGGCCAAGATACATGACCTCGACTGGGCGCCAAGCGTAGACTTCATCATGGCAGAAGTTTTGGCTGAAGTGTAGAAAGTTAACCTAAATCTTTACTTGATTTCATTTATGCGTAGGTATTTATTTTTTAAATCAAACAATATCTATCATGACTAGATTTAGCAGTGCTCCACGGATATCCACAAAAGTGTATAACTTAGTGTTTTATGTATATCTGTGTTCATATTTGTAATTCAGACGACCTGGCATGTTCAATGGCATCAATTAGTATTAGGTAGTTCGGGTGAAGACTCTCCGCCTCGCCAGTTTGCTTCCAAGGGATAGGGTTGTATATTGTATTAGGCTGCAATACTTGATGTAACATTGTTATTAATAAATAAATGTACATCAAATGTGTTGTTTTCATGTCATAACCCTAGAGCTGCTGATAATTACACAATAATATTAAAATAATCTCGATATTTTTACTGCAAAGGCTATTTTGGTTTGTGAAACAATTGTGTGTGCGTGTTTTATTTAATACTTCAAGCACAAATGTATAGAGACACTTCGCTTTACAGCATAATACTGAACTCCGACTTTGCCTTAACTATCAGTTACAATTCAGGCAATATTAGTGGTTATGGTAGGGAAATTCAGGACCAAGAAAACAAAAACTCCAATAAAATATTACACTAAAATATAATAAATTCAAAAACTATCCATCATTTTTTTTTTGTATTTTTCATCGTGCGTTTCTAACACTAACAAAGGTAGTCAACTGTCAAATTCAAGCCAATTCTTCATCATCATCAGTACTTCTCCATGACGGCTTCGATCATGGCGACTTCGGGAGCGATGCCGGCCGCCTTGGCGTCGACTTTGAAGCAAGCGGCGACTTTCACGACTCGGTCGCAGTCATCTGTCATGCTGTCGTACTTCTTCTCACAGTTGTGGATCAGTTCCACCAGCTTTTCGGATAGGACGTGGCCTAGGACGTAAAATATCATTATGAAAGGATTAATTACGAACAATGTCAAGACCTCAGATCATAGAAACAAGAGAGATGTGCTAAGACGCTATTGAGCTTGACGCTTTAGTTTGGTCACATTGACCAGAATTAAAACGTACACGCTGGCGACGGACCGAACGCGATTAATGATATAAATACAGTGTTTTAGTTTTGTGCTAGTGATGAGTGACGAATAACAGTGTTGGATTGAGGGTGTGCGGAATTTTTAATGTGTAGGAGATCTTTATATTCACAAGGAGCGCTTGTAATTGTGTCGCAAACTGTTCTAAAAGTGGCGAAAGACGCTCTACTAAGCCGAAGCTAGCCGATATCTCTACTCAAAATCGATGTGTAATATTTACTGCTACTACTGTTACTAAGCTACTTCAACCAGTAACATCTAAGTTTTATGTAACCCTTTACCTCGGAACATTGACCTTTAACTTTGCAGTTTGTTTCGCGATAAATTCAGCAAAAAACAATATGGCTGACAGATTGGACTGGATCGCGTGACCTTTGTTTCAGTTGCATGTACACAGCGCCAGTAAATAATGCCAGCTACCACCATAACTCACCAGCAGGCCAAATAAATAGGAGTTACATGAAGGAAATGCAATCTTTGAAACTAGAAAGAACTATTTAAATGCAATGTCTTGGATGTTTGGTTGTCGTACTAACATTTTAAATGTATTACTAGCTGTTGCTTTAACTAACATTTGTGTATTAAAATGGTTGAAAAGTAGTTGAAAAGTAGTCCTATTCTACATCTTTCTCAAATTTCTTCCAAGCGTGAATGAGTAACAAACACAGACATACACACACATGCATAATATCCCTGTCTGATAGCCTGAACTTCTTCCCTAGTCTTTTCAGTGTTGTGAAAAACAATAAATCAGCGTTTTAGTATCCAAGGTATAGCTGTGGTCGCATGCCACCGTATTACTGACTATAAGCTGGCCCAACAGGGGCCGCATACGACCACGGCTATACCCTGGATTTTAAAATGTCGATTTATTAAATTTCTCACAACACGAATTCCTTAAGCCTAGAGAAAAAATTCAGGCAGACAAATATTTTCTTGTTTCATGCTGTTCAGTTTGATTTTTGTCGTAGTCGGGTTTAATTTTTTTTGGTTTCAATACTTTTCGATGTTCTCAAACTTTTGAAGAAAATGACATTTCAATTTTGCTAGATTTTCACTACCTAAGTAGTAATACCCCAACTAACATTTTGGTGATAAGAATAAGCTCTTAAAATTCTCGTAAAAAGCTCATGAAGCCCTTATTTAAAGAGAATTTAAAGAGCCTAAGGTCCTAATCACTTATTTACATCACCAAAATGTTAGTTGGGACGTAATTATACATTGCCAGATGGATGTCAAAATACTAAACTGAAAACCACCAATTTTGCTAGCTTTTGGCTACCTAAGTACGTAACTATACTACCAAATAGTAGTCAATTCTTACTTCCAAAGCACAAAACTGAAAACCATCTAACCATTGGGGAATCCCTTGACGTAATCATGCATGTTGACGTGGTGCATCCTGCTGTCATCCTGCAGTAACGAGAACTTGTTGGACATGCAGATGATGGCGCAGCCCAGCTCCCGGTGCACCACCTCGAAGTCCTCGCGCCAGAAGTGCTGGAACTCCTCTAGGACTTCCGCAGACAACCCTGACTGGAGAAAGAAGTTTTGGAGAATTTGTGCTTAGAAAAAATTGGGATTGTGATTCTATTCCCGATTTAATCATCTGAAATCTGGATACTAACTGGATTATGGAAAAATTGGATATTTTTTAAGAGGACTGTCGCAATTTGTAATCTCTTTCAAAAATGCTCTCTCTTCTTAAAAATTTAGTTTTGTGCGAGCATGAGGGGTGACAAAATGCGACAGTCGTCTTATAGTTAATATTCGGATTCGAGGCATTCCAAGTTGATGACATGTAAAGCAAAGGGCAAAATTTAATATAAAAATGCAATCTTACCTCCTCTCTGCACTCTTCCAGTGCTTTTCCAAAATGTGCGGTAACATGGCTCATCACCTCCGCCGTGCCCATCACCGAGCTGGTGACGGTCGCCATGACAACCAGCAACAAACAACACTTCGACGTCATCTCGTCCACAAATGACCCGTCAACACCCGTCCACACATTTATATATTAGTCAAACTTTTTTTTACTTCATTCAATTGCATACTATTAAGAAAACCAGCTCATCATGCAGTCACGACAACTCCTATTTCAACTAAATAAAGTCTAGTTCACCTTGGCGTAGTTGCAATTTGCTCTTTGTACATTACAAACTGATGATTTTGTCCAAAGACATAAGTAATGTGTATGTTGTATGTAATTGCGGTGTGGTCGTATGTTGCCAGTCATCAAACGTGGTGGTTTGTGTAATGACCGCCGGTGGTCGCCACTTATTGGCCACTTCTATAATGTTATTAAGTATAGGTAGAAGTTCGCCAAGCGTTTAATAAAGCGTATGTTTATGCTGAATCAATAGGCTATAAATAATGCGATGGTAAATGCTGATCGCGCGCATAGTTCGAAGACCACCTGCGTTGACATCGTCGTATATGTCTCTCTATGCAGTCATCTATCTATGCAGATTTCGAATTATGAACGACTGGTGAAGTTTTTAGATTTGCCGAGACAAAATGGCTGATGGCCGATACAGTAGGTACGATGTTGCCTTACGTTTACGTACGTGTTATCAGCAAAATTATCGATTGAATAATTTCACACATAGGGTGTGAAATATCCCCCATAGCCAAGAAATGAAGTCAAGTGACTTTGGTGAAACACTATTTTGGATTGTTGCAATGGAAATATTTTGACACGGTCAATTTAACAGAAGTGTTGTTTCGCCATAATGTAGGTAGAGTAAAGTAATTGAGAGAAAAAAAGTTAGATATCCTAACTATAGAGATTGTCATTGTCAATGCCAACGAAGCCATAATTAAACCTATGTACAGTAAGCGACATAAGACGATAAACATCAGTCCAAGTTTTGATAAAGTTTTATGAATGGAAACCTGCTAATTATTACTTATAATAATATCAGCCCTGTTTATAAACTGTCCCACTGCTGGGCACGGGCCTCCTCTCAGAATGAGAGGGGATAGGCCATAGTCCACCACGCTGGCCAAGTGCGGGTTGGCAGACTTCACACACCTTCAAGAACTTTATGGAGAACTTGTAGCCATGCAGGTTTCCTCACGATGTTTTTCCTTCGCCGTTAAAGCAAGTGATAATTAATTATTACTTGCTTGTAACAAGTTATTGATTAACAGGCGATACTTTGAAAACAAGTAATATTAACTAGTAAATCATTCGGTTCTACGATATTGAATTGTTATGCCCCGCGGTTTCACCCCTGTTGCTCGGCTCCTAAGGGTCATAGCGTGATGCTAAACAGCCTATACTATTTCTCATAAACCTGGCTGTCATACACAAAAAGAATTTATCAAATGCTACTGGTAGTTCTAGAGATGAGCGCGTTGAAACAAACTGTTTAGTTTTCTTAGGTATATTAGTATGGAAGTATGGATTTAAAATAATAATAATTTAAGGTTCTACGATATTGAATTACTACCGAAATGATCAACAAATGAATATTTTGGGAATTTTTAAACATGTTAAAGCTATATTATGCTTATTTCATGTTATTAAATATACAAGAGATTTTCAAATACAACTGACACAGGCAGGGTTTGAACCCGCGACCTCTGCCTCACCGTAGCATCGTTCTACCAACTGAGCTACATTGTCATGCCTGAATCAGTTGAAATTAGAAACCTCTTTTTAGGTATTTTTTTCCGAAGTAGCAACACAATAACAATTGTCTAGTTTCCACCATTAGTTCATATTCGGAGCACGTATCGCATAGCACGGACCATTGGTCGCGGCGGGGGCTGCCATACGTGCCCCTGCGCACCCTCTCACGTGCCGCCGTGATGCATCGCACTCACGGTGACGGGCTACAAGACTCCGCGATTTACGCCAAAACGAGCTAAAATGTTTTAAATCGATATTTTTAATGCTGCCAGAGCTGCAACAGTTTATTAGGATTCCGTACCCAAAGGGTACAAAGGGAACCCTATTACTAAGACTCCGCTGTCCGTCTGTTTGTCCCCAGACTGTATCTCATGAACCGTGATAGCTAGAGCGATGAAATATTCACAGATGATGTATTTCTGTTGCCGCTATAACAACAAATACCAAAAACAGAATAAAATAAATATTTAAGGGGGGCTCTCATACAACAAACGTGATTTTTTGGCATTTTTTCTCCATCATAATAAATAGTATAATAGAGTTATAAGTAGGTAGTATAATAGAGTTATAAGTAGGTACCTACTCTTCATGAATAAATGAATCTACTTGTATTCCATTCTTAAAATATCCAATAATGTCATAGTTATTTCACAATATCCAAACCGCCAAGTTGCCGCTAAACCAATTATTTCACCACTATCATTAGTACCGCTAATTTCCCCCAAGACGGAACTATTCGCCGTAAAGTTTACCCATCCATCATACGTGTCAGGGTAAGCAGGGTACAGTCATCTGTCAACAGTAATGCGACTACTTTGACAGGTTTTTTAGAGGGAGGCAAGAAAAATGAAAGTTTCCACTGTTTTGACAGAAAATGTTCGTGTTGTTTTTGAGTAATGATGCCAATTCTGAGGGTAGAAATGTGATTTGTTTCATTGTGATTGATTTTACGGTAATTTCGAAAAGAAGTCGTAATTTCTGACTAAAGAAAATGTTATCGTAAGGAAAGTAGGTCATTAGCGAGCAACCATCAATCAGCGCTTGCGCTTGCCCCTGATTTCGTCCGCGTGAATTCGGAATAAAAGTAGCCTAAATTACTCCTTATAACATCAACTATCTGCCAGTAAAAGTCCCGTCAAAATCAGTGCAGACGTTTCGGAGATTAGCCGGAACAGACAGACAAAAATAAAAAATAAAATGTTTTTGTTTATTATGTACCCTGGGTGTCTACTTTCATATACATTTAGTTGTTATTTTGACATTACAAACTATTTTAACAAGTCAATTTTATCAATTTGTAGAGTAATATCAATGTTTCGGGAATTTTGTTTACAATTTAGATTCTCATAAAAGGTATCCGTTGGGCATTACAGCAACTTTTAATGTGATTATGGGATTCAAAATAGACAGCTGCATCTGGATCGCAACACCACTTGCAAATACGGAATTGGCAATCCCGTAAAGAAAAACTCATAAACACAAGCATCTTGTTTTCTTTATCCACAGAGACAAAACAATCACAGTACAAAGCCTATAAACTAAAGGGGGAGCACACAATGAGTAATAGTCGGTGTTGCCAGCCTCGCGATCACTCCCCATTCGCCTCACGTAGTGTTGCCAGGGGAGAAATAAATATTTCCCCGCGAAAATCCGCGGCCTTCTCTATATGTAAATTTTTATGTTTTTTCCATCAAATAAAGTTGTGCCGTGTGTGGTTTTATAATTTTACAATACTAGGCTCAGGTGCTTGTTGAACCAATGCACTATGACAAAGGAAAATAATATTTATACCATTCCCCCTCTAAAAAGCTTATTTTATTCACTGAAAACAGTGAATAAAAAGCACTTTTACTCACTGTTTTGATGTTTGAAAATGGAACACACCAATGTATTCGACCACAGATTTAAAGAACCTATGCTAGATGCGGCACGTTATTAGATTGTATGAAAACCGAACGTGTCATCTTTTTTATACCTACGATAACTTCACCCCAGCCATTTAGTGATGTGCTCAGAGTAAACAGAATTGTTTCAATCACTAAGCGTCACTGAGCTAACAGACTTTTTTTAGTACGAACAGTCGAACATGCAGGGCACGCTTGGTCGTGGCTTGCCGTATCTAGTGTAAGTGTAATCTGTGTATTCGACCTATATTGATGTGTTCTAAATTCAATTTGATTGGTCGACATTTTCGACAAGGAGTTTAGCATTAGAATAAAAACTGTTTTGTGTTCTTTGCTGTCCTTAGTAAATTGGCGCTATTTTGAATACCTACTGTAAGTTGTACGAACACAAAGTTTAGTGTTACTTTAAACTTTAATTTTGTGTTTGTTTAGTGTCGTTCTAATCGATTAAAAATGCATTCTAGTGATGAAGATGTGTTAACACCTGAGTTTGTGAAAGAGAGGGCGGCCGATATAGTGGAAAGGTGGAAAGCTTGCTACCCAAAAAATCACGGCTGGTTTACATCAAAGCCAATTTAACTTTACTTTTTCTTCATTATATGTATATTTTCACTTAAATCTTTCTTTTTCTCGTAGTCATGGTATAAAGTATAGTATGCAACTCTTGAATAAAACGGATTTATATCGAGGGCCATGAATCGCTCGCGTCACTCAGGATTCTAATACTTGAATCACTCGCTACGCTCGTGATTCAATCATCATGAATCACTCCCTACGGTCGTGATTCAATCGTTAGAATCCTTCACTAGCTCGTGATTCATCTATGGCCCTCGCTTTAAATCCGTCCTTTATTCACTAATTGCATAATATACTATTTCACTTCAGTAGCTCAAACATGTAGGTTTTGCTGCCTGAAATCAGTGAGCAAAATGCGATTTTGCTCACTGAGTGAGACAAAGTAACTTTTTAATTTATTTTTTCAGAAAGCCGCGAACATCTTATTCAGCCTTGGGTTAATCATACAATTTGAAACATTCACACTCTATCTATTTCCCGCCATTAGAAAGAGAGAGAGACAGAGACCAGCCTTTTCGAAGTTCCGTTCCAAACACGTTCGGAAAATCGTACCTACTAACTAAAGAAATCTTGCAAAAAGATAATGTAATTTATTTTTTTACTTATTGTTGTATTTAAACGAATAAGTATTTAATGCATATAAAATTGATATTTATTTTTAGTTTCAATAATGTTACGTAATATTTATTTTGATTAATAAAATATCATGGGTGTTATAAAATTTCCGAACACGCCTTAATTTAAATAAAAGAGCGGGAATAAAATTTCGTGGCTGGCGTAAAGAGTTGAATATGTTAAAAAATATGTTCCGTTTTATTGAATTGGTACCTCTACCTACAATGTTAATTATTTTGATTCACAATAAATAGTTATCCTACTAATATTATAAAAGCGAAAGTGTGAGGATGGATGTATGGATGTTTGTTACTCTTTCACGCAAAAACTACTGAACGGATTTTGATGAAACTTACAGTAATATAACTTTAAATACATCAGAATAACACATAGGCTACTTTTTAAGCCAAAAACGCGGGCGAAGCAGCGGGCGGAAGCTAGTTTCAATCTATTCCTGTTTATTATTTTATTTCCTAAAGTGTTCTCGCTGCTGAAGTGAAAAGTTATGTGTGTTACACGAGAGCAAAGTTTTTTGCATCTCGTGCTTTTGAATCCCTCGCGACACTCAGGATTCAACTTTAGAATCACTCGCTACGCTCGTGATTCAATCGTTGAATCCTTCGCTTGCTCAGGATCGCAGCTAAAAACGACTTTGCTCTCTTGTTGCACAAATAACTATTGTGGCGAGATTTCTTTTTATGTTTTTTTTTATATGACAGTTAAGTTTTGTTTTTTTATTCGAACCATCCTACCTAATGTAATTTAATAAAATATAAAATACTACCTAATGTCATAAAGCTGAAGAGTTGTTTTGTTTGATGCGCTAATCTCTGGGACTACCAGTCGGATTCGAAAAAATATTTTTCTAACATCACGCAACAACCCTTAGGCGCCGAGAAAAAAGTCAGAAAACGAAGCCATAGCGAGGGTGGGTAAATAATTCGATTTCTTCTAAATTACCTAAACCACGGCACAGCTAGTAAATATGGCCCGTGTTGTATGTGCCCGTACACTTCAGTGGTATAATATGGATAAAATAATTATCACCATGGAACATTTCCCGACAGTTCAAAATAAGATGTGTTTCGTTCACGTCTGTAAATTACTTGCAGCAGGTGGCGAAAAGCGAATGTTTGGGGATCTCTGTCTGCTTGAATACAAGAACAAAGTGGTGCATTTGTCACTCTTGAAAAGTACGGAAACCGAAGTAGGTATTTGGTGTTAAGGTATAACATTATACAAATACGCGGTAAAATGATACACATCGATTTTAAAAAAGAGAAAGAGAAAACTGTCAGAACATCATTCACTTTTGGTTGATATTTGTTATCTACTGTCAAAATACCAATATTCAGTCCATATACAATGTATGTGTCCATACATCAACTTTAATGAAATACTCAGAGGCACTGCAATAATCCATCAACCTGTCCAGCCCGTCTGCACTACGACAAACTTATCTTTGCACCTCAAAATACACTTAATCTTTGCCAAAGCGCCCGCGCGAAGTGCAAACAAAACTTTGTTTTAAAACACCATTAATAAATTTCTTTTGCAGACGTGACAAGGAAAAATGAAGCTTTTTACAACGGAATACGTGTTATAAAGAAAGTAAAAAGAGTTTTTTGTAAAAGTCAAAACAGAAGTCAAGTTTAACAAAGTCACTTTTGCGTCCCTGAAAAAGTATGCAAAGTATTTTTATCCTTCTTTCAAACGTGTAAGGTTGATTTTTAGTTTGCGTCGAATTTCCATGGAAGCAAAGATAAATTGGTTCCTGGAAGAAATGGATTCCACGGGGAATTCACAATTTTTCAAGAAAACAGCGCGTTGAATACCAAACGTGAGCAAACAATGACTTTATAGAGTTGAGTTCACATTCACGACAAACACTCCATTTGTATGTTCACACAGGTTAACAATAAGAACCCTTATCTTTTCAATAAATACCAATAATGCACTGCAAAAGCACAACAATTCTTCTGTACTTAGAAAACTGTAAAAAAAGCTGAAACCCGATTACGACCAAAATCCAACTGAAAGCATGAAACAAGAAAATATTCTGTCTCATAGCATGAAATTCTTCTCTAGACTTAAGGAATTCGGTATTGTGAAGAACTTTAATATCCAGCGTATAGCCACGCCGTGGTCGCATGCCACCGTATTCATGACCAAGGCCGGCCTCACTTTGAACTCGTTTTACGGTGTCTCGCACACTATGCGAACTAGTACACGCACGACTAGTTCGTATAGAGTGTACGAGACACCGTAGAACTCGGGATCGTTCGTGCGTGTTCGTACGTGTTCGCACGAGTCAAATTCGTACGAAAACGTGTCCAAAGTGAGGCCGGCCTTATACGCTGGCCCAACAGGGCGGCCGGCATACGACCACGGCTATATTGTCGACGATTGGCTTTGTCGACTGAAGAATAGAAACATTCTTCTCATTTTTAACATCGAAGCGTAGAAGTCTTTGTCCAATCTATCATTTTGTCTATTTTGTCAAAACCCGTTTCTATACCTAGCTGAGAGACAGAATTGTGTTGTTGTAAGTTTGTTGCGCCGTTTCTTCTTCGCTGCTAAAACACGTTTTTGGGGGCTGTCTTATGTATGTTGACGTTCAAAAAGTGCTAATGTCGCCAAAGATGTCGCCAAAGCTCATAAGAGCGTTGCAAAGGGATCTCAAATTTTGAGTTGACCGAACGGGTTGCGATAGCTCAGTTGGCAGAGCATTGGCACGGTTCGCCAAAGGTCACAGGTTCAAATCCCGCTCGCAACATTCGATTTGTGAGATTCTCTTAAATATTTAATAACTTAAGTGCTAATTCGTTAGCCCACTTTGAATAAATATTTTTTGAATTTGGTCATGGTCGGCGTTGCCAGCAAGCTGTGCATCATCATCGCCACGTGCACTTACCTGGCTATAGTGTGCAGGTGCGCGCTGGTGGCCAGCTTGACGAGCGGCCGCTGGGGGGGGCGGCTGGGCCGGGTCGGCGGGCTGTACGTGTACTCCGCCGCCCCCGAGCCCGTCAGCCACGACCAGTGCTCCGACATCGTCACTAGCTTCACTTAGCTATCACTTTGAACACTGCACTGGTGTTAAAAAGGTAGTTGTTACCTACAGTTTGATGGAACGGTCATTCTGGTTTGTTCTAGTAATTTATTGGTTATATACCTGGACATCAATACGCGGTCGTTCACGAAATGCAACCTGTATCACAAACTTAAGAATTTCTTAAAGTCATAAAATATTTCTTTGATTGTTTAGGCATTGCAAATATTTATTTTAATTTACAGATGGAACGCTTGAACTAAAAATACTTCTTTGATATATCTATAGATTAATATAACTGTAGGTACTCATTCTGTAGCCAAGGAAACTACGCAAATGAAAATCCTGAAAGTTTCTTCTGAGCGGTTGTCAAACATTATGTTTACACCAGCATCTCGTTGACTATGTATTTGCATAATATCATCAATTTGGCCATCCTCTATCAAAATGTATAGCGAAATAAACACCTAATATTTCAAATTCCTAAACTTTCGCAAACGCTTCATGTATTCATCCTTCAAATCCTCAAGTCTTATTAGATTCACAAACAATGATTGATAATAGCTGTAAGTAGTTTAGTCCTGAAAATTTCCACTGTAGTTTGGCATAATGACCAGTATGACAACATAGGTAAGGATCAACGTGAATGCACTTACTTAGTGCGAAGTTCTAACAAACAATAATTTTAGATACTCTAAAACCGACCTTATGATGAACAAAATAAAGTTTATCATGTAGATAGAGAGTTTTCCTAACTGAACAATGAAAAGGACACGGCAACTAACTTACGAAAATCTACCTTAAAAGTTGGGCAATTTAAGTTTCAAAATTGAATACAGATTCCGAATCACGACGCCTTTCAAACACCTATATTAAAGTTCCCTTTTCAAATCTTATTCGTGAAAGAAAATTCGAACCGGACTACCTCCTTCTCACACGTTAAACATTAGAAAGGGACAACGTGTGTAGATCGGAAGCGTAGAATAAGCGTTTAATAAGCACTAGCAGTAAGTAAAGTAATAAATCTTCAAGCCCTTACGTAGGGAGCGCGGCACGGTTGTAAGAAAATTCATAGCGGCACTTATGTCTGTGACGTCATGCTGTTCAAGGAATGAAATTCTTGGATGAGTCTTCATAAAGGTGGGGTGAGGAAACTATTGCCGTTGGGATTATTATTATAGCTCTGTCGCTGGGATTTACGTTCTTCATAATAATCGAATCGGTAGAAATTATATTCATTGCCCGATAATAATTATGATCACAGTGCATTATTTATTGGCGAGCGGTTTGTGACCCCTGGATGGCACATTTAAAAGCGATGTACAAAAGTTCCGCTAATTGGCAGTAGCTTACGTTTGTACAACATCGAAATAATATATTACGTCTTTTTATAAATTCCTCAGATTATAAAAACTAAAAAAGATCGATAAAAACTAAAACCCGACTACGGCAAGAATCGAACTGAAAAGCATGAAACAAGAAAATATTCCTGTATGATAGCCTGTCAAATTATTTTCTGGACGAAGGAAACCAGTGTTGTGAAAAACTTAATAAATCAACGTTTTAATATCCAGGGTATAAGCCGTGGTCGCATGCCACCGTATTACTGACTAATAAGCTGGCCCAACAGAGCAGCATGCGACCACGGCTATACCTTGGTTATCAAAACATTGATTTATACATAGACTGCTAAAGTACTAAGTAGTCACATAACCCTCCTTTTGTCTTTGTCGTAGTCGAATAAAAAGATCAGTTGACACCCAAACTTAAACTTCCAACCAAAGTGAACAAGCATGAAACTGAAATGCGCAATCCCAGCTGTCACAACTCACATAACAGTTTACGTGTGTAACTTCGCTGCCGACCCCTCAGTGGCCGCGGGCGTTAACATTTATAACTGATGAATTTGCAAACAGTGTGCAACCGGGCCGGCCCGCGCCGCGCCTGCCCGCCCGCTACGGACGTGGCATTGCATACTGGGGGAACAGTTATGGCTGTGAATAAGTTACGCTAATCGTTTTTGCTAAATTCTAGAGTCACCGCTCAGCTCTTAACAACTATAGTACCCAAGTAATCGTTCACGAGGAATTTTTTTTATAGTTTTTGTAATATTATGTGCGTAGACACCTACTTAATAAAAACAAGTCAAATATTGGTTTGAAAGTTATTGCACTAAATTGAATCAAAGATGTGTTTGATTCGATTTAGTGCAATAACTTTCAATCTAGAGAGGGTTACACGATTTAAGTAGATTTTAAAAAATATCACACCTTCCAAACTACTGATTTTCGCGGAACATAAGTAGGTATGTTGCGTTTAGATGAATCCCGGTATGTCAAGCGTGGAGATCAATACATGTTCCTTTCCTGTATGTGAAGAGGCCTTCAGTAGAATAAAAACAGGGTAATATTTTTAATTTGAAACTTTTTAATAAACAAAGCTTACAAACTGCATTCACACACACATCAAAGTGGTACCAGGCATCAACAATCAAAAGAGACCGCCCACGAACTGCAATACAATTGATTGCCGAAGTATTTCAATCAACTATCCCTCCCATAAAGCAGTGGTAATCTTTCAATACATTTGGTCTGATTAAAGTTATCACAATGCATCGGGGGCCACCCCACCTCCCGCTCCCCCTTTTACTGCAGGGGGCGGTGGGGGTGCATAGGGGATAAACAGTACATATTAAGATTAGAGTGATTACGGCTGCCTTTACCCGAATTGATTTGTGCGATGTGCTTTAGGCGATTAGGTATTCGTAGGATGTGTAGAAATATCTATGTTGTGTTGTGTTCAGTTGCGATTATGGTTTCCCCTTCAGATCATAGAAACAAGGAGATGTGCCAAGGCGCTATCGAGCTTGATGCCTGATCTTGAGCAAATTGCTCATATTAAAAACGTACGCGCTGGCGACGAACCGAACACGATCGGTGGTATAAATACAGTGTTTTAGTTTAGTGCTAGTGTTGAGTGACGATTAACAGTGTTAGATTGAGGGTGTGCGGAATGTTCAATGCGTGGGAGATCTTTTTATTCACAAGGAGCGCTTAATTATGCGCGTAATTGTGTCGAAAAATGTACTAAAAGTGGCATCAGTTGTTCCCGTACTTATTTGCTATGATGGCATATCTCCTTGTTTCTATGATGTGTCGTGTCTGAAAATCTAACTCCGAAAATGATAAGACTCTTGTTCTTGGCTAAAGACTTTGCCAGTAGCAACGAATATCGCTTCTGCTGGATAACCAATGGGAAAATTTTCCTGCGCAAAAAAGAGGGAGCTCCACATATTCTGATCAAGGATGAATCGGATCTACCAAAACTAGATGACCCAAAGTGACTAGTCAGCTGTGTTTTTCACTATGCCCATATGCTTAATATTCCTGCGGTCTCTAGCTTGGTCCTACGGGACGATTGTTACGGCTTACGCATTCTATTCTTTTATTTTATATTATTTTTGTTATTTTTAGTACATTTCCAAATTCTCATTACATCATTTATTCATCATTCTAAACATACACAAAGATACACAACGGAACTACCACACATTTTTACACCATCTTACACCCACAAAACCTACTACGGAAGGAATGTCATAACCAGGCCGCCCTGCATTCATACATTTTCCTTTTATATTTTTGCTCTAGTCGTTAGTAAAATCCTTAAGTTTCAGATCGCTCTGGCCACTCTAGGCCAGCGTCACCAAATTAAGATTAATCTGTTAGTCCTAGCCCCGCTTAATGGATGACGAAAATTCAGACGTTACAGATGATATAGATCATCTCTCAGTATCAAAATCATACATGTGTGCCCCGGAAGAATGTAATACATACCTTAATAATACTTTAAGTGGTTTGAAATTCTTTCACTTAAACATAAGAAGCCTAGGCAACGCCTCCAACTTTAATAACCTCCTTATTCTATTAGATAGAACTAAAGTGATATTTGACGTCATTGTACTGTCGGAGTGTTGGTTAAGTAAGTGTCCCCGTCTCCCGGAAATTTCTGGTTTTGAATCTTTTAAGTCCGAATATGCTAACCAAAATGAAGGAATTGTCGTGTATACTAGGTTAAACATGCAATGTACAGTTGAGACACCAGTCTTTCACGATGCCAACTGCCTGATTGTCAAATTTCGTACAGATGTTGTGTTAGTATCAATCTATCGGTCTCCATCACATCGAAATATCCTACACTTTATTGATAGCTTAGATCGCACCTTAAATTCACTCAAAGCCTTTAAAACCATCGTTATACTGGGAGATATTAACATAAACATATTACCAAATAATACTGATGCAAACTCTGATACGTACCTAAACACAGTTGCATCGCATGGAATGCTACCTGGTCACTTATTTGCCACTCGCGGTAGTAGTTGCTTGGATCACGCGGTTATGAAGACTAATAAACCTGCTATCACTCTGGTTGTCGACTCTTTTATCACAGATCATGCTCCAGTGATAGTATTTTGTAAACTTGAAGTTAAGTTCCCAAGAACCGTCATAACTTCACGTCGCGTTGATATAGAAGCTTGCGTGACTGAACTCGAAGGAACCGACTTTTCACCTGTTTTTGACTGCAATGATTCAAACTATGCAGCTACTAAATTAGTCAATATAATTTCTACGGTAGTCAAAAATAATACCTGCACTGCAGTAATTCCAAGCAAAAACCGAATAATTAAACCTTGGATCACGCCTGGGCTTTTGAAGTGCATACGTAACCGGGACAAAATGTATCGAAAAACAAAATCAGATCCCAATAACCTTACCCTTAAAGTTACTTACACGCGTTATAGAAATTTTTGTAATAACCTACTCAAAAGATTAAAACGCCAATATGAGCGCTCTGAATTCGAGAAACACCGCAAGAACCCAAAGGCCACCTGGAAACTAATTAAGTCAATTTCTAACCTTAATAATAGCAAACCCACTAATAGTGAGCTTTTGTCCCTAAAGGCTGACCCCACTCTATCACTCGATGCAGTAAACAATTTCTTCGCGAACGTGGGGAAGACTCTAGCATCAAAAATATTGCCCAGAACTGGCTGTGCTCAGGCTACATCTGACCAAAACACACTAAGTGCTAATCCTGATTCTATGGCCTTGTTTAGTACTGACATTGATGAGATCGAACGAATAATATTAAGTCTCAAGCTAAATAGCGCTGTGGGATGGGATGGCATATCTTCGACTCTAATTAGGGCCGCAAGGCATATCCTTGTACCAATTATAAGCCATGTCTTTAACCTTGTTCTCACGTCAGGAGTCTTCCCTTCCGTATTTAAAAGAGCCCTCGTACACCCTATACATAAGAGCGGGGACAGGGGCAGTGTCAATAACTATAGACCTATCTCTGTTTTAACTACCTTATCTAAGATCCTGGAAAAAATCCTGAATAAAAGACTTGTAAGTTACCTTAACTCCCAAAATATTATTGCTACGAATCAATATGGTTTTAGATCTGGAAAAAATACTGAAGATGCTGTTCTAGAGTTAACGGGTACTATTGCAAAAAATATTAAAAACAAACTAAAAACTATAGGAATCTTCCTTGATCTTTCTAAAGCTTTTGACACTGTCTCTGTCCCCCTCTTGCTCATTAAATTACAACAGATTGGCATCAGAGGGCTGTCCCTTGATATTTTTGAGAGTTACTTGACTGATCACTCCCAGACTGTTAGGATGGGTAACCATAACAGTAAAGAAGAATTTCTTAGTTACGGAGTCCCACAGGGTAGTGTCCTTGGACCTACTTTGTTCTTAATTTATATTAATAACCTCTGTCGATTGTCTTTAACTAACTCAAAAATAATAATGTACGCGGATGATACGGTGGTATTAGTTCATGGCAAGGATTGGAGTGAAACTCGCTCCTATGCAGAATCAGCTTTACAGGTTGTTATGGAATGGCTTACTAGAAATCTGCTTACCCTGAACCTGGATAAAACTAAATTTATAGCGTTTGCGCCAAGTACAGCATCGCAACCAACTTCACCATACAACCTTACTGCTCACAAGTGCTGCTCGATAACTAACACTAACTGTAGCTGCAATGAAATTATGCGAACAAATACCATAAAATACCTTGGTGTTATTATCGACAGCACTATGTCATGGAGCGAACAAATCGGGTCCCTAGTATCACGTGTTAGAAAATTAATATTTGTGTTTAGAAATCTGAGATCCTCTGCTGATTTTCCTACACTGAAAATGGTATACTCTGCACTGGTGCACTCTATCCTAACCTATTGTATAACAGCTTGGGGAGGGTCTGGAAAGTGTTTACTGCTTGGACTGGAAAGAGCACAGAGAGCAGTACTTAAAGTCATGGCGTACAAACCTATCCGCTTCCCTACAAACGAACTCTATGCTCTTTGCAAAGTACCAACAGTAAGACATACATTTTTTCTAAATACTATACTGCGCAAACACTCAGAACTTTTATTTGACCCAAAACACAGTTCAGGAAAACGTAGGACGGATAGAGTCTGCCAGGTAGAATCAGCAAATGTTGTAGTGGTGAAACGTCAGTATCACTTTTTTAGCCCCATCCTATATAATAAAACAAATAAAATTTTAAACAACTATCCACTTACCTCACGGGAGTGTAAAATACTCACGGACAAATGGCTGTATACCTTAACCTACGACGACCTAGAAAATCTAATAAAAAACGAATAATAATAACTAATAATAAAAAGAAAATAATTAATAATATAAAAGAACCAATAGAAATAATAATAATAATTTATAAATTTTAAATGATTTTTAATTATTTATAGAAATATTTAAAAATGTAAATTTAATAATTATAAAATATAACCTGTAATATTTAGTTATTAAATAAAACCCAATAATAATTAGTAATGAATAGTAAAAATAATCTAATAATAATACACACATCAAAAGTATCTAGGGATCAACATATATTTTTGCAATAACTTTTCTCCTGATTGATATTAATTAAAATTTTCTTTAAGGATTCATCAAATAAAGTGTTTTCGTTTGTCACAGTAACGATAAACCAAGTCACCTTTGCATTAATAAAGAAATTTGCCATTTTCCTAATAAAGGGATTTTTGACATTTGAACCACTAACATTAAAGTTCGAAAAAAAGACTGAAATAAAAGTTTTCTTTAAAATTTTATTGGGTAACTTAAACAATTAATAATCCGTGTTTCTACCGCGAACACTAACAACACAAGAACATCGGTTTGGCATACTCAAAATGAGTTCATCCAAATCACGCTGTGGAATGGCCGCCCATGTTCGTTGCAACAACAAAAAAAGGTCTTCTTGCGACTGGATACCCTCCATATTCGGCAGAGCTCTTCTCTGTAGCATATCCCATGCATGCTCAATCGGGTTCAAGTCTGGCGACTGAGCAGGCCAGGGCAGGACATTGATGTTAGCTGCGGCGAGAGTCTGTCTTACAACTCTTGCGGTGTGCGGTCGTGCATTATCATGCATTAACTGAAATAAGGGACCGATTTGCACTTGTAGAGGAACGATGACGTCTGATACAATCGTCTCAGCATAAATTTGAGCGTTGAGGTTGCCTCTGATCCAAATCAACTCAGTTCTTCCGCCGATCCAAATACCCGCCCATGCCATGATGGTTCCACCACTATAAGGATGGACTTCCTGGCAGGATTTTAATCGCTGTTGGCGTCCAGGGGTTCTCCAGTGTCGTATACGTCTTGTATCCGGTCTCATACCAAAACGAGACTCATCAGAAAAGCACACGAAACGCCATTGTTCTTCTGCCCAATTTCTGTGTTCAAGAGCCCATTGATATCGAATCCTACGATTGTGCATTGCTATAGGTGGTACCCGTAGCGGTCTTCGGGAATGAAGGTTCACTTCATGCAAGCGGTTTCTGACTGTTTGGTCGCTAATTAAGTTCCCTGAAGAGTGATGAAGCCTCACGGCTAACATCATGGCGGTTATTGTTGGAGCTCTTCGAGTTAAGATTTGAATGTATCGGTCTTGTCTCCGTGTGGTGCAGCGATACCGTCCTCCATGGCGCTCAGCCACGGTACCAGTGCTTCGGTAACGTGTCCAAAGTCGACTGATAACACTCTGACTTGTATTCAGAGCTAAAGCTACAGTACGTTGCCGGGAACCAGCTTCTATCATTCCCACGGCTCTGAGCATTTCTTCCCTGCTTAAATGACGTCGCCGCTCCATAATAACGTTGGTTTTAATCAGTAGTAGGGAAACAGTAGCACTAATAATGTCTTCAATGCGTTGTATGTTTTTATAGGGAAAATATTGACAGCTTATTTTCATCTTTTACTCGAATTTGATTGAGAGTTCCTGATTCAAATTATGAAATGCACCAAAAAGGATCCATATAAATTTATAAAATCATAAATTTATTACAAAGCCACATCTCAATCTCAAGAAATCCGCATAAAAATGCTTGATCCCTAGACACTTTTGATGTGTGTATTTAAATGATTTTTAATTATTTATAGCAATATTTAAAAATATGAATTTGATATGTATACTAATACCTACATAAAATATAACCTATAATAAAATATAATTTAATATAATTAATAACAATTGGTACCTACCTATCAAATAAAAAAAAAAAAAAATAAAAAAAAAAAAAAAAAATACCTCTGCTATCCTTTTTCATTCCCTTCCGAAGTAACCTACGTAAACAAACAACCTTAGATACATACACACCCACTCACCCCCCCCCCCATACACACACACTCCTACTCTATTAACACCTACACTCCACACATAGGTATATACTCACTCCCACACACGTAAGAGAACTGGAATACCTTACCCTAATTTATTTATTGATGTACTTATTATTTAATATTAATAGTTAATACTCAATAGTTATAATAGTTAATATTTTTATTCAGTGTACTTCTTATTAATGCTGGAACGCATATGTCTCCCCTCTTGGAGGTGGGCGCTAATAGCTGCGACACAGTTTATAAACTAATGTAGCTGTTAACGTACACAACATTTTGTAAATTTGTTTAAGTTCCAATAAAATATTTGATTTGATTTGATTTGATATGATCTGAGGTTTCCCCTCATTAGCTGTGCCCCAAACAAATCGGATTATTTACCCGTCCGCACTAATACTTTGTTTAGGCTAAGCGTTCTTTCTAAGAACTTCATGTTAAATAGCCTAATAACATTCCTTAAGATTTGGGCTATTAAATGCAGAAATAATTTTCAAATTCCACTAGTAGTTCCAGAGATAAGCACGTTCCAACAAAAAAAGAAACAAAATCTTCAGCTTTATTATACCTATGAACTAGTACAGATAATTACTTCGCGCCAGACTGGTACTGGGTGCGTTAACAGTTATACACAATGATCCCACATACACTACATCCATACAGAAACAACTACTTTTAGAAAATTAAAATATTAGTTAATCTAATACAAAGTTCATCTCACATTAGTTCCGTCACTCCTAACAGTGGAACATTCGCGTCCCTGCAGTAATAAATCACCATTCACAATAAAGGGAGCATTCCCTCTCAGTTAGGAGGGCGGAATTAACCGGCACTCCGGTATTATGAGTGGAGGAACTGTTCCTATGAACTGGCAACTCGCTTTGTAAATGTACAAGTTTCAGTGAAGTGTTTGTTCAAAACTAAACTAAAAGTAGTTACGGATATTGCGGAAGTTGGTATTGTAGTTAGTTAAATAAACAATCTAAACAACAACAACAGTTTGTTGATAAAAGTCCCTAAAATAATTATGTAGGTCAAGGCGTAGCGACCCCGTAGTCTCGTAGCGCTACGACGCCTACGACGGCCTACGACTTTTTTCTCACCAATATTATCGTCGACTAACTGTTCCCCGCGGTTTCAACCCCGTTGCTCGGCTCCTAAGAGTCGTAGCGTGATGTTAAATAGCTTATACTGTTCCTCATGAATAAGGCTTTCATATACAAAAAAAAAATCGAATCCGACAATTCCAGAGATTAGCGCTTTTCAAACAAAGAAACTCTTCAGCTTTATAATATTAGTAAAGATTCCTGATAATTTTTCGATTATTTTGATTATAATATCGAACCGTGATTAATTTTCAATTATTCATCGTACACCCGCTCCATCCCCATAGCGCACTAAACTATTCTAATGTGCAGTGATGCACCGCTGCACTTGTGGGGTGCGCTGTACGTATACATACGATGCGCGCATCAATGCAGGTACATAATTATTTGGGGTATGTAGACTATAAGACGGTAGTGGACTACTATTAAAAAAGTACAAATAAATTATTTTATTTCAAAGAAGAAATTGGAACAACAAAAAAGTAAAAAAAATAATAATATCTATCACAAAATGGAAAACATAGACGCTTTTAAAGTTTTTAGAGTATCGCTCCGTCTTTGTCGCGTGAAGCGGACATAGGTGGTGTTACGTCACTGCATGATAGTGCCGTCCGTGTCTAGCAAATCATTTTAAAACGCTTATAACTTTGCCAATTTTGTAGATGTTTCATCGGTTTTTTTGGCGTTCATTATCTTTTTTTAAATAGTTTACAGATTCACAATAAAAAAAAATAGTCAAGTTCGTATTGTGACCTATTGGAATGTACAACAATAAGCGAGTGAGAACTATGATTTAAAATATTTGCTTGATAAAGGCATATTTAAACTTTTGCTTTTATCTAATCTTCGATGAAAAAAACACAAGCTGGACAAATTCATAACCATTATCGTTGGTCTCATTTAGGGTTGCCAACCGTCTTGTTTTCCCAGAACATCTCTGCTTTATAGAGTGTTCTGGAAAATGTTGCCCAAAACCGGTCTTGCATCTATGATTTTCACAAGACTAAGATCACCTAATTGTAGTAAGACCGAGACCAAGACCAAGACTGAGTGTGCAATACTAAGACCAACACCATGAACAGGTGTACTGCAAGATCAAGATCAAAGACTGGGTTAGTCTCCTCTTGGTCTTACATTTGGGCAACACTAGTTCTGGAGCGTCCTGCAGATAGATCCTATCAATCTAGGTTTTATAGAGCATCCTGTTTTGTTGTTTAAAAATTCGCGCACCATTACTACAGATCTTACGTTTAATTTAAGCTCACGACGCTTTTTTAACAAAAATCCCTACCCTTCCTTTTGGCTTTGCCGTAGTCGGGTAAAAAAGGCGCAACGTCCACTCTGCCTGTTATCTCTTTCTCGCTAATATTTTCTAATTATTTTATTATTTAATTGCTCTTATACTACGTCCTGTTTTTAAACTGAAATGCATGTATTTCCCACCTTCAAATCCTGGTTTTAAAATTTGGGGATGGCAACCCTAGTCCTATTGAACAAAAACAGTCCGTTTAAACTGAACACAGCGCCTCTCTAACCAAACTCTCCCATTAACCCCTCTCGTGCGATATACGTACACGTGCGTACGTCTCCATGTTTAGCTGCACTTTTCAACATTTCACTTCATTATCGCGAGACGAATCAAAACAAAACGTTTACCATTCAAATTAGAACCTTACTTTAATTTATATACGGTGGAAATTTGTCTGCACGTTCTACGGAGGGGATGAAATCCCCATTTAGACCAGTCTGCTGTTTTGATATAGGTGGATGAAATTAAAATATACAATTCGCATAATTTTAGCGGTTGTTGCTATTTTAATTTTTAATGCAAAAAATTATCGTTAGATCAAGATTAAAGATATTATAAACATAGCTAGTGTTTTGGGAAAAATCTATACCTACCTATTTATGAATGATTACACAGAAATGGCAATGCAGGTAACTGTTCTATTAAAATATTTACAGAAAGGGAGGAATTTTAGCAATAACTCAGATGCGTATTGAAAAACACACAAAATGAACAGCTTAGAACAAATCTTGAACTGAAGCTAATTGTAAACACGTCTGTAGTAACGCAGTAGTAATCTACACTAATAATATAGAGAAAAGATTTGTTTTTTTCTTTGTAATGAATAAACTCAGAAACTACTGAATTGATTTTAAAAATTATTTCACCAGTAGTAAGCTACATTATCAATGAGTAACATAGGCTACTTTTTATCCCGAAAAAATGCACAGTTCATATGAGTCACGCGAACGAAGTCGCGAGTAAAATGCTTGGTCTCGTCCAGAATTCTCGGCGCCTGACGTTCGCGTAGTAGCAACGAGCCGCAGCGTGACTCATAGTAAAGTCCTAACTCACACAGGCGTAATGGTATTTACATCGAGCGGCTGCTGCGTGCAAGTGTGTGGACTGTGGACGTAAGGCTAGGTCACCGTGAGAGCGGGGCGGGTGTCAAATGTACTGTCAACTGAAGTTATGCCTAATTAGAGACATTCTTTCGATAGATGTACATTATACTAATATTATAATGCTGAAGAGTTTGTTTCTTTGTTTTAACGCGCTATAATCTCTGGAACTACCAGTCGAATTTGAATAATTCTTTTTGTTTATGATAGCCGGATTTATGAGGAATAGTATAGGCTATTTAACATCTCGCTACGACCTTTAGGAGCCGGGCAACGGGGATGAAACCGCGGGGAACAGCTAGTATAAATTACAAAGACAGGTGTAAACTTGTAAGGAAAATTGTATTCAAGAAATGCGAGTGAAAATTTAATTGGGTTAGATAGATTCTAATTAATAATAAGTGTGAGAATCATATTCAGCATTTGCTATAAAATTTCTGTCATTTAAACGCAGGGAACTATTGTATTAAAATATTTATTTTTTATTGAATGCCTTACCAAGAATATTCACTGGCAAAAATAATTAATAGCAATCCACTGCAAAACTATTCTCAAACTACAATGCCAAGTCAATAAACTTTCATGGTGTATATTTACAAGGGGTAACTGCATTTTGACAGTAGTGCTCGCCCCCGCGCCCGCGCCCTCTCCCCTCTGACGCCGGCTTTATGTCGGGTGGCAGTTTATGTGAAATCGATGCACCGCTGTTTGTAAACACTTGCACTTTGTACGTACCGGCTTTATCAAATATTATAAATGGATAGATTGGGAGAATTATAAGAAGTTGAGAAAAATAGAATTTTTTTGTAGAACATTTTGATAATCAACAAGTTGCATTTCGTGTGACAACGATGATTATCTAGTTTAATATGTATATGTAAGACCTTAATTTATCACGTTTGCATATTTCTAATTAGATACACAACACTAACAACAAAACGTATCAAAACATTGGCGTAAAGAACACAACACTATTTTAAAGGCACTGACACACTGCACCGGTCACTAAAGTAACAATCCCAATTATTATAGTTTTATTTAAATTTCGAATAATCGTCTGTATTTTTTGAATATGAACGGCGGGAGGTGGCGCGGCTTGGCGGCCACGTTGCGAACTAACCTAACCTTGCCGCGTGCACTCGGGGCGCGATCGTAAAATTTCTATCTGCGTTAACACACTTGATCCTTGTACGAACAAACGAGTTTTAATTCATATTAAGTGTCGCAAGCGTTGAAATTAAGATGAAAGAATGGTATGCAGACAGACTTATATCTATATTGAATTTGTTACGAGCTTGTTAAATCGGTGGTTACAGTTTAAGATATAATTTATTATGACAGCTATTGTCATTTAAAGCAATTGTATTGATACTTAATTGAATAAATTTTCTTCTAGACTTATCAGCATCACTTACATTTACATTTGTAAAAAGTTTTACTTATATCGTATTGTTAAATAACAGATAATAGTAGTTACTATTGATGTTATTGATATAAAATTGTCCTGAGCTGTCTTTGCTTACAATAAATTTTGATAATATACCTAGCCGAAAATATTGTTTTATCAATATTCCAATTTAACTACGTTTTATATTTTACATATCGTACATTTTTCCAGTATGAAAGTAACCTATGTATATTTCAAACTATAATCTATCTCTTTGTCAAATTTCTTCCAGATCCGTTCAGCCGTTCTGGCTTGGTTGAGTAACATCCATCCATCCGAACTTTCGTATTTATAAATTAAGACCTATTGCTTCCTAATCATTTAAACCGCGCAAAATCCACAGTAAACTGAAGTATCAACTGTATTTGGTCGTGGTTGTCAGAACCAACCCCGTGTGTCCGGCGCACCCCTCGTTCATTCATTTGTCGTAGTACGGCGGGGTGGGGTGGGGCGGGGTGGGGCGGGCGGTGACCTTGTATCGGTCCATGTAGCCAGTAATGTGCTTTACATGGTTTGTCAGATTTCCTCTATAGTGTGATGTTTGTAAACAAAGGTACAGGAAAATTAAAGTTTTTTTTTTACACATATTATTAAATTTAACGAGTAATACGGCTAGAAATTACAATAATTATATTGCAAAATACGTGCACAGCAATAGATTAATTTATTATTCAAATAATACCAATAAAACAAACATTTAAATTGACAAATCAAATGAACTAAATTGAGTCCCATACAATTTGTAGACGAACACTATATTTTAAATTAGTCTGCGCTTTTCGTGCACAGTTTTCTCGTGGCGCCCCCTCGCGGCGACAAAACGCATAAACATTAAACATCGGTGTCTCGTGTGCTCTCCCCTTGGCAACCCGTCACCGAAAATCTATTACACACACATTTTTCCTCATCCGGAATCCATTGCGCTATTTGTGATACAATAGAAGATAGAAATGCAACAAAGTATGCAATGGAGATCGAAATAACAATTATTTTCCGACGAATAATTTTGTGGTATAGGTGGTGTGCACGCACCCTAATCGGCACGCGTCACACTCACTCGTAGTAATAATGTAATTCGATAGGTTTTATTGCTGTTACTTAAGATAATAATAATAATAACGGCCCAAGTTATCAATGTTGTTAGCTGAAGAAGCAAGAAAGGAGACGGACTTCCATGAGCCTGTGATACAGGATTTTTAATTCGATACTATAATCTATATCTATACTAATATTATAAAGAGGAAAGATTTTTTTATTTGTTTGTTTGTTTGTACCGAATAGGCTCCGAAACTACTGGAACGATTTTAAAAATTCTTTTACTAATAGAAAGCTACATTATCACTGAGTAACATAGGCTACTTTTTATCCCGAAAAAATGCACAGTTCCTGTGGGACACGCGGACGAAGTCGCGGGCGAAGTGCTAGTAAAATATACGATAATATTATAATATTCTGTTTATTTTTTCAGTTTAAACGCTGTTTGGTTATTTCAATTAATAGGGGTCTGATAGGTCTAGCTCTCCGAACTAGTAAACCCGCAAGTGCCATGCTAGATCAATTTTACTTCCATGCTAAATCAGTTTTAGTTGATGCTAGATCAATTCTAGGTTCATTCTAAATCAATTCTAGTTCCATGCTGGTCCCATGAACTGAACCAGTTCTGCTGAACCAGTTCCATATTGGTTCAATGCAATTTGCAACTATTTCCATGCTAGTTCCATTCTAGTTTACTTGTTCTTGTAGCTTTAATTTATTTTCAAGGAATTTTCACCATGTGTTGTAAAACCTATATTAAAACATTTTCGGATTCTTCCTATGTTTTTTTTTTGATGATTTCTGTTTCATGGCAATCTGTTTTTCAACAATAAGCCACTTCTTTGTTTGATTTCTCAGTTTATGTTTTCCTCAAGAGCCATACTAGTATGAAAGATCTTTTCACACGACTCCCTTGATGTCAAGTGGTAAATCTTTTATGTAGGCTTGGTATGCCTTCCTATGCTAATCAATTATTCCTATGTTCATTTAAAAATGTTTGGAATAATAACCTTAAAAAAGTAATTAAAACAGGATTGTATTTTCAAAAAACAAAAAAGAAAGTAGCATACTAAAAAATAACCCCGTTGCCGCGGACGTGCCCTTGCGTGACCAATCTCCTTTCTTAACCCACCACTGCAAACAACTTGTACATTACAAAAAAAACCGGCCAAGTGCGAGTCGTACTCGCGCACCGAGGGTTCCGTATAATTTTTGGACGTATAAAGTGAAAAAATCCGGACCGCATAACTAAGATTGTTTGTCAAGGAATTTTGATGATTTTGAAAAAACTGTACTAGTTAGGAACATCGTTTTATTTTTGGTGCCATATTTGGGTCAATTCCTATCAACTCTAATTATTTCAAATTTTTCGCCCCGTAAACTTCGGAGATAAGGGGGGGGAATGGTATTTTTTTGGACATTTATCATCATATGTCGAAAACTGTGAGACATAAAATAAAATAAAAATATATTTTGAAATATGCAGGTCAAGTTCTTTCATATGATATGTCACTTGACCTAGTAACCCCACTTTGAAATTTCGGACCCCCACCCCGGCCCCTTTTGCAATGAAAATAAAAATATTTTTGGACTTTTTTCATTTGCATTAAAGTTGAACAAGCATTCTTTATAATTGTTCCAAATTTCAAGTCGATAGCATAAGTAGTTGCTGAAATAAGCAGGTGCGACAGACAGACAGACAGACAGACGAAGTCGTCCTTTTTTACCATTTTGGGACGGAACCCTAAAATAATTCTGAGACTGTGTACAATGCTGAATTTTGGGGCAACAACATAAGATGTTGTCTCAAACGAGACAAGACCACTTTTACTGTAGGTACCTAAGTTGTGTTAATGTTTCAGTAACTGTTTGTTTAACGTCCTATCATTTTATGAATACAACTTTAATTTAAGTTACGGTACTATTCCCATGTTAGCACACAAATGTGCGAGAAAAGTACAGTATTGAACTAGGCGGTAATGAAAAAGATCTAAATAATGATGGTTGTAACGTTTCAAATAATAATTATCTATCATTGACGCAGGACTAAAGAATTTGATTGTCCGGAGAATAGGCAGCAGACGGTGAATTTCTATCGCCATTAATTTCATCTATGAAGTGTGGTGATTATAGATTTTGATAGGACATTGGTAGGTCTGCATTCAGTAATAGGCATTATTTTACTGTTAATGATGATCAAATAATAACCAATCGCGCTCCACTAGTCAAGATAGGTATCAGAATTATCAGATATTCTACTAAAATGTAAGTGTTTTGTTCGTACGTTCTGAGAAAGTATTTTTAACTACAAGCTGTTGCCCGCAACTTCGTCTGCGTGAAAATAGATAAATATGTGCTTCTGCAGGTCCCAGGCTACTTCTTTGTAAAATGTCATCCAAATCCGTGCAGCCGTTTCAACGTGAAGGAGCAACCAACACACACACACACACTCAAACTTCCACATTTATAATATCATAGTGTGTATTAGTATGATTTTTATACAAATAAGTAAACATGTCTCTCCCATGTTAGGCCACCACTCTATTCTCTAAGTAAGCGCATCGTGACTCCTCAAGGTTGTCGATTGGTTAATTAACTAGCTTGAGGATGTATATTTGTCCCTTTTACTGTCTTCACTCCAAATTTTTATATTCAGTAATGTGGAGTGATTCACCCAATAACGTGATTTCCGTTAACTGTTTTAACTTCTGTAATTATCTTCTTATTGGTTTGTTTTACAGAACCTAAAAAACACTATATGGCTTCTTGTATTATTTTTTTTAACGTAATAATATCGTGTGCACTCCAATAATTTATTTAATTAAAGTTATAAAAGTCTTGCCGTTTTATTTTAAATTGGATTTGACTTCCAAGTGCATGGTGTAATATTTTATTTGCTCGTTACAAATTTTAATAAAAATGATATGTTTTGTCTGAGCTGTCTGTTGTTCGAAAAGGGATAAACACAAAATCTTTGTGATATTGATGAAAATAAAATGTACATAAGATCATGCTATAAAGGCACAGGTGTACCTACAGTACACCGTAATTATGGTATAGTACATAAATGTAGTACCTATAATTCCTGAGTTTTCGTGACGAGTGATTTTGCTTCTTATAAGTATACTTCCAATTTGCAGGTTTCCGTGCAGTCATTTGACTATTTCCTTTCCCGATAAAGCGTGCAACCATTACTCGTTGGAAAATCGCAGTTGTGTATAATTCCTTATTTCTTGTTTAAGTTTTATTTTAGCATAACTGCTCGTGAGCACGATCTTCGTATTAAAGCGGCGGGTAGCTAGCGTTTAGCAGTTATCTAAATCAACTCACGAGCACTCTAAATTGCTCTAAGAAACTGTGTAAAATATGTTTAAATAATTTCATGTATTACATCTTCCTCGTACTTATCAATACACCAAGTAATCAATATTAAAGTAACACGCTAAAAACTACATAGGTATTGGCTAAACACTAAAATCGCAAAAACTGCAAAATAAAAAACTGCAAAATAAGAAATACCGTTGTTAACCCTCCGCAGAATCCCGCGTCCTGTGTCCCGGTCCCCGTCCCCGTGAGGACACACATGTCCACGCATAAATTACGCGCGCGCAGCAGGGTTGACTCCCGGAATGAATTAGGGATGTCCTTACCTGAAACAAGAAAAATATTAATTGAATTTATTAAAAAGTTTTAATTTCGGTGCGTGTCGGCTCAGAATAAGTTTGTCTTTTGGGAATATTATTACATGTTTAATAAAGCATTTTATTAGAATAAGCAAAGTGTTTACTAAAGATTTATGTGTTACATTTTTTTTTATTCAGAGAACTTATATTATAAGTAATGGTGCATCCACACGGCAGTTAATTTTTGTTGAACAACGTTATGTTTTCAAGTGTTACTGACCAACATCCGATAGCAATATGTTATTTATTGTTAGTTGTATTGTATTGTTATTAGTAGTATTGTATTATGTTAGTATTGTTGTATTGTTGCCGTGTTAATATATATGTTAAGTAACGTTGCCTAACTTTTGAAAACAGTCAACATGTGGTAACAATTGATAACATTGTTAGATAAAGACACAAATAAGACACGTCCGTTGCCTGCAGAAGTTTGATTTCTATATGCCGTGTAACTCGCTTGTTGCTGAAAGTTACTCTTTGTTATATTTTGTTTATACTATATTATGTTATTGGCGCTATGGACGCGATGAGTAACATTCAACAAATAGAAACAAATAGCCACAAAAGTTACAGATAGTTACCTAATGTTACCGTGTTGTAGTGTTGCTCCACATAAGTTAACTGCGGTGTGGATGCACCTCAGATCATAGAAGAAAGGGAGATGTGCCAAGGCGCTATCGAGCTTGATGCCTGAACTTGAGCAAATTGCTCATATTAAAAACGTACGCGCTGGCGACGAACCGAACACGATCGATGGTATAAATACAGTGTTTTAGTTTAGTGCTAGTGTTGAGTGACGATTAACAGTGTTAGATAGAGGGTGTGCGGAATGTTTAATGCGTGGGAGATTTTTTTATTCACAAGGAGCGCTTAATTATGCGCGTAATTGTGTCGAAAAATGTACTAAAAGTGGCATCAGTTGTTTCCGTACTAATTTGCTATGATGGCATATCTCCTTGTTTCTATGATCTGAGGGATGCACCTTAAGACACTATAGAGCAATATACTGTTCTAGGAAAACCAACATACCCACTACCTATCTAAAAAATAATGCCCTCGCTATATATCAGTCATTCGTAAGTTAGCTATTCATTGGATAAATAATCTCGATCAAACCGCTAACATTCCATAGCAAACCGCATTTAAAATAAAATCTTCCATACCAATTTACTGCGGAATTTCAGAACCAATTGCACCACTCAATGCACTTATTCGGTCAGGTATTACGTAAACACGTGATTACATGTAGTGCATCGGCTAAGCGCAAATATTCATCGAACGGTGATTAAGGATAGGTACCGCGGTAATGTCCGATCATAACAAGGAGATATGTTAACCCCTCAGATCATAGAAACAAGGAGATATGCCATCATAGAAAATTAGTACGGGAACAACTGTCGCCACTTTTAGTACATTTTTCAACACAATTACAAGCGCCCCTCGTGAATATAAAGATCTCCGACACATTAAAAATTCCGCATACCCTCAATCTAACACTGTTAATCGTCACTCAACACTAGCACTAAACTAAAACACTGTATTTATACCATCGATCGTGTACGGTTCGTCGCCAGCGTGTACATTTTATATACGGTCAATGTGACCGTATCAAAGCGTCAATTTTAGTAGCGCCTTGGCACATCTCCCTTGTTTCTATGATGTAAGGTTAACCCCCTCACTTATTAACGATGATTAAATTAAACAGTTCTTAAGTTTATTGTCATCTCTATTCATTGTCATACAAATGACAAGAATACTTAGTTGTATATTTTAATCAGCGGTTAAATTAATAGGCATTTATAAATAAGGAGGAAACTATTTAATAAATAAATAAATATAGATAACAAAGAATGAACTACGTAAACATTACTGAAAGCTAGAAAAAAACTGTTTGATAAGTAATATCGTTATTCGTGACTACACTGAAAAATAAAGCTGGCCAAAAAAATACGAGTTTCAATTTATTTTACAAAGAATTTATTAAAATTCTAGTGCAGATGTAAGTGCCATCGAGTGTCAGGCTGTTTGTCACAACATAACGATGGCACCCGGGCGCCGGGGGCCGCTGTTCAATTTATGACAAATCTCTTTGAATAATATTCATATTTTCACGCGCCACCTCGGGGGAAGTGCTAGTGTTACGAAGTTTAGAGCTCCGGGCTGCCGTGTGTACGAATATGTTTTGGTTTATTATTTTAGTATAATAAACCAACTTGGCGGCACGGTTGTCGCAGTATTAGTTTCGGGTTGGCTGTTTGTATATATGTGTTTGTAAACGTACCCATGTTAAAGAAGAAATATGCTTGCCTAGTGTGTCTTTTATATAATTTTTGCATCTTTATCATTATAGTTAACAGTCTAATATTATTTTTTCACTAGCTTTTCTAGACGGAACCGATCTACATGTTCCATAACCTTCCCTTATCCAAGTGCCTGCAAAAAATCGGACGCGCCGCGCCGGTCTAAAACTTCCGCACCCCAAGCCGCCATATCTCAAGTTGACAGATTTTCGGCATGACGAAAATATGTCGCGAGTCACAATAATAAAACGACGTCGTTCCTGGCGCTATCTTAATAGAATATCGAACGTTTCGCCGGCAGGGGTCTAGGAGGCCTTCAATTTACATTTCACAAGGAAACCAGGAATGCGCCTTTTCATTTTTGAGTTCCCTTTAGTGAAATAGTTTCGTTATTTGCTTCGTCAGCGGGCGGAGGGTTGGGTAACGAAGTTGAGATTGAACGCTGTTGGAAAGGTTATATTATACTACTTGTGAAACCCCATGAAATAATGGTGCCCTAAAGGAACTTTAAGTTGCTTACGTAAATAAACACCATAGTGGTTTTGAAATGAAAAATTACCGGAGAACATGAAAAATATTTTATTCTACAAAGTAATGATTAACATCATTATTTTCTAATTTTCTAACATTAATTAAACGATATTTAACATTTTCATTATTTCTATTAAAAAATGTAGATAATAATTATTATGACGTCGACAACTTGACTTACCTATATGAGAAAACAAAGAAAATACAATTGAAATATCTACAATAAATAAAATTGTTCAGTAGGTAATATTTGACTTGTACAAATATGATTTCTTTAAATAGTCAACAAGTGACTGTAACTTGAATGTGTATCCGGTCACCGTCGCCGTCGCCACGTGCGCTGCCGCGGCCGCGTTCACATCGAGCGAGTAGCTTGAACAGTTACTTGCAGAGCCGTCAGTAGGTGCCAGCGGTGCCCAGGCACGGGGCACAGAAATGACCAGACTAGGACCAAGTTTTGGGTCAAGCATGGTACATACAGTCGTAACTTATAATACATATTATAAATTTTATTGCGAATATACCTATACTTACTTTCGTTTGTTTGTTACCCTTTCACGCCTAAACCACTGAATCGACTATCATAAAATTTTGCAAATGCATTGTCAGGGGTACGGAAAAGGACAGGGTACCCTTCATCCAGAAAAAATTACTATTCCCGACGGAAAGAACAATAACTTTTGACGGTCACAATTGCTTTAGGACGCTAGATGGCGACACGTACCGTGTATGTCACGCAGACGAAGTCGCAGGAAAAATACTAGTATCTATTAATTATCGAGTAATACGGATGTAGACGCGCCTACTGTCAGACTAGAACATTTTTCATGGGCACAGTTATAGGAGCTCGCACTGAGCGCATTAAAGGCTAGTTACGACACTGGTTACTAGTCGTAACGGAGTTTAATGCCAGTGGATGAAACCACGATGTTTTTAGTACTCTATGCGAATGGTAGTTTAAAGCTACCATACAGTAAGAAGTCAATGTACTTTAGTGACGAGTCACGACTCACGACTATAATTTGGATAATACCAATTACTTTAGTTTCGGCAGTCTGTGACTACTTAGCAACCGGATGCAATGAGGAGGCAAGTATGCATTGCTGCGCGTGATTTATTAATTAGTGTATATCCGGTGTGAGATGCTAAAATTAACCGTATTTTCTTAAGTATACAGTTGTTCACGTAAATAAATACGATGTAAATAGTTTAAAACAAATTGGTTTTTCGTATCTGTCTGTTTGTTCACTTATTTCTTCTAAACTGCACAATTTTATTGCGGTTTTCACCACCATTTAGAGAATTTATTCCGAAAGGTTTATGTGTATAATTACCATTTGATACAGCATATAAAACACGAGGTTTTGACGTTTCGCCAAATTAGTAGATTGCACCAGTGCGAGGCAGAGGGCCCGCCTCTGCTAGTTATATAATAAAGTGACCTAAGGTTATCAATTATAAGTGTAAACTTTAAAAGCCTTCCTAGTTTTTAGTCTACATTCAGCAATTAAGAGCAATAAGCTCACTAGCTTATTAAATCTTTATGATTCACCGTAGTATAATTTTATTATGTTATTGTTTTCATGACAAAAATAATGCTCACTTGCACCTGACTCTTCCGATTGAACACGGCATCGCGTGCAATGCGACCGTGCGACAGATTTAACTCGTGTTTGTTTATTGCTTGCAGTTCGCATATAGCATGACACGCCTTTAAGGAGCAGCTGCTGGTTCTAGCAACTGGCTTGACTATAAAATTGTTGCATCGTGGGCATTGATTTAACTTATATAATCCAATCACTTTCATAATGGAAATCTCGTCTAGCTAACCTATCCACATTCATATAGACAGTAACTTTGATGATGTTGCCAAATTACTTCTTTGAAACAGCAACGAAATAAAATCATTGAGGTCCCATTTTCACAATAATGAAGGCATTATAAATTATTAAAAAAAATATAACTTGTAAAGCTTTGAAAATGAACATAAAAAGTTATTTCATTGGATGATACTACAGTAATTTTATTGCACTGTTATACCAGCTACTTGCTCCAGCCGCTGTCTCACTCTACAGTGTAAACGCAGCATCGCGTGACAGATTTAACTTGCGTTTGTTTATTACTTGCAGTTCGGCCGGAGTTATTTCTGTGCGATGTTTGTGGGTACAGCGGTACGGCACTGCATAGTAATGCGCTGACCTCAGATCATAGAAACAAGGGAGATGTGCCAAGGCGCTATCGAGCTTGATGCCTGATTTTGAGCAAATTGCTCATACTAAAAACGTACTCGCTGGCGACGAACCGAACACGATCGATGGTATAAATACAGTGTTTTATTTTAGTGCTAGTGTTGAGTGACGATTAACAGTGTTAGATTGAGGGTGTGCGGAATGTTTAATGCGTGGGAGATCTTTTTATTCACAAGGAGCGCTTAATTGTGTCGAAAAATGTACTTAAAGTGGCATCAGTTGTTCCCGTACTAATTTGCTATGATGGCTTATCTCCTTGTTTCTATGATCTGAGGCGCTGACTATTGGAACTGTGTGCTATTATTTATTGCTATGTGGCACGTTGCACCGGACAGTGATAAACAGTAGTAGTAACATGTATTGGGTATTGTGAAATAAATTAAAATTGGGGGTGTGTAATTAATCATTTATGGTTTATGGACCTCTGTTATTAGAGGTAGTTAAAAAAATCTATTTTATTTGGGAATATTTTACGGGTTAATTTCAGATTCTGAAGCCAGATTTGATGATGGTTTAGTCCGAATGTAATCGAGAAGATCCAACAGTCATGAATAGTCCACCTTATTTCAAATAATGAATCAAAGTTCTACGGCATTAATGAAGTCGCTTAAAAAAAACTAACAAGAAATTCATTTAGGAATTCTAATAATTCAATATCGTAGACCCTAATTATTGCTGTAAATACCTATGTGTTAGACATTTTTTTATGAAAAAAGCTATCATATGACCTCAATGATGGCACAAAGTATGTAGGTATTTGAATTTTATTTCGAAAAAAAAAAAGTAACATTATATTTTTTAACCCCCGACCAAAAAGAAGGGTGTTATCGTTTAGTAAAGGTTTGTCTTTAAAGGTGCACAATACAAAGGTGAACTAAGATTATCAAAGGACGACCTATATGAATGTACCAAATGTCTATCTCTTAGCTAGGCCATTAAGTGTAAGTACTAACACAAGTAATTTAGTCCTTGTGTCGGTACTTACTTCTAAGTGATGTACTAATAGTGGCCGTACACTATCAGATACCGGTATCGGAACACGGGTATACTGGTACCGGGAACTGGTAGCTCATGCCAATGGTTCGTACCTATGTTTCTAGTAGAGTAGAATACGGAATGTCGACGCACAAAATATCGATAAATGCTAATACGATGCTACAAAATTGCGATGCACGTTACGGCGAAAGACTGTCTCTGCGAAACCACTACACTTCGATGCACGTTACCGCGATAGATCTTCACTGCGATACTACTTGACTTCGATGCACATTACCGCGAAAGATTTTCACTGCGATACTACTTAACTTCGATGCACATTACCGCGAAAAACCACGGAAATATAAAAGAATCAAAGAATTCGTAGGGGAAAATTTGTTTTATTTCTTTATGTAGCATATACATAAAGAAATAAAACAAATTTTCCCCTACGAATTCTTTGATTCTTTTATATTTTACTTTGTGATTAGGTACTGTACCTCATTATTATTTTATTTCACAATTTTTACAAATGTATTTAAAGAAAAAAAAACATAAAAAAACGTTAAACCGCTTTCAAAAAGATCACAATAGTATTGTGTGAAACAGTTTCGAAATTCAAATCAACAAATCTAACTGTCAATTGAATTATTGATGTAAAGTGAGATAGATACCAAATATAGCTTGATCTCTGTGACAGATGTCAAGTACGTACATTTTTAGTTCGTTTTGACATTATTTGTTTTTATTTGACATCTGTCACAGAGATCAAGCTATATTTTACAAACTATAGTTTGCGTTTAAACTTTTTTTTTAGGTTTTTTTTTTATGAAAACGATACGTCAAATCACGGTGTAGTGAAAAAAGACAATGACAAGATCCCAAACAGGTAGCTATCAGAGTATCACTAGTAACAATTCTAACAATGTATAATTTTATACACTCATACGTCATTTTGGGATTTTATCTCTTTAGGGTCTTTATGATGCAAATGTCACGACATGTGTACCAAAATGTTGTTAAGTACACATTTTGTTAGAAGACACAAATCTCATTCAATTTGATTTGTTAGAACATTACAAATAGCCACATTATAGAACAAAAATCTACTTCTAAATCGTATTTCAGTGTCCACATAGTGCTTTAATTCTTATTTATATTCCGTGTCTAATTGACACCTCCAATGTTTTATTCATTCACGATAACACTAAAAAACTGAACAAAGCAAGTACAATGATAACTTAAGTAAAGTGAGACTTAATTAAAGAAAGATTTATCACAATCCTAGCACCGCCCGCCATTATTTATTCCACTCCACGATTATTCGGAGCTGCGTCCGCGCAACAATATAGATACAATCCACACTTAGCATCGAATTATCACGTGAGAGCGATAAAACTCCTAATGTATCGAGCGGTTCGCTTAATTGGCTCCCAAAGTTGAGCAAAAAAGTAATGAATAAGCGATGCTCGTTTCGCTCAGCTCGCTTAAGTGGCGGATAAGAGTTCGTTAAGCATATCTGTGAATGGTGGCACTTAGCCTTTATGTGGATGTGCGCACTTTTTGTATTTTCAAATAGTTTTGTTAAAGCTTTATTGTGATTTAAGTGTCGGTTGGTGATCGGGGTCTTCATAAGTGAATGAGTGATATTTCTCTATCAGTAGCCGTAGATGAGTTGTCTGTCTATTGGATAATGTAATGTAAAAATAAGTCTTGCAAAGAAAATTTATTGCATTTTTTTTTTCACTTTAATTAGATATCATTGTCTTAGTTTTACCTAACGTAATTATAGGTAAAACTAAGACTCAGATACCTAATTAAAGTGAAAAAAAATGCAATTAATTTTCTTTGCAAGACTTACTTTTCAAGTGATACTTGACAGTTCGAGGTCTACAACGTTCCTATACTTAGTTGAATCGTATTGTACCTATCTTCGAGTAATGATTCCCTTGTACAGTTAAATGAAGCCGTTTATTTTAACTGACATAATATGTCTATTACTGAGATTGAAGTGTGATGAAATAACTGGACACTGACTAAATAGATTCTGTGTCAACTATAAATAAATATAAATCCTAATAGGGTGCTGGTCCGTCCGGTATCTACTCATAAGCGACGAAGTTGATGACAAGCTCGCAATTTCTGCCAATTATTTCAAAGTAAGATGTCATTCAATCTAAACATAGGTAAATATCTATACAACATACATAATTATTTATAACAAATAAATAAAATTGAAGTGTCTGCTTGTAATGTCAAAATAACAGTTTTTTACTAAATGCATATGAAAGTATAAACGGAGTTTACATATTTATAACAAAAAAAAACAATATTTATAATTTTTGACTGTCTGTTTGTTGTTCCGGCTAATACCTATCCGACACGGCCGGACCGATTTTGCCGAGACTTTCACTGGAAGATAGCTGATGTCATAAGGAGTAACTTACGCTAAAAAGAAAGAGGGTTCCGCGCAAGAAAATTATATTGTATGAAATCCAATATTTGTATAGTAGTGTAAACTTTACTCGTACGAACCCGGTTCGGGATAGCTGGTTTTATATATACGATTAAATTCTAGGTCAATCAAAACAAGTGCAAGTTACCAGCATACCAAAACTGCAAGAATCCCTACGCAGTAGGTATCTATTTTGATGATAATGTACCTAGGTATTCTCCAACTTAAAAAAAAAATATTAACATTTCAATACTCATGACAGTACTACTTACCTTTTAGTTGGTGTTTATTTTAATAAACTCCGGATCACGTGTAACTGACTATCACTACTATCAGTCAACACTATACACTTTAACAATTTAAAAGCAATTATTATCAAAATTCATGACGATATGCAGGTATATCACTTTTATCTATATTAAAATAAGAGATCATCAATACTTATCACAACAAAAACTGTTAACAAAAAAATATTTTTAGTTCAAAAAATCATAATTTTTATGTCATCAAAAATCACTGAAAATCAGATTCACTCAATACATGAACACTTCTTAGTGTCACCACTATTTTAAAACTAATAAAACTTTTAAGTTATCATTTCCGTATTAGTTATCGTAATAATGTCCGATGTTGGTGTGCGCGTAGGGCGGGCGGCGCGTCAGGGCGGGCAGACTGCGCGGCGGCTGGGCGCCGACTGCCGCCCTACGAGCGCCACGCTGTCAACGTGCGCTGTACAAGTGTTTGATTAGCTGAAGGATGCTGTGATTGATACGATACTTCATTGAGAATATTGAGTTGATAAATGATAGTTAAGTAAACTGTAATAATTGAAATTGAAATTCTTAATTCTGTAAGTAGGTTATAAATACACTTTTTATTACACGTCAATATTTTTTACTAGATGAGGTCGGTGTTTGCTACCTGACTACCTCTGAGAAGAAACACCGAAATATGTCAAACTGCCAGACTAAGGCCGAGATAAATAGACGTTACTTAGCACGTACTTTGGCTAAGCTATGTTCCCGTCTTTGTCTTGCTTGCAAGTTGCACGACAGTGACAACGATACTGCTTAGCCAAAGTACGTGCTAACTAACGTCTATTTATCTCGGCCTGAGAGTCTTTGGCCGAGATAAATAGTCGTTACTAAGCAAAGGCTTAGCCAAAGTAAGTGCTAAGCCACGTTCTAAGCATCTAATTCGAATAAATAGACAGTACTTTAGCATTTACTTTCGATGAAAGCCAACCTAACACTAAGCCAATGCTTTGCTTAGGCATAGTATAGATTTTTGAAGACTTAGCACGTTCTAAGTATGGATTTGACATTTATTTTGAGGTTCTTTGCTTATCCTCTCAGGCGTCGTATTACAAAAATACAATAAAACATAATATCGAAGAGTATAAATATGGACGGATTAGATGAGATTAAAATTTTTTTTGAGGAGGTCGATAATTTAGTATCAGAAGATGTCGACCAGATGCCCAATATTCCAAGATTGCCCAAATGTTACATAAGAAATAAAATTAATCCATTCCACTTTTATTCCGACCAAGAATTTAAAGACACATACAGATACGTTTGTCAGTATCTGTCAGTAATTTCAGCAAAGCGTAAGTGTAGACAGCGTCATTTTGATGCGTTCAAATTTATACTTATTTTAATTCTGGATTAAAATATTTTTCAGCTGTTTATATGTAAGTATTATTATTAATTGTCCAATTTGGATTAATTTAAAATAAAATTCATTAAGGAAATATAGCAAATTCAGTTGTTTATGAAATTAACATTATCAAGTATACTATGAACGCTTCTGAAGCATTAAAGAAAAGTAGTACTTTCGCTTGAACTATGACTTAGCTCGTGCTAAGCAAAGGTATGGCCATAGTGACGTCTATTTATGTCATATCGGATACTTTGCTAAGCTAAGTCAAAGTAGTACTTCCCGAAGTAATACTTTTGACTAATGCTTAGCAACGACTATTTATCTCGGCCTTTGAGTTTCAGATTGAGTTTGACTTTGAGTTTGACTATTTCTATGTCGATGTCGATGTCGATGTCGATGTCGATGTCGATGTCGATTTCTATTTCTATTTCTATATTTCGATTTCGATTTCGATTTCGATTTCGATTTCGATTTCGATTTCGATTTCGATTTCGATTTCGATTTCTATTTCTATTTCTATTTCTATTTCGATTTCGATTTCGATTTCGATTTCGATTTCGATTTCGATTTCGATTTCGATTTCGATTTCGATTTCGATTTCGATTTCGATTTCGATTTCGATTTCGATTTCGATTTCGATTTCGATTTCGATTTCGATTTCGATTTCGATTTCGATTTCTATTTCTATTTCTATTTCTATTTCTATTTCTATTTCTATTTCTATTTCTATTTCTATTTCTATTTCTATTTCTATTTCTATTTCTATTTCTATTTCTATTTCTATTTCTATTTCTATTTCTATTTCTATTTCTATTTCTATTTCTATTTCTATTTCTATTTCTATTTCTATTTCTATTTCTATTTCTATTTCTATTTCTATTTCTATTTCTATTTCTATTTCTATTTCTATTTCTATTTCTATTTCTATTTCTATTTCTATTTCTATTTCTATT
The DNA here is from genome assembly GCA_948465475.1 of Thalpophila matura. NCBI lineage: Eukaryota > Metazoa > Arthropoda > Insecta > Lepidoptera > Noctuidae > Thalpophila > Thalpophila matura. The sequence goes on from OX419191.1 coordinate 16,750,361, forward strand.
TCTATTTCTATTTCTATTTCTATTTCTATTTCTATTTCTATTTCTATTTCTATTTCTATTTCTATTTCTATTTCTATTTCTATTTCTATTTCTATTTCTATTTCTATTTCTATTTCTATTTCTATTTCTATTTCTATTTCTATTTCTATTTCTATTTCTATTTCTATTTCTGTTTCTATTTCTATTTCTATTTCTATTTCTATTTCTATTTCTATTTCTATTTCTATTTCTATTTCTATTTCTATTTCTATTTCTATTTCTATTTCTATTTCTATTTCTATTTCTATTTCTATTTCTATTTCTATTTCTTACTCTATTTCTTACTCTATTTCTTACTCTATTTCTATTTCTATTTCTATTTCTTACTCTATTTCTACTTCTTTCTCTCTTCGGTGTCGGTGTCGGTTTCGGTGTCGGTGTCGGTGTCGTGCTTCTGCTTCTGCTTCTGCTTCTGCTTCTGCTTCTGCATGTGCTTCTGCTTCTGCTTCTGCTTCCGCTTCTGCTTCTGCTTCTGCTTCTGCTTCTGCTTCCGCTTCTGCTTCTGCTTCCGCTTCCGCTTCTGCTTCTGCTTCTGCTTCTGCTTGCTCCTGCTTCTGCTTCTGCTTCTGCTTCTGCTTGTGCTTCTGCTTCTATTTCTTTTTAACCGACTTCCAAAAAGGAGGAGGTTCTGCATTCGGTTGGTTTTTTTTTTTTTTTTTTTTATGTATGTACACCGATTACTCCGTGATCTCTGAGCCGATTTACGTGATTATTTTTTCATGTGGTAGAAGAAGCTCGCGCGGTGGTCCCATATATTTTTTATTAACTTTGGTTGAGTAGATTTTTAACCAGGTGTAATAATAGTATATTATGCAATTAGTGAATAAAGGACGGATTTAAAGCGAGGGCCATAGATGAATCACGAGCTAGTGAAGGATTCTAACGATTGAATCACGACCGTAGGGAGTGATTCATGATGATTGAATCACGAGCGTAGCGAGTGATTCAAGTGCTAGAATCCTGAGCGACGCGAGCGATTCATGGCCCTCGATATAAATCCGTTTTATTCAAGAGTTGCATACTATACTTTATACCACGACTACGAGAAAAAGAAAGATATAAGTGAACATATACATATAATGAAGAAAAAGTAAAGTTAAATTGGCTTTGATGTAAACCAGCCGTGATTTTTTGGGTAGCAAGCTTTCCACCTTTCCACTATATCGGCCGCCCTCTCTTTCACAAATTCAGGTGTTAACACATCTTCATCACTAGAATGCATTTTTAATCGATTAGAACAACACTAAACAAACACAAAATTAAAGATTAAAGTAACACTAAACTTTGTGTTCGTACAACTTACAGTATTCAAAATAGCGCCAATTTACTAAGGACAGCAAAGAACACAAAACAGTTTTTATTCTAATGCTAAACTCCTTGTCGAAAATGTCGACCAATCAAATTGAATTTAGAACACATCAATATAGGTCGAATACACAGATTACACTTACACTAGATACGGCAAGCCACGACCAAGCGTGCCCTGCATGTTCGACTGTTCGTACTAAAAAAAGTCTGTTAGCTCAGTGACGCTTAGTGATTGAAACAATTCTGTTTACTCTGAGCACATCACTAAATGGCTGGGGTGAAGTTATCGTAGGTATAAAAAAGATGACACGTTCGGTTTTCATACAATCTAATAACGTGCCGCATCTAGCATAGGTTCTTTAAATCTGTGGTCGAATACATTGGTGTGTTCCATTTTCAAACATCAAAACAGTGAGTAAAAGTGCTTTTTATTCACTGTTTTCAGTGAATAAAATAAGCTTTTTAGAGGGGGAATGGTATAAACGGTATTTTTGGTGTATCTCGATGACATAACATCACGCCGATATTTCCCGCAAGGTTAGACAGAGGTGTATAGTACACACAATTTTTTCATGCATAAGTCGCATTTGATAGAAGGCTAGGGAGCGAGCCTATTACTATTACAAACTGAAAAAACACTGTTTTTAGGGTTCCGTAGTAAAACTAGGAACCCTAAAAACAGTTATAGTTTCGTCATGACCGTCTGTCTGTCGGTCTGTCTGTCCGTCTGTCCGTCTGTCACACCCTCGTCAAATCTACAGTTCATAACCAATTTGTATGAAACTTCGTAGGTAAATGTCTTTTATAAGCCGCCATTAAGGCCACAACGTTGTTGTGTTTGTGATGATACGGCTGTGCCTCTGTTTTGTTTTTTGCTCGATTTGGCGGGCCACGGAATTAACACGGTAACTCATTGGTTAACCTGACGCTACGGTACGGCAGAGGTTCAAATCCCGCCCAAGTCAGTTGTTGTAAAATCGCTTTATTTAAATAAACAACAATATGACAATTTATAAAATTCACCAACATTTACTTTGGGGATTGGAGGAACGAGGTGGAATATCACTCCATTGAAAAGGGACTATCCACCTACCAGACCGGGTGCTATTGTCTGGTTGGCCACTGCCCCGACCGTTGATGTCGGGATTCTGTATATGGGGGTCTACTCTCTAAGCACGAAATTTGTAGTTTCGACCTTGCTTACGGGCGTTTCTTACTCCGTATCACCTACGGACTTAAGAATAGTTCGGGGCCCGAACTAAGAATGAATGATAGCACGATTTGACAGTTGTCCCTACTCCCGATGTGATTTTATCCGTCCGAAAAATTGAATTTGACACTTGTTTTGACGGAATCTTATGTCTATTGTACTTTCGGACGGGCCCGTCTTTTCATTGACGGCTTGCAGAGTAGATCCCATGTATAGGTTATATTATGCTAATTACACCGAAAACTCTTCTTGCGTGATGTAGGATTTCTGACGTCAGACGTAATGTTGTGACATCTGACGATGTTGTCGCTGTTAGCTGTCTAGCTATATGTAGGTAGTCTGCGATGTTGTCGGCAGATGTCGCTGTCGCTACATTTACATTTCAACAATTTATCTAAACTACTTTTCACCAACTTCATAAGCACAAGTATAAATAAATATTTTTTTTAATAAAAAATATTTTTTTTCGCTGTTATTAAATTCCCATCCAATAACCAAGAACTTCAATCTAATTATCTAACTGAATCAGTAAATGGTAGTACCTCAAACCCGTTGCTAATAGAAGCTCTCCCACAGATAAGGCAGCAATTAATGCACCGCGCCGGATCGAACCCGCGACCGGCGCGGCCACTTGTTGCTACCGTTACTAACCTAGATTACATTGAGACCTAGCTAACTGTGGAGCTTGTGTGCTCGCGTTGGGTTCGTTCTAAATACAAGCTGTTTCATTATAGGTACCCCTAATATACAGGGTGGCAACCCCGAAATCGCGAAAAAAAAATCTGCTGTTCCATACATTAATGTTCTCATAAAAATGTATGGAACAGCAGATTTTTTTTTCGCGATTTCGGGGTTGGTCCCATAGTAAAAGTTGTTCATAATGATGAGTACCCCTTAAAATATTTCCATTGTTTAACCTGCCACCCTGTATAGGTATTACTTTGTAGGTTTAGGGCTTTTTCAATTTAGAAGTTTGTTGCCGGACTGGTGCGGCGGGGCAGCAGTGCGGGTGTCGTACTGCGCACGGACGGTTGTTTTTTTCTTGAGATCATAGAAACAAAGAGATATGCCATCATAGCAAATTAGTACGGGAACCACTGTCGCCACTTTTAAAGTAGTGTGTGTCACAACTACAAACGCCTTTGTGAATATAGAGATCTCCCACACATAAAAAAATCTCAAGTGAATACTTAAGGCCGGTAACATTCGTCCGGAACCTCCGGAATTAAGAAGGTGAATGTGTGATTTTACGTAAAATTGAATGATATCGTTCATAAATTGAACGATTCCAGCCGCAATCGTTCAATTTGACGTAAAATACCTCATTCACCTTAATTCCGGAGGGGCATTCCGGACGTTTGTTTTGGCCCAAGTCTTGAGTTAGGTTATGTTCTGTTCATGCTATTATCAACAATATTTTGTTTTGAGGGAGACATGGAATTATACAAAACGAATAGCTCTATCCCTCTTTCATAACAAAACTATGCTGATTTTAACACTTCCTATTACGGCCCCAGCAGTGTATCAACAAAAGCCAATCATGGACACCTATACCTTCAATTTCACACTCGAATGATGTGGTCATAACGTGACTTCTACTTCACACGTTCAACGACAAGATTTATCTTCCACCGGACGTGACGTGTCACCGAGGCGTCGCTCCCGCCATCTAGCGGCACGCACTGACAGCTCGGTTAATCTATGAACCGGTCAGTAGCGTGCTGTCCGCGCACGTGAATAGACGTGTGTGACAATGAAGTGAGCGCAATGAGTGAGTTATGGAGCCTTTGTAGATCTGTTAGAATGGAGAAACGGTCCTGTCACGAGATTAGATTTGAATATAGAGATACTATCTAGCCTTCAGCTTTGGAATTATATAAATATTGTAATGGCGATCGAATGAATAAAATATGAATGGAAATTTGTTAATCTTGAAGTCCCGTGGGAAAACGTTTTTTAATAAATCTGTCCCCGTTTTCATCTATAGGTATGTTACTATAGAACCTATTTAATGCTATAATACTATCCTTACAAGTAATGAACATCATTGTGGTGAATGAAACGCGAGCCTAGCTATCTAATTTAAATAGTAAATTCTAAACACATAATGAAGGACCAAAGTTCTTATTCTAAATTCATTAATAATAAATAAATAAATAATAAAATATTTATTCAGAAATTGAAATTGGTAATGTACAATATAAACCTTAAAAATAATATAGTTATAGGTATTACAAATTTTGTTGCCTGTACTAGGATAAACCTGTATCACAGGCGGCAGGAGCTCTAACCATTCTTATAGGACAACAATTCTTAACAATATTTAACATTCATAGAAATAGTGACTAATTAAATTAATTTACTATGATATACCTAATTTATTTATAACACTATTAATATAGATCTAATATAATTAAGGTCATACTTATATCGATAGTTTCTTATTTACTTTATATAAAATACGTAGTTGGTTGCTCTTTATTAATTACATATGATATGGAAGAATTTGCATCAGCAGATTTGTAAACTGGGTTAATAAGTCAATACAATATTGCGCAAATCACGTTCGAGGTTACTCATGTTTATGATGTTAGTTGATTTTTGCAGCGGGCGATTTGCTAATGTGCTGAGACAGCGACAAATGGCGCTCTAGGCCCCCTCGTAGTCGATGGAGTTGATGTACCTGTATTCCGCTATTTTCCTAGCAGGGCACTCAGCGTCTCGGGTTTTGTGGTTACAGGGCTTTTTGAAGCGTGAGCAAGTTGCACATTTCGGTGTGTCAGCTTTCTTTGTGCACTCGGACATCGAGTGTCCTGCTTCACCACAGTGGCCACACGTAGAACTGACCTCTCTGCATGTTTTTGCCGCATGACCATATTGTTGGCATTTGTAACACCTGGTTGAAGGGTGGTTGAAAGTAGGGTGAAGTCCGTGATAGGGCAGGACGTCCAATTTATAAAAAGCCTTGGTTGTGAGATCAGTCCTTTACGTATATTGGCTGGAACTTCAATAACGTAGTTACAGGTCGAAGCATCTTTCTTCCCAGATTTGTGGCTTAATTTAACTGAGGTCAAAAATGATTCCAAGGACATCGCTGGAAATTTGTCGGCTATGTTTTGTTCAAAAATGCACTTAAAGACCTCATTTTCGGCCAAAGAAGTCGGCACTCCAACAACTACGATTCGCGGTTTGCGCTTGTTGGGTTCCTCGGCGGTAAGTCCTGATAACGAGAGATGGACTGCTTGCTTAAGTTCATTGCTTAAGTTCATTCGGTTTTACGTATATTCCCACGTGATAACTCAATCTTTTAAAGCTATCCTCGCTTTATATTAATTTCAATACAATCCCGCGTGTATAGCAGATAGGACTATTAAGTGCACAATAACCAATACGCTACAGCTGCAGCACAATTCACTGCTTGTATGTAAATCGTCGCAAGCGCACGGATACCATCGGACTAGGTGAACCAAGCTTTTATATAGGACTGAAACGTTCTTAATTATTTTTGGGTGCTATTTAAACAGGCTTCTTTTTAATATCATTATTCGCCCCTAAAAATGTATGTTGCCTTCTAAATTACTAAGTCAGCCACAATTAACGAGCATCTAAATAATACTATCTTAGCCACTAGTTATCTTCTATGTAAGCCACTCTAAATATAACTCAGCATAGTGATTATTTTTTAGCATCTAAATTTGTAGCATGCATTCTAACAGTAAACTTCTAAAATACTATTAAATGACATCAAAAAATATATTTATTTAGCTTCAAAATTTTTAACTCAGTACGTTTAAAATATAACTCATCCCATATTATTAGATCGTCAAAATTTTGCTAAAAATGTCATCAAATAGTCGGTATATTGGCCACTAATATTATCAGAAGCTATTGAGGAGAGACGAAATAAGACTTTATTTTTTGACTTACAAGAAGAGGGAGGTGGTCGACGGAGCCCCGCGTAGCGGGGCTCCTATTTCTGTCTGCAAGGTTAAAAGTAACCTAACACGAAGGGGTTGACGGGGGCTTCGTTCGCTCGCTTTGCTCGCTCACTGAAGCCCCCGTCAACCCCTTCGAACCTAAATTATCCGTGTCGGGGTGTCCAAATTCCCGAGCTCGCTTCGCTCGCTCTTGGACCCTAGTTAGGTGTGTTACTCAAATGAAACATGAAATGTTTTTTTAATTATGCCAAATTGCCAACCCCATTTCCCGCTTTTTTCTAATGTCAGCGCCGGCTGCCAATTTAGCAACCGGCGGCGGCTGCAAATTCAGGTCACGGCGGCGGTCGCGGAGTCACTTCCTAAACAATTACACGTGAACAACTCAACTCGTCGTCACATGAGTCGAATGGCGCTCTCTGATTGGTGCAAATGGCCGGTCGCTGTCGTCTCGCGTACTCGCGCCAAATCATACAGTGGCTATTTTCACGATAAAAGAATATGATGTATTATTTTACATGTTAAGTTATAATAAATGATGCTTTCTGTGGAAGCTTGAATTATATTTTTTTGAGGACGCTGTAAAACGTAAAATGGTGACGAGGTGTAAAATCCGTGGCCGAGTTAGTAAATTAGGTGGCAATGCATAAATAAGAAGGACAAGTCACAATAATTGATGATCTTTACTTGACGCTTTCTATAGAATATTTAGTGGGCGTTGTAAAAAAGACGAATTAGTTTATTAGAGGCTATGTCATTTTTCCGTTGCTTAGTTATAAAATTAGAAGTTTAATCACGTGTCCAATAAATAATTTTGTGGCTAGACTTATAATTTCCCATTATTTTTTATTTATATTATCCATACAATTGAATCCTCAATAGAATATGCCTGACTTTCAGTTAAAATGCCACTGTGATTTTATTTTAGAAAATTATTGGCAATTATTGTCAGGACACTACTTATTATAAGTATGTAAGTATACTTATTTTTTGGCGATATTACGGATAATTATTATTTGCTTGCTACGATTAGTAAGATCTTTAAAACATTACTTGGAGATCGACCTCAGGTCCCATAGCAACCGCGATTCCGACCTTCCAAAGCTGCAGTCACTCTACTTACAAGATAAACAGTTGGATAGAACCAATTTTAGGTTTCGGCCGTACCTACACTCAACTGTACAACCTGCAGCTTTTGATGACGAGAAAAAAAAACGAAATACATTAAAATGCATAATTATGAGCAACGTTCTAAGTTTAAATTGAATTTTGAAGCAAAGTGGCCAGTAATTAAAGATTGCCAATAATGATGAAGAAGGATGACCTCGTTAGAACCTAATCCTAAAGACTCATGTTTCATGGCCACTAGATCAGATAGGGCTGCGCCTGCAATTTGCATCTGTGGGAATGCGCTGTGGCGCGGCGCGGTGTCGCGCGGCTATTTGTAGCGGCCCTAAGTTATTAGCCGATGGCCCTCGATGGCCGCTGGTAGGCTATGGGTCTCGAAGACATTTTGTTTAGAAGGTTACTAAGAACCTCGTTAGATGGCAATTGGTTTGCGAGAAACGGGTACATCGAGCTTGCGTAGCATGACCAATTCCATCTCTATTCTATCAAAGAAAAGACAATGTTCTTTCTATCCAACTCGTTATCTCTTTGTCGGAGCACGCGGCGACCCGTGCAGTGTGCACTGCGTTGTAAAACGTCACATGAGCATGACATTGCTCTACGAAGCCGAAGCTAGCCGATTATCTCTATCTAAAGCTCGATTTTTACACCCTTACCACAAAAAAGATAAACACGTGTTAAACGCGAATGCTACCAAAAGTAATACCTACACACTTGTTTTAGACAAGTTAGTGCTAAAACAAATGCGTATCATTTTTGGTAGCATTCGTGTTGAACACATGTTTATCTTTTTTGTTGTACGGCCCTTAATGTTTATTGCCGGGTACTGTACTTATTTGGACACATTAAATACTGAAACTTATCTTATATATATAACTTATCTTATATACATATATAACCGACATGGTATGGAACCAAAATTTATTGTAACATCTCTATAACCCTGTGTTCACAAATAAATGAATTTGAATTTGAATTTGAACCCAAACCAATGGAGTCAATAGTAAATTAACTGTCTTCATATAATAAAATAATTGAGCTATAGCAGCGTGTCTCCTACATTCTCGGCCGGTGTATACTTATCGTGCATCAGGCATTCATCAAGCTCGCCCGTCAGGCCGCGTATTGAATTATTGAAGCCATCGGCGTCGCTAATAAACTCGTCAACCTACACCAGACTAGACGGCTAAGTTACTCACTACGCAAGTTCTTCAAGTTGGTACTTCTACTTAAGCTGTGGTCATGAGGCGCGGTCCCAGCCGACGATTTTGGGGGGGGTCATTCCGCAGCTGAAGACTTTAGGGGGGGGGGGTCATACCGATTAATGCCGACGTAATATACCGCGAATTACCGTGTTTGGCGCATTTTTGTACGATTTGGGGGGGGGGGGGTCATGACCCCCGTGACCCCCTTCGCCCCCGCGCCTGTCTTCAATCTTTTACTTATCTTGTCATGCCTGCTTCGGTTGTAATGATAATATCACTAGCACTTTGCCCGCAACTTCGACCCGCAACCTAACCCACAGGAACTACACCGATACGAACCCATTTTTACACGGTAATTATTTATAATACCCATTTTTACACGGTAAAATTACGCGTATTATTTTCCAGAGTTTAAGATTTAGGATGCCTTTTCACCAGATATGTGCTATGTAGTATGCTGCGAGAATGTAAAAGCTACGAAACTATGTGACCGTTTCCACTGATGCTAAGCTATGTAGGGGTGCAAGGAAAAAAAAATTGTTTTAAACTAAGAATATTTCACTTGGTCAAGACATTGCGTGATTCATATATATGTGGAAAACATTATATTCTTAAATTAGTAAATATTTGTCTTGTTATTAATTTTTCTTCCAAGTGTAGGTATTTATTCACTAACCAAGGCAATATCTATTATTGCAATGAATAAGCAACGTTTTCTTTGCTTAAGTAAGTTTTTTTAGTACAACTTTTGGTTCAAATAGTAAAGGCTCTTGAACTTAGAATATGTTATTTGTATTGAGACACTTAAAAAATCTTACTTCAAAAAAGTAACATAATTGTTCAGACAACACTCAAAACTTCTTAAAATGAAAATCATTGTTTTGGTTCTAGTAAATATAAGAAGAATAACATTATTTTTCGTGGAGAATATAATTTCAGTTGGACTAAGATATTATTTTTAGTTCAAGTAAATATTTATTTGACATTATACAATATTCCTGAGAATAAAAATATTCTTGGAAGAAAACTAATTCCGCGAGCATTTTTTTCCGTGTGCAAATAAGATGGGTTATTAAAATGTGCCGCCGCAAGGTAGCTATACGAGGAAGATGCGCAACTCGAGCTATGCGACGGCGACGTATCGACAATAGAACACCGCTCTGCACATAGCTACACCACTCGCGACCATCGTCGCGACCGTTTCCATGAGTGTTATGCTATGTGGACCAATGAATATGATTGGTAGATATCAAACGCATTCATCACGTTGCATAGCACATCTCTGATGGAAAAACAGCTTTATGGAGGGGGCGTAACGCTTCATTATGTGACTATTTCTCCCAATGAACTCCTACCGCAAGCAGTGTTAAGGAACTTTTTTCCAAAAAGCCAATATTTTTGCCCAAACTAAGGATCAAACCACGCCCTCTTCATTAATAGAGAAACCAGTCGTGAAATACCACGATATCGCAATATTTCCTATGATTTGTATTTACTAGTATCTGGAGCTGCGCCCACGCAGTCGTACAGTACCATAAGCATTATACTTATGTCAATATTTACGTCTAAATAAGTCGTCAGTCCGTTTGTTACGACCATTTCTCGGGATAATGGATAAAGATATCTTGGGAAACAGCGTCGTATATAAATTGTTATACGGCGGTGGATACGATGCTGTAATAAGTGTACTAAGTGCTGTAATGCTGTAGTAAGTGGCTTACTTCAGCATTACGTTACGATTACGATAGTCTAAGAGCCATTACAGAGACGTAATCGTTAAATTTTAAAGGACATGACATACGATTGCCGATGTAACGCTTTCCCTCAATATCTGAAAGCTTATGGGCCAATCTCACTAAACTCTGAATACTTAGTTACTAAATGTCGCGTTAAGCATTTTGACGTACTGCCTCACTATGCAAAACAGTCAACATGGCAACCGTCAAAATGATTAACCGGACATTTAGCAATAACAGAGCTTGGTGAAATGGGCCCTCAGCCTGGTCAAGTAATTGATTAGTAAATCTGGTGTCAAATTTGGAACAGCTTAAACTTGAATACTTCTCTAACTTACTAAGATTATTTTAGTAAACGGTAACAAAGTCGCGAATACTCACAATGGGGCACAAATCCGTCGGGTCGTCGGATTATCGCGATTCGCGAGCGGGGACGCGCCCTGCCCTTTACCCGGCACGATTGTGGGAACACACGGGCCGACATCATGCGCGTGCCCGCTGCGGCTGCGTAGCTGGGGGTCTACTCTCTAAGCACGAAATCCGTAGTTTCGACCTTAGTTACGGGCGTTTCTTACTCCGTATCACCTACGGACTTAAGATTAGTTCGGGGCCCGAACTAAGAATGAATGATAGCACGATTTGACAGTTGTCCCTACTCCCGATGTGTTTATATCCGTCCGGAAAATTGAATTTGACACTTGTTTTGACGGAATCTTATGTCTATTGTATTTTCGGACGGGCTCGTATCTTCGTTAACGGACTTACAGAGTAGACCCCCTGAGTCGGACTTCGAGAGTTTAGAACATAGGCCACTTAGGCCAGTAAAGTTACAAATTTCAGAATTGTCTAATAATATCGCGTAGGTACGGCAACTTTCGTAATATTATTGTAGTCGCGGACCATTTTCAAATGTTCAAAAACCCCACCGACCTTTCCGAATAGAAATTTACGAAAAGAAAACAATTTAGGAGTTCACGTACTTCAATGGTGACGTAAAAGCTAGAATCTGTTTTAGGCAAAGCGAGCAATGATCAGTAGGTATATGTAACTATGTTTAACAGCCAAGCAACCTGATCTACGAATGCATCTACTTTCCAATAATGAATTAGATTAGATAAGCCATGTTGAAATACTTGTGTATAAATACAGCATGTTTTATCAATACAAGTAAAATTAATGGTAGAATGTCAACTTAAATGAGTACTTACTCGCTCTTAAGCTTAATCTTTAATGTGTTGCTCTACTAAGTTGAACCAGTCTGATACTAAGCTCTATGTTAGCTTCAGCCGCGAATAAATTTTCCTATCAAAGGGATTAATTTAAATAGGTTTCATATTCATTTCAGAATAAGCACAAGCAGGAATTGAAATTTGCAGTCTACGAACAGAATCATATTTGGAAACGTTACTAACAATGCTATTAATTAGAAAAACACTAAAAAAAGAGTTTGTTTGTTCGTTTGAACGGGCTAATCTTTGGAACTGCCAGTTGGATTTGAAAATTTATTTTTGTATATATGATAGTCAGATTCATGAGGAATAATATAGGCTATTTAAAAATCGCGGGGAACAGCTAGGTAGAGTCCAATAAAACCCGTCGCGTCACCACACAGAACTCACCTCCCTACATTTCACTATCCCACTTGTCGATACGGCAGTTCACTTGAATCACGACGATCATCTCATTTGCATCGCAATACCTCCCCCCTTCCCCCCAGCCCTACAGTGAGGAGGCCACTCACTCCTGATTACAGCAGTAAACGTACCTGCAACAATAAACGATCGGATATAAACCTATTAGCTGATTACATTCCAATTGTTAACTGGATAGGTTTATTGTAAGCAGTTAAAGTTAATTAATAAGGAATACACTCAATCAATTAATTACTGGAGTCACTTTTATGGGTCTATTAAAGTTTTAGAGAAAGGTCGTTTAATTGATATATTTGTTATTTTATGCGCTATGTTAACGTTTATATTGAGTGCAATTAAAGTTAAAAGCAAGAGCATGTCAAGTAACTCGATCGGTCGCAGTGATCGTTCATGTTCACTTGGCTTTAAGATAAGGTACGTATAATTTTAACTACGTGTAATTACGTATCAAAAAAACCGGGCAAGAGCGTGTCGGACCACGCTCAGTGTTCTAGGGTTTCGTAGCAAGAAGTATAATTTCCGTCCGCAAATATAGATTTTTTATTTTTCTATTTTGAGTGACATAAACACAGTGTGACTAACCTTCGATCAAATAAAGCTATTTACTTTGCCACTAACTGAACCTAGATACCTACCACTTTTTGCTGTGAATATTATTTATCGTCAACATACGCAAAGTGGCAAAAAAATTGCCCTAATATTCAAAGATTTCCACCTTAATTTCCATTACAATAAAATGCTCCATAATGGAAACGGGAAATCATTGCCGTCCTTCCGATTGAGATAGAGAATGTTTATTTATTTCCTGTAATTTCTATTGTTATTCAAATTACTTTAGTATCGACGCGCCTCCCCTTAAGGGGGTTGCTCTGAGGGTGGCAGAACGGCGCTCAAGTCTTCATTTATAAGGACTATTAAGAAACATGTCGCGAAGTGGTTACGGCGCATTTAACTTATATCAAAATGACTATTACGTTACGTATTTCGCTTAAAAGTAGTATTATAATTCGCATACGTTTAAAGATCTTGTTTGTCAGCCCACGAACGATAACTAAACGCATTGTGGAGTAAGAAAATCGTGTATTAATATAATCTGCGGTGCATAAAAAAGTGACATTAATAAATGAACATGAGCCTCCTGAAAAATTGTTACATGAGAAAACATGTTTCAATTACACTTTTATGAAAGCGCTCATTGAAAGAGAAAGAAAGAAAAATCGTTTATTCGCATGTCGATGCGTACAGCGATAAAAACTAAAATAAAGAAATAAAAAAATAGTAACAAAAAAAGGTGAAATTAGAAAATGAATTTAAAAAAATATATATATTTAAAACAAAAAAAAAAACAAAATTAAAACAGAACTTAAAAATAAAAACCGCAGTACAATGACATGCCAATAGGTCAGCACTCAGCATAATGTTACGATGTGGCAACATTGAAATTATATTTCCGACATGCCATACCGCAACGCTGTCAGTGCCGCCTAGGGTGACGCAATGGCGTCTTCCGCCTGTCAAAAAGTTTTAAAATTTGAATTGCAGCGGCTTTTGCACTACGTGTTGCGAGTTCGATTCCCGCACGGAACAAATATATGTTTCTGGTTTAAAGTGTTTGTGAATGTGAGCTCAACAGCCACAGAAAAAAATCTAGTGTAGGGCAACGTTTAAAAAAAACCGGCCAAGTGCGAGTCGTACTCGCGCACCGAGGGTTCCGTATCATTTTTGGACGTATAAAGTGAAAAAATAAAAATATTTTTGGACTTTTTTCATTTGCAATAAAGTTGAAGAAGCATTCTTTATAACTGTTCCAAATTTCAAGTCGATAGCATAAGTAGTTGCTGAAATAAGCAGGTGTGACAGACAGACAGACAGACGAAGTCGCACCATAAGGGTTCCTTGTTTACCATTTTGGTACGGAACCCTAAAAACAGAGCTTTACTAAAGTTAAATATGAGAGGAACATCAATAGTAAACAAACAAAACTTGACTTTTACTTCAACATAAGCTTCAAGTTTTTACATCATGTCAAATGCCAGAGCTACTCCATAACTTTTTCACGATCGACTAAAATAGCGCTAACCTGGAGCCGGTCGTCAGGTAGTTTCACACCGCGCATCATTTCAATACAATAGCGCGTATAATACGCGCACCAGAAGATTATTCACCACTACGACGGTAATCCAGAATAATCCCGCTCTTTCTAATTGTGAGTCAAACGCTGACAGCGCCGCCATTTTCGCAGAATGTTTTATTCAAACAACTTTACATATTTGTGAACTGTCACCGACGGGAGATGTTGAGATCTAGACGGGAGGCTGTAAAGTTTTTGTTGTGCTATGAAAGCTTGCGTAAAACAGAAATAGCCTATACCAGTGGTTTGCAAGGCGGTGAGGACTGCAACCCTTCTAAAAAATATATACATATTCGGAACCCATCTCCGTACATAATAATATCATATCTCAGAGGCGAACGACAGTAACTCCACTTTTTGCGTACATATTTTCAAATGGAACCGCTGTACGATGGTATAATGCTTCGTGCAACAGAGATGACGCTCTATCAAGCCGAAGGTAGCCGCAATTGTCTTTCTAAAGCTCAATAAGTACTATAAGTTTCACATTGACATTTTCTTTTTTCGTTTCATCATCAGAATTTCTTCCACTTACGTCAATTGGTGCTGTACTTAAACATAGCTTAAGAGTAATGGTGTTAAATTGATGATTAGCTTCATAAGCACGTGCACTAATAGTTGAAGGTATAGGGGTAGGGTACGGTGCCCCAGATACTGGAGTACCGTTAGCTTAGATTAATGGAGGCGAGAGAGATCTATGAGCTATATGCTGCGAGTGCGCAGTGGATTTAATTTGCACCTAGCACTGCATAAATGGAGCAGTTTGAATGTGAATAGCAATGTTGTTCAGATTTGCATTTACATTTGTGAATGTATTCTGAAGATTTATTGGTTAAATTACGACAGTTGCAATAATTTCATTCAGTTATCATTTTATATCTACTGCGCAACTGGTTAAACAACAGTGGCGAAGGCTGAGAGGAAGCCGGTATAATACACCTAAAATGGTAACAAAATTATAAATAATTTCAATATACTTATGTCATACCTATTCGCCTATTCAAATATGTAAATACAGTGAATAAACGAATAATTGAATAATGTCAATCGCTGTTTATTCCGCTTGCATTTTATAATTATGTAAGTTTTGCCTACACTCTGTCATCCGAAGTCGTGAAGCCGCACTAACAAAAAATCTTTGGTGCTAACTAACGCAACCAAGGCCCGTTCTTTGACAGTAATGCATTTTTAAAATTCAGGTGAATTTTGCGGTTTACAAAATTAATTTTCCATCCCCACCTGCACAGTAGCATCCCCTAATTAAGTATCATAATTATGAAATACTGCATAACCGCATGCACGTAAGGCCGTTTGCACGTGAGTGACGCTCGTGCCGTGTCCGGCCGCTGTCGACAGCGTGTATCGCGCCCGAGAGTGCAATTAGCCTTATCTCTAATGTTTGTGGTACATAAAGGAAATGTTATGGCCTTTTATGGGACCTTCAGTTCCGGGACGAGTGTTGTATATTGGATGAATGCATGCTTATTCTTTATGGTTTTTAGGAAAATTGTCGGGAATAATAAATGTTTTATTGTCATGGAAACTTGAATAGCGTTTAAATTAACATTATGTTACATTTCATGGTGTGCCCCAGGACATAAATTCAAGCTATACGATAATTTGCGTCTACCTCAGATTACCTTTGACATAAGTGGTTGTTAAAATTAACACACCCCTCAGGTTGTCAACCATTTCGTTCTTGTTTTCTATATTGGATATCGTCAGTCTTTTGGCTTTTATTCTGTCTTTTATTTTAGTCTTTTATGTCTTATCAGACCGCGTCTATCTGGACGAAGCTTTACACTTTTTGATCGCTTCATTTGTTATTCTTTTTCTGTCCAGCTAATCCGATCATAATTGTTTACCCTTCGGAGAACCTGGCTAAACAATAATGTACAGCACGCGTAGCATGATCAATTCCATCTCAATTCTACCAAAATTAGACAAAGTTCTTCCTATCCAACTCGTTATCTCTACTGCCCGAGAACGCGGCGACCCGTACTTGGCATTGTAGACTTTAGAAAACTGAGGAATAGAAACATTTCTTATCTTCATTTTTAACATCGCCATGCTTAAATCGGTAGAAAATTTGAAATCTTTCCACAACCTATCATTTTGTCTATTTTTCTGTCAACAAAACCGGTTTCTATAGTGGTCATGACTCATGCTACGCGTGCAGGATATCCACCAGATCGTTCTTTTGTTTTCTATATTCGATATCGTCAGTATTTTGTCTTTTATTCTTTTTGATCACTTCATTTTTTTTTCTTTCTGTCCAATTAAACCAATCCATTATAATTATTATCATCTACCCTGCGCTGAACTTGCCTAAACAATAGTTCTAACTATTCTTCTATAATGTACAAGTCGACTTCCAGTCTAATCAGATCCAGCTGAATACTTGCAAACGTGCCTTGTACAACTATCGTTATTACCAGTCTTATTCGTTGCTAAGCTAAAACAAACTCACCTATTGACACGGCGGCGCTGCTCAATAAAGCACGCAGCGGTGGGTCGCGGGTTCGGTGCCGTGTCGTCCCGTGCGCAACGGCTATTAATTATCGCACGCCGACTACCGGACCAATGGCTTTTCGTACAAGGTTGGATAGTATGGCGATGGAGTTTTCTTTTAATGAGTATTTTAAAATCTAATTTTGGATAAAAGTATCTGATTTTAAGATACGTGAATCTAATTTTCGTGTGATTCTTTTGACTGGTATCAGTTCGTCATGGAACAGCCCAGATTCATCTATAGACTTGTCATCTCACCACGCCCGTCACACAGAAATAAGTTGAAAGTCTCATGTGCCTAATAAATCTCTACATACTTCAACAAAATTATTAAAACCTAATCCTTCAAGAAGCTATGCTATGTTACCTTGCGGCTTTGGGGTCTCATTTCATACTTTAACTTACTCCATGAATCTTTTGGGCATATTATGTTCTAGATGTGCCATGGTTGCCTAAAGGAGCTACAAAATGACTATCCACATTTTGATCTAGGTAAAGCACCTACTTGTGTTTCCCTGTTATGTTTCTTTACGCATCATTGCAATCTACAACTTCCTCAACAAAGATGGTCAGTTAATCTTTTAAACAGCCTATTCCTCTAATGATGTTACAGTTCTGATTTGTTTCCCGCGGCTTCTAACCCTCTTACCAGGATCCTGTTCCATTAAGGAGCTGGTTACGTCATTAGCAAACGATCTCCTTTGCAGGAGCGACTGTCGCGTTATCCCCGCTATCGGCCCTGATTAGAGCGACCGGTTCTTGTCATGTGATTCTATCAGGATATAGGTTGATGTAAAAACCTGTTCGGTTGTTTTATCTATCCTGTGTATCTTACTATTCTTTACTTAAAATTATATCATTTAGACTTCACTTCTGCTATGAACCCCCAATCGTGGCCGATGGATTGCTGATGACAGTTTGTTTTATAACCTGTCCTAAAAAGGGTCCCTATATGGAATCCCTAAGTCACATATTAGGAGACCTAGAAGTAGAAATTACACCTGTTTACCATACATTAATGCTTCTGAAATATCAAAAGAACCTTCATTTTCTACTCAAAGCGGTCTCCACACTAGGCCATACAAGTACATTACCCAAAATATTTCTTCCTCCCCAGTATATCATACTGTCCGTTATCAGTACCGGTGCGGCCATTACGGATTAAAAAAACTTCGCGGACCATCTAGATACCACGAAACACCACACAAAACATCATAACCACCCTTCACACCTTCACGCAACTTTGAATGCAAAAAATGAAAAAGCATCTTAGATCTAAGGGCGGTTTTAGCTTGTGGTGTAAAAGCTGTTTGATTATGTATGGCTATTTTAATTCGGTGTGTGTCCGGTGAATTAGTAATGGAATTAAGTGGCCGCTAGGGACGCGCGGTCGATTCCCGGGTCGGGTCGTTGTTTTGCTAAATTAATTTTGGTTAATATTGTTATACATGTTTTATTTTTGGAGATACGTCTCGATTGGGAGCGTGTGTAAGTTACGAACAACGGTTATTTTAATTGAGATTGATTGGTCTATTTTGTCCGGTATGGCTGTCGAGCATGAAGTTTCAGATTTGATTCAAGTTAATATCAAAACGAATCAACTATGTGCGTTAAGCAATTGTCAGTTATAGCTCGGATTTTGGATCGGTCGGTCGGGAAAATGGTGATTTCAATTACAATAGCGACGTGTTCCACAACCTTCAATATTCATCAGTCTGCAACGACTTGTTTAATTTCATCCGCTATGAATTTAATTGGACGAGCTAGTTACAAACACGTTCAGTCTTAAGACTGACATCCAATTATGAAGCTCTGCTACCCTTGAGGGCAATATTTC
The DNA here is from genome assembly GCA_948465475.1 of Thalpophila matura. Taxonomy (NCBI): domain Eukaryota; kingdom Metazoa; phylum Arthropoda; class Insecta; order Lepidoptera; family Noctuidae; genus Thalpophila; species Thalpophila matura. Next base: position 16,769,053 of record OX419191.1, read on the forward strand.
AATAGTACCTAGGATGTTTCTAAGACATAATTGAAATGAGGAATGAAGTGAAATAAAAACGTAAGTCTTGTACCTAATATATTTTCTTCATCATTCTAAAATTAAAGTACCTAAAAATTACATAGAGAAAGTAGACAGTATAAAAATCAGGATCAACAAAACATGGAAAGAAGTAGTGGGCATAAAAAAAAACATTATTCGTGGCAGGTAAATTAATATAATGAAGATATTTTCTTGAAACTTGGTATTAACACGGTCGCAGATAATAATGTGCGAAAACTATTTGTGGAATAGAGTTCAGTCAACGAAACGGTACACATTATTTATTGGTGTCAAATATCATAATGTTGGCTACTCCTATAGTTCTGGTAACTTGTCAAAAGTCAACGAGCGACATGATTCGGTAAAATAAATACAACACCGTTGAGTAATACTAAAATTACCGTAAGTCCCGTCCGATGTTCAAACAAATTGAGTCCACGACGTCCACGTTGACTTATGACAAACAGCCGCAATAACCGGTCGTTGTGGATAATTAGTTAAGTTAGTTAATCAGTTAAGCGTATTTGCACAGCTTTAACAGATCGTTAACGCCTGTGAAAAACGTGCCGTTGATTGATGGTTCAGTTTGAACCTTATTTTGAAAAAGACTAAATTAAATTTTCACACCTTTCGCGCTAACTTTATTTGCTAATCTGTTTAAGCTAAGTACAAACATAATTTACCGCAAATAACAAACATTGACACCACCTGGTGAAGTATAAGTGTGATTAATGTGATTATGTTTCTCCTAAATTCTTACATTTGTATGAGAACAAGAACCAGTCGAAATTAATTTGAAAGTCTTCGATAAAATGAAGACATATTTTACGCCGCGTAATATTTTTAATTTAATAACTGGGACGAAGCCAGTAAGTAAAGATTTTAATGATCCGGAGACTATAAAATATGAAAAGTGAAAACTTAATAGCTTTTAAACTAGTATTAATTGAGGAAGCTCTAGTCATTTAACTAAATCTTACGCAAAAACAAAAATATGAATTCCCCAATATAAATAGACTCTAATTTAGATGATTCAATTTTATCATCGGCAGATTAAGTTGAAACGTCCAAATGATTCAACTAACGAGCCATAAAACCTATTACAAAAAAAAAACTTCTAAAAGATAACGCTGCCATAAATGTGAATCATCGACGTAGTAATACGTTCCACACGTGAATTTTATAAAGCAGACTTGAAGTGCATTTCTCAGGCGCAGGACAGGTTCTCCCGGAGCGGGCATTCCGGCCTGTTACACCGTGCACAGACCACCGAACGACGCAACAAACAAATAAATCGCATTCGATATCGAACTCTGACCCCCACAGATTAAGATATAAAATTGCTCTTGACCGGCCCCAGTGTAAACCCTTGCATCACCATAACGGGTTCCAGGTTTTTCAATGATATAAAACGTGACAACGTCTGAGCGATCACTCAATAAAATGACTTTTATTCCAAGACTACAACAGATCAATGTCCCGCGACTTTTTGTGGCAGGTTTCCGCAGCTTTCTTTTATGGTGCACACAGTCGAACGCTTTAGTGAATTCTGCATAGCAGAGCGGGCGATGTAAATTGAATTTAATGTTGTGGGTTGTTGGTTCGGTTTGCGTGATTCGTAAGTTGGTTTATGAGCGGTTATGTCGGTCTGTCTGTGTACCTGTCGGACGTCAATTAGCGAACTGAAGGGACCGGTTCGGCCCACATCGCCATGCGTCCATGTATATGAACAAGGTTTGTCTCGGAGCTGAAGCTGACGTATATCTCACACTCGTGTTACTCGTCACTTGAGAAACATTTCTATTTCAAATCAGTTCGCATGACTTGAGAAAACCTACGACTTGTATTAAGTTTTTATTGCCTTTTAATTTATAGTAACTGGTTCCACTTATCATAAAGAAAATGCAATATGTTAGAAAAGTACGCGAACGCGACATTAGTGCAAATAAGTAATCGCTAATTATCCCGATACTTTAAATAGAAAATACTTGACTCAGTATACATTAACTCTCCTATGTATTTTTAAATTAATCATTTATATACAAATATCTTCTACCCATCATACTGATCATTATCTGACTAAAACTGATTAATATTTGTGGAATTGTAGATGACCTTCAACAAAATCCTATTACAGACATCAGTTTTAAAGGCTGTGCTCACCAATAGTTATATCGTAAATGTTTCAAATTAAATCAATCAGTGCCAAATGAGCTATATTAAGGATGTTTGGGTTAATCTTGCGGTTACTTTAGAACACTAAATTGGACTTGAAACCTTTTAAATGTTCACTAATTTATTTAAGTAGATAATGCGTCCCACTCCCTTCTATTTATCACATAAGGGGCAGGGGCTAAAACCCTCAAGATCTTGTATCACTCATTATTAGAAGAGCATAAAAAAAACATTTATTCATTTCCTATGTTTTCATCTACACATACCATATAGCTCTAAAAATTACACATATCTTTGCAAGAAATTTCACCTACAACTACTTATAAACCGTTGACTAGCAGATTTCACTTAAAAAAATAGAAATTTAAAAATTTTATAATAACCCGACTGCGGTCTGCTCTACGTTTTATCTGTTATAAACCCACCAAAAGAAAAGGAAAACAAGATATTGCGGTCGGGACCCAGTGTTTCCGGGTAGGTAATAGTCATATAATGGGTCCCGACTGCAATATCTTGTTTTCCTTTTCTTTTTGGTGGGTTTATAACAACAGATAAGACGTAGGGCAGACCGCAGTCGGGTTATTATAAAATTTTTAATTTCCTATTTTTATTTTTCACTTTTAGTTTTTGATGTAAATGACATATATATTATATATTTTCGTAATCGTCCTATTTTGATACTCCACATGATGATGTAACAAGAAAATAATAAAAAACTGTTTTTTTAGTTAGATGTTTTTTTCAATGTATAAGATATATATATTTTCGTGATTGTCTCTTTTAGCCCTTCATTTCGATACCCCACATGACCATGTCAATTTTTTTTATTTAATTTTTTACGATTTCACTTATTGGCGGTTTAAATCTGCCATGTTGGTTTTTTTCATAATCCATATAGCCTATGTTACTCGCGACGTCGATACGAATCTAATGATATGCCATATGTTAAAATCAGTTCGCTCGTTTAGTCTCTAGGAGGGAACACAGAAACGGAAATACATACCCACATACATACATACTAACATACAGGTGAAACACTATACCCTCCTTTTGGGCTTTGCCGCAGTCGGGTAAAAATTAAGTTTAACGAGATTTATTGTCCGGGTCTCTACTCTACTACATTTTAATGTTCCCCAGAGTTCCGTTAGATTTAATCCACCTATCTCCATTTTCTTTTTTTCCCCAAACTACAGGCAAAATTCGTTCACTATGCAAGCGAGTAAGGACTTTAATAGATTATGTTAAGAGTTCTCATTAACTCTATTTACAACTAAAAGCTTAACAGCACGCACTCGGCTGAACCTTGACTTTTTGGCGTGACTAATAAATTCTTCTTGTGCTTGTTAGTGACCCATAAGATCTCTATAAAATTATTATATTTCTAACCGTGAAAACCTGTAATTGACTGAACGTGACCTATTCCAGTTGTATTCCCATTCCGCTATTGGTGTTCCTTCACTAAATAAATAAATTCTGGCTTTGATAAATTGTTTTATATGATGTGAACTAAATCAATTTGCGATCACGTAGTATAATGATGGGCATTTGTTTCTGTCTACGGAAATTAGTCTTTATTGCGAACATTCGCGAAACCATTAATTAGGTGCCTTCGGCAATCGTCGTAAATATACGTATTCTATTTAAATACGTTTTATATAATAAAAGTCATAAAATATTTGTATAAGCACTGGTTTACGGTGAACGCATGGCTATAAACTAATTGCAGTAAGCAGCAAAAAGTGTGTGATTGCAAGTTTAACTGACGGTAACATTAAAACTACTTCACTAATTCAAAGTAACGTCAGCATGATTTTACTTATTTCTTGAATGACTTCATGGTACTAACAAATGAAGACCAAACTTGCATTGACCCTCGTGAATAAATTACCAACATCATACAAGAGTATGCCATTGACTAATATTAATAAAATGAGGAGTGTCTCACAAAAGAGCCCAATAAAATAAAAAACAGCTATAACCTTCATGACGTTTATTGAAACACGTTATTGGGCACCTTGTTACTCAATTTATAAGCCCGCACAGGAATATAACTCTTTTATTTTTTACTTTACACCATATGCCCCTGCGTTTGAAGATTGTGCATCAGTTAAATTATTACAGTCTTCAGATTTGGAGAGCCTGATGTTTACTTTGTGGTTTGAATCAAAATGTTTATTAGAATTTAGTCATTTATTAGGAACTAGTTTTTGCCCGCGACTTCGCCCGCATTTCCGTCGTTTTTCGTAAAAAAGTAGCGTATGTCCTTCCTCACGGTTCAATGGTTTTGATGTAACAGACAGATTTACTTTCGTATTTTAATAGGGAAATATTAGGTCTTTACCTATGAAATTGCCGTTCCGCAGTACTGGCCATTTCAAATCAAAATAATTTTTGTTTGGCTAAAAATTCTGATTTAAAATTAATTTTATTTTAAAAACATGGTTTTTTTTTTCCAAAAGTCGTCATTTGTTTATTGATTAGTGTTACATTTTCATCGCATTTCAATCTTTTTCGTCATCATGGATACGTTAAAAATTCGAGTAATTATGGAATACGAGTACCGTCGTGGCAGCAACGCGGCACAAGCGGCACGCAACATCAACGTCGTTTACGGAGGTAACACTACAAACCAACGCACCACCTGTTATTGGTTTGCTCGCTTCCGTTCTGGAAATTTCGACCTCAAAAATGAACCTCGCGGTCGTCCGAAGACTTTGGTCCACAATGACGAATTAAAGGCGATTCTGGAAGCTGATGATACACAATCTACGGCTGAATTAGCAGCAGCTTTCGACGTTAGCGTCAAAACAATATTGGTCCATTTGCGTCAAATTGGCAAGGTAAAAAAGCTTGACAAATGGGTGCCCCACGAACTCAATGATCGCCAGCGCGAAGTACGCGTCGAGACGTGCCTTGCACTGCTCAACAGACACACAAATGAAGGAATTTTGAACCGCATTGTTACCTGCGATGAAAAATGGATTCTGTTTAATAACCGCAAGTGCTCAGCAAGATGATTGGATCCTGGTTCAGCACCTAAACAATGCCCTAAACGAAAATTTACCCCTAGAAAAGGGATGGTCACTGTTTGGTGGTCTAGCGCCGGTGTGATTCATCACAGCTTCTTACCAAACGGGGTGAGCATTACTGCAGATGTGTACTGTGAAGAACTGAACACAATGATGAAGAAGCTGGCACATCTCCAACCAGCATTGGTCAATCGCTCGTCTCCGCTGCTCCTGCACGACAACGCGCGACCTCATACTGCACAGCAGACGGTCTCCAAGTTGCAAGAACTGGGGTTGAAAGCTCTCCGTCATCCGCCCTACTCACCAGACCTTGCGCCTACAGACTACTATTTTTTCCAGAATTTGGATAACTTCTTAGCGGGAAAAAAATTCAATACCCGAGAGGCAGTACAAAGTGCCTTTGAAGAATTTGTTGCCTCCCGTCCAGCTGATTTCTTTAAGAAGGGCATCAATAAACTGCCACTGCGTTGGCAAATATGCACTGATTGCATGGGTGATTACTTCGATTAATACAAATAAAAATACATGAAAAAAAATCGTTTAAATTTTTTCATACAAAACGGCAATTTCATAGGTAAAGACCTATTATAATATGTCAATCCACAATACTGTTGAAAAATATCGCAATAAGGAACCGCAGAATATTATTATTAATAGCTGTGCCCGCGACTCCATCAGCGTGTAACTCCTTGTGTGTAATACAATCAGAAAGCTCCGAACTGCTTGTGAGTCAACCATAAAAGATAGACATATGCTGTTGTGGGATATTTTTTAGATAATTTTATGTAGAACATTTCCGTCATACATGATTTCTATGTAGCTTTAACCATTAAGGCTGCACACGCGACCGAAGCTTAAAAAATGGAGTAACTTCTCCCGTTTTCCCAACATTTCCCTTCACTGCTCTGCTCCTATTGATTGTAGCGTGATGAAAAGTATACTATAACCTGCCCAGGAGTATGAAGAATAATTGTACCAAGTTTCGTTAAAATCCGTCGAGTAGTTTTTGTTTGGAACATACAGACAGACAGACAGACAAAAATTTTACTGATTGCATTTTTGGCATCAGTATCGATCACTAATCACTCCCTGATAGTTATTTTGAAAATATATTTCATGTACAGAATTGACCTCTCTACAGATTTATTATAAGTATAGATTTTATTAGGATCATACTTTGTGTCACAGCTTACAGCAGCATCATCGTTCACAATAGGAATAATACTGTAACTATTTTATTTAAATCATCTCTGTGCTCTTATGTACTCTATTTTCTTTCTATTGTTCTCATCGTCACTGGTTTTAAATGCTTCTAGTTTTCTTTTCTCTTTATCGAACAAAACACGTAATAAAATCTAACACTAACGATATCCAATGCTGTTTATAAAATCTTCCCGCACTCTTACGTCCATCTTTAAAATATTCCGGAGACGAAACAATACAACTTTCCGATGGGGGAGCTGAAATAAAAAGTATGACGGCAGTTACTGGAGTAGATCAGCAGAGGGCGCGCACGTGACCTGCTTGACAACCAACTGCCACATGTTTATGGAGCTTTGTGGTTAGGTTGCTGCGGTTGTCGATGGAGCAGAGACATTCTGGAAGATTGATTTTGAGGAAACTAGGAATGATTCTGCGAGTGTATGAGAGCATAACTTCAAGAGGTAAGATAAGGTTACCTATGTACTTTTTTATCTTTCAATAGAATATAATATTAATTATTATGAAGAAATAAATATGTTTACAGCATTGTATGATAATTATCAAACAAAAGTTTCTCATCCATTCGTAAAAAATATTGCAGATGTACTGTTAAGAACCGAGAATTTTAATAAATGTAGAAAGCATTCCCACGGCAAACTAGACCATGACTTTTTTTGCTAGTACCTACCTACTTAATCGAACTTATCTACTTAAAATCATGGTTACCCTACTGCATCCTGCAATAACGCGTCTCAAAGACGGATGGAGACATAAAATGTCCTAAAGTAGGGGGTTAGAAATCTGTATAAAGATGATGAATATGACGAGAAACAGTTACTACGCGAGGGCAGTGAATGATGCACCAAGGATTATCAGTTAACCTTGCTATGTTAAGTAGTTAAAAGTCCCAACTTTTGACTGTTTTTCAGCCATAGGTATTGAAAAAAACCGACTTCCAAAAACTACACTAAAAACTATGAAATAAAAAGTTTAAACTTCCATAATTAAAAATCTAAATGTATGTTGAAGCCGGCGGGGCCTTTTCAGGTTTTTGCCTCTCAGTCTTTAAACAGGAAGGGTGTGCGCAGTGTGTGCACGTGGAAATTAAGATTTCCTTTTATTCCTTGTTCATCTGCAATTTTGCTTATTTTCGTGCTAGGCCCCGCCGACTTCAATATACATTTAGATTTTTAATTATGGAAGTTTAAACTTTTTATTTCATAGTTTTTAGTGTAGTTTTTGGAAGTCGGTTTTTTTAAAACCTGTTTTTTATTTTTAACTTTTTAGTGTAGTGTAACATGTCATGTTTTTTTTTATAATAATACCTTACGTATATAAAAGTACCATAAAATCACGGATAGAGCGACTTTAATAATATACTGCCTTTGACACACATTTTGTATGTACTTTTACCGAGATCGATTGCTTTCACGAATTTAAATAGGTACTTACCTTCTAAGATATTTATGGATAAGTACGTTTCAGTAAACGAAAACAATGTTTTTTCAGCAAAAATCAAAATCAAAATCAAAAGTCATTTATTCAAAGTGGGCTAAATGATTAGCACTTTTTGAACGTCAACATACATAAGACAGCCCCCAAAAACGCCCGCCCTTCACCGCTTCCTAGTGTTTTAGCTGCGAAGAAGAAACGGCGCAACAAACTCCGCAGCAACACAATTCTGTCTGTCAATTACTTTTATGTAAAATTATATAAATCAAAAGAAATATTAAATAAAGTTACACTGAGGTTTAAAACAGAAAAAGCTATAGGTAAATACTTAACAGTAGAATAATTATGTAATTATGTAACCTAACACACGTCAATATACCTAATCAAAGAAAATAAAATAAAAATACATAAGTATAAGTACTTACTCATCGAATAATTACACAAATTACTACTAATAATTACACAGTTACCAATCGGTAATGAAGGCCGTGTGCCAGGTTACCAGTGCAGTTTATAGACAAATAAATTTTATTTGGCAGTCAAATTTCATGCATGATAATCTAGGACCAGGGGCTAGTTATTTCAAGAATGTACTATATAGCAATAGGCTCTTTCCCTAACTTTCTATCAAATAAGACTTGAACATAAAAAAAACTGTGTGTACTATACACCTCTGCCTAACCTTCCGGAAAATACTAGCGTGATGTTATGCATGTATAATATCGAGATCGATTGCGTCCAGGAATTCGTGTACCTACATAATATGACTTTTTTATTATCGTCATGATGTCATCGATATACACGAAAAATTCCGTTTATTGAAGCTGGTTACAAAACTATTCAACCTAAGTTAATACAATTTATATGGGACCACCTCGCGAGCTTCTTCTACCATATGAAAAAAAAATCACGTAAATCGGCTCACAGATCACAGTGTACATACATTAAAAAAAAAAAAAAAAAAAAACAACCGAATGCAGAACCTCCTCCTTTTTGGAAGTCGGTTAAAAATATGCAGGTAATCAAGGTAACCAACATTTTGCCAACCTGAGTATAACACAAAAAAGTGACCACATAACTATGCAATATGTAACCGAAACCATTTGTTAAATCAAGTTACCTTTAAGTTTAAAAATCTTGTCAAACTTTGGCTATTCTTCAAATATCCGAAGTAGTGTGACTTAATATTTTCTTTTTCAGTGCAGTTGAAAGCGTTTCTAAAACTTTGATACTGCCATTTTTAGCGCATGTAGATTATGATATAATTGTTGATTAAAATTTTTAGTCTAGAACAGACAACTCACCAAATGGGTCTAAATATTTGGGTCAAAGACTCAAACCAATGAGAAATTATTTAAAAATCGTCAAAGTAGGAACCAATGAGAAAACATTTAAAAATCGTTTCACATTACCTGAATTACTTTCACAACCGTCTTTAAAGCCGGAAACACGAAAGCTTATCACATTTTTACAGCCCCGTGTTCCCTGCATGTTAACGAGACTCCGCCGATCCAATCTACTCCTCCCAATATCCGCCGCTTCCGAGTTTAAAGCCGCGATCGCATCTTAATCCGGTTCTCAGATCATCGAAACAAGGGAAATGTGCCAAGGCGCTGTTGAGCTTGACGTTTTGATCTGGTCACATTGACCATAACTAAAACGTACACGCTGGCGACGGACCGAACGTCATCGATGATATAAATACAGTGTTTTAGTTTAGTGCTAGTGACGAATGACAGTTTTAGATTGAGGGTGTGCGGAATTTTTAATGTGTGGGAGATCTTTATATTCACAAGGAGCGCTTGTACCTAATTGTGTCGCAAACTGTACTAAAAGTGGTGACCGTACTAATTTGCTATGATAATCTCCTGTTTTCTATGATCTGAGACGGCTATAACTGAAGTCTTTATCTAAGCGCACAATGGGGGCCGCTCGGTAGGGCTGGCACGTCCGCGTCATCTGCGACATCTTGCTATTGTTTTGGTAATACATTAGAGGTAATATTGGAAGACTTTGCTGGTAATCCCACTGGTGGCCCCCGGAATATGGATAAGTTGTATGTTTTTTTGAAAGCGGTGACCCTATAAGTTTTGTTTTACATAGAAATGTTTATTAGTCTTATGTCCTGAATGCTTGATTTTTCAAAAGTATTTTTAGGGTTCCATACCTCAAAAGGAAAAACGGAACCCTTATAGGATCACTTTGTTGTCCGTCCCGTACGTCAAGAAAACAATTCAAAAGTGCCTGTAAATGGTCTAAGTAATTGAAATAAATATTTTGACTTTAACTTTGGTAAAAGGAGTGCTTAGTTAGTGGAAATTAAGAAAAACATACTTCACTAGCAAACCCGGCGAACTCCGTTTCGCCACCGTAGTACATGCTATGTATCAGAGATGGCGCTGTATGTGAAAAAAGATTTTCCCGCTTTTCTGTTGAAATTTTCCTGAATTTTCTTTGCTATAAACCTCACGGAGCCCGAGACCTTTTCAACGAATGCAAAACCGTGGAAATCGGTTCGTCCGTTCTGGACTTATATCGTCAGGAAGGAAAACCCGACTTATTTTTATATAGTAGATTAGCAACGGGTCTTCTCGTGACCACGGTCAATGCAACTTGATCGAAACGTCGAGGTTAGTCAAAATACTGTTATTTTGATTAAGTTCTGTGCGCGTAAAGTCCCGATCCAGTTGAAAAACATGTGTACAATAATAATTCGGAAAAGTTTAAAAACCACGATTAGCAACGCTTTTTCTGCACCTCGTTTCATTAGTGTAGTCCCACTCCCAGGCCAGTCCCCTGTGGACTGTAAACAATTAACATACCCTTTGCACCGCGCCATCCGTCAGCCCGGCTGACAGGCGCGTGCTCAAAGTCTACGCAGTCGATGAGGCAGGCCCACTCGCTTCATTATAACGAAATGCTGATGAATTATGAAAAGATTTTCAATACAACGACAACAAAAGTAGGTACCCTATAGGTTTTGATTCATTAGCGAGTGTCATAATGTGCGTTGACTTATGCCCGTTTTCACCAACACTAGGAGACACCTAAGTGAAATGTTTAAATATTAAAAGGAGTTGTTTTGGAATCTCTTATATATTAAATAACATTAAATAAGCATAACATGGCTTTAACATGTCTAAAATTCGCAAAAATATACATTTATAATTAAAAGGAGTTCCCTAGCGCAAAAGAACATGTCACCAACTACTAGGCGACAACTATGGGCTATCCATGGTTTTTGCCGAATGGTTGGTGACATGTTTTTTGGCGCTCGGTAAATTCTTTTAATATTTAAACATTTCACTTAGGTGTCTCCTAGAGTTGGTAAAAACGGGCGTTACAAACTTAATTATATATAGACCGTAGACCTAAGTAGGTATTTGATATTAGTATTAACTTGTTACCCTATGCGTTCCTGAGAAAAAAGGGCTTGACAGAGGCACAGACGGACAACAAAGTTATATCCTATAGGTCCATTTTTTCCTTTTGAGGTACAGAACCCTAAAAACAAATGATTATTTTCTTAAACCTGAGACACTACCTAAGATTCAAGAACCGAAGTACGCATCCCAAAGGACCAAAGAAACCAAAACGACCAACAATCGTGACCCCACTTAACTCAATCGCAGCGGGCTATCAAAACAACCTTCTTTGTAAAGAGATGTCCCGATGACCCCCAGTACTTACGACTATCTGCGGAGATCTAACACGCAAGAGGCGGAGCGCGACAGATGGACCGATAAGATGGATTGTTTCACGTCAGGGTTCCGACTTCTGGGGCTCTTTAGACGAGCTTGTGATTCAAAAATGTCATTACGAGGTCGGGTCGAGACGCGAGATCTGAAGCATCACGAGTTTGCTGTGTATTCTGATGGGTTTAAAAAAATAGATGGCAATGAATCTACACTATGTAATATAATAAAGCTGAAGTTTGTTTGAACCCGCTAATCTCTGGAACGGTCGTCTGGATTCATGAGAAATAGTATAGGTTATTTAAAATAGCACTATGATCCTTAGGAGCGAGCAAGAGAGATAAAACAGTTAGCTTAAGATATAAAATAAGTTGTATTAGGTTAATAGATTGAAAGAAGAAAAAATGTGTTTGGATTCAGTATAATTATCATGTACTTATGTTACTATGTACAGTATTCAGGATGGTTATCATAGTGGAAACCTTTCGAGCAAAGGGGGTGGTCCCTTTGCTCGAAACAAGAGATCTCCAAAAAGTTGTAGGAATCTTTGTATGTAGAAAATACAAACATTTTGTTGTTTTCCGACTTTTATGCGGGCAGAGTTCCGTGACTGTCTGCACAGCTAGTTAAAAATAAATACTTTTAGTTAACTTGACCCTCAGCGTGTAAGAAAGGGGTTCCAGTTCCACGTACCAAAGTATTAAAAAGTGAACATACATCATTAACTCTTATCAATTTAACTGCTAAGCTCACACGATGACCACCCCACGTATCATAAACGGTTCATAAATTATGAAAGTGATAAGACAAGTTTGTGAATCATTAACATATTCTAATCTTCGCATTAACATAGATATGAGCCGCTGACTCAGCCGCATTCTCAAATGTTTGATATGAAATAATCATAAAATTTAATTATGATCCAACATTATGATGGCTTCGATATAGTATTACACGCTGGTTATATTTGGTGACTTATGAATTAACTTGATTATTTAACATTAAATACTCGTGTGTTAATATTATGTAAATGTAGGGCTGCCATCTGTCCGGGGTTCCCCGGATTTGTCCTAGTTTAGAGGGCGTCCGGGGAGCGTCCGGTAAGGGTTTTAAAAAATGTCCGTCACTTTGTGTCAGGGGAATCCTGATTGATGAAATAATATTTTCGGAGGCGTTCGGGAAAAATACTCAATTTCACCCAAATGTCCGGGGTTTTTAAAGTCTTTGTCCGGCGTCAGCAATTAAGGTGATGGCAGTCCTATGTAAATGTAAATGGCACATAGAAAGTCATGTCATTCATATCATATTTAATTTATCTAAAACGTTCCATAAACGATAACGATTTATCAGAACAAAATCAATACATAACAGCATAGAATCTTTAACTTGCGATTTTGAGATACATCGCACCCCCCACCGAATAATATGGTAATGTGCTATTGCGGTAGTTTATGTTTTATTGCATATTCGGTGTCTAGAGCATTCATTACACCTTGTGAATTTTTTTTGTAATGTTTCTATGGATATTGATAAAAGTACAATAATTTCAATGGCCCCGTAATGAACATAACAATATTATTCTCTTAAAATCTAAACACACTTTTTACACGAATAGTACCTTAACAAGTAAATACAGATTATGCAATCGTTAAGTTTTTCGGTAAGTGACGATTACCATTTTATTCGCGTAAGAAATACATTTAGTGTTTCATGTAAAGTTTAAAACAATTATATTCATGTGTTATTTTTATTTACACGATTTGGTAATGTTTTTTAACAATACATGAGAGATATTATGCAAAATCGTAATGTTGTTCGCTGTTTATTAGGCTTGCATTTGACCGCCATTTCGCCTGACGTGAAGCGATGATGCGGTCTACGATGGAGCACGCTTGCCCAGAAGAAACCGATTCACTCTCGTCTTGAAGAAACCCAGATTGTTATTATCGGGAACATCCACTCCGATAGTGAATTCCATTGTTTTGCGGTTTTCACAATGAAAGTGGAATCAAAGCGCTTCGTATGGGTTTTTGGTATATCAACCATGAACCGATGGCGGTTTTCGTGCTTCTGGCTGTCCGATAGAAAAAAGGGTAGGCGGGACATGAAGAACCGTCGCAGCTTCGAGAGGAATCCTAGCTTTTTAGCTGCCACTTGAGCTTTGGACTCAATATTAGAGCCAAAGTTAAGGGGAGACGTCAGAGTAACGACCAAAAGCTCAAGATGGTCAGTTATCGGTATGGAGTATTGACACATTTAAAAATATAGGAGCCAGCTGGAATGGGCTCTTTTTGGCAGAGAACAGACACGCCTGGGTCTTAGTTGCATTGAACTTGACCAGATTGGCATCGCTGCAATCAGAGACTGCCATAAGGGACAAATTCAAGCGCTCGACCATGGCCTCTCTCAGAGCCTGGATTTGTAGTTCAGTAGTCCGTTCATTGGCTATGTATCTCTCTACAACAGTGTTGTCATCTGCATACCCAAAGATTCCGGGCTAAAGCAGATCGTTGATATGCAGCAGGAAGAGCGTCGCAGAGAGCACTGACCCCTGAGGGACACTCATTAATTGCTTTTCGATCGGACGAGCAGCCATCAATGACTCGAATCGAACGAACCCTCAGGAAGTCTGATATCCACGCAACGAAACAGGTAGGCAAGTCATATGAGGAAAGCTTACGAATAAGGCCGTCGTGCCAAACCCTGTCGAAAGTCTTCAAGATGTCCAGGGAAACGGTTAGCGCGTCCTCATGTTTCATAAGTGAGTAGCGTAGGCTAGGTCCCCAGTAGACCGGTTTCGGCGAAATACGGATTGCCGATAACTGAGGAGATCATTAGCTTCAAGGTACGTCAAGAGCCTGTTATTGAAGAGTCGCTGCATACTCTTGTAAAGTATGGACGTAACCAAATTGGCAGGGTCGGCACGACTAGGTATCTACCTCTTTCGTTTCTCTCTTGAAATCTTTTTTGGGCACGGGTTGCACGTTGGAAAGATTCCACGTTTTCGGCACTTGTCCAGTATTTAAAATTCATGTCCTCAGAACTATGGCTGGAATACCATCTGGGCCACTGGCCTTGTTCACGTCAAGATTGCAGTGTTTTGCAAATCTCCATTTGGCAAATGCGAATTTCCGACATAAATGTCGTGCTGCCAGGTAGAGTTGGAGGTATAGCGTTGCCAGCATTTAGACGTGATGACTCCGCAAACAGATTCGCTTCAACTGATTTGACCAAAACGCTTTACTACCCGCAGGGTACGAAGTCAATTTGTTCCCTATTCGACTAATGTGATCAAAGCGAGCTCCTTTTTGCAGGACTTGGCAGCCTTGTTAAACGACTTCTTCCTCTGACTTATGTTCTTCGCTTTACGGTGTCGAGCATCAACCCAGGCCAGGTATGCCTCACTGTTTACTGGCTTTAGCGAGACCACATTGAGGCCCAAACCACAGGCGAGTTTTGCCGGAGAGCGGTACTTCGGAATAAGGAATGTAGTATTCCACATGGCCCGATGCATCACATCCGTCACAGCATCCGCGCAAGTCGAAGGATCATCAAACGAAAAACACATCAACTGCCAAGGATAAAATGCAAAGAAAGACCGCATCTCATCCCTATCTGCTGACCTGTATCGCCACACTCGGTGAGTTCCTCTTGGGTAGAGATCGGGCGGGGAGTAAACAGATACAGATTTCACCAGACAGTGATAGGAGTTACCTAAAGGTGACGAAACCGATACTGAGTAGCGGTAAATTGTTAAAAGAAGATTTATTAAGTCTATGCAGAACAGAAGCCTTACCTCAGCATTGTCATACTTTTTATCGTTTCCTACAGACCAGTGAAATTATGACAGAACAATCTTCAGACTGAATCGGACTGTAATGATGATTGATATTATTGATTTTTACTATCATTTAGATACCAACGACCCAATGGACCAACAGGACTTCCATCTGATTATTATTTGTGATAAAAAACATAATGTTGTACCTGATTAATATAATAAAAGCTATGCATCGTTTTATTTGAAAACCTTTAACAAATCACTATTATTTATATAAATTATACAGTACCTATAAAATCAATTTATTCTAAATTTGTTACTTTTTGCCAAATCAATTAATATTTACTAAATTATTTAATGAAATAACGTATTTGCAACATTATATTACTGTTCATTATTGACACCATACATCGACGAATATTATTGTAATGTAATAATACTGTATTCACTATAGCTGAGATTTCACCCGAATAATGTCGTAATGTAATAATACTGTATACACTATCGCTGAGATTTCACCCGAATAATGTCGTAATATCGTATTACCGTAAACTTTTTTGACACTACATTTTGACGAATAATACTGTAATGCATTAATACTGCCTACGATATCGTTGGGTTTACACGCGAATAATATCGGAATGATTCGTTGCATACTATACTTTTGACCAGCAATTTCAGTAATGTTATTTTCGTCAATAACTTTATTTAGGAAACTATTACAAAAAAATCATAAAAGGAAATAGACAGTAAAAAAATATGCTTTGTTTTGACATATAAATCACTATCTTACGATGCACCCGTGCTGAGATATAAGCAAAAAACAGTTTTTTATTTTTCCTGTAAAATTTAGAATTATCGATTACCATATTATTCGGTGGGGGGTGCGACATTTTCTCAGCTAGTTTTATTTCTGAGTAATAAAATTGAAAAGGAAGACCACCAATTTTTTTTTTAAATCATTACCCTAATTTTAGGGCAGCTCTCCATGATAGAAAAACTTATTTATATTTATTGTAAGATTTATATTAATAAGTAGGTGCTTATACTATAACTCTAGATCTTCATTATTATAAAATAATATTAATGTAGCCACGCAAACGATAATGGACCTCTATATTTAACAATAATATTTAAATTATTGATCACATAAGTTATTCACGGCAGCCGGCGCGGGCGCATGTTATAAACATAATGTAAGATGGCCACTTAATTATAATAGTGTATCTCGTCCCGACATCGTTTACAAGCTAAAACGGCGAATTAATTAATTTCCGAAGCGATTTTATTGTCATACGTCTATAACTTGTTTTTAATTTGTGGTAATCGAGTTCCGCCTACGAAATATTTTATTTATAAAACGGTTACATCGGCATGTCTTATTGTACCTAATAAAATTTCGGAAATTCGACCTATTCCTTGAAAAGGAGTATACCTACTAGAGCCTTGCTCCCTTCCAACGTTAGTGAGTCACTTGCAGACTCGAATTGCCATTATTCATTCATTATTAATTAATTAATTATTTAAATAAGAATTTTTTGTAACAGCTACTGCGAAGCGTAGCAGGGTTAAGTTAGAATTTTATAAAAGTGCTGGCTAATTCTATTTTTTGCACTAATTCCCGTGGCCCCGGATCAAAATTGCAGAAATTGATGCAATACGTGAAATGCCCCGCATTTTATCCCTAAGTAATTTTATCACATTTGAATTTTTATTCTATGCTTTATTATATACTTAGGTATTAATCAATAAATAAATTAAACTCGATTTTTAACCGACTTCAAAAAAGGAGGTTCTGTATTCGTCCCGTATGTATGTATGTATGTATGTTTGTATGTGCGCGATTTTTGTTTGCTTTTTTTTGCCACCGACTTCCGAAACCAAAATTATTATTTTCTTTGTAGTGGATTTTTGAAGTTGGTTATTTTTTGTTAAAAAAGTTTTTTCTAGATTTATTCGGAAACGGTTATAATATTATTCTAACGATTCAGATGAAGTAGGTAGGTACCTATTGTATTTAGATAATGTTTTATTTTCCAAGTTTATCTAGATAAGGGCGGGTTGCTTCAAACCATCTGTATTCGTAAGTCAGTACGTAATCGTTAAGTCAGTATGAAATTGTCGTACAAGCCGCCATATTTGACGGTTACAGATACGTAACTGTAACCGTCAAATATGGCGGCTTGTACGACAATTTCATACTGACTTAACGATTACGTACTGACTTACGAATACAGATGGTTTGAAGCAACCCGCCCTAAGTGTCATAGTTGCCCATATGGGTACTACACAGTTAATAACAATAACCAACAAACAAATGAACATAAACTCACTGTATTCATAAATACCGATATCAATTGTGTTATATCGGTCGTATCGACATCAAAATGTTGTTTTAACAGTTGGTTAAACCTGTATTCAATAATTACTTTGAACCTACAACTTGAACCTATCATATCTACACCAATATAAAACGATTTTGGTTAATTGATCCGTGGGAAGCTCCGACATTCCCAGGTTCGATGCCGTTATCAATATAGGGGTATTTTAGAGAAAAACCGGCCAAGTGCGAGTCGGACCATTATTCGGTTCCGTACCATTATCTATACCTACAACATTATAAATTATTATAAAGTCCAACCTTTATTAAGATCGAGAAAAAAACAGCAAAAATCACCTTTGTTGTATGGGAGCCCCCCTTAAACATTTATTTTATTCTGTTTTTAGTACCTACTTATTGTTACAGCGGCAACAGAAATACATCATCTGTGATAAGATAATTTCAACAGTCTAGCTATCACGGTTCATGAGATACAGCCTTGTGAGAGATAGACGGACAGCGGAGTCTTAGTAATAGGGTTCCGTTTTTACCCTTTGGGTACGGAACCCTAAAAAGTACTAATATACACCAAGTAGAACAGACAGAAGTGCTTCATAAGATAGGATAACTAGTACTTTAATATTATAAATAGCCTATTACGATCATAAGAAGTGTATTTATTAAGGTAATAACACTAATTCAGTTCACCTATCTAAAGAGTACTGCTCCATCAGAAATATATTAAAACACACTTTATCGATGTTTCTTTCCATTTTATACATTAATATCTGTGATACCACGACCATTTGTAGTTAGTATTATACATTAGCTAATAAAATAACTCTGCGGTGTTAAACAACATTTAAAACGAGTACAAACGTGTAAATGAACACAAAATAATTGTAAATGTTAAACATTAAAAAAGTTAATGAATTTAATGTGATTATTCAAAAATAAATAACAATAAAATATTATACTACAATGTTCATACTTAAAAATATTCGTGTTTTATGAGAAAACCTTGAAACACTAATCACACTCAAAATAATTATAAATGCGAAAGTTTGTGTGTGTTTGTTACTTATTTACGCTGAAACGGCTGCATGAATTTGGATGAAATTTGACAAGGAAGTAGCCCGGGACCTGGATAAGCGCATAGGCTACTTTTCATTAATTTTCACCCAGACGAAGTCGCTGGCAATAGCTAGTATTTTATAGTAGGTACTCATGCTACGCGTGCATGGACATACTGCAACACCTTGAAAGTCGATACGCGAGTAATCTGCACAATCTAAAAATTCTTTACTTTAAATACAGCATGATCTCAACCATTCTTCATTATTATTATTATTTTTATTTCGTTTATATATCTCAGGACCCTGAGGTCCTGGGCCTTTTAAAGGCGTACGAGGGGCCGAAGCCAACTCGCAGAGGCCCCTTAAGAAAAACTTTATAAATATGAAATGAGACACCAACCGGCGATTATCCCTATATGCACTAGGCAAGTGCACCCAAGGACAACCCCCGGTTGGTGTAGAATTATTATTAGTCACGGAATTAAAAAAAAAAAAAAAAATTGTACTATGGGTTTGGCTTGTTTGCGTGGGCTAGGTACCAGAGACTATGGAATAACTATGGCCCCTGCCTGTCCTATGGTTGTAAACACGGATAAAATTGGCAGGGGGTGACTTGCACACTCAGTAAATGGGCCCCCGAAAACGGCCGCTAGCACATAGTGACGTAGCGACAAGGGGGCAACATATCTTGAGGTGCTTGAGGAGTGGAGCGGTATTCCACGGCTATCAGGACAATTCCGGAAGTACGGTCAAGATCCCTACCAGCATCTTACTGGAATACTTCCTTCCCCCGAGCACGTTTGCTCTTGCGAATCTCCACTCAAACCAGCCAATAAAGGCATTATTATTACAACCAAGCCTTTACATTGAGTGTGCCACTCCCGGACACGTATAACTGGATGTTCTTATAATTCCTGTGCCTGCCTCCGTCTGTGCCTCCTCCCATCTTCTTCCGACATATTGAAACCCAAAGACGTGACTTGTTCCTTGTTCCACACTTTGAACGCACCCTGTTTGGAAACACGAAAAAAGTCTTGATAGTTGCATTGTAGTCTTTTATCAATATAACGTATGTAGTAATATTAATTTGGTATTTTTCATTTCATTAAATTTATTGCATTATTGTTATGACTTCAGTTTCCTTCCTAGCAATAAAGCTACTATAGGTAAGGTAATTAGAAAGTAAATAAAAAATGAGAGTGTGAAAAAATTAATATTACTGCCTTAATTATTAGGTTACCAGGAACTTTTATATTTTAAATTGATTAAATTAGGTTAGTACTGATCCGCTAATAGTTTATTTGTGTAGTCACTGTTCTAATCTAACCTAAGCGATCTTGGAACTACAGGTAGGTATTTCGTATCTTTGTTCTTGCGGACTGCACCGTCGCCCCCAATGACGGTATAATAAAATTAAACGAGTTCTTACAATGAGTTAAACTTTTGGCTGAATATTTATGATTTTCGGTAAGTTAGTATTTCTTTTGTATAGTACATATTTTATTCGGGAATTTCTTTTTTCGGAAAATTATAATTAGAACAAAATATTTTATGTTTTATAAAATTGATGGAATGGAATGTATTTTAATTTAGTATTTTTTTTTAACTCGTTATTTATCGCAGCTTATTTAGTATTATAGTTAGACACAGTTTACTGGAATTTCATTTGTTTTTCGCAATATCTTTTCTAAAGATTATATTCATTTCGTTAAAGTATAAAGTATCAAAATCTTTCAGTCACCTATACTGTTCAGAGCACGTTCCGAATTCCAAACTTCGAATTCAGAACTCGTGTTACCGTTGCCATGACGACCAGATGACTCCATCGATAGCGATCTCTTACAAACGTGACATGCACTTACTGACTCTTATTTTAGAAGAGATAAGGTTTAAAATGACGTAATTTAACTACATATGTTATTGCAACAAGTATAATTAAATTGAAGTTAGTAATTAGTGTCTGATAATAAAATTATGTAGTTGTTATGATTTAGTTTCTGCAAAAGGTCTCCGGTTATCTTAGTACCTACAAGAACAGATTTTCTATACTAAAGCTGAAGAGTTTTTGTTTGATTGTGTAAACGCGCTGATCTCTGGATATACCTACCAGTCTGATTTGTTTTTTTTTTTGTAGTGAGTCAGATTCATGAGGAATAGTAGGTACCCATAGGCTTTCCTTTGGTTTACCGTATGTCATTACTTCTCAGAATTTGATCCTGATTAGCGACACTATCGAACAGCGCAATAATACAGTGAGTGTATTTTTTTCCAAAATCAACGGATTCTATTTCTGGCTTGGAAAATTGCTTTTTTCAAAAATCTAATGATGCAAAGTTATTAAATATATAAGTGATTCTCAAAAATCATATGACCCGAGCGGGATTTGAACCCGCGACCTCTGCCGTACCGTGGCTAGTGCTCTGAACCAACTGAGTTACCGGGTCTCGCCCGACTCATTTGAAATTTGAGACCCCTTTGTAATACGCTTCTTAGGAGCGTTTGGCGACATGTTCCAAAAACTTAGAAGGAATTGCTTATAATTAACCCTTTTAATCGGCTTCATAAAAATACAGGTCACATTTGGTCGGTTCGATTCCCAGACGAAGCAAGCAACTTTAAAAAAATGTTTGAATGCAGTATTATTAAATGTTACAAATAAAGTGAAGTCTCCATGAAGCAAAACTTCCTATCTCAAATATTTAAAGTACTTTCCCTCTATGTGGCATAGCCGTGGGACAACCCGTATATTTCTGAGTGTCTGTGCCATTATGTCTGTGTCTGCTGTTTAGGTATAAAAGACTGTACCTACATATTTTATAAAGAGAAAAATAAGTAGTTTTTGTTTGTATTTTTATTTGTAATGAAAAAAATTAAAAACTAGGTACTGGTTTAAAAAAAGACATAAAAAATATAAATAATAAAAAAGAAGAGATATAAACTGCAGATTATAGGTAGTACCTACATAAATATTGTAACAGTGAACTATAATTGTACAATGTTACTGAAACGTGTGCGCGTAGCTTTAGTCGCCTGAAGCTGCCTGAAGGATTTCTCGTTCTGATAATACACATCTTTTTAACTTTTTATAAATTGATGAAGGGCCACGCAAACCGCGGATTCAGGTATTTCTAACACTTTAACCGTAAATTAGTGCATTAACAGTTGAATAACAATGCCATTAAAGATGAATTTAATTTTTATTTATGAATATTTGTCGAAACGATCATAGAATCATAGGTATATATGCGAAGTCAAGAAGTTAATTACGATCAGTTTGAAATAATAACATAAATCGCTATGATCAATATAATTAATTAAAGTAGGAAGAGCATTATCTCATGCCGATTAATTGATGTTAGTAAATTATTTTTGATAATAATTAAATTTCTATCGAAGCCGTTTTAATGGCCACCCTAACGAGCGTTAACGAATTAAAACCAAGAATTGTTATCAATCTTAAGTGGAATCATATATTTTACTGTGAGGGGCGGTACAAGATAATTTATACCTTATTATGTGGGCAATAGAGATAGCAATGTTTTAGCTATAATATCACTTAACTTTAAAACCACATCTTTAATTTTACCACCGAAAAACTTTAATTCTGGAATATCTAATTAACGTTTCGATAAATTTTGACCGCAACAATAAGTTTGTTCTGAGTTCCCTGTTTTTGTTCAAGTAATTTATTCTTTACTACTTAAAAATAAGATAGTAAAAGTATTTAGAAACACAGAGTTAGAATGTATTAATAGAATTTAATGGCGCTTTGATTAGATGAATGTTACACACATTAGAGCTACTTGCACACACTCAATGTGATTCTGTCAGAAATAATGGGGCTAGTGATAGTTAGGGTTGCCAATCCTACTATAAAATATAGTGTCTACACTAATAATATTAAGCTAAAGAGTATATTCCTCAAAAAAATAATTTTATAGTAGGCGAAACTATTTTAAGTATTTCACTTGGAAAAAAAACAGCATTATTCAATTCAAAATATTAGCGTAAAACTGAACTAAAAAATAAAGGCCCAAAGCAGGAAAAATCATCATTTAAAAAATAAAATATTAATTTAAAACCTTATACCTACCTACCTACTTAATTTTTTTCTGTGAGAAAAAAGTTGTAAAAAAAACGTTGGCAACCCTAGTGATAATAGTGTCCATTTGGTACCAGATAGAGATGTTCTCGGTTACATGTGGAGTACTGTTCCCGTGTGTCACTATTGTGGCGCCGCGGGAACAGGTCGTGATGGGATCATTACTGTAGATTTATTGGCTACTAATAATTCATGTTCTTGGAAGATTTAGGAGCTTTACACATGAAGAGCTTCTTCATTTTTAGGCGTCGTTCTTTTAACCAGGTATACCGAACACCAGCTTGTCTATTTTGTACCGACTCGCCGCGTGATATCACAGCGAGAACTGCCAATTAGTTTGCGAACGTTCGAGGGAGAATCTCACCGTGACACTCTCCCTCGAGCGTTCGCAAACAAATTGGCAGTTCTCAGTGGCTGCATAAGTTCCGATTAATATATTTCACAAACATTTTTATACAGATGCTGCCACATTTTTGAGTTTTAGTGCCAATTCGAAAACTTATTTTTCAAATACCAAAAATAACCCAACATTGAAAATCGTTATTTGTGACATCTTTACGAGAATATTATTATTGAGATTTAGCTATTTTTGGCGAAATGATTGGTTTTCTTCAAATTTTCACAACAACAGCTAATTAGACCGTTTTAAAAACGTGGAATTTGAAAAAAAAAATTTTTTTTTCTGGTAATTATTAAAATTTAACTTACTACTGTTTCGATAGTACTACTTAGGGCAAATCGTTGTGCCGCGGGAAAACAACCACTAAAATTTCACGTTGTATAGATACCTAAGCTTTTTAAAAAACCTTTCTATTTCCATTAGGTGCAGTTGAATTATTATTGTACTCCAGTACAAAATCGTATGGGACCTTTTATACAAGGTTTTTACGACAAGTACCTATGTACATGATTAAGGGCAATAGAAAATGACACCCTGTTCCTTAGATAACAAAAGTGGTGTTATTTTACACAGTTCTCATCCAAGCAAAATAAACTTTAACCTAACACGATCGACTGCGAAACAAACACCTTTAACTCCCGCAAATTATCGGTTGTTACTGTGATAAGTGTGATACCTCCTCATTCTCACCCAACCCTTATTATCAGCCTATCAGAGGCACTACTTACACATTCTAACAAATTGTACCCGAGGTTACCTAAATTCAACTTTATGATGGTGATGTAAGGCACAAAATCGATCAATGGTATGTCTTAGTCCTATCAGGGTTTCCCAATCTTTTTCTAAGGCGGACCCTAGGCGCCACCTTGCCATGATCCGTGGACCCCTAAACAATATGACCCCTAAAACAAAAAACCGTATTTGACATTTTTGTTTGCAATACTCGTGTAATAGTGATGTTAAAAATGAAGATAAGAAATGTGTCTATTCTTCAGTCGACAACAGTGTACTGTACAACCAACGCCAAGCACGGGTCGCTGCGTGCTCGGGCAGAAGAGACAACAATAAAGACCTTTGTCTATTCTTGGTAGGTTAGTCATGGAATAGTCATGCTGCGGGTGCAGGGGTCCGCGGACAGGTTGGGAAACCGTGTCCTACCAGATGTTGTGTCAAGGTCCATATTATCACGGTTGTACAGAGAGTGGTGTGGCAGACGTGAGGTGCGGCTCGTGACGGCAGTACGTGCTGGTATCTGGCGCTGGCGAGTACTGGCGGACAGTGGTGTACCTGCTGCGATGAGCGCTGGAGTTACTTACGAGTGATCATTCTGTCACCAATCGCTGACGGTTTATAGCAGCCCTAAACTAGTCTCGAGTAATTCTCGAATCTTCAATAAGATTATAATACGATTGACTTTGGCCAACCAAACATAACAGGTAATTTAAAATTTAACAGGCTTTCAACTTAATTGGGATTTAACTCGCGTTTCAGTATTCAGGTATAGATCTAGCAGTAATGTGATAGATATTTTGTTTACTAAAAATTTTACTAAGATTTCGTTTATAGGAAATATTATAACATCATCATAGCGGTAGTTAATAATTTAATGATTGATAGATATTAAATTCGCGCGGGAAACTGGGTAATTAACAGATCTACGTTGTGTTTAATGTCAGTATCGACGTAATTATAACATTTATTAGAAGATCGTGCCAATAAACAGCGTAATTGATACTTAAATAAATCACCTGCTAAATCACAGTTATTATTTTCCAGTGTTCATAGTGCACGGAACCGCCATTATCTTAGTAATTAACTTAATAAACCGGAAACTAGTAGAGCCTCTGTAGCCGTCTCACTGACAGTGCAAGCTGTCTGTATAGGAATTGTATGGGAACCTTCTATATTAGGTATAAATGTGAAAGTTTGTGAGGATGTATGGATGGATGTTTGTTACTTTTTCACGCAAAAATTACTGAACGGATTTTGATGAAACTTCACAGTAATATAGCTTGTCGCAATGTGCCTCCCACCCTCTGTCCTCTCGAGCCTCGGCTAGCTATCGGAGGGAGTCTCCGGACACAATCTTGATAAAATAAAACAGCAGCAGGATGGTTGAAGGGGTATATTGCGACGTAGATCGTTTTTTGCACGTAACAACACTGATACAAAAACTGGTATAAAATAACTGTTACAAAAGACGTTTGCTTATAGCATTGAGCACTTTATAAATTAGTAATATTATAACAGATAAGCGGTTCAGCGGTCCACAAGTGATGTCTTCGGAGACCAGACAAAGAGTGACGAAACAATGAAGAAATGCATAAAAATATGGGATGTTCTAATTTTGAAATTTGAAGTTCAAATCTGGAAGGGTGGAGTGAATGAAGTGGCCAGTAATGGAAGATTGCCAGCACTAAATGATGAAAGAGGATGACTCCGTCACAAGCTTATACATCAGAATAACACATAGGCTACTTTTTATCCCAAAAACGCGGACGAAGCCGCAGGCGGAAGCTAGTCTATACTAATCTATACTACTATTATAATGCTGAAGAGTTTGTTTGCGCGCTAACCTCTGGAACTACCAGTCAAATCCGAAGCATTATTTCTGTATATGATAGCCATATTCATGAGGAATATTATAGGCTATTTAACATCACGCTAAGACCCTTAGGAGCCGAGCATTAGGGGTGAAACCGTGGGGAAGAGCTAGTAAAAAAGTAAGGAAAATCATAAATAACTGTAAATCATTACGCATACAACAAACTATCATAACCATCTTTAAAAAGTATTATAAACACCAAAAGCCGCTATGGCACCACGCCCACGGTCCCACCACCAGCCACACCAGCCAGCCCATTCGGCCGCAGCCTGCAGTTAAAAACCATTAAAAACCTAAACAAACCCGTACGATAACATCAGTATCCGTGTAGTAAGCCGCCATATAATTACACCTCAGATCATAGAAAAAAGGAGATATGCCATCACAACAAATTAGTACGGAAACCACTGTCACCACTTTTAGAACAGTTTGCGACTCAATTACAAGCGTTACATGTGAACATAAAGATCTCCCGCACATTCAAAATTCCGCACACCCTCGATCTAACACTGTTATTCGTCACTCAACAATAGCACTAAACTAAAACACTGTATTTACATCGATTGCGTTCGGTCCGTCGCCAGCGTGTACGTGTACGTGTAATTATGGTCAATGTGACCAAACTAAAGCGTCAAGCTCAATAGCGCCTTGGCACATCTCCCTTGTTTCTATGATCTGAGAATTACACCAAGTATTGACGCCACGTATAACGTGATATGATCTGCTGAGAGGAGCACTGTCACTTGTTCTCACGGTGACATACGTTTTTTTTAATTTTTTTTATAGAAACTACTACCGCAGATACATACATACAGATACGAGGTTATGTCATTAGGCCTTTATTGCGTTTCACGTAAGTTTTCGTGGATACTATGATGACTCGCCTGTCTGTTACTCTGTGTAGATCTTAACGTCGCGCAAGCACGCACACCAAGGACACATTTGTAGCAGGTGCAGTTTGTGTCCTTGGTGTGCGTGCTTGTAGCTACTTAGCCTTTTTATAAGGGTCAATAGTAATATTAAGTAATGCATCATTTACTCTTTTTCTCTTGTTATGTATTAGGCTTATGAAATCCTACTAAATTGTAATGCGAAAGTTTGTAAGGATGGATGTATGTATGGATGTTTGTTACTCTTTCACGTAATAACTACTGAACGGATTTTGATGAAACTTTACAGAAATATAGCTTATACATCAGAATAACACATAGGTTACTTTTTATCCAAAAAACGCGGGCGAAGCCGCGGGCGGACCGCAGAAGCTAGTATATTATACAGGGTGGCAGGTTAAACAGTGGAAATATTTTTAGAGGTCATTTTGTACTCATCATTAGCTGTTCATACATTTATTTTCACAAAACTCAACAAAATGTATGGAACAGCTGATTTTTTTTTCGCAATTTTTGCGATTTCAGGGTTGGTCCCATAGTAAAAGTTGTTCATAATTATGGGTACAATGACCCCTTAAAATATTTCCACTGTCTAACCTATCACCCTGTATTTGCTTATCTTTCTTGATTTTCCTATCGTGCCATGCTCTGCTCGGCATCAACTCACACTGGCATAATTCTAAACAACTTATTATTCGTAGTCGGCGTACGCGCAGGCACGCGGCGTGCGTGCTCTCCATGGCTCTATGTATTCTTAGGAGGGACATTCTCTATCGTAACATGAATATTATCAAACTGTCTGTTTGTATTATTATTAGGTTTTAATTTTGGTTTTGCAATAAAATGTACTTTGTTAAATATACATAAGTCAATAATGATAATGAAAATAATAATAATGTTATACCTAATCTCCGCCATATTGTTTTATTTCCTTCCAATCTTAAGACAACTTTAGCTAACTCTCAGTAAATAGTAGTGTAATGTCTTAAATTTTTGCGATCACTATATATCATAATTATAATAAAACAAGTTTTAACGGATTACATCGCGTATGTTATCGATTTTTGTTTTCCTGACGTTTCGAGCTGCAAAAATCGATAACATGCGCGATATTATAAAATAGTAGGGTCTTTTTTGTCCAGTATAAACTTCACGACACGACTGGTTTAACCCTCGTCGTGTTGTCGTATCGTGATCGTCGTTTAGCGCGAGTGACGTTGCGGTGGATCGCTAGTGCGGGCGTGTGGTGCGTTTGCATGCGCGGCGGGTGCATTGCGTGTACACGTCTAGTGATGGATGGCTTTGTTTATTGGTTTTCGCGCCGAGATCTGAATGAAAAGTGGGTTTTTTGGCAGGACTAGGATACAAGGGAGCTTTTTGTATCTGTCTTGCTATTAATATTGTCAAGCAATATCGGGTGCTTATAAATGTGATGTAAACTGAGAAAATTGATGTCTTCCACATTATGAGAACTGACTGCTTCATTGATCTAGATTTGAGGAACACAGTAAGTAAACTAAACGATAGTTTAAGGTGGCCTGAAGGCCACGAAAACAAAAAATACAAATCGCGTATCTACCCACTTAGGGGATTGTGCGTAGGGAGTCCCTACTAGGGATCGTCCTGCTGAAGTTAGGTGTCACCGAATTAATATGAAGTTTATTGCAGATACAGTTAAAGTGTGTGTGTAACATAATGAATTATTGCTTTTCTTATTAGGTCCTTATAATAATCATAGGCCACGGGGACTGCCATCAATTATCTTATTATTCTCTCAGTATTTTAGCCCTTTTAAACGAAATATGATAATTTCACGCACCCATCCACTTATAAGACGGGTTTACATGCTTTATTTTCATTTTTATTGACAACACCATGTAATAATGACACGCTGCGCTCATAACTCATATCGAAGGCTGCACGGTAGTGGCACCGCCAAGTTCCAGATGTGCCAGCACAGGCAATAAACCCTTATAAACTTATAATATGCGTTAAACGCTTTGAAAATAAGTTTTTCGGTTGATACATTAGCACGTAGGTACAAGAAATTAGTTTTACATGTGCAAAAATAAAGAAATTAAATTAAATGAAATTGCCTTCGCTTATAAGAGGAATGCCGTTATAAATTAATAACATAGAGCCAATAAAGTATATATTGTTATTTCGTGGAAACCATAAACTGAGTTAATTACAAATCAACTATCAACTAACTATAAAACCGTTAACAAATACATTCAAACAAATAAGAGCCGTTTTATAGCAGGGCCTCACACTTGCGACTAACGTAAGAGTTCGCGCACACTGTCGCCATCGTGTCGTGTGCGACACATGCACCGGTCGTAACTATTTTAGTGTCGTGTGCGCCGCGGCTTGTGGACCCGCGTCTACTTTATGTGAGCGGTTTACGACTTACAAAGTTATTGGAAGTATAGTTTAAGTGAATTTCGTGCTTATGGATTTTGGATACATCACATTTCTAAATAAGGAAATAGCACATCAAATGAACACTAAATGAAAAGCTTACATAGCTATATAATTTTATCAATTTAGCTGTCTATTACTTCAACATTTTTAATTTATCGGCGGTGAAATGGTTGCGGAGGTCACCGCTCAGCAACCATTTCACCGCCGATAAATTAAAAATGTTGAAGTAATAGACAGACGCATTTGATCTTTCTTCAGTTTCAAATTTCTTTAATAAATTTCAGGTGTTTCAGGATTCAATTATATTGAATCCATGTCGACCACATTAGCTAAATTACTTATTTATCTGCAATTAAAAATTTGTATTACCAAGAGCAATCAAAACACTGTCTACTCTGGAATAGGTGCATTTTTTATTCAAGCCTGTGAGAAAGTTCACCAGTATTATACCATTTTAGAAACCTTAAAAAACAAGGAACTTTTTTCTGTAGTTTGTACGCCAAATGACATAAATTTTTTTTTGAGCAATAATCCTTGGAAAATAGGGGTAGCTTTTAAAAAAATCTGTAGAAAGCTTTTTTTCCAAAATTATGGGTATTTTTGGGACATATTGTTTTCAAAGATTCATTAGCTCATTAGCTATTAGAAAAGTATCAATTGAGTGCCCAGTGTGCAGTGTTTTTTTTACAATTAGCAGGTTTTGGTCGAGAGGAGGAAAATTTTCAAAAAAATTTAAAAAGTGCAATAACTCGGAAACCACCCAGTTTCGACCCCAAGTTCACGGATCCGAATTTGTTGCAAATAAACTCTAGTATAACCCCTTTCAAGGAATAGGTCGAATTACCTGGCACCCTGTATAGTGCATAAGTTGGTTTTTAATCTTTGTTAAAGCTGTTGGTCTTCCTAATACCTAAATAAATAAATAAAAAAGTTATTAAAAGAACTCTAGCTTTTGTCCGCGATCTAGCCAGCATGGTCAGAAATTATCGAGAACGTAGGTACTACCGGAATAAAAAGTAGCCTAATATGACTGACTCTCCGACCCATTATCTTTATGCAAAAAATCATGACGGTCCATTGTTCCGTCGCTGCATGAAAGAGGGACAAACCAACAAACACAATTTCACATTTTTATAGTAGGAATAAGGATTAGTTTTGATCACAACTCGTGAGCACAGCTCCTCGTGCCTCTGACATCACAATCTCAGCCTACATCTATCGGAGGCAGTCCGCACTATAATAATATTTAACTTCTTTTATTTTTTCAACTAAATTACCTCGATTTTTCGCCGTCAAGTCACGTGCGCGTGTAATGGAAGGGGCGTGGCCTGCGCCCGCGCACACGACTTATCGTAATTAAAATCCGACGCCAAACACTTTCACACACTTCGGGAATTATTATCCGCCAATAAAAAGAGAATTAAATCGCACAATGGACCGTATTTAGAGGCATTTAGTTTTGAAAGGCTCTTACAAATGATTAGAGTCTCGATTATATAATGGTGGAGGAAACCTATTATAAGTAAAATGGGTTTCAAAACGTAATTTACTTAGACTATACTTCAGGGATCTTTATGAGTATACCTTGTCATCATTCCCCGACATAAAATATTTTTTTTATAGAAAATACACAATCTAAATGAACATTTTAGGTACAACTGCTGCGTTTACTGAATTTTATGATCAGTATTAAAATAAATATGACTTTCTCAAGGATTCAAATGCACTACACTCGCACCAGCAGTTTAACGCCACCACATCCAGAGCACAGCGTTGTGGTGAGCTCTGGTATACAAAGCAGGGAGCGGTCGCGCCACTGTAGCGACACAGTTACGACCGCACGTACCTACCACAAGTTGTTTGCAGTCAGATTACACGGAGGACTCGCTTGAGAGCTGACCTACAACATTAAGGCACGCTGTACAATGTTATACGATATTTTCTAAGATTTACCGCGACCATGGTTTGGGAAAAAACATTTTGAAGCCATAGATTCAGAGGGGTACTAATGTACCCCTCTGAATCTATGGCTTCAAAAGGCCTTAATAGCTATAATAAAAATATGTACTATAATTAGTACATATTTTTATTATAGCTGTTAAGGCCCTACCACGTGATTTAGAAAAAAATAGTAAATTAAAAACCTGACCGTTGCCCTACGTAACCCACTAAAGAGAAAAAACATAATAAGACAATGGTGCTGATTCTGTTGAATATCGCACTAAACTAATTTTAATCACACTATATCTCTTTTTTACAAATATCATTGAAAAAGGACAGAAAATATTTAGAACTGTCATATTAGTCTACGCCCTTGTCATTTACGGGAACATAGTCGTGACCTTTTGCGATTACGACTAAATTAACATCAAAACTGTTCAAGTGGACTAATTTGACAGGATTAAATTTAATCTATCCCTTGCTCATGTTTCTTATTAGAAAGAGACATAATGAAACTAAATTAGTTAAGTTCGTAAACAACAGAATCGGCGCCATTGCCGTCGGGACCCATTAAATGACTAGCACCCGGAAACAGTGGGTGTAGGAAAGTGTTGATCTAGCGTAGTTTAAGGCCTCTGCCTCGAATTTTGCGGGCAGCGGGGCGGCGGCGCCGCCCCGCTGCCCGAGAGAGATCGCTCGCGAGATTCGAGGCAGAGGCCTGAAACGCCGACGCGACGAAGAAGATCACGTGATTTACGAAAATAATGGAAACCAACGCAACGTTCTAACAGATGATGAAAGAATGAACTGTAGGTACCTATGTATACTCTGGTGATATTATTAGAAATCAATGCATTTACAAAAGCGGACAAAAAAGCCAAGAGAAATGTGGACACCCGTTGCCGCTTAGATTCTATTTGACATTAGCACAGCAACAGATATCTTAGTATTATGGCGGATACAGACATTTCGAGGCATGCTTGGCGCACGCCTCGCAACGCATGCTTCGATATACATTTGCATATGCCTCACCACGAATAGGTATTTATGTCCACACATTGCGAAGCATGTGATTGGTTGGGCATGGTTGAGACATGGATGTGGTTGACTACGGATGTAAAAGTAAAGTTCCAAAATCATCGTGTCGTGTCGTACGACAATGTTCTCGCGCGCTAATTACTCGGGATCTCTATCATCGTGGGCGGATTGTTAAATATTTGTGTATAATTACGCTCTCATAACTGCGGGCTCGGCAGCGAGCGACGTCTCCCACGAACACCGGCTCGTTACAGTGGCATCTTAAGCTGTTCACAGTTTCCTGGTAAACGTTATGGGACGAGCGATACCGTCGGTCGCGACCCCACAGGACTTATGGGAAATCTCGAGGTAATTGAGTAAGACATTAATTATGTCATTAATTATACAAGACAAATTTTTGATTAATTGCTGAAGTATGTAAAAAAACGTGCACGGACTTGGTTGAGGCACTGCCGTTTTCCATGATTGCGATGAAGACATTTAACAAATATTTTCTCCAAAAATCTTAAGGTAAATAATTATATCGTATTGTGAACCTGTATAATGGGATCTAATTAATTATCAGCCCCTTTTTTAACCGGCAGAACCCGCCCAAAATTCCACCTCAAATATAACAAATGACCTAACAAAAACCTGCCTTTTACTAAAACTTTTAACTACTAAAACAGACACGTTTTTGTATAAAAACTTATACAAACATGAAGCTTTTAAGTTTTGGAACTTGCAGAAAAAACGGTCGGCAACCAGCGAGCGGCTTTTTATCAGTGCATTAAATGCGGCGCAGGCGCATGGCCCCGAGTGCGGCGACCATGTGTTCGGTAGGGAAGAACGAGGATAGATTGATGTAAAAAGTATGTTAAACAAGTTAATAATAAACTGGTAATAAAAATGTATCTTTAACTGAGGCTAAGCTAATAATTTTACTATGTAAGGTATTCCATTCCAACTGGTTCAATTGGTTAGGGATATCAGCAAGCATACCTCAAAGCATACCTACTTCTAAAAAAAATTAAGACTAAGGATTGAGATGTCACCGATAAATACAAATACTAAAAGGTAAAAATACTGTTTTACAGAAGAAAAAATACTGCAGCCACAAATGTAGAGCTGAAATGTCATAACTTTAAGATTTTTTTTAAAAAAAATTTATGTCTTGCATTTGTAGGTAGGTATATAGCAGGACTGTCTCGTCCCCAGCGCACACGTGTCCACACTACACTTAACCGTCCACCGGTGCGCCTGCGCCTCTACCGGAGTGCTCATTATCATCCAATTACCGAATCTCTTGCCGGCCAGCACTCATCGGTAAAAAACTAATTGCGATTACGTTTGTTGACATTCTTCTTCTATTGTCGCGGTATTTTGTTATTATAAAGTATGTTCGCACCTGCCCCTTAGGGCGCGATTCCATTATGCAAGTCTTGCATGCAAGTATGACGTCACACTTGTGTGCAAGTGATTTGAATTGAACATTTCAGTTACAACTTGTTTGCAAGCTGTGGTTTCCACTATACAAATTGCATACGACTTGCAACTTGTATGCAAGTAATTTGCATAATGGAATCGCGCCTTTAGGAGCAACGGATGTGTCATAATAATATGTGGGAATGCATTAGGATATTTATTTTTTATTCTTTGCTTTATTATCAAGTAGAATAAACAATCGCATGTTACAATACAACAGAGCTCTGATCGTCTTTGTCTGGCAGTCTTAAGGAGAATCCAAAAATTTGGGCTTTATATTTATGAAAAATTATCAAATGATGCCAAGTAGGAAAACATTTTAATCAATCAGGTGAGCCTGGGATTCTAGTCCATAAACTAGGTGAGTAATTTATCTCATCAAGTACCTACTATTGTGAAATCGGACGACTATATTAGTTCGAATCACAGATCAAGAACAACCTGTTTCCTTTAACTGGTGGTTATAATTCGAGCTAAACTACTGCAAACCATTATTCTGTCAAAACTGCTCGATTATTACGAATTTATACAATTCAGTAGCTTATTTAAACATTAGAATGAAATGCGGTTAACCGAAATAATTATGTATCTGTGGACGTCAGCTGCTGCTATTCTTTGATGTTCCATTTGTCACCAGTTTTATTATAATTGATATAGATAATTGATTGACTAAGGGTCAATTTCACCAAGCTCTGTTAGTTGTTACTTGTTACTTGTTAGTGTTACTTACAACATGTCCCGTTAAGCATTTTGACGTAAGTACTGTCTCACTATGCAAAACAGTCAAAATATTGGCACATTGGCTTTTTCCCCATTAGAGATCTAATTTTGACATAAACTTTATAGAAGTACCTACCGTAAGTACCTACCTAATGTCAGAAATTCAGAATTCTATCTCTAGTAAGCAAAACGGCGGATAGAGATATTAATATAGAAAACGATCATAAATGATTGATGATTGTGGTTGTAATAATATCTTACGAATAAACATACCTACATTACTCGTACTTCGCAACGTTTATTACATAATTATATAGGTACATCTGTCTGTCTCTGTATCTTTGTAGCCTATTCTATACTTTAGAAAACATTTTAATTAACGAGTTCACATCCTTTTATACAGGTATTTAAGTATAAGGCTGTGTCCCCAATAGGCAAACTGTGAGCGGCCGACTGAGTTTGCGCTAACAAATTGCAGTAGCAAACTGTGGACACTCCGTCACTCAACCGGCCGCTTACAGATTGCTTATTGGGGACACAGCCTAAAGTATTATAAAATATTAAACGTATGTATTTAAAAAGCAATAGGTAACCTCTAATACACTATTTGCTATTAATAAAACTACAACATTTGAGTGTTGTCGTTTCCTTCGCAAATAAATTAAATTCACATTACACTCCTTCAATTTAGCAGTGGCATTGGTAAAAATTACATTTTTATGATCACGCCGTACTAATCCTTCGGGTACTGACAGACACTGAGCCTTCACGCAAATATACGAGATCACAAGTGAAGTTAAGCTCCTCGTACTTAAATATTAAGGTGAAGTTATTTTTAGCAATTAACGTATGAAATATAAAGATATCTTAGAGGATTGAAGTGAAGTTAATCCAATGTCAGTTGTTAAAGTTTATTTACAGTAAAATGTCGCCGAAGTGGAGGCTGTACACAGTGGCCAATTTGCAGTCTTGGCCGCCCTAGGCCGTGTAGTACTAGCCGTCCCTAAAGGGACTGAAAACCGCTATAAATTAAGGTAGGTATCTACTACAGGTATCAAACAATTTTGGTTACTTTTATGAATAAGGCAAAAACCCACGAAATCTCTTCGTAGGTCTTTGGATTACGGTTACCGCTATCTGGGTGACCAAGATCAATAAATATGTTACCTCTATTTAGGTTACCATTTTAATACCGGTACACACACAGGTGCTACCCGCCCATCACTACTTAGGTACACGTCTAGATCGTCCTCGTGGGCTGATCTGATATTGTCAAACTCATACCTAATAACTATTACGACCAGCGTGTCTATTCTGGCGTTTCTTACTCCGTATCACTTACGGACTTAAGATTAGTTCGGGGCCCCAACTAAGAATGAATGATAGCACGATTTGACAGTTGTCCCTACTCCCGATGTCTTTTTATCCGTCCGAAAAATTGAATTTGACACTTGTTTTGACGGAATCTTATGTCTATTGTACTTTCGGACGGGCCTGTATCTTCGTTGACGGACTTACAGAGTAGACCCCCTGTACCGACACGCCGCGTGATATCACCGCGAGAACTGCCAACGTTCGAGGGAGAATGTCACCGTGACATTCTCTCAATGAGAGAATGTCACGGTGAGATTCTCCCTCGAACGTTCGCAAACAAATTGGCAGTTCTCGCCGTAGACATAAGACCGTATAGACATAAGATTCCGTCAAAACAAGTGTCAAATTCTATTTTTCGGACGGATAAAAAGACATCGGGAGTAGGTGTAACGTTGTATACTTATTAATATTAAATACCTACCAATAAAACAACAAACATACAAAAAACATCTCCGTACTAATCAGCTGTAGGAACAAAGAAAAATTTTTTCTATGTATGTAGGTGATGCTATAATATTTCGGCCGCAAATATAAACCTACCCGCGCGCGAGTAACAAATTGCGCTGGAACAGACCGGTCGAGGTGCATAAGCTCCGCCTCCATACTTAGTGTTATTGTGTCAGCCAATGACGACGGCTAGTCTTTCGATTTTTCTGGAACGAATCGCCGTTCTTTCGCGAAGATCACCTAATATGGTAATCTTCAAAATAGGTGAACGTCCCAGGAGGTTATAAAAACCTCTGGGAGTTGCCAGGTGCATTCTAACCTGTACTCTGCGCCTGCGACTACGTACTTTGACCTACCTAGTTACCAAGTCTAAACACTAAGTAAATTACCGTGTTGTGAAAGTAATTGTTTAACTATAAAAACAAAGTAAATTCTATTGTGTGAACCCGAAAATCGGTAAGTCTTGAAAAGCTGTTTAGATGTGCCTAACAATTGTAATCTTTGTGTAATTTAGCTGTGTAACGCTGTGTATAAATTCACTTTGCTAATCTTGTTTTTTTTCCAATAATAACGTGCATATTGTTTTAGTGTCAAAACCTAGGTCTTGTTTTAATGTTGGTGTGCCTAAACCAGCATACTTTGAGCTGTGTAATATTGTACTAGAAATATTAAACGTTATTATTCTAGAATCTCACCAATTCAAAATTAATAATAAAATATTGTTAATTTATGTGTGCGTCATGATGGTGGGTCATGTATCAATTAACTTCAGTTAACCTTTTTGTTTTTTTATTAAATTTAAATAGTAGTAGCTTGTCATTTTTTTTATATGCACACAATTATAGGTAGATAGATAAGCAATATTTCTAAATATATTGCCTAGTCATGTAATTTAATTATTTTGTTCTAATAATGTAATTTTTTCTAGTTTTTGCAAAAGGAGGTGGCTATAGTTTTTCAATAGTACTTAATACAAATATAATTTATTTTAAATATTTTTTCTGCTACCTACCTTAATTAATTTATTTTTCTAATAGCTAGTTAATGCTTGTCTGCACATTAGCTGTGCCCTATTATTGTCTTCTTTTAACCACACCGTGAGACTGCATCACCAAATTAACCAAATTAATGTTGGGGCTATCTCCTTGGTAGTTCCGCATTGGTTGCGGTCCGGTTGATGCAGTCGACGGTCTGGAGCACTACCTAAGACGCCTGTGAATGTGGATTCCAGGGTTCCAGTTCCAGTTCCAGTTCCAGTTCCAGTTCCACTTCTACGCCTCTATATAGTACGACGCGTACTCATCCTGCGCTGCTGCCGGGTGTGGCTGGACACCTGAGCTGCTGTTGCATCTACCTACCTCGCGAAGCTGCCGCGAGCTGCGCGCGCTGCGTCGACTACGCTTCACGTCGGCCGGCCGCCTACCTCCTGTGGACTACCAGGAGAGTACCGTCTGCACAAGAAGGAAACTAACGTCCTAGTTCTTCGAACCCCGCCCGGCTTCACCGGCGGCTTACTTGCTAGGGTTGCTAAACAATACACGTTTATTAATTCGTAACATTTTTTTATTTATCACCCTAGTAAGGACCCCCTCGTTACATAGGGACAACTGCCAAATCGTGCTATCATTCATTCTTAGTTGGGGCCCCGAACTAATCTTAAGTCCGTAGGTGATACGGAGTAAGAAACGCCCGTAACTAAGGTCGAAACTACGGATTTCGTGCTTAGAGAGTAGACCCCCTGGATAAACAGTAACGCGCGGCTTACCTTGGTAATGTTGCTGATCATCATATTGTTAAGTCTTACCTTTAGTGAGCGTTTATACGAAAACGCTAAAATAAAACCGGCCAAGTGCGAGTCGCACGCGCACACGAAGGGTTTCGTACCATTATCTATAAAAACGGCAAAAAAATCATGTCTGTTGTATGGGAGCCCCCCTTAAATATTTGTATTATTTTAATTTAATTATTTATTTTTTATGTGAATATATAATTAAATATTCTGTGAATATTTCAAGCGTCTACTTGTTGCCGTTATCAATATCGAGCAAAAACGAGCAAAAAAATCACGTTTGTTGTACGGGAGCCCCCCTTAAATATTGATTTTATTTTGTTTTTAGTATTTGTTGTTATAGCGGCAATAAACATACATCATCTGTGAAAATTTCAACTGTCTAGCTATCACGGTTCATGAGATACAACCTGGAGACACACAGACAGACATACAGACGGACGGACAGCGAAGTCTCAGTAATAGGGTTCCGTTTACCCTTTGGGTACGAAACCCTAAAAATCATCACTCACGCCACCACATTTACTAGCCACCAAAATACAGGAATGCAATCCTTAAGTACATATAAGATTATCGAAACATCAAGGCTTGTTTCAACATCAAAAAACATCTTATACGTCTGCCACACACTCGACGAGTGGCATGGGAAGTAGCGAGGAAAAGAGGCAGAGACATAGTGTGGCAACATTACTCGTCATGCCACACGTCATGCTCCTCGTCCTCTCTCTCTCTCTCTCGTCTCGTCCGGCAGAGAGGGCAACATCGCGGCAAATCACGGCAGCGCGAGGAGCATAGTCTGGCAGGCGCAATATAAATATTAACATCAGTCGAACTGTCGAACAGGAATCAATCATCGAATCAGTTGGACCCTTTTAATCGTGAAAGGCCCGGCTTCGTTTCCCGGAACGTGCAAAAAGACTCGCGAGGTAAAGGCGAGCTATATTATTATGTCTATCGGTATAATGAAGCATAATGATCGGTTTTTAGCACGAACTGTATGGAGCTGGAATTTTAGACTTGGACGTAATTATTTAACATAATGGAGTTGGGTAATAGGCTCTTGTTAGGGTTCCGTACCAAAATGGTAAAAAAGGAACCCTTATGGTGTGACTTCGTCTGTCTGTCTGTCTGTCTGTCTGTCTGTCACACCTGCTTATTTCAGTTTTCGATATATGATGAAAAATGTCCAAAAAAATACCATTACCCCCCCCCCTTATCTCCGAAGTTTGCGGGGCGAAAAATCTGAAATAATTAGATTTGATAGGAATTGACCCAAATATTGCACCAAAAATAAAACGATGTTCCTAACTATAGCACCTACAGTTTTTTCAAAATCATCAAAATTCCTTGACAAACAAACTTAGTTATGTGGTCCGGATTTTTTCACTTTATACGTCCAAAAATGATACGGAACCCTCGGTGCGCGAGTACGACTCGCACTTGGCCGGTTTTTGTTATTGATAATGCGTGATTTGAAGAAGTTGTTAAGAACACGAATACGACATGACACGTACACATAAGACAAGACAATCTAGTGCTATGCATCAGACTTAAAATAAAGTTAAAAATCTTTCATCTGTCATTCTGCCTATTATTTCGTCGACAAAACCCGTTTGTATAGCGCTCATGCTGCGCGTGCTGGTCAAAAAAAGGTTGGAAACTGATCTAGACCTATATTTCACATTACTTTCTACAAGCGAAACGCGTTTTTCATTGGCATCCGAGCTACATTTTAAGCTCTTCGCTATCCGCATTCCTCAGAGATATCAATTACAATATTAATATGTACTTACATACTAATATCTTACACATAAGCTCGTATCGATACGACACAAAAAACGTCACTATTTGCTAACATATTAATTAGATACACCCTCAGATCATAGTTCTATGATCTGAGGATTCACCCAACAACATATTACACCGATACATCAGAGGCATCCAGCAGCATTGCGAGCATTTACGAGGCTAGTTACATACCTACAAGAGACACCGCTTTGGCATTGATTTCACTTGCTGCATTCGTAAACATAACTTATATGAGACCAGCCTTTATGAGTGCTGCAATCCATGATGGAAGATTTCTGGTCGTATTAAATAAAGTTCATTTCTAGTCCAATTTGTTGACTTACTGATTGTAAGAAAAAGATAGCCATATGTCAGCGTGGTATGGAGATAAGTATTTTAAAAATAAGACGGTCTGACAAGATATAAAATGTTGATGTTAGAAGTAGTACCAAGAAGACGCCCTGCAGTAGGCACTTAAGCTGAAATGGAGATGGGCCGGACATATTGCCAGGATGCATGAGGAAAGATGGACCAAAACAGTTACGCTTTGGAGCGGCCCATCGGGGTTCAGGAAGGCAGGCCTATAGCAAGATGGAGAGACGACATCGAAAAAATAGAAAAATATTGGACAATAGAGGCAAAGGATAGAGATAAATGGAAAAAGCTAGAGGTGGCCTTTACCCTAGGGTCCAAACCAATGAAAACCTTAAAGTAATTGAAAATGCATGCTATTTAGTTAAGTTAATTTAGATATATTATATCTATAGTGTAAAGTTAGTGAATTTTAGGTTTTAGTATTGTTTGGTTTCGGTAAATAAAACGCTTTTTTATTTTTATTTTATTAAATAAAGAAATAGGTTTTTTTTTTCTAATCGTATTAAAAAAGAAGTAGGCTAGTTTTCAAAAACTCACAAACGATTATAACAAAACATAACGGCCCTAAAAATACCAATAAGTTTGACCATTTCAATAAACCCCACGTAAGGATTCTCGCTAGCGGTACTAACTAACCAGTTATCAAAACATACAGCCTTACATCTCAATACGTCCACTGCTCATGACTAGTTTATGTAACAAAGAAACCATGACTGGGACAAGTAAATTGGCATTTGACTAACTAAAGCGCAGACAACAAGCGAAGACGCGCGCAATCTACGTGTGTTTAAGAACACGAGACAATTAAATACAGGGTGTTCTGCAGTGTGGGATACAGTATGTTTGAAGCAATTAACAAATAGGTGCTTAGTACCAGGAAAACGGTATTAAGAGCAGAGGTGTGTGACCAAAATGCTCTTATTGGACAGATAATTTTAGGCGAAAAATGTATTTGATTCATTTTTATCTAATTTAATGTTCATTCAATGGTTTTGTGTTTATTAAGAAACTAATAGTGTTACACCAAGTATCTAATGCATATAAAAGTACATCACTTTGCAACGCTAACGTTGCGAGCAATAAATGTACAGAAAAAACCTAGCATCCCAGAAGATACGGTAGTCTATACTATCTATACTTCTATACTAATAATTATTATAAAGAGGAAATATTTTTTTATTGTTTGTTTGTTTGTTTGTACCGAATAGGCTCCAAAACTTCTTGACCGATTTAAAAAATTCTTTCACTAATAGAAAGCTACATTATCACTGAGTAACATAGGCTACTTTTTATCCCGAAAAAATGCACAGTTCCTGTGGGACACGCGGACGAAGTCGCGGGCGAAGTGCTAGTGTAATATAAGACAAAGAAAAAAGTCATTCCATTTAATTGCAAAACATTTTTAGATCAGTCCTAATTCTTATCTAGACTACCTTCGTGCTCGATTTCATCACCCGATAACATTGACGGCGAACACTTCGCTAGATCGGACGGGTTTTCTATATCAGTGCGTGTGCTGCATCAGACTACGGAGCGCCATTTTTTGGTCATTACGACCAGACCGGTCGCGGCGACTGCTGGTGGATGCACGCCTTAATGTCTGTTCCATAAGACCGACACAGATCCGCGGTTTAAAAGTGAAACAC
Source organism: Thalpophila matura (assembly GCA_948465475.1). Taxonomy (NCBI): domain Eukaryota; kingdom Metazoa; phylum Arthropoda; class Insecta; order Lepidoptera; family Noctuidae; genus Thalpophila; species Thalpophila matura. The sequence continues at coordinate 16,810,829 of OX419191.1, forward strand.
TTTATAACTGTGAGTTTACTCCAAAGAACATTAACGTGAATGTATCGAGGCTTGTCATAAGAGACAAATCTTTCACCAATTTTTTTATTAAAAAAGGTATTTCTTGGGGCTATTTTAGAACATGTTACAGGATAATGAAGTTTGTACCATGATAACATTGATAACTCATACTATACTAGATGACTTCGATATTGTATAACTCACTTTCCCTGCAATTGCACTAGAATCCACCCATTACAATTTTGTGCCAATCATTGCAGTCAAAGAAATTGATCGGGGTCACAAAATTGCCTAGAGGCAACAAGTCTCGTCTCCTCATACTCACACAAATCATAAAGATGAGTTAAAGGCGAAATACATTTTAACTGTATTATAATATACCTACCATTTTGATGTGAAGCGTTCCTTATGTAAGTGTTCCTGTCCACCGTCTGTCGCTCTGTAGATGTCGTTATAAAGCGACTGGACCCCGAGAGCTGTGACGGTGACGTCGGTTACATCGCATTAACGACCGTCATCCCAGTGGAAGTATTTAGTGCTTTAATTATATCGTCTGCTTATCAAGTGATGGAAATGATGTTTGTTCCTTTTTCTTTATTACTTACCTACTAGCTGTTCCCCGCGGTTTCAACCCGTTGCTCGGCTCCTAAGGGTCATAGCGTGATGTTAAATAGCCTATACTATTCCTCATGAATCTGGCTATCATACACAAAAATATTTTTTTGAATCCGACTGGTAGTTCAAGAGATTAGCGCGTTCAAACAAACAAACAAACTCTTTATCTTTATAATATTAGTAGACACCTCAGATCATAGAAACAAGGAGATATGCCATCATAGCAAATTAGTACGGGAACAACTGATGCCACTTTTAGTACATTTTTCGACACAATTACGCGCATAATTAAGCGCTCCTTGTGAATAAAAAACAGGTTTTAAAAAAACCGACTTCCAAAAACTACACTAAAAACTATGAAATAAAAAGTTTAAACTTCCATAATTAAAAATCTAAATGTATATTGAAGCCGGCGGGGCCTTTTCAGGTTTTTGCCTCTCAGTCTTTAAACAGGAAGGGTGTGCGCAGTGTGTGCACGTGGAAATTAAGATTTCCTTTTATTCCTTGTTCATCTGCAATTTTGCTTATTTTAATGCTAGGCCCCGCCGACTTCAATATACATTTAGATTTTTAATTATGGAAGTTTAAACTTTTTATTTCATAGTTTTTAGTGTAGTTTTTGGAAGTCGGTTTTTTTAAAACCTGTTTTTTATTTTTAACTTTTTAGTGTAGTGTAACATGTCATGTTTTTTTTTATAATAATACCTTACGTATATAAAAGTACCATAAAATCATGGATAGAGCGACTTTAATAATATACTGCTTTGACACACATTTTGTATGTACTTTTACCGAGATCGATTGCTTTCACGAATTTAAATAGGTACTTACCTTCTAAGATATTAGGTCTTTACCTATGAAATTGCCGTTCTGCAGTACTGGCCATTTCAAATCAAAATAGTTTTTGTTTGGCTAAGAATTCTAATTTCAAATTAATTTTATTTTAAAAACATGGTTTTTTTTTTCCAAAAGTAGTCATTTGTTTATTGATTAGTGTTACATTTTCATCGCATTTCAATCTTTTTCGTCGTCATGGATACGTTAAAAATTCGAGTAATTATGGAATACGAGTACCGTCGTGGCAGCAACGCGCACAAGCGGCACGCAACATCAACGACGTTTACGGAGCTAACACTACAAACCAACGCACCACCTGTTATTGGTTTGCTCGCTTCCGTTCTGGAAATTTCGACCTGAAAAATGAACCTCGCGGTCGTCCGAAGACTTTGGTTGACAATGACGAATTAAAGGTGATTGTGGAAGCTGATGATACACAATCTACGGCTGAATTAGCAGCAGCTTTCGACGTTAGCGTCAAAACAATATTGGTCCATTTGCGTCAAATTGGCAAGGTAAAAAAGCTTGACAAATGGGTGCCCCACAAACTCAATGATCGCCAGCGCGAAGTACGCGTCGAGACGTGCCTTGCACTGCTCAACAGACACACAAATGAAGGAATTTTGAACCACATTGTTACCTGCGAAGAGAAATGGATTCTGTTTGATAACCGCAAGCGCTCAGCAAGTTGGTTGGATCCTGCTTCAGCACCTAAACGATGCCCTAAACGAAAACTTACCCCTAGAAAAGTGATGGTCACTGTTTGGTGGTCTAGCGCCGGTGTGATTCATCACAGCTTCTTACCAAACGGGGTGAGCATTACTGCAGATGTGTACTGTGAAGAACTGAACACAATGATGAAGAAGCTGGCACATCTCCAACCAGCATTGGTCAATCGCTCGTCTCCACTGCTCCTGCACGACAACGCGCGCCCTGATACTGCACAGCAGACGGTCTCCAAGTTGCAAGAACTGGGGTTGGAAGCTCTCCGTCATCCGCCCTACTCACCAGACCTTGCGCCTACAGACTACTACTTTTTCCAGAATTTGGATAACTTCTTGGCGGGAAAAAAATTCAATACCCGAGAGGCAGTACAAAATGCCTTTGAAGCTTTTGTTGCCTCCCGTCCAGCTGATTTCCTTAAGAAGGGCATCAATAAACTGCCACTGCATTGGCAAAGATGCATTGATTGCATGGGTGATTACTTCGATTAATACAAATAAAAAATACATGAAAAAAATTAGTTTAAATTTTTTCATACAAAACGGCAATTTCATAGGTAAAGACCTATTATTTATGGATAAGTACGTTTCAGTAATCGAAAACAATGTTTTTTCAGCAATAGGCTCTTTCCCTAACTTTCTATCAAATAAGACTTGAACATAAAAAAAACTGTGTGTACTATACACCTCTGCCTAACCTTGCGGAAAATACTAGCGTGATGTTATGCATATATAATATCGAGATCGATTGCGTCCAGGAATTCGTGTACCTACATAATATGACTTTTTTATTATCGTCATGATGTCATCGATATACACGAAAAAATCCGTTTATTGAAGCTGGTTACAAAACTATTCAACCTAAGTTAATACAATTTTTATGGGACCACCTCGCGAGCTTCTTCTACCATATGAAAAAAAAATCACGTAAATCGGCTCACAGATCACAGAGTAATCGGTGTACATACATTAAAAAAAAAAAAAAAAAAAAAAAAAACCCGCCGAATGCAGAACCTCCTCCTTTTTGGAAGTCGGTTAAAAAGATCTCCCACGCATTAAACATTCCGCACACCCTCAATCTAACACTGTTAATCGTCACTCAACACTAGCACTAAACTAAAACACTGTATTTATACCATCGATCGTGTTCGGTTCGTCGCCAGCGCGTACGTTTATAATATGAGCAATTTGCTCAAAATCAGGCATCAAGCTCGATAGCGCCTTGGCACACCTCCCTTGTTTCTATGATCTGAGGTAGGTACCTACTATAGATAAGATAAAGTTACGTTATTCTATCTCCAGACTTTGTAACTGCGCGATCTGGGGCCGTACCATGACGTGTTAAAACCATCATTGTTCCACTGTAAACAAGGGATAGCGCTATTCGTGCTGTATAGTGCCATCCCTCTCTCACAGCGGAATAATGATGGCAATAACACGTCGTGGTAAGGCCCCAGTAAACATGTAAACATGTTAAGTGTTCGCACTATACCTATGTGGGGCTTTACCTGTTTAATTATATGAATATTGTGAAACGTTGATAAATAAAGATACATACATACATACATACATACATACGTACGGCTGAAGTAGTTTTAAATTTCACGTCGCTTTTTCGTTTGCATAAGACTTTAAAAATAAATAGGTACGTCTTGGAGATATTTTAACGAACTGCAAAATCTCCAAACATTTTAACGCTGAGGGGTTCAGAATAAGGTACTGAACCCATGGTTTCAATTTTCGTTACGCTGTCACACCCCGTGTTAGCGGTATTTGCGCATATGTGCAAATGGCCAAAAGGTTACAAAGGCATAGAGACTAGAGTATAGGATAGTACATATAATTTTTCGTCACTTTTACTAAAGGGCTCCGATCGTGCGACCGGTCAATTATACGTCTGGACGAACGTAACGGTTATACGGACCGACAATTAGCCTGCTAGCCTGCAGGTCTCAAGTTAGGGATGTTACGGAGCTTCGAATCCGACTCCGATAAGTTGGAACTCCCGATTGATATTACACCGCCGGTTCTGACTTCGGTTCCGACACTCTTAAATCGGAGGTCGAAGCATAGCGAATTGCGGCGGCGGCGACGGCAATAATTGCAATTATTTTTTTTTTAGAAATGAAAAAGGCTGACTGAATAATGTGTTTATTATTTTATTTTATCAACCTAAGCACATCTCTCTTCTGCCACCACCTCCGATTTCGCCTCCGACTCCGACTTGACACCGATTTCGTTTCCGTCTCCGATAAACCAAATTTAAAATTCGATCCGACTTCGGTTCCGACAAAACCACCTCCGTAACCTCCCTGGTCCTAGGTAACGGCCGTGCAGTGAAGGGCTCGGCTCGGGCGGCTTATGCCACAGACGGATTAACCCCGTAAAACTAGGTAGGTACTGACAGATGGAAAAAGAATGGAAAATGATGACTATCATATTGAGGGATTAATAGAGAGAGAGAGAGATAAAGATAAAAAAAAAGTTTTTACTCCTTTTTATTTTTACATAACGGTCCTAATACCATAATACTAATCTTTTTGGTAGACCTTTAAATCTCAAAGTATCTTTCATCAAAATAACTAACCCAAACGAGTTGTATTAGGACTATTAGCACACACAAGGAACCCTATACCATCCACGTAGTGTAATAAACTCCCGAGCAGTATCTCAATGTGGTCAGCGCTCCAGTTCCCACAGCAGGCACCACTTAGTTCGACCACGGTTGCACCGAAGCCTGCCTGCAGCGACCACAAACAGCTAAGAGAGCTACCTTCTTATTACTGCGGTCGCACTGAGCTCATTACCGACCACAGTTATATTTTATTTAGTTTATTATCTCTGTGATGCTGTCGGATACTGACGCTGTGTTGTCATTAGAAACATAGGTGTTTCAAAAAAGTTTGTATGGTAGGTAGAAGTAGACCGGAATGTTCGGGACTAAATCAGTTATGGGCTTATCGCAAGGGTTGCCAACGCTATACTTAGTATAATTTAGTATCCTACTATAATCACAATTCCTATTACCGTATTTTTCAAAGAAAAGTTAGCAACCCCAGCTATCGCACTTCTTGGCTCTTAATCTGTTTGTATATGATAGCCAGATTTGTGAGGAATAGTATAGGCTATTTCACATCATGCTATGACCCTTAGGAGCCGAGCAACGGAGGTGAAACCTCGGGGAGCTAGGTTACAATAAAATTGTTTTATCTAGTTACAAACTGCTGTAGTTCGTCCATTACATACCGACCATTAGTTAAGAACAAATCGTGAGAGGAGTTCATCAGGTCGAAGTGACTCTTCTACATCTCCTTATTTTGTGACTTATGAAGTTTAAAGAAAAACCAACGACGATTAGCTTCACATCCAGAGCCCGCGAACGATTCACAACTTGAATCAAGATCAGAGCAATCAAAAACAAACCTTATGTTTAAGTTCGTAAGTTCGGTATCGATGGCAAACGTGTCTTGTATCATAGAATGCAGTAGCAATGTCGCTGAGAGTCCTGCTGGCCGCTAATTGCGGCGACGTGATGCCGCGACGGAGTCAAAACGTAACATGAGGCAGTGAGCATTCATTCGTGTTCGTTTTGAAATTTACTCCCTCATGAACTGAGTAAGCAAAACAGTTGATTGAAAAATTTATGGTTTTTTTGGAGTAGGTACCTATACCTTTACCTTTACCTTTTGAGATGAATGCTAAATTGGAATCATCAATACGACATGCATCAGGTCGGATATACACATCCACTTATAATCACTTTTCTGCCGTGCTTACGATAATCGCAGTAAGTCGCATTTTTGTTATACAGAAATGTAGATCTTCTCTACATTATAATTAAGTGTTTAATTCAATATCGACAAAAATTGACTTACCTACTGCGATTATCGTAAGCACGGCAGCTTTTGGCACAGGGACGATTCTCGCGGGTGATATATTGATATCGAATTCGATATGTATCGCAACAAATGTCAAAATGGTAGAGATTTTGACAGTTGTTGCAATATATATCGAATTCGATATCAATATCGAACCCACGAGAATCATCCCCCAGGACATAATTATAAGGTTTCGTTTCCCTTTCGAACCCGCTGACTCTGATTTCCCTACTTACCTCTATCCACTAAGGAAATACAAAAGTTAATAAAGCCGGATCTGAAGACCTGATAGAAAAAACAGGTTTAAAAAAAACCGACTTCCAAAAACTACACTAAAAACTATGAAATAAAAATGTTAAACTTCCATAAATAAAAATCTAAATGTATATTGAAGTCGGCGGGGCCTCTTCTTCAGGATTTTACCTCTCAGCCTTTGAACAGGAAAAACGTGCGCAGTGTGTGCAGCGAACGTGCAGCTTGCTTTGCGCCTCGACAAATTAAAATTTCCTTTCATTCCTATATTTATGCTTAGGCCCCGCCGACTTCATGCCTTCGCCGACTTTATGTATGCATAATATCGAGATCGATTGCGTTCAGGAATTCATGTACCTACACAATATCACTTTTTCATCATCGTCATGATGTCATCGAGATAAACCAAAAATACCGTTTATTACACCTGGTTAAAAATCTACTCAACCAAAGTTAATAAAATTTATATGGGACCACCGCGCGAGTTTTATCTACCATATGAAAAAAGAATCACGTAAATCGGCTCAGAAATCACGGAATAATCGGTGTACATAAATAAAAAAAAAAAAAAAAAAAAAAAAAAAAAAAAAAAAAAAAAAAACCAACCGGTTGCAGAACCTCCTCCTTTTTGGAAGTCGGTTAAAAAGTGAATTTAATTTTTGCTCTCCTGAAAACCTAAGTTTTGTAGTAGTAACTTCGTTATAGTGCAAACTAAATACATAGGACCACGTAGTTTGGCGAGACGAAGGAGTGGCCTCTATTTGACGATGGCCAAGTTAAATCTGTTGGTAATGGAATAGTGGCAGATCATAACTCCTCGTTGGTCGAAATCATTTCGTAACCTATCTAAAAACTTGAATTAGAAACTATCGTTGACACTGCATTGCTAATTTGCCATGGGAGACCATACATGATCTAACTAAAGAAAACCATGGAAACACATCAAATGATACAGTCACCAACAGAGATACAGGAATTAAGTGATTTAACATTTTTTGACGATTTTTAGGGTTCCGTACCAAAATGGTAAAAAAGGAACCCTTATGGTGCGACTTCGTCTGTCTGTCTGTCTGTCTGTCACACCTGCTTATTTCAGCAATCACTAATGCTATCGACTTGAAATTTGGAACAGTTATAAAGAATGCTTGTCCAACTTTATTGCAAATGCAAAAAGTCAAAAAATATTTTTATTTTCATTGCAAAAGGGGCCGGAGTGGGGGTCCAAAATTTGAAAGTGGGGTTACTAGGTCATGTGACATATCATATGAAAGGGCTTGATCTGCATATTTCAAAATATATTTTTATTTAATTTAATGTCTCACAGTTTTCGACATTATGATGAAAAATGTCTGAAAAAATACCATTCCCCCCCCCCCTTATCTCCGAAGTTTGCGTAACGAAAAATCTGAAATAGTTAGAGTTGATAGGAATTGATCCAAATATTGCACCAAAAATAAAACGATGTTCCTAACTACTACAGTTTTTTTCAAAATCCTCAAAATTCCTTCACAAACAAACTTAATTATTCGGTCCGGTTTTTTTCACTTTATACGTCCAAAAATGATACAGAACCCTCGGTGCGCGAGTATGACTCGCACTTGGCCGGTGTTTATTACTCATGGTGAATTCAATTTCCGAGTTAGATGTGACACGTCGGAATTCCGAGTTACTATGAGATGTCACGTGGTACATACAAACGACTTGTGATGACAACACGCGAGTGACACACTGGTCAATGACTGCGTGCCCCCAAGGTCACTGACGCCATCAAATGTATATTATACGACCTCAGATATAAAATAAATGAGATTTTAAAATTAGATCACTGATTTTAACAGCTGTTTTACGAGTTTGGGCATTTGCATAGAATTTAACTGGTTTGAGATGATTTTGTGTACATGTGACGCAACCACAGATTAAATACTACAGAGTGATGACTACGTAAATACAGTTAAATAAATAGCGACTCTTGTGTCTACGTAATAAAGTGTATTTTAGCTCGCACAGCGCTGCGTGCCTAAAATTATATTAACTACAAGGTAGTGTCTTTTTATTGCGTAACTCTAGCTCTTCTGACGCGGCGTAAACCCACTAAATTGGCCTCCCCGAGAAGGAACGCCAATATCCTGGGCCTGATGCAACTTAGGCCCAACATACTGTTAACTCAAGATTTCAATGAGCCTATCAGCTTTTGAGACGCATGAATCATCAACATAACATAAGAACCGGTCGCTTCCGACACTGTCGTCATCCCTACCATTGTCAACATTACTGAACAAAGCGCCATCACCTTTAGTAGCACGTTACTTGAACTTTAACACCGCCTTGTTTGTGTGTCACTGAACACAAAGCAACGTCTTCGTACGAAAGCCATAGCGTCTTGAGGTCTTGTCTTACACCAGAAAACAAAAAGCCACGACCTGTGCTCATACCTAAGATGCCTAGAACTATCTTAGTGTCTTCGGTCACTGAACAAAACGCAGTGTCTTTCTCTTAAAAGGCACATCTCGAAGGTGTCGTGAGGTCGGACCATTAGCGTATTGCACCTCACAAAAATACTACTCCGACTTATTGGCGGTGGTTTCTTCAAGATGTACTTACTCTGTGCAAGTTTGCATCGTAAGAAAACCTTACGCATTTCTTCCAGTCTGTCTATTCTGTACCTGCCAATTTGTTTGCGAACGTTCGAGGGAGAATCTCACCGAGATATTTACACATACAGGGTGTAAAAAGACACATCACCAAGCCGACACCTACGCATTCTGTACGTGTAACTAAGTAGCATGGAGCAAAAAAAATTGCTGGGAAACGATTTTTTTTTTAGGTATTAAAAACAGGTGTTTTTTGTGTTTACGCGCTACCGACTGTGCCTATGGGTGTGATGATTTGTACGGGATGGGGAAGGTGGTGTATAGGCGTACCCCGGCCCCCGAACCCCGCTGCGCTGCCGCCCAGTGTCGTTTTCGTGAAAAACAAAAAAAAATATTGAAAGTTTAACCTTCAATATCTCCATAACCAGTCGGTTCCCAGGTATGGTCCAGTACAAGAAAATCATCGCATTGATGGGTAGAATATGTGGTTTCAGTTTTCGTTAAGGGTCTTTTTACACCCGATATACACTAATACACCGTGAAACAAATTGGCGGGTCTCGCGGTGACATCACGCGGCCGTGTCGGAACACAATGCACAGCCAGATGTAGATGGCAGATATCTGGAAAATCTGAAATCTGGGGATCTATTATTTGAATAGGTTTTCAGATTTACTTGACTAGTTATCTAAAGTTTGGCTCTATATCTATCAAATCTCTATCAAACTAGAAATAAGTGCACGACAGTCTCTACCAATGAAAGTGTTGTTTGTATGGGAATGCAAATCATCAAGAAATGATAGCAGAAGATATAAGAAGAAATATTATAATCGAAATACCATTGAACCTACTACCTACATCTAAATATTTTATAGATTATCAATAGTTAGTGTCTGTAACAGCAGGGTGTCTGCCACGAGTCTTGCTTTATTTAGAAAGAAAAAAATGTATAGTCTTTATTGGACTTTGAAACATTTTTTTATGTAAAGAACATTGCATAAGCATTTATAATAACAAAAAAAAACTTGAAAATGAATCTAAATAACAATGACAGCTCACAAATGAGTCGGCCACCGTTCTCAATCAAAGTTATTCACTTCCCAGTGCCTCACCGTGACCAGTCCAATCCAAGGAACAATTACAAGTGATAATAGTTCTCACAAGGTGTAACAATTATTACAGAGATTACTATTATTACGAAGGCTACTATTATTGTAAGCGATGCGCACACTGAATCATTGGTCAATGTTCGAGCTCATTGTCAATATCGTTTGAATAATTTGGATTATCTTAGGGACTAGTGGCCAAACACAGTTGGACAAAAATTAAAAATTGTATAAAAACCCGACCATGGTTTGCCCTACGTCTGATGTTATAGAACCACCAAAAGGAAAAGAAAAACAAGACATTGCAGTCGGGACTTATGACTATTACCCGGAAACATTGGGTCCCGATCCCGACTGCAATGTCTTGTTTTCTTTTCGTATCGCGGTCTGGTTTTTAAATATGTTTAATTATTATTTCGTTTTTAAATACAGTAAAAACAAATAATATTTTTACTTTTATTGATTAATAAGTACCTACTTTATGTAAGTAATTACTAATAATAATAATAAACACCACTGATAGGAACCTACAGGTGCTTACCACTTATCTCACGTATCTCACACATAATAACATCAGACTCGTTAATATTTTGGTAGACCACAACCGCACCATCGCATCCCATCCGAACACCATCGGCAGAGAGCAACGAGCCCTTAACACCGTGGTGCATGGACCGTGAAATAATCAAATAGCATCCATCCGTGGGAACTGATGCCAGCCGACCGAGCCAGCTGGCCGTGGAAATTTCATCAATATTTTATGGGTTTTATTGATTTAACCTCATCTCAAGCGTTCGGGAAAGACAAAAAAAATCCCACAAGGTAAAATTTTTTAAAAATATATCCAAAAATTTATTGAAACCAAAAAGTGTCATATGACCCCGACGTGATTTGAACACGCAACCTTCTGATCTGGAGTCAGACGCGCTACCGTTGCGCCACGGAGTCGTTGAATTGAACTACGAAATTTCGCTTCTATATCTCAGCGCATCACTGACGTCATCTTGTGACGTATAGTGAATGCTATGAATGGTATCGCGAACCTTGACGCGTCGAACATTGACCTTGTTTAGTTTATTTTTGCAATTTTACAGTCTTTAGTAGTTATATTAGTGTTCATTTATTCTATTCCCAACGTTATAGGATTTGTATTTAATTATCTACCTATAAATTCCGATAAGACAACGCGAATACGATAATTTTAATTACCTAATGGAAAAACAATATATTTTGCCTAAATATTCTCGATTTTATCACAGCGGATGGGCTCACATTAATGAAATTTACATTTAAATTATTTGATAAAGCACCATTAAACATTAATTAGCCACCGTAAAATTATAATATTTACATAATGAAGTAGGTATATTTTCCAACGTATTATCTCTTTTAAGCTAATATACCTACCTACCTACTTACATACCTACCTACATAGATAGTGTGTGGTCTACGCTAGTGGTGAACAAAATAATATTGTTCGTGTAATGGATAGCTCTGCGCACTTGTGGTTTTCCATTGAAATTGAACAGAGAACTCGAATAAATGTTTATTTGAATTGATTTCATACGTAGGTACGTATAATTTGCGGTTTAAAATATTGGCATTGGAAAAGGTGATAATTTTGCCGATTTGCGTTTTTTTTTAATTCTAAAGTATCAAAACAGTTAGGTTTTTACTACTTCTTACACGCCATTTCAAAAGAAAATTATGTAGGTAATGATTTCATGGACAACGGGAGCATCACTAGGTACCTATTTAGCGAATTATACTGGTAATTCCAAATAATGTTGCAATCAGAATAGAGAAGAGAGTGTATCTTCACGCTTAGCATGAGTAATTCTATCTCTATTCTACCAAAGAATAGACAAAGTTCTTTCCATCAAATCGCTATCTCTTCTACCCGAACACGCGGCGACCCGTGCTTGGTTTATCAGAATTTTGTCTAGGTACTGACGAATAGAGACATTTCTTCTCTTCATTGTGTGCTTATAAAGGTGGAAATCTTTCTACAATCTGTCACTTTATTTAATCTTCTGTAGACAAAACTTGTTTCTATCATGGCCATGCTAGAATGGCTTGAAAGAACTCTACCTAGGCACGAGTTTATGGTACGGGCACATACGGGGCTCGTGAAACCAGCTCGTCTCTCGTGCCCTCAACACCTTCTCTTCTTTTATGTTCAAAACCCAAAAATCACACATCACCCAAAAATCACAAACCAAAACATAGCGTTTTCACTACAATCTGAACATTTAAATCTAAAGACTCACACACTAACCGCGTCAATAAAACCTCTCGAATACACTTAAGACCCCTATTTCCCGAACTTGCCACATCTCACCCCAGACTGCCCCTTTTTAGCCCCGTCTGGCCCTACTTGCCCCGAAGGGTACGGTCGCATTTTTCACTGCAGTAAAGTTCCCGTCGTCGAAAAAAATAGTAATCCTTGTTTAAAAGTAAAGTCATTTATCGCGACGACACTGATCCGCGGGGGTAGGCAGATGTGTTGAGTCAGCTGGATCCCTACTAATAGGGTTGGTCTGTCTGTTACGTTTTTATTCCTAAACTAGCTGTGCCCCGCGGTTTATTAAAAAAAGAAATTAATATTATATAAACAAAGAAATTGTATATTTGAATTAGTTGAAAAAGAGTAACCATGGAGTTTCTTGTCCGTTCTTCTCCATAGGAATCTACGTTTTGGAACGGACAACTAGCTTCAACTAACGGACAAACTGACTGATAACTATTGCTTGACTATTCAAAAGTGCCTGTAAATGGTCTAATTGAAATAAATGTTTTGACTTTGACTATGATTAGTTACTCGCCCCACTATTCGTTTTCGCTTAGCGTTCTTCCTGATTTTTTTTCTTTTTGCTCGGCTCCTAAGGCTATACCATTCCTCATGAATCTGGTTATCATATACAAAAATAATTTTTCGAATCCAACTGGTAATTCCAGAGATTAGTGCGTTTAAACAAAAGAACTAACTCTTCAGCTTCATTATATTAGTATAGATTAATTAAGTAGGTACTACCGAAACAATATTCTGAAGCTTGCTGTAAATGTTGAAGATTGGAGGTTCCTACAGAAGTGTACTTCTCAGTTGTCATTTATTATCGAAAAATTTTAACTCACGAGCGGCGGCGGACTCACAACTAGTTCTGTACCCGATCATGAGTTTTTTTGACGTGTAGTATCGTTAACGTAAGCATATTTTGAATGGAAAATACACCTTTGTTACACATAATTTATATAAATTAAATACTTAATTAATTTCTCTGTATTTTTTAAAATGTGCAAATTGTATAAAATTTTATCAAAATGTTCCAGGACTGCTGTAACTATACGTCAAAAAAACTCATGATAGGGGTAGGGTACCCCTATCATGAGTTTTTTTGACGCATGATAGTGTATGTAATAGAGCCTGCAATTTCGACACATACCTAAACATAGTCCCTGTCATTGACCTATATGTCTAGACAAGCAGTTCCGAACATTAAACGTCACACTCAAGTGTTGTGCGGGCACAACACAAGCCTCACTTTCACTTTGACGTTTGATGCGGTGAGCAACAGACAAGTACCCGCGTGTGGGGCATGATTTTTGTTCGGAACTACTTGTCTAGGGACATATAGGTCAATGGTCCCTGTAGATGTGACAAGGTTAGCAATACGTGCATGTGTCAGTGCGAACTTATGAGCTAGCTGTCCTAAACACCTAGGTACTTCGTCAGCTACGGTTTTGTGCCAAATCGCTTGACTCTCCCATTTATTATGCCCACACATCATACAATAGAACCAAGACTTATTATATTACTGATCCCTTTTTCTAAGTGAATGTAAGTAGCACTCGGGAGCCTTCGGCAATCGTCGGCAAATCTCGGCAGCAGGGGCTTTCAATCCGTGCAACTATAAAGCTAAGTGGCACGAGGGCTCTACACGCGTTGGGCGGGAAAATGACGGACAATTCTATTTATGAATGCGTTCGACGCGGGAACTGCCGGGGGGCAAGCTAGTGAGTTGACGAGTCGGTTGAGTTGCACGGATCTTTACTAAGGTAAATAAACGTAAACGTTTGCTTCGAGGATAACATCTTAAAAAAAATAAAGAACTGCATTTATGCATGATACACACAGAAAAAATATTTAAACACACTTTTAGTCTTAGTGTGTTGTTAGTAGTACGGCTATTTGAGTAACCGAAGCTTGTTGAGGAATAACCAAAGTTTGACAAGACTTAACCTAAGGTTTTGGTTACACATTGCATAAAGTTATGTGGTCACTTTTTTGTGTCAGGCTTTATTTTTATTTTTATTTTTATGCAGTGTATTTTAGAAAATAGACGAATCTGTAGGTACTTATTAGTAAGTTAAGGCAAATATAAAATAACAATGTTTTCAACAAAGATATGAAAAGTATAGACTTCATAGGGATGCAACAACAACATTTTTCATCATTATAATTCCAACGAGTTCAAGTAGGAACTTCATACTGGTACATTTACCTACAACAATCATTTCCAGCAGATTTTCATTACGCAACAGAAGCTTTTCGCAAACCGATTTTCATTTAAATGAATAATAAAATGAGAGCTACAAAAGCAGTGCTCATTTTTATTATCTCCTTAACGCGCTATAAATCCAATGGGGCAGTGTCCCAGTGCGCTCTGAGGCATACGGCAAGGCGCTCATCTGGGGGGGACGCCCGGCCCGCTGACGGCGGGCTTACGACACCCCTGCCTACAGTGGGTTTAAAACCACGCAGATAAACAGGCAGGGATGCCACAAGGTCGAGCTTGGTTTTACACAAAACTGCAAATCGGCGCGATGCGATTTCGTACGGTAGGTAAGCGGTCTCGGGATTCCACGATTGGATGACCATTCCTTCGTCAACTGTACTGAATGTGTTTTTTTTTTTTAACTAGGTAGTGACCTGCCTGTGACACTGCTGTTATTGATAAAAAAAAGAATGTAACATCGCAAGAATGCACGATGCGAATCGATTCGCAGGTTCTTGCGATGCTTAATAGGCTGTCTGTGTTAGTGATGTGCAATAAAGAATAAGTAAGAATAATTTAAACAGGGACGTATTTCCCTAAGGGCGTAGGGGGCGATCGCCCGGGGCAGCCGGCCTGGAGGGGCGGCCGCCAGGCCGCCCTTATTACCTACTGCTTGACCATAAGACAAAAGCCTAGAATTTTACAATAGTGACGAAAAATCTGAGAAACTTCTTGCATAGCTCGCTGATTGACTTTGTATTCTATGTGGTCTAACCCAATTATTATTAGTATTTACGTTTCGGCACCTTAATTATGTGTTCAATGTTTAATAACTCAAGTCATTATCCTGTGAGTCCTACAGGATAATGACTTGAGTTTTTAAACATTGCGGTTTATGCGAAAGGAAGAGTTTGCGTAGTTCACTAAATAATGTTTAGCTGAACTGTAACCCTCTGTCAGATTTGTGTCTACGTTTTATTCTTCATAGCTTTGACTAATTATTAAGATTATGATCTTAGATTTGTCTAAGTTAATACTATATTTAGGCTGTGCAGCATTTCATCCAATTATTCCAGCTATTCCGCTATCAGGTTTTTTTACCAAGTGCGAATATGGCTGATACGACAAGATTATACCGCGAACCACGGAAGATCGAATGCACGCTGGTTCAAAGAACTGCCGGTCTAGCGTGACCACAAAGTGACAGATTGTAGAAACATTTCTACGTTTTATGAATGAAACTGTAGAAATGTTTCTACAATCTGTCACTTTGTCTATTTCTATGTAGACAAAACCCGTTTCTATCGTGGTCATGCTAGGCCGGCTGCAGCAGCTCGACTCCACTCAAGTGCTAATCGCGCTAGTGTGCCACAAAATCGACACCACTGGAGTTGTTTCTGTTGAAGATAATCCTTAATAATATAGGTATGACCGGCTAATATTTTCTGGCACTCGCCGGCCGCTGCTGCAGTACCGCTCTCTACACTCGCTCGGCTTGTTCATTGTGTGGTCAACGTACTAACCTAACCTGAGCGATTTTTCGACTATCGGTTTTTCGTTTTTTTTGCGGGGGGCTACGCCCCCCGAATTCCCTGGCGGTTCCTGCTCCCTCGTTACCCGCTTCCTTTGGTACCGTATGAGAGGTCTTGGTATTGTATTTTCGCACTTGAATGAAGTCGAGTCGATCTTCAAATCAGCGGGCATTCGATCTTCCGTGGTTCGCGGTATAGTTTTGTCGCACCAGCGGTATTCGCACTTGGTACACTGTCGTGCTTCCGTAATGCACTGACCTAAACAGGAAGGTTGGTTTTATATTTATGTCGCAGCCGAATTAAAGAATTCACCGTATTACATAACGTTTTAAAAAAACTGAGCCGTTTTGTTTTACAGCGGATCAACGTTTAGTCGAATTGTCATTGCTATACATTCTAAAATACGGCGTGACGGCTGCGGCTCACGTTTAGCCGTATTGTAATCAAGGTGTATTGCCGTTTTTATGTGAAAGACTGATCGTTTCGGGGACTCACTGGACGCTGCTGGTAAGCAGCTAGGGCAAAGCTCGCTTCGCTCGCTCGACTCGTTCGTTGTGTGTTCACCTTTCTAACTTTACTTAAGCAGTCTTGCAACTTAAGTAGTTGCAAGAATGCCTAAGTAAAGTTAGAACGGTAGGCATTCCATTTCTTTTTTTTGCGGCGGGCTTCGCCCCCCTTACCCCCCAGCAGAGCGCGGTCTTTTACGACATAAGATGTTGGTTAATGACTGCTGGTTTAAGATTTATTTTATTATAATATCTCACGACCCTAACAATTATGATAAAACCGCGGTTCAGTAGTTCGCCGTTTTACAAAACGCCGACGCGACATTTAGTCACATTGGAGAACGCAAAACGCTAATATTACATGGCTGATAAACGTTCAGCCGTAAGCCGTAATGCAACCCGGTAAAATGTTGATCCACCGTAGTACAAAACGGCCCCGTTTTTTTAAAATGGCTAGCCGTTATTTTAATATGACGAATTCTACAATTCGGCTGCGACATGGGCGTTGAAAAAAGGGGCGGCCGAATCATAAGCGCCCAGGGCGCCAAATTCTAAAATACGTCCCTGAATTTACAAACAATAAATTAGAATGATTTTAAACTCGTTGTGTTGTATCCAAGCACATATCTTTAATTCCAGAGTCTCACAATAATGATTGTCACCAAACCTTATTAAGTATTATTAAATCTTTGCAACTAAGTAGACTCAGTCTGTCTCAGTGTTGCTGTATCTGATCGGTCGTAATCTTGCAAAAATGATTGATGCTAGACTGATTTTGGGCAACACTATACTTCATTTATTTTAACATTATACAAATAACAGTACCTGTTTCGTTATTTGGATGTACCTAAGCATCGTTATTTCAGGATAAATACAAAACTATGTACCTAATCTATTTATCATTTGCATGCAGTAATTTCAACACAATAACTATCGTTATTTTGCAGTTATTTTTCTAATACTAATATTATAAAGAGGAAAGATTTTTTTGTTTGTTTGTTTGTCTGTTTGTTTGTTTGTTTGTTTGTATCGAATAGGCTCCGAAACTACTGGACCGATTTTAAAAATTCTTTCACTAATAGAAAGTTACATTATCACTGAGTAACATATGCTACTTTTTATCCCGAAAAAATGGACAGTTCCTGTGGGACACGCGGACGAAGTCGCGGGCGAAGTGCTAGTACTATAATAAATGAAGTAGAGCTCGTTTTAATTTTTCCGTGTAGGTACAAGCATCTCTCTCGATGCGTCAGGAGCAGGCGCCGCCGCCGCGTGTGCGCAATGTTCTCATAACGACCATTAGGTAGCTATCTACTACACGCGCCTACAGCCATCATATTTTATTTGATACTTTGGCTCGTCCGCTAAGGTGTGCAAATAATATAAATTAAAAAAATAGGGACACATGGTGCTGATTGTCTGTTTATGGTTTCTTTGCAGGAGACGCGGACTCTACGCCAAAATAAGTAAGGGGCCATCCATAAATTACTTCACACGAATTTCGTGATTTTTGGACTCCCCTCCCCTGGTGTGACGTCACATATTTTGCAATTTTCATTTGGAAATTATTAAAATAACCAATTCTTGTGTGTCGTTGGGTGTACAGACATTAATTGAGCGAACGGACTGTACAACTAACGTGAACTCCGTGGCCGCCACGTGCCTATCAAACAAACAAAAAAGTTTTTTGTTTTAATTCAGTTTCAATAGGTATAAGGTTTTTTGGAAAAACCTAATATTGATAGAGTTGCTAATTTGCTAATATTCTAACGTTTTTCAGAGTTGAAATTGTTTAAATATTTTAGATTTATAGGTAGGTACATGTGACATCACTCTTAACGTGTGACGTAATTTATGGATGGCTCCTTAGCTGGTACTGGCTCCGCGTAGGCTTATCAGAAGCTTGTAAGAAGGAACCTATCAAGGACTTGTATGAAGGTCCAACACGACTCACGACACCACCACCACCAAACTCACGACAATGGGAAGAGATAACAATCTGACAGTTCAGTGTGAATGAATGACGTCATCAGGGATGTTACGGAAGTGTTTTGTCGGAACCGAAGTCGGAGTCGGAGTTTTTAAATTTGGTTTATCGGAGTCGGATACGGAGGCGGAGTCGGAGGTGGTGGCAGAAGAGAGATGTTAAGGGTAGGCCTAATTAAATGATGAATGAATAAAGGTACAAACATGATTCAGTCAGCCTCTTTAATTCCACCAGCCACCGCCGCTATCCGCTATGCTTCGACCTCCGATTTAAAAGTGTCGGACTCGGAGTCAGGGCGTCTACTCTCTAAGAACGAAATCCGTAGTTTCGACCTTAGTTACGGGCGTTTCTTACTCCATATCACCTACGGACTTAACATTAATTCGGGCCCCAACTAAGAATGAATGATAGCACGATTTGACATTTGTTGTCCCTACTCCCGATATGTTTTTATCCGTCCGAAAAATTGAATTTGACACTTGTTTTGACGGAATCTTATGTCTATTGTACTTTCGGACGGGCCCGTATATTCGTTGACGGACTTACAGAGTAGACCCCCAGAACCGCAGGTGTAATACCAGTCGGAAGTTCCGACTTATTGGAGTCGGAGTTGAAGCTCTGTAACATCCCTCGATGTCATCTCTTCAATTACACGTGCTACGTGTATTTACAAGAACAGCCAATAGCACGTGTTTAGTCTTGCTTAACTTGTCCTGTGCATGTGTCAAGTTATCGACATTACGTTAATAGTATGTGTCGTAATAATATTAATGAAGCACATGCTACGTATGCTGCAACGTGTAATCGCTGCGATTAGTCGTGCGATTAGCTCTAATTATATCCGTGTGCCTCATAAACTCCCCATCCGATATATTGCAGAATTAACTTTTAATGGATTCGTGTACTTAATCACACACTCGATCATTAATAACGTTGGTGTATACCACTAAAGTCTTTAATATTTTGTAACCAATAATAGGGCCTTATATCTCCTTTCACATTCAGACATCCCAATTTTTCATGCAGGTTAAGGAAAACTGCAATCCGAGACTTTTTTTTAATGATAATGTTCGATTAACGTTTGTTCGAAAGAACTATTTATCGAATCCAAATCGAATGAACTATTTACCACATCCAAATGAATGTCGCAAGGCATCGCAGATTTCACCCCAGAGATAAAGTTAAAATGTCTCATCTTGTTTATGCACCGGGCGGCGCCCATACCACAGCAAGTGGTGTTCCTCTATATGAAATGCAACCGTTCTTCAACTTTTCACAATAAATCTTGATCATAACTATCTGCACGATATACCTATATTTTCAATTTCTGTGACATGTCCCAGAAGTACCTATATCTCTTCATCTTCATACGATTCTATCAGTGATAAGTTACCATTAATTGGAGCCACATCAGGGTCCTTCGCGTGCCAGGGCTCCACAAATCGTCAGGCGACCATATCTAACGCGCCTTATATCAAGATAGATGAGATCTGATAAATCAATATCTTCCGGCAGTGGGTTCAGTTACTAAATGAAGTGTTTGGTCTGCTGTTCAGCTCGGGACACGCAAAGCTCTTCTGATTGAGTTCCTTGATTAGTATTGAAAAAGTGATTTTATCTTTCCAATTCAAAATAATGTTATCCGCGTTTATCAATAACTAGCTGTACCTTGTCGTTGCTCGGCTCCTAAGGGTCGTAACGTGATGTTAACTAGCCATTTAACTTCCTCGAGAATTAGTCTATCAAAATTAAATGCAAAAATATTTTATGAAATACGACTGGTAGTTCCAGAGATTAGCACGTTTATACAAAAAATCAAACAAACCCTCTTCATCTTTATTATATGGTAGTACCTATAGATTTTGAATCTTAAGTTAAAGTGCGAGAAAGCGATAATAATTCGAATGGTATTTTTCTTAAAATTATCCTTGGATAAAATCGATCACTCCTAATACAAACACGGTTTTTTAATTTGTCTAATTACAATCCATCTTCCTCTTCATTGGACTATGGCACAGCCATAAAGAATACTCACTACAAAGACAAAATATCCGCTCAACAGCATGATAGAACTGTGAGTCTGTAAATGAGATGCAATCACATACCTACCTAGGTACTTAGGTAGCTGTTAATATCTACAAGTGTTCGTCGAGCCGCGCTGTGCGGCGGAAGGCAACAGTTAAGACTATTTTAGTTCTACTGCGGCACTCGGCTGTGCCGGACGGAAGTCTTATTATGTTGTACAGTCTAATATAACACCAAATGCTTCTACGTCTGGTTCTACAGACAGCAAATTGCACAATATTCTTAATGCTTGCTGTTCAAAGGACCTGTTCACTTTGATGCTTCTAGTCTAACCAGATGCGGCTGCATACTCTATTTTAGTCAAAAACTGGACTCATTTTGTAAGGAATACTGATGTCTAAAGATTTGGGGTATCGTCGTCTGACTCTAAGGAAACATTGCCATACATCTGCTGTGTTTCAGTATGAAACTTTTTCTTCAAGTTGGTTTTCCAATCGAGATACGCCTTGGAGTTTCTGATGTCTAGGAGCCGGTAACCACTTTACCTTTATATGAGTCGACGGGATCGCCCTGATAAATGTAATTTTTTTGGCTGATCGACTGAGCGTGTAGCCAATCATCGTCGTCAATTTGCCCGCGGTCATAGCCTAGCGCTAGTCTGACATGTTGCACTAGTGCAAGCAGCGCTGCGCACAAGGCTATATCTTAAGAGAATCGCCTCCCTGATTATCAACTTCTCACACTCTACCGCTGGACAGAGGCCATTTAGCACTCGGTCCTTCCGCATCTCAACCAACACTTACTCCAAGGTAAATTGTATCAAAACTGAATTAATATTCATAGTATGATCGTTGTTGGCCCACGCTTTGTGTCCAATAAACACAGCAAGTACACCCATTATCTGGACACGTGGCAGTCGGACATGTCGGACAGTACGGCACGCGGAGCCGCGCGACTCGGGCCGGACACGCGGTGTCCAGTGTCCGGGGAAACACGGCGTTTGTGCAGTGAGGAAAGTGTGACACGTAATGGTGATATAGTAATTTAACAGACGCGCTACAAGATTATAATGGCGTATTTGTCACTTACATAATGTTTTGCTGTATTTCTTTTATAGCGCTCGTGTGAGAATCGTGACTCCGTTTCAATCTTTCAACGGTTTTTCTCCATCTGTTACGATCGATAGCCCGGTGTAATGCGGCACTTATTATAGATATCTCCAGTTGTTCGGATATTTGATCAGATCACCGTTTTGGGCTTCGGCCTCTAGACATGCCACCATTAGACGTTCCATGTTATCGGTATCTCTGCGGGCAATATGGCCGAAATATCTTGCTATATGCTGTAGGCAGGTCGAAAACAGTCGTTGTGCTTTCTCCAGTTTGAGTTGCTTGAGGATCGAGATATTAGTCCTCAATAGCCGACGCCAGCACCATATTTCAAAAGCGTCAATTCTCTGTCTATCGGTAGATTTGATCTTCCAAGTCACTGCCCCATAGAGAAAGACGGACAAGACGAGTGCGGACCATTTCTTTGTCCGATTGGTGATATTTCTGTCTCTCAATCAGTCAAGCTACTTATGTTTAATTACGTTTGTATTTACAAAAGCCTTAATGACTACCATCCAGGTCACTGTGAATGTTTATACTTGTGCACTATCTATTTAATAGCGGGTATCGTAAGTCTCGCTTGGCACAGAGCCTGGTATCTCTCAGATAGTGTGAAATTATACGTACAATGTTTACGTCGCCCGCCGATCTAATGTCGTTAATCTTTAGCTAACTCTTACGATACGAGTGTTATTGGTTATCCAACAGTTAGTACCTATTATATTACCTAGGTATGGTAAAAAAATTGCAAATGCTGTATTCAGACAAAAGTTGATATGTTTTATGGAAGTTTGTACTTTTATTACTAGCTAGTTGGAAAACCGCGTAGTAATTCGCTTATAATGTCTATTTTCACAGGTGCCTTTGCGAATGAGGGCTTATTTAGGTATGACTTCTTCATGTGCCTTCACTTAAGTTATAGTATATTTCCGAAAATCATCATATTCTATGCAATTGTTGATCTGTAACACGTTGCAAACAGATAGACTCACTGTTACCTGAATTATAACATCTCCATTAATGAAGGGTAACTAGTTAATTACTGTTTGTAAGCAAAACGTGTTATTTTAGAACTGTTATTTAAATAAGTAGGTAGGTACACTCGACAACATTGACGGTCGACCACTTTTCACCCTTATTACTAAGAACATAAGGGTGAAAAGTGGTCGACCGTCAATGTTGTCGAGTGTACCTGCAGTAATAAATGGCGTGATGTAAATAAAGTCCGTAACGCGTCTGTGGAACGTCCTGCTCCTATTCTAGATAATTTAGCACTGAGTGCACGGTACCACTCACACGGACCTGCTGGTCTCTGGCGTAGAATATTAGAACAAGTGAAAAGTCGAAGGAAAATTATTACAAAAGCATCAAGTGACTGTTTTCTGTTATACAACGTTACCTAACATATATTAACACGGCAACAAGAGTGGAATGCGCTGCCCGAGTGGGTGTTTCCCAACAGTTACAATCTGGGTATCTTCAAGTCACGAGTGAATCGGTTTCTTCTAGGCAAGCGTGCCCCATCGTAGACCGCATCAGCGCTTAACATCAGGTGAGGTGGCGGTCAAGCGCAAGCCTATTATCGCATAAAACGAAATTAAAAAAAAAAACATGATAAAGGCTGTTCACTTTTTGTTTGTTGAAAATTAACTGCGGTGTGGATGCACCATTACTAAAATAATAATTAAAAAATCAGGTTTTAAAAAAACCGACTTCCAAAAACTACACTAAAAACTATGAAATAAAAAGTTTAAACTTCCATAATTAAAAATCTAAATGTATATTGAAGCCGGCGGGGCCTTTTCAGGTTTTTGCCTCTCAGTCTTGTGTGCACTTGGAAATTAAGATTTCCTTTTATTCCTTGTTCATCTGCAATTTTGCTTATTTTCATGCTAGGCCCCGCCGACTTCAATATACATTGCCTAACCTTGCGGAAAATACTAGCGTGATGTTATGCATGTATAATATCGAGATCGATTGCGTCCAGGAATTCGTGTACCTCCATAATATGACTTTTTTATTATCGTCATGATGTCATCGATATACACGAAAAATTCCGTTTATTGAAGCTGGTTACAAAACTATTCAACCTAAGATAATACAATTTATATGGGACCACCTCGCGAGCTTCTTCTACCATATGAAAAAAAAATCACGTAAATCGGCTCACAGATCACAGAGTAATCGGTGTACATACATTAAAAACATTAAAAAAAAAAAAAAAAAAAAAACAACCGAATGCAGAACCTCCTCCTTTTTGGAAGTCGGTTAAAAAGGGTTCAAGTTAGAACATATTTTGTCAACGCAATTTGTTGAGCATTTATCTCTTTAGGCAGGGATTTGGAATTATTTAAATGTAAAATAGGTAGGTACGTTTTAAGCCATACTAGCAAAGCTTGATATATTAAAGACACAACATTATTTTATTTAGTTGGTGTAGTCTTGTAGCCTTACGGAACTGCAGACAGTACGGTAGCAAAACTTTTCAGTCGTCTCGTGTGAGTCCGCCTCAGCCGCGCAATATCCGACAATATCACAGAATAAAACTGTCAAAACCCATTTATATGAAAAATGCCGTTTTTTGGAGCATTTTTTAATTTGCATCCCTTCTAATTTCAACCGTTGGCTCTTTAAAATAAAGTTCATTCTCCATTGGGGTGTCCATGGAGTGAGTTAACTGGATTTTTATGGAGCGTATGGTAAGTGCCACTTATGTCGGTTTAGGAGGGAAGTATGAAGGGAAAGCTTTATGGCGAGATTTAAATTGTATGGGCACATTCACGGGTTCGCTGCGGGCTAGGGGTGCGACGTAAACTGTTAAAATATTACTGCTTACAGTCTATTGTCATGATGAAGAGCTCTGTAAAGTTATTCTTAAAATAAATCTCTGATTTGATATACTTAAGCTTTTTGGTTCATATTTGAGAACAAGGTATCCTACACTTATATTGGATTTGTAATGATTTTCAGCTATTTTTCTTTCATGAAAAATGTCAAAGTCAAAGTCAAAGTCAAAACATTTATTTCAATTAGACCATTTACAGGCACTTTTGAAATGTCAAACAATAGTTGTCAGTCAGTTTGTCCGTTAGTTGAAGCTAGTTAGTTGAATGATTGGAAATATAGCAATAATATCGTTTTCCGAGATTGACACAAAATGTTTTACGATTGTACTAAGTACTTAGGTAGGTACTTATTTTCTTCACTTGTTTGCAATTACTTTAACAAGCCCTACTAAGTGTACCAGCTAATTAATTAATTTATATCGTGTATAAGTACACCCAGTAGCGAATACTATAGCTTATTAATATGCAGATTGCGTCAGTTAAATACTACTAGTAGGTAGGTACTATAATTAATTAATTGTAATGACAACCTACCCAATGGGAAACTCATAAACATATTATGGCTGTCATTACTACGTCTCATAACTCGTAAGTTCGGAATAGTAAGCGCTAAGAACATTTAGTACTCATAAAGCTTATTTAATTTCCTGGTCCTAATGAACTGACTACAGATTTACCTTTCAGCATTCATTAACCGTGGTTTCATTAACTAAGTACGTAAAAGGGTATGAAATAATGAACAATTAGTTTTATTCACGCGCCGCGCAACGTTCTAAGAATAATTATCTAGAGTTACTAGATAGCTGAACTATACGGTAGATATTATTTTTCATCACCATTGTGCTAATCTTACTGAATTTTATTTTCCAAAGAAAATTCGTTCGTCTCTCTTTTCCGTAGTTATAAAGGCTTTTCTCTCATATCATTGTACCCTACTGGTGTATTTTTAACCGACTTCCAAAAAGGAGGAGGTTCTGCATTCGGTTGGTTTTTTTTTTTTTTTTTTTTTTTTTTTTTTTTTTCATGTATGTACACCGATTACTCCGTGGTTTATGAGCCGATTTACGTGATTCTTTTTTCATATGGTAGAAGAAGCTCGCGAGGTGGTCCCATATAAATTTTATTAACTTTGGTTGAGTAGATTTTTAACGAGGTGTAATAAACGGTATTTTTGGTGTATCTCGATGACATCATGACGATGATGAAAAAGTGATATTGTGTAGGTACATGAATTCCTGAACGCAATCGATCTCGATATTATGCATACGTAACATCACGCCGATATTTCCCGCAAGGTTAGACAGAGGTGTATAGTACACACAATTTTTTTATGCTTAAGTCGCATTTGATAGAAGGCTAGGGAGCGAGCCTATTGCTATTACTACTATCTACAGTTCATAACCAATTTATATGAAACTTCGTAGGTAGATGTCTTTTACAAGCCGCCATTAAGGCCTATAGTGAAATTACGAAAAATAAAATTATTAGGGGGGGCTCCCATACATGAAACTGAGGGATGAAAAATAATATTTTCGCGCACCCCACCATGTGGGATATCGTTGAATAGGTCTTTGAAAATAACATGAAGGTTTCTAAATACCTTTTTTATTTAAGTGCATATTGAGTGAACTAGGAGCTCCCAAAGTCGTTAACAATGTGTGTCCCCCCCTGTAATTTTCCAACCGCGCTATCAAAAAATCTGGAAAAAATCAAGCTTATAGCATTTAATAAATACTTTCGATTGAAATTGGTTTGAACAAGATACGTCACAAAATTTTTGAAATATTCACTATTTTCCATTTTGAATTTGACAACCGTAAAAATAATAATATTTCATAATAATATTATGAAATACAAACTTGTATTTGCGGTCGGAACACTCAAAATACTTCTTGCTATGGAATCTTACACTGCGTGGTCCGACACGCTCTTGCCCGGTTTTTGTTTACTGAAATGCTCTCATCCACCAACATCTATAAATATAAGTACATACCTATTTAAATTCGTGGAAGTAATCGATCTCGGTAAAAGTACATAAATGATCAAAGTCGCTCTGTCCATGATTTAATGGTACTTTATTGTAATAAATTAACAACAACAAAAATGGTTACACTACACTAAAAAGATAAAAATAAAAACAGGTTTAAAAAAAACCGACTTCCAAAAACTACACTAAAAACTATGAAATAAAAATGTTAAACTTCCATAAATAAAAATCTAAATGTATATTGAAGTCGGCGGGGCCTAGCATAAATATAAGCAACATTATAGATTAAGGAGGAATGAAAGAAAATTTTAATTTGTCGAGGCGCAAAGCAAGCTGCACGTTCGCTGCACACACTGCGCACGTTCTTCCTGTTCAAAGGCTGAGAGGTAGAAACCTGAAGAAGAGGCCCCGCCGACTTCAATATACATTTAGATTTTTATTTATGGAAGTTTAACATTTTTATTTCATAGTTTTTAGTGTAGTTTTTGGAAGTCGGTATTTTTTAAACCTGTTTTTTTATGTGTGTTAATCATACAATAAAACAAAAAAGTACACGGTGAACTTTAGTCGATTTTGGAGCCGAAATGGGATCATTATGCTTATTATAATGAACAATTTATATTAAGGGACCAACGCTGAAATCGTGAAAATATCAGATATTTCCAACATTTTGGCGAGTGCAACTTAATTTTTTTGTAAGAAACGGCTGACTTTTTTCACGATTTCAGGGTTGGTGACATACAAAGGTAAATGAACTCTGAAAACATAGCACTCCTTTTTTTGGGAAGTCCTGTAAAGAACCCTTATGTTTGGTATAGGTAACTACTGTACCTATCAATAAAGAAGTAGCGGCGTGAATAAAATTAATAAATTGTTCAATTACAGATCATCTCTAGCCACACATGACGGAATTTGCGTCGCCGATCTTTCATTGCGTAACGCCGGGACACACAGTTCCATACAAACATCTGGAACTGTACACATTTGACCAAAGATGCGTTTTTAAAATAGAAATAGAAAGTCACGCGACGGAAAATCAGCGACGTAAATTCCGTCAGATGTGTTTCGGCCCTAAATGGTTTCTGTATCTGCACCTAAAGTAATAATATTTAATACGCTAAACCCGACAAAAACCACGTTCTCCAATATGTGAGAAAACGTATTCGAGTGGTCAACTGTCAGTATCCATTCACGCAATCAGTATTGATTGTTTGTCGGTGCGGTGAGGCACAACGTAGTTACTAGCCGAGATCTGTGCCGACGAGCGCTACACCTGGCTATGAAGCCAGGGCTGGTAGGATCACCACGCTATGTGCGCTAGGCGGGAAGAACAAATAAATTAATGTTATTAAACAAGACACTTCAAAACAACTGACACAGGCGGGGTTTGAACCGGCGACCTCTGCCGTACAGTGTCAACTTGCGGCATAGGTCGCCGGTTGGGTTACCATGGGGGAACGGGAACCATAGGCTACAGCAAGTCTAATAATTCGGTAATCAAAGACTTTGTTCTGATACCGTGAATAAGAACATTTATAACTAGGTACTCTCTTATTATCACTGCAAGTGTGTGCATCAATAACTTAGCTTAGCTTAGTTATGGTAGCTGAGGTACTGGGAATGAGACGCTAAAATAATATCACTTTATTTATCAGAGCTTCAGAAAGAATTTACATCTACATCAAATTGTGTGTTTGTTTTTTCTCTTTGATTTTACTCTTTATAATTATACCTATGTCATCGCAACTCTGGTCCCCAAGATACAGGCCTCGCCTAGTTTGGGGACCACCGTAAAGAACTTAATGATGTACATACCAATGGTTCAATAAATGATTAAAATGATTAAATGATCTTAATAAAATTGCGACTTGAAGAAAAGGCTGACATGTAGAGAAATCTCTACTGATTTTTCGGATCGGAATCGGAGCTTGTTTTTCTTTCATTTTAATGTTTAACTGGCTTACATTGACAGTAAAATCTGTACAGTACAATCCTATAGGACAGTCACCCTAAGTGTCTGGAGTTGCGTGCGCGCACCGTCACGGATCTCTCAACCAATCAGCGCGCTGCGGTTACATTTTCAATTCACACTCCACTAGGAAACGGATATTGTAAGTGACAGCCGAACAGATACACCGCCGTGGTTTATTTGCTTTTAATTTAGAAAGCAAAACTATGTGGGAAGGTGGATCAAGTGTCGCTGGATTAGGAACCAAGTTTTATTTGCTTTTTGTAATGTCGCAGAAGCGGGAAGAGTGAGTATTCCTAAAAGGATAGAATGCTAAATGGTTTTGTGTAGCAATGTACCGGATTTATGAGTACAAACATCAAGCGTACCTACGCTTTGTGGCTCAACACTTGGCATTATAATTTCTAATATAGAGACTATAGGACCCTATCCCACAAACCTTGTTTGCAAATGCAATTTACAAGTGACAACTTTGTAAATCTTGCAAGGACGTCGGCAGTTTCGGGCTTGATATGGTACAGTAATAAAAGCTTAACCAAAAATAAAAATATATTTTTATTGTTCTTTGCCTAATTTATCTTAGAGATTTAGAATTGGAATCAAAAATCGAAATAAATAAGAAATAAAATGATTATGCCATTGACATTTTGAAAAAAACACTAAAACAAAAACGGGTGCATGCTGGCTGGCGCGTGCCTCCACAGAATATCATGTCGCCAGCAACTAAAACCTTTGAATTGAGAACTCATTAGTCGGGCTGTACTTCACTGGATCATTCACATCATACTTAACCTCACTGTCAGAAATACGAAGATTTATCTTTAACCCAATTATGTACAAAAACAAATAAAAAATGAATTTAAATACTCTTGAAATACTCGACCACCCCAAACTAATTTCATATCTGTACCGACTTACACAATCTGAAGCCCAGCGTGCTATGGGCGTCTGCCAGTGCCCTTTTTAATGAAGACATATTTGTAATGTTTGTGTTACCTAAAGTTACAACTTCGTAAATCTTGCAAGACTAATTTGTAATGAAGACATACCTATTTGTAGGTAATGTTTGTGTTACGTTATTTTGTCTCCAATTTAACAATTTTGTCGACTTTTACACTTGTAAAGTTTTGTAGGAAAGGGCCCAGATATAGAAAAATGTAGTAAAGCATGTTGCCATTAAAACAAAAAAAGAGTCCTATGAGGATGTAGCTAGATGCATATCCAACGAGAGGTGACAATAGCCATTTTGTATGGTTCATTTAACAGGTAGATGGACCATACAAAATGGGAAAAGCATTAAAAACATAACATTTCATAGCATAGGTATTCACCTGCTTCCTAACATCTCTTATACCCTGTGATGTGGTGCGTCACCGCAACCATTCCCTCCACACACCCATGGTTTACGTCCACCGCGGAGGTTTACGACCAGACAGAGCGGGCTGCGGCCGCGCCGCGTTTACGTTCAACACTTTCAAATGCACATCTGGTGTTTTGAAATTTTACGGAAATACCATTTAGAGAACGCAGGTAGATGGAAATGGAAACCACTTACGAACTTCTTACTGTTCTTACTTGCGGTTTGTAATTCAATATTTGTATAGTTGTTGCATGTCATCATGACAAGCGTGACTATCAAGATGACTTAAGGCTCATCAGGCTTAACTCATCGGTCGGTTGCAGAAAGAAAATTAAATTTTAATGGAGGTATTAACCATACAATTTCTGTCGTTAAAGTCTCCTTTAAAACTTAGGTAACGACCTTTTCTGTTACTCAGCGACTGACATATAGGCAAGTTCAATAAGACTAAGAAGAGATATTCCTTCGACGCTTTGGTTCCCCTATCTGTCACTCTTGTTTAGGTCTTAACATTTTGTTTTATGTAGATTTATATCTTAAAGTGTCGCAGAGTGCCTCCCTCCTCTGACCTCTCTGCCTCGGCTAGCTATGAGAGGGAGCCTCCACAGACACAAATCTTGATATTGAATAAAACACTGCAGGATGGTTGGAGAGGTATATTGCGAGACGAAGGTTGTATATTTGCACTTTATAGCGTTACACAGAGGTATAAAAATAACTGTTACAAAAAGAGACTATTTGCTTATAGCTTTGCACACTTGATAAATAGGTAGTAGGTATAAAATATAACAGTACAGCGGTTCAGCGGTCCACAAGTGATGTCGTTGGAGACCAGACAAAGAATGACGAAATAAATGCATAAAATATGAGATTTTCTAATTTTGAAATTTGAAGTTCAAGTCAGGAAGAATGGAGTGGATGAAGTGGCCAGTAATGGAAGATTGCCAGCACTAAATGATGAATGAAGGATGACACCGTCACAAAAGTAATGCCTAGGATACTAAAAAGTGGTGAACGAGAATTGGTACCTACTGAAAGAAAACTTCCAACACCGTTAAAAACGTAATATAATGACATTCAGGGGAGCCAACATTGCGTTGAAGGGACTTCTTATGTGAAACGCTCTAATTGCAACAGACTCGTAAAAAATAAACCCATCAACGAAAGTTTCAAACACATTAACCAGGGGTTGGCAACCCGCGGCCCGCGGGCCGCATGCGGCCCGCGTGGCTCCTTCTTGCGGCCCGCGACTGTTTTGAATCTTTCTGAATTATTAAATAACGCGCCAAAAATTATAATAAAAACCGGGCAAGGGCGTGTCGGAACACACACAGTGTTCCGATCGCAAATATAAGTTTGTATTTCATGATATAATGATGAAATACAAAGTTATTTTTGTTGGTTTTGGCGGTTGTCAAACTCAAAACTGAAAATAGTGAATATTTCAGTAATTGACGTATCTTGTTCGAACCAATTTTAATCGAAAGTATTTAGCACATGTTACAAGCTTACAAGCAATTTCTTTTTTTCAGAATTTTTGATAACGCGCCCCCCTGTAATTTATCATTTTCCCTGGACACACATTTTTAACGACTTTCGGAGGTCCTAATAAAAAAGTTTAGGAAAGTTTAGGAACCATAACATTCAAAGACCAAAGAACGACAGTCGAAGACCTATCCAACGATACCCCACATGAAGGGGTGCGCCAAAATATTTTATGAACAAGTGCGGTCCGGTCCGCCTTTACTTCATTTTGCCACTATATGGCCCTTTCCTGCTTAAAGGTTGCCGACCCCTGCATTAAACCAAAGACAGTTTACAACAAACTATCCGCTGGAATAACTTGCCACAATTCACAAGTGCGTGCACCATGTTATACGGCAGGTGCTCGTCTGACGTGCTATGAAGTAAGACATCGCGGTACGTCTGACGCGCATGCGTAGCGGCGCGGCGCGGGCGCAACGCGCAGGATTATGCGCGCACCCTGCTGCGACCAGACACACGGTTAGCTCACGTCAAGACAAGTGCACGGAATTTTTACAGTACTTATTTACTTAAATACGTAAACGGACGGCTGATTAAAATTTTCCCATTACATTTTAGCAAAAAAAAAAGAAAATTAACATCGCAATATTTTGCAATAACTAGGTTTATTTTATGCTACCTCGACTGTTTTCTTTCTTATCCGTGTTTTCCCTCCTTTTGCTCAGGCCCGCAACTGTAACTTGTAATACGTTTAAACGTTTTCGAAATAAACACTTTTTCTTTCTTTCTAACTACGATAGAAAATTGATTATTTTATATTTTCATTTTTATCAGCTTATAGATGGGGAACACATGAATAAATAATTATTCATGTGCTGACAGTGTCCAGAGACACATCAAAAGCTTTAATAACTTATAAAAAACTTTAAAAAAATATACTATACTTGACAGACACAGTTTGGTAATCACATACCTAATTGGATAAAAATCCGAAGCACTCTTGAGTTTCTAAAAAAATGGCTAATTTTCAATAGGCTGTTTTTATTCAAATTTGTTTCAACACCTATCCAATGTTTACATTGGATAGGTGTTGAAACAAATTTGAATAAAAACAGCCTATTGAAAATTAGCCATTTTTAAGCTTTAAGCTTTTTTTAAGCTTTAACAATAGAATGGCAGATTAGATATTCTAAGAATAATCAGAGGTTAAATGGGCTGCTCTTTTATTTGGTGGCAAGTTACCGTTACATAGTTGATCAGATTTATAGAAACCGGCCAGAGTTCAACCATAAACCGATTCACAATATTGAAGCATAAAGAAGTTTAAGTTATGGTGCTCCAGCGTGTTTTGCCAATTCTTATAATTCCTATATTAGGTACCTTTTCCAAAAAATCTTTTGCTGTAGGTATGTACCAGCTTTCTAAACTATATTTTTCGAACACAGTCTAAGGGACGTCGCCCACAGCGACTTTTGCAGCAATTCAGTAGAATCACAAAACAACTGCGATACAGACGCGACGCAGCATCGATACAGTCGTGCGCTGTACCGACTCCTGTGAACTCCTGTTGCTAAATTAGTACAGTCGCGCGTTTACATGGATGCAGTCGCGCATTGCTCATGCGACAAACGGCCAAAAGTAGCAATGCAGACGTGCGACTGAATCGCTGCAAAAAGTCGCCGTAGACGACCTCCCTAAGACATTTACTTACTATGTAAGTTCAGAAAGGAATTGAATATATTGACAATCTGATGTGTTGATAAATCAGTGTATTGGTTGAACCCCCATCGAATGGTCTCGCAATGAAAGGTGACGTCATACCTTTGATACGGTCAAAAAGGTCAGTGGCTATGGAGCAAGTGGTTAGTGGTACAAAGGTGCTACATAAATAGTGTTGATTGCACGGCGCCCGGGGCGCGCGCCCGCAGCCCGGGGCGAAGGCTCGGCGCCTCTATTGTACGCCGAGGCAGGCACTAGTGATGAATCAATTTGTGCCATTATTATTAATTTATACCTAGATATTTCTGTAACACGGCAACGTATAAAAGTGGTAGCGACGAATGTATTGGGGCCGAAATCAGTTTAATTAAAAGGAAATAAGTAGGTAGGTACTTAGATGTCTTAGGAGCGAGGCATGGCAGCCTTCCTTTTTAGGGTTCCGTAGTAATACTGGGAACCCTTATAGTTTCGTCATGTCCGTCTGTCTGTCTGTCCGTCTGTGACACCCTCGTAAAATCTACAGTTCATAACCAATGTGTATGAAACTTCACAGGTAGATGTCTTCTGTGAACTAGAAACACAACAATTTGTCCCCCCCCCCCTGTAATTTTCCAACCGCGTTATCAAAAAATTTGAAAAAAATCAAGCTAATAGCATTTAATAAATAATTAGGTAGGTACGATTAAAATTGGTTTGCACATGAAGAAAAATATTTTCGCGCACCCTTTCATCTGGGATATCGTTGGATAGGTCCTTGAAAATAACATAAAGGTTTATAAATGACTACTTCATTTAAGTGCATATTTAGTGAACTAGGAGCTCTGAAAGTCGTTAACAATGTGTTTCCCCCCCCCCCTGTAATTTTCCAATCGCGCTATCAAAAAATCTGAAAAAATTAAAGCTTGTAGCATCCAATAAATACTCTCGATTTAAATTGGTTTGAACAAGATACGTCAATAACTTTTTCAAATATTCACTATTTTCAGTTTTGAGTTTTGTCAACCGCAAAAATAACTTTGTACTTCATAGTAATATTATGAAGTACAAACTAATATTTGCGGTCGGAAGACTGAAATACTTCTTATTACGGAACCCTAGACTGTGCGTGGTCCGACACGCTCTTGCCCGGTTTTTTTATTCCTTCTATGATACCTAGATTAGCAGCAAATTAAAATTGAAATCAAATCAAATTAAAAAACTTGTAAAAATTGATACGAATCAAATCGATTGCACCTCGCACTGTCCGGTTCAAGGATGTTCCTACGCTATATTTAAAGAGCTGACACAAAAACCAGTCGTGTGACAAATCTGATACAAAAACTATGTAGCAGGTTACCGAGACACATTCGTACAAATTGATCACACAAATTATGGAAATATAATTAAACTGGTCGGATGGCAGTAGTAAAAATCTGCAATAAAACGCTCGGCATAAAATTAAATGATACGATGTTGATTACAAGTGAATGTTGCTTTGATTTTATTATGGTTATGAACTTAATAATATTAATCAGAAAGATTCAAAAATTTAACCCTGTAACTGCGATGAAATTGACAGAAGTATCATTCATTACTCATTCATTAGGCACGCTTAAAACTTTTGTCCATAACAAAAGTAGGTATGTGATACAATTGTGTGCGTCCCAAAAGCGTGGCACAGCGATATCTCCATCCGCCTAGCCGACAGCGCGACAATGGCCGCGGGACAACAATGCCGTGACCTGCGACCTGCCGCGCTCGGAACTGTTCGGACTCCCACGAGCGTGCGCCTGCGCCCGCGCCGCCTTTCCTGTGTCATACGCTACTATTGTGTATGGGTACCAAATGTTACGTTTATTTTTCCATTTTCTTTATACTTTGCTCTCTTCTACTGACGTATACGCAGGGCACTTTTGTCTTCTACTTAGTGATTCCCTGTGTTAATTTTAAATACTACAACGATGTCGAAAAATTACGTCATCACCAGTCTTGTTTTGTACCTACCTATACAGAATTGAATAACCAATTTGAGTGCATTTTTTTCTGAATGAAAGGAAACAAGGTACTGCCAATATAGGTAATATTGACAATAGATCAGACTGATACATCGCACAGAAGAAACAGCTCGAAGCTGTATAGGTTTATTGGTTTGCGTTAATCTTGTAAAAGCTGCAGAAATATATAAACATTCTAAACTTATGCACAGCTCGTAAACAGCAGAGCAATATATTATCTACACAGACCATTCAGAGGTGTTCATTAAACGTTACAATTATGCAAATAAATCACACCGGTTTCTCTGTAACTCCTTATACAGTGGGACTTACAAAACCATCCAATCCAATCCAATTAATTAGCTCGCTCTATATCCTACATTTGATTCGGTAACACTGCGAGCAGATTTACGATGTTCTGCATCGATTTAATGTTTATCGTGTTGTATTGCCTTATTCATGTCCCAGTAGGTACATATGTAACTGTCGCCGGTTTTTGCGCGCGTTCCAGAAGCCTTGTCCGCAGCGTGTACCGCGGATGGGTACCAAGAACGCATTTTCTCCAATGACACAAAAACAACGGAACCAGAAGGTCTCTTTCAAGAAAGCGCGGTGTAAACTCATTAACTTCTTGGTCAAATGGCATTTGTGAATTGAATAATTTCACAAATGCACATTTGTACGAACATATAATGATAGAAACAATATCGAATCAAACAAGGCAACGTAATACGGTAATAAAGCAAAAGAAAAAAAAAAGAAAAAAATATCTAATCGAATGAGGCAACGTTGTACGGTATCGGCCATCGGCCATTTTTTTTTCTCCGCTACGAGCTGCGGTGTAAGTGTAAACTCATTCAGGCACTCAATGCTGTATTGTTCTGAACAAGCAAATTAAACTGCGATTTCTGTAAGGCTTTATAATTCTATTGGCAAATCTCAAGTCAATGTTTAAGATACGTTGTTCATAGTTTGGCCAGCTAACACATTTGACAGCAGATCAGAGGCTTTATTAGAGTGCTTTTCACATAAGAATTTCCTTGGACACTATGTTGGCTCC
This sequence comes from Thalpophila matura, assembly GCA_948465475.1. NCBI lineage: Eukaryota > Metazoa > Arthropoda > Insecta > Lepidoptera > Noctuidae > Thalpophila > Thalpophila matura. Next base: position 16,846,882 of record OX419191.1, read on the forward strand.
CCTGAATCTTTCAGCACCAATTTCTCTTTCACCACTTTTTATGAGTCCTAGGCGTTACATTAACACAATCATCATCACATCAACCTAGAAAAAACATAGATTAAAACCTATACAAAGCGAATTCAACATAGCATCGAAAAGAACTCTTATGTGAAACGCACTACTTATAGGTAAGTATTTCAAAGACTGGGGAAAATTGACATGACTCGAAACTTCCAGTTCACCTTTACAGTAACTTTAGCGACGTAAAATTATTATACAATTCAATTTAAACTGTGCAAAGCTACAAATATTTTTGTGTTTAATTCTTGTGCCTGTTGTTAAAAGTGTGTCTTCTGCGCTTGCTTGCATGACCGCGCGGTCAGAATGCATGTCATGTGAAGTGTACCAACCGTGGCGGGCGCAGGGTTAGGCATTAGCGCGGGCTCACGTGTCATGTGGCGTAAGGACATCATGTCTTCTGGAGCTCGTATGACAATACCACGTAACGTGACTGTTTTACTGATGTTATAAGCATAACGTGTAATAATGGTATTTTTCGTGGGACAACACGAATGCCCATAAAAATCAGTTGCTGTAGCGTTAGCTACTGTTAAGTAAAAATCTTAAAGGTCCTCGAAACGATCAATTGATCAATGTTTAGGTGATTATGCGTAAAAATATTGACAATCGTTTCAATTGCATAAAGTAAACGATCGATAATAACCGTATCGATGATTTAATCACGGGGTTTCGGAAACCCTTTAATTAACTCTATGACTGTTACAATTGACTCATAATGACTTTGGTCTCATAATGACATCATAATTATTGTCAAAACCAACAATAACGATATCTGACAACTGCAATAGCAGACTTGGGGCCCAGGTTGATCGACAGATGAACTATTAAAAAATACAAAAAATCATGCAGTTGTCCTTACCTGTCATGGTGCATGACGTCGGCCCGGACCCAGGGCCCGGCGCCCCACTCCTCGTCGTCGCGCACCTCGGCCTTCGGCCTCAGCAGCCCCGACAGCCACGTATACGACTTGCTGCGCTTCATCGCATACTGCACGCACACATGACCACACACCACGTTCCAATTTTGAAAATCACTTTATTGACCTCAACACTTTTGTTTTATATTTAGAACAATAAGCTCGCACTGGCACTTTGTGTTGGTTCGAATGTTGAATAGCTGTTTATTAGAATAAAAATCACCATCCTGTTCACTTTTTTGTTTGACACATAATTGTTTATTAGCACTTTGGCACGTTTGCATTAGTTACGATGATTTCACTGCACGCAAAAAGAACTTATTAATATTTTTAATTCTTGGAATGTTGTTTTTGAAAACGCTCTCCGAACTATTCATCACTGTAAGTAGCAGGTACTACAATGGATTCCTTATTAGTCTGTGTCGACAGATGTGCGTAAAGCTTTAACTACCGTCAAAATGTCAATTAATTTTCGACTCATTAAAATTTCTTACTTCTACACACAAACATAGAAACATTCAACAGATTTTTTAATTGGTACCTTACTGTTATGAAAATAAAGTGTACAATAGTTCGTGTGCTAAGAACCCAGTCATTTTGTATTCTCATCGAAGAAAATTGACGTCTTACGATTGATGTTAAAAAAGTTTTGTAGTGAAACTTTGTCCATCACTCAGGGTTCCGTACACTGTATGTGTGTACCTAATAATTTACACTAATGACAACTCTACTAGAATATCACACATGGACAGTCGAGCGCCATAGTTTACCATAAACAAAATTGGATTTATCTCTATGTATTACAATATTCTGATTAAAACAAGACGGTTAATGATGAAGTACCTACGTCAAAACTGTATTTCATTGAAATACTTATAAAATTTTTGTTTAAAATTAGAACGTTAACATATCACGTACCTAACCCTAAAGCAGCGATGTCAAGCCCAATGCGTGACCGTTACTTGGACAATAGAGTGTTGATCAATCGGTGTAACCTGACCAAATTCAATGGTACATACGTCACGATAAGGTTATAGAAAACTATGAGCTTTCGTACTTAGTGGGGTAACGAATAGTTCGGAAGAGTGTCGGACTAGAGGAGACTGGTCTAATGATGCCGACGCGAGTACCTGTAACAGAGAGAACGTGTGTTAGCGTGAGGTGTCAATAGAGTACGTACCCACCAAATGTAAGGTACCTATTCATACGCTCATACTCGAGATGACCTCAATAAGACCTCGTCGGTAAGAGTTGAGTTTGAGGAGTTTTTCCGGCGTGGGCGGGTTAACACTCGAGTATAATGATTTGTTGAGAGCATGCGACTATACTATGTACCGAAAGGTTCTCTTGAGCGGTCGCTGGCTAGTGGACACGAGCAACAACTATAATAAATTATTATTATGTATAACCAAAATAAATGTAAAACTAATGAATCTGTGGGGCGTAAAACACGTTTTCATTATTGTAGACCTAAATTAAGTATCATGATTATTTGTATTTATTATAATTTATAACTAACAAGCACTTTGCCCGCGACTTCGTCCGCGTGACCCACAGAAATTGCGTATTTTTTCGAGATAAAATGTAGCCTATGTTACTCAGTGATAATGTACTTTCTAACTGGTGAATGAATTTTTAAAATCGGTCCAGTAGTTTTGAGTTTTTTCATTGCAAATAAACAAAAAATCAAATCTTTCCTCTTTATAATATAAGTTTAGATTTAGATATTATACATCGGTTAGGCATTAGGTTAGCAAATAGGTAGATAGATAACACTTGTTTTAAATAAATTACCAAATCAATCAACGTAAACACATGTCTTTTGGACACTCCTCGCAATGACAGCTTTTAATAATATAATAATCGGTGAAGCAATTCAAGCGCTGGTTTTAAAATTATCATATTAATTACTGGAACTAGGCAAGTTATTAAAACTAGTTCGGCCCACGCACTTGCGCGGAATTAGAACGAGCATTCACGTGCCCAATGTTTTGATTTAGACTTCAAAGGTTGGCAAAAGCGAAGCGAGAAGCCCAAAAAAATACAATAAGCAGCACGTTTTAGACAATAAAAAACACGGCATGTCTAAATGTTGAAAAAACAAGTTGCGTTAGTGATGAATGGAATGAATGAGAATTTTCATCGCAGTTAGGGGACAGCTCTGTAGATCATTGTCTTATATAGGTCCCCCAGGTCATTTTCTTATAAATATATTGAAATAAGGGTTAGAATTACGTGCCAGTCCCAGTCCTGTGCTCAGCATCGCGCCACACAACTGAGCGGTGACCGCCTGACTTTTCACCGAATGCGCTTAGTTCCACTTGATTACGATTACGACACGGGGGCGACTATCGTCACCAACACGACAGGCTTTATGCGCAATAGTTAGTCCACAATCCGCCTGTGATCTACCAAAAACTACACGGAAACTATCAAACTGCAAAAAGGAACGAACGAACGAACTCATAGTACCCACCTAATGACATAATTGACAAGTGACGCGCGACGCTTAGCTCGCCCGACTAAATGTCAAAATATTTTAGGGTAGATTTTGTTAAAAATATTATGTATGTACCTACACCCAATTAGTGATCTATTTAGAACACAAGAATAAACGTATATTACTAATCTCTGATCAAATCAATACAAAACAATAAGGAACCTCAAGGCACAAGATTCAAAACTAAAGATAAAGTTTTCCATGGCGGGAAATTATATTCTATAATCACATAATCTGATAGAGATTTTATTGCTTTTTCTTATATTTTTACATCTCAATCTGCCGATTCTCACATCTTAAGCTCAATAATGAATAATACAGTAAGTTGATATAAGGTCGATACCTCAGGTCGATACACAAACGACTACCAGCCGCCCTAACCGCTTGCAGAGTAATAGTTACTATTCTTTGCTTGCGGATGAGTCGCGGGGAAAACTGGTGAAAGCAACCAACGAAACTGTTAGCTTATGCAATTAACTAGTAGCTTGTAGCTTGTAGTAGTGCAGCAGATAGTAGCCGTCAGGCAATATATGACAGTACCACAGTTTACTGGCACAACAGACGGGCAATTATGATTAATGTGGCGGTGGGACCCGCGGTATATTAGTTTATGGGATAGGATCATAGGACAAACTTTTAAGCTTTTTACAAAATTATCAATGATACCGCTAGATCTAATGGATGATGGATGAAGATGGCGGAAGTTTATTTATTAATTCAATCTATAATTTTATGTTTGTTTAGTATAGGTATCCTAGAGATTTTAAGCCTATTCCATTAAATTCGTTGACGAATCTAAGGCCAACTGATGTGATTAGCTATTGGTATTTTAATCAACCAATCTCAACTAGCTAACTAGAAACTTGTAACGAGAAACTTTAACCTATATTTAATTGCAATTCTCATACCGTTTCCAACATCAAAACTTAATAAACTTGCCACCAGCGCAGAATCAAATCTAAAAGCAATATTCAAGCGTCAAATGAATGATGATGACAATAGTGGATTTTCATTTTAAACGACAATCTTATGGCGCGGCTGGCTCGCAAAGTTTTAAATAAGTTAGTAAAATGTGCAAGTCAGCGCAAAATGAAAAGTTCGCGGCGTGGGGCGAGAGAAACTAGCCGCCAGCTAGATGTTTACTGGGGCAGAAGGCTCACGCTAGCGCTGCGTAATGCATAATCGGCCTATAATGTTCCCACTGCTGGGACACAGGCCTCCTCTGTGAGAGGGAGTGAGCCGTAGTCCACCACGCGGGCCCAGTGCGGGTTGGTGGACGTCACATGTCTTCGAATTTTTGGTTCTAGGACATGCCGGTTTCCTCACGATGTTTTTCCTTCACCGTTAAAGCAAGTGATAATTAATTTCTAATACGCACATGACTTTGAAAAGTCAGCGGTGCGTGCCTCGGGATCGAACTCGAACCATTCGCCGTGGAAGGCACATGGTTAATCCACTAGGCTATCACTGCAGCGCTGCGTAATCTGATCACATTATGATGCGCTTGCAAATGGACAGTTCAAAAGTCATGGGGGATTATTTACATGATGACCTCATTTGACTCATGGTTAGATACATTAGATATTCTACTTCCTACCATTGACCTATATGTCTAGACAAGCAGTTCCGAACATTAAACATGTCACACTCAAGTGTTGTGCGGGCACAACACTTGCCTCAAATTCACTTTAACGTTTGATGCGGTGAGCAACAGACAAGTACCCGCGTGTGGGGCATAATTTTTGTCCGGAACTGCTTGTCTAGGGACATATAGGTCAATGCTTCCTACTCTAATATTATAAACGTGAAAGTTTGTGAGGATGTATAGATGTATGGATGTATGGATGTTTGTTACTCTTTCACGCAAAAACTACTGAACGGATTTTGATGAAACTACAGTAATATGAATAGCACATAGGCTATTGTTGCATCCCAAAAACGCGGACAAAGCTGCTGGCGGAAACTACTAATATTATAAAGCTGAAGAGTTCGTTTGTTTGTTTGTTTGAACGCGCTAATCTCTGGAATTACAAGTCGGATTCGAAAAATTCTTGTTGTTAGAATGTTAGTCAACGTGTGAGAATTATCGCGCATATTATGTGAAGTAAGCCTTCTTCACCCTCTTATTTTATAGTACCGGTGACTACACTTTAAACTGTGCAAAATTCAAACTATTACTCACGTGACTTGCTCCTTTAAAACGTGAAGAGAAAAAGATTAATTGCGGGTCCGTACGCTGCTCTCAAGCCAAGGTACAAGCTACCAGCTGCAAAGCTGCAAAATCGGTTTCGTTTTTAGAAAATTATGTCCTGCTTTCAGAATTTTTGGTTATTAGCAATAGCGTAGCATGCATAGCTAGTACATTTCACTATCGGTAGTGTGTGTATTGTATTGTGCAGACTTTTATTTTGCGATGACAGTCAAGCGTTTTCATATCTCGCAACTTGAGAGCGACGGAGTGACTTATCTCAAGCATAGGGGGAAAAAGGTTATGAGGCATAACTGCAACCCCGTGAAAGAAATAGCATCATCCCTTTGTTGCTTGACTTTGTTTGACATTTATAATTTACCTGATTTGACATTTATATTAATAATACCTAATTTGATATTTAATAATATTATTCAAATTGTGATACTTATTAATAATTGTTAATGCAACTTCCTGTGCAATGTTACTGGAGTATAAATTATTTTCATATTGACAAATTTTGACATTTATAATATTAATCCTACCTAATTTGACATTTAATGATATTATTAAAAATGCGATATTTATTAATAATTATTAATGCAAATTTCTGTAATTTAAATTATGTAGATATTATTGACTTATGAGTGCTTTATTATTATTTGATCGATTATTATGATAATGTTTGCAACGCCTATTATCTATCAAAACGATGAATTGTGTAGGCCCATTGGGCAGGTTTTTGAGCAACACGCCATTAGTTTACGATCTTTGTACCACCAAGAACCACACAAATAAATGATTTGATTTGATTGATTTGATTTGTTGCAACGAAACAGAACAATAATGCGTTCCAGTACGGCCTCTGCATCCTACAACATTGTTCTCTGTGAAGCGCGTGTAAACACCTAGGTATCTTTTTTATAATAAATTGTCAAAAGAAGGGTTAAATAACAGGGGGACAGTGCCCTTTGCCGACTGACTCCAAGACTTTCCCCCAGGGCCCAGTAGCAGCAGCAGTAAGAGCTCCATCCTGTAGTCACCGCATGTTTGTCCACGCCGCCATGTCCCACCGGTCACCGGTGCGCTCGGTCACACCTAGCCGTCACTTGTCACACCTCCACACCTGTGTAATGTGGACTATGCTGTTGTTCTGCGCGCCTAGTGGAAGTTTTTAAAACATATACTAGTAGTTATCCGCTAAGACGCTAACGCACGTGATAGGTTGTTTCTATCACTTTGAAGCTAAATATTTAGTCACTACTGCAAAGAAAAAGCAGCGATAGCCTAGGCTATCTGTTATGTACTTACTTGGCATCCATATTGGCATTTTTCGTAGATCAGTCAACTCTTTAAAACTATGCTATTGTCTTTGCTTAACCTCACATTTAATATAAATCAACTGTCACTTAACTATTTACAACTGTCAAACACCACATGCCTTCCCCCACAGTCTCTTTTAGTTACTTTTAATTATTTTAATTATTTTGTAACATATCTCCTTCATATGTTACCACTGCATGCCCCGGTATGCCTAGTATATCACGCATCTCATTATTAGGACCTGGAGCTTCATCAGAATCACGTCGTCGTAGTTGATTTATGTGTCTTGTCACTATTGGCCCATCATTAATCTTTATTAAAAACCGGACAGGACCCCTGACTCTAAAGATTTCTCCTTTCACCCACTTCTCCCCTCTTGTGTAGTTGCGGAGCCATACCTTGTCCTTCAATCTAAATGTTCTCACTGGTACTTCTATGTTACTTTCAATTTGTCTTTCAGCAACAGGTTTTATGGAAAAAGGATGTATGATGTCAAACCCGGTTCTAAATCGACGTTTATTCAACATTTCTGCTGGTGACTTTCCAGTCACGGAGCTCGGCGCTATTCTCAAACCAAACAAGAGACGTGGTAATTTGATATCTATGTCAGTTCCGGCCAAACTATATAATTTCTTTTTTACCGTTTGCACAAATCTCTCAGCTTGGCCATTGGATGATGGGGTATATGGTGGCGTCCGTATATGTTTAATACCATTGCACTTCATAAAATTCATGAATTGCTCAGATGTGAATGCTGTTCCATTATCTGATACTAATACCTGTGGTAATCCTTGCTCAGCAAACATTTCTCTTAAAGCTTTAATTGCACATTCACTCGACGTTGATTTGACTATTTTCACTTCAGGCCATTTTGAATGTGGATCTACCACAATTAGGTATATCTTTCTATCAACTGGCCCAGCAAAATCAATATGTAAGCGTTGCCAGGGGCTGGAGGGGGTGATCCAGGAATGTCCCGTGCTTGCTGGCATGTTTCTATTTATTTGACAGCTATCACAATTTGCTACTAACGCTTCAATCTCATGATCCAGCCCTGGCCACCAAAAATAGCTTCGTGCAAAATAATTGATTTTGATATCACTATGCCATCGTGAGTCTCATGTAGAGCCTGTAGCATATGCTTTCGCATCGGTGGCGGTATGACCACTCGAGTGCCCCATATTATGCAGTCATTGGTAATAGATAGCTCCTTTCTTTTCAGCCAATACAATTTTAGATTACTGTCATTCACATTATCAGGCCATCCGTGCAATATCCAGAACTTTACTTTAGATAAAATTTCATCTCGCCCTGTTTGTTCTGCAATATCTTTTGCTGAATACTGAACTGCGCTTGGTGTCTCCGACAGCAATAGAATATCTTCCACATCATCCGTATTGGACTTCATATCTTCAGTATCCATTGGCCACCTACTGAGGGCATCAGCATTGCCAATACTCGTACCACGTTTATATTGTAATTCATAGTCATGTGAGTTTAGCTTCAATGCCCATCGCATCATTCGTGGTGATAGTACTTTAGGTATAGCTTTATTGGGACTGAAAATTCCGAGCAACGGCTTATGATCAGTATATATTACCACATGTCTTCCATATACATACTGGCTGAATTTTTCCAACCCGAATATAATCGCCGCCACTTCTTTATCAATCTGTGCATAATTACGCTCTGATTTTGATAATGTTCTTGATCCCATACTAATAGGTTGTTCTGATCCATCATCCATAATATGAGCTAGAACAGCTCCCACTCCATATTCAGAAGCATCACATGTTAATGTTACCTTCCTATTATTATCAAAATGTACTAACGTGTCTTTACTTGATAGTATCGATTTAGCTTTCTGGAATGTTTCTGTTTCTAATCTTCCCCACTTCCATATAGCATCTTTATCTAGAAGTCTATGCAGTGGCTCTAATAAAGTAGCTTTGTCTTTAATAAATCTGTCATAAAAATTCAGCAATCCCAGAAAAGCCTGCAGCTCCTTAATATTTCTAGGGCTCCTTGCATTCGTAATACATTTGACCTTTTGGTCACTTGGGTGAATACCATCTTGATCCACCACATATCCTAAAAATTCAACTTTATTTGTAGCAAACTCACACTTGTTTCGGTTTAGCCTGAGTCCCACCTTGTTTAGACACGCCAACACCTTTTCCAGTCTTTCGTTATGCTGTATTTTATCTCCACTTATTAAAATGTCATCAAGTAAAACAGTCACTCCTTTAATACCTGCTAATGTTGTTGACATGACTCGTTGGAATATACCTGGACACGCTTTTAAACCATAGGGTAATCTCTTCATTTTATATAATCCCTTCAATGTATTGATCGTCAGGAGCATACCTGTTTCATTAGATACTTTCAGTTGAGTATAAGCCTCTTTTAAATCAAGTTTGGTATAGATTGTCCCACCAGCGACTTCAGAAAGACACTCATTAATTGTTGGCTGAGGGTATCAGTTTCAGTTGCCAAATTTACAGTCACTCGATAGTCTCCACACAATCGAATACTGCCATTTCTTTTTAATACTGGAACCACAGGTATAGCCCAATTCGAATAAGCTATTGGTTCCATTACTCCAACCAGTGTTGGAGTGTGAAGAAATCGATAGATTGGTCAGTACCAATCTATCGATTTCTTCACACACTCTATCCCTTATTGCAAATGGTACTGGTCTGCTTCTCATAAATTTCGGCTGTACATCCTTCTTGCAATTGATCACCACTTCAGGTCCTTTGTATTCACCCAGTCCATCAAACAATCCCTCATATTTTTTTAATATCTTTTTTAGAGACTCATGCATTTCAATTACTGGAGAATGTATATTATTTATACCTTCAACTGAAATCCCTAGAGGTTTGAACCAGTTCCTACCAAGGAGATTACCTCGCCCTTGTCCAATAATAATTTGCAGATAACCTTTAAAGTTTTTATATTCAACGAAAACATTTGTCTTACCATGCACCTGCACTTTAGTATCAGTCCAGGTGTGTAAGGTTAGCCCGCATTCCTGTAAATGTAGTCCTTTAGGCCAGATTACTTCTGCTTGTTCCCGTGACATAATCGTATAAGAGCAGCCGGAATCAATCTCAAACTTGGTTAATTTCTTATTCAGATGAAGTTCTGCATAAATTGCAGGTTCACGGTATGTTCCTCCCACACAATATATTCCATTCATAAATTCGTTTTCCCTTTCTTGAATCTCTTTGACATCACCAGTTCCATTATTATTTTTTCTGCACATTTTTGCTATGTGGCCTATTTTGCTGCACGCATTACACTTAGCATAAACAAACTTACATTTGTGATACAAGTGGCTTCCTCCACATCTGTAGCAGTATAACTTCTTCTTTTTCTCACCCACTGCATTTACTTCCATTGGTTCTACCTCACTTCTGCTTGTACTCGCAGGACAGGTGTTTGATGGTTCTTCAAGGGCCGGTACTATAAGAACTTTCAGGTCTTCTACACATTGTTCTGCTTGCAATGACAATTCCACTGCTGTTGCATAAGTCAGGTTTGCCTTCTTTAGTAAATTCTCTTGCAGTTTAGCATTATTAACCCCACATACTAATCTGTCTCTCAAGGTCCTTTCCAAATCCACAAAGTTGCAATATCTACACATTTTTCGAAGTGCTGCAATGTACTCTTGAATTGATTCATTTTTTTCCTGGTTCCTATTGTAAAATTTAAACGATTCTACAATTTCATTTGGTCGCGGCCTAAAATGATCATTTAGTTTTGTCTCTATAACAGATAACGTAACCTGGTTTACAGTATCCGGAAACACTAAAGATCTGACTAAGTTATACAAATCACTGCCACAAGATGCGAAAAACACTGCTTTTTGTTTACTTAATTCCGTTATGCCTTGTGCTATTCTGAAATAAGCAAATCTTTCTTTATAAGATTCCCAATCCCCACTTTTTATATCAAAAGCTGTGACGGAGTCATCCTTCTTTCATCATTTAGTGCTGGCAATCTTCCATTGCTGGCCACTTCATTCATCCCATTCTTCTAAATTCGGTTTAGATTTTAACTTTAAATTTCAAAATTAGAACATCTCATTTTTTTTTGCATTGTTTCGTCATTCTTTATCTGGTCTCCAACGACATCACTGGTGACCGCTGAACCGCTGTACTGTTATTATTTATTACCTACTACTTATTTATCGAGTGTGCAAAGCTATAAGCAAATAGTCTCTTTTGTAACAGTTATTTTTATACGTCTGTGTAACGTTATAAAGTGCAAATATACAACCTACGTCTCGTAATATACCTCTCCAACCATCCTGCAGTGTTTTATTTAAAATATCAAGATTTGTGTCTGTGGAGGCTGCCTCCGATAGCTAGCCGAGGCTGAGAGGACGGAGGAGGGAGGCCCTCCGCGACAAAGCTTCAAATTTTATATCAACCATTGTAATCACACAGTTTTCACTACTTTTTCACTGGTTTTTTACAATATTTCACGATTTTTCACTCGTACGCCACTGTTATGTACTTACTTGGCATCCATATTGGCATTTTTCGTAGATCAGTCAACTCTTTAAAACTATGCTATTGTCTTTGCTTAACCTCACATTTAATATAAATCAACTGTCACTTAACTATTTACAACTGTCAAACACCACACTATCGCTGCTTTTTCTTTGCAGTAGTGAGGAGACACATGGTTAAACCACTTGGTTTAACCATGTGCCTCCCACGGCGAATGGTTAGAGTTCGATCCCGAGGCACGTCACCGCTAACTTTTCGAAGTCATGTGCGCAGCCCCGGATCTTCAATTATTTCGAGGCAGGGCAAAAACTGAAAAATGCCGCCCCCGCCCGACAATATTTTTACCTTTATCATCATCATTTCAGCCATAACATCCCACTGATGCTGATGGACATAGGCCTCCCCCAAAGAACGCCAGAACGACCGGTCTAGCGCTGCTCATTGCGATTACTACGCTTGGTAGACGAATACACTACTCAGTGTATTCGTCTACCAAGCTTGAATTTGCCGCCCGGGGCATAGTAGTCCCCGGCTAGCTCCCCCTAAATCCGGGGCTGCATGTGCGTATTAGAAATTAATTATCACTTGCTTTAACGTCGTGAGGAATCCTGCATGCCTGAGAGTTCTCCATAAAGTTCTTGAAGGCGTATTAAGTCTGCCAGCCCGCACTTGGCCAGCGTGGTGGACAAAAAGCGCATCGTTACGAGTTTTCTTTTAAATCATGATTTATGTCTTTAGCACTTAGGGTTTCGAATCAATATTTTTGTTGAGAATCTCAAAACAACTTGAGCAAATATTGAATGAAGCAGTATGACGAATCTATTTCACGGCGGGCTGTAATGTCAAGCGTGAACCGTGCCGCAACAGCGTGACGTCACTCAAACAACAATTGTAGAGCAATCATACAGCTTCAAAAAGTGTCAATTTCGGTATGAAGCGTTGCTTAACACCGAAGATTACCGAAGAGTTCCAATCAAGGGCGAGTTGTTGAGCTCAAACAATATAAACTAGATCGGTACAATGTTGTTCTTACCTGTTTCCTAGACGTCGTGTGAGAGGAACGTGCGGCAAAATAAACTACAGAAGGTCTATAAAATGATGTCACTGCACACCTGATACCTGATACCTCATGTGAAAAACAAGTCAGCCCTTTGGTCGTAGTGCTGGGGGCTTGAAAGTATCCTACGTTTTCTCTAATCATGAAAAATAACAAACTAATTTTTCTTGTCAAAGGCCTACCCCAGTTTCTGAAGCCTGGTCAAGCAACTGATTAGTAAATCTGCTGTCAAACCCAATCTCACGTCAACTGTCGTTATATTGGTTTACCGAAACAGCATTATAGCCAATCATATCACTTATGAGATTTAACAATAGATTAATAAAGTGAATAAGCTTTTACTAGGAGTTAGTTTCAAGACAGTATGGTTTCTGTTTTCCCTGTCACACCTATAAGAGTTTTAGGTAACAGTAATACTCTCGTCATCGTGCGTCATTGGAACAGTGATCCTTCTGAATCTATTAAATCGGTGGTGTTTGTTCTAACACACACACACGCGAGGTGCGCACACACACGCAGGATGCGTGTGCGCACCGCGAGGCGCGAAGGGCGGGACAAGGCCGCGGGAGGTCGAATACGTGTGACCCGCGAGCCGGTGCTGCCAGGTCGCTGTCGACACGCTCTGTGGGGGTGGGGTGAATATGTAGTAATTGTGTGTTGAGAATACAATCGCGCACGAATGTTCCGAACAGAAAATCACTGCACTTTTCAAATCAGTCGGAAAGCTCTCAAAAAGACCAATCTTGTAACTAAGCACTCAAACATTTAAACTTAGTTTTCGTCGATCATATTACAGATGCTGGCAAAGATTACCTAGCTAGACCTACTAAGTACATTATAAAGTGCATAGAGTTCCATTCGAATCTATGCTGGAAATCAATATGTTACGTTTTTAGCTTCAAGGCTCAAAGTCCGCTTAAAACGATACGTACGGAAAAGAATATTGATCTTTAATCGCTTGTTAAATTCGATCGGCGGCGGCGTCGCGGCGTGTAGAGATCGTTGTTATTAGGATGCAGTTCAAGAATCGACTGGAAGATCGAATTCAATCTTTGGTTGCTCCGATCTTCCAATCGAAGACTCGATATTGGGAACTAGATTTACATTTTTTGTGCGTGAAGAGGATGAAAAATGTCGCCTAACTAACAATTTAACACTTTCCGTGACACATCACGAGGTACAATTGAAGTTTTATTGTAATTACGCATATAGGCGTTCAGGGTCAAAAAACGTGTTTAGATGTTAATCGCTGTCACAGCAAAAATACAGCGCTTACGTCACCGACAGATTCACTTGTTGAACAAGTAATGACACAAGTACCACAAAGTATTACACAATGGTTACATAGTACGGTGTCATAAGCCCCATGTTTCTGATGCAGCAGACAACGCTTTGTTTCAATAAGTCGGCACAGCGGCGCGGGCGCGTGGGAAAGGCGGAAAAACTTCGGCTTGGGCTTATCAATACAAGTGCTTTGATTATGTGGGAAATGATACGAAAATAGTGACTTTATACGTAGTTTCGCAAAGTTTCTTTGCATAGGTTGGACCTGGTATAATGTTTTAGCACTTAACCTGCGACTACGCGCGCGACCCACAGAAACTGTGCATTTTTTCGGGATATAAAGTAGCTCATGATATTTAGTGATAAGGTAACTTTCTATTGGTGAAAGATTTTTTAAAATCGGTCCAGTATTTTTGAATTTATTCATTACAAACAAAAAAAACAAATACATTCTCTTTATAACATTAAAGTAGATTCCTAAGTAGTTCATCATACGCACATTCCTTACAAATTACCTACTTCAAATACTTAGTTAACCCTGTGCATGTTACTGTTTGCGCGACAACGCTCACTGTTCATCAGTTATCATCACTGTCACTCAGCACAACAAACACTGTCTGTCTGTCTGTCACTGTGTTAGAAGGTCAGATAACAACACTCACATGATATTATTTCGTTTTTGACTAAATTATGTCGTGAAATAATCTCAGAATTTGAACATCACATGGTGAAAATTATTGGATTCATTTATTATTATCATAATTTAGTTTTATAGATGAATAGCTTATGTTTATAGTTTAGTTGGTAAAACTAGTTCTTAGAAATTATCGGGCATGCTAATTAATTATATTCATCAATTTGTATAATTAACTTCAATAAATTGCTTATAAATGATGTTAAAAATTACTTCAAGCATATTTCTTAATTTTCCTGTAGATACTAGTTTTATGAGTGATGAGTAAATGTAAAGTATTTGCCTACTGCGTATAAAGCCTGGTATCTTAATCAATCATGACACGTCACCGAGCGCGAGCACTTTCCTTGCAACTCAATTTACCACACAGTACATGAGTACAACTTCTGCATTCCACTCGCAAATCTATCATCATACAGATAGCAAAAACTAACTCTAGAAATTACAAGTTTATAATTACTAAAGCTCTGCCACACCACCTTCATTCGTCACTGTTCCGGGACTGTGTACCTATTTAGTTTGACACACTAATAATACTGTCAAATAACGCCGCTGCTGTACCAAAAAAAAAAATTTTTGTTGTTGGTATTATTTCTGAATAGGGATGTTAACTACTTGTTTTTATTGTGAATCTGTAAACTATTATATTTTAAAAAACACAATTAACGCCAAAAAAACCGTTAAAACATCTACAAAATTGGCAAAGTTATAAGCGTTTTAAAATGATTTGCTAGACACGGACGGCACTACCTACTAGTGACGTAACACCACCTACGTCCGCTTCGCGCGACAAAGACGGAGCGATACTCCCTCCAAAAACTTTAAAAGCGTCTATGTTTTCCATTTTGTGCTAAATTATTATTTTTTTGTTGTGCCTATTCCTTCTTTGAAATAAAATAATTAATTTGTATTACTACTACACTACACTACTACACTACTACTACACTACACTACTACACTACACTACTACACTACACTACTACACTACACTACACTACTACACTACACTACTACACTACACTACTACACTACACTACTACACTACACTACTACACTACACTACTACACTACACTACTACACTACACTCACTCACTCACTACTACACTACACTCACTACTACACTACACTCACTACTACACTACACTACACTACACTCACTACTACACTGCACTACCGTATTCATCGAATTTGTCATTGTATCTTGGCCAACTGCACTTTGCAAGTAACGCCATCATGAAATGCAAAGTATACCTAGGTAGGTATACTTTGCATTTCATGATGGCGTTACTTGCAAAGTGCAGTTACTTTTTACTTATTTCACAACAGCACTTAACATGTTTATTAGGTAATAAACATGTTAAGTGCTGTTGTGAAATAAGTAAAATTGACATTTTTAACGAAAACGCGTTACTTGCGTGCCTTTGCTAAATGGCACATGTAAATCAGTATTCAGTCCGCTGTATACGTATATAATTATTATATTGGCTATTGATTGTTGAAAATAACACTATTATTTTATTATTTTAGTATATAATTTTATATTTTGTAACTTAAGTACACAAACCTATTCCATACGCACTGCAGCGTCATTTCAGTGTGGACTAGCCTTAAGAGATGTAGCCGATGTTATTGCAACTAGATCAATCAGTAATGTAGGCCGCCATTACATGTTCACCGGAGCAGGTGTTCATTTATCACCGGCGTCGCTGATGAAGGGTTAAAGAAGCATGATTGCTACTTTATACTCGTAGTGTTGCAATCTGATGTAAGAACTACTGTCGGTATGTACATCCGTTTGTCATTCGTAATAGTCAAAATAGTAATCTAATCATAATTTTCTTGATAGTTAACTTTTCCTTGTGATCTCCTGAATCCTCACTTTAGCTAAGAAGTTAAAAGTATATTGGCGTAGGTACCTTTCCAGGGAGGCAATTCAAAGGGTTCACGCTATAGAATCTGCTAGATATCACACTAATATTATAAAGGCGAAAGTTTGTGTGTGTGTATGTTTGTTACTTCTTCACGCTGAAACGGCTGGACGGATTTGGATAAAATTTGGCACACAGATAGATTATAGTCTGGAATAACACATAGGCTACCTTTTATCCCGAAAAACGCGGGCGAAGCCGCGGGCAGAAGCTAGTGATACATATAACCCGTACCGTAAGGCAACATACCAATACATTAGCTACATTCCCGCAAGTAGTGATATCCCACTAAAACTAAAAATGTGACGAATAATCCAAAAGTAAATTAGGTATAATAAAACAAGTTGACGTTGACGTTTCGAACACTTTGCAGCGTTCGTGGTCGCAGGAGTCGTCCTGCGACTACGAACGCTGCAAAGTGTTCGAAACGTCAGGAAAACTCTGTAAAAATCTGTAATATACGCGATTTAATCCGTTTAAACTTGTTTTATTATAATGTGTAATAATCGCGAAAACCTAAGATATTATTACCAAAAGTAAATGTTTGCTTCGCGCATAAAACATTGAGATCTAAGCTCATGACATGACGGTAGTACTGGTAGTAGTCGACAGCTCGCAAAACAAATGACTGAGCAAGCATGGTAGATAACACGACGTCATTCATATGTTTCGTAATAACTGTAATAAGTATAAATAAAACATACGTTGGTATCGTTTGTTTTTGATAAAATTATATCTGTATCGACACCACGACAGTTGCACGCACAGGTTAGCACTGCAATAACTAGATTCTAGAAGATAGTGAGGGGTTGTGTTGTGCGTCAAAGAGATTAAATTTTTTGTCAAATATGTTAAGATCTGGCATGATTTACAAAGCACTTGGACGGATGACTTTCAATATTTCTTAAAGTTCCGTAATAAAGGAACCCTTACAAATTCGTCATGTCCGTCCGTCCGTTATAATAAAATCGTCCAACACGCTACTTGGACGATTTTAACGAAATTGCTAAGATTTTTATTTAAGTCGAGGTTTTTAAAATAAACATGAGATCTCAATATTTTTTCTGTATTCTTAAAAATACTGCTATTCAAACAAGGTGTCACATGACGTTATTTGCAGAGATAACCAACTGTGGCTTCTACGGGAAGCATTCGTTATTTTTATGTAAATGTCTAGATGATAAGCAGATACTCAAATAAAGTATTTTCGCTGCACTGACGCGAGGTAAGCGGTAAGTTCACAAATATTTGAACTACGTTATTTGTTACTGTTCGTTTTATATTCAGAGTCTATCTACGTGACATTAAGAAACTACATAATTATCTTAGTAGGTATATTAAGTAGGTTAAGAAAGAAAGAAAAGAAAAAATGATTATTTGGGACCCGCACACGAAATCACAAGCATAAAAAGGAAAACAAAAGTGTGAAAATAAAACAACGCGTATAATAAAACAACGCAACATCCTACTAATATTATAAACGTGAATGTTTGTGAGGATGTAAAGGTGTATGGATGTATGGATGTATGGATGTTTGTTACTCTTTCACGCAAAAACTACTGAACGGATTTTGATGAAACTTTACAGTAATATCCTTATCCTTACTAATATTATAAATGTGAAAGTAACTCTGTCTGTCTGTGTGTTACGCAATCGCGCCTAAACTACTGAACCGATTCAAATGAAATTTGGTACAGAGATAGTCTGGAGCCTGAAAAAGGACATAGGCTACTTTTTAATGCGAAAAAAGGGCTGTAAAGGGTTGAAACAGGGCATGGAAGTTTGTATGGAAATTACGTTTATGGAATTTACGAAAGCTTAACATCTTTGTAGAGTACGCGCAAGATAAGTCTGCGCGTGGCCAAAATCGGAACTAATCGGGGTCCGCTATTGGTAACAAGTATACTTCGAGCTTTTCTTAGCAAGCAGCGCCCTCAATCGTATACATATGTATTAGCCACCCTACACAAAGGAGGTCATTTAACACAAAAAAGTTAGAGCATCATCCCTGTGTTATAAAGATAAAAACCGGCCAAGTGCGAGTCGTACTCGCGCACCGAGGGTTCCGTATAATTTTTGGACGTATAAAGTGAAAAAATCCGGACCGCATAACTAAGTTTGTTTGTGAAGGAATTTTGATGATTTTGAAAAAACTGTGCACCAAAAATAAAACGATGTTCCTAACTAGGAACATCGTTTTATTTTTGGTGCCATATTTGGGTCAATTTCTATCAACTCTAATTATTTCAGATTTTTCGCCCCGCAAACTTCGGAAATAAGGGGGGAATGGTATTTTTTTGAACATTTTTCATTTTATGTCGAAAACTGTGAGACATAAAATAAAATAAAAATATATTTTGAAATGTGCAGATCAAGCCCTTTCATATGATATGTCACTTGACCTAGTAAACCCCACTTTAACATTTCGGATCCCCACTCCGGCCCCTTTTGCAATGAAAATAAAAATATTTTTGGACTATTTTCATTTTCAATAAAGTTGAACAAGCATTTATTATAACTGTTCCAAATTTCAAGTCGATAGCATAAGTAGTTGCTGAAATAAGCAGGTGTGACAGACAGACAGACAGACAGACAGACAGACGAAGTCGCATAAGGGTTCCTGTTTTACCATTTTGGTACGGAACCCTAAAAATAAAGTCAAAAACTAAAACTACACTTTAAAAAGCATGAAACAAGAAAATATTCCTGTCTGATAACTGGAATTGTTCTCCAGACAGTGTAGTGAAAAACTTAATAAATCAACCACGGCTGTACCCTCGATGAAGATTTATTAAGTTTTTCACAACACTGAATTCAAAAAAATTCAGGGTAAAAAATTTTTTGTTTCATGCTTTTCATTTCGATTTTTGTCGTAGTCGGGTTCAAATTTTTTTAAATATCTTTTTTTGTAGGTACTAATTAGGTAATTAATTAATTAAGTTAGTAAAAGTAATTTACTTGCATCGCGGGTCCATGGAGTAACCATGGAGTTTCTTGTCCGTTCTTCTCCATAGGAATCTACGTTTTGGAACGGACAACTAGCTTCAACTAACGGACAAACCGACTGACAACTATTGTAATATTGTTTGACATTTCAAAAGTGCCTGTAAATGGTCTAATTGAAATAAATGTTTTTGACTTTGACTTTGGTCAATGAACTCTTATCGCGAAGTTTAGCATTTTTAAAAGAAACTCAAAAAGTAAATTGAAAGTGCCTGCGTAATTTATCTGCGGTGAAAAAAAAAATACTTATACAATTTGGTATTTTTCAATCGTGTTTTAGAAAAAGACGCCTATTAGCATTAATTGTGTTCATTAGTTTTTAATCTATGTAGCCAAGGACATTTCTGTACTTTGTGGAATATAGAAAAAAGAAAATGAGAAAATTACATATTACTTACGAGTTTTTCTTAAACAAAAAACTCTGTAACAAAGGTATTCGTATCGTGAACGTGAACGAACAATTTTATTATTTTGCTTCAAATATAACATCTTAGTATTTATTCCGATTGTATGAATATTAATTTGATAAATAATAATTTTAAAAACCGGACACGTGCGAGTAGGACTCTCGCCCTGAGGGTTCCGTATAAACTTAATTATGTATGTAGATAGTTCATCCATCCCGGGATTGAGTCTCGACGATTTTCCCTGTTTTCGTTACCGATACTGGGAAAAGCGTTCGTTACGCTGCAAAGTGTTCGAAACGTCAGAAAAAATCAGTAATATACGCGGTTTAATCCGTTTAAACTAGTTTTATTAAAACATCTTTTTTTTGTATTTGTGTATGTATAGGTAATCATAATCATAATCATATATTAATTTGCAATAAGTATTGGTACAATGTAGATCTTTCTATATATAATTAAAGTCCCTAATACATAGCCATACATTTGACATGCAAACAATAGGTACAATATAAAAATAACACTTGAGAAATAGTATGCGTTGTACATTATTTTCTGCGATTCATTACGCATTATATTCATTCATTATTATATTATAATTATTAATTATTATATTCATTAATTATTATGTTATATTCATCAATTATTATATTATATTCATTATGTTATAATCATCAAATATTATGTCAAAACAGACACAAACAGAATTCATTTACAGAGTAAAATCGTTTTTGTAATAGCCATAACTTTAATTCTCTAAAAAATAAATTATTAGGTAAATCTTTAAATTGTTTTGGTATTTTATTATCGATATGTCCACTCATATAATAACAGTTTTATTTAAATAGAGACGTTCTTGGTGCCCTAGGCAGAACTATTCTATTTGGATACTTACTTACTTTGGATACATAAGTAAGTAACCTATATTTTTGAATGAACTCAGATACTAAACACTACGATATTTTTTTTTTGTACAGTAGTTTATGGTAACTTATCAGTGCACCTGAAGCATGCGTGTGCGCAGCGCTAACGCGGCGGTTATCTCCGTCGTGAGGCAGCACTATCAGTGTTTAATTACCTGCCTCATATAACCGCGAGACGGCCGCCATTGCCGCGCCACCTCCCTTCAGCAACGCCGTGAAAACCGCGCCTAATTATTTTTTCTTTTACCTTTTAAATTATTACGGCCACATCTAGCAGTACCTACTTACAATTATTGTTTTATTTTAGAATTTTATTATTAACATTATGTCTCTGAACACACACGTATACTTGAATTCAACGTGACAACACTGAAAATCCGTGCTTATTGTAACTTGTAAGGTGTGAACTCAGTAGATTGTTGAACACCTTAAAGTTTGTGCACAGCGTGAATAAAAGTGACTTTAACGTTTAGCGAAGAGTGTTAATGGAAGTTTTATACGAGACTTGGTTTCTTTATAGTATGTTTAGGCGGTTGTGTTAAAAACTGAATATTTTATCGATTTGTGTACAATAAAAGTGCTTTGTTTTTTCGAAACTCGTTTGAAATGGTCGAGTCCAGTAAAGTTTTCGCACCACTAGTGTCTTACTATTATTACTACCTATGCCAAAATGATCACTGAAAACTGAAGAAAACAACTATCAAAAGCATAAAGCTTCAAAGGTCCGCACGAACATTGTAAGAAGCCGTGTTATTTCAGTGATTAATGGACTTCCAAGCTAATTAAACTCTGTTGTTTCATAAAGTTTTACTGAAGTTTTTCAAACGCGCACAAAGCAGTGACTTCAAAAATGTTTAAGCCGCACGATTTCAAGTAAAGCGATCAGTGGTTCTCAACGGATGGTCCGCGGACCACCGGTGGTCCGTAAAAACTAAACCAGTGGTCCACGAGAAATATATAAAGGTCCGCAAAACAAAGATATACTCCACAATAAATTATTTTTTTGCCCTTTGGGGTCACACCGAATAAAGAACTCCTAGTGGTCCCTGGTCCAATATTAATAGCCAGTGTCAACCTCCATCCTTGTACTATCCAATACCAAACCAAGGTTGGCTTTATATTTGAGTTATTCCGGTCGGATCCCCTGGGAGATCAGAAGCAACCCACCATGGCGAATTTAAACGTGGAGTCAAAGCGCGTGCACCTGGACGACGTGCTGGGCCAGCTGGGCGCGTTTGGGCGCCACCAGGCCATCACCATGGCCATGCTGGCGCTGGTGTACGCCACCAACTCCATGTATAACGTCAACTACGTGTTCGCCGTCGAGGATGTCGGATACAGGTGATTTAGGCACCACTTGCCAGCCCCGGATCTAGGGGAGGGCAAGCCGGGGCCCGTGCCCCGGGTGGCACTTTCAGAAGGCGGCAAATTCAAGCTTCAAGCGCCTACCAAGCGTAGTAATCGCAAAGAGCAGCACAAAATAGGTCGTTGTGGCGTTCTTTGGGGGAGGCTTATGTCCTTCAGCTTCAGTACCTAGGCGTGTTATGGCTGAAATTATGATGATGATAGGTAAAGGTAAAAATATTGTCAGCCGGGGGCGGCATTTTTCAGTTTTGTGAATTGGCCAATCACTGTGCTCGAAATCTTTACTCCACATCAGTGGAAACAGTGTGATTATGGCCTATTCTACTTTATTATTATTTCGTATTTCACTAAACAACAACTTTTATTAAGATTAGTGGATTCACAACTATTCCTATCCTTTCAGCATCTCAAAAATATACCATAAGGCCATAACATGTCTATTATCAAATTAATTCCAGTAACAACCTATATTTATGTCCAAGCTAAAATCATATCATTCATTTATTCTTATAGCCAACTGAGGCTAAATAACAAATAACAATTATTGGCTACCTTCATTTAATGCCAATATGAATACATTATCATAACGAGCCTGCGCCTGCGCATCGTGCTCAGTCGTAAAGAGTGCATGAAGTCGGCTGCTTCCGCAAGTGATCAAATAAAAACCAACTATTACAACCTTCATGATTCACAGCGACGTGTTTCTCTATTCGTTTTCTTGTAACTTGGGTATCATGCATGCATGTATAATTAGGACATAATTAGAAAAAGGCAGGGCCGTAACTGTCCAGGCACAGGGCGCAGACCCTGGAGTGGCGCAGAAATGACCAGACCAGGACCAAGTTTCGGG
Source organism: Thalpophila matura (assembly GCA_948465475.1). Classification (NCBI taxonomy): domain Eukaryota; kingdom Metazoa; phylum Arthropoda; class Insecta; order Lepidoptera; family Noctuidae; genus Thalpophila; species Thalpophila matura. The sequence continues at coordinate 16,869,901 of OX419191.1, forward strand.
TCTTGCATGGTGGTTAGTAGCATACATACAATACTTATGTATTACCTAATTATCGTGTAACACGAGTGGAGAGGCAGATTAGAACATATTTCAAGAAACTCGCACCGGGCAAAGTTTGACGCAGGTTCACTAAATCTGAGATTTTGCCTCAACTTTAAAGCTTTTTCTATTTTATCTGTTGTCTGAAAAATCTTTGTGGTAATTGTTTTTTGATTGGTTATTTTTGTCAACAACTCAAATTGATTTACGGTTGAACCAGATCTTAGAATTTCTATGATCTGATCACCCTACTGGGTGAGACTTCCATTGTTTACCTACGTTCAGTTGAATTACGATACAGAAATTCACTTGAATATAGAAATTCACTTCTTTGCTTACAAAGAAATCAGCCATAACATCTGTTTATATTAGGTATTATAAGATCAATTAGAATTAAAGTAAATTGTTCTGGTCTCGTGCCAGCGACGAATAGGTACACTGCAGCAAATTACGTCCCAGTACGACCATGTAAGGTCGTAAGACATTCAACAGATACATTATCAATAAAACGTTTGATGTCAGACGAACCAATCACGATGATAATAGAATGAACGAAGTTTAACCTCCGCACTTAATGTGCAGTTTGTGGGCGGGTTTTGTCGAACCATCTCTATTCCTAAGTTAGTATTAGTACGCAATCGGCATTGGGTGTGTAGTGTGTAGTGACGTTAACCGTTAGGTAACTGCAAGGAGTTAAAACTCTTTGATTTATTATTATTTAATCCCGTATTATTATTGTAGAGTTAAATTCCAAGAGGAGCTATTAAATAGCAATTGAACACAACACACACCCACACAATTTCCTACTAATTTCTTATACTACTAATATTATAAGTTTATGAGGATGTATGGATGTTTGTTACTCTTTCACGCAAAAACTACTAAACGGATTTGGATGTTTGGAAGGAAGATAGCTTATACCCTGAATTAACACACAGGGGACCTTTTGTCCCGAAAGACGTGGGCGAAATTGTAGGCAAAAACTAGTATAGGTAAGGTACCTTGTAGCCGGTAGGTATGGAGTTACGTATACTCCCACATTCTGCAATTCATTAGCTATCGATATCAACCTCATGATTGTGTTAGTTACGGCAATATATATATATATATATATATATATATATATATATATATATATTTTAATACTCATCTAAGTTACTGCAGTTTCACGGAATAGCCTATTTAAGTTTAGTAACACAAAATAGTACTTGAAAGCTACCTAATAAATTAAAAATATAAAAACAAATGTCAAATCTTCCAGTTTAGGAACACGCAAAAAAAATACATTATTTTTGCACGTTCCCACAAAACGTTCAATATCTTTGAAACTAGGAACGGCCACAAAGTAGGTACCTTTTCATGTGAACTGACACATATAGTTAGATTATCTACATAATGATTAATTTACAGAGTATGCAGCGATGCTTTGACGTCACATAATATATCTTGCAGATGTAGGGTCCCGTCGTGCGACGGCCCCGGTGCGCCGTTCAGCGCCGCCTGGCTGAACCAGTCGCAAGGCGGGGCGGACGAGCCGGTGAAGCAGTGCTGGCGGCCCGCCGTCGCCGACTGCGCCCGGTACACCCACAGTGAGGACGACGTCTGTACCCAGTGGGTGTACGAGAACCCTAACAGCTTCGTCGCAGAGGTACTGTCACTATAGATGGACAAACCCACCGGGTTTCTTTGGTAAATACCCGATAAACACCCGACAATCACGCGTAAACAGCTATAAACAGTATAAACACCCAAAATTTGTATATAATTGTAATATTTTAGAATACGGTTTTCAAAATTTATTTTTTAAGTTTTTTTCATTGTCTCGACTACATGCGGTGCGAAATTAAGTTCACGACAAAATGCATTTTATATTTAATATTTTATGGCATTTTTATTGAAACTCTCAAGTACTCGTAGATACTTCATGGTTAACTCAGCATGAAATCAATGAATGCAAATAAGCTCACTAATTAAACGAGCTTACATTGGCGGCACTCACCAACTCTCTTCAGTGTGTGAGCTGTCAATTATAACCCGCGCTCGCTCAATTATGAGAGTTATCAATTAGTACGCGACGCTCATTCAATTAGGTATACGAGTTATCAACAATTACAAATATCAGTTATCTACAAATTACACCATGCCACTGCAATATTATTTTAAGTACCTACTAGACTTTTGCCCACGACCCCGTCCGCGTGAACCACAATGATTGACCATTTTAAGGCGAAGGTAAATGGTAACGGCCAGTTTTAAATCTCTTATTTCGCCGTCAAATAATGCAGGTTAGTTGTGCAATTTTTTTATGTTAAACTAGAACATATATACATCAATCGTATTTGTGAATATTTAACTATTGTAGTAAAATACTTAATGAAATAAATTCATCAATTCGTGTCTACCCAAAACATAAAAACGTAATAATTTTCAAATCTTTTCATGATTTGTTTTGTGTGAAAAGACTATGTTACTACCTATAATATTGCCTGTTACTTTTTTTTTCATGTATTTTTTATTTGTATTAATCGAAGTAATCATCCATGCAATCAATGCATCTTTGCCAACGCAGTGGCAGTTTATTGATGCCCTTCTTAAAGAAATCAGCTGGACGGGAGGCAACAAATTCTTCAAAGGCATTTTGTACTGCCTCTCGGGTATTGAATTTTTTTCCCGCCCAGAAGTTATCCAAATTCTGGAAAAAGTAGTAGTCTGTAGGCGCAAGGTCTGGTGAGTAGGGCGGATGACGGAGAGCTTTCAACCCCAGTTCTTGCAACTTGGAGACCATCTGCTGTGCAGTATGAGGTCGCGCGTTGTCGTGCAGGAGCAGCGGAGACGAGCGATTGACCAATGCTGGTTGGAGATGTGCCAGCTTCTTCATCATTGTGTTCAGTTCTTCACAGTACACATCTGCAGTAATGCTCACCCCGTTTGGTAAGAAGCTGTGATGAATCACACCGGCGCTAGACCACCAAACAGTGACCATCCCTTTTCTAGGGGTAAGTTTTCGTTTAGGGCATTGTTTAGGTGCTAAACCAGGATCCAATCAACTTGCTGAGCACTTGCGGTTATTAAACAGAATCCATTTTTCATCGCAGGTAACAATGCGGTTCAAAATTCCTTCATTTGTGTGTCTGTTGAGCAGTGCAAGGCACGTCTCGACGCGTACTTCGCGCTGGCGATCATTGAGTTCGTGGGGCACCCATTTGTCAAGCTTTTTTACCTTGCCAATTTGACGCAAATGGACCAATATTGTTTTGACGCTAACGTCGAAAGCAGCTGCTAATTCAGCCGTAGATTGTGTATCATCAGCTTCCACAATCGCCTTTAATTCGTCATTGTGGATCAAAGTCTTCGGACGACCGCGAGGTTCATTTTTCAGGTCGAAATTTCCAGAACGGAAGCGAGCAAACCAATAACAGATGGTGCGTTGGTTTGTAGTGTTACCTCCGTAAACGACGTTGATGTTGCGTGCCGCTTGTGCCGCGTTGCTGCCACGACGGTACTCGTATTCCATAATTACTCGAATTTTTAACGTATCCATAATGACGAAAAAGATTGAAATGCGATGAAAATGTAACATTAATCAATAAACAAATGACTACTTTTGGAAAAAAAAAAACATGTTTTTAAAATAAAATTAATTTTAAATCAGAATTCTTAGCCAAACAAAAATTATTTTGATTTGAAATGGCCAGTACTGCAGAACGGCAATTTCATAGGTAAAGACCTAATATTTTAGATACTAAAAAGTACGTCTAATTCTGCACAGCGCGCTCCTTGATAGGCGAGTCGTATTGCTCGGTGGATGTATGTCGCGTTGCTTGAGCTCAGCGCAGAACACTCAAGCTATAATACCGCCCAAATCACTCAAGGCCGTTGGCGTATACCGGGGCCTTAAATGACCTCCTTAGTGTAGGGTGGCTAGTATTACGAAGAGGTCAAGCCGTATCTCTGGTTCACCCCACCGGATTTAGATGAAATGTGTCTTAGATTTCAAGTTGGACCCAAGCTACCAAACTGTGAACCACATTAAAATCCGTTCAGTGCTTTTTGCGTGATGCCCGCAGTAACAGACAGACGAAAATTCTAAAAAAATTGGGCCTGGTTACGTCCCTATTCCGACTGTTTTATCTGGAAAATCTTCAATGTACTGACACGGCTTTTTTACAATTTTATAATAGTATTGATTAAGATCCCCTTGACGTATGTCTGCCATAGAAATGGCAGACATATTAGCCAGGACATGTTTAACTTATGTGAATCCATGTTGAGTTACTATGTAGCGTATGAATGGTCACGAACACTGTTTTTATGGCGACAAGAGATCACGACGTGACATCAATGGGAGACACAGTAGCAACCTATGAATTGTAAGTAGGAATATGATAACGGCTCGGATTTAAATAAATATAAACTCGGATCTAACTAGATGACCGTTAAGATTATAATGCTCAGATCATAGAAACAAGGAGATATGCCATCATAGCAAATTAGTACGGGAACAACTGATGCCACTTTTAGTACATTTTTCGACACAATTACGTGCATAATTAAGCGCTCCTTGTGAATAAAAAGATCTCCCACGCATTGAACATTCCGCACACCCTCAATCTAGCACTGTTAATCGTCACTCAACACTAGCACTGAACTAAAACACTGTATTTATACCATCGATCGTGTTCGGTTCGTCGCCAGCGCGTACGTTTTTAATATGAGCAATTTGCTCAAGATCAGGCATCAAGCTTGATAGCGCCTTGGCACATCTCCTTGTTTCTATGATCTGAGATTATAATGTAATCGTACTATCGTAGACACCAGTAGTGGCGAAGGGTCCCTACAATACCCTTCGCCACTGGTAGACACACTTGATAGCATTGTATTAGTGGGTTCGTTCGTTTTGCCCCCGGTTTCCTTTGCCCCCGTGTTGTTTGCACCCGATTCTGTTTAGGTACGATAAATTTAATTTAAAGCAATTTTTAAACAAATATAGATACTGGTAGTCGGTAGACACAAAAATTTAATGTTTTTAATAAATTACTATTAAAATATTGGATCTGAAATACGTTTTCATGTTCTAAAATTTAAAACTTCATCAATATTTTGCTTTTCACCTATAAATAAACTCAAACCAGATCCAATAATAAATAGGTAGGTACATTTGAAAAATAACCTGAAAACATTTCCTAAAAATCAAGGCTCGTTAATAAATAGACGTTCTCTTTTAATGTTGAGGAATGTGAAGATGAACACGACCATTTGATAAGAACTAATTATAGTCATTATCATGAAACCAAATATTTGAGATGGTTGTCAAATCATTAAGAGATGTGTAAACTGATAATGTATTGTTTGTGTATAATTAATGAAATGCAGGAGACACGTGCGTGAGCGCCGACAGACCGCCACGTACCTACCTACTACACGTAATCTGATGGATTGATGAAAGTTAACCAGTAATTAGTAGATAACGCTTATATACCTACCTAATTATAATTAGCTGAGGTTTGGTTCGTGATTACGTGACCGTCTATTCCTGATTGTTTTAATGTTTGAGATAAAACAAGATGTTCAGTTTAAGGTGGATCCGTCAAGGTTGCGCGCAAAATTCAAAATATTTTGAGTTTTTTGTGAATCGCAGTGCTGTTTTACGTTGTATGTTGATCCAAATTCGAGTTGCGACAATAATTATAATAAAGTTACTAAATAATAATCATCAAAATCATCAATATATATTTCCTATATTATATTTCCTCAAAATTATATTTGAGGAAAATCGTTTCATTTCACGAAATAATCGTATTTTCCTGAAATATAATTTCGAGGGCTATATTGACGATTTTAATGATTATTATCTAATAACTATTCTATCAGTATTGTCGCGAATCGAATTTGGATCAATCTATAACGTAAAATCGCGCTGCAATTTGCAAAAATCCCAAGATATTTTGAATTTCGCGCGCAACCTTGACGGATCCACCTTAATTCACTTTCCAACCATGTCGGCAAAAAATCTGTAAAAAATTATGTTTATTTATAGCACATAATAAACCCTTCCAACATAAATTGATTTGAACGAGATACGTTTACCGACTGCAAAAGTAACTATGTAGGTAATTCATAATATCATTGTGAAATATGAAGTCTTTATTGCAGTCGGATATCTGAAATACTCCCTGCTACTTAGTAGGTATGCTGCCCTACACTGTGTTATTTGCCGACCATCTTTTAGATGACCAACAAACGCATACGTATGACAAGACAACGCATATTGGCATCACAGAACGCATATAGACCAGGACTTTAGGTAACATTTATATCTTCATCTAAAACTATACCTACGATATAAGACAGGTGAATGAGAACAATAACTATTTGACTCATTGTTATTCAGCAAGTAGTCCTCGCTAGCTGGGGAATCGACCGCGACTTGTACAAGCCTATGGCGGGTATCGTCGCACGTGGAGGCATTTTTATAGTTTTATTAAAGGATATCTTGTGGATAGCTCCTTTGACTACGGGTTTTCCCGGGCCATGACTAGTGCCCGTTATTTTACAGGAATTAGACGAGTGCGTAATTAGTAAGCGATTGTTTTAATCATCAATTCTTCGGATACATTAATAGGAATAACTATTTGAGTTATTGTTATTCTACGAGTGACATAGACGAAGACACTCGAATTAAAGTAGGTACGAAACAATAACATAAGGAGATTTTTGCATCGCATCAGGGAAGGTTTTAGGTACATACTGATTGTAGAAGCAAGTACAATTTCATCCGTAATCATAGTTGACCGATCATTTTGTAGAGTCCGTATTGTATTATTGGCTATAATAAAGCTCTTAATAAAGCAGACCTAGTGGAATGCCGTACAACTCCTATCCATTGATTCGCAGTCGACTCATTGTAATACCCGTGACCGAGCTAAGACAATAGTTGGGGACTATTGTCTAGCTCGGTCTCCCAGCGCGCAGGGGGCGTGTGTCGTCGCCCGCTGTTCGGTCACATGTGGAGCTATTTGCATAGTTTTTGCTCGGCGACCGGTCTGCGCGGGCGCACGCTCGGGACACTGCGACGCGACGACGATGCACTCGCTTGTTCACTACACTTGACCGATCAACTTGAACTATGTGAACAAGTTTAACACGGCTCTATTGATCAGATAGGTGAAGTAAATAAAGGAATTTTCAGCGAACAGAAATGTTTGGAAAGTCACAATAATTGATTATGCCTCGCTAAAGAGGATTGTTATAAATACAGTTAAGTACATGTTGAAATACATGATTCAAATGGTTAGCTATAGGTACCTAGTATGTTTGATTACGTAGTCACGATTTGTAAGCAAGGTGGTATGACATAGTGGCGCGGACGCAGACATGATTGCAAGGGCATGTAAGCGCTCCATCTTTGTCGACGTCTACTGAAGTTATTGAGATGTCATAGTCTTAAATATCATAAAGTGCAATGAAGCTTGTGTTTTGCCGAAGGCTTTCTACTTAACTTAATAACGAATTATAATGTCCATGTAGATATAGATGTATGTGCATTTTAAGCAGCTATTAATGAAGTACGTGTTTCAGTTTGGCATTGGGCTGGCCATATCAGTCGTAGAACCGATGACCGTTGGAGTAGACGTGTTCTCTAGTGGAGACCGCGAATCGGCAAAGGTAGGGTAGGACGCCCTCAGGCTACGTGGAGAAACGATCTTCGCAGGGTGGTTGGTAGCAGCTGGATGAGAGTGGCCGAGGATCGTTAAATGACATGCAATAATTGGAGAGGCGTATATCCAGCAGTGGACTGCTATAGGCTGATCATGATGATGTGTTCCAGTTCGACTTGGCGTGTGAGGAGTGGAAGCCGACGCTGGTGGGCACGGTGCACAGCTTCGGCAACATGCTCGGGCTGCTCATCCAGGGACAGATCTCCGACAGGTGGGTACAGCTTACCCTACAGTACTTGATGCTGATAGGCGCGATCAAAGGTTAAATAAAAGTAAATGTTACGTATACTGCTGGCAATATGATACTAGCAGTAGAGATAGATCTAGCCAAACCTGTCGCGTTATAATAGTCAAAGTCAAAGTCAAAACATTTATTTCAATTAGACACGGCGCCGCGGCGGCCAAAAGTACTTAAGTAATTTTTGATCTTTTGACCTAAGACGCGGCGGCCAAAAGAACCTAAGTAATTTTTGGTCTTTTGACCAAAGACGCGGCGGCCAAAAGAGCTTAAGTCATTTTTGGTCTGTTGACCAAAGACACGGCGCCGCGTCGACCAAAAGAACCTAAGTCATTTTTGATCTTTTGACCAAAGACGCGGCGGCCAAAAGAACTTAAGTCATTTTTGGCCGCCGCGTCTAGATATACAGTCATATAGCCGTACGAAATAAACTTTGCCATTGAAAATAAACCTTGTTTGGTGGTACAAAAGAGTTCAACGGCAGCACAGACACTATCTCGAGTCAGAAAACATACTGAATTTCTCAAGTGTGAATTTATATTGTGCGGTGTACGCGACTACATAAGCGTTGTCCAACAAACACAACATGTGTTTTAACCACATCCCTACATGCTGGACATGTTCCCATCCGGTCACTAACACCACTCCAGCGATGTCTAAACACTGATTCATTACGAGCATAAAATTAGCAATCTTCTCTAATAGCTGTCTTAATTACGACATGACCACCGTGTAATAAAATGTTAAATTCGTCACATGTATAATGTGCTGCACAAGTAAGAGCACAGGGGTCATTAGCGTCAGTAGTTGAGTTACGTGGACCTGTGAGCCGGGTTGTACTATGTTATGTCTTAATTACCCCCCTCGGCAGGACATTTATCTGCACATCGTAATGGCCGCTCGTTTGGATGACGCCGCTTTATGAACACAACCCCTCCCTTGAACACAGGTTACTAGAACATGGGAGGTTTAAAACAAACTTTTAATCAAGTATTTAATTTGCTTTATGAACAGTCGTTTGTAAGGACCGAGAGGTTTCACTTGTAAGACTTCGTAATTCCGACGTCGTGTCGTGTTAACGTATTTCTTCCTGTTGAATAACTACATTTTTGAACTGAGGTTGTTTATGTAACTAATTTAAATATGTAGTTGAATGCTTTGTACGTAAACCAACTTGACAATACTGCATACTTCATCCACGCGTGGCCGCACTGCGAGTGAATATTTATCTATTAAACCATTTTTCTATTGTCTTTGATAGTAATTTTAACAGCTAGAAACAGGCTCGAACCCATTTCAATAAAAGTGTTTATTTTTTGTAAAAAAATATATCTATATCACCGTCCTGGCTTTATCCCAATCCATTTCTTCTATTTGTTTCTATCAAACGACATCAGTGTTCACTTCTTTCCAAGCCATATCAGCTTTCAAACAATCGATTCAAGTTTTATTTAGTCTGCCTCTTTTCTTAGACATCATTATTCAATACACTTATCACTTTTACTTTATTTTAGAGACTTAATAGGCCGAGCAATATAAGGTTTGAGTGTGTATATCGTCCTTCATAAACTAGATTCTAGCAAGGGCGGATTCAGCCTTCGCGTCAGGGGGTCACTACTACTAATGGCCAGTTATGATTTACTTGACTTAATGTCCTATGACCCACAGGTGGGGCAGAGGGCGTCCACAGTGAGCTTCAGAGAGATCTGTCTTGAGAAACGCGTTTTACTTCGCTCCAGGTTTTCCCGATGTCTTTGATCTCCGACAGTACCTAACTTGCCAAGTCTGCTTAGGGCGGCCGCGTTTTCTCTTGCCTAGCGGGTTTCAATCTAGAGCTTTCTTAGGTATGTGGTCGGGCGCCCTCCCTCGATCCAGTTCCACTTGATGCTTAATTTGGCTGTCAATAAGTGATTCATGGCACTTGGCACATGGCACAATGGCCAACTATGATTGTTATGACAGAAAGTATTTTTTTAGATTAGAAATATTATCTGTGGTTGGTCTAGGCCCAGCCCAGGAGGCTCGTGACCCCCATGACCCGCCCCCCCATGGATCCGCCCTTGGATTGTGGAACCTCGATACTGAAAATACAGCACTTTCTATGTGTGCCACTATTTGTAGTAAATAAGTAACCTGTCTCTCTATCAGGTTCGGTCGCAAGACGGCGGCGGTGCTAGCCGGCACTATGGGCGCGCTGCTGGGGCTCGCCAAGAGTTTTGCCGGCTCTTTCTGGATGTATATCGTGCTGGAAGGGCTGGAGGCGGCCGTCGGGGACGCACTCTCGCCCATGTTCATGTTGAGTAAGCACATGATTAATTCATCGGCTTTTCATCACACTTTCAATCGATTGTGCTTGTCCACTATTGCACTCGGATGGAATCAATAAGTCATTTATCAAGTCTAGTATCAGTTTATCGGTAGTCCTGCTTTTCTTTGAAATGATCCAATAAATCTGTGTAATGGTAACTTCTGAATGCTTCTGAACTATTACGTTACATTGTAGCGCACGTAACTACGCTACTAAGTTATTACTCTTGCTTTGCTATTATCTAAGTTTACGTAAGGCACAGAAATACACTCTACTATTAATCTTTTAATTCTGCTATCAAGTTGTTTACACTCAGATCACCACTCTGCCATGCTCGATTCAGCAGCTGCGTTGTGAGAGTCCCTTATCTTGCGTTGTTAGAATCTAATCTTAATAAAGCATGTGTTTGTAGAACGTACACTATCGTCAAACAATTAAATGCGTTCGGTAATTAACCTCCTTACTTATAAACAATAATAACGTTATTTAAATAAAACAGCTCTTTACTCAAGTCAACTGCCATCTTTATTCATTGGCATAGAAATGACAAGGATAGTTTTTTATTTAACCGGTCCTAAAAACTTACAAGTTTTATAACTAAGGCTATAACCCCTGTACTTATAAACGCCTCTTAACTTTAGCCACTGATTAAATATACAACCATCCTTGTCATTTGTATGACAATGAACAGAGATCACAATTGAAATAAGAGCTGTTTAAGTTAATCATCGTTTATAAGTAAGGATATAAATGTTTATTTTCTCAGGTATAGAAATAGTGGAGAAGAAGCGCGCTGTTCTCTTCCAAATGATATTACTGAACTGCTACACGTGCGGCCTGATAGTGATGCCGTTCATCGCGTGGGCAGTTCCCTACTGGAGAAACTTCCTGCGCGTCATCTACGCCCCCACGCTGCTCATCCTCACTTACTCTTTCTTCTTGGACGAGAGTATTCGCTGGTTGTACAGCAAGGGCAAGAAGGAGCGAGCGGTTCAGCTGATACAGAAGATAGCGAGGAGGAACGGCGTGGAGATCGACAGGATGATGCTCGACAAGCTGGACTATGTGGACGAGGAGACCAAGAGCGGCGTCAGTGACAGGAAGCTGCTCATGAAGACGTTCAAGTCCAGGATTATGATGCAGAGGTCGGTGGCAATAATTAGAATATCTGTTAGACAACTTTAATTACTACTGATTAATTCAATGTTTGTTATATGTAATCAATGCTTTATAAATTGTTTCTATATAACACTGAACAGATCAATAGATACCTATCTCCATAGATTAATTTATTGGTTTCCGCTGCGCTTCGACTCTAAGCCTACCTGTCATAAAGTCAACCACGGTATTTTTTTATGGCTCAGTAATAAAGTCACAGATTACTAATATAGTGAGCAATTTGAATATTATTATCTCCCGAATAATAATTATGTAGATGAAGATCTGGTGAGGTGCTTCATTAGGTACTCCACATATATTGCTCCTTAATCCGCTAGCACCATACAACTTTAGTTCTATATCATGTAAATAGTGAATCCTCATTCCACTTGCCCAGGTTCCTGGTGTGCATGGTGTGGTGGTTCACGATCACGCTGATCAACTACGGCATGATGGTGAGCGCGGTACACATCGCGGGCAACAAGTTCGTGAACTTCGCGCTGCTGATGCTGATGGACATCCCCGCCAACGTGTTCTACTGGCTGGCGCTGGCCAAGTACAAGAGGAAGATGCCGCTGCTTGCGTCCTTCCTCGTCGGAGGCGTGTTCTGTATCTCACAGCCGTTTGTGCCAAAAGGTCAGCTGACATTGGAGGAGTTGTTTATTTTTTTATATGATTTTTCTCGTCTATCTATCGAACTTATAGTGATGCAGTATTGCTTGGAAGTTTTTCTTGCATATAGCTGAATCTTCATTTGTGACTCTGATGCCCGTATACTCAAACACCAGTTAAATATCCCAATCAAGTTGAATAATTTGTTTTTTTTAATTATCTGTTGTGTGTGAATGACGAGTGGCGAGCCAAATAACAATAACCAATCATATCGGGTGACACGAGACTTGACTACAAATTAAATAAGCTTTCAGTATTATGAGGGATAGTAGATAGATATTAGTAGTCAACGTGTAATAAGTATATTACTCTGTGTTGCAGGTTACGCGTGGCTGGGCCTGACGCTGTTCATGGCGTTCGAGATGCTGGCCACGTTCTCGTACAACATCGTGTACATGTACACGTCGGAGCTGTTCCCCACGTACACGCGCAACTCCATGCACGCCATCTGCTCCGCCGTGGGCCGCGTCGGCTCCTTGGTGGCCCCGCAGACGCCACTGCTGGTAGTTAAAGTTTTTGTTTTAAAGAGATGAAACTAAACAACATTCACTCAACATCAATTTTGTGGTGGGATGCATGTTGCATGATTCTGAAACTTATCTCCGACAAACGTTTCTCTGCCGAACGAGCCGCCGACAGAATGTTTCGTTTATGAGTTGTTCAACGACAAAACTTTTCAACTACGAACGTTTCGCTGACAGAACGATTGCATCAGTAAAATTCACGAAAAGTCATCCAAGTGAAACACGTGATAACTAAAGTTTATTTAGGGAAATATTTGCAACTTTTGAGATCCTTCGTTTCATTGGTGCAACTATTTTACTTTGGTCTTGATGAATCCAAAATGAAAGTAGCTTTATGATCTGTGAATACCAGGACGTTTCTAATTAGCTTCATCAGCCTTGTGATTGTACTAATTCCTCTATTATTCCAGATGTCCTACTGGTCCGGTCTGCCAACGTTCCTGTTCGGCGTGACGTCGATCCTGGCGGGCTCGCTGACGCTGCTGATGCCGGAGACGGCGCGGACGGAGCTGCCGGACACCGTGGCGGAGGCCGAGCGGATCGGACGCACGCCGCTGTTGCAACAGCAACAGATCAGCAACAGAACAGCAACAGAGCAACAGAACCTCACCAAGACTAACGGGACGTAGGACGTAGAAACTGGACATAGGAGTAAGCTTTCGAAGTAACCAATGGAGATGTGTACGTGACTATGTGGGGTGTAGACTAAACACAACGATACAAAGACATCATGAGAAGTTTAAGAACCTATATCGACTTTAAATATTTTATGTACAAAAGTAATTAAAATACAAGAAAAGCAAGTTTTGCCAGTTTCAGTGATACACAACGAAGAACTAAGTGGTATGTTCTTGTACTTGTAATTGTAATTGTAATATGATTAGATTATTATGTGATGATGACGATGTGTTACAGTTTGATTATTGTTATTATTTGTAGTATTGTAAATAAAACGAGTATGTTACATAACATGTACAAATGTTTAACTGTTGTTATTTGTTAATTATTCAATTGTTTACCCTTCCCAGTCAAGTCGTATTCAACTTTTCTGACTACGCCTATCAACTATTTACAAAGAAAACGATATCCCAAAACACGGTTCTCTTTTTACCGATCCTTCTTTAGTGAGCCGTCTAATTCCCGCGCGGTTCGTTTGACGCAGGCACAGTCCCGTGTTGTAGGCTGAGCACACATCGACGTGCGGGAACGTCGTCGTTTGCCGACACATTAGCGGCCCGTGTCGCCCCATGTCGCCCTGTGTCGCCGGCTACGTCAACATTAGCTGAAGACGGCCGATGGCCGTTACATTTATCGATACGTGGGGAAAGTCTCTTGATGCTTTAACTGTTTATACCTATCCACTTCCAGTGCTAATATGCATGAAACTTTAAAATAGGTACTCTGGATATCATATCACCGCAGTTAAGGCGAAGGTAAATGGTAACGGCCAGTTTTAAATCTCTTATTTCGCCGTCAAATAATGCAGGTTAGTTGTGCAATTTTTTTATGTTAAACTAGAACATATCGCACCCCCCACCGAATAATATGGTAATGTGCTATTGCGGTAGTTTATGTTTTATTGCATATTCGGTGTCTAGAGCATTCATTACACCTTGTGAATTTTTTTTGTAATGTTTCTATGGATATTGATAAAAGTACAATAATTTCAATGGCCCCGTAATGAACATAACAATATTATTCTCTTAAAATCTAAACACACTTTTTACACGAATAGTACCTTAACAAGTAAATACAGATTATGCAATCGTTAAGTTTTTCGGTAAGTGACGATTACCATTTTATTCGCGTAAGAAATACATTTAGTGTTTCATGTAAAGTTTAAAACAATTATATTCATGTGTTATTTTTATTTACACGATTTGGTAATGTTTTTTTACAATACATGACAGATATTATGCAAAATCGTAATGTTGTTCGCTGTTTATTAGGCTTGCATTTGACCGCCATTTCGCCTGACGTGAAGCGATGATGCGGTCTACGATGAAGCACGCTTGCCCAGAAGAAACCGTTTCACTCTCGTCTTTAAGAAACCCAGATTGTTATTATCGGGAACATCCACTCCGATAGTGAATTCCATTGTTTTGCGGTTTTCACAATGAAAGTGGAATCAAAGAGCTTCGTATGGGTTTTTGGTATATCAACCATGAACCGATGGCGCTTTTTCGTGCTTCTGGCTGTCCGATAGAAAAAAGGGTAGGAGGGACATGAAGTACCGTCGCAGCTTCGAGAGCAATCCTAGCTTTTTAGCTGCCAATTGAGCTTTGGACTCAATATAAGAGCCAAAGTTAAGGGGAGACGTCAGAGTAACGACCAAAAGCTCAAGATGGTCAGTTATCAGTATGGAGTATGGACACATTTCAAAAATAGGAGCCAGCTGGAATGGGCTCTTTTTGGCAGAGAACAGACACGCCTGGGTTTTAGTTGCATTGAACTTGACCAGATTGGCATCGCTGCAATCGGAGACTGCCTTAAGGGACAAATTCAAGCGCTCGACCATGGCCTCTCTCAGAGCCTGGATTTGTAGTCCAGTAGTCCGTTCATTGGCTATGTATCTCTCTACAACAGTGTTGTCATCTGCATACCCAAAGGTTCCGGGCTAAAGCAGATATGCAGCAGGAAGAGCGTCGCAGAGAGCACTGACGCCTGAGGGACACGCATTCATTGCTTTTCGATCGGCAGCCATCAATGACTCGAATCAAACGATCCCTCAGGAAGTCTGATATCCACGCAACGAAACAGGTGGGCAAGCCATATGAGGAAAGCATACGAATAAGGCCGTCGTGCCAAACCCTGTCGAAAGTCTTCGAGATGTCCAGGGAAACGGTTAGCGCGTCCTCATGTTTCATTAGTGAGTAGCGTAGGCTAGGTCCCCAGTAGACCGGTTTCGGCGATATACGGATTGCCGATAACTGAGGAGATCATTAGCTTCAAGGTACATCAAGAACCTGTTATTGAAGAGACGCTGCATACTCTTGTAAAGTATGGACGTAACCGAATTGGCAGGGTCGGCACGACTAGGTGTCTACCTCTTTCGTTTCTCTCTTAAAATATTTTTTGGGCACGGGTTGCACGTTGGAAAGATTCCAGGTTTTCGGCACTTGTCCAGTATTTAAAAGAGACACAGGAAACAACTCAGGCGCACATGTTCTCAAAACTATGGCTGGAATACCATCTGGGCCACTGGCCTTGTTCACGTCAAGATTGCACAGTGTTTTGCAAATCTCCATTTGGAAAATGCGAATTTCCGACATAAATGTCGTGCTGCCAGGTAAAGTAGGAGGTATCGCGTTGCCAGCATTTAGACGTGATGACTCCGCAAACAGATTCGCTTCAACTGATTTGACCAAAACGCTTTACTACCCGCAGAGTACGAAGTCAATTTGTTCCCTATTCGACTAATGTGATCAAAGCGAGCTCCTTTTTGCAGGACTTGGCTGCCTTGTTAAACGACTTCTTCCTCTGACTTATGTCCTTCGCTTTACGGTGTCGAGCATCAACCCAGGCCAGGTATGCCTCACTGTTTACTGGCTTTAGCGAGACCACATTGAAGCCCAAACCACAGGCGAGCTTTGCCGGAGAGCGGTACATCGGAATAAGGAATGTAGTATTCCATGGCCCGATGCAACACATCCGTCACAGCATCCGCGCAAGTCGAAGGATCATCAAACGAAAAACACATCAACTGCCAAGGATAAAATGCAAAGAAAGACCGCATCTCATCCCTATCTGCTGACCTGTATCGCCACACTCGGTGAGTTCCTCTTGGGCAGAGATCGGGCGGGGAGTGAACAGATACAGATTTCACCAGACAGTGATAGGAGTTACCTAAAGGTGACGAAACCGATACCGAGTAGCGGTAAATTGTTAAAAGAAGATTTATTAAGTCTATGCAGAACAGAAGCCTTACCTCAGCATTGTCATACTTTTATCGTTTCCTACAGACCAGTGAAATTATGACAGAACAATCTTCAGACTGAATCGGACTGTAATGATGATTGACATGATTGATTTTTACTATCATTTAGATACCAACGACCCAACGGACCAACAGGACTTCCATCTGATTCCTGATTAATATAATAAAAGCTGTGCATCGTTTTATTTGAAAACCTTTAACAAATCACTATTATTTATATAAATTATACAGTACCTATAAAATCAATTTATTCTAAATTTGTTACTTTTTTGCCAAATCAATTAATATTTACTAAATTATTTAATAAAATAACGTATTTGCAACATTATATTACTGTTCATTATTGACACCATACATCGACGAATAATATTGTAATGTAATAATACTGTTACAGTAGTCACTATAGCTGAGATTTCACCCGAATAATGTCGTAATGTAATAATACTGTATACACTATCGCTGAGATTTCACCCGAATAATGTCGTAATATCGTATTACCGTAAACTTTTTTGACACTACATTTTGACGGATAATACTGTAATGCATTAATACTGCCTACCATATCGTTGGGTTTACACGCGAATAATATCGGAATGATGCGTTGCATACTATACTTTTAACCAGCAATTTCAGTAATGTTATTTTCGTCAATAACTTTATTTAGGAAACTATTACAAAAAAATCATAAAAGGAAATAGACAGTAAAAAAATATGCTTTGTTTTGACATATAAATCACTATCTTACGATGCACCCGTGCTGAGATATAAGCAAAAAACAGTTTTTTATTTTTCCTGTAAAATTTAGAATTATCGATTACCATATTATTCGGTGGGGGGTGCGATATATACATCAATCGTACCTGTGAATATTTAACTATTGTTGTAAAATACTTAATGAAATAAATTCATGAATTCGTGTCTACCCAAAACATAAAAACGTAATTACTTTCAAACCACTTAAGATATTTTCATGATTTGTTTTGTGTGAAAAGACTATGTTACTACCTATAATAATACCTGTTACTTTTTTTTTATTTTATGTTTTAGATACTAAAAAGTAATAATACGTCTAATTTTGCACAGCGCGCTCCTTGATAGGCGAGTCGTATTGCTCGGTGGATGTATGTCGCGTTGCTTGAGCTCAGCGCAGAACACTCAAGCTATACCGCCCAAATCACTCAAGGCCGTTGGCGTATACCGGGGCCTTAAGAGGCGATTTGAATGCAGTATAAACTGTTTATTAGAACGTTGATTTATTAAGTTTTTTCACTACACTGAATTCCTTTAAGGCGCTTCCCTGAGCAAATGACCTTGAGCATTCGCTTCCTCTTTTCCGCACCTCACCTGAACAAATAAGGTTGAAAATGGCTATGCGTTTGATTTTAGTTGAATCTCGTGTCCGCTAATATGAAGGATATTTCGCAGTTTTAATTTATTTAAAAAAAAAATACAACGATATGTTAAAATATTTTTAATTGTTTCTTTAGTTGATTAAATTTTCATTTTGATAGTTACAAAAAAAATAATAGTTATCGCTCAAAATATTGAGTATTTCGAGACGAAAAAGTTTTTTCGAGTACTTTCTTGCGTTTTTTTTATTCAAGATTCTGGATTATTTTTAGAAAATATTTTTGCTTAGTTCTTTTACTGATACATTTGGCTATGCACTGTATTTTTTTGGGCTTTTAATATAGTAGCAACACGGCTAACTTTGCAACGAAAAAGAGGACGTTTTGACGGTGCCCCTGTATGGGTAGCGCCTTAATCTAGATAAGAATGTTAGGGGAATCAGACAGGAATATTTTCTTGTTTCATGCTTTTGAGTTCGTTTTTTGTCGCAGTCGGGTAGGTATTAGTTTTTAATTTGTAACTTTCTTTTTTTATATATTTTTATGAATCGTTTTTAATTTAATTCTCTGAGAGCTCTTTTAATCTTTCTAATTCCGTAAGAGATCACGAGTCATGACTCATGAGGATTAGACAGTCATTTATTATCACAACTTAACAAGCAGTGACTTACCCAAATCAATAAGAGCTTTCACTAGATGCATTTAAGGGTCAGCAATAATATAAAATTGTTATGTTATACTTTTTATTAAAGCAAGGTTATTATGTGTCGCCGGTTCTTTAACATTTTCAATTTAAGTTTGAAGATAGTAAGTAATGTTTGTCAGTTTCATAGTCAAACGCTATTAAATTTCATTAGGAAAATCAAGTGCTATAATAGTATTCTTACGCCTACACAGCACGGTTGTGGCGCGGCGGCGCTGGCGCACCTGCGCGTGCGACGACCTTGCACCTTGCGCGCGCGCAGCACTGGCGGGCCCGCGCCACCAGCGTGTACCGGTGACCTTATGATACTTTGCGCGCTTTGCACATACGTATGACTGATAGCGAAATATTGAACCGTTCTAAACAATTGAAAACATAAGTGTAATTATTTTCCCAGACACTAAAACTTAATTAATTTAAACCGTTACCATTAGACACGTAGCTCACCGGGACACCATGGCGACGTCGCCGGCAGCGTAAACTTGGCTAGCTCTGGCAACCGAAGGTCGCCAAAGAGTAACCAAGCCACGTATCTCAAGTGCCTAGTCAGTTATTCATTTGGGTTGTTCATATGCCCCGAGCCCGCCTTGCGCTGCTAGCGGGGCATCGATAGGTGGCTACACTTCCAAATTGGCGACGTGGCCAATCAGCGTCAAGTACTGCCACACATTTCAATATGAATTGTTTGGCTACGTTACCAGCGCCGTCGCCCTCCGGGTGAGATACCTACGGCTCTTAATCAATCTCACCGCTGCTGCTACAACCGGGTCTTCCATTTAATCATTTCCAACATTAATTTTTTTACCCACACATGTCGATGAAATTATACTCGCACATATATCACGAGAATTAAATTAAATTCCTGTTTCAAATCAACGTTCTTCTTTTTATGCACGTTTTTTTCCTAATCACATGTAGACTACATCAAAAGCTCTTCGCTAGCCAACCGATTAACGAAATAATCAAAAAAGTCAGTATAAGAATGTTCGATTCGCAACAGTCCATTTGGTTGTCGTCCAATTATGCCCGATGGTTGGCTCACGGACGGCGCAGCGCTGGTAATGGTATAATTGGTGTAACCTTCACGATGTGCGCCATCGCTCACCATCAATACGAATTAACAACTACTTCGACTCTCGCATTGAACAGCGCAGGAACAACGCAGTACATAATCAACGAGCTTTAACCTTTCTCGGCTTTGTGTAACAATTTCTTGTTATTTGCAAATTCCTTGGGTTTCGATTTCGACACACAGAAATATAATGACGTCAAAGGGACTACGCTTAGCAGTCATAGGGCCGTATTATAGAACCTAACTCAAGACTCAAACATTACTAAAACTAGTTTTTTTTTTTTTTTTATGTAACGTTGCCCCACACTAGGATTTCTCCTGTGTCGTGGGTGCGTTTACAAACACAAATTTCACATACACAAACAGCCAGACCTGTGTGCAATGCGGGAATCGAACCCGCGACACGTCGCGCAACAGCAAATCTCTCAGCCACTGCGACAATCGTGCGGTCTAAGTTTCAATCAATCAAATGTGTTTAAATCTACGCTCAAGGCAAGATCTGTGCTTAAGTATCATTCTATAATACCTACTAGCCATAGTCATGGAAATCAATCAAACTTAAAATGTTCTAGAAAAAGAACTTATTCATTTTACAAAAATAAATAATTACTTAAACATTTTGTACGATATAGGTAGTACACATTGAGAATTATTCAAAAAGAAGAAACGTAGAAAAGTTGCAAAAAATACCTTAACTAGGATAGTGTTAGAAATTCCCTACACACCAACACATTGCTGATTCCCAGTACAAGCCACACGATCGTAGCACTCAGTGCTAGCTGTGATTACAGTTCGTCATAAGCTTAGAAAAGCGCTAGCGCGTGCTAGTGCGCTAAATTTAGTTCAATGGCTGTTAACAGCTTAGCTTTCAACTGCTGGAATACCTAATCTGATCAGATGGCACTTCGGACATGCAAAACGGCTGTAAAAGTGTACTCTTATACTTAGGCTAGTATTACAGAACAAAGCAAACACCGATTTTGCCTTGAGCGTAGTTTTAAAGCCTTTTAATTGGTTGAAAATAGTTTCAAGTAATGCTTGAGTCTTGAGATAGGTTTTGTAATACGAACCTTAGTGTGTGGTTCTACTGTGTAGTATTCTAACTTGCACAAAAGTGAGAGCTATTAAGTAAAAATAAATCATTGGCATTATCTTATTACTTTAAGTGAGCAATTATTATTATCAAATTGGTTTCTCAGAAAAGGCTCTAACGATTTGGGTGAAATTTTTAATTTGGATAATGTTTTGCTTTCCAAGTTTATCCCTGAGAAAATCCCGAGTGAATCTCGATTGCCTAGATATTTGAATGCAACTCTTATTGCACCGTGTAAGTGTTATTTAATCGAGTGCAGCCTACTTTTGGCTCATTGTATTTCATCCCTATCATTACCAGCCCTATTAAAGATAATCGCGATGTCACCTGCTTACTCACAGCGTCACAGCAATGTAACTTAACAGTTAAATCCACCCTCAATCTTTAATTAACAGCTCGTTACACGAACTCGTCTGTGACTGACTGTGACTCGACACGTCAGCGACAACAATAGCCCGACGAAGCGCGTTGATCCGACCGATTGTGAGATGTTGTCACGCCCCATCTCGTGACGTCACGTGCTAATGGAACTCCGACGTGAAGCTTGCACAACTAACATTTAAAGTTACATTAGAGTGCATAATCGACACTGTAACTGATCAGTTGGATTGCAAGGTTGCCACTTATCTCAGACAATACTCAGGCATTTAATTTCCACGGCTTGGAATATGCCATTCTTAACGTCGCGTCGTATTACAAAACTTAACTCAAGACTCAAGCATTACTTGGGACTAATTTCAAGCCATTTGATCGGTTGAAATTAAACTAGTCTCAAGTATTGCTTCAGTCTTGAGTTTCTATAATACGGCCCTTATTCTTCCAAGATAGTTCTTTGTAACGGTCTGTGGGAGAAGCACAGTGGTGCAGGAAGTGTGCAGTGTGGGTGCCCACGGATTGTTTCCGCGACCAATAAAAGCAGGTCGCCTCAGGGCCGCGGTAGCGATACACGGCGCACCCGCAGAGTACGTGTGTAAGTAAGTGTTATTTGGGTATTGCAGGCTTGTGGTTGCATTTCCTACTACTTAAGACTGTATACAGTTGTTTCCGGCAACTTAGCATGGTTGTGTACCAACTAACTGTAAGTACCTACTGTTTAGGGTCTTAACGTAATGTGACTTGTATTCAAATTGAAATTAGTTGAGGTTTTCTTTCATATTTATTGTGAGGGATATAACACTTGACATTTTCTTTATCATCTACAACCAGGGAGGGCCACAAGCGTGCTATTGCATTGTGCCATATTTGTGTCAAAATGGCCTCACATCGACATCGTTGTTGTTGGTTTTGACAGTTACCTATCATGTCATTTAAGACCATTCTGATAAAATTATAAGACAATTGCAATGACAGACTTGGGGCCCAGGTTAGCTTCAATATCATGTTATGAATGTGGTAAGTATGGTAACCCCACACCGTATAATCGACCCGAATCGCGCTGAGGTTTTGTCCGAACATTTGTGCTCGTTACGATTTGTTCCGCCTCATCAGCAGTGTCGATTCACTGCCGCGCCACAATTATCATACCTACCCTTTCAAATGTAACGAATGTTCTAGAATTGCGTTTCTAAAACTATTTCTATATACTCCTTACTGTACCTTGCTAGGTTAGATACAAAAATTTACAAAAAGATAATCTAAATCAGTAAATCTAAATCAGTTTCCCATGAAGGTGAACCACGAACTCTTGACCCTTGCTTTGACAACAGTAATGAATTAAATATTACTTAGACATGTATTGAAAGCATACGTAGATTGAAGCTATAATTTATTTTTCTCATCACAAGATAGTTAATGAAGGATATAAAAAATGTTGTGAATATTATCATTTTCAACTTCGCAAATTAAGAATCCCAGTCGACCACATCCGCAATTAAAGCTGTTGGTATCACTGCTCGAGAACGTTTAAAATAAGGCAACCGTTTTGATCTGTTACGGCTATAAACAATATCGTAAAAGTTTAAGTGCGGCCCACCAGCTCGCAGCCAGCAACGGTAACTGGCAACAACGCTATCGTCTGCACGAAGGATATCAAAACAAACCGATCAGTTTGATCTTTATTAGCGTTCATGCTAAATAACAGCTTATTTGATCGTTCCTTTGTTCTCGATGTTGTTCTTGATATTGTTTTATCTATATTGCAAGCAACTTCATATTATTAATATTCCAACAAGATGACACACACATCGACCGGCGTAATATTGCTTAGAGTATGTTTTCTCCACTGTTCTACTCTTCGACGTGTCCGAATGATTGTGAAGTCATTGTTATTGACAGAGTTAGTCTCCTCTTAGCATCACCTCTGGAGTTTCTTGCCCGTTCTTCTCCATAGGAATCTCCGCTATGGAACGGTCATCTAGCTTTATCTTGCTTACTAACTGACCCACTCCTTGACAATTCAAAAGTACCTGTAAATGATCTAATTGAAATAAATGCTTTGACTTTGAGTTTAACGTTATCACTTTTACTAGTAGGTACGAAACTCTGCCATGAGGAAGAAATGTTCATTGTTCCAGACAATTAAATGTCTTGGTGGATAAAGACAATCATGTCTGTGTAGAAGTCTGTCCGTCTATGTGCACTAACGGTCCAGCGCTGACGTGAATTAATACAAGTCTGTGTTGCGCTGTGTGCGTTTATTTACTTAATGCTACATGTCAGATTAAATAGTATATTTATTGATACTTAGCATGTTACTAGGTATGGGAGAGATGGCTAGTATGTCTGAGAGCTTTACTACGTATTCTCCTCCGTCGGTGTAATGTCTGCTAAGAGATATGACAAGAAATACAACCATATCAATACAGGTAGGTATTGCAGGTTTCATCTGAGAATTTGGCTTAATGTTACAAAATTACTGTCAAATTATGTATTTTGTTCACATGACTGTGATAGAAAGTGATAATTATCGTCTTTTAGGGGCTAATTTCCAAAATTTCTGGTAAGGACACTAAAAAAACGCAAGAGCTTTGGCTACAACGTTACAACATAAGGATAGCTATGCCCACGACCACTTGCCTGTCTCTGTCTATTCTGTACCGACACGTCGCTGCCGCGTGATATCACCGCGAGAACTGCCAATTTGTTCGCGAACGTTCGAGGCAGAATGTCACGGAGAGATTGTCCCTCGAACGTCCGCAAACAAATTGGCAGTTCTCGCGGTGATATCGCGTGTCGGTACAGAATAGACAAGCTGAGCGCTCATTTCAGTCACGACTGGATGTTTTCCCAAGTTGCGCTAATCACTGTACCTTCCGCGTCCATCGTCCATCCTACTTGGCTAACCGAGCTGCCTCCTGGTGCTATTACGTCTATTATAAAATACATAAAGTTTGTTGTCGCCGACATCATCCGTCATTTAGTTCTTGTGTCCGCGATAATTGCAGCAGCTAGAAGAGCGTGCCCATAGCAGTCGCAGCTAATTGCAACCGTCGCACAATCGTCGCCGCTCGGTCGCACGTTTATGATCTCACACCGGTCACACTGCCGGGTATTTAAAATTACACAACAAACATAGATACATTAGTGTCCTGACCATTTAAGTGCCCTGCACGCGTAGTATGACCAATTCCATCTCTAGTCTACCAAAGAATAGACTAGGTTCTTTCTATCCAACTCGTTATCTCTTCTGCCCGAGCACGCGGCGACCCGTGCTCGGCTTATCAGAGTTTTGTCTACTGAAGAATAGAAACATATCTTCTCTTCATTGTTTGCATAATATTAGTCCTGTTTATAAACTGTCCCACTGCTGGGCACGGGCCTCTTCTCAGAATGAAAGGATTTTTTGCATAAAACGGTAGAAATCTTTCTACAATCTGTCATTTTGTCTGTTCTTCCGTCGACAAAATCCGTTTGTATCGTGGCCATACTACGCGTGCTGGTCATATTATTTTAATTATCTGCAAAACGGAGCAAATATAAGACTTCTGAGAATGTATTTCATTTGAGAAACAGTTTTGTTGACAATCTGGACAGTTCAGAGTGCCCTTTACTTCAATCATTTTTAAACAATAAAAAATTCGAATAACCTCCTAAATTAAATACCCGCTTGTTTGGTTGCTATTCGTTTAGAGAAATGCATACCTAGGTATCTCTTCAATACACTCCGCAAAGAAAACAAATTACTTTATTGTTCCTCCTGTAAAATTTGCCTGTAGGCAGACAGAAGATCTTAGAAGTTCACAGACGTCATACAATTCATTTCTACACTGAAAACACTATCAAAGCCTGTTAAGCCATTGATAGATGGATCAGACGATGAATTGACAGATTGTAAGACCGTTTCACATCAACTAATACCACAGCCCCTTTCTCTCCACTTTCATAAGTTCTTAGATAGCTTTCAAAGCTCAGATTGGCAGTTACAATGAGTTTCTAGTTCACCATTATGGCGCCAAGAGACACAACTAAATCACAAACCACTTTTTCCGCTTTTGACGCATTAACATCCCTATAATCTTAACAAATCTCTTCCTACAGATTGTGTTCAATGTATAAATTACGTCTCAGCATCCCTAATGGTGGATGATGATGGTCAAGTGGTCGAGATGGCAGGCGTGGTGGCACTCAGGGCTAGTTTAGTGCGTTGTATTCACGTCACTTTGCTCAGCAAGGTATGATGAAGTCGTCAACTAAATGCAGTGTCATTTGCAAGGAACTGATCGTTTTGCTCAGTAAAGGACCGGCGTAAAAGTTGTTATTATCTGGATTTGATTGCAAATGGATGTGTTTTCGATGAGCAGGAGTGCAGTGAGGAAGCGAACTCCTAATAAATGTGGTTTCCTAATTGGATTCGTTTCAATGCTTTTAAAGCGTGGGTACAGCTTGATGGAGGCTCGACCATTATAATAATGAGAGTTGTACTTCCTTGAATATGAGAAACTACATAATTATGAATATGTTTCTGTAGATAACATTACTGAAGATTGTGTCATAAAAGAATTATGTTGATGAGCATCCTTTTCGTGGTGATAATAGTTATTATGTTAGTCAAATAAAATGTGACGTTCATAGAAATCATGGAGTACCTAAGTTTCATTATGGATAACCTCATTTGAAAGATACAGTTCAGGAACGTTGCTTCATGGAGTGTTAACCGTTGTTGCAAGCTTCGAACATGTATGAGCAATGGCTGCAAGTGCTGCATCGTTCCCGAACCATTAATTGTAATGAGCGGCAAGTCCTGTTACCGTACAGTTACATCAATACTTAGAACAAGTGGTGGTGAGGAGTCGACCTATTCATTGTGCCATTAGGTTTAATTATAAACAAGCGAAATGTTTGGACAGCTTTTGCAGAATTGCCTGTTTTGTAACTGTAGATAATAATCAAGTCGTGTACTGATCATAAATATATGTTTACTGCAGCGCTAACGAAACCTGACTGATTTAAAGCTCTCATAGACAGAACATTGTTTATTTACTGCCAGAGAAAGTAGGTTGGAGTGGTCCCGAGCAGTAACAGAGCATGGACCGGATTCCTCGCCTGCACGTATCCCTGCACCTAGCACTAATAAATAGTTACCGTTTACTCGCAACGACACAAATACTGCGGGCCGTCGAACTTGCACCCGGTCAACGCACCAAGATTTATCTCTTCATCCGCTGCACCAGCCCTCTGCCTGCTGCCTGCAGCCCTCCTTTAAATGAACCCGCAACGTTTTCATGCGGTAAGTTTTCACTCACACTCACACACAGACACAGGTGCGCTGTTAGCACACGCACAAACACAAGTCGCAATCCACACGCGGACACTCGCGGTCGGCAAATTTCGGCGGTTGTCGTTTGAACGGACCAATAAGGCGTGGTGTGCGCGCGCACGTCGGTCGTCGGCGGGCGGCGAACGCTCACTGCCACCCGCGCGCCCCACAGCCTGCGACCAGCTTTTTGCGTTAAAAAGCTCCACAGATAAAAGAAAAATGATTACGCTCCCACGAGGCGCGCTGGCCGGCGGGCGCTGGCGGCAGGCGCTGCTGCGCGCTGTAGCCGCTGCAGCCTGCAGTAACAGCACCTCATTTGATTACTGCTGAGCATTCGTTACAAATGCACTCACACTACACACATGATTTACGAGCGTGTTCTGTCGCTCCAACAAACGGCCG
Source organism: Thalpophila matura (assembly GCA_948465475.1). NCBI lineage: Eukaryota > Metazoa > Arthropoda > Insecta > Lepidoptera > Noctuidae > Thalpophila > Thalpophila matura. Next base: position 16,896,809 of record OX419191.1, read on the forward strand.
CCTGATATATTGAAATCATGCCGCGCGCACAATTTTATTGATTTTAATCACACCAATAAAAGTATTTGCAATAAGTTTTTATGATTTACAGCTTCCTGTGTGTGTAGCGGGACGTCCATCACGTCCACCACAGGACCGGCTCGTGAGGGAGATTAATTGCTAATATAATGCATTTATAAGATTCATTTAATATATTCTCCATGCGCAACACCCGGCAAAATATTGAATAGATCAGATAGGCTATTTATAATAATAATCTGTAAAATTATGGGAAAATAGAAAATGAAAAGCGAACATCATGGCTAACATTCTTGTTTGACGTTTTATTTCCACAACGTCACCGCACTCCCAAAACGACAAAAACATTGAATAACTGGGCCCAATTTCACGCACCCTTATCGATATTATTATTAACTAGCGTCCGCCCGCAGCTTCGCACGCGTTTTCGGGATAAAAGGTAGCCTATGTGTTATTCCAGACTATAATCTATCTGTGTGCCTGTGTGTTTCAGCGTGAAGAAGTAACAAACATACACACACACCCACACACGAACGCACAATCTTTCACATTTATAATACTAGTGTGATTTTAAACTGAAATGAAAGCTTTAAATTTTCCGCAAAGAGCTTTCTATAATCAACACATTTGTCTTGATTATAGAAAGCTCTTTGCGGAAAATTTAAAGCTTTCATTAGAAAGCTTCAAGAGATGAATAGTCGAAATTGTTTATCTCAGACAAGTTAACTGAGCAGGTACGGTGTTTCTGGAGAATGGCTAATTGTGCATTATTCGGAACAGGTTGCGGAGAGCTCCGACTCGGTGTTCTGTAATAACACGCCATGTTGTGTAATTGCTAGGTCCAGTGCGCGGCGCGGGCGCACCACTGCACGCGGAGAATGAGCGCGATCCGTGCGATACGGCCGACCAGACGTGCGTGTACCAGACATGTATATTTCGACGGTCCCTACGTACAATCCCGTAAGTGGTAGATACGTGATTTGCTTGTTTTATTTTCGTGACCGCTATCGTTTAGGCGTCTATCCTAAATGTACCTTGTAGAAACACCACATAGATTTGTGGTCGGGTATAGTTAGCATGGCGTTTCCTCTGGGTATATTTAGGATAGACGCTATTCAGGCAGACCCGAACGTGTAGAAAACACAAATACCTATGTATTTGTATACCTAATCACAAGCGTTGTCTCTCCTCTCATCTCTGACTTTATTATCCTATTCACATTAATAAATATCTGAGCTTTTTATCGAACATTTGAGAAGTAAGCAGGTGCGCCTGACCCGGCGCCCCGCGTGCTCGGAATGCCTCTTATTAATCAACATAGTCCACATCACCGATGCATCTCACTGATAACAAGGTATCACTGGGTACCAGTACCGGGGTCACTGAGGACTCCTAGTGTCACGGTAATATCTATAAAAATCTCAAAATATTACCACTCCCATCTTTATATATATTTGAACTCTGTATCTTTGTACGTAAAAACATAGCTTTATTTCAAGTACATAATTATGTTTTTGTAAGAAAAAGCAGAAATACTTACAAAATTTGTGCACCCCAACAAAGAATTCAACTATTTTCCAATAATGTTTACTGCATGGCAATTAAAATATATAATAAATTACCCAATGTATTTAAGACTTAACGAAGAAGAACTTTAGACTTAATCTTAACTTTATGACATTTAAAAAGAAATTATTTAACTTCCTTTTACAAAAATGTTACTACTCAACGACTGAGTTTTTAAATGAAAGATTTGATTCTAAATTTAAATTAGATGACTACTGACATTTTTGTGCTAATTGAATAGAATTTCATTATTTATTTGACATTGTATAGTTTTTATTTTTTTTTATTATTGTATTTCATTCTTGACATTATAATTATTAATAACTCCTGTGCATGTAACGGTAGTTAATTTTGCTCCTTTTTCTTGACATTTGTTTATTTGTTAATGTTCAACTTTGACATACCTATTGTTCTAATCCTCTTAATTTAAAATTCTTGTCAATATTTGTACGCTGGAAACAGCAGAATATTATGGACATTATATAAATTGTAACACCTTGTAAAACAATATTCTGACAAATAATTTTATTATCTATCTTATCTATAGTGTTGTTCACCAGTGCAGTGGCGGAGGCTCCGTAGGTATATCGTCGTATTTCGACTGGCTTCCCGGTGAAAAATGGCACACTAACATTGTCAAAGATTGTTATCCTTATCCTGACTATAATCCTTACTAATATTATAAATGCGAAATTAACTATGTCTATCTGTTTGTTTGTTACGTTTTCACGCCGTACCGCTGAACCGATCATCATGAAATTTTGCGAAGCCACAGGCCAATGCTAGTACCTATTTCATAATTGTTTTGTAAATCGAAATATAAAAATAAAACGGTTTAAAATACAAGACTTGAAACCAGAGCGCCTAACATGCGTGCCGCGACAAAATTTTGTCGACGATTTTATCGTCCATTTGTCTCGTATTTGCACAAGTAAGAGCGAGACAAAACAGTCGACAAAATTTGTCGCGGCGCGCATGTTAGTCCGGCTGGAAGCCAGCCACAGCTATAGAGTTACTGGATGCGTCACGCTTCACAAAGATAATAATTATATTTGGCTCACCTACCTCTTACAGAAATTGACCCTTCGTCACTGTTGTTTACCAACATGTCTATCCTGTGCCGACACGCCGCATGATGTCACCGCGAGAACTGCCAATGGGCAGGTGTTGCTGGCATGTGCAGCAGCCTTGGGGAACGTTGTCACTCGTATGTCTATTAGTTGGTATTCAAGGCGCGGTGGGCGCACTCGAGGCAGCACTGTTGGCGAGTTTTGCGAGCTATTGTTGTACAACACCCATTGTGTTGGGACATTCCTGTGCGAGGGAATGAGCTGATTGTGTTGTCGATTAGATCTGTACCTTAGAAGCAAACGACATTAGGTAAGTGCCAAAATCGACATTCTACAAGACGGGCAAAAATGTGCAAAAATGCGAGGAGTGAGACTTTAAATGTCGTTTATTAGCAAGTTAGCATGATTGATTGACTGAATGACGACGTTGTTGACGTGCGACACTAGATGTTCCTCGTGGCTTTACTGGCATCCTTGGGAAACTATTTTATGTACTTGCTACCGCACCGATTTTGTTGAAGTATGGAGGTCCATACCTTGGCTCAATCGTGACGTCGTAACAGACACAATTGCTTTCAGTTTTATATGTTTAGATTAATACGTAGGTAGGTATAATGCAAAATATAATGACGTAGTAAAAGTTCGTGCTCATGTATTACTGGCAGCCGGCTGCACTAATAGAGGTTAGTATTTAAACTGCGAGGTGGCGCCATCGCCAGGCAGCGCGCTGTGGCTCGCTGTAATGCTGTAATACTCCTATTGTTACAACTATGTAAGCCCCGCCGTCGAACATACCGAGTGACACGCATTACCCACACTACTGCAATTCGGCACACCTATATTATTAGCATGTATTGTGGTCACTGCCGTTAAACCACGACCACTTCCTCTTTCAAATGAGTTTTAGGAATTAAAATATTAGAACTAGCGACCCGACCTGGCTTCGCACAGGTAGCATTATACACCTACTAAACCTTCCTCATGACATGAATCACTCCGTCAATTGGTGAAAACCTCAGATTTTAGAAATGGGAGATATGCCAATGCGCCATTGAGCTTGACGCTTGCTATCAGAGCGTCAAGCTCAATGGCGCATTGGCATATCTCCCATTTCTAAAATCTGAGGTTTTCACCAATTGACGGAGTGATTCATGTTATATTATATAATTATATATATAATACACACATCAAAAGTATCTAGGGATCAACATATATTTTTGCAATAACTTTTCTCCTGATTGATATTAATTAAAATTTTCTTTAAGGATTCATCAAATAAAGTGTTTTCGTTTGTCACAGTAACGATAAACCAAGTCACCTTTGCATTAATAAAGAAATTTGCCATTTTCCTAATAAAGGGATTTTTGACATTTGAACCACTAACATTAAAGTTCGAAAAAAAGACTGAAATAACAGTTTTCTTTAAAATTTTATTGGGTAACTTAAACAATTAATAATCCGTGTTTCTACCGCGAACACTAACAACACAAGAACATCGGTTTGGCATACTCAAAATGAGTTCATCCAAATCACGCTGTGGAATGGCCGCCCATGTTCGTTGCAACAACAAAAAAAGGTCTTCTTGCGACTGGATACCCTCCATATTCGGCAGAGCTCTTCTCTGTAGCATATCCCATGCATGCTCAATCGGGTTCAAGTCTGGCGACTGAGCAGGCCAGGGCAGGACATTGATGTTAGCTGCGGCGAGAGTCTGTCTTACAACTCTTGCGGTGTGCGGTCGTGCATTATCATGCATTAACTGAAATAAGGGACCGATTTGCACTTGTAGAGGAACGATGACGTCTGATACAATCGTCTCAGCATAAATTTGAGCGTTGAGGTTGCCTCTGATCCAAATCAACTCAGTTCTTCCGCCGATCCAAATACCCGCCCATACCATGATGGTTCCACCACTATAAGGATGGACTTCCTGGCAGGATTTTAATCGCTGTTGGCGTCCAGGGGTTCTCCAGTGTCGTATACGTCTTGTATCCGGTCTCATACCAAAACGAGACTCATCAGAAAAGCACACGAAACGCCATTGTTCTTCTGCCCAATTTCTGTGTTCAAGAGCCCATTGATATCGAATCCTACGATTGTGCATTGCTATAGGTGGTACTCGTAGCGGTCTTCGGGAATGAAGGTTCACTTCATGCAAGCGGTTTCTGACTGTTTGGTCGCTAATTAAGTTCCCTGAAGAGTGATGAAGCCTCACGGCTAACATCATGGCGGTTATTGTTGGAGCTCTTCGAGTTAAGATTTGAATGTATCGGTCTTGTCTCCGTGTGGTGCAGCGATACCGTCCTCCATGGCGCTCAGCCACGGTACCAGTGCTTCGGTAACGTGTCCAAAGTGGACTGATAACACTCTGACTTGTATTCAGAGCTAAAGCTACAGTACGTTGCCGGGAACCAGCTTCTATCATTCCCACGGCTCTGAGCATTTCTTCCCTGCTTAAATGACGTCGCCGCTCCATAATAACGTTGGTTTTAATCAGTAGTAGGGAAACAGTAGCACTAATAATGTCTTCAATGCGTTGTATGTTTTTATAGGGAAAATATTGACAGCTTATTTTCATCTTTTACTCGAATTTGATTGAGAGTTCCTGATTCAAATTATGAAATGCACCAAAAAGGATCCATATAAATTTATAAAATCATAAATTTATTACAAAGCCACATCTCAATCTCAAGAAATCCGCATAAAAATGCTTGATCCCTAGACACTTTTGATGTGTGTATATAATTATGATCAATGTGACCCTATGGTCACATTGATCATAATTACGTACACTCTGGCGACGCGCGACGGACCGAACGCGATCGATGATATAAATACAGTGTTTTAGTTTAGTGCTAGTGTTAAGTGACGATTAACAGTGTTAGATTGAGATTGAGGGTGTGCGGAATTTTTAATATGTGGGAGATCTTTAGGTATATTCACAAGGAGCGCAAACTGTTCTGAGAGTGTCGACAGCGGTTCTCGTACTTTACTATGTAAACATATCTCGTCGTTTCTACGACCTACGTGTCACCGTGTCCTGCACACGTATCTATTTTTCAATGATCGTTCATACGTCCCTCAGTTAATCTCCCTCGTGAGTTACCTGCCTGCGCCAGTCTGCTGGAGGCTGCAACCCGACTCCGGCGCAGTATTACGTTGTCCTGCTAACGCGCCGTGACAGCGCCGCGCCGTCGCGGCACGCCCGCCGGCGCTCAGTGAGAAGCCCCACTCCAAACAACGTGGGATACGCCGCTGGATAATTCAAGGAGAGATTATAAGACATTGGTTCTCTCCTATTATCACGTCACTGCCCATTTTCCCCATCTGCCTGACTGTAGAGCGTTTCACCGAAAGGGGATCCGTCAAGGTTGCGAACGAAATCCAACATATCTTGGATTTTTTGCAAATTGCAGCGCTGTTTTACGTTGTATGTTGAACCAAATACGACCAGCGACAGCATCACGACTGTATCGCGGTCTTTTTGCGATTATATCGCTACTGAACGGCTACAAAAAGTGACGACCGTGAGGCGACCTCCCTAAAGGTTACGGTGTACCTTCTAACCTTGCCTGTCCAATGCCTCCTCCGCTCAGCCGGATTGGGTTACTCGGGCATGCACAAAAAATGACACACGCATGTTCACGACGCGACGGAACGGGACCAGCCAGTGATCAACAGATAGCTGTGGGAGCTCGGACAAAGCGTGCGTCGCTGTGTTAGCAGTCGGTTTGTATCTGCGGCTGTATCTTGTCGTATGTCATTATGTGTGAGACAAACTGTTGTTATTTAATCAAACAATAGATGTAGGGGACAGCTGGGAGAACATCTTATTGTAAATTGAAAGGATTTCTTATCAATTATGCGTAGTAAAGAGAAAACTGTACTTTTTGACACCAGTCCTACGCAGATGTGAAATTAGGAAAAAACCTAATAATACATCACACGGAACATCCCGCGACCTCTCCCGTGCCATGGCGTATAGATTTTTATACCATTCCCCCTCTAAAAAGCTTATTTTTTTCACTGAAAACAGTGAATAAAAAGCACTTTTACTCACTGTTTTGATGTTTGAAAATGGAACACACCAATGTATTCGACCACAGATTTAAAGAACCTATGCTAGATGCGGCACGTTATTAGATTGTATGAAAACCGAACGTGTCATCTTTTTTATACCTACGATAACTTCACCCCAGCCATTTAGTGATGTGCTCAGAGTAAACAGAATTGTTTCAATCGCTAAGCGTCACTGAGCTAACAGACTTTTTTTAGTACGAACAGTCGAACATGCAGGGCACGCTTGGTCGTGGCTTGCCGTATCTAGTGTAAGTGTAATCTGTGTATTCGATCTATATTGATGTGTTCTAAATTCAATTTGATTGGTCGACATTTTTGACAAGGAGTTTAGCATTAGAATAAAAACTGTTTTGTGTTCTTTGCTGTCCTTAGTAAATTGGCGCTATTTTGAATACTGTAAGTTGTACGAACACAAAGTTTAGTGTTACTTTAATCTTTAATTTTGTGTTTGTTTAGTGTTGTTCTAATCGATTAAAAATGCATTCTAGTGATGAAGATGTGTTAACACCTGAGTTTGTGAAAGAGAGGGCGGCCGATATATTGGAAAGGTGGAAAGCTTGCTACCCAAAAAATCACGGCTGGTTTACATCAAAGCCAATTTAACTTTACTTTTTCTTCATTATATGTATATTTTCACTTAAATCTTTCTTTTTCTCGTAGTCATGGTATAAAGTATAGTATGCAACTCTTGAATAAAACGGATTTATATCGAGGGCCATGAATCGCTCGCGTCGCTCAGGATTCTAACACTTGAATCACTCGCTACGCTCGTGATTCAATCATCATGAATCACTCCCTACGGTCGTGATTCAATCGTTAGAATCCTTCACTAGCTCGTGATTCATCTATGGCCCTCGCTTTAAATCCGTCTTTTATTCACTAATTGCATAATATACTATTGTGTTGCTGTTAGATGGATTTTCGCAACAATATAAAAGTTTTTAATAACTATTAAACTTTAGGAGTAACGAAGCTTTAGGAAGGACATTTTTCATTACACAATTTTTCTGGAATGCTGTGATGAGGAGAAAGACGTTCATAGAATTCACGTCAATATGTATAATCTAATCTTAAACAGGACTAAGTCGTAAGATAAGTACCATTAATCCATTAAATAAGTTACGTAAGCGAAGCCATCAGTCAGTGCAATCATAATCACATCAAGTGCGCTGGTCGCGGACCTAGGACGCGTGATAACATAACTTACGTCCAGTCTGTGAATGATGCAGATCATAACTGCTGCTAATGCATCTAGCTTATCCGCATCTTGTAGGCCGGCTTGCGCAGGCGCCGGCGCTGGCGCCGCTCATCGCCGCCGCCGCCCGGATGTACAGACACCTTTTTAGGGTTCCGTACCAAAATGGTAAAAAAGGAACCCTTATGGTGCGACTTCGTCTGTCTGTCTGTCTGTCTGTCACACCTGCTTATTTCAGCAACTACTTATGCTATCGACTTGAAATTTGGAACAGTTATAAAGAATGCTTGTTCAACTTTATTGCAAGTTAAAAAAGTCCAAAAATATTTTTATTTTCATTGCAAAAGGGGCCGGAGTGGGGGTCCGAAATTTTAAAGTGGGGTTACTAGGTCAAATGTCATATCATATGAAAGGGCTTGATCTGCACATTTCAAAATATATTTTTATTTTATTTTATGTCTCACAGTTTTCGACATACGATGAAAAATGTCCGAAAAATTACCATTCCCCCCCTTATCTCCGAAGTTTGCGGGGCGAAAAGTCTGATATAATTAGAGTTCATAGGAATTGACCCAAATATGGCACCAAAAATAAAACGATGTTCCTAACTAGTACAGTTTTTTCAAAATCATCAAAATTCCTTCACAAACAAACTTAGTTATGCGGTCCGGATTTTTTCACTTTATACGTCCAAAATGATTCGGAACCCTCGGTGCGCGAGTACGACTCGCACTTGGCCGGTTTTTTTAAACCATGATGCACACGATGGTGGCAAACAATATAGTAAGCGGTTACAGTAGCCTATGAAATTCTTGCAAAAAGAAGAGTACTTATTACATTGGTACGCGTTGCCAAACCTTTAAAAATCTATTTCTCTTGAAGAACCCCATGCTGTAGTCCCTCGGGAAAACTTTGGTAGGAAGCTCTTCACAATCGAAGAGGTCATGGAGGGAAATAGAAAGAAAGAAAGAAATTTATTTGGCACGCCAACAGTCAGACACACAGACAACATTTATAAAGATACCTACAAAAAAAAAACCGGCCAAGTGCGAGTCGTACTCGTGCACCGAGGGTTCCGTATCGTTTTTGGACGTATAAAGTGAAGAAATCCGGACCGCATAACTAAGTTTGTTGGTGGAGGAATTTTGATGATTTTGAAAAAACTGTACTAGTTAGGAACATCGTTTTATTTTTGGTGCCATATTTGGATCAATTCTTATCAACTCTAATTATTTCAGATTTTTCACCCCGCAAACTTCGGAGATAAGGGGGGGGAATGGTATTTTTTCGGACATTTTTCATCATATGTCGAAAACTGTGAGACATAAAATAAAATAAAAATATATTTTGAAATGTCCAGATTAAGCCCTCTCATGTGATATGTCATTTGACCTAGTAACCCCACTTTAAAATTTCGGACCCCCACTCCGGCCCCTTTTGCAATGAGAGTAAAAATATTTTTGGACGTTTTTCATTTGCAATAAAGTTGAACAAGCATTCTTTATAACTGTTCCAAATTTCAAGTCGATAGCATAAGTAGTTGCTGAAATAAGCAGGTGTGACAGACAGACAGACAGACGAAGTCTCACCATAAGGGTTCCTTTTTTACCATTTTGGTACGGAACCCTAAAAACTGTCAAAACCGCGGGGCACAGCTAGTGTAGTAATATTTCCATGATCACATTCCTAGCCAATGATTTCCCTAGTATGTTTAAGGTTGTACCTACACAAGAATGTTTGAGGGATTCCTTCCTGCACTGTGTCGCTACAACATGTGAACACGTCCCGGTGACTAATGTCGCCGATGTGCCGATAGCGCTGACAAATCACTCCGATTTCCTGCTGATACCACATATTTGGGAGTCGCCGACTATGTATAGACACATGTGAGGAAATTTTGTACATTTTCTATTAGTTGCGACCTGCGAGTGACCGTTATGAGGCTATAAGTCAAACTCTCTACCGCTATGTAAAGCGTTTTAATAAATCTTAAGCTCTTAGGATGGATTAGATGGGGATTAATTCTAAGTATCTGCATTTTATGGTGTAAAATAGTTTTGGTTTATTAAATATCAATGGAATACAAGTTATGAGTACCTTTTCATCATTTTATAACCCTTAACTTTGGCCCATACATCGAGCTAAAGGCTTATCTGACAGAAAGTTGAGAATCCTATTTCACACCAGCAGTATCCTGATTGCGTAGCACAGTTGCTATCATCACGGTATTAATTTTGATATCCATTGCGCCAAACGTTTCTAAATGTACGTATTCCCAACTAGCTCAACGACGCAATGGATGTTGTTGAACTGTCAAAATTAAAGTACAAGTGCCATAATCGGCAGTGGTATAAAATAAACTTTCACAAAACATCAAACAGTTGTGAATACACCACAGCGTGAGGCAGGTGTCAGCTGATAACATCGACCGAGTCGCGAAGTAGGTACCTACGGCACGATTTCCACAATTAGTCAGCGCGGGTGGGGTTATGGCTTAATTTATAGCAGCACACGAGGACCGAGCACACGAGGACCAAGCACACGGGGACTGACCACACAGGGTTGAGCACACGAAGACCGAGGACCGAGCACACGGGGACCGGCCACACAAGGAATGAGCACACGAGAACCGAGGACCGAGCACACAGGGACCGTTGTTAGGGCGGTGTGCAATGCTCATTTTCCTAAAACTTGTTATACACAATCCACAGTTATTGCTTTAGTTCCCAATAATACATATATATAGTAACTTAAACTTTGATGATAAGTTTGTTTACAAGTGAATGCTTGTTTCGTCGCGTTATCCTACCTCGAGCTGATAGGTAGGTACCCTAATTATTACAGGGTCATTCCTACCTACTAATGGTACCTAGGCTACTGTGCTGGTATAGGTATACAAAGTACAAACATAGAGCGAATTGAATGGACAAACAGTACCTCTACCATGAGTTTACACCGCCAAAACTCGCTAGCGTCTCCGTAAATTATTTGTATGAAATATTGTACAGCGCCCCTAGCGGTCACATAAAGAATTAAAATTCGTACCATGAGCACTATAGATTACGATAGGTTAAAAACCTAACGTAATCTATTCGATAGTGTAACCTCCACCCGTTCGATTCTCACCTGATTATTGGCGACTGAATAAAAAAACGGGTGTGTACCTTTAAAAGTATATTAATAACAAGCTGGTAAAGTCGGAGGCACACAAAGATTTTGTGGGTCGTGGGTAACGGACGTCTGTTGTCACTCCTGCAGGGATAGGTACTCCCCTGTAGCCGTAGGCGAGTCCCCGCCGCTGGCCGAAGATGGAAGATGGCCGAAGTTCAGTGCTGCGCAGTACGGTGACGTCACTGGTAGGGTAAAAGGCAGGGCCGGCGGCCGTCCGACTTGTTCAGCACACCGGTGGCGAAGCGTAAAAATGAAACCTGGAAACCACCATTCCAGCAGATTAGAACTCGGCCTAACAACTTCCGTGCTGGGGTACCACCGACGACAACGAGGAAGAGATACCTATTTAATTGTAGTAGTATTGACGTGGTGGTACTGACCAGAACGGAGTTTACATATAAAGCAAGCTTGAGCAAAAAGAAAACAGAAAAAATCGGTAATTATGAAACCGGTAAAACGTTTAGAATTTAAATCTTTATAATTAATATTTTACTTGAAGGTGGAAGGAAATTACGTAGCATAATACAGCATTATTAGCAATTTCTGCGGCTATTCCTAAATAGTGCTTTGGTACTTAATGTGATGAATAAAAGCAACATAGAATGAAGAAAACAAACAAGAAATTATTATGGTAGTAGACACAATAATAATTGGCAGAAAAATTGCATGATTGTGATGTGTATAATTTGTGTGCTATTCAAAACTTACCCTAAATCGGGATTTTCACTATAAATATAATATGCTATTGGCACTAAACTTGTAAAACACAAGATATAATATAGTTTTAATTTCGATCGTGTCTGCTAGGGCGCTCGACAGGACGCAAAGCGGTACGTGCACTCTTACATCAGCCTAGAAGCGACTGACGTGGACTCGCGTCGCCGGCGCGAGCGCAATCCATTCACCTCATTCATTCGATGCGATCACTCACCTCGCACCGTGCATGTATCAATTCCTACCCGGCGCGATCCAAGTCGTACACAAACAAAGAACAGAGCATTAAAACATTTATTTATTATTTATTTGTTCCTTAGCATTCGTAAAATAAACAAACATGATTATTCATGTAACGTTCCGTTACATTACCCGCGGTTCCCTCATAAGGATTTTATTTTAAGAATAAAATCCGCATGATAAACTTGTTACAATAACCTTTTATTCATTCTTTCATTTCAGTCGTGCCTCATCACTCAGCAAACTATCATAAAATACATTACACAATATAAAAAAAAATATGTGACGTGTCCTAACATACTGAAAAAATCAAGTGACTAAAATCCGTCACTGACTTTTGTAACAGGTCTTAAAATCGTTTAATAGCGCAAGGGGAAATGTAACGAAGACAGGATTTATTTGTAGGTAGATATTTTCAGATCCTTAATATGCCAAGACCCTAAGTTTTTCCCTGACATATCCTCTAAGACATACACAAGTGGTGACAGCTTCTGAATGACCCGGCACTTAATGTATTTGGGAGCTAATTTCTTGCTAAAGTGCTTATCTTTATCGCTCAGGACGTAAGCACGTTTGTATACGATATCACCGGTATTAAACTCAAAAGCTTTACGTCTTAAATTATAATATGACGTGTTCTTTACATGGGCGTGATATAATGATTTTTGGACTTGATCAAAGATAGAACTCAGGTAACCGAGGTTCTCCGCATACACATCGCGAGGAAGAAACAAAACCTCATCACCCAAGTCAGAATCTGCATAATGCGAACCACATAATACTATTTCTCGTCCAAAAACTAGAAAAGATGGGCTAAATCCAGTAGCTTCATTAACAGAATTATTAATTGCAAATTGTACTTTCGGAATAAATATGTCCCATGATCGATGATCACCATCTACGAAAGTAGAAATGCAAGTAATAATAGTTTTATTATACCGCTCCACAGTATTAACCTGAGGGGTATACTTTGGTGAAAAGAAAACGTTCGGTACTTTATATTTCTTGAATAAGTCCTGAGTATGGCCGCTTATAAATTGAGTACCATTATCCAGGAAAATACTTTGAGGAACACCGTGAACCAAGAAAATGTGTTCTTCCAAAATTTTAACAATAATCTGCGAAGTTGCTTTTTTAATCGGAAAAATATGACAAAATTTGGAAAAGCAACAGGTTACCACTAATATGTAACTATTTTGTTTCCGTGTGACAGGAAGAGGTCCCATTAAGTCGATGGATATCATTTGGTAAGGGCGAGAACATTGCTTTGGGCGTCCCATTTCACCAAGAGTAGCATGGTTCTGAGTTTTGTACTGAAGACAAGTACTGCAAGAACCAACGTATTTTGCTACATCTCGATGCATGCCCGGCCAGTAATAACTAAGTGCAATGCGCCTATAAGTCTTAAAGACACCCAAATGACCTGCAGTTGGTTCATTATGGTTATCCGCAATAACCTTATTCCTAATCTCAGATGGAACGACTTCCTTCCAAGAAAATTCATTGGTAAGCAAGCACTTATTCTTACTAAGGCGGAAAAGAGTGCCATCTTTAATTTGGTAATTGGGAAAATTTTCAGGCTTTGTGACACAATTATTATAAATGTTCCTATACCAATCATCGCTAGAAGTCTTGAATGAATTAGACGTGACCATCGAAGAAACAGGAACAGCTCTAGACAACGCATCAGGGATAACGTTGTCGACACCTCGACGGTGCTTTATATCAAAATTGAAAGAAGACAAACGCACACCCCAACGTGCGAGTCTTCCTGTTGGGTTATCTAATGAAAGAAACCATTTTAACGCACTATGGTCTGTGTAAACTGTGAAAGTTTTCCCATTTTCCAAATAGCATCGCCAATGCTCCAATGCTACGAGAACTGCCAGCGTCTCCCGCTCCGTTATGCTGTAGTTCTTTTCTGCCGCCGTTAATGATTTGCTCATGTAAGCTATGGGGTGCTCCTTTCCGTTTATAGATTGAGTGAGCATACCGCCTATCCCATAGTTACTCGCATCCGTATGCACCTCGAAAGGTAGATTGTAATCGGGGCAAGAAAGAACAGGCGCGGAAACTAAACATTCTTTTAGTTTCTTAAAAGCGACTTCTGCCTCATCAGTCCACTTGAAGGGTGGAGTGTTCTTTTTATTAGAAGTCAACTTGTTAAGTGGCCCTGCAATTGTGCTAAAATTGGGAACGAACCTACGATACCATGTAGCTGTGCCTAGAAATCGCTTTAACTCCTTGCGGTTAATAGGAGTTGCGTAGTTAAGAATGGCTTCAACCTTTTCTGGATCTGTTCGCAACCCATTCGCATCAACCACGTAACCTAAGTACCTAAGTTTACTTCGAAAAAACTCGCACTTTTCCAAGTTAACGGTTAGACCTGCTTTACGCAATTTGTCCAAAACACGAAGTAAGAGGGACACATGCTCATCAAAACTATTACTTACAATAATAATATCATCTAGATAAGCAAATATACGGTGATCTACGTTACCTAATAACTTATCTACAAGACGCTGTTGCGTAGCGGGAGCATTTGTCAAGCCAAAGGCTGTGGTCTTAAATCTAAGAGTTCCTCGACCTGGGACGTAGAAGGCCGTCTTATCTCTGTCCTCCTCTGCAATTGGAATTTGCCAGAAGGCTTTGGATAAATCAAGGCTAGTTAAAAAACGGGCGTCGCGCAGATTATCCAAAATTTCAGCAATGTACGGCAAGTTATATGCATCTCGTTTTGTAACCGAATTTAATTTCCTGCTATCAAGACAAAAACGAGGCTGGCCATTCTTCTTAGTAACGAGGAGTACCGGAGACTGCCAGGCACTTTCACAGTGCTCCACTACATCCAAATTTAGCATCTCATCCACTTGTTCGACAAGGATTCTCTGTTTCTCAGGAGACAGCCTATAATATCTTTGTCGAATAGGAGGAGAATCGCCAGTATCAATGCGATGAGTTAAAACGTGCGTACGGCCTAAGCCTTTACGCTCAAATGAAATGTCCCTAAATTGCTCAACAACGTTGTCGGCAATAGCGCGTTGAGACTGATCTAAACTATCATAAGAATGAATAAAGGTTTGATCATTAGTACTTTTTAAATCTATTAATGGATTAGCTGACAAATTAACATAACCTAAATATTTCGGACACAAATGAAAGGCGCGCCAGAAGTCAACACCTAGAATAAGCGATGATTGTACTTCTGGAACTACATAACACTTAATTATGCGAAATTGTTCCTCCAAATGCATTGGAACATTAATATAGCCTATACTCTTAAGTGTCTGGCCACCAGCAGCTATTATCGAAGGTATCTCATCAGTACATAGTTTAAGGCCACGATTGAGTAACGTGTTATGTGCATAATTACCTAATATTGTAACAGCTGCCCCGGAGTCCAGAAGGCCAGATGCTGTTATATCGTTGATTTTAATATTTAAATAAGGTCGCGAATCACCTAAAGGCTTAGTTTGCAGAATTGAAGAAATTTTGTAACTGTTGAAAAATAAATGAATTGTTTTCAACCAATTATCCCAATCTTCTTTATTAAAGCGACCTTCTATAGAAGATGAGTTGAGACAATCCTGCGTACCTAGTTTTTTGGTTTCGGATCTTTGTTACAATTTGGACAATCTGGTTTCTTGACACCCTTGTGACCACACTTAAAACACAAAATTTCTTTATTCTGACAATCCCTGAGGCTATGCGAATTATTACGACATCTAGGACAATATGGCAGTTTCGCATTAGGAACTGAATTATTTGTATTCATGGCATGTAAATATTTTTCATTAACATTATTATTATTAATCGAATTCTGTTTGTTATTATCTAAATTGGTTTTATTGTTTACATTTTTATTAATATATTGATTTTGCTTGTTGGCTATCTCTGTTTTTTGTTTGTATGCAAACTCAGGTGCTAACGTGTCAGAAGTAGCAACGGAAGGTTCCCGAAACTGTGCCATGCGTGACTGAACGTTTTCGAAATTCCTACAAAGAGATCTCAACTGCTCAATCGATGTGATTTGAGATGCAGAGGCGAGAGTGCTCGCATAACATGGTCTAATATTATGTAAAATTATTTCTAGCTTGTCCTCCTCTGCAAAAGACCTCGACAACCGTGAAAACATTCCCGAAATAACAGATAAGTAAATTGTAATATTTTCCGTTGCCCCCTGAGTCCTAGACCGAATCTCAGATAAAAGTCGGTAATCGTAATCCGCTTTATCGAAATCCTGTTGCAGAAGAACGACAAGTTCATCCCAAGACGACACCTGTTGCCTTACGCTTCTAAACCAATGGAGTGCATCGTCCACGAAAATTTCGGTTGCAAATGATAAAAACTTTGCGTTCGTAATGTTACGAGCTACACTAAATTCGTTAGCTCGCTGAATAAAAGCACGCACGCAAGACTTGCCGTCATATTTTAGTTTGGCTAACTCGGAATGCTTAGTATTTCCTTCACAAGTAACTGAAATATTGATTTTCTCAGGTGTGACCTGTGGGTCAGAAATTGGGGTGGCAGGTATGAGTGGGTCTATACACTTTGCTTTTAAAGATACGAGAATTTCGTAATATTCTCTAAACATTTTCGTACACTCCGTATGCACATCACTGAATTTCTCATCGATATTGATCCTATTGAGCCGATGATAAAGGTGATGGAAAAGATTTTCGATTCGCCCCAAAACATTCTTATCCTTGGTATCCACATCAAGGCTAGATTTTATTTTATTTAAAATTTCTACGGAATTATTCAAATCTTCAAGGGGGTCGAGATGGGAGCACAAAATATCTTCTGATAAAAGAACTGGACTGAGCTTACAAATCTGTCGCCTAAGATCCGCTACAGTACTAGCCGGGGTTTCACCTCGAACGGCGACCTCATATTCTAGTTCAGATTTTTGCAAAGATAAATACTTAATAGGGTATGCCATTTTAAAAAATAATAAAAAATATATATTGACCAATATGACAAAGTTGTAAATAGCACACAAAATATTATTGATCAATGATGAAAATACTCCGTTCCGTTACAATCAACACTAACAGAACGCAGTGTTATAGAAAGAAAAAATAATAAAATAAAAATAAAAATGCAACCAAAAATATAAAAAGCGTTTTTTTTTTAAAAAAAATTGCAACTGGTGTGAAGGTAGTTTAACAAAAACAATTTATGTATTAGGAAACAAGACTACAAAATATTTATCGAAGTACCGACGAAAAAAAAAAATTACATACACGAAACAATTTTTATTTAATTTATTATTATTATTTATTTATCTATTTAATTATTTATTTATTTTATGTAGGTACTTTCTTTTTAAACAAATTTTAACGTTAATATAATCCTAAAAGATTGAAGGACATAACAATATAGTATAGTACAGTATAATCTGAACACTACTCTTCACCCCAGTTACCGCAAACAAAAAACAAAGCGTTTTACATAAAAAAAAAAAAAAACACTCACCGTACAATAACTAACTACTAACTACAGAAGCGAAAACAGACAGAACCACGTAATTGGGCGCCAGTGTAACCTCCACCCGTTCGATTCTCACCTGATTATTGGCGACTGAATAAAAAAACGGGTGTGTACCTTTAAAAGTATATTAATAACAAGCTGGTAAAGTCGGAGGCACACAAAGATTTTGTGGGTCGTGGGTAACGGACGTCTGTTGTCACTCCTGCAGGGATAGGTACTCCCCTGTAGCCGTAGGCGAGTCCCCGCCGCTGGCCGAAGATGGAAGATGGCCGAAGTTCAGTGCTGCGCAGTACGGTGACGTCACTGGTAGGGTAAAAGGCAGGGCCGGCGGCCGTCCGACTTGTTCAGCACACCGGTGGCGAAGCGTAAAAATGAAACCTGGAAACCACCATTCCAGCAGATTAGAACTCGGCCTAACAACTTCCGTGCTGGGGTACCACCGACGACAACGAGGAAGAGATACCTATTTAATTGTAGTAGTATTGACGTGGTGGTACTGACCAGAACGGAGTTTACATATAAAGCAAGCTTGAGCAAAAAGAAAACAGAAAAAATCGGTAATTATGAAACCGGTAAAACGTTTAGAATTTAAATCTTTATAATTAATATTTTACTTGAAGGTGGAAGGAAATTACGTAGCATAATACAGCATTATTAGCAATTTCTGCGGCTATTCCTAAATAGTGCTTTGGTACTTAATGTGATGAATAAAAGCAACATAGAATGAAGAAAACAAACAAGAAATTATTATGGTAGTAGACACAATAATAATTGGCAGAAAAATTGCATGATTGTGATGTGTATAATTTGTGTGCTATTCAAAACTTACCCTAAATCGGGATTTTCACTATAAATATAATATGCTATTGGCACTAAACTTGTAAAACACAAGATATAATATAGTTTTAATTTCGATCGTGTCTGCTAGGGCGCTCGACAGGACGCAAAGCGGTACGTGCACTCTTACATCAGCCTAGAAGCGACTGACGTGGACTCGCGTCGCCGGCGCGAGCGCAATCCATTCACCTCATTCATTCGATGCGATCACTCACCTCGCACCGTGCATGTATCAATTCCTACCCGGCGCGATCCAAGTCGTACACAAACAAAGAACAGAGCATTAAAACATTTATTTATTATTTATTTGTTCCTTAGCATTCGTAAAATAAACAAACATGATTATTCATGTAACGTTCCGTTACAATAGTCACTAAAGTTTTTCAGCTGTCACCATACAAAATGGTACCATGAGTCACTAATTTCACTGACGCTATCGAATAATACGCTTACGATAGTGGTTAAGTAGCTCACTAGCATTTTGACGTGTGAAGCATATGTTTACATTAAAATGATATACGTTTTTGAGTCTAAAACAAGTAATACCAGTCAAAATAATGTCTGCAAGAACTTATTTAGCTTGGAATATGTTAGTGGCCGCTGAATTTGAAGACCAACGACGTTAATTTAATAAGTTAATTTTTATAGTATTTATCAATCCATACAATAAATTGAATAGAAAGTTGAAACATACCTTTCCATGAACTCCACCAACAATTGAAACTGTGAGACACTGGTCCTCATTGTATTAAATAATCTGTTTAACTTTTAAACCACACCGCGCAGCTCTGTGACACAACGTCAACAAACGTTTGGTTTATTTGTGATATTGACTGTCTTCACATTTTTAGCATAGCGATAACAGACATTTTGAGCTTTTAAGAGCCGTTCTCTCTTCTTATTAGTGGGAAAGAAAGAAACAAAACATAAGTAGTGAAGCATAGACGAAAGTATTCTAAAGAGTAGAGTGAAGTTAGCTAGACGACACCATCTATCGAGCTTACCTTAGCGCCTGCGTAAGACTCCGTAAATCTCATGGTGCAAGCATTATCGAAATCTATTTGATCCACGTTAGCACGCTAGCGACTTCAACGCTAGCGAGTAATTTTTCCATGACAACTCATGGTAGAGGTACAGGGACTACATTCAATTACAATCAACAGTTAATATTGCTTTGTTTTTGAAGTTGTAAGTAAACATTACTATTGTGTGATCGGAGCCCCACGGTATGCTAGTAGCTATTTAGATAATAACTCAATGTATCATCATAAAGTTTAACGACGTAGTGTACGGTACAGTTGTACAGATTACAGATTAGTTTTAGTGCTATTAAGTTAGCCATAGGTGCTGTTTCTGTTGAACATCGCACTAAACTAATTTTAACCACACTATATCTCGTTCTTATAAATATCATTGAAAAAGGACAGAAAATATTTAGAACTGTCAAATTAGTCTACGCCCTTGTCATTTACGGGAAAATAGTCATAACCTTTTGCGATTAAGACTACATTGACATTAAAACTATTCAAGTGGACTAATTTGACAGGATTAAATATCTGCTATCCCTCTCTCATGTTTTTTATTAGAAAGAGATGTAATAAGACTAAATTAGTTTAGTTGGTTAACAAGAGAATCGGCACCATAAACTAACATTTGGTTATAGCCCTATAATCGGTTGTGCCGAACATTGGTCTGTTCCATGGAAACCGCCCTGTTATGTTGAAGCAATTTCATAAATTGATAGTAATAGGTAGGTACCACGAGTGTAACTGTAGTCAGCTTTCACTACAGCTACGTTCTTTTTACTTCACTCTATTTCATTGTTATGTGCTATGTCCAGTGGAGTATAATCCATTTATTTATAAGACTAGCTGTCCTCCGGGGTTTCACCCGAGCCGAGCAAAAAGTCAGAAAGAACGCACGCACGGCAGAAAGAACGAACGATGGGTGAAACCGCGGGGCAAGCTAGTTTTGTGAATAAACCAATTGTGCAATCTATAGCAACTGACACTGTCTTCTGAATATACAATAAGGTCAACAGCCGCTGTAGGTACCTACCGACCGCATGCGCGTGCGCCGGCTGACCACCTTCGATCGTATTAGATTTTACGATAGTTTCGTAAACTATCTCAATACTGCACACGTGAGGTTAGGTACATTGCGACTAACTGTTCCATAGCATTACCCTTTTTAGACCGACCGGAGAGTCCGTTACGTAACTGGGATCTAGATTGTGTAGGTAACTCGAAAGTTAACTGCGCAGGACTTTCACTGGCCCATCGTGTAATAAATGTAGGTGTTTTCCTGTGACCAGTCGGAAAGTAAGTGCTAGGGATGCATCCAATACCGATATATCGGCAATATTATGATTTTTCCGATATATCGGTATCGGTAGTGATAGCCTTGTGGTTTAAGGAGTTCGATATCGAGGCACGCACGTAGCTACTATGTACGTATTAGAAATTAAGTAGATAATTATCACACGCTTTAACGGCGAAGGAAAAAATCGTGAGGAAAATGTCTGAGAGTTCTCAGTTCTTGAAGGTGTGTCAAGTTTGCCAACCCACACTTGGCCAGTGTGCTGGACTACGGCCTATCTCCTCTCATTTTGAGAGGAGGCCCGTGCCCAGCAGTGGGACAGTTTATAAACACGGCTGATATTATTTATTTATTTTTTATTGGTATCGGCGATATTTATTTGCCGATACACCGATATATTTCAAACACTTTCAAATGAGCTGTTATATCGCATCTGAGAGACTATTTTCTGCAGCAGGTTTCATTCAAATGGACTTCGAAATCGCTTTTCCCCGCATAAATCGAAAATGATTTGTTTCCTAAAAAAATATAGTATCTTTGTTAATGTTTATTTATTTATTTATTTATTTATTTATTAATTATAACGGTATACAAATGATGTTGTTGTTAATGTTAATCTTGATTAGGTATTTTAATTTTAAGTCCTTTCCAGAGTGAATCGGTTTTTTCGAGACAAGCATGCTCCCTCGTAGACCGCATCATCGCTTAACATCAGGGCCCCAAGTCTGCTAATGCAACTGTAATAATCGTGTCAGAATGGTCTCTCAATGACATCGGTTTGACCAATGACGAAAGAGATAGTCTTACTCTAAGCCAATCACCGCTTAGGTTTTGACAATTATGGTGCCATTCTGACACCATTCTTACACAATTGTAATAGCAGAATTGGGGCCCAGGGGAGATGGCGGTCAAACGCAAGACTATTGAATAAAAAAATAAACACCATCCGTATCGGTATCGATATCGCCGATACCTACATGTTCATAAATATCGGTATCGTATCGATCACGGAATAATAAAAATTTTCTATTCCGTGGTATTGATGCATCCCTAGTACGGTGGCAGGGTGTAAGTGTCGGTGAGACAGTGGTGTTCGCATGGTTGTTACGGCCATCATTAGAGCGGCTGGTCGTACCCGCGGGTGCGCGCCCAGTAGCAGGCAGGCAGGAAGCGCGTTATGATCGCGATCGATCGCGCGCCGGGCGCCGCACAGACCTGCTTCCATTTGTGTCAAATTCAAATGATTTAGCCGCTGCATAGAACTTTGCTGTTGCTATTAATTGCAGTACTCTTTTGCATAAGCATAAGCATAATCGGCCTATAATGTTCCCACTGCTGGGACACAGGCCTCCTCTCTGTGAGAGGGAGTGGGCCGTAGTCCACCACGCGGGCCCAGTGCGGGTTGGTGGACGTCACATGTCTTCGAATTTTTGGTTCTAGGACATGCCGGTTTCCTCACGATGTTTTCCTTCACCGTCAAAGCAAGTGATAATTAATTTCTAATACGCACATGACTTCGAAAAGTCAGCGGTGCGTGCCTCGGGATCGAACTCGAACCATTCGCCGTGGGAGGCACGTGGTTAGACCACTAGGCTATCACTGCTTCTTTGTCCTCTTTTGAATCGTGTGGAATTTGACAATATCCGCCGTAGTGCATCTTCATTCAGAAGATTCAAAACGCTTTTATTTTATGATTAATTAATTATTAGTAGATACTTAGGTACTTAGTTCGCGACTTCGTCCGCGTGACCCACAGGAACTGTGCATTTTTCGAGATAAAAAGTAGCCAATAGCATCCAGGGATAATGTATAAATGTAGTCTTCCTATTAGTCAAAGAATTTTTAAAACCGGATAGTTAGTTCCGGAGACTATCTCATCCATACAATTTACAAACTTAGGTTGAAACAGGTTTGCACTGAATTGAACTGGACTTGAACCAGCGACCTCTGCCTAACCACTGCTATAAACGATTGAAAAATATCCTAGGTTCACCATGATCATAGTTTGTTGTCCGTGCGTTACGTTCTCGGATTGGTCGCGGGGCGTGTCGCGCGCGCCAATGGCCGCGCGGCTGAGCCCGCCTTTGTTGCCCTAATTACGATCACCCATTGTCCACTAATTCTGTGCCGATATAGGCTGATATAGGCGTTACCGCACGTCACACTGACTGCCTCGTCTACGTTACTTGGTGGATAGTAACGTTACAATGGCGTGTACCGAGAGCGGATTACGCACCTTTAATTTCTTAGCAGAGAATAATACTGTCAAATTGATTATGAACCTTAACACCGAGAGTGTTAAGGTTAGAGGAAGTTAGATAATATAGATTGGTCACTACCGACTCTACTGAATTGCAATCAAGAACAAAAAAATACTGTTGATCAAAGACTCAAATAAATATTTCATAAATAATTGCTTCTAAATACTATTCTATTGTAATTAAAGAGGGTGAGAGCCTGGACATCTGTCATACAGGTCCTCAACCCATTATAGACTCCAGCTCTCACAAAGATTAAATTTTTGCTGTAACTTATGCCATAAACAAAACACTATTTTTGAGATAAATGAATAACTAATTAAACTATAATTAAATAACCTATAGTAGGTACTAATTAAAAGTAGATATACCTACCTACAGTCCAAAAATAAAATATTGCTAAGTGATAAGCATCCACGCGAGGCCTCACTCGCGGCAATCGGCAAACGACTTTATATTAACGACCGAGAACATGTCAATGTACTCACAGACTTTATTTTTATCCACTCCACGTACTTAGTGAATTAAAGCATAATAAATGTGATGAATTAAATAAGATCACTGTGTAATGGGTGCGCACACGCAAGCCGTAATCGCGGCCATTTGTCGGTGATGCCACCCAATAGAGGAATACAAGAAGTCGAATTCCAAGTGACACATGAAACCAAGTGTTACCTACGTAATACGTGTCGGCTGCGAGGTTCTCGCGTTCTGTTCTACTCGATGCAAGCCTGAGCATACGGTAGCGGAAAATCAAAACAAAAGCACAACGAAGACGAACAATACCAAATTACCAAATAAGATATTACATATCTAGGTCCATTTCAATAGAACTTGTAAACTATGTAAACAAACTTTCTATACAAATTCATCAAATTTTGACAGTTGGCCATACTGACTTTGTTTACAAAGTTAACAAATTCAATTGAAATGGACCCTAGTAATAATGTTGCCTTTTGTTCGGGATCTCACATCATAGAAACAAGGGAGATGTGCCAAGGCGCTATTGAGCTTGGCGCTTTAGTTTGATCACATGGATCATATTGACCATAATTAAAACGTACACGCTGGCGACGGACC
The DNA here is from genome assembly GCA_948465475.1 of Thalpophila matura. NCBI lineage: Eukaryota > Metazoa > Arthropoda > Insecta > Lepidoptera > Noctuidae > Thalpophila > Thalpophila matura. Next base: position 16,920,850 of record OX419191.1, read on the forward strand.
GAATGCGATCGATGATATACCTAAATACAGTGTTAGATTGAGGGTGTGCGGAATTTTTAATGTGTGGGAGATCTTTATATTCACAAGGAGCGCTTGTAATTGTGTCGCAAACTGTTCTAAAAGTGGCGACAGTGGTTCCCGTACTAATTTGCTATGATGGCATATCTCCTTTATTCTATGATCTGAGGTTACAGGGCTAGTGTTTGGTACGAGTAGGATTGACAAATATTGGTGCTTGGGGAATGGCGATTGTTTCATCTTAAATCTCAGAGGAGTCTACTGTACCAGCATCTGTTCTATCATTAACTGTTTCATGCATCAAGTTGACCTTCTCTATCTCATTTGTCTAGTTTGTTGTCGCATCGCGTCTCCGATAGATGGCGGTACTGCGGCAGTTTCAACATCTACAAACATTAGGCGATGCAGATTAAGCAGTAAATGGTCGCTAAGTTTTTGCTCATTACAAGATATTTTAATTATAATCTTAGTTGATATGAGAGGAATTGAATTGCATGGGAATTGTGAACTCTTTGCCAACTTGTTGATCGTACCTAAGGTCGTTCTCATCTATGCTGTATTTCGGCTAGCAATTGCTCTGTGTCAGGAGTTCAGGACATACCTAAACAGGCTGAAGGTTCTCCAGCACGCTTAGCATGACCAATTTTATCTCTATTCTACCAAAGAATAGCCAAAATTCTTTATATCAAATCAAATACCCGAGCACGCGGCGACCCGTGCTTGGTTTATCAGAATTTTATCTACTGAGGAATAGAGACATTTCTTCTCTTCATTTTATGCATAATACGGTAGACATCTTTCTACAATCTGTCACTTTGTCCATAGGTAGTACTTCTGTAGACAAACCCCATTTCTATTGTGGTCATGCTAGGCCGGCTATGGTGGAAAGTGATCACACTGATCACACGTTGTCAACCCTCACCGAGTCCATTTAATTTCTTAGGAGCTCACTTAATGAGGTAAGCACGCATGAACTCGTCAGGACACTTCGTGATGTGACTGAATGTCATGAATATATTAATATGCGCATATTAATACGCATTCCGTCTTAATGAAACTGATAAAATAGTGACATCCGTTTAGATAATTACCTATTATATTTTCAAATGTGGTAGTACCTACACATAAGTTCCTCCTTATAATATTTAAGGAACCTGTTAGGTATTCAGTCTTGCCTGTTCTGCCAAACAAAACGTCTAACTTTATTAAACAATATTTTCAGACTCCAAACTCATCACATCACTAATCATTTGGTAGCTACACCATAAAAAATAGTACTTAAGTACCATTGAGATCGATCCTCGGCACCCCTGTTCCGAACATCCATGCCATGCGTCACTCCTGCATCAAATTACTAGCTGTTCTAAACTTAGGCGACAGCACACAAGTTGACTGATGCACTGGATCTGCATGCAAGATGATAAACAGACAAAAAGATAAAAATTAAAAAAAAATCTTTTTGGGTATGGTTACTTCAATGTACAAACACGGCTTTTTTGTTTTATAATAGTATACCTAAGTAGATAGATAAGCAATTCAACAAACTACACTATACGACGATGAAATGTTGACACTTGTTAGAACGCAAACAATCAGCAGTGTGATCCACGCCTTACATGGGTATGCTACAGCATGTTACCAGTCGTCCAGTCCTGCTGGGAGCGCCTCACTTCGGAGAACAAGTCGCCGTCACCACTGGACGCCATGCAGGGACGCACACACACTCGGAGCTCGCACGTCCGCACCTCAGAATAATGTTGGAACATCCTGCCCGGTGTAATGCGGCCAACACTGGGTATGTATGTAAATAAGTATGTGTACCGACGGTCCACACGATAAACCCCTAACTAGGTAGGTACAAATGACAAAGTTCCAATCGCGTGTATAGATACGAGTATATGCCATAGGTACCTATCACGTTCTAGAAAGGAAATTTCGTGTGAGGATGTTCAATTTACCAACTTAGACTTGTTTTTATTACACCAAACGATAGTTTAGGGTGAGGTAGTCCACGAAGAGCACCCGTCTGAATGGCACTTGAGCTGAAGGTCGCGAAAACAAAAGATACAAATCACGTATCTACCACTTAGGGGATTATACATAGAAATCGGCGCCATAAACTTTATGCTAGGCGTCCGGAGGAGCATCGCTTGAAGTCATAGGTACTGACAACTTACGAAAGTCAAGGGTCGCAAAAAAGTCTTTGCACAATCATAAAAAACTTAATATAGTTTTGATGCCTTTTTGTCGCACTTCAAAGTCAAAGTCAAAGTCAAAAACATTTATTTCAATTAGACCATTTACAGGCACTTTTGAAATGTCAAACAATATTACAATAGTTGTCAGTCGGTTTGTCCGTTAGTTGAAGCTAGTTGTCCGTTCCAAAACGTAGATTCCTATGGAGAAGAACGGACAAGAAACTCCATGGTTACTCTTTTTCAATAAATTCTGTTACAATTTCTTTGATTACAGTGATGCCCTAATATGTGAGAACTATGTTTAGTAAGGTACAAAATAATAATAATATCAACTAGACAAGTGAAAAAACATTGTTTAGGCAGTCAAGAGATGACCAGCACCAACTGACAGCGCCCGTTCACGGACATGACGTGCGCATCAGCACCGTTCAACTCAACCATTTTGGAGGGAATCGAACGATCCAATACACACGCCACCATCAGCGGTACATTTAAGCGAGCATGACATGCTTTTAACTGCCATACTATAAGCTTAAAACTTAAATAGCTAGGTACATGGCACTCACATTCACAATACACAAAGAAAGTTACTCAATTACAAAACTAACGTTATTCATATGCGTACAACAAAACCAAACTTACTATTGAAAATTATTATATTAATTCATGTCAATTTCTGAATAGATTACCTGTAAATGTCAGAATAATAAAGTAATTTACAAAGTCATAAAGAAGAGCTTCAAGGGCAGATAACTCCGATTACATGAGTCTAAGTGGTTGTGGAGCAGGACCAGCATTAAGCCAAGCATTCTTATCAGCAATATAATCTTCTAATTTGTAATATGCTTGCCTACACAACACGTCTGAGGTGACACGTCATTATTCTGACATGCTATCTATGGCAGCTGTAGGAACATGCAGACAACCTGAATACCACGGATACCACCCAAGTTGCTGCGGCTGAAGCGGTGCAATCAATCAGCACCGCTAAACATAATGACACCGCATTTGTGTTAGTACAATAAGAAGTGGGTATGTACTAAAGTTATCAGAAACATCCAGTTGGAATTTATGATTTTCTGTGTAGGTAGGTGTACCTACCTAGAATTTAGTTGGAGATCTTAAATCGATCTATACCTACTATCATAAAACTGTAAAAAAAGCCGTCTGTATATTGAAGATATTCCAGAAAAACAGTCGGGGTACCCACTGGGACGTAACCTCAGATCATAAAAACAAGGAAATAGGTATGCCATCATAGCAAATTAGTACGGGAACAACTGTCGCCACATTTAGAACAGTTTGCGACACAATTACAAGCGCTCCTTATGAATATGAAGATCTCCCACACATTAAAATTCCGCACACCCTCAATCTAACACTGTTATTCGTCACTCATCACACAGCACTAAACTAAAACACTGTATTTATATCATCGATCGTTGCCAGCATGTTCTTTTTAATTATGGTAAATGTGACTAAACTGAAGCGTCAGGCTTAGCACATCTCCCTTGTTTCTATGATCTGAGGTCGTAGTGTACTTACAGCGGAGGACGTCGACAACAGATCGTCGTTTGTTTTTGCGTCCCCCGACCTGCGGCTGTCGCTTGTTCGGCTCGGTACGACTGGCAATTAGCTGTTAGGGGGCACACACCATAGCGCTATCGTTTCATGGCTTATGTCATAGAGTATAGTAATAGATTGTTATGTAGGTACCAAAAATTTGGGGTTTTCGAATATCAACCATGAAATGATAGAGGCGTTGAAATCCATTGAAAAGCGTGCCAAGAAGCTCATCAGCAATGACTCCCTTGTTCAGACCAAGCTCCTAAGTCTTGAGCTTCAGCGCAAAGTTGCTAGTCTATCGGTTTTTTATGGTATACATTTCGGAGAGTGTGCCTCAGATCTGCATGATCTAATTCTCTCCTGCCCTTTTTTCTATCGGACGGCCAGAAGCACGATAAAAGCGACATCGGTTCATAGTTGATATACCAAAAACCCAAACGAAGCGCTTTAATACCACTTTCATTGTGAAAACCGCCAAACAGTGGAATGCGCTGTCAGGGTGGGTATTCCCCGATAGTATCTAACAATCGGGTGTCTACAAGTCGCGAGTGATTCGGTTTCTTCTAGGCAAGCGTGCTCCATCGTAGACCGCATCATCGCTCAGCATTAGCCGAGATGGCAGTTAAACGCAAGCCATAAAAATAAATTGATTTGACTCCGGTTGTAGCAGTGATTATAGCTATAACGTTCCTGTTGCGTAATATCGAATTAAAACATTTTTGCGATGCCATGATCTTTTTACAAAATTGTGTAGAGCGCATAGGTCCTTCTGCTTTCCTACTACCTACATGATATGATTAAAGAACAGATTAGTTTATGATGACGGAGGTACTACACTACCTAGCTGTGATGTGTTTCGAGTAAATTTTTAATTGCGCCAAAAATCAATTGGTAGATATCTATAACCATTCAAGTAACTTGTGTGCATAAACCCTAAGCGGTAAGCGTTTGGTTCCCGAACAGCCGCTCAATCAAATATAATTGGTCCTCTGATCCGCCTGTATTTATGACGTCACTTCCTCCACTATGACTTCTTTATTGTGCCTCTCATTACTGCATTCATTGCAACACAAATACAATCCACTGTCTCGCGATAACTCTACATACTACCTACTAGACTGTTTGTATACGAGACAACTGCGAACTATGTAGTTACCGTTGTAAAAGCCATACAATTTTATTAAACAAAAACTATTGACTTATGCATAACTTACAACATTGCACTCATCGTTTTTCAGAACTAACAACAGGCATAGTATGTACCAACCTACCTATACCTACTAAATAAAAGTTGGGAAGATATACACAAAACAGAACGTTAAGAAGCTTTTAAAAATGATACTAAACTGGTAGGTTCCGCGAGAAGCAGGGACTAAGAAATATGTAGGTAAGTAATAAAAGAAAAAAGCAATATCCAAAATAGTGTTTATTTTCCTTCTCCGACCATAATTCTGGTTTCAAAAAATTGTCAACGCTAGTTACAACATTCATCCATCAGGAAGTCATTTTATTTAATCGTCTGTACAATCATTTCCTAAGTTCATTTCATAACGTCGACGTAAACGACAGTACTAATATATTGCAACTTGATTGCTAATTAACTTCAGTCTCTCACAGAAGCTTATCTTAGATTAAATATTAAGGTAGGTATGGGAAAGTAGACCGTACACTGTATATTACCGTTTTAAAGTTAATTTTATTTACATGAAAATAAAATTGACTTTATGTAGGTACAGGTAGGTAGGTAGGACACATAACATGAGTATGACACACCTATTCAACTCACTCGGAAGCGTCCTGTAGTACAATCCCTGGAGTTCAAAGGATTCTAGGAGATTCTAATGTGAAATGGTCATTTAAAAGCCGTCACTCATCCAAGATGCTCCGTGCTGTCTAGACGACGGCCCAAACTGCGCAGGAGCGCGGTGGAGCGGTCGGACACTAGACACGTCCCGTTCTCAACGGCTCACACATAAAATTTGTCTAGTTATAAGGTGATAAACGAATATCCGATTATGACGGACAGGCTCTGAGCCAGTAGCAACTCCACGAATAAAATAAGATACCGTGAATTTATTGAGCGGCCGAGGTTTCTATTAATAGTTTGTATAGCTGCCTCCTGCGCCAGCGCCGGTGCCGGCGACGCTCTGGTCCCTTAACACGTCCACGATGAGAGTCAGCCAATGGAAACTGTTCCACTATCTATTATGTACCTATGTATGTACACTCGACGCCATTGACGGTCGACCACTTTTCACCCTTATGTTCTTAGTAATAAGGGTGAAAAGTGGTCGACCGTCAATGGCGTCGAGTGTACCCATGTATTTACAAGTACCTAAGTAACCTAGGTAACCGACACAGAAATCTAAATTATTCAATACAGGTCGTCAAGGCAACTTGTCGCCGCTTTGGAGCAAATTACCTAAGGTCATGATGTCTTAGGGCCAAGTTCACAGAAGAGAAGTAGACAAGATAACAGTCCGATAAATTGAAAACGGCCGTTTAACTTTATACCTAATTACATAGAAAAATATATGGTAAACGGCCGTTTAACTTTATACCTAATTACATAGAAAAATATATGGTAAACGGCCGTTTAACTTTATACCTAATTACATAGAAAAATATATGGTAAACGGCCGTTTAACTTTATACCTAATTACATAGAAAAATATATGGTAAACGGCCGTTTAACTTTATACCTAATTACATAGAAAAATATATGGTAAACGGCCGTTTAACTTTATACCTAATTACATAGAAAAATATATGGTAAACGGCCGTTTAACTTTATACCTAATTACATAGAAAAATATATGGTAAACGGCCGTTTAACTTTATACCTAATTACATAGAAAAATATATGGTAAACGGCCGTTTTCAATTTATCTTGTCGATAAATTTGGCCCTTATTCAATCATCAAACACGTATGTGTTTGATGATTGAATAAGGGCCAATAAGGCCAATAAGGCCCATTGAATAATAAAGTTTAATTTATATTGCAATGGATGTACAAAATGTGTGCTGCGAACCGGCGACATGCGTCGGGTAGCAAAATGTTAGTGGATAACATTTGTATTGACTTATTTTAGATTTCTGTGGTAGTAACCGAGTATTGCAATTCAATGTTGGCAATAAAATTGGACATAAGTTTGAAGTGCTTTTGCATAATTATAAGTAGCGACCGTAAGGGCAATCCTCGCATAGTGTACCGCACACGGCGGCGGCGGGCGACATCAAACGATATGATTAACGCTAATTATGCGGTTAATTGCCGCATCCCTGCGCCCGCGCACCCGCCTGCACCCCGCACGCTCCTCTCAACACACACCAAATATTTTAATTACCTTTTACAGAAACCATTCATCAGTTTATAGCTCACAAAAAGCCGCCCTCCGTAATAAGAATTAATTGATTTTATAACCTTTTCTAAACGCAATTCAATTAGATAATGTTTCAGATTCTTTGTGGCGATTTCACAGCACGTGATTAATTTACTTTAATTACTTTCATTTTATTGTTAGCACTGCTTGTGCAATTAAATGCGGATTATCATAAAATAACAGTTCTATCCATTAAAGGGAGGGCTCGTGGCTAAATAACAGTCGCGCTGATCGATCTGTGCGGTTAAACTGCGCTTGTCCAGGTCAGTCTATGCATCGGTGGCCATTTTTCGAAGTCGATCCCGACTTAGGTATCATACGAATATCTATGACAGTCGTTACGGGTAATCAGGAGCCCGAAAGTCTGACAACTGGTCTTTCTAATACCAGTATTACCCAATATTTGTGTTGTGGAGGTCAGACAGCAGTTCGCTCCATGTAAAATATTGATATTCAGCCGCAACCAGTTAGACTGGTAGCCGACCACAAACTAGTTTGGGAAAAGGCTAGGCGGATGATGGATGAAGCTCCATAGAAGTAATGTTAAAAATCTATCTCCAGTAGGCTAAAGAGCCGATAGGTCGGTTATTGGGACGGCTATTAGCCGACTCGCTCACTAAACGACCGCTCAGTGCGGAGCCGGACCACCCGCGCGGAGCTGCGCCCGCGCCGCTGCAGTACACGGGACCACTCTATTTGACGACCGCATCTGCATATCTTAATGACGGACGCATTGTATTAATAACTTCATAATTATAATATAGGTAGGTACATTGCGATGAGATGACGATTATAACATTATAGTCGGACTTCAGAGTGTTTGTTCTACAAGCATTAACGAAGCGATAAGAACTGAGAAGTATAGGTAACCTCTATAACTATAGTTATAGTTTACCTATTCAATCTATAGGTTACCATACGTCCCGTATATGAGACTATCACCTTATTTGATCATCGCATCCCGTATTGCTACATGTCCCGTATTTGTCCCGTTTTTCGACAATTCGTCAAAATACGGAAATGGCCTAGAACTGAGTGGCGCAAATGGCCGGCGGGAGATGCGGGGGCGTCAAAAACTTTGTTTTACTTTTTCTTATGATTTATTTGATACTTTTGATGTCACCTACGGTTGAGATCTGGTAGATCTTGACAAAAGGCCTGGTTTGTCTTTCATTATGTAGTCGAACGCTGCGTTTCGGCGTTGTTGGGTACCGAAAAATAAACACCATTTTTGGTTTTTGGAAGATATGGCAATTGGCAACCTTACCTTTAACTATAAACAGTACCTATTGTATAAGAAGTATCTACTCACCTAATTTACCTACTGTAAAACTAAGAAATACCATCGATGTCCTTACCTTCCGTTGCAAGTCCGCACCGACTCGCATGATTCCGCCAAATTCCCATAAAGTACACATTTAGCTGCAGCCGACTCCGGCAGCTACATTTCCAGTTTCCCTCGTTTACCTGCGCCCGCGCCGTGTAGCGGGTCGCCTCGCAAATGTTACGCTAATTAGCATGCTGACCTCAGAGAGCAATTAAGTAAGGTTTTAATGCGTGCGCCCACGCAGCCAGCAAGCGCAATGTTCCGCGGGCCAATAACAATAACGTTTAATACCGAACGAAGACGTCCGCAGTGGGCGAACTACCTCGTAACTCGGGAACCATTCCAGATACAACCGACGATAAATTCATTTATGGTAGAATCAGGCGCGAATACAGAGGGACAGCCTCAGATCTAGGGGGGGCAAGCCGGGGCCCCGGCGACGGGCGGAAAATTCAGAGGGCGGCAAATTCAAGCTTGGTAGACGAATACCTGACCTAGTGTATGATTCGTCTACCAAGCGTAGTCATCGCAAAGAACAGTGCTAGACCGGTCGTTGTAGCGCTCTTTGGGGAAGGGTTATGTGCATCAGCATCAGTGAGCGTGTTATGGCTGAAATGATGATGATGATAAAGGTCAAAAGATTGCCGGGCGGGGGCGGCATTTTTCAGTTTTCGCCCTGCCACGAAATAATGTAAGATCAGTGCAATGGCCCCCCCACTCTTTGAACTATGGTTAACTAACAAAAATGTAATACAATTTGTTTATTAGAACGAATTTTCTGGCAGATAGGTAAAATAACCCAGAAACTCCCCCTGATCAAAATCCTATATCTGCGCCTGAGTACAGTTTATAATTTGTGCTAGTTAAATGTTTATTTATTTATTTAAAACATGGAAGACTTACAGCTACAACAAAACTGAGTTAATAACAGCATATCAACACAAAGCCAATGACAAGTCTTCGCGTATAGATATTGACTTGAGTTTGGAATGTGAGCAAACAAGTACCTACACACTGCTACAGATTATAAATTTGCTACTTATACTAGGTATCTATATTATACATTATAATATAATGTATAATATAGATACCCAGTATTCTTCTTCTTCAATTCCTGTTGCTGCAAACCCCATATTATAGGGTTTGCAACAACAAGAATTAAAGAAAAAGAATTACATTATACTTAGTCTGCTTTAAAGAAATTAAGGCTTAAGCACCTTCTAGCTGAGGTAACACTAATAGTAAACGGATCCAGATCATGCTGCTTACATATTTTATTAAAATTTCTACTCGATGTTGTTCATATACCTACGTAATAAATACATGCGTATAGGATCGGCACTGCGCCATTTTTTGTCGCGCTGTGCCTAAGCGAGCCCCATGCGCTCCCATCAGCGGTTTGTAAGAAAAACCTAAGAATGCAATATTCCCAAGAAGAGCATCTAGTCACGCATAATGCATGCACGGAACCTGTTCGCGGGTGTCTGTCCACGTATGCAATTATAGTTCTAATATAAAACAGATCATGGCGTCTCATTTTTATTGCAAATAATTACCTGTAGGTACCGGCTAAGTTACTGTCCGTACATAAATAGCCGTGATAGCGCAGGAGTGGGGCGGAGAGGCTTGCGCTAAATCTGCGCAGATCTCACGACCAGCCGCAAACCTGTCCCGACGCATTAAAACAACAATTTACAAAAATAAAATTGTTAACCTTAGCCGACTGTGTGAGAACGAGCATTCTGTAAGGTGTGGCATTCTTGCACTTTTGACAATGTCCGTCCAGTGAGATAAGTCCGTAAGTAAAGAAAGAATTAAGTTAAGAAAAGTCCACCACGTCATCTAACGGTTAACCTATAACTTACTATTTTAACGGTTAACCTATATTCATGTTCCTGGCTCTCCCACAATATGTAATTTGGCTTCGAGATGTACAAACAAGAAAACGGAACAGAAGAGAGTGACACAACGGATTACTTAGGTATAGTCACCAAATCCGATTGAAGTTATTTATCAATTCGAGCGAACTTGAAAGCTGCAGTGGGCGCGAAGCGGGCGCTGGGCGTGCCGTGCGTGCGCGCGAGCACTGCAGCGCCGCGCCGGGGCGCTGGCGTGCTCATTACTTATGTAAGATTATTACGTACGAACGAACAGGTGGTGCAACACAACACCATACCATCGCGCACAGTTTTGTATCATTTACGGGTGTCAATTTTGGAAATGCTGGTGGTAAGGCTGCAGTCGTAGGGTGCGTCCACATCTGGCGAATGTGCCGCAAATGTGCAGCACGCGAGCCGATTGCGAGCTGCCCGCGAGCTGCGCGCGTGCAGTCACTGCAATGGTTTGGTGCGCCTCTTTAGCGCAACTCATACAAGGCTCGTATAGAATGCGCGAGCGGCGCGCGATCTGCGCGCACTCAGTTCTCGCCCTTACAGTTCCGTTTACTGGGTCAGTACTATCGAAGATGTCAGACGACACTAGTGTTTTTAGCACCTATTTCTTTCCACGCATCATTTTTTAAATTTTTTCTATAGTAATATTGATCTTTAGGATCCCATAATACTGGAAATCTTTTATATGTTTCAATTAAGCGTAAACAATTCTCCTCCGTCCACTCCATGACAACACGTACTTAGCCTCCAGTAATCAGAAACGAACTGAGCGAAATAACTAGCGCGCCGCCCGCGCGCTGATCGCGTACGGCGCTTAGGTCGCGCGCGAACTGCGCGCGGGCGGCGCAGAAGCGGCGCACGAACAAAAATGAACGAGCGCAGCTCGCGGGCAGGTCGCAAACGGCTCGCGAGCTGCACATTCGCGGCACATTCGCCAGATGTGGACGCACCCGTAAGCAGGCACGGAATCACGGAATGATACTTAAACACCACCGACAGCAGTACAAAGTCCACCTATTTTGACGTAAATTCGATGCACGTCTTCCTCGTCATCCTAGCAAGCATTCCAGAAAAATCGTGTAACGTGCGGCAGCGGCGCGGTGGCACCGTTATCTACCTACATGAGCCCTTAAAGTACCTATCTGGAATCGAGCGTAGGTATCAACTGTCACTATAATCTTATATAGCATTGCACCCTGCTGGAGGTGACAGACAGTGCATCACACGTGGCGCGAGCTAAGTAGGTAGTTCCTGCTCAGGCTGCGTGTACACTTGTAACAAGAGCCCGAGTGTTGGGGCGGGGCAGCTCCAGCCGGAGCGGCCGCAATTAGCCGCGATTATAGGCATTACGGCGCTGAGCGGGCCGCACCGTGCCGTACGCGCCGCATCCGGCCCGCGACGTGACCGCGTTCACACGAACTTGAACCGAGATGAGCGGCTGAATTAACATACCACTATGAAGTGGATGGAGCGTCTTACTTGCTGAGGAACGAGTAATAGGTGTGTAAAACGTAGTACCTACTAGGTGTTCGTGATCCACCAGAAACAATCGTTGAATAACAACTACACGTCCGGCTCGAACGACCAAAACACGAGATGTATTTCATAGGATTTGTATATTCCCACGTAACGCGCCTCGTCAGGTTCTCGCTATTACGAGTATATTAGGTATATCCCGTATATCTCGAGTCGATAACACCAACGTTTGTGGTATAGGGAATCCTCAGTGTGCGAGTTCGCCCCGTACTTGGTCAGTTTTTTACTTTCAACATAGTCAGGTGTGCCCTAGGGCCCCGGAATGGGCTAAGACCATATAACCTACCTAGTTACGTACTCTTACTAATAAGGCACTACGAACATTACCCAATTGTTGCACTTTTTAGATAGTCCATTGAAGTTAAAAATGAGACATTGATTGCCCCAAAAAATCTATTCAGTAATCCGAGCTTGCCCGAGAAATACTTATTACAATAAGTATACCTAGTGTTAATCTAAACAGATTTTAAATTTAATCTAGCTTAGGTATTGCCAACTACTTGGATGTCGCGATTAAATCCACGCCGATGTCGTGTGCTTGTGATTCAATTATTTGATAAGGAACACACATTCATGCAGGACATGTACTGTAACCGTTCAGCTGCTGATCGGAACACGCGACTGATGTTCATGACTTCATGTAGTCTGCGGAGGAAGTTGCTGCAGTTTGTACGAGCTTGTGCAGTGTACAGGCGCACGCGTCGTTATGTGGGCGGAGTCTGACAAGAGACGGTAGGTAGGTACTATAACATATACGAAGATTGTTGCTTTAAACTTAGTAAATATACACATCGAAGACACATCGAGCTTTAGAAAGAGATATCGGCTAGGTTCGGCTATAGAGAACGTCATCGTCATAGAGAGCGTAAGTGAAGTGGGCCCTCGCCCACGGCCTCGCACTTAAAGGGGCCTCGCGAGGCCCTTTTAGGTGCCCCCAGCCTTTACCACAGGAAATTTTTATCACTTTAACGCTCGAAAAACAACTTATTTAAAAGCGTGTTTGTTTAAGGCCTCGCAAGAAGCCCCTCTTAAGTACGACTGCGAAGCCATTGTTGCTACCGTATATGTAGGTATGTCATGTTAAAGCATATTTAGTAGGATAGATCTATTAGGTAGATCTTAGGAACGAAAGAAAAGGGGCCTCGCTGGTGCGACTTCGCCCACGTCTATATTACTTAGTACACGCTACGCCTGTCTCTGTCGCACGAAGCATTAATAGTCCGGTATCTAATAAACAAGTCAGCGACAAAACGTCACATAAGTTTTGTTCAGTACTCCATGAAGGATCAGTGTCCATTCTCTTCGCAAGTAGCAATCACTTGCAGCAGTTTTTGAGTGACAGCCCAGTGGCACAGCGGGATATCTCTAAATCTTAGCTTAAATCTAGAGCTCATCAACGCATCAGGTATGACTACTACACAGAAGATGAAAAGCATGGTGAGCAGCCTTGGCAATTGGGCGCCTGCATGTTGCAAAAATGAGTGTTCAATACTCCGTGAGTCATGGCCGGGGGATTTCGCCTGCGCGACTTCCTTGAATGTAATCCAAAAAAATGCTTTTGGGATCAGCTGCTTACGTATGTAAACATACCGGCACAGTGGATACAATGTATGTGCATCTATTGCAACAAGAATATAATGAGATTATGGATTAATGACATGTTATCATAAAAAATGCTCAATTATTAGCTGAGCGGGTAATGAGCGCTAATGACACGCTCGCTGGTGAACGGGGAGCTCCTAATGACGCGCTACCCTGAGGTCACCTGTGTAAACACTGAGCGGCTGACACGCCCCGACAGATAGATTTTTTATTACATTGACAACATCGGTAGGTACTCGTATCTGACTAGACTACTCTATGTGTCCCACTATAACTGAACTGAAACAAAAACCGCACAACGTCGCGCCGCTGACATGGGCAAGCTTATGATGCGAGTTTACGAGTGTAGAGGTGGTCCAACTACAGTTGGACCACCTCTTCTTTACACAAAACAATAGTTACCTACTTATTAGTAGGTATACGCAAGTCGCCGTACTTCATATTGATTGATCTCAAGCTACTTTCGAGTTAAAATGAAATATACCTACCTACGTTTATTAAGTTATTTTTGCAGTTAATCAAGTCATTCCTAACATATTTTTTAAGGATCCAACTACATTTATTAGTTTGTCGAGTCGACAATCATCTCGGAATATAGGATCGGGATGCGTATGGGAGTGGGATCGCCGCGAGTCCGTCGTTGGGCCTAGGTACCTACTTCCTTTCTAATAGAAGTGGTTGCTTGGAGGCTATGCAATTCGTTGCCGCAATAATTTAGTAGTCGTGCGCTCAACCTAGCCTACTGAGTTATCATTGCCTTATTCCTTTATTCGTAACCACACACATCAAGTACAAGTTTACAATGTAAAAAAAACAAACTAGCAATGTATGTGATTCGTCGGCGTTCCTCCCCCCTGATCACACACATTACGTGCATCAGGTAATCATTACGGCCGCACTCATTACTTAGCGGTGGGTTATATTGCCGCGCGCGGCTCGAGGAGGCACAGGCACAAGCAAGCACGACCATGCAGCAAGTGTTGCGGGCGCTGATACTGCTGGCGGCGGCGCTGGCGCTGCGAGCCGACGTCAACGTCATGAAGGATGTCACGCTCGGCTTCGGGCAGGCGCTTGAAAAGTGTCGGGAGGAGGTGACTATGGCTTTACATTATAATCTTATTCTTGTTACGGATTGTTCAATTTCTGTTAAAAAAATTCCAAAAGGACTGCTTCGGCGATAGCATCTGATTTCACATCGACCGTTGCGAATCAGTCATCAACTATCAACTACAACTGTCATGGTCGGCTTCATTCTGATACAAGCTACGAATCCAGAACCAGAACCGAAGCTTTTTCAATCTATACCTACTAATATTACCTACATATATAGAGATAAAGGAACTACTGATCCAATTCTGAAAATTCTTTCACCTAATTTCAGGGATAATGTAGGAAGCTACATTATCCCTGAGAAAATATTAAGGCTAGTATTACAGAACGATACACAAGCACAAATCTTGCCTTGAGCGTAGATTTAAAGCCATTTGATTGGTTGAAACTAGTTTTACTAAGTAAGGCTCGAGTCTTGAATTAGGTTCTGTAATACGAACCTTAGTGTCAATGACTAACTTCGTGCGACCGCCTCCTAACTCCAGAGCCAGCTGACGGAAGAGAAGATGGAGGAGTTCTTCCACTTCTGGCGCGACGACTTCAAGTTCGAGCACCGCGAGCTGGGCTGCGCCATCCAGTGCATGAGCCGCCACTTCAACCTGCTCACCGACTCCAGCCGCATGCACCACGACAACACCGAGAAGTTCATACAGTCCTTCCCCAACGGCAAGTGGCCCACCAGCGCCACAAGCCTGCTGTTGCAATTGTGTAACAGTGGTCTCTTAATGACATCATAACTGTCAAAACCTTCGGTCATTGGCTTAGAGTAAGACTATCTTTGGTCATTGGTCAAAACCAAAAATAACGATGTCATTATGAGACTATTCTGACACGACCATGACAATTGCAATAGCAGACTTCGGGCCCTGATACCTTACTACTTTTATTAAAAGTAAAAACTGACACCACTTCGTGAATATAATAATATTCACGAAGTGGTGTCAGTTTTTACTTTTGTATTAATAGCGGGTGATTACCACTAGGAATCCATCTCTAATTCCGTCTGTCATAAAATATGACAAACAGAATCAGATATAATAATTATAATCTGCTACCGCTCTTGATTAGCTAGAAGAATATCCTCCCACAAGTCACCGCTTCCTAGTAAAGCTGGAAAAGAGTAATTATGCACAAGTAAGTAATAATGCTTTTGGTGACTGAACCAAAGAATCACTGAACACTGCTGTTTAGCAGCCGAATGCGAAGTACTTATGCTAGGTTTTTTTTAATTTGGTAGTAGGCTTGCGTTTAACCGCCATTTCGTCTGATGTTAAGCGATGATGCGGTCTACGATGGAGCACGCTTGCCTAGAAGAAACCGAATCTTATGACTTGAATACACCCAGATTGTAACTGTCAGGGAACACCCACTTTTGCTTCTTTTCCAAGTGATAGATCTAGTAGTTCTTTTGGTGGAGCGTGGCCATGAGTGCAGGCATGTGTGCGCAGGCGAGGTGCTGGCGCGGCAGATGGTGGAGCTGATCCACTCGTGCGAGAAGCAGTTCGACCACGAGGAGGACCACTGCTGGCGCATCCTGCACGTGGCCGAGTGCTTCAAGAGCGCGTGCGTGCAGCGCGGCATCGCGCCCTCCATGGAGATCATGATGACCGAGTTTATCATGGAGGCCGAAGTGCGGTGAGCCGCCGGCGTCCACACCCCCGCCCGCCCGTGTCACTGTGCCAACTTATAGCTTGCTGCACGGATGGGATTCCTGGCAGGGTCGCAATGACTCAAAAGAAACACGACTACTCATGTCAAGCGTTTATTCCTTACTATCCTAGGTCTCTTACATTTGCAATGTTGCTTACTACTTAACACTAAATAGGACATTCTTCGTTCTTAAATTGACACGTCAATGTGGTTTGATTTCTTGTCTGCCACATTTAATTGGGTGAAAGGCCGTCAAGGCCGAGATAGTCACATCAAAAAGTAAAAAGTTTTGAAAAAGAAAAACTGATCTGTCAACTGTAACTTAATACATTATAAGAGCAAATAATCCGGCACTAAGAAGAGCAAGCAAACAATGCAAGACTCCACTTCAATGGGCTCGCTAGTGATGCGGGGAGCAAGCGGCGGCACACTGCGCAAAACATTAACACCCTTACCACAAAAAAGATAAACACGCGTTGAACGCGAATGCTACCAAAAATAATACACACTTGTTTTGGACAAGTTAGTGCTAAAACAAGTGCCTATTATTTTTGGTAGCATTCGTGTTGAACACGTGTTTATCTTTTTTGTGGTACGGCCCTTAATATTTTTAATAATTTATTAATAATACTACGTAGAACTGACACTTGCGGCCAATAACGCACTAAATTATGTTTGTCACTAATCACTGCGTGCACAGTATGCCCACCACATACCAGGGAGTGAGCGGAATTACCCGAGCTGTCATTTCTACGTAGCTGTTGTACATTGTTTAGTTCGTAATATATTTATGTGTTAATAATGTAAACTGATAGACAATGACGACTTTAGCTTGAAATCGGTACCAAATGATTATAGCGGAAGGGGGTAGGTAATATTAATAAACGTAAGGTAAGGTTTGAGCATATTAAAGCATTCTGTTATAATAAATAACAAAAAAAAATATTTCAATGGTTTAGGAATTAAATTCTATAATATATATAAATATGTATTTTTTTTTATCCATTTTCCACATGAATATAGGTACTGATGGGTACCGTACTACATTTATAAACTTATGATAAGCCGGTGAAGTTTAGATTAGATCGTTGGCTAATCACATGAATCGACACTGTACTCGTGAACGGGTGCTGCTTGTGGTGACTGGTCGTCTTGTTGACTGAGCTCAGTTAATTTAACATACCTAGTACATTGTTGATTTATCGAGTCCCTGGTCCTAGATTATCATGCATTACATTTGACTGCCAAATAAAATTTATTTGTCTTTAAACTGCACTTGTAGCCTGGCACACGGCCTTCATTACCGATTAATAATAATTTATCATAAAGCATTTTGTTGTGCGCACTTATATCTTTCTTCTTATAGATTTCTTTGATTAGGTATATTGACGGGTGTCAGGTTACATCATTATTTCTTTACTGTTAAGTATTTATACTTATTTTTTTTTTTTGTTGTTTTAAATCTCAGTTTTACTGTTTTGTTTTATATAACTTTTACATAAAAGTAATTGACAGACAGAATTGTGTTGCTGCGGAGTTTGTTGCGCCGTTTCTTCTTCGCAGCTAAAACACTAGGAAGCGGTGAAGGGCGGGCGTTTTTGGGGGCTGTCTTATGTATATTTTGACGTTCAAAAAGTGCTAATTGACTTTAGCCCAGTTTGAATAAATGTCTTTTGAATTTGAATTTGAATTTGACATTTATATGAGTTATCAGCTGTTTTTTTTTTTGGCGATTTCAGGGTTGATCCCATAGTAAAAGTTGGTCATAATGATTAAGTAGTATAAGTACAATGACCCCTTTTCGGCTTGGCTTGGCATGCACCTGTTTTATAGAAAACTAGTGAGTAATTTCGTCTTGAAATCTAAACGGGGATGTAGCTCAGTGGTAGAGCGTTCGCTTTGCATGTGAAAGGCCCCGGGTTCGATCCCCGGCATCTCCAATTTTTGCTATTTGTTATTTTTAAACAATCAATTTCTAAGATAAATCTGACGAGAAAAAAATACACTGCAATGCAGTAGTATCCTCTTTTCCGTCAACGTTACAATCATGGAACAAAGTTACAAACAAAATATGGTCTTAACGCAAAAAGTTATATTTGACCCCGACGTGATTTGAACACGCAACCTTCTGATCTGGAGTCAGACGCGCTACCGTTGCGCCACGGAGTCGTTGTGAAACAGCGCGAAATTTTAGTTCTATTTCGTTAACAAGTACCTATTATAATGTATACGAAACGAAATAGCACCATCCCTTTTTCACAACAAAACAAGGCTTTATTTATGAATTACTTCATATTACAACGTGCAGTTATTAGGAATTAGGACACGCAGAACCGCAGTGTCCCATCGTTTGGGGAACAACATAATATTTTTGTAAACTTATGAGTTCATGTAACTCTTTTTTGGGCAGATCAGATAAGTACAATTTAGATTGCCATCGACACGCTAAGAAATAGGTAGGTACTTAGATACCTACAGTTTAGTTGTACAAAGTTTGTATCACGAATGAACTCTAATATCGTAAATTCCCTGAAAAAGTTGCTCAAATCGCTATAATTGTGGTATTTAAGGGCTGGACTTACAATAGGTAGGGCTTTAGGACTTACAATAGGCAGGGCTTTAGGACTTACAATAGTTCTGCTGTTCTGCACGACAAAGTACTACTACTGCCATCTAGCGGTGAGTAGCCGAACGAGCGTTGTAATCTACATTCAGTTTGAGAGTTTTCAGACTGGATTAGTGATTTTGTGTTTTGGATTTTTTTTTACCTCCTGGCCCCCCTCAAAAATCTTATCTGGATGAGCTCTCAACTCCCCCCTCCTCCCCAAATAATTTCTAGATCTGTCACTGCTTTTACGGGTACAATTAGTACCTACCTAGGTATTAAAACTGGGAAGTGACTCCGCGACCGCCGCCGTGACCTGAATTTGCAGCCGCCGCCGGTTGCTAAATTGGCAGCCGGCGCTGACATTGGAAAAAAGCGGGAAATGGGGTTGGCAAGTTGGTAACATAACAACTAGGGTCCAAGAGCGAGCGAAGCGAGCTCAGGAACTTGGACACCCCGACACGGACAATTTAGGTTCGAAGGGGTTCGTGTTAGGTTACTTTTAACCGCGGGGCTCCGTCGACCGCCTGCCTCCCCCTAGTAAGTCCAAAAAAGTTGTATTTTGTTTTACATTGACACTGTAATTTAAAAGTCAGTCTAAGGTAGATAATTCAACTTAAAACACGGCAACATTAATCTGCTGCTACGGTAGTTTGCAATTATTTTCGGCTGGTATCACTGCTACTCCAAGGCTACTCCGGTTTCCAACGGGGTTATTTATGGGAGCCGCCGCCGGCTGCGGAGGCACTCCCATTAAAACTACATCAGACTGCTTCAAGTAGATAATCTTGTTTTGAACTTTTTAGTTGTTTTTTTGCAGTCGGGTAAAAAACAAAAACAGCCATTTTTTTCGTTAAAATATAAAAAAACCGGGCAAGATCGTGTCGGACTACGCACAGTAGGTATAAGGTTCCGTAGTAAACAATCGGATGAACAAAAAAATTTTCACGCACCCCTACATGTGGACACTGATAAAACACTGTATTTATATCATCGATCGTGTTCGGTTCGTCGCCAGCGTGTACGTTTTTATTACGACCAATATGGTCAAACTAAAGCATCAAGCCATCAAGCTCAATAGCGTCTTGGCACATGTCCCTTGTTTCTATGATCTGAGGCTCCTTGTAATAGACTGACATCGTTAGCAAAGTTGAGAACTCGAGACTGCAGGCCCTGGCCCCTGAATGCTAGATCTGACTGGAATTTAGATTACCTAACATAGGACGGAACTGGCTAATTTATTTTCAGTTAACTACTACACATCACATCCCAGTTAACAAATTTTCCGGATAATTTCATAATTTGTTTCTTCGCCAGTATCAACATTGGCGCGCTCATTAGTGTCCCCGTGTATATCGAATGTGATTTTATAGTGTGCGCATGCATATTGCCAATGCCAACTAAGTACAAAGTGCATTTAGGTAAGTAATAAGTTATCGCTCGTTACCGGTTTTCCTTATAATGGGTATTCCCTCCTTACGAGAGGACATAAGTACACAGTATAGGTACACACTAGCATTAGGCCGGGTCAGTGCGCGGACACACGCCGGCTACTGCGAGCGGTCGCATCACACTACACCAACATGTTCGTGAAGGCAATCGTGTTGCTGGCGGTGACTTGCGCGGCGCACGCGCAGCTGGAGCAGGGCATCTTCGCGCAGCTGTACTACCCGCCCGCGCACGCCGCGCTCGCCGCGCCCACGCCGCCGCCGCCGCCGCGCCACCGCGCGCCGCGCAGCTACTTCGACCGGGACCTGGACGCGCTGCACGACGGCAACAACGCGGTGCTGCTGCGCGTGCGCCACCAGATGGCCGACCCGGGCTGGACGCCCGTCGTGCGCGCCCGCTCGGCCTGGGTGCGGTGATGCGCGGCCTGCGCCCCGGCCTAGCCCGCGCAAGCCGGCCCTAACAAAGCTCCGTGATTCTTGTGCCCTAGCTGGGAATCCTGTGAATTCTATGCTCCACCCTGTGAATATTATTTTAAGTTTCGTTTCCTCCAACGCCATACAAAATTAGAATAAGTTAGACTTAATGATTAATATTAGATGAATAAAGTGGTGTTCAAAATAATATAAATTGTTAGAAGTAGATACTAAGCGATATAGCAAATGCCGGCTGCAATAAACCAGTTAATTGGTATGATCGTGGCGGCATTCCTCACGACACGACCTGCCACCGTCACCGTGCTGCACGGCTACTATTACATAAAGATAATTTTATTATTAAAATAATCATGTTTAACCTCTTATTTAGTTTTATTTAGCTATTACCAAAATGTCACACAAACACTGAGAAACAGAGAACATGGCATACCTGCCCTTTCTCTACACCATCTCCTAGGGGGCTGCTCCGTTCAGAGGCGCCTCTACATTAGATCTTCTTTCTCCAGAAGAACCGAACACCACATTTACATCTTGAGGTGCTGCGCTGTACATTTTATAAGTAGGTATCTGTGTATTTTTGCGGTTTCATGGTAGGTACCCGGTTAGAAACCTCTACCTA
Source organism: Thalpophila matura (assembly GCA_948465475.1). Lineage (NCBI taxonomy): Eukaryota > Metazoa > Arthropoda > Insecta > Lepidoptera > Noctuidae > Thalpophila > Thalpophila matura. The sequence continues at coordinate 16,942,240 of OX419191.1, forward strand.
CCTACGTAGCACGTTACCCATGAAAGAGAGAACAGTTTTAAAATAAGAACAACAATGAGAACAACAACAAGGATACAGTGCAAAATAGGAGGTGACTGACCCCTACCCTCGCTCGTGGTGACTGCGCCCGCGCTGCTTCAGACCTGGCACCACAGGCTGGCAGGTCGACGCTGTCGTCATCACATGGTGTCCGTGTCATAGCTAATTTTGAGTTGTGGAAGAAGCCTTAATAATTGATTATGATAGTTGATAGTAAGTAGATCGTAGTACTAATGTATGTAGGTACCTACTCCTACCGTGTAGACTCAACGACTCGTTGAGTCCCCCACTCTGGCACGTTAGTTATGTATGTATTGTATGTAGGTATTGTAGTCATACATGACATACATCACAAGTTAATTAACATACCTAAAGATGAGAACTAAATTATGAACGCTGGAATAACCCAAACTTCTGCTCGGTTTTATTTAGATGTAGATAAGTAGGTACTGAAACATTTTAATGGCTTCTGGAGTATAATTTATGAGGAATATAATAATACTATGAATAACTCAAGAGCGTGTCGCTAATGCAAATAAGTTACGGAATGTCCACTCAACTCCAACAAATCTTATTGAACAAAATTTAAATAACGTTGATGATGTAAGAATAAATAAAACCTGTGAATTTCAAACACGTGAAAGCCATGTTATGCTTATCTTATTATTTTCAACTGAAACGTGCGGGATTGGAACCCGCGACCTCTGCCGGGCCGTGGCGATGTCCTTATTATTATAGCTGCAACGTCATAGGCATTCGGTAATTGGAATCTGTATTAGTCTCCGATGGATGTCACCAACGCTCATAAGAGGCGTGTTCAAGAGATTTAAGATTTCAACTGATGCGGGCAGGACACGGTAGCTCAGTGGTAAGAGCAAGGCCACGGTACGGCAGAGATCGTGGGTTCAAATTCCGCCCATGTCAATTGTTTTTAGTTCTCTTATAGGTAAGTATTCAATAACAAATCAAATCTGGACAAGTAAAAATAACAAATCTACAATTCTTCGCGGTCATACCTGATAGGTTCCTACTCTTATTGTAATATTTATAAGATTCGTACACACAAGAATTATTGCGCCTTGGGCTCTTGGCTTATCGAAGGGTGTAGCTGTAGCGCACAGATCGGAAGGCAACTAAACTACTTACCAAGTTTCAATAGTTCTTATAGTTTCGAATAAAAATAGCTGTGACATACGGACGGACAGACAGACAGACAGACAGACAGACAGACATGACGAAACTATAAGGGTTCCTAGTTTTACTACGGAACCCTAAAAAACAGAACGTTTAAGACTTAGACAAAGTGACGGACAGGAGAGCCAACATAGCGTCGAAAGGAACTCCGCTCTATCTGTACAGCTGTGTACAGTATAGATAGAGCGGAGTTACAAACTTATATTAAAAAAAATACATATATTTTACAATATAATTATTTAATGTTATTAGGCCGTCGCGCTGCCACTCATAGGTACAAGTTCCAATGAAGAGCAAGTATGGGAGGTCACTTCACCTTCTGTGCGTAAGTGTCGGGTGGCGCAGCTGCGGGTACCGAACGCGACCGATGCGCGATCGGGTTTTCCACGCGCCCGCATGGCGCGCGGCGCGTGCCCACAGCCACGCGGCCGCGTGCGATCGTGGCAGCGAGGCTGGAGCTAGACGTGGCTAGTGAACTAGGTACCGTGTGCTACCACGTCACCCGTCACGGTAATAATAATAAATGTACTTTAAATACTTACAACTAAATATCATAATAACTAGCACTTTTCCCGCGACTTCGTCCGCCTGGTCCACGGGAACAGTATTTTTTTTATAAAATGTAGCCTATGTTACTCAGTCAGTGGTAATGTAGCTTTCTATTAGTGAAAAAATGGTTAAATCGGTCCAGTAGTTTCGGAGCCTATTCAATGCAAACAAACAATAAAATCTTTCTTCTTTATAATATTAGTATAGATTACTTCGATTCATAGTTATCTTAATTTTAGATATTTATGAATCACACACAGTACCTAAGTACCTAACTAGCCTAAGTAGAAAAATCTTTAGATTCTAAAGACTTTTCTACTTAAGCTAGGTACTGCAATGATCGCAAACGCATTCGTGAGATCCTTTGATATTAAAACTATTAATTACTAGCTTCCGCCCGCGGCTTCGCCCGCGTTTTTGGGATAAAAAGTAGCCTATGTGTTATTCTGAAGTCTAAGCTATATTACTGTAAAGTTTCATCAAAATCCGTTCAGTAGTTTTTGCGTGAAAGAGTAACAAACATCCATACATCCATACATACATACATACATACATCCATCCTCACAAACTTTCACATTTATAATATTAGTAGGAAGTAGGATAGGAAGTAGGTTTTTCGATGACATAGATTTCTATCAGATGGGTATCGCATAGGTATTAGTGCTTTCCATCAGCATTGCATTAGGCAAGTTAGGGTATCGTGTCAGCATGTCACTCGTCGAGTTTAATTACGGTGGTAGCGGCGGCGGTTGCAATGCGCACGCGCAATGCGGCGGCGGCGGTAGGTCGCGTGGCGCTGGGCTTTCCCGCGCATTCCGCTGACATACACTCGCGGTCGCGAATATTTGCATCAATTCCTTGATTTGCATCATTGCTTGCGCAACGGTGGGTAGCATATTATTCTGATGTCACATGATAACTGCCAGAACAACGGTACCTATCTGAATTAATACATTGCAAGCTTTTCTTTTCTAAGTACCTATTTATCTACTTACTTACATTATTTTGAGACGCCTACCCGTACGGTAGGTACCTACTTCACCGCTTTAGATTTCTCTCCTTCACTTATTCATATCGTAAAATGTTTAGTGATGACTTTTGTAACTTCTTGCCACAGATTTTAAGGAAAATGTGAAACGTGTTCAATCGTTGGACTAAAATATACCTAAGAGGTACCTACCTACTTCATCAGAAATGAAAAAAAAATACCTATCAGAATTAGGTAATTCCATGTTGCCACGTTTGACGGATTCTTTATTGGCAATCACGTGTCATCAGTTACAGATAATTGCTACTCCCAATCCTCCCGATACAACGACCGTACCCAGCCGCTAAACATCCAGAGCGAGCCTGTTGCATCAAGTCTCCTGCAGACTGCAACAACTACCGGCCGTCATGTCGTGGCTTCAACAAGAACCAATGTGTCCAGAGTGTCCACGTAACAGTTACTCAAGCCATGACCAGTGAAACGAAGTAATTATGCTACAAGGACCGTGACGCTCGTCATTTCGGAATCCCCCAAATTGTTCGCAGTGGCAGGAAAACACCGCACAACGTACTTAAGAAACAGATCACCTTGAGCTGTTTCTTAAATACCTACGCGCCACTGGCCAGTAGGTCCACACCGCCGGTGATGTACCTATACCTACTATATAATTAAAAACTAATTGTTATTGTTGTTATTTATGTATCTACATTTTTTATTAATTTATTATTAGGCTTGCTTGCGTTTGATCGCCATCTTGCGCGATGGTGCGGTCTAAGATGGAGCACGCTTGCCTACAAGAAACCGATTCACTCGCGACTTGAAGACACCCAGATTGTAACTAGGTAGCTAGCTACCTTCATTATCCACCAATTCCATCCTCCTACTTCTCCTACCTCCATTCACTTCTTATTTCCATGGTCTCGATACTGGGTGTGCTCAACGTGTCTAGTGTCCTAAAGAAAAACATCAAACAGAATAATTTCGGTTCTTGCCATATTTTTTAATGAAACGTGTTTTATTTAGTACAGGTGTTGCAGATAAGCATCAAATCTAGGATACAATTATTTATGTTCGCATTATGAACCTTCTGTATATAACTTATTTATGATAGATGATCGTAGAATACCCGACAAAAAACGACAATAAATATCAGTTAGATTAAAATAATATGACTAATTGGCAAAGATTCTTCGACTTTCCTGTTTTATCTGCAAGACAGTGTACACGGAAAGTACGGGCTCACCCACATATATACGAGACACGTATCGCAGGACAATCAGTCGCAGCCGCCCAGCCGCCATCGACACAATGATACGCGTCGCCTGCCTCCTGCTGCTGAGCGCGCAGGCCCTCGCCGCGCCCGCCAGCCAGCCCGCCCAGCCCGGCCGCAGCGCCGAGCTGCCGCGGCCGCCGCCCGACCGCGCGGTGCCCGGCTCCGAGCACAGACCAGACCACCTGCTCACACGAACCCTGTGGAAGTTCAAAAGGAGTGCACCGCCGGAGAACATTGACAACAGAAAACGGTTTGTTGTGAAGTTACTCTGCCGGAAGGACGAGCAGTGCGCGCACGCGCAGCTATACGAGTTTGACCTGTTGCGAGTGGAGCCGGGCGTGAGCGGGAACAGAGTTTATTATTGACGTGTTGTTCAGTGAAGTAAGGGGCGTTAAGCGGCCGTCGCCGCGGCGGGAGGGAAGGATCTGCCTGCTCTTGCCTCAAGTGTTGTGACGAAGACACCGTCGTGAAGGAACACCCGCCATACACTATTACCAAAGATAAACTATTATTATCGGTGCCAGTTTAGTTATTAAGAAGTGGTTCTGCAATTAGCTGCATACTCTGTCTGCTTCATTAGGATTAGGACGAGCTCTATTCACGCAGCACGCTTGTCGATTTATAAGAATACCGTTAGGTAATATAGTTAGTAGAGTATACCTATTTAAACCCAGGGCCAGCCCCTATGACGAGTTAGCAAGAATATTGAAAGCCTGTAAACAAAAACAATAGACTTTAAGTACTTAAATATGATGCATAAATCAGTATTATATTTATGTCATAAGTTTATTTATTTTATGTCATAAGTTTGTCATAAGTCTATTTAAATAGGTACCTATTGAAATAGATCATTTTGTTTTCTACAACTGTGTTTTATTTATTTTACTTTTAATTCTGTATTAATAAATTAAATAATAAAACAGAGTCATAACTCCTATGATAGGTACTTTATTTGTAAATGTGAACATGTCAAAGCCATGTTAAGCTAAGCTATTGTTAACAAATGACACGGGCGGGATTTGAACCCGCGACCTCTACGGCACCGTGGCGTCGCTCTAACCAACTGAGCTACCCAAGGGCGGATCCAGCCTTCGAGTCGGGGGATCACTACTACGTTAATTTTATTACCAAGTATATTTGTTTATATTTAAAAATACATAAATATTATCAGTGGTCACTTAGGCCCAGCCCTCCTAGATCCGCCCTAGTCGTTACGGTGTCCCGCCCGCATAAGTTGAAACAATCCCGCCCGTGTCAGTTGTTTAGACATAGATCTCTAATAATCCTATGATACAATAAAAGACGTTGCGATTGCGAGGCATGCGCAGCGCACGCCTCGCAAGTCGCAACGCACACTTCGATAATTCGATTCACATTTGCACATGTCTCGCTACGAATATGAACGTCCACACATTGCGAAGCATGCGATGAGCGCGGTGCGCTGCTCATGAATCGCATGAACAATGTAATTTAGATATCCTGATTTTTTTTAATAGACTTGCAATTATTATTTGAATAGGTACCTACTAGTGCACAACAACAACAAGTCAACAACAGTTTAACAACGCTTGTGATTTATTAATAAACAATATTTTTGAACGAACTATCTGTACTATTAAAATAGCAACACCGGCTGTGATACGTCAGCTACGTATCTGTCAAGTGTCATCGTACTCGTAGACTGTCGACGTCTGCTGTCATTGTCATACATTTCGCACAATAGGCTACCTACGCGAGTGTTGGATTACGAGATAAAAACTGTATAATAAATAAAGTTAATCACAGTAACGATGTTGTTGTAGTGTCTCGTCGTGTTGGTACGCTCCCGCCGCGACCATGGGCTACGATATCGGGTGGATCATACCGCGGCTGCGGAACCCAGGCAGGCTGTGGTACTGTGCGAGCTCCATCACAGTCGCCGTCGTCGGTTTATTTAGTAAAATTATCATAGGTGAGTGAAATTATCATTCTTTCATGCTTTCTTTGTGGCGTGCGATATACCTGTATTGCAAATTTTGGTTAATACTCTTTGTAGCGCGAGTTTCCATGTGTAATTAGCATTTCGAAGTGTAGCGGGGACGAGTTTCCTTACATCAGCGCATTTGTAACTTGTTGCTTACGACGCACGCTCGACGCCGCTGTTACGTTGTGCATTACACCTCACTATATAGTCCAACAATTAAGGAAAACGGGATAGTTCTCAAATGTACACTGCTTAACCTTAGTTCAAAGTGTAAGTCATAGACTCAATGTCAACTCACTAAAACCGTAAAAATATCCGAATAGGTATTAGAAGTCTCTACATCTGTACTGTAAATATATGGTGCTCATACGTTTCCTGCATTGTTATTTTTATTTATGTTTATTCTTTCTTGTTTTAATGATGCATCAGTGCAATGACCTTTCCCATCACATGTTTATTAAAATTAAATATTATTATAGAAATGCCCTACTACTACATCAGAGTGCACAAATATTTAAATAAAATATTACTTGAACTGGTTTGTAACGGTACAGCTTATTCAATTTAAGTGTAGTAATTATTTAAATAACTAGTTGTGTGCATAAACTTGTAATATAAATGCAGTGTGTGCAAACGAGCCAACATTCACTTGAGGCTGCAGCAGCCGGTGTGCGGGACAGGGCACCAGGTGGCCACACCAGCCAAGGTCAATGACCCCACTGCACTATACTAATTATATTCTCATTTACAGATGTAGTAATGCATAGTTATCATATGGTTCTCATAGTGTGTAATAATATAGTACCTATACTTATTATTAAATATTAAAAAAAATACTCCACACCCGACCTTAATATGTGGAGTGCGTGAGGAGAGCATTTCTTCTCCTGTGGCACCCAAGCTGACATAACTGCCCAACTATCATCTGGCAATGATGTGCATGGCCTGCCCAGTGCCATTTAAGTTTGGCTGCCCTTTACCGCACATCACTAATCTGCACCATGGAACACAGTAGGTACTGTGTTTCTTTCTATAGTTGTGTTGCTTTCTGTAGTATGGTGTTCTTCTTATAGTCATAAATCCCATCCCACTAATATTATAAATGCGAAAGTTTGTGTGTGTGTATGTGTGTGTTTGTGTATGTTTGTTACTTCTTCACGCTGAAACGGCTGGATGGATTTGGATGAGATTTGGCAAAGAGGTAGCCTGGGACCTGGAATAACACATAGGCTACTTTTTGTCCCGGAAAACGCGGGCGAAGCCGCGGGTGGAAGCTAGTTAAATCAAATCAAAATCAAATCATCATTTATTTGCTTAGAAAGTAGGTACATATAATAGCGGTGTTTACAAAGTTACTGACCCTTGTACAATCAACCATTTATAGGCATGCAAATATTGAGAAAAACAATATTTTTTTTAAATTTTAACTACAAGACGTGTCATTAATAAAAAAAAAATGTCAGTAATGTATAAAAATGTCAAGATAAAATAAAAATGTGATAGAATTTAAAGTGAATAGTCATTAATTACAATAAAAAAAAAAAAAAAATGTCAATTAATAAAGCTATATTATATATTTTGTTAAATATGATCGGGCCCATACATATAACACTGTTCCTTAGTAAGGCAGTATTATGACCACCAACACGTAGCATATTTGTATACTGTCTTGTTACTGGCCCTCTTCTACTTTCTGACACTGTATTGAAAAAATTAAATAATAAGTTCTTGAAAACTAATAAGACCTATAACATATCCAGCTAAATCATCTAACATAAAAGAATTTACAATGTAGGTACTATATTTTATTATGTCATTAGCCCTGAATTAGTTATGCGACAACAAACACAAAATAATATATTAAATTATACATATTGATGTTAAATTTAGAGGTTAAGTAAGTCAAGATCAACTCCACACAATGTGCCTCACTGCTAGAGAATACAATCCGTTTTCTGGCCCCGAAAATCCCGGGACTGCACTTGGCTAATCTCGGGATTTTCGGGATTGCCACATACAAGTTTAGTTTATATGCCGTAGTCCGTTGCGCCTTGACGATAACCTTGCCTAGGTTATTTAATAGCATTTAATACATAACGACAAAAAACACTTTTAGATACGCCGTCAATGCCGTCATACGATACGTACTATTCACTACACAGGTACAGTCTTAATATGTTTGTTGTAAACTTAGAAGGGACTTCCCCACTCTGAGTACTTCAATACAATACTCTTAAGGTAATTCCCCAATGAATGAACTAACGGGGGAATCACCCGATCATCTCTTATTATCATAATATTTTTGCGGGTATTTCCCGTCGGGGTTTCCCTGTACGAAAGTATTAAATATGCTACTTTTAAGGTGATTCCCCAAGTCCCCAACGAACCAACAGGGAAATCACCCGATCATCTCATATCATAGTATTGTTGCGGGTATTTTCCCGTCGGGGATTCCCTGTATGAAAGTATAAATATGCTAATCAGATTTTATTTTTTTCATTTATTATTCTGTCAGTGACGGGTTACGAAGGTTTCGTCATTTAAATTTAAAGTAAATTACCTGAAATTAAGTATTTCAAATGGCGGCAGACTTTGTTAAACATAAAAAAGACAGTGATGCGACGTCAGTGTGGAGTTATTTTTTAGTCGCGAAGGATGGGAATAGTGCTAAATGTAAGCGGTGCCCAGCCATTCTCAAGACTTTGGGTGGATCGACTAAGGGATTACATACACATTTGTTATCAAAACATAACATCAAGGTTATATCAGCTTCAACAAGTCAAGATTCTGAAAATATGAACACAGCTCCGCCGCCAACCAAGCGAAAGTTAGATGATTATTTTACTAAAAGTGCCGACGATAGCCTGGATGATGTTTTGGCAAGAATGGTTGCATTAGATGGATTTCCATTCAGTGTATTCATAGCTTCAGATGATTTGAGAAAATTGCTCTTAGCAAAATACCCGGATTTACCAAAGTCAGCCGTCACTGTTCGAAAACGTGTTATGAATTACAGTGAAAAAATCAAAAAGCAAGTAATTGCAGAATTGAAACAATTGAAAAGTGCAGGTGAAAGATTTAGTCTTTCTTTCGACGAGTGGACTTCAACTTCCAATAAACGATACATGGCTGTCAACGTTCATTCATATAAAAAATTTTGGAACTTAGGACTTGTTCCTATTTACGGAAGTATGACAGCTGAAAATTGTCTTCGTATATTGAAAGAGCGTCTCAGTGAATTTGATATTTCCCTGGAAACTGACATCGTGGCTATTGTAACCGATGGACCGAATGTTATGATAAAGGTGGGGCGGCTTGTTTGCACCGAACATCAACTGTGTCTCGCACATGGTATCAATTTGGCGGTCTGTGATGTGCTTTATGAAAAACATAATTATTTGCAACATAGCCCTACCTCAGATGATACTCTGAATGAACCAGCTGTTACTGTTGATTATATGGACGACAGCGATGATGAACACGATTTAGAAGACTTAGACTGTCCAGAATCAGGTTTAATCGTAATGTCACAAAATGATCTTGCGCCAGAACACGTACCAGAGTTAACACAATATGAAAATATTAATGAGCTGATAAAGAAAATCCGCAAAGTTGTAGTGTATTTCAAAAGATCACCATTAAAAAATGAAACAGTACTTCAAAAATATGTGAAAATTGAACATGGAAAAGAGCTGTCACTTCTTTTGGACTGTAAAACCAGATGGAATAGTCTTTTAACAATGCTGGAGCGATTTTATCTTTTAAAAGCATGCATTCAAAAAGCTCTTATAGATCTCAATCATCCAATTCGTTTAGAAGATGTTGATTTTGAATTGGTAAATAAAATTGTTGATGTGCTGACCCCAATTAAATTGACAGTAGAAGCAATCTGTAGGCGAGATGCTAATTTATGCACAGCTGATGCCGCTTTGAAATTTCTTATAAAACAACTGTCTAGCAAAAACTCAGCACTTGCCAAAAAAATGAAAACATCCTTAGTGGAACGTATAAAGCAACGACGAAGTGATAATTTAACTGGTGTATTGAATTATTTACAAAATCCACGAATGAATGATGAAAATCAGTTGTTATCGGATTTGGAATGGCATGACTTATTTCCAGTTCCGACACAGGCTATAGTGAGGAAGCAAATAAAGAGTATTGTTAAAAGACTTAATAGTCGAGATGACACAGAAGAAGAAGAAAGGTCAGGATCACAAATAGATGATGAGCTAAGGCCAGAAACCTCCCAACCCCAATTGACATTAAAGGAAAAGTTACAGCTGGAAATTAACAAGAGTATGAAATCCCCAGATCCTGATGTACAAGTACAAAATGAATTGGGGTTGGCAAATAGTATTAGACGTGAAATGAGTCTGTTCGAAAATGGAGGAGTTCGTGGATATCACTTAGAAACAGCATACAAGTATCTATTGTCTATTCCTCCAACCAGCGTTGAACCTGAGCGAGCGTTTTCAGCTGCCGCTTATGTTGGCAATAAACTACGAAGCAGGCTTGGAAGTCAAACATTGGATGCTTTGATATTTCTGCGATTATATTTTCGAAATACTAAATAGTATATTTATGTTGTCTTTTTAAATTCTTGCAAAAGTATAATTTTTTTGTTTTGTCTTTTTTATTTTCTTTTTTTTTTTATTATTATTTATTTTCTTATTATTATTGTGATTTGTGTTGACTGTTGTGCAAAGACATTATAAAGTTTTTTAATTACTCAAGTTTTTTTTTAATTTGAGCCCAATTAGAAACCACATAGTCTAATCCCGGGATAGGCCCGGGATCCCGGGATTACGCTTCAAAAATCCCGTAATCCCGGGATTGAAAAACATGCTCGGGATTGTATTCTCTACTCACTGCTGTGCTCTAAATATATGCTCAGGGACTAATATTTATACACTTCAAACATTCACACACTCCTCAACTATACTGGCTTTTACAACATTACAGAAACTACATAATAAAAATTAAAAATGTATTCTAATCAGTTACGTAAGTTAAATAAATTGTACACTTCTCAAATACCTACTACAAGTTACATGTATGATATGTAAACTCTTTCTATAATAATATTGTAATGAGTTTTTGACATTATCATCAGCGCTGGGTCCATAATATTCATAATCATTGACCTAATTACTGACACTAGGTTACACTGATTCTTACTTTATCTGTTGCTCCATGCTCCACACTTTCTTATCATATCTCCCTACAATATGCCAGATTGCACAAGTGGTTATGTGAAGTTTTTAGAGTTCCTTAGTAAAACTATGATCTCTTACTGTATATTTTTTTCAAAATAATATTGCTTACCTACCTCTGTAATTCATTACCTAAATATTAGTTGACCTGAAATATATAAGTAAATAAAAATATTACTTGTGAAGTTGTGATTATAATTTTATTCGTTTTGCAAAAAAATATTGTTGCCTCCACTAGGTTGGTTCTTTATCGTGGTTGCGTTTAGTTTACAAACACAAACTTCACATGGTCACACCCCAAACATCCAGACCGGAACAAATATCTATTCCGTGCGGGAATCGAACGCGCGACTCGGCGCGCAGCACCCGACCGCTCAGTCATTGCGCCAACCGGACTGGCAAACTGTGGTTGCATTAAGTTTGATTATTATATAAACGAAAAAGGAATACAATATGTACTGTACGGTACTCGATTTCAATTTAAAATACTATACTGAATAAATCATTACGGCGCGGCGCGGCACGGCTGTCGCAGTGACTTAGGCGCGACGTGCCACGGGTTCGATTCCCGCACGGAGCAAAAATTTGTTTCGTGTGTGGCTGTTTCTGTAAGTGAAATTAATGTGTTTTTAAACTCTGCCACAATACAGGAGAAATTCGTAGTGTGAGAAAAAAAGTTTTTTTTTAATATTGCTAAATAAGTTTGTCCATGTAGTAGTACATATGTGCGCAATGCTTATAGTCGTCGGCGGTGTGTTGCAGAGTTCCTGAACAAGACGACGGTGTACAACCGCGAGGCGCTGGCGGCGGCGGTGCGGCGGCCGCGCGGCACGCCGCTGCTCACCGTCTCCAACCACCACTCGTGCTTCGACGACCCCGGCCTCTGGGGTCAGTCGCGCCACACACCACACTACACGCACCTGTCACTTTGTTGTCCGGCTGTCATGACCACGAGTGGAGTTATCTGCTCACAGATGGCGCCACCAGAATATGCAATAGTGCCATCAAGATCAAGATATGATATATCTACTATGATGTAATAGCGGCATAGATGGCGCTATTGCATATTTCAAAACCTGAGTCGTACTCGCACTTGTCCGGTTTTTTTTTCGTTTTAGAGAGCATTTAAGTAGGTACATCTTTCACGAATGGAAGTGACTTTTACTGTACCTATTACTTTAATAACGCTATTATCTCACATAAATTCATGAAAAATTAACATAAATACCCTCTAAAGCCAAAAACATGCGTTGGGCTCGCGTTCTACGCACGCCACTGCCCGCGCCTTCAACTCTGATCACTCAACCCAAAATAACAAACAATCATTGCTAATATAAGGTTTTAACATTTTGAAGAATTTTAGAAGTCTACCTCTACCTGCCTTTTTGTTCCGTTCCGTACCAAAATGGTAAAAAAAACCGGCCAAGTGCGAGTCGTACTCGCGCACCGAGGGTTTCGTATAATTTTTGGACATATAAACTGTAAAAAACCGGACCGCATAACTATGTTTGTGAAGGAATTTTGATGATTTGGAAAAAACTACTAGTTAGGAACATCGTTTTATTTTTGGTGCAATATTTGGGTCAATTCCTATCAACTCTAATTATTGCAGATTTTTCGCTCCGCAAACTTCGGAGATAAGGGGGGGGAATGGTATTTTTTCAGACATTTTTCACCATTTATGTCGAAAACTGTGAGACAAAAAATAAAATGAAAATATATTTTGAAATGTGCAGCTCAAGCCCTTTCATATGATATGAAGAATGTCTAAAAAAAAACCGGACAAGTGCGAGTATGCCTCGCACCCTAAGGGTTCCGAAATATGTACATAGATGGCGCTACTGCATACTTCTAATGGCGCCATCTATGAGCAGATGGCTCCACTTATGGTCCGGTGACTGACAGCGGACAACAAAGTGATCCTATAAGGGTTCCGCTTTTCCTTTTGAGGTACGGAACCCTAAAAATACCATTCCTCCTTATCTCCGAAGTTTTAATTAGGGTTGATAGGAGTTTACCTAAATACTACTGGAAAAATAGAACGATGTTTCTAACTTGCATAGTTTTTAAGAAATCATCCAAATCCTTCACAAATAAAGTTATGCAGTCAATTTATTTTAAATAACTATTCATGCTTCCAAGGAAGGTACGGAACCCTAGATGCGCGAGTCTGACTCACACTTGGCCGGTTTTTTACTTTATTATAAACTAGCTTCCGCCCCCGGCTTCATCCGCGTTTTTCGGGATAAAAGGTAGCCTATGTGTTACTCTGATGAAGCTATATTACTGTAAAGTTTCATCAAATTCCGTTCAGTAGTTCTTGCGTAAAAGAGTAACAAACATCCATACATATATACATCCTGGTCTTAGAAGGATGCTAATTATCTTAGGAGTCTTAGGAATAGGATGTCTTAGGAGGATGATAATAATCATACTAATCCTGTATGATTATTAATATTAGGCTATTGTCTGAGTAAGCATGTGATGCTACATAACTACAATAGAAAGTTTCCTTCAAGAAAAATACCACAACATACAATACAACCTTGGCCAGTGTTTTCGTTTGTTGATGAGGAGCGCGACACGTGCGCGCGTTGCATTACACAATCAACTCAATTATACAATACGACACAACTTGCAATGCCAAGTCAATTAACTTGCCTGGTCCGCGGAGTCTCAGCGGCTATCTGTCATCTGCTCCAACCTACTATGGGGTTAAAAGGTTTTGCCAAAAGCTATTTTAATCAACTTTAATTTGATCTTTATTAAATAACATTTTTACTAATGACATCAACAAATTCTAAAGGACAAAGATTCCCCTTTCATTGGCCTTGCCCTTTATCATTATGAATAGCGATATAAACACTCATAAAGCCGAGGCGTGCGTGACACACCTAGTTTACCCGACTGATCACCCTTGGGCGCGTGCCACTTTGATGTAGTCATGTGTTAACCCGATCCCCGCAAACATATTAAATATTAATAGATAGTACATGAATCGGTAATTATTTGTTTATTATACAATATTAATGCCTATGGGTCTTTTGGTTTTGATTAGTAGAAACGCTTATCCGTGCGATAAGCGCGCTGCTGATCGATAAAACTGCTTATCAGCGGAAATAACTGCAAATGAGTTAAGTGAATGACAACGTGTTTTGTTGGACGTCATGTTTAATTCTTGCACTTATCAGCCATGTATCATACGTCACCACGCCCGTACGCACTGCAGCGAGCGAGGCGTGGCGAGCGTCCCGCGCTGCCGAACTGACTGCCTAGCGGTGGCGAAGGGTCCCTACAATACGATTCCTACTGGCTTCCCTTCGAAAAATAGCACAGGCAGTATTACTTACTATTGTCAAATATTTATAAGTAATTAGTTTTGTGGCCAGGTAAGCATTTGTAGCTCCGGCTTACCTCTTACAAAAATTGACCTTTCGCTACTGCTGCCTAGAGCGAGTTATTGTGCCCAAGCCGCGGGCGGCAAATTCAAGCTTGCAAGCGTAGTACCTAATCGCAAAGAGCAGCACTATAACCGGTCGTTGTCGCGTTCATTGGGGGAGGCCTATGTCCATCAGCATCGGCGTGCTATGTATGGCTGAAATAATGATGATGAATGTAAAAATTTTGTCGGGTGGGGGCGGCATTTTTCAGATTTTGCCCCGCCTCAAAATAATTCAAGATCCGGTGCTGACTCGATCGAATATGTTAGAAAAACTCGCACTGTTGTTGTGTAGACTGTAGAAATGTAGAAGACGGCACGCGGGCGCCGGCCGGAGCGATGTGTTTGTTATCTCACGCACCTATTGTCAGCGGCTCACAATGACCGCAGCTGAAGTCATCGCTTTTCTTATTGAGAACAAAGCTTGGCGATACTTATGACACTATAGCGAACATCATCTGTTAGCGACGGTGCCGTGGCCGAACTGTCTGAATGCAGTCTTGTTCGTGTTCGCTTCTCAACTTAAACTCTGTAAATTACGTAACTGCTAACTACTCCTAATTAACGCCCAAAGCGGACTGACGTGTGAAACGCGATGGTAATTTCTCGATCGATCTATTACTAGCTCTAATGCTCTATGAGAATAGTTATCTACTTGCAAGCAGTCGACTGGTGCGGATTAGCTTGGTTTTTAGGGTTCCGTACCAAAATGGTAAAAAAGGAACCCTTATGGTGCGACTTCGTCTGTCTGTCTGTCTGTCTGTCTGTCACACCTGCTTATTTCAGCAACTACTAATGCTATCGACTTGAAATTTGAAACAGTTATAAACAATGCTTGTCCAACTTTATTGCAAATGAAAAAAATTAAAAAAATATTTTTATTTTTATTGCAAAAGGGGCCGGAGTGGGGGTCCAAACTTTCAGTGGGGTTACTAGGTCAAGTGACATATCATATGAATGGGCTTGATCTGCACATTTCAAAATATATTTTTATTTAATTTTATGTCTCACAGTTTTCGACATAATGATGAAAAATGTCTGAAAAAATACCATTCCCCTTATCTCCGAAGTTTGCGGAGTGAAAAATCTGATATAATTAGAGTTGATAGGAATTGACCCAAATATGGCACCAAAAATAAAACGATGTTCCTAGCTACAGTACAGTTTTTTCAAAATCATCAAAATTCTCTCACAAACAAACTTAGTTTTGCGGTCCGGTTTTTTTCACTTTATACGTTCAAAACTGATACGGAACCCTCGGTGCGCGAGTACGACTCGCACTTGACCGGTTTTTTTCATGTCATTTAACTCATGGCGTAAGTTGGTAAAAGTTGGCCATTTTGCGAATGAGTCCTTTCACGAATGGCATTTTACTATTTAGTCCTTTTGAGAATTAGCCTTTTTGCGAATGAGTCCTTTCGAGAACTAGTCCATTTGCGAATTGGCCCTTTTAAGACTCGGGTGCCATTTTGCGAATTAGGCATTATCCGACTAAACGCTGTAGTCGTTCTATAAATAATTCCACTGCCCTTTACGACGACTCCCATGCGGCCATGGTATAAACGCATCAAAGATACCAAAAAACCGGCTAAATGAGAGTTGGACTCGCGCATTAAGGGTTCCCTTTAGTAATAAAATCCCCTTGGTACCCATCATCTGGTACGGGTACCGAACCCTAAAAATAACGCTGCTTGGGACTTAACTTTCTGTAGGAGTAGCATGCACAGTTTCCGGCCAAGTGTGGCGCACACTCGTCCTGTCCGCGTGGTGGACGCTGTGGTTCAGGCATCGCGTTAGGAGCTGCCACCCCCCCTGCGGCAGCTGTTTAGCCTGGCCGCCTACGACGAGTCACTGGGAGTCTTATCCTATATCAGCACTTTAGCAGTGGACTCATCTATAGACGGGCTGATAACAAGCAATAGAGCTTCTTCTCTGTATGAGAACCGTCCCGCTCTGCGAGGTAAAGGCCTCTACCCCGCAGCGGGACGGTTACAGGCAGATATGGTAGACGAGCGTTGTGCGCCGCTCGCTGAGTGCGTGTGTTGTGTGCAGGCGTGCTGAACATGGGGACGCTGGCGAGCCGCTCGCGCATGCGCTGGTCGCTGGCGGCGCACGACATCTGCTTCACCAACGCGCTGCACTCGTGCTTCTTCGCGCTCGGCAAGTGCGTGCCCGTGGTGCGCGGCGCCGGCGTCTACCAGGTGCGTGCGTCCGGCGAGCCAACGCGCAGTACACTGTCGCTCGGGGTCCCTGCTGTAGCGGCGTATGTTCGCAGCCGGCGATGGACTTCTGCGTGGAGCGGCTGTCGCGCGGCGAGTGGGTGCACATCTTCCCCGAGGGCCGCGTGAACGTGGGCAAGGAGCACATCCGCTTCAAGTGGGGCGTGGGGCGGCTGGTGGCGGAGTGCGGCGCCGCGCCGCTCATCGTGCCCGTGTGGCACGAGGGGCTGGACGCCGTGCTGCCCAACCACGAGCCCTACCTGCTGCAGTTCCGCAAGCGCGTGTTCCTCAACGTGGGCGAGCCCATCCAGATACACCACCTGCTCGACAAGTGAGTGCCGCACACTGCTACGCACTACTTTTTTCTACACTATTTTTGTTTCTTGTTTTAGCCGACATTTATTTATTGATTTTCTCTTGTACTTTTTTCTATGGAAGAGGCGTACAAAAAAGTTCATAACAATCAGCTCGACACTTATATAACATTTTATTTAAATCAACGCAGCTAAAGTAGTATGTCAGTAAAGATGAACGCCTCTCTGTGTTGTGCGTGCGGCAGGTTGCGCAGCGCGAACGCGAGCGAGGAGGAGACGCGCAAGGCCATCACGGACCGCATCCAGGAGGAGCTGCTGCGCCTGCGCGAGAGCACGCACGCGCTCATCCGCGCCGCCGCGCCGCGCCTCCTGCCCGCGCGGCCCGCCGGCCCCGAGCGGCCCGCCGGCCCCGAGCGGCCCGCCGGCCCCGAGCGGCCCGCCGGCCCCGAGCGGCCCGCCTGCCGCCCCGACCGCGACCTGTGACGGGCGGGCGGGCGGCGCGCACGGCAGGCCGGCCGGCCCGCGAGCCCGCCCGGCCGCGACCTGTGACCGCGCCCGCGGGTCAGGGACCTACTTTTGTACCAATCTTTACGATGTTGTAGTTTGTGACTCCTTTTAATCACTCTTTACGTCGGACGAGGAACTCTAACTGATACAACGCACAAGCGAGCTCGAAGGCAGCGCGCATTCATTCCGACGCAGTGGAAAGTAGTTAAGTATTTCGTTAGTATTACACGTAGCGGGTAGCCCGGCCGAGTCCGGTCGTGTCCGGCCGAGTCCAGTCGCGTCCGGCCGAGTCAGGTCGCGTCCGGTCGCATTGCACCTCGACACGACACTACTGATTAGTTTTATTATAAGTTTTATTACGTGGGAATGTTTATCGGTAAGGTTTAATATGGTGTACTCAACTGGATGTGGATACGTTGTATGTGGTGACTATGTGAATGTGTGTAGTGTTGCGGGCGCTGGTCGCGCGCAGTCGCCGCGCAGCTGATGGCGGCGCGCGGTGGATTCTCTTATTGTCGACGTCACGTGAGCTTCTATTTTGTAGTCACTCACTTGCGAGAATCATTTTTATAAAGAATTTTTTGATATTTTTTACCCCAGTTTACCTAGTCTGTATCATTTGTATCCCGTATGGGTAGCCGCGGGTAGCGACTAATATCATAATGTCTCCCCGAATACTTATCAAAACGCGTGTGGCTCGCCACATGTAGCGAGTAGCTCGTCACGTGTGGCGTTTGGCTCGACACGCGTGGCGGTAGGCTCGACACGCGTGGCAGTTGGCTCGACACGCGTGACGGGTGGCTCGTCACGCGTGGCGGGTGGCTCGTCACGCGTGGCGGGTGGCTCGCCGCAGGACGCGCGGCCGCCTCACACGCCGGTGTGAACAACATTTAGATATCATACATTGTGATGAGAGATTTAATTCAACGGCTGCCGCCACCTCTACTTACAACCAAAGACTGTTGCACACAAAGTGTACATAATATTTTATATTCAAAATATTTTTAAACGTGTTTATTATAAATACTGTTTAAAATAACGGTGGCCTCGGCCACGCCACGCCCACTGACAAAGCACGAGTGAGAGATTACTGTCGCTGTGTCGTCCCGATTCCTGATACTACCGGTTACTTGTGACTGTTATAAACAAAGGAATTTAACTTTTAACATACTTTATAGAAGCGTTAAGGCTGCGCCACATCACGCGAGAAACGTGAATGTGGAACCGATCCACATACTCTTCGAAAATTCTCGCCGTGTTCTCCGATTTATGTCGGTTTTTGGCCCGAGACAAAGGAGCCGCGAACTATTCTAATTGGTATAGGCGTACCTAATTACAAAATACGCAAAAGCGCATCACAACAATAAGGTTTGTCGCAGAAGCAAATTCGTTCATCTTCGTCGAGTGCGCGAACCGCACCTACTGAGAACCTTGCGAGTGTGGATGCGAGACGGTTCTCACCGGCACTCTCGCGAGGAGTGTGGAGCGGCCTTAACAGCACATAGATATAAAATATCATGCTTCGGTGCAATCTGATGTAGCGTAGACAGTGGTGAGTGTCGCCTCGTGTGTCGCTCGGCGCTACTTTGTTACCAGAGTGAAATACTAATCAATGTAAATAAGTAATAAACGCGGACTGTTCCGGCCTCAGATCATACACACAAGGGAGATGTGCCAAGGCGCTATTGAACTTGAGGATTTAGTTTAACCACATTGGTCGTAATAAAAACGTACACGCTGGCGACGGACCGAACACGATCGATGATATAAATACAGTGTTTTAGTTTAGTGCTAGTGTTGAGTGACGATTAACAGTGTTAAATTGAGATTGTGCGGAATTTTTAATGTGTAGGAGATCTTTATATTCACAAGAAGCGCTTGTAATTGTGTCGAAAATTGTTCTAAAAGTGGTGACAGTTGTTCCCGTACTAATTTGCTATGATGGCATATCTCCTTGTTTCTATGATCAGCCGGCCTAGCATGACCACGATAGAAACGGGTTTTGTCTACATAGAAATAGACAAAATGACAGATTGTAGAAACATTTCTACGTTTTATGAATGAAATCTGTCACTTTGTCTATTTCTATGTAGACAAAACCCGTTTCTATCGTGGTCATGCTAGGCCGGCTGCGGTTCCAGCATTGTTCAGCGATCGTGTCTGGTGTCTGTAACGCGAGTCTTCCGTACAATAATTTAAGTATTTATTGTTAATTTTGTATAATAACGGCACGGCACTGCGGCGGCCCGCGCGCGGCCGGCGCACGGTGGGCTGAACATCGGCTTTCATACACTTAGGGATTTCAATTTGCAAGTGCCGGATTTTCTGCCGGATATCGCTTCTATTAGTTATTACTATACAGGGTGGCAGGTTAGACAGTGGAAATATTTTAAGGGATCATTGTACTCATCATTATGATCAACTTTTACTATGAAACCAACTCTGAAATCGCGAAAAAAAATCAGCTGTTGCATACATTTATGTTCACATAACTCAACAAAATGTATGGAACAGCTGATTTTTTTTTCGCGATTTCTGGGTTGGTCCCATAACAAAAGTTGTTCATAATGATGAGTACAATGACCCCTTAAAATATTTCCACTGTCTAACCTGCCACCCTGTATACAAAAATGACACCCGAGTTAATTCTGCACAAAAACGTAGGAATTATATTTTTTTTTTACGAAAAATTTGTATGAAGCTAGTATGAAAAATCTAATTATCTCTTAAACGGCGAAGAAAACCGTAATATCCTTACAGGTGATTATAGTACTAATTATTTATGATTTTTAGGGTTCCGTACCAAAATGGTAAAAAAGGAACCCTTATGGTGCGACTTCGTCTGTCTGTCTGTCTGTCTGTCTGTCTGTCTGTCTGTCACACCTGTTTATTTCAGCAACTACTAATGCTATCGACTTGAAATTTGAAACAGTTATAAAGAATGCTTGTCCAACTATATTGCAAATGAAAAAAGTCAAAGAATATTTTTATTTTCATTGCAAGGAGTGGGGGTCCAAAATTTCAAAGTGGGGTTACTAGGTCAAATGACATATCATATGAAAGGGCTTAATCTGCACATTTCAAAATATATTTTTATTTAATTTATGTCTCACAGTTTTCGACATATGATGAAAAATGTCTGAAAAAATACCATTCCCCCCCCCTTATCTCCGAAGTTTGCGGAGCGAAGAATCTGAAATAATTAGAGCTGATAGGAATTGACCCAAATATGGCACCAAAAATAAAACGATGTTCTTAGCTAGTACAGTTTTTTCAAAATCATCAAAATTCCTTCACAAACAAACTTAGTTATGCGGTCCGGTTTTTTTCTCTTTATACGTCCAAAAATGATACGGAACCCTCGGTGCGCGAGTACGACTCGCACTTGGCCGGTTTTTTTTGTCATATTCCGCATAACGGTTATCGCTGCTGATTTTTTTTTTTAAATCGTCAAAATATCTTATTTATTTTTACATATGAAACGGTTCCTTTTAGTGTTTAAGTTGGGGAACACAGACTTTTAACTACACGTAACATGAAATAGCATCACCCCAATATCCCCGAAGGAGTAGCTAGAGGTTTATAGTACCTACACCCACACTTAGATAACTATGTTTGAGCTAATTTTTATCAACACAAAATGAGTTTTAAAACTTTGCATACAACTCAAATACCAAACAACAAATTGTTTAGTCTTCTAATGAGTCTTAAAACAAGTGATTAAGTAATAACAATGATCTTGTCTTCTAATAAGTCTGAATAGGTGAAAAAAATATTTGCAATATCGCACAACAATGCCAACTACGATAAGTTGGGTTTAATTTGTTGATTAATATTGTGCGATGAATTCTAGGAAAAGGTTTTGACGATTATAAATTTTCATTGGCACATCTTTTAAAACTCTAACTTGCAGTTATCAAAGTTATTATCGACGTTTTGCAATAAATTGTTCACAACTGTGTAACTGCTAACACTAAATCTTTGCCCTGCGACTATAAAATCTTAGAAAAGTATAATCACCAATTTAGACTTGTTTGTTCTTCTAAAAAGTGAAAGTAGTGCATTTATCTTCTTCTTCTTATTTATCGAGTAACTCTCAAAGAATTTTGCCGGAGATTCACGCGAGCTGCTTTATAGAGGTGGCAGAAACCCAACCGATAACTTGATAATTTCAAAAGACTACGGAAATCGGCTGAAAGCAAATATTAATAGACCAAGTTGTGCAACTTGGTTTGCAAGTTATTCGATCTTCGGCACAAAGGCAATGCCTATGCGGGATACAACTGCACCAAACAATACTTCATGATTAAATGCAGTATTTTCACTTTTTAGAAGAACAAGCAAGTCTAAATTTGTGATTAAACTTATCACTTTTCTAAGATTTTATAGTCGCAGGGCAAAGATTTAGTGTTAGCAGTTACACAGTTGTGAACAATCTAAATTATAAAGCAAAATGTTAGCCCTTTTATTGCAAAACGTCGATAATAACTTTGATAACTGCACATTAGAGTTTTAAAAGATGTGCCAATAAAAAATTAAAATCGTCAAAACCTTTTCCTAGAACTCATCGCACAATTAATCAACAAATTAGCATACCTACTTATCAGAAAAAGGTGAATTTAGTCCATAGTTGGCATTGTTGCGCGATATTGAAAATAATTTTTTCACCTATTCAGACTTATTAGAAGACAAAATCATTGTTATTACTTAATCACTTGTTTTCAGACTCATTATTAGAAGACTAAACAATTTGTTGTTTGGTATTTGGGTTGTATGCAAAGTTTTAAAACTCATTTGTGTTGCTAAAAATTAGCTCAAACATAGTTGTTTGGGGAATGGAGGAACGAGGCGGAATGTTCCTCCATTGAAAAGGGAGGATCCTCCTACCAGACCGGGTGATATTGGTCTGGCGGGCCACTGCCCCCGACAGTTGATGTCGGGTTTCTGTATATATGTTAATCGCTGTGAAAACTCTGCTTGCACGATGTAGGATTCAGCCAATTGTCGTCATGTTGTGACATTTGACAATGTTGTCACTGTTAGCTGTCTAGCTGTGTTGGTAGTCTTCGCTGTTGTCGGCAGATGTCGCTACATCACTCCCCTCCGAGACCGGAGGTCGATACCTTCATGGTGTGTCAACCGTCGTTCCATCTTGCGATGATTGCCAGTGCCAGTGGAGAGTTCCAGTGAGTCGGAACTGTAATGCCCCAGTGAGTCGGGGTGATGCTGCTGATGCTCTAGTGAGTCGGAGTGCGCAGTGGTGCGTGGTGGCTGGCTAGCTGCGTCGACCAGGAGTAGTGGTACTGCTTGTTGACCGGCCGAGGTGCAGAGGGCTGTGCCAAAGTCGCTGATGAGGCTGAAGGGTTGACCAGTTCTGTGCGTTCGCTGCAGGCTGGTGGTCAGGTCCCGTTGAAGCCGTGGATGCTGGCTGGCTGTGTGACATGCTGGCGGTTGCTAGAAGCTGATGACGATGATGATGGCGAAGTTGCTGCTGCTCGAAGGTTGCGCTGATGTTCAAGCTCGGGGTCACCAATTTGGGGAATGGAGTAACGAGGTGGAATATTCCTCCATTGAAAAGGGAGGTTTTGTTTTTTTTTTAAATTACAGTAAAAAGGAACAACTAACATACATTATATGGAAAACAAAATAAATGATAATTATCAAAACTTAAAATTAATTGTTAATACCAAAAAAAATTATATTTCCTTCAACAGGAATCAATTCTGATTCTGTCCAAACACCTTCCTTTACAGCTTCCCACTTCTTAGTTCCAGCCTTGAGTACCTTGTCTGAATCTTTTTCTTCAATCAATGTATCTTTTTTTTTCTTCAGAGCATACTGTAACTGCATCGGTTCTGAACTATAATTTACAGAACTCTTTCCAGTAGGTAGGTAGGATAAAAATTCTTAAGTTAATGTCCTCCTTCTAAATCCAGAAAATGCGGGCCTACTTGTAGAAACAGGGTCAATATTTCCCAAACTTTTAGTTAGAAGAGCCTGTGCCATTTTAGACATATATTTAAATTTAATTGGGGTCACCGTAATCTGAGTTTTCTCTCCTCTCTTTAAAAATACACTGTTCATATCTTTTCTTTGATGGAATTTCTAGTGTGTAGTTATTTGTTCGAGAACAGTTAAATCATCTAGGTAAGTCCCAAAAATAGCGTGGAAAATAGCCTCTGATGTTAACATGGGAGATGCTCCTGATCTGATGTGAAACCTAATCTTATCTGCAGCAAGGGTATATAACTTCATCATTGGCGCTCCCGAATAACTCCATTGAAACCCTGCAGCTTTGTTGTACCACAGATAAAAAAAAAGGAAAAGGGGCATATAAATCTTTTGTGTTGCTCTGGCAGTAGTGATAAGCAGTATATCCCCTAACTCCTTCGTACGTACGCCGGAAACACTACCTGGGCTTGTTGCTTCTTTCAAACAAGAAATAATTTCTGAAGCCATAGGCAGCATTTGTAGACTTGTATTTAAAGCGCTGGTTAGCTTCGTATAATATTTATCTTCCATAACCTTAAAATAGCTTGTGAAAGAGGGCCCAAACTTCTAAGCACACCCGTCCTACGTTCTGGTGGTAGTGTAATTCCCTGAAGCAGCGGTATATGATGATTTACTAGCCCATACGGCGAAATATTTTGTGTTGTCTCCTTCTCAGACATTTCTCTGCCAACCTGCCTACCAGATGCATCCCGCTTTAATCCCTTTCGATAGACCGCTTTTCTATCAAACATCCCCTTAAAGAGAGTCATTATTTCAACTATAGGGGTCGTTATCATGAAATTATTTTTTATACCTTTTGCTTTTATTTTATCAACGATGGTTTGGATGCTAACATCAACTCCACTAATTTTAGCAATATACGCCAAATATCTTTGATGACCCACTTGATCATTTTCTTCTTTCCTCTGGCATGTAAATACAGTCATGAGCACCCCAGCTATTTCATCAGATTTATCGCTGACAATAATTCCTTTCTCCAATTCATCCCTAACAGTCTCTCCTAAACTAGCCTCACTAATTATTTCGACTATGGCATGTAACTTATTTATTTCTTCGTCTCTCTCTTTCCCTAAATCTACATCCATTTCCGCGCTACCAGAAGCCATCATGAAAATTTTAACTCAAAATTATAATGAATTTTTAAGAAAATATATTTTCGTATTAAAATTCTATTTGTTCTTGCTGGTTGAGTGCGTTGTCGGCAGATGTCGCTACAGTTGTCTAAGTGTGGGTGTACTATAAACCTCTAGCTACTCCATCGGGGATATTGGGGTGATGCTATTTTATGTTACGTGTTGTTAAAAGTCTGTGTTCCCCAACTTAAACACTAAAAGGAACCGTTTCATATGTAAAAATAAATAAAATATTTTGACGATTTAAAAAAAAAATTCAGCAGCGATAACCGTTATGCGGAGTATGACAAAAAATCATATATAATTAGTACTATAATCACCTGTAAGGATATTACGGTTTTTCTCGCCGTTTAAGAGATAATTAGATTTTTCATACTAGCTTCATACAATTTTTTCGTAAAAAAATTATAATTCCTTCGTTTTTGTGCAGAATGAACTCGGGTGTAATTTTTGTATATAGTAATAACTAATAGAAAAATCCGGCACTTGCAAATTGCACTTGATAACTGTAATTCTATGAAAGCCGATTTTCAGCCCAGTGTGCGGCGCGTCGGGCGGGCTCGGGCGTCACCGTCGGTGGCTACTAGACGCGCTGCGCGTACAGGGTCCCAAGTCTGCCATTGCAATTGTGTAAGAATGGTGTCGTAATGACATCATAACTGTCAAAACCTCCGGTCATTGGCTTAAAGCAAAGCCGGGTCTCCAGCGCGTGTTCATTGAACATCGAACATGTTTAATGAACAATAACAAAAAGGGGCGTGGCCTACGCGTTTTGTTTAGCAAAAACACTCGAACACGTGACGGAAAACACGTCGCTGGAGACCCGGCTTAAGAATATCTCTTTGGTTATTGGTCAAAACGATGTCATTGAGACCATTCTGACACGATTATGACAATTGCAATAGCAGACTTGGGGCCCAGTGCTGCTGACGCCGCACAGTATGCGAATGACCTAAAAAACGGTCATCCTCTTTTTATTTCTTTATTCGATAGAGTAAATGTTTTCAAATGCATGAGTAGAACTCCCGAAGTTCAGATGTACTTAGATCCATTTATAAAAAATGTTCAATATTTTTTGCGATTATGATAAAATATTCGAATTTAATTGTTTACAAAAAATATTTTTGTTAATCTACTAGTATCCTCATATGAGGGTTCTACGTAAGCATATAATATATGAAATTATCATGTTACTCCAATAGCATGAAAGCTATTTAAGAAAAATATGATTTTTATTGCCATATCTTGCCGTAGTTGGATTGATTCGGAGTTATAAGCTTTTAAAGTTTTTTCTAATTTCTTGTTTTTTCAAATCTTTTTTTTTTTAATTTGTACAACTTACCATAATAATTCTAATACAATATGAATAGGTTAGAAACAGTAGCGGTTCGAAGGGCTATGACCCCCTCCGTATCATGCTCCCCCCCAAAATGGTACAAAAATGTGAAAAAACCTGGTAATTCACGGCATGTCGGCATTAATCGGTATGACCCCCCCCCCCCCAAAGCTTCGGTTGCGGTATGAGGCCCTCCAAAGTCTTCGGCTGCGACCACGCCTGGTTAAAAAGCATACGTAAATTACGCGATTGAGAAAACTAAATTTTATTAAAACCATAGAAATTAGAAAACATTATGAAGCTTATAACTCCGAAATACTTCAAGATTACTATTTAATCTTTTTTTGTATCACTAACACAATGTTAAACAATATATTAATCACGACTTTGAATCCTACTACGGCAAGATATGGCAATAAAAAAATAAAAATAAAAATCATATTTTTTAAATAGCTTTCATGCTATTGGAGTAACAGTATGATAATTTCATACATTATATTCTTACGTAGAACCCTCATATGAGGATACTAGTAAATTTACAATAATATTTTTTTAAACAATTAATTTCGAATATTTTATAAATAATATTAAACATTTTTTATGTATGGATCTAAGTACATTTGAACTTAGTTCTACTCCTGCATTTGAGAACATTTACTATATCGATTATAGAAATAAAAAGGGGATGACCGTTTTTTGGGCCATTTCGCATACTGTGCGCCGGCGTGGGGCTCGCAGTGAGGAGTTTGTACAGTCAGGCGCCGCTTTGTATATAAGTATGTTGCGTAGATGCGATAGATAGTGTTGTTGTGTTAAGCCATAACATAATCATGTTCTGTTGTCCAAATAAGTATCATGTGCTTTTTGATGAACTAATTTTTTTAAAATAAATCGATGGACTTACATTTGCTTATTTATTTTCAAAGACCCTACGCCCAACATTGGGCACTTTAAACTTAGTGCGCGTTTATCCGACGCGATTGCAGTCGCGACGTAATCACGATCGAGTTGCATCTGAATCACACTCGCTCAATGGTAGAAAGATGATTATTTATTACTGAAATTTTACTTTTGAAAAATCCATAAAATGAATGAGAAAAAACTAAAAAACCGTAAAATTTTGTTTTTTTAAAAGGTTCCGACATTATTTCAATCAGAGCATGATATTGGGCGCTCAGTCTCACTTAGGAATAGTGCAGCGCAACGCTTGTATCGATA
The DNA here is from genome assembly GCA_948465475.1 of Thalpophila matura. Classification (NCBI taxonomy): domain Eukaryota; kingdom Metazoa; phylum Arthropoda; class Insecta; order Lepidoptera; family Noctuidae; genus Thalpophila; species Thalpophila matura. The sequence continues at coordinate 16,969,640 of OX419191.1, forward strand.
ACTTCCGTTGAGCGTCGTTGGCTCACCGGGAGTCTCGCAACAATAGATAATTGATAGATAGATAGATAGATAATAATTGTCTCATTAGTTGACGCTTGAATTATCGACAAAGATGAACAAAGAGAGAAGGGAATACAATAAAACGTTACGGGTACTTATGTACAAAAGTTTTTAATTAAGTCTTAAAATTATTTACACAGTAACAAGTAGGTACCTATCGCGACCGAGTTTCTGATGAGTTTAACTTATTTCTTAAATAAACAATGTTTAAGCATATAACAGTAAAGTTCAGCGTGTGTCTTATGATTATAACATAATATTCTAATTGGGGTTGTGAAAAGCTGTATAAATTTATAAAAGTTCTTTCCCCAATCATTTTCCAAATTATGGTGAAAACTGCATCAAAATCAAATGGTTTAAAACTACTTAGTGAATAAACAAATAGCAGTAGCAAATAGCAGTGATAGCCTAGTGGTCTAACCATGTGCCTCCCACGGCGAATGGTTCGAGTTCGATCCCGAGGCACGCACCGCTGACCTTTGGAAGTCATGTGCGTATTAGAAATTAATTATCACTTGCTTTAACGGTGAAGGAAAAACATCGTGAGGAAACCGGCATGTCCTAGAACCAAAAATTCGAAAGACATGTGACGTCCACCAACCCGCACTGGGCCCGCGTGGTGGACTGATGGAGGTTGTATACCTACAAAGTGTTTATTCGAAGAAAAGTAAATTTGAATGTACGTCACTTATAAACAACTGTGTCATGTAATAAGAAAAGTCCTTGTCGTCTTATCGTCTATTATTGTACTAAATACCATTAAACGTACGTATATGATCCACATAGCCTACTCATTTTCCAACAGGTTATGGGACATAAAAAGTAATAGACGCCAGATTTTTCGCCCAGGTCGGTACCTAACGGATAGGTAGACGATTCCAAGGAAGCGTGCTTATACGGTGCGGCAATATGACTTCGTCTTCGTCTTCAACATTTACAATTCCTGTAGAGAAATTACGAGGTATCGAAAACTACAGTAATTGGAAATTTCAAATGAAAATGTTGCTAATACATGAAGATCTTTGGGACGTCATACTGAAAGGTGAGCCAGATACATTAGACTCAAATTATGAGAAGAGGTCGATGAAAGCTTTAGCTAAAATCTGCTTATCAGTTCAGCCGTCAGTATTTATGCATGTACGCAATGCGGAGTCAGCACCGGCGGCATGGTTGTGTCTGCAAAAGGCATACGAGGACAAGGGGCTATCGAGACGGCTTAGCTTGCTTAGGCTTTTATTCGTCACAAAACTGAGTGAATGTGAAAGCATGGAAGCGTATGTAACGAAGGTTTGTGACCTTAGTCAACAGCTAAGCGATATTGGTTCTGCTCTTGATGACGATTTTGTGGCTGTCTTGCTGCTGAGTGGTTTACCAGCGGATTACGATCCGCTCATCATGGCTCTTGAAAATTCAAATACTACATTATCAAGTGAAATGGTAAAAGCGAAACTCATGCAGGAGAAGCAGCGGCGTGATGACAAAGATGATGTGAGCTCGACGGCGTTAGTGGCGCGCAAGAAAACATTTAAATGTTTTAAATGTAAGAAGCCAGGACATTTATCCAAGGATTGTAGGAAGCAAGGCCCTGTTGCAAAGAAGACGAACGAGACATCTGACAAGGCACTGCTAACAGCGTTCTCGGCTAGTGTGCGACACGATGTGTGGTTGATTGACTCCGGAGCCAGTAGTCATATGTGTCATGACAGGAAAATCATGAGCGAGTTTGTTCCTGGTTATGTTACTGAAGTAAAAGTGGCAAATGGTGATAAACTGTATACTTCGGGTCGCGGTAAAGTTCAAGTGCAATTAAAGGACTGCTTAAAGACTGTAAGTGAAGTATATCATGTGCCAAAGTTGGCTACTAATTTAATATCTGTAAGTGCTTTAACCAAGAAAGGGTATAAAGTTATTTTTGATGATAAAAGTTGTAATATATTTGACAACAAAACTTTAGTTGCTTCAGCTAAGCATGTAAATGGCGTGTATCAGCTTGATACTGTAGAGTCTGTTAGGGAGTCGGTGGTAGGATGTGGTAACTGTTTAATTTCCACAGAGGACAACCAGATGGTAGAGCAAGCCAATGTGCCAGCTCTGATTCAAACCGATGGTCAAACAACCACGGCGGCTCAGGTAACAGTACAGAAGTCAAAACAAAATAGTTGCCAGATTAGTCTTCAGACTGGAAACAGTGAGGTGACACAGGAAACGTGGCACAGAAGACTTGGGCATCTAAATTCAAGGAGTATGCATTTACTATTTAGTAATTGTAGATATTTTTTGACGTTTATTGACGATTTTAGTAGGAAAACATTTGTATATTTCCTGAAGAACAAGTCTGAAGTTTTTGATCACTTCAAACATTTTAAGGTGCTAGTGGAAAACCAGACCAACCATAAAATTAAGATATTAAGAAGTGACAATGGAGGTGAATATGTAAATTTTCATTTCCAGAGGTATCTTAAGGAAAATGGCATAATCCACCAGACGACGATCCCGCATACGCCACAACAAAATGGCGTTGCTGAACGAGCGAACCGGACTATCGTCGAGGCGGCTCGTAGCATGTTGCAGGATGCTGGTTTGGAAAAGAGATTCTGGGCAGAAGCTGTAAATACAGCGGTATATTTGAAGAACAGATCTCCCACCAAAGCTGTCATGGGGATGACACCAGAAGAGAAATGGTCAAAACAAAAGGTAGATCTAAGCCATCTACGTGTATTTGGTTGTCTAGCTTATGCCTTAACAGAGAATCGCACTAAATTAGATTCGAAATGTAAATGTTACATCTTTGTGGGCTACTGCGATGCTAGTAAAGGGTATAGATTAATTGACCCTGAATGTCCGAGCAGATGTGTCAAATCTAGAAACATTGCATTTATTGAAAATCAGTATTATAATAAAACTCTGACTAATAATGCTGAGTCAAATGAGATTTTCGTGACTACGAATAATTCGCAGACTAAAGGCGTGAGTTCTCATGTTGAAACAGAGAAGAAACGATTAGATTCTGTGGTTGAGAGTGGTGCTTCTGAAGAGTTTCATGAAGCGGAGTGTATCAACACTGAGGCAGCTGCGGCGTCAGATGATACGAATGCTACCACGAGCAGTACGAGTACAGCGGTACCAGAAGGAAGATATAACCCTCGTGAACGCAAGCCTGTGATATATAATGCTATCGCGCAAATTGATGGCGATTTAATTACAATTAGGAAAGTCGCAAGCAAGGGTTTATGGTGCTGTACTCCACATAGACAGACGTAACAAAAGAGATAAAATGAATCATAACACATCGAAGCACATCGATATTAGGTTTAATTTTGTTCGCGAAGTTATAGTTAGTGAGGCGGTTGAGGTAAACTCAAGCAAAAATTTTTAGAAAAACTATCTATTAAGGGGGCGAACATTGTGTGATTGTTAACTAATATTGTTTTTGATGAATGCTATGATTTGTAATAGATAATTTTTATTTTATTTCTATTTTGTACTTTTGTTACTGAGCTGTGTTATAGAACAGACGTACCTATGTAAATATGATAGCTTCATTTAAATGTAGTGTGTCTACACTTGGTAGTATAAAGGTGTGTGTACACTTGGCAGTTTAAGGGTGCGTGCACATGTAGGTAACGTGTATGATATTAAATGTAATCTTGCGCATGCATCATGCTACAGATTAAGTGTGCGTGATGGAGGTTGTATACCTACAAAGTGTTTATTCGAAGAAAAGTAAATTTGAATGTACGTCACTTATAAACAACTGTGTCATGTAATAAGAAAAGTCCTTGTCGTCTTATCGTCTATTATTGTACTAAATACCATTAAACGTACGTATATGATCCACATAGCCTACTCATTTTCCAACATGGACTACGGCCCACTCCCTCTCACAGAGAGGAGGCCTGTGTCCCAGCAGTGGGAACATTATAGGCCGATTATTATGCTTATGCTAAGTGAATAAACAGACAGACGCTGATAAACAACTTCATTTTATAGAAAAACTAGTTAGAAAGAAAAATAGAGATGATGCAATAAATTCATATTTTACAAAAAATCACATATAAGTATACCTAATTTCGGTATAACTAGGTAAGTCAAACATAATAAATTATCGATACAAAATAGTAGTGTAGTGTCACGTCACTAGCTCGCGCTCGGCTCTTGCGGCCGAGTCACTGGTGAGTCACGTTTGCGGCGATATTGTTGATTGCGCATGCTATCATTTCATTACTGATTTTAGCAGTTGTGGTCGCGTAGACATGTAGAAACATTTATGCAACAACGGCTATTGAAACGAGAAAATAATTCGGTTATTTGTGACCATCTTGGTACTGCTTCAGCAGTACCAAGATGGTCAGATCGGGTTAGGTTAGGAAGAGGGTTACGTTTGGAACAAATATTATCATTTTTTTCAAGTTCCTAACTCGCAACCGGGTTAGGATTTTCGGGTCAGGTTCGGAATAATTCAACAATTTTGTTTAGGTATATATCATTCAAAAACAGCATTACTTATTCCAAGAAAAATATTTACTGATAAAATGTTATCTATTTATTAGTCAAATTACAAGTAAGAATTTCCGCAATTAAATATGTTGCAAAATGCATCATATTTACGTCTGCGCGTTCACCGAGACACTGGTGATCGAAGCGAATGCTTCACGCGCAATTGTGTCAGCACACCAGCGCGGTGGCCGGCCGCGTGCCTGTCGCGCCCGCCGGCGGAGCGCTACACTCGCTGCCAGTGGCGAAGGGTCCCTACAATACGACTCCTACTGGCTTCCCTCTGACAAATAGCACAGGCAGTATTGCCTACTTTTATTTAGCCTTCGTGGTCAGACAAGTATTTGTAGGTCCGGCTTACCTCCTACAGAGCCGCCCCTTCGCCGCTGGGTGGCGGTGCGCGGTCAGTCGGCGGGGTGCAGCGGCAGCACGGGGTCGGCGCCGAAGGGCGGGCGGTAGGCCACGCCCAGCTCCGCGAACAGCGCGGCCGGCACGCACACGTCGGCCAGGTACTGCGCGCCCAGCGCCGCCGGCAGCGCGGCCGGCAGCGCGCCCAGCACGGCCGCGCGCGCCGCCACGCCCGCCCAGCCCGCCGCCGGCGGCTCCACGCACACCACGCAGCCGCGCGCGCGCATCGCCCACTCCAGCGCCTCCCTGCGACGCACACTCTTACACCGGCTCCACACGTTGGCCCCGACGCCAACGTGTGGACCTATAAAATAGCATTGGCCCCAACGCTGGCCAATGCTATTTTCTAGATCCACACTTTGGGCGAGTGACGTTGGGGCCAACGTGTGGAGCCGGCGTTAAGCGAAGTGTCCACTAGCAATAAAATTTGCAGAAGTTAACTCGCGCAAGCGACTTTTCGAACGACTTCTCGAACAACAAGTCAACTTGCGCGAGTGTTTACACATTGGAAGTCGCTTGCACAATTCAACTTCCGCAAATTTTGTTGCTAGTGGACACTTCGCTTTACGGTTATGTGACCCCGGCACTAGCTCTGTAGCTGCAATATCGACGCTGGAAAAGACTATACAGGTGTACCACAGCTGTGCCTATGCCACACGGAGGGAAACTACTTTAAATATTGTAGACCAAAGCCGCACTGCGCCGTTGCGCTGCACTGCGTTGCGTCATTTCACACTACACTACTCGATTGATTCGTCAACGCAATGCGTTACAACAACGAAACAGAGTAGTGTAATGTGAAATGACGCAACGCAGTGCGACGCAATGGAGCAGTGTGGCTTCGCTCGCAGATAGGTACAACGTTTTGTTTCATGGAGACTTCATTTTAAAGTTGCTTGCTTCATCCAGGAATCGAACAGACCAAAAAAGAGATCCTGTAATTACTATGATGCGTCGATGCCAATCGAAAGGATCAGTAAAAGTCAAAAGTGATCCTATAAGGGTTCCGTTTTTTCTTTTGAGGTACAGAATCTTAAAAACACATGCTTATATTATTGCACCATCCGATAGCATCGCTAATAAGGATCAAATTCTGCCAAATAATGACACAGCAAACTCAGTGGGGAATGGGTGTTTCCCGGTAGTAACAATCTGGGTGTCTTCAAGTAGCAAGTGAATAGGATTCTTGTAGGCAAGTGTGCTTTATCGCAGACCCTATCGTCACAATAACATCAAGTGAGAAATTGGTTATACGCAAGCAAGTAAAAAAAATAATATATGCAGTGTAACACTAACTGGTATTGTTCCTGCGGGTCGTCGAGCACGGGGTCGTAGAGCGCGAGCAGCACCACGTCGGGGCTGGGCAGGTCCGCCAGGCTGGCCGCCAGCGCCACGCCGCTGGGCGCCAGCGCGGCCAGCTCGCGCGCCAGCGCCGGCGGCGCCTCGCGCGCGGCGCCCGCCACGTGCGCCGCCGCGCGCGCGCCGTGCGACGCCAGCAGGCGCGCCGCCGCCAGCCCCGCCGCGCCCGCCGCGTGCGCGCCCACCAGCGCCACGGCCACCGGCGCCTGGTGCGCGTTGCGCGGGTCCAGGCGCCGCCCGCCGCCCACCAGGCGCAGCGCCACGTCGGCGGCGGCGCGCGCCAGCAGCGTGCCGGCCTGGCCGCGCAGGCCGCGCGCCGCCAGCGCCGCCCAGGCGCGCGCGCGCAGCGCCGGCAGCGCGGCGGGCACGCGCAGGCCCGCGTCCGTCACCAGGTCGGGGCCGCGCAGCGCGGCGGGCAGGCGGATGTGGCGCGGCGCGGGCGCGCGCAGCACGTTCTGGTCGTGGCGGAAGTGGCGCAGCTCGTCGGCCTGGCGCAGCACGTCGGGGCGCGCGCGCAGCTGCTCCCACAGCTCGCGCTTGTTGAACAGCGCCAGGTTGCCCTCGAAGTCGAAGTCGTCTTGCAGCGCCGCGTCGTCCAGCGAGCCGAAGCACGCCTCGTTGCGGCGCCGCGCCTTGTCCTGCGCGGTGCCGCAGCCGCCGCGGCTCTTGGGCGTGGAGCTCGCGTTGCCGTGGCTGCCTGCAACGTCACGCGTCTCATGACATGAACGCGCCCGCTAGCCTGCAGCGCGCTGCGCTCACTCACCGGCGTGGGCGGGCGTCCTACCGGCGCGCGGCTGGATGTCGATGGGGCGGGTGCGCGCGGGCGGCGCGCGGCCGCACTTGCTGCTGCAGGCCGCCGCGCCGGTGGGGGCCTGCTCACCTAACGCACATAACACCATAGTACGCAAACAAATCCAACAATGTTTAACAGACTTCAAAAAAAGCGTGTGAACCGTGTGAACCAATTTCAATTATTCTTTTTCTTCTTTTTAATCAAATAAATAACCGGGCAAGAGCGTCTCGAACCACGCACAGTGTAGAGTTCCGTAGCAAGAAGCATTTCAGTATTATTATGAAATACAAAGTTAAAAACTCAAAACTAAAAAAAAGTGGATATTTCAAAAAGTTATTGATGTATCTTGTTTGAACCAATTTTAATTGAGAGTATTTATTGGATGCCATAAGCTAGATTTTTTTCAGATTTTTCGATGGCGCGGTTGGAAAATTACAGGGGGGACACACATTGTTAACGACTTTCGGAGCGCCTAGTTCACTCAATATGCACTTAAATAAAAAAGTCATTAAGAAACCTCTATATTATTTTCAAAGACCTATCCAATGATACCCCACATGACGGGGTGCAGGAAAATATTTTATTTCATCCTTTAGTTTTATGTATTGGAGCCCCCCCTAATTATTTTATTTTTCATGATTTCATTACAGGCCTTTATGGTGGCCTATAAAAGACATCTACTTGCGAAGTTACATACAAATTGGTTATGAACTGTAGATTTGACGAGGGTGTGACAGACAGACAGACGGACATGACGAAACTATAAGGTTTCCTAGTTTTACTACGGAACCCTAAAAAGGCAAAGGGGTACTTTAGAGATAGCTTTAATCTTGAATAGTGCTCCCTATCACTGTTTTCACTCTTAGGGCTCATTTAGATGTCGCCGTCGCCACGACGCCACCTCATGAAACTGAGGCAACGGGAACGGCCCTCAGTGGGACTGGGACACCAAACAACAAACGCATGTGTGAACTACAAAACCATTTTATCCAGAAGTTATGCAGCCCGTCCACTCCTGGAGATTTACAATTAGGTAACACACAAGCTACATTGGCTACTTTTTGGGGGCTGTTAGTAATTGCCCCTATTTCCAGTACTGTGTTTTCTCCTGACCACGGTCAATGCAACTTGATCGAAACGCCGAGGTTAGTCAAAATACTGATATTTTGATTATGTTGTGTGCAAATGGTCCCAAATAAATAACAAAACAATGTGTACAATTCGCAAAAGTTTAAAAACTACAATTGGTTAACACATTCACTCGATTTCCCGCATCCGCCCTGGGGTGACCGGCTGGCTCTTACCAGAACCCCACCAAAAGGAACACATGATGCCATCATCACATCAGTCACACCTTGGTCTGGTTGCTCCCAAACTCAGATTACCCGCCTTCGATCACTTTGGCTGCTCTGGCTGCATAAAAGTAGCAAGCCGAGGACAGCTCTCCAACCACTAGCAACACAATGAGTGCAACATGGCACTGTATCATACCTGAGCTGGTGGGGTTCGCCTGCAAGTTCTCGCACACGGTGGCTCTCTGGGCCTTCTTCAGACCCTTAGTGACTGCCACCGTGCTGTGGGTCTGCTCCGCGGGCTCCGGCCGGGACTCGATGATCTTCAGATCTTTGATATCGGCAGCACTGCAGCATGACACCAAATTCAGAATACGTATTGTTTCACATAAACAGCCAAATTAGCCATCAGCATTCAACTTACTTTAGAGTCACTTGTGACTTTGGGTAAGGAAAGCCATTTCTGAAGGCTTTTGTTAAAGTGATAGTGCTACCATCTGCCTCCAGAATTGTTCCTTGATAGCATCCCAAAGGCTCGCCACAGTTCACCGATATGGCATAACCGACCCAGTTCGACATGCTCCCAAATGTCTAATTCATACAAACTAAACTAAAACTGTAGGTAACCTACAGAAACGTCAAATAAAATTTCAGTAATTATCAAGTTCATCTCATGTGCTTACAACCGATTATGTAGACAGACAATTAAACTAGAAAAGTTGTACATTTAGCGTACAATGAACACTAACTTTAAAAAGTTATCACAATCAAAGAGTTAATCACAATTTTTATTTTTGTCAAATTGTCACATTCAATTCAATTGACAGATTCAACAGATTGACACAATTGACATTTCATACACAACTTTACTTCACAATCCTTTCTGATTCTGACTAAGGGCGTTTGTGCACTTATCCGCTTCCAACACGTTTTTAACCGACTTCTTTTTCTTTCACGGATCGTTTTTTAGGGTTCCATAGTAAAACTAGGAACCCTTATAGTTTCGTCATGTCCGTCTGTCTGTCCGTCTGTCACACCCTCGTAAAATCTACAGTTCATAACCAATTTGAATGAAACTTCGTAGGTAGATGTCTTTTATAAGCCGCCATAAAGGCCTGTAGTGAAATTATGAAAAATAATATAAATAAGGGGGGCTCCCATACATGAAACTGAAAGATGAAAAAAATTATTTTCCTGCACCCCGTCTTTGAAAAAAACATAGAGGTTTCTAAATGACTTTTTTATTTAAGTGCATAGTGAACTAGGAGCTCCGAAAGTCGTTAACAATGTATCCCCTGAAGAAAAAAACCGGGCAAGAGCGTGTCGGACCACGCACAGTGTAGGGTTCCGTAGCAAGAAGCATTTCAGTCTTCCGACCGCAAATATAAGTTTTCGAAATCAAAACTGAAAAAAGTGAATATTTCAAAAAGTTATTGACGTATTTTGTTCAAACCAATTTTAATCGAGAGTATTTATTGAATGCCTTAAGATTGATTTTTTTCCGATTTTTCGATAGCGCGGTTGAAAAATTACAGGGACACATTGTGTCACTTATTAAAAAATAAATTTAAATAAAAAAGTCATTTAGAAACCTCTAAGTTATTTTCAAAGACCTATCCAATGATACCCCACATGATGGGGTGCAGGAAAATATTTCCCCCCCTAATTATTTTATTTTTCATAATTTCACTACAGGCCTTTATGGCGGCTTATAAAATACATCTACCTACGAAGTTTCATTCAAATTGGTTATGAACTTTAGATTTTACGAGGGTGTGACAGACGGACAGACGGACAGACAGTCGGACATGACGAAACTATAAGGGTTCCTAGTTTTACTACGGAACCCTAAAAAACGGTTCCTAAAAAAAATATTAATTTAAAGAAAAACAAAAAACCCGACTGCGTAAAAAGTAATTTTAAAAAATACGTGAAAGAATTAACTTAAATAAAAACTAAAAAGAAAGAAACAAGCCCTGCCGGCCTAGCATGACCACGATAGAAACGGGTTTTGTCTACATAGAAATAGACAAAGTAACAGATTGTAGAAACATTTCTACGTTTTATGAATGAAATCTGTCACTTTGTCTATTTCTATGTAGACAAAACCCGTTTCTATCGTGGTCATGCTAGGCCGGCAGTAGTTTAGAATTCTGATAAGTAATACTAAAGCCGGGTCTCTTGCGCCCTGTTTTTGTGTTCGACGAACATTGAACGAACGATAAAGTGAACGATAGAGTGAACGATAAACGATTTTGACGAACAAAAACACACAAACATGTTTGCCGAGCCTAGCGGAAAACATCACCGCGTTCGCCTGCGGGGGAATGAATGAATGACCTATTCATTTTGTTCAACAAGTGAAGACGTTCAAATTAATGAATGATTATGTACCTATACATATTTTTTTTTCGGCAGCAGCTGTTCTCTCAGGCACTAGCACTATTTATATAGCACAGGCTGAAGAGTTTGTTTGTTTGTTTGAACACGCTAATCTCTGGAACTACTAGTTGTTTTCTACTATGTGAAAAAAGTCGTATGAATAAGTATTTATAGCATTTACATCCCACAAAGCACGCCATTTTTTGGTTACAGACCCATGTCATTTATGACCAGAGTATTTAATCAACAATGTTTCAGTTTTTATAATAAAAATATTAAAATTGTTTTTTAAGAACGTAATTATTTGACCTTAATTATATGTACCTTTATTTATTTTATTAGATTTAAAACCCACAACAATTTTAATTATTATTTTTACTAGACCCGCCAAGGTTGCGCGCGAAATTCAAAATGTATTACGTTTTTTGCAAATTATTGCACTGTTTTACGTTGTATGTTGATCCAAATTCGATTCGCGACAATAATGATACTATAGTTACTACATAATAATAATCAAATTCATCAATATAGCCCTTGAAATTATATTTGAAGAAAATACGATTATTTTGTGAAAACATTACGATTTTCCTCAAATATAATTTCGAGGGCTTTATTGATGAATTCGATGATTATTATCTAGTAACTATAGTATCATTAATGTCGCGAATCGAATTTGGATCAACATACAACGTAAAACAGCGCTGTAATTTGCAAAAAACCCAAAATATTTTGAATTTCGCGCGCAACCTTGACGGATCGTACATTGTTCGATCAGATCGATCTTGTTGCAAAACAAAAACATCGAACATCGCAGGAGACGCGTGAATGAATGATTTAAATTCGCGAACATGTTCGTAAAACAATCTTTTGTTCAAAATTTCTTGCAGGAGACACGCCTTAACCCAGTAATGCCTAGCGTGTCCAAATGGACACGTATTTAGTGGTAAAATTAAATATTTGGTAAGCTAACCTAGCTTTCTTTTTTGGCAAAGTAATTCTTATAGCGTATTCACTAAAGCCTATAGTTTCTGTAAACTTTATTATGCTGCTGATATTTGCCATTATTTTGGAAATATTTGCATTGTATGTTCAATAAACTTGCGAACAGGTGAAAAAATGGATCCCAGATGAGAGTAGGTAATATTATGTCTATGTCTTGTTATTTACCTATGTTATTTTTATGATATATGATATTTTTATAAATACCCTTGGATGACGTAAAGGGAAAACAAAGCTCTGCTTTCATTTTAGTTTGTTTTTTTCACAATAAATTCGATGTGTCCATATGGACACGCTAAGCGTTTGTCGTAGCTTTTTATCAAAGCAATTGTTATATTTCAGCTGCTTTGATTTCGATAAATTCAAGGAAACGTGTACACTAAATCAAGTTCTTTATTACCTATTTGTATAAAAAAGATGATGGCGTAGATCAGCCAATGCCTGAATCTCTTTTTATAACCCTCGGAGCCAGCTATTTTGAGTAATAAGGACTCTCCTGGCGAAGGTAATAGTGGAAGGGCAGAAAATTTTAATGATTGTCAGTTGTTTGTTGAGACAGAGATGCGTTTTCGGAATAAAAATGCCAATAGACGTTTTGATGACCTTTGTGGGAGAATTCATATAAGAGGAAAGAAATAGTACTGGTCCCTGATGACATGGATGTTAGATGCAAGCGTTCATAACGCATGGCTACTCCAGAAATGACTGGAGCTAACGTTTTCCTATTCGATTTTCGTAAGAGATTGTCTAAAGCTGTCTTCAGACTACGCTATACTATATAGTATACGATATACCTTATAGCATAGCGCAGTATACAAAGCCAATAATATATAGTATAGCACAGTGTGAACGTGTCCAGAACAATGTATGGTGCGCGATATTGTTGTGCTATGAGCTATATGCTATAATGCTATATAGTATAGTGTAGTCTGAAGACAGCTTTACAGTACCTCAACAAACATCGGACGGTTGTCAAAAGTCCAGGAAAACCTAGTACTGCGACATCTGCACTAACAGATTCATCGAGATATGAAAGGACTGATCACTACGTCCAAAAAAAAAGAGCAATATGTGGGGCCATCGTGTAAAAACAAATTTTCAGCAGGTAGAATTGAATTCATAAAATGCAATGTGGGCTTATGTGTTTCTTGCTTTTATCATATAAAATCACACTTTTACAATTTACCTACAAATACTTTTTGCTACTGATAATGCTTAGCGTGTCCACATGGACACATAGTTTTTTTCTATTTTGCAATATATTTATTCAAACCAAAATTGTATATTTCATTTACGTACCCTATTAAGAACCCTAATTTATAAAAAAAACATTAAAAACTAAAAAAAAATACAAATTCGGGCATTACTGGGTTAATAATTAGTGATCGATGAATGCAAAACAGAACAGTTGGGGGTTGTGTGCGGTTCTGGATTTGTATTAGTGTGCGTGACTAGGGAAGAGTTGACGCTTCAAAGCATATCGATAGAATCTGTTATTGGTACTTCGATCTTTTGCTTAGAGACATATGTGTGTGATAAAGTGACACTGAGTCGTATTACGGAGCCTAAGTCGAGACTCGAGCATTACTTGAGACTAATTTAACCAATCAAATGGCTTGAAACTGGTCTCAATAATGCTCGAGTCTAGTTATGTTTTGTAATACGACTCATAGGCAACTTTTTTATCGGAAAATGCATAAGAACGAAAACACATACAAAAGCTAATACTATAATTTAATTTTAATCACTTTTTAGCCATACCACTATAATTAATTAATGATTTGCATTTAAATGCAACCACACCGCAATGTTTTGAAACACTCATGACCAACCAGAAATGACAGCCTTCACAAGTTTACACAGTATACAGACACGGTTAGACGACCTCCAGTTAGTCTACCTCCATGGTGTTGGAAGTTTTTAGCAGCTTTATTCAAAAAAATATCGAAGTTGATACTCGCTTATAAATAATGAATATCGTTATTTCCTTTATGATTATGACAGCTTTGACGATAAATATCGCTTATTTCTGAAAAAAATATCGATATTTTGATATATCGATATTTTCGCAATCCTACTGTCACTTGCTTGCTGTCAGTGTCACTCACTACTCTCACTGTCACTAGTGAGTGAGTGGTGCAGTGCTGCCATTTTAGCGCTTTCGGCGCCAGATCTAGCGCTTTTTTGACATGTTTAGCGCCGAATCTGAGAATTTAGCGCCTAGCGCATAATCTAGCGCTTTTTTTGGATCCGGCCCAAGGGGCAAGGAATATACTATAGGTACTCTACTAACTCTACCAAGAAATGTGAACTAAGCTAAAAAGACAAGTTTTCAAACAACAGTCTTCTTTTTTAAATCCGACGATAAAATTTCTCTTCAGTCTCTCTACACATGTCACGCGTACCGACTACCGACCAATCAGCGACCATTTTTTTAATTTGAAGTGTTGATTTTATGAATGTTACTGATTAAAATGTATAATTTTCCATTTTGAAAAGTTTTTTTCTATTTGTAAGTCATACATCTGCAAATTTAGCACTTTTTTGATAGTTTTAGCGCTCAATTCATTATTCCATCTGGCAGCACTGGAGTGGTGATGCGTGATGGTGACTAATGGCATAGACCAATATGTATATTATGTATAAAGACTAATGCTGAATTTCTGTTATCATGTGTAGAAAATAGAAATATAGATAACAAATACACGTTCTTTATATTTGAACATAAATATTTGCACAATAATGCAAAAAGAGATCTCTTTTTAGGTTTAGGTTTTCTGTGAAAAAAAAACAAAATCGGAAAAATAGAAAAATATCGATATTTCACAGAACGAAATGGTAAGTGGAAAAACCATAAAATTATGCTAATCCTTTTTTGAAACGTCCATAATTTTAATAAAAAAAATTATAAAATATTACAAATTGCGTTGTATTATATTTGTATACCCTTTTTTTTGCCATAACGCCATATCGAGATATTACACATGAGGTCTAGGTACACTCAATTATGAAATAATAATAAAAAACCGGCACAAGTCTTGAGCACAGATTGTGCATGTACACTTTCGGCCCAATAGACAGTTGTTAATACACAATAGAGAATAGTCCAATTAACGACGAGCATCGTCTGACGTCGCGTGCTGCCTCGGTGCCTTCGGCCTTCTTCATCCCGCTAGACACCATAAAAATAACTAATGCACACTGGCGAAATGAAATTATATTTAATATACATATGTAAATACAGTTAAAACCATTTATGACGATATCATTTAGAACAGGGCTGTCCAAGCCAGATACAATCGGGGGCCACTTTGAATCCCTAAATAGATTGGAGGGCCGCAGAAACATTATGTAGTTTTATTTTTTTCCCGACTGCCCATTTAAATTTTACCAATCAAATCTTCCCAAGGGGCCCCGACTGTGAGTCGTTCTGTTCTGCATTAGAATTTATGATTTGTTTTATGTGTGTATTGATTATAAAACTATTTCAATTGTGTAGTTATTTAGTATTACTTAACAGAATTCTAAACTACTGGGCTTGTTTCTTTCTTTTTAGTTTTTATTTAAGTTAATTCTTTCACGTATTTTTTTAAATTAGTTTTTACGCAGTCGGGTTTTTTGTTTTTTGTAAAATTGATGCCATAAAAATAAAATAATATACCATTATAAGGATTTTTTCGTATTTGTGGTAGATCATAAACACGTCGTGGGTCGGCGGCCCGCGGGCCGTGCTTCGGACAGCCCTGATTTAGAACAACATACCGGTAATAACCAAAATCATAGGGCCTCACTGACTGTTCCCTTAAAAAATACCGCCGGTTGTTATGACTATCGGTTACAACCAAATATGAGTGGTCCCTTTAGATGTCGTTATAACAGATTTTAACTGTAGTTTATTATGAACACTTTTACAAGTCAATATTTTTTAAACTAGACAATAAAACATACAGTTATGTTCATGGGCGTAGCCAGCCATGGGCTCAGGGTGAGGCAGCTGCAGTCTAAAATATGTAACTCTAGCAAACTGTACCTGCGGTGTTACCCCATTTTTTTTGTGTCGACTGTCGAGTGTAAACTTTCTTATGGATATTAAGTACAGTTAGTACCTAGTTTCATCTGTGTATTTCATCTAAGCTAAAATTTTGACATGTTACAATTTTCTTTTAATAATTTACATGCCAGTATGACTGGTGGAATATGTCTTGGTCTTTGAAATTATGTAACAACTTATGTACCATATTTCGAGCAAATAAATATTAAATAAATAAAAAAATAAAAAAAGAAGATAATTTAATTCTTTAGGTTTGGATAGGTACCTTACCTTACAGGTCAGAGCCCCACCGTGGCTACGCCCATGGTTATGTCCACCTTGTTATGTGACCCACACATTTTGTGTTGTATCTAAAATCCTTGTTCTCTAGCGCTAGATAATAAGTATAAGCATTCTAGGAACAACACACATTTAAATTGATACAAGCAAATTAAAAATGATGGTGGAACAAAACCTCACCCTGAAAACATAACACTCCTTTTCTTAGGCAGACTTGTAAAAGAAGTGTTTTGCAAACAATTATCTCTATCTGTATATACAGGGTGAATTTTTCAAGTCGGGTTGGATGGCCAAATCCGAAACTATAAGAAAAAGTGAAAAATACTCAAAGGAATCTCGGGGCCGATTTTGATAAAAACTAAAACTGCATCATTCGATTTTTGAAAAATCAGTTTTCCTAGCCAGGAACCGAACCTGTTGATTTTGAAAAAAAAACGCACCCTGTATTATTACACCAGTCAATAGTGTCGCTTAAAAGGATCAAATTTTGGGAAGTAATGTTGGGGTTTGAAGCCCAACAGTAAAGAATGTTTTTGTTATGTTGAAATGTTGAATGTTGAATGAGTAGACGACCACAAACTGTTAAGTTTTTATTGCTACTAAATTAATGTAAATACATAGGTTTATAGTAATAATGTTTAGTGAGTGTTGACCTAGTAGATAATTGCAACGTTTCAGTCTTAATAATAAAATTATTGCGTGTTGTACAGGTCAATGTACAGCGTAGCTCGTACAAGTAATGACATACGGCAAAATAAAGAAAAATGTTGATTTTTAACAAAATACTATTTTATTTTTATTACATTAGGTAATATTAAACCATAACTGATCAATTTTTCAAAATAATGCCGCGCCGGCCACGGTACAGGACCGTGCGTTGCAATAAAATTTTCACCAAATTGCTTCAAAAGTCGAGTCCAATGTGTGTTAAAAAAAATCGAACATCATGATTATTGTTACTTGGTACAGGCAATGTATGAATACTTACTAAATTAAACGAACTTACCTAAAGTGAAGTTCTATTGTAATTATACGAGATGATTTGTTATCGATAAATCTAATTAAGCAGCACCCTTATTCTGTACGTGCCTCTATGCGTAACCTTTAAAGTCGTTAAAAAAAGTTACAAAATTGTGTATGCATGTCAGTGTTCTTGAGGTGTGTTGGTATGCAGGGTAAAATCAAAATAGATTTTGGGGGAGACTAAGAGTTCGAAATCAAAACATTTTATCACTCCTATTTTGGGGGGCTCCAGCCCCCTGGATTTGCTCATACATACATGTTTGAAACCCATAGATTAATTAGGTATTGGTTTCGGCTGCGCTTCGAAACCATTTTATATGAACATAATAATAAATGTTAGTAGGCTGTTTTAACGCAGGAGGACAGTTCGGAGCTGGTGAAGGAGAACCGGCCGGCGCGGCCGCCGCTGTCTGTGTGGTGGCTGGTGGCGGCGCTGGCCGCCAACGCGGCCACGCTGGCCGGCGTGGCGCTCATCGACCACGCGCTGCCCGAGCCGCTCGGGCCCGACTCGCCGCCCGAGCGCTTCCGAGGGCTCGTCGCGCACCAGCACCTCGTCAACCTCACCTCCATCGGACCGAGGGTGCGTTCTCTTCGACTCCACTATGACTGCACGTGACTTGTATTATTGAATGCGTTTGTGGATGACAGAGTGGAGACTGGGTTGGTGTGTGGCAGGTGGCAGGCAGCTACGAGAACGAAGTGCTGGCGGTGAGCATGCTGGTGTCGGCCATCAAGGAGATCGCGGCGCGCGCGTCGCCGCACAACCGCGTGGAGCTGGACGTGCACACCGCCAGCGGGGCCTTCGCGCTCTCCTTCATGGACGGTGAGCCGCGCGCCGGCGCCGCAGTGGCGCGCGCGCGGAGCGTGACGCGTGCGTGTTGCAGGTATGAGCAACGTGTACCGCGGCGTGCAGAGCGTGGTGGCGCGCGTGCGCGGCGCGGGCGGCCGGCCGCGCGACCGCTCCGCGCTGCTGCTCAACTGCCACTTCGACACGGTGCCCGATAGCCCAGGTAAACACTTGCTCTACCCTAACTTTTTTTCTCGTAAACTACTTTCATAATTTTCCTGGTTTCAGTGATTAAATTAAACTGTTCGTATGTCAGTTGTCATCGCTATTCATTGTTGTTGAGGGGATCGTATTTAAACTACGACTGATTAAAAAAACAAAAGCGCTATAATTAAAAAGTGCTACAATCACTTGTTTTATTTAAAAAATCCCTACACATAAACGCTCCGCATTATCCGGCTCATAAACTGAACGGATAATGGTGGTCGGTGGTGTGTCGGTGACGGCGGCGGTGCGCAGGCGCGAGCGACGACGGCGCGGGCTGCTGCGTGCTGCTGGAGGTGCTGCGCGCGCTGGCGGCGGGCGGCGCGCTGCGCCACGACGCCGTGCTGCTGTTCAACGGCGCCGAGGAGAACATCCTGCAGGCCTCGCACGCCTTCGTCACGCAGCACGCCTGGGCCAAGGACGTGCGCGCCTTCGTCAACATCGAGGCGTGCGGCGCGGGCGGCCGCGAGGTGCTGTTCCAGGCCGGCCCGCACGACCCCTGGATCGTCGAGGTAACGCACTCGCTCTGCGGCGCGGAGCGGCGCGGTCAACACTAACACACATTCCACGTTCGTGGGAGAGCTTCATAATGCTTGCTTTTCACAATTTGGCCAAGTCATTCGTTGTTTTTGTATGGAGTTGAGGCGCAGTGATAGCGCAGCGAACGCAGCAGTGACGGTGTGCGTGTTGCGCAGATGTACGCGGGCGTCGTGCCGCACCCGTTCGCGTCGTCGCTGGCGCAGGAGCTGTTCCAGAGCGGCCTCATCCCCGCTGACACCGACTTCCGCATTTTCCGCGACTTCGGCAACCTGTCCGGTGGGTACTGTCGCACGGGCGGCCGGCGCGCCCGGCCGGCCCCGCTCACGCGCGCGTGTTGCAGGCGTGGACCTGGCGTGGAGCGCCAACGGCTACGTGTACCACACGCGGCTCGACACGGCCGACCGCGTGCCGCCCGCCGCGCTGCAGCGCACCGGCGACAACGTGCTGGCGCTCGCGCACGGTACGTGCCGCCCCGCCCCGCGCGCGAGCGCCGCCACCGCCCCTCTCACCCGCCCCCCCGCAGGCCTGCTGGCGAGCGCCCACCTGGAGTCGGAGCTGGACCAGTCGTCGCGGCAGCCGGTGTTCTTCGACGTGCTGGGCGTGGCGGTGGTGGCGGTGCGCGCGCCCGCCGCCGCGCTGCTGGGCGCGCTGACGCTGGCGCTGGTGCTGCTGAAGGTGCACGCGAACGCGTGCCGCGCGCGCGCGCAGCTGTTCGTGTCGCGCGCGGCGTGGTGGCGCGCGGTGGCGCGCGCGGCGCTGGCGGGCGCGGCGGCGCACGCGGCGGGGCTGGCGGCGGCCGCGCTGCCCGCGCTGCTGCTGCACGCGGCGGGCGCGCGCCTGGCGTGGTACGCGCGCGCCGCGCTGCTGGCGCCGCTGTTCGCGCTGCCGGCGCTGGCGGGCACGTGGGCGGCGGCGCGGCGGCTGCGCGCGCGCGGCCCGCTGGCGCGCGGCTGGTGGGCGGCGCGCGCGTGGCACGACGCGGGCGCGCTGGCGGCGGGCGCGCTGCTGCTGGGCGGCGCGCTGGCGGGGCTGCGCTCGGCCTTCCTGCCGGCGCTGTGGGCGGCGGCGGCGGCGGCGGCGGACCTGCTGGCGCCGCACGCGGGCGGCTGGGCGGCGGGCGCGGCGCTGCCGGCCGCCGTGACGTGGTACCTGGCGCTGGGCGCGCTGCGCATGCTGGTGCCGCTGATGGGGCGCGCGGGCGCGCTGCCGGCGGACGCGGCGATGGCGCTGCTGGCGGGCGCGCTGGCGCAGGCGGGCTGCGGCTGGCTGCTGCCGCTGGCGCTGGCGGCGCGCGGCGCGGGGCGGCTGGCGCGCGGCGCGGCGCTGCTGGCGGCGGGCACGCTGCTGCTGGTGCTGCTGACGCCGCTGGGCGCGCCGTACAGCGCGCTGCGGCCGCAGCGGCTCATGGTGTTCCACACGCGGCGCACGCTGCACGCGCCGCTCGCGCCCGCCGACCTCGTCGAGAATTTCTACTGGGTGCCGGAACTTGACGCTAACACCCAGCAGTCAGTTGATAAATACGGTAAGAATTAGGCCCGCCGCTAGCTATTTCAACGCCCGTGTGCAATATCTAGGTATTATGCCGCCATTGCTTAAAACCAACTGACTACATATTCCAGAAATCGTTTCTTAGGGCGCCTTCAAATTAGCCGCAAAGTGTCGCGCGGTGGCTGCTGCAGTCGCTGCCACCGCGCGGCTCTTTGCTTCACCCGCCCTTAATGCTTCACCTACGTTTAGTCGGCCTGTTTGTGAGGTGAAGTGCGCGGTCAGTGAGGTGCAGGTGTTAAGCCGGGTGTACACTGGCACAGTGGAATGAACGGTAGAGTCACTTAGCCGTTTTACTCAGTGACCAGTTCGTCATCAATCAGTTCTTTCTTGCTTAGATAATACTCTATTCTACCAAAGAGTTAGTACTAAGCATAGTTAGTATTGTACTACCATATTGTGTACTGTACCGGTGTACGGTCGGTCGGCAGTGTCGGGCGGCGCGCGCGCGCGGCGCGTGGCGGGCGCGGAGTGCGCGCGGCTGCTGTACTGCGGCGCGCCCTACTACCTGCCCGTGCTGTCGCTGCTGGGCGCGTCGCTGGCGGCGCCCGCGCCCGCCGCGCCGCTGCCGCGCCTGCGCGCCGAGCTGCGCCTGCGCCGGCTCAACGCCACGGCGCTGGAGCTGCGCGCGCGCCTGGCGGGCCCGCCGCACGCCGTGCTGCTGCTGGCGCCGGCGGCGGGCGCGCGGCTGGCGTGGAGCAGCGCGCTGGCCGCGCCGCAGGAGGGCGTGCGCTGGGGCGCGCGCCGCACGTACTTCGTGGCGCTGCACGCGGCGCGCGGCGCGCGCGCGGGCGCGTGGGAGCTGCGCGCGGTGCTGCGGCACGCGGCGGGCGCGCGCGCGCCGCACTGGCTGGACGTGTCGCTGGCGGGCCACGCGCTGTTCGGGCCGCACAAGCTGCAGGCCGCGCACGCCGCGCTGCTGGCCGCGCTGCCCGACTGGGTGGCCGCCACGGGCTGGGGCGTCGACCTGCACCTGTACCGCCTGTAGGCCGCCCACCTGCACTGCACCGCCTGTAGGCCGCGCCGCCCAAGGACCTGCACCGCACCGCCTGTAGGCCGCGCCGCCCGCGGGCCGGGCCCGGACCTGCACTGCACCGCCTGTAGGCCGCGCCGCCCGCGGGCCGGGCCCGGACCTGCACTGCACCGCCTGTAGGCCGCGCCGCCCGCGGGCCGGGCCCGGACCTGCACTGCACCGCCTGTAGTGCGCGGTGCTCGCCTGCCATCGTTCCTCGAAACTAAGTGACATTAAGACGACGGCCACGGGACTCGCGGCCGACACGACGTGACACCGGTAACGATGCAACCTCTATCCGTTTGTTACCACCCGTGTATACGACAATCTGATAGATCCGATTTGACAATTTTCAAAATTTTTATATTCTGTGTAAAGTTATAAATCGAAACAGTAGCTAAAAAAACAAACTGTCAAGACATATCGATTCACTTCACTTACGAGTCAGTAGGTAATCGTTTAGTTTAGCTTAGTTTAAATTATTAAATATAAGAAAATAATTATAAGAGATTTAAAAGCAATTGACTCGAGTGAGACTCGAATCCGTGACGGCTGTGTGCCGCACCGTGATATTCAGCTTGAACTATTATTGAATCAATTTAATATAAGGAATATTATGAAAAGAAAATATACTTCTTCAATATTGAATTTTGCCGCGTTTTGCATAAGTTATCTATACTTATAATAAATCTGTAGAGAGGTCAATTCTGTACATTAAATATATTTTCAAAATAACTATCAGGGGGTGATTAGTGATCGATACTGATGCCAAAAATGCAATCAGTAAAATTTTTGTCTGTCTGTCTGTATGTGCGGGCAAAAGCTAGTTATAAATATTCGACAATAGTAGGCAATACTGCCTGTGCTGTTTTTCAAAGGGAATGTCGTATTGTACCCAAGTAGCAAAATTCTCCTATAGCAATTGACTTATAAGATTACACGTCTTATAGAAATCTAGTAGACGCATTAACTCAAGCCACTGATCCTGCCAAAGCATCTTCTAAGATGATTTGCACTACAAGTACTTTCGACCCTATCATTTAGTTTTATAAATGTTAATAGGATTATTTTACACGACTCTTACTAGAGCGGTCTGTCAGGTTCAGTCTTATAAGTGCAAGTTATAAAAGTAATTACCAAAGTGTGACTTTTGATCCGATAATCGCATTTAGTAAGATCGTTTTATCTTGTTAACGTCTTGTTTCATTCTTCTATAAGACATGCACTTCCTATAAATGCCACAGATATAGCTGCTAGAGGTAAAGATATTATAGAGCAAATTTATCTTAGTCGTGACCCTTAACGGATTTTTAACACCAAGCTAGCATAGCCTCTGATTTTTATAATTAAGATTCTACTTAAATGTGTTCTACATTTGCTATTATTAGAGTAATCGGCCATCTTGTGATTTGTTAGAAAAAGCTGGAACAATATAAATATGGATTTCAATAAATGGAGACAATTTAAGCGTAGTGGCGGTTATCGAAGAAGAGTTTCGAAAAAGTACTTTGAAATGAAGTCGGTATCGGAGTTCGGGTCAAGTGGGTTTAACTCACATTACCCACAGAACCCTAAAACTTAAGTATGGCGTAGGTATGTCATGTAAGCGTCTTAACTTTGATTAAAAAGTCATATAAAGGTACTGATAAATGCAATGTAATGGCACGTGTTTCGACCCTATGTCGGATAGGTATTTATTAATTTATTAATGAATTAAAAAATAATGAAAATGTTAAATTTTGATGGCGCATGAAGATATGTTTATTATCATCTAACACTTCATCAATAAAATGATTTTCGCAAGTTGAGTAGGCACTCTTTACAAAACAGTAATATGGCAGAAGTTAGTCTATTATAATGACAGACATTATTATAATGTGACTTTACTTACCTTTTGAAAATAAAATGTATGAAAATGAAAATGAATTAACGAAAAAATAACGAATGATCGACTGAATGAATCTGCTAATGGTATTACGCTGATCACTGTAGGATCAACTACTCCAGTAGCGGCACGCGCCAGATCATAAGAGGACCAATCGCTCTTTTTAGATGCATTTACCGGATTTTTATAGGACAACTATATTTTGTTAAAGCACTTAATAAGGTAATTATAAAATCAAATAGCACTTTACCGGATTATAACAAAGCGACTATAGGGCGTAATAGTCCTATAAACTGCGCCCAAATGCGGCTCTATAAACGTTTACAGGATTTCTATAGGATTCAAAAATACGTGCTTCTAGGATAATTACAGGGCCACATTTTGCTACTTGGGTAGGGACCCTTCGCCACTGTTATGTGCCTAGTTGCGGTGAAATTAGAGCCATTTTATGAGGAAATGTGTTGAAAAAAGTATAGTTCATTCACGTTGAGAAAATAGTGAGTCATCGGTGCAACTGCAGGATAATGGTGTAATAGGTGTATCCACAAAGTTCAAGTGTCATCATTTTTATTAGTTTTGGGCCGATTATGAGTTTGGCCGACTAGCCGACTTTTTCCAGCCGACTAATCGGCTGGAAAAAGGCCGATTAGTCGGCCGACTACTGGCCAAGCCGACGTTACTTTGCGTTGCTTTCGACGTTGTACGGGCGGAAACGGTAATGTTCGGCGCGTGCGAGGGATGCGAGGCGCGACGAGTGCGACGACCATTATCGATTTCGCCGCGAATATTCGTCGCGCCTCGCGTGCAGACATGAACGAATAGGTTTTTGTTTACTTTGCATTTTGTTATAATCGTACGGTAGAGTTGCCATCCCCCAATTTTGAAAACCATGATTTAAAGGTAGTAGTTAACAGGAGAATAGGTAGGAAATAGTAGTGAGAAAGAGACAACAAGCTGAGTGCACGTTGCGTCTAAAGACTACAGAGCTGTAGAGCCGATTCGGGCGAGTCTCAACAGAGTACTAAGTTTTATACTCGATTGCGTCATAGTCAACGACCAATCGGACATCATCGGTTCGGGCTCGAAAGTGAAGATGCTAACGCACGTGATTGGTTGTTCCGTTTATTATCAAAACATTGCGGTGTAATTGGTGGCTTTGAAGCGTCAACTCTTCCCTAGTCACGCACACTAATACTAATACAAATTCCTACTAGCTTTTGCCCGCGACTGCGTCCGCGTTTCCGTCGTTTTTCGTAAAAAAGTAGCGTTTGTCCTTCCTCACGGTTCAATGGTTTTGATGTAACAGACAGATTAACTTTCGTATTTTAGTAGGGAAATATAATATGTCAATCCGCAATACTGTTGAAAAATATCGCAATAAGGAACCGCAGAATATTATTATTAATAGCTGTGCCCGCGACTCCATCTGCGTGTTACTCCTTGTGTGTAATACAATCAGAAAGCTCCGAATTGCTAAGCTATCGGGAGTTACATGTATTATTGTGAGTCAACCATAAAAGATAGACATAATATGTAATAAAATTATGCTGTTGTGGGATATTTTTTATATAATTTTATGTAGAACATTTTTGTCATACATGATTTCTATGTAGTTTTAACCATTAAGGCTGCACACGCGATGGAAGCTTAAAAACCGGCCAAGTGCGAGTCGTATTCTTTATAACTGTTCCAAATTTCAAGTGGATAGCATAAGTAGTTGCTGAAATAAGCAGGTGTGACAGACAGACAGACAAACAGACAAAGTCGCACCATAAGGGTTCCTTTTTTACCATTTTGGTACGGAACCCTAAAAATGGAGTAACTTCTCCCGTTTTCCCAACATTTCCCTTCACTGCTCTGCTCCTATTGATAGTAGCGTGATGAAAAGTATACTATAACCTGCCCAGGAGTATGAAGAATAATTGTACCAAGTTTCGTTAAAATCCGTCGAGTAGTTTTTGTTTCTATAAGGAACATACAGACAGACAGACAGACAGACAAAAATTTTACTGAGTGCATTTTTGGCATCAGTATCGATCACTAATCACCCCCTGATAGTTATTTTGAAAATATATTTAATGTACAGAATTGACCTCTCTACAGATTTATTATAAGTATAGATAATCTGTGCCTTAGACTCTATCTATAGATTATATGTCTATGGGCTTGAACTGGTCATCGTGAACTTGACTTTAAATTTTTTTGCAATCTGATTGGTCGGGGGGCGTGGCTAGGCCGGTGGACAGCAATGACTCACTATTTTCTTAACGCGAATGAACTACAGTGATAATCTGTATCTCGATATAGTTTGTGGAAACTATTAGGCATCATTTTCGTGTCATTTTATTTGAGATTATTAAAAATTATAATCTGAGAATTTGAGCAATAAATCCTACCTACGCGGAGCGCGGCAAAATTCTAAATTAAAGTAGGTACATATTCTGAAACAGGTGGATTTTTCAAGTGGACGTAGATGGCCAAATCCGAAACTATAAGAAATAGCGAAAATCATTCAACGTAGCTTCGTGGCCAGACTCCTGAGTGTTTTTCGCTATTTCTTATAGTTTCTGATTTGGCCATCCACACCCACTTGAAAAATTCATCCTGTATAATTATCGGGTACCTACCTATGTATAGGTAATGACGTAATGTTAACGGCCAAACCCGATTTCAGGCCTAACCTGTTTGTCCTAGGCCAAACCAGTTTATCCTACGCGTGTCAGGATAAACTATCCTAGAACTAGTTCGTCCTACAAACTTTAGGCATAACTAGTTTGGCCTAGGCCGACCTGATTTTGAATTATGATTAAGATTAAGGACAGTAAATGAAATGAAAAAGTGACTTTATGTTCAAGGACTTTAGGTTAAACTAAAGGTCCAGGTCAATGAGTCAATGAAACTAACCTAACCTATCCCTATCCGAGTCGGGATGCCCTAACTTTGTAATTGAAACTCATTCGTTTATCATTCAAAATGATGAACGTCAAATCGGACCTATTGGAGTGCCGTGAGTTTAGAACATAAGCGCCGTTCTTTGTTAAATTATAATTACAGTGCTTGCAGCACACCGCGCGGACGGGACCGGACGGCTAGCCGACACCTTTCGTTTAGTGTTTATCGTAACTTAGCAATAATTAACATTAGTAAAAACGGTACACATTGCTATTCTTTTTTATTGTTGTTATTTCTAGAGTTCCATTTATCTCTACATATTATAAAACAAAGTCCCCAGTCGTTCCTGTCTGTCTGAACACGAGAAACTCAAAAACTACTTAACGGATTTCCATACGGTTCCACTAATGGACGCAGTGATGATTCATGACATGAGGAAGGTTTTTGTATACAGGGTGGCGGGTTAGACAGTGGAAATATTTTAAGGGGTCTTGTACTCATCATTATGAACAACTTTTACTATGGGACCAACACTGAAATAGCGAAAAAATATCAACTGTTCCATACATTTATGTTCACATAACTCAACAAAATGTATGGAACAGCTGATTTTTTTTTCGCGATTTCATGGTTGGTCCAAGTAAGAGTAGTTCATAATGATGAGTACAATGACCCCTTCAAATATTTCCACTGTCTAACCTGCCACCCTGTATAATTTATGAATGTGTTATTAGCTGAGCTGTCACGGTTTTTATCAAGGAAGTCGAAAAAAATATCGGTATAAAAGGGCTGTTGGCGCGTACGCTGCCTAAGCCGTTCGACATGCTATGTGAAAACAATGTACTACAAAAATGTTGGCCTTATAAACAGCAGCTCGCAAATCGCGAAAAAAAAATCAGCTGTTCCATACATTTATGTTCACATAACTCAACA
The DNA here is from genome assembly GCA_948465475.1 of Thalpophila matura. Classification (NCBI taxonomy): domain Eukaryota; kingdom Metazoa; phylum Arthropoda; class Insecta; order Lepidoptera; family Noctuidae; genus Thalpophila; species Thalpophila matura. Next base: position 16,996,638 of record OX419191.1, read on the forward strand.
AAATGTATGGAACAGCTGAATTTTTTTTCGCGATTTCAGGGTTGGTCCCATAGTAAAAGTTCATAATGTTGAGTACAATGACCCCTTTAAATATTTCCACTGTCTAACCTCCCACCCTGTATGTTTCGGTAATCGTCTTTTTGAGCCCTTCATTTTTTGATACCCCACCCCACGGTTTTGAGGAAAAAACATATTTTTGAAGACATAATGTGGCGCCAAAAATCGGCAATTTTTTAAATTATATATATGTATATATAATTATCCAGTGTCACTCTCACAATTAAGACGAATCTAACGACACCACTCAAGCTAAAATCCATCAAGCCGTTTAGGCTACAGAGTGTGCCAAAGAAACATACATATATACACTCGAAAAACATAACCCTCCTTCTGGCGCAGTCGGGTAAAAAGGTCTGCGACAGCTTATATCTTACTTTTTTATTTAAGACACAAAAATTGCATTTATATTTTAAAAACCAGACAAGTGCGAGTACGACTCGCGCCCTAAGGGTTCCGAAATATGCAATAGCGCCATCTATGCCTCATAGTGAATATATCATAATTATCTTCATCATAGATGGCGCTATTGCATACTTCAAGTGGCGCCATCTATGAGCACATGGCTCCACTTATGGTCCGGTGCCAGACGGACAAGGGTTCCTTTTTTCCCTTTGAGGTACGGAACCCTAAAAACAACTACGTAATTGTTCAACTGGGTTATTCATCAATAAAATATTAATCCTTATCAAAATAAGTAGTTCCATCGTCGGATATAATTTGTGCAGTGTAATGCTATTATCTATTCTAAAACAGCGGAAACTACAATCCATCTGCAACATATAGTTCTAAAGGGCTTAACAATTATGGCCATGAGCCAGATAGTTTTCATCTAAAAACACAATACCTACCCTCCTTTTGGGCTTCGCGGCAGTCGGGTAAAAAAGGCCATACCATCGATAGCTCGAAAAGTGACAATACTATTGACGGACTGCAATACAATATTGCTGCTGATAAATTATAAATTATCGATAGTATCGAAGTTCTGAAATACAATACTATCGATTTCGATCGTTTTGGACTATCGATTGTTTTTGACTATCGATAGTCGATAGTATTGTTTTTCAGAACTTCAATAGTATCGATACTATTGTCTCCATCAATAGTATTGTCACGATTCAAACGGTCGATAGTATCGATAGCACAATCGATATTCTTGCTATCGGTCAGCTATCGAGCGGCAACACTGACGCTGCAGGTGCGCCGTGTCCTCGTCGTAGAAGGGGCTGTCGCTGCGGCCGTTGTTCGCGCAGTGGTCGCCAGCGGCGATATTCGCCTCGCAGTAGGCTGCGGAAGAGCGAAGGAGCTCCTGCGACCTCCGGTGCATGTGCAACGAAACACAAAATTGGTTTTTAGGGTTCCGTACCTCAAAAGGAAAAACGGAACCCTTATAAGATTTTTTTTTTTTTTTTTTTATTAAATTATAGGCTCGCGTTTGACCGCCATCTCGCCTGTTGTTAAGTGATGATGCGGTCTACGATGGAGCACGCTTGCCTAGAAGAAACCGATTCACTCTCGACTTGAAGATACCCAGATTGTAACTGTCGGGGAACACCCACTCGGGCAGCGAATTCCATTGTTTTGCGGTTTTCACAATGAAAGTGGAATCAAAGCGCTTCGTTCGGGTTTTTGGTACATCAACCATGAACCGATGGCGCTTTTTCGTGCTTCTGGCTGTCCGATAGAAAAAAGGGCAGGAGGGAATTAGATCATGCAGATCTGTAGCACACTCTCCGAAATGTATCCGATAAAAAACCGATAGACTAGCAACCTTGCGCCTATGCTCAAGACTTTGGAGCTTAGTCTCTACAAGGGAGTCGTTGCTAATGAGCTTCTTGGCACGCTTTTCAATGGACTCCAACGCCTCAAGTTGGTACTTGGCTGAGCCATCCCAAAGGTGCGAGCAGTATTCCATGCACGAACGAACCTGTGCTTGGTACAGTCGAAGCAATTGTTCCGACGTGAAGTACCGCCGCACCTTCGAGAGTATACCCAGCTTTTTAGCTGCCAATTGAGCTTTGGACTCAATATAGGAACCAAAGTTGAGGGTAGACGTCAGAGTAACGCCCAAGAGCTCAAGATGGTCAGTTATCGGTATAGACACATCTCGAAAAGTAGGAGCCAGCTGGAATGGCCTCCTTTTGGCAGAGAACAGACACGCCTGGGTCTTAGCTGCATTGAACTTGACCAGGTTGGCATCGCCCCAATTGGAGACTGCCTTAAGGGCCAAATTCATGCGCTCGACCATGGCCTCTCTCAGAGACTGGATTTGTGGTCCAGTGGTCCGTGCATTGGCTATGTAACTCTCTACAACAGTGCTGTCGTCAGCATACCCAAACGTTCCGGGTTTTAGCAGATCGTTGATATGCAGCAGAAAAAGTGTCGCAGAGAGCACTGACCCCTGAGGGACACCGGCATTAATTGCCTTTCGATCGGACGAGCAGCCATCAATGACCACTCGAATCGAACGATCCCTCAGGAAGTCCGATATCCACGCAACGAAACCGGTGGGCAAGCCATACGCGGAAAGCTTACGGATAAGGCCGTCGTGCCAAACCCTGTTGAAAGCCTTCGAGACGTCCAGGGAAACGGCTAGCGCCTCCCCATGTTTCTCGATGGCCTCACTCCAGATGTAAGTGGCGTACGCTAGAAGGTCCCCAGTAGACCGGTTTCGGCGAAATCCGTATTGCCGGTCACTGAGGAGGTCATTAGCTTCAAGGTACGTCAGGAGCCTGCTATTGAGGACACGCTCCATACTCTTGCAGAGTATAGACGTAACCGAGATGGGCCTATAATTGGTAGGGTCGGCACGACTACCTTTTTTGGGCACGGGTTGCACGTTAGCAAGCTTCCACGATTTCGGCACTTGTCCAGTTTCAAGAGAGAGACGAAAGAGGCGTGTCAGCACAGGAGACAACTCAGGCGCACATGTCCTCAGAACTATGGCTGGAATACCATCTGGACCACTGGCCTTGTTCACGTCAAGGTTGCGCAGCGTTTTGCGGACCTCCTTTTGGCGAATGCGAATTTCCGACATAAATGTCGTGCTGCCAGGTGGAGTTGGAGGTATCGCGTTGCCAGCATCTAGACGTGAAGACTCCGTAAACAGAGAAGCAAACAGGTTTGCTTTCTCTTCTGCGGTGTGAGCCAGCGTCCCATCAGGTTTCAGCAGTGGAGGTAGTGAGGGGCGGCAGAAGTTCGCTTCGACTGATTTAGCTAGGGACCAAAACGCTTTACTACCTGCTGGGTACGAAGTCAATTTGTTCCCTATTCGACTAATGTGGTCGAAGCGAGCCTTCTGAAGAACCTTTTTGCAGGACTTGGCAGCCTTGTTAAACGCCTTCTTCCTCTGACGTATGTCCTTCGCCTTACGGTGTCGAGCATCAACCCAGGCCAGGTATGCCTCATGTTTACGGGCTTCAGCGCGACCACATTGAGGCCCAAACCACGAGCGAGCTTTGCCGGACAGCGGTACATCGGAATAAGGAATGTAGTATTCCATGGCCCGATGCAACACATCCGTCACAGCATCCGCGCAGGTCGAAAGATCATCAGACGAAAAACACATCAACTGCCAAGGATAAGATGCAAAGAAAGACCGCATCTCATCCCAATCTGCTGACCTGTATCGCCACACCCGGCGAGTGCCTCTGGGGCTGAGATCGGGCGGGGAGTAAACAGATACAGATTTCACCAGACAGTGATCGGAGTTACCCAAAGGTGACGAAACCGATACCGAGTAGCGGTCTGGATCTGTTGTCAGCAGAAGGTCCAAGCAATAGGCCGTGTGCGTTTCAACATCAGGTACCCTTGTAGCCCCTTGAACCAGCTGGGTGAGGTTTAACGCAAGAGCAAGCTCTCGCATCTTTCTTCCAGCATAGTTAGTCTGTGTCCCGGTATGGGAATAGCCACTCCTGGTGGTGGCCGTTGAAATCCCCCAGTAACACCAATTGGGCTGTAGGGTACATCAGTTGAACCGCATCCGCTGCCTCACTCAGGTACTCTGTAAGCCTGGCCGTCTCCTCATCTCCGCTGTGCGACCGGTAGACACAGGCATAAAGAATTTTCTCTATACCTGTATCCACCAATACCCAAAGCACCGAGAATCTGGAGTCTTCAAGCTGACGGAGACGCCGATACGAGATGTCGTCACGGGCGTATAAGCACACACCAGCTCGAGGCTTGAAGTTGTGCTCCAGGGTATACCCAGGGTATGACAGATACGCCACGTCAGATGGACCCCCGATCTGCGTCTCCGTAAGAAATAGGAGTGCAGGTTTATCAGTCTCTAGGTGGTAGTGGACTGGCACGAGATTGGAGTGCAATCCTCGGATGTTAATGAGGTGCACTTTGTGGGAAAGGGCGTGCAGCCGCTGTTTAACCTTTTTCCTTTTCTTTTGCTGCATGAGATCACTTTGTTGTCCGTCACCGGACCCCTACAAGTTTAATATTTATGTTAAGCGCCATCTATGAGAATATAGCTTGCTACTGCTGGTTGATGCTGTTCAACTATATTCTCATAGATGGCGCTATTGTTCCAACATGTTTTTATACGCCTGATGGTACGGAACCCTCAGTGCGCGAGTCCGATTCGCACTTGGCCAGTCTTTTACAGACCCTTCCGCCTTCTCCAGGGCGGAGGAAATCTACAAGGATTCCCTCCTCGAGAACAGAAAAAAAAAGGTTGTAGGTACATTTAAATAAAACAGCAATATCAACATAATAATTTATTAATAATATAATCTACAGTTTTGGTTTTTAAATACAAAAAATATTCATGGTTGGTTTCGAACGGCTCTGCGTGAATGTTAAGAAATCGGCAGTGAGGCGACAAGGGTCAGCGGCGTTAGCTGCTGGAACGACTTGCGGTACCGTTAGCTGCTGGAACGACTTCCGGCACTAGGAAGTCGTTCCAGCAGCTAACGGTACAAGGTACGCTTACGTATCAGATGTACATTTTACGCATAATAATTGCATGCGGCCGCCGTCCAGTCTAATCGCTCAATAACTATATTAGATAATGTCGCCGCTCGGTGTTTATTAAAATAGCAAATGGAGCAATTAAAATTACAATATCTACAAAATAAGAGTAACAATATCTACAAAATTATAAGTACACCTGAAGTCAGCGGTTATTATAAATAATTATTACAAAGCTATGGTAGAAATAGTATCATTGAGTTTAGTCATTGTATTTTAGTGTGAAGTTCAATTGGACGCTGCAGAGTGCGCTTTTTCTTATTGTATTTTTTTCACGGATTCAATTAGGGTATAATAATAATACAATAAAGTTAGCGGCTCGTCCTGCGTCGACCGGGAGGCGCTCCACGCACGGCTCGAGGGAGCGGGCGAGGGGCTCGAGGGAGCGGGCGAGGGGCGCGCGAGGGGCGCGGGGGCCGGCGGCAACGTGCGGAAATAAATATAAACGTATTGCGAACGAAACATAAAAACGATCACAAAGTGGGGCGTGCGGCGGCTGCGGCCCGCTGCCCGCCGCGCGCGGCGCTTACGACTTCTTCCTGCAACAACAAGCAAGGCGTGAGCGCGGGCGGCGCGCGGGCGGCGGGGCGGGCGGGCGGCACTCACTGCTCGTGGTTGTCCGTGTCGGAGTCGTCCAGCTCGGGCTTGGTGCGGCGCTTCTCGTACACGAGGATGATGGCGCACAGCACGAACACCTCGGCGCAGATGCCGAGGAAGGGCCACAGCGCCGCGTACATGTCCTTGACGCGCAGCACGGTGGGCGCGGGCAGGCCGGCGGCGGGCGCGCACGTGTACACGCCCGCGTCCTCGCGCCGCGCCGCGTCCAGCACCAGCTCCGCGTTGAGCACGCCCTGCTCCGAGCGCGCCAGCTGCGCGCGCTCGCCCAGCGCCAGCGTCACGTCCGTCAGGTTGCCGCCCTCGTCCGTCGCGTTCGTCACCAGCCACTTCACGTCCGGGTACGGCTTGCCCACCACCTGCCGACGGGCGCACACGGTTATTGATAGACGAGCGGACCGCTAGCGAGGGACGAACCGGCATCATCGTTAACCACTTTCGGAGCACATTTTTTTCACCTAATATTTTATTGTGAAATATTGTAATTATGAAAAAATGGCGAATGGGCAAGGCAGGCGAGGTGTTGGCTACACACGTACCTTGCACACGAGCTTGAGGCGCTGGCCCTGCACCACGTTGGTGTTGGGCGGCAGCTTGGCGTGCGGGCGGCCGCGCAGCTCCCAGGCGAGGTGTTGCTACACACGTACCTTGCACACGAGCTTGAGGCGCTGGCCCTGCACCACGTTGGTGTTGGGCGGCAGCTTGGCGTGCGGGCGGCCGCGCAGCTCCCAGGCGAGGTGTTGCTACACACGTACCTTGCACACGAGCTTGAGGCGCTGGCCCTGCACCACGTTGGTGTTGGGCGGCAGCTTGGCGTGCGGGCGGCCGCGCAGCTCCCAGGCGAGGTGTTGCTACACACGTACCTTGCACACGAGCTTGAGGCGCTGGCCCTGCACCACGTTGGTGTTGGGCGGCAGCTTGGCGTGCGGGCGGCCGCGCAGCTCCCAGGCGAGCGCGGGCGCGGCGCCGCCGACGGCGCACGAGTAGTTGCCGAAGTCGTCCTCGTTGGTGCGCGCCGTCATGCGGAACACGGCGCGGTTGTCGTCCAGCGCGTAGCGGCCGCGCAGGTCCGCCACCTCCTCCACCGCGGTGCCGTTTTTGCGCCTGCCACCGAACACACGTTACGCGCACACGTTACCAGTGTGCATCCGCGGAGCCGGCGGGTGGACCCAATAACGGCTCCACGGCTCATTTCATTTACCCGTGGACCGGGGACACCAAAGATTACAAATTCAAAGAGATATAAATAATTAAATATCGATAATAATAATTTTATAACTAAGACCGCAGCGCATCTTGAGGCGAGGTGACGGGGAGTAGCGACCCCGCGGTACCCAAGTGCCCCAGGGAACCACCGTTCCTCACCTCCGGCTGGCCGGTATTGGCTTGTTGGAGTGAACACTGACGAGGAACTATTGCAATTGTGTATGAATGGTGTCATAATGACACCATAACGGTCAAAACCTAAGCGCTCATTGGCTTAGAGTAAGGGCGGGTTGCTTCAAACCATCTGTATTCGTAAGTCAGTACGTAATCGTTAAGTCAGTATGAAATTGTCGTACAAGCCGCCATATTTGACGGTTACAGATACGTATATCTGTAAGTTAAAACAACATGGCCTAAGACTATCTGTTTCGTCATTGGTCTAAACGATGTCATTGAGAGACCATTCTGACACGATTACGACAATTGCATTAGCAGACTTGGGCTCCAGGTCTCCCGCCTCTGGCTTGCCTTCATTGACTGTCTAGAATACGAGTCGCTAGAGCTTAAGCTCTAGCGACTCGTATTCAATTCTCAAAATGTCTAGCGTTCGCAAAATGTCCAATTCGTGAAACGTTCAATTCGCAGAATGTCCAATCTCGGAAAGTCCAATTCGCAAAATATCCGACCGTTACAGATGACACAGAGAGAAATAGACAGTTACCTACTTTACACTTTACTTACAATGCGACCAAAATAAGAATACGACTGACATTGCGCTATATTTTCACGTTTTGTATTGAAAATTTAGCTGTTTTGTATAAAAAAATATTACAACAGATTTGGTAATTCAAACCGTTTAGTCGAACAATATCTACCTAATTCGCAAAATGGCACCCGAGTCTAAAGGGCCAATTCGCGAATAGACTAGTTCTCGAAAGGACTCATTCGCGAAAAGGCTAATTCTCAAAAGAACTAAATAGTAAAATGCCTAATTCGTGAAAGGACTAATTCGTAAAAGGAATTGGACGTAAACATTTTTGGAATACCGATCCGTTAACTAGCTGTTTAATGTTGATAAAAGGTAAAAGAAAAAAAGCCCACCCGAATGCATAACCTAGTTTTTTGTAAGTCCGTAAATAAGTAGATAATGTGGTGACTGACCAGACGATGTCGCCGGCGTCGGGGGCGCGCGGCGCGGTGCAGTTGAACACGAAGAAGCGGCCCACGTCGTAGTAGGTGAGCGCGAGCGGCACGCCCGGCGCGCCGCCCGCCGCCGCCGCGCCGCTCTCCGTCGCCGGCGCCTCGCCTGCGCGCACGCGACACGTCAACATCGCCACCACCACTCGGGTTGGAGATAGTGCCCAACAACATGGTGGAGCGTTACAAAATGTGACTAAGAATCGAACGCTAAGTTTGAATTCAATTAATTACATATTGTATGGCATGCATTAGGTATACCTAGTACAAGTTTATTGCACGATAAGTGTAGTATTGTTGTGTTAAGTGTACTATAGTGGATGGCTGCGCCCGCTCGCAAAGCCGCCAGGAGGAGAACGAAAGTATGGTTGGAAACACCTCGAAACAAAGAGTGGTATTTGCGGGTGCCTCAAGTGCTAATACTAATAAAGCCGGGTCTCCTGCGCGTGTTTTGCCCTAAACATTACACAATAACTAAAACGTCAAACTACACATTTTTCCCAGATGATGTATTTCTGTTGCCGCTTTAACAAATACTAAAAACAAAAAAAAAAAAATATACATAAATATAAGGGGGCTCCCGTACAATAAACGCATTTTTTTGCGGTTTTTTTCTCGATCTTAATAAAGGTTATATTAAAGTGTCTAATGTTACAGTATAGATCCCTTCGTGCGCGAGTTCGACTCGCACATGGCCGTTTTTTTTTTAAAACATGTAAACTAACAAGGAAGATATCATGTGTAGAAAAACATGTGTAGGGAAACAATATTTTGTACATACGTGTTTTTATGCAAAAACTATCGGTGGAGACTGGAGACCCGCCTTTATGAAAACAAAATGTTGGTTATATTTTTAATTAACAGCAAATTAGCTGCCATGAGCAGTGTGACCACCGTGGTATATTAGATATTAGACCATGTAATCTGATCTCTTTATCTCGTGTGATTCCTTACACATGATTCTGTAATTTAAATCAAATATACTTTATCACTACACAGATAACGTTACTAAAACCATATCTGATCGATTGAACTAGGTAGATACTACTGGCGACACATTATCAACAGCATACTGCAATCAAAACTTACGTGGATACAGAGGCTAACTACAGGCATCAAATCAGCAATACGTCATTAGCTAGAGTAGATAAATATTAGCAGGTAAGTAAAGTGAAGCAGTGTGAGGGCGCTGCACGCTGGCGGCTGGCGTAACGACCGAGTGTCGCCGGCAGTGCTAACGCTATGTACATCGTAGAGGCGAGTCTATATCTCATTATTTTCACTTCATTTACCTTTTCGATGCGCCTTTTTGTACAAAATTAGTTTTTGCAAGTTGTATATCTGTCTATTTATTGAACGCGACGTCAAGATGGGATCAGTATTTATGTTAAATATCTTTAAATATATTGAGGAACTAATTATTTCAATACAGGTAGAAATAGTAGAATAGGTACCAAGTAGCATAACACTGAGTTGCAGAAAAGGTCATGAAGTTTTAAAGGAGACTTTAACGATAGAAATAATTGTATGGTTAAAGTCTCCTTTAAAATTTAATTATCTTTCTGCAAACGACTGTATAACTCCTAAATGTTGGTGAAAAAAAATCAAGAAAAAGTGACCACTTATTTAACATTTACGATTATTCCCTTCATCCATGCTCAGAAAGTCCAATTCCCATAATGTCCAATTATTTCAAAAGGTCGGTTTCCTAGAATGTTCAATTCCCCAAAGTGTCCAGTCTTTGAGACTGTGGTTAATAAGTCCTCACGGCGCTTTTATAATAGGTATTCTATCAAATAATAAAAATAAATTAATAAAATACTAAAAGAATCATACAGGGCCCGCTCTAGGGGAAGGGCAACCCGGACATTTGCCAGGGGCGCCACATTTTGGTTGTAAATGCAGAAAATTAAAACCCGACTACGACAAAAATCGAACTGTAAAGCATGAAACAACAAAATATTCCTGTGTGATAGCCTGAAATTCTTCTGGAGATTTAAGGAATCCAGTGTTATGAAATAATTAATACATCAACGTTTTAATATCCAGGGTATCTATACCCTGATTAGATCAGATCCTATAATCGGCAGAGCCTATGATCGCTTGCTACGGGATCTGACTAATAAGCTGGATATTTTTTTACAAGGAAGACTGATCTGAGACTGAGGAAGACTGATCTGAAGAGGTGAACTGACTATTTCACTATGGAATTAGATAATAACAAGTCCTTAGCCTTCCTTGACTATACGACTTATTCATAATCCCGATCATTCTGTTAGTCACACAGTGTACAGAAAGCCTACCCATACAGACAGGTATCTTAACGGTGAATTTCACCACCATCCTAGTCAGTTGGCTACTGTGGCTAAATCTTTGTTACAAAGAGCAGATGGCATTTGCGATGCCAACCATCTGGCAGCGGAACTTCATCATGTGAAGCAAGTTCTGAAACAGAACAATTTACGTGCTCCACATCCCCTCGCAGAAGCCGCCCGAAGCCCATCTCAGTTAATCGTCGACCTGCTGTTCTACATCAGAGGGGTCACTGACAAAATTGGTCATATCTTGAAGCGTGCTTCCATAAAAACCTACTTCAAGCCACATAGAAAGATTAGCCAATTTCTTAGACCAGTGAAGTGTCGCATTCCTCTACAAGATGCAGGGGTCTACAAGATTGACTGTGATTGTGGGTTGTCATACATAGGGCAAACAAAGCGTAGTATAGCCACTAGAGTTAAAGAACACATAGCTGACGTCAAAAACGTGCGCTCTACAAAGTCTGCAGTGTGTGAACATACTCTAGACAAACCCAACCATTTCCTACGTTTTGATCAACCCCAAATCCTTGCAAAGGAAAACTGATACGTACCTAGAATACTTCGCGAGGCTATTAAAAAATCGAAATAAAAAAACATCGTAATTTCAATAGAGAGGATGGTTGGCAATTACCACCTGTTTGGAATCCTGTCCTTAAAATAATCAAATCCCAAACTACACACCGCACTGTAAAACATCAAGACACCGTGAGCGATTATTGTGTGCATCGAAACGAATACGATTCGAATAATATCGATTGAAAAATAAATCTTGTGTGGGTAGGTTGAAAATAATTTCAGTATAAATTAGCTGTCATGAGTTCATGACGCCTGCGACGCGTGGTCGTCCTGCCACCACGGACGCTGCAAAGTGTTCGAAACGTAAGCAAAAATCAGTAATATACGCGATTTAATCTGTTTAAACTTGTCTTATTATAATGTGTAGTAATCGCGAAAACTTAAGACATTAACAATGGCTATTAATATTACGTGATCGATCGTTCGATTTGCCGCCTCCCTGGACGTGCCGCTCATGTGCGGTACACGCCTTGCACACCCGCTTACGGCGGCCCTGAGGACAGAAAAGACTTAAAGAATTCGTGTTTTGAAAAACATAATCGTTTTCATATCCAGGGTATACATGAACAAGCTTCAGTATTGATCGGGTGGTGCAGTGGCCCCATTCTGTGCAAGATATTAACTATCATCTAACTATTGCTGAATGTCCCAGGACAGACTGCATTAAGGAGATAAAAAATATCCAGGATATAGCCGTGGTCGCATGCCGCTCTGTTGGGCCAGCTTAATAGTCAGATATATTAGTCAGACTGCTATGGCTAATATTTGGAGCTGTTTTTACTATTATTCTAGACTTGTACATTGTTCTCTCATATTTGTGTTATTTCCGACAAAAACAATGTAACCATGATTATTTGTAATGATTTGATTTAAAAGAGTAACCATGGAGTTTCTTGCCCGTTCTTCTCCATAGGAATCTACGCTTTGGAACGGGCATCTAGCTTCATCATTATTACTAACTGACAGAGTCCTTGACAATTCAAAAGTATCTGTAATGGGTCTAATTGAAACTTTGACTTTGATCCCGTGGCAAGCGATTATAGGCTCTATACCTATATATATATAGGATATTAAAACGTTGATGTATTATTTCATAACACTGAATTCCTTATATCTCTAGTAGAATTTTTAGGAATATTTTCTTGTTTCATGCTTTTCAGTTCAATTTTTGTCGTAGTCGAGTTTTAGTTTTGTGCACTTACAAACAAAATGCCGCCCCCAAATTTTGCCGCCCAGGCAAATGTCCGGGTTGCCCCTCCCCTAGAGCGGGCCTTGCCAACAGCAAGCTACTTATCAACTGAGCTATTATAAGTCTCATCTACAACCAGACAAACCAGAAACCGCAACCCAGAAAATATCTATACTATTATAAAAGTGTAAAAAAGCTGTGTCTGTACATTGAAGATATTCCAGAAAAATCAGTCGGGATAGTACTGGGACTTTGTCTGTTTGTCTGTTTGTGCGCGCATCACGCAAAATGTGAACGGATTTTGAGGTGGTTTTCACAGTTCGATAGCTTAGAGTCCAACTTAAAATCTAAGCCACGTTTCATCTGATTCCGCTGAAAAAAACCAGAGATACAGCTTGATCTCTTGGTAGTACTAGCCAACCTACGGAGGTAATTTAAACTGGTCAGTTCATTGTAGTCCACGCGGACGGAGTCGCAGGCAAAAGTCTAGTTCAACAATAAAATTGTCTCACACATGATTGCATAGATAAATCGCTGCATGTGTAGCGGACTTTAGAATTAAAAACCTAGGTACAATAGAAGAATAATTTTATTTTTACTACTCTAATCTTAACGATACATAGACAAAAATTAAAAATATTATATAACTCTTGAAAATAAGAAACAATAGCTTCAAATATAAAATGAATTCTAACTAAGGACGTGTACGTAGAGCGAAGCTAGCTAGCATGACCGTCAGCCGCCGCGCACCGCTCGGCGCACGGAGCACCCGACCCGCCCTCCTCGCGACCTCGCCACCTGTCGGCGCGCTCACTTCCGCCACACCTTTATACAATTATATGTATTATACGGAGTTTTAGAAAAGGGATCACTACAGCAGATAAGACATTTAAATATTTTAGCAAGAGCATGTAAATCATTTTTTTTTTAATTCATTTTAACCCTTTAACCACCCGAATCAGATTAATCTTATAAATATTATCGTGTCCATTACCTACGCCGGTGAAATACGACAAAAACCGTTGTTTGTAAGTATAGTTTTTTGTTGCATTCTATGCAGATATTTATTAATGTACGAAGAGATAGTACATCAAACAATCATACACTGTTCGTGTTCATACATTGACTTAAAATTAGAAGGCATTTGATGATTGAAGTTAGATCATTTCATTTGTCAATTTATGAGCTGAGCGCTGAGGGCACGGCAACTGATATGAAGCGAAGGCGTTAAAAGGTTCATCAAATCTTATTATTATTTTTATCGTTTGGCATAAAGCTGTCGCAGTGGTCCCTGTTCAAACACCTATGGTAGCGGTGCTGGGATGCATCTTGCGGCCTTCGCCAGGCGCAGCAACCCTGTAAGCCGCCCGGCTCCGGTGACGACGGATCAAACGAATGCTTGACGCGCACGCGGCACATACAGCCGGTTTCAAATTTCGAATCAGTGGACTTCGGAAATCAAGTTTATGATAGACCAAATATAACAAGCCAAACCACATTCACAAGTAAAGGAGTCCCCTTATGCGCGATGACCAAACTCGAAAACGGTTTATAACAAGACAACCAATATCTATTACACAAAAGATCTAAGCGACCGTATATTCGACGCCGCCGCCGCAAAATGATTGGTAGTTGTTGGGCCGCGGCCGCACTGGTACGGCGAAAGCGACGCGACGGCGATTTCGTGAATATTATTTATTTACGAAATCACCGTCGCGTGTCGCGCATTTCGCTTGTCGTTTCTGCAGTGCGGCCACCGACATTGTTTGTTATGAGTTTGCTTTCACGACATCGCTATCGCGTCGCTTTCGTCGTACTAGTGCGGCCGCGGCCTTAGGCCTGCGTGGCGTACATTGCTGCGATGACCTTATATTATTCGTGAGCAGCAAAGTAACCCTAAGGCCGCGGCCGCACCGGTACGGCGATTGCAACGCGACGGCGATTTCGTGAAAACAAACTCATATAAACATAATTATGTCGGTGGCCGCACTGCAGCAGTGTTTGAGTTTGTTCGCCGTCGCGTCGCAATCGCCGTACCGGTGCGGCCGCGGCCTATGGCCACTTCGGTGCGGTTAGCAATGAAGATAAAAATATTTTTTTCAACTTCTTTCATTCGCAATAGAGGCGGGCAAACATTCTTTATAAATTCTAGTCAGCAGGATTAGTAGTCGCTGAAATAAGCAATTCTCCAAAATGATGCAAAACTGCCGATATGAAACTTACTGTCAGTAGTTACTGGACCTATCGCCACGCAGACCACCGTCGCCGGAGATTCCCCCGTTTTATTTAGATCTATAAGGGAGCTTCATAATATATCAAATCCTAAGTCTTTTAAATCGAAATTCGGAACCACCAAACGGTAGCGTACAGGAAAGTGATAGCCGCAGCAGATACGAGGTTCGGGGAGAGAGCGGGTCGTCGGACGGCATGGTCGCGCTACAGTGCAGCAGCCTAGCGCAGTACCGGGCAGGGCGACGGGTGCGGCGGCGCGCACGCGCACGCGCACGCGCTGCGCGGGCGCGCGGCCGCACGTGTACACGCCGGCGTGCGCCGCGCGCGCGGCCGCCGCGTGCAGGCGCGCCGTGAGCCGCCCGGCGGCCGCCGCCTCGCCGGCCGGCCGCAGGTCGGCGGGCGGCGCGGCACCGTCCAGCCGCCACTCGGCGCGCTCCTCCACGCGCAGCGCGCACTCCACCGTCAGCGGCGCGCCCTCCTCCACCGTCACGTCTGCGTCTGCGCACGCCACGCGTCACTACACTACTCCTACGGCGAGTCGTTCCTAGTCACATCACGCAGGTGCCTCTAATGCTTATCCTGACACCTATACGTATGATGTCGATGATATCTATAGGCTTTGGTTACCAACCACGTACACTACGAACACTACACTACATGTCTACAAACTTGAATAATACACAGGTTGTCCCACGGCTATGTCACACGGAGGGCAAGTACTTTAAATATTTTAGATAGGAAAATTTGCTTCATTGAGACTTCATTTTATTTTTAAAAGTATGTAAGTAATACTGCATTCAAAGATTTTTTTTAAAGTTGCTTCCTTCATCATCTGGTAATCGAACTGACGAAATGTGAAAAAAATAACATCCTTATTTTTATGATGCCGATCAAAAGGGTCAATAATTATAAGGATTATTTCCTTTTATGTAACATAGAATTTTAAATAAAAGGAACTGTCCTATCTACAATATTTAAAGTACGAGGGTGGATTGAAAAGTCCGTGTAGTATCAAAATAATTTTATACTGATAATAATGATAGCTTTATAATCTAGGTAGTTACTCATGTGCCCAAACCTCAACAAGTGGCTTCATTATTTTTCTGTAATTTTTTAAGTTGCTAATCTGCTATACATGTGCGAAAATAGAGAAAACTGAAATCAGAGCCGTGATTAAGTAGGTATCTGGTTTTAAAAAAATATGACGCCGAACCAAATTAAAGACGGCATGGGTAACACATTAGGGGATTCTGTGCCGTCGTATTCCACAGTAAAGAAGTGGGTAGCTTTGTTTGAATAAGGCAGAGAGAGCGTGGAAGATGACCTGAGGAGGAACTTCAACTCATTTTACACACATTTCGAAAATCATCGATAAAATCCAAAAAATGGTTTTAGACGATCCAAGATTAAAAGTGCGTGAAATTAGTGAGGCTATGGGGACTTCAACTGAGCAGGTATATCATATTTTTAACCAATGATCTTTTTGAAACCCGATACTCTGATTTCAGTTTTCTCTATTTTTACACATGTATGGCAGATTAGTAACTTCAAAAATTTACAGAAAAATTATTGTGGTTTGGCATAATATATGATTAACTAGAAACAGAAAAATAATGAAGCCACTCAACTTATATACATATGATTAACTAGAATATGAAGCTATCATAACAGTATTTTATTTTGATACTACACATATTTCTGGGTCAGGCTACGAACTTTTCATTTTTCAATCCACCCTCGTACTTTCCCTCCGTGTGGCATAGCCGTGGGACACCCTGTATAGTGTCTATGCCTAATAGTATACAGGGTTTGGTAATTCAACATATTCCTTGAAATGGGTGTGTGTAATAATTATCTATTTATCTCTACACATATTATAAAACAAAGTCCCCCGCCGCGTGTCTGTCTGAACGCTCGTCCGAACTCTAAAAACTACTGAACGGATTTTCATATGGTTTTCACCAATAGACGAAGTGATTCATGAGGAAGGTTTTAGTATATAATTTATGTATTAATCCTTATCAAAATAAGTAGTTCCATCGTGACATGTATTTAATGGAGATAATTTTTACCGTTTACAGTATCTTATTTGGAGTACAGTTTAAGAGATAACACGATGTAATCAAAGCGCGACGAAGTGATTTAATCATTTTGTGAGCTTGCTTGATAGGAGCGAATTTCGCGTAACTCCAATTCATAAGGATAAACTAAATTTTACCTATGCAAAGTCAGGGAGGGTCAGCTAGAACTATTATAAAACTGTAAAAAGCTATGTCTGTACATGGAAGATATTTCAGAAAAAACTATCAGAATATGGTAGGTACAGGTACTGGGGACGCGGAGCAGGCCAAAAAAAAAAATTTAAAATAAATATATGATTTTTTGTCTGTGTCTGTTACTCTGTTTGTGCGCGCATCACAGAGTAAAAACTGTTTTCACACAGGTTTGGGAGCTCATCTAATTCTGGTGGGATAAACCAGAGATACAGCTTGTAGTACTTTCTAACCAGCCTACACTAAGGTCATTTAAAATGGTCAATTTATTTTAGTTCATGTGGACGCAGTCGCGGGCAAAAGCTTGTCTTTATTATACAAAGAGACTGAACGTTAAATGAAAATTGAGTAAAGTATTTTTAGGCCATGTAAAAAATATTTGTGATTTTAGAACGTTATTGTCAGTCTGTACTGTATGTGTAGTTCGCATCGTACACGCCGCACCGCTAGATAGTCAGCAAACATCTGCTGCATTCTGATATTTCGATTTCCAATAGCTACTGTTTTTAAGATTCCGTAGTAAAACTAGAAGTGGATTGGCCCTCACATTCGTCGGAGGGAAAAGGAGTTTAACAAGGCTGCCAAGTCCTGCAAGAAGGTTCTTCAGAGGGCTCGCTTTGACCACATTAGTCGAATAGGGAACGAATTGGCTTCGTACTCTGCGGGTAGTAAAGCGTTTTGGTCCCTAGCTAAATCAGTCAAAGCTAACTTGCCGTCCCTCACTACCCCTACTGCTGAACTCTGATGGGACGCTGGCTCACACCGCCGAGAAAGCAAACTTTTGCTTCTCTGTTTGCAGAGTCTTGACATCTCGGTGCTGGTAGCGCGATATGCGATACCTCTAACTTCGAATGGCAGCACGACATTTATGTCGGAAATACGCATTCGCCAAATGGAGGTTCGCAAAACGCTGCGCATTCTCGACGTCAACAAGGCCAGTGGCCCAGATGGTATTTCAGCCATAGTTCTGAAGGCGTGTGCGCCTGAGTTGTCTCCTGTGCTGACGCGCCACTATGTTTTATGAAGACCATTTTTCGGACATCGCGTTTTTATTCAAAACCCTAATAGATTTGACCATTTAAATGCAAGTTTTCGTATCCCTGTTTAGTTTTTTTATTTTTTATTATAGAAATTCGCCATATTTCACTCTTGATATTTAGAAAATAAATTATATCTCTCGAATTAAACATAACACTCAAAAATAATGTTACAAGCATCGATGACGTTTCTGGAACTGCACATTTTAAAATAAAAACCGGCCGAGTGCGAGTCGTACTCGCGCACCGAGGGTTCCGTATCATTTTTGGACGTATAAACGTTTGTTTGTGAAGGAATTTTGATGATTTTGAAAAAACTGTACTAGTTAGGAACATCGTTTTATTTTTGGTGCCATATTTGGGTCAATTCAACTCTAATTATTTCAGATTTTTCGCTCCGCAAACTTCGGAGATAAGGAGGGGGGGGGGGGAATGGTATTTTTTCAGACATTTTTCATCATATGTCGGAAACTGTGAGACATAAAATTAAATAAAAATATTTTTTGAAATATGCAGATCAAGCCCTTTCATATATGTCAAAAGACCTAGTAACCCCACTTTGAAGTTTTGGACCCCCACTCCGGCCCCTTTTGCAATGAAAATAAAAATATTTTTTAAATTTTTCATTTGCAATAAAGTTGGACAAGCATTAGTAGTTGCTGAAATAAGTGGGTGTGACAGACGAAGTCGCACCATAAGGGTTGATTTTTTACCATTTTGGTACGGAACCCTAAAAAAGAATCCTTATTAGTTTCGTCACATCCGTCTGTCCGTCTGTCACACCCTCGTAAAATCTACGTGCGGGTATCGTTGTATAGGTCTTTAAAAATAACAAAGGTTCCTAAATGACTTTTAACTTAGGTGCACATTTAGTGAACTAGAAGCTCCGAAATCGTTAACAATGTGTGTGTATCCCTTGTAATTTCCTAACCGCGTTATCAAACATTCTTAAAAATCGTCTAATCTCGATTAAAGTTGGTTTGGACAAGAATAAAATAGAGGGTGGGGGGTTATTTATTTCGCGCACCCCTTTATGTGGGGTATCGTTGGATAGGTCTTTGAAGCTACATAATAGCATTTAATAAATACTTTCAATTAAAATTGCTTTGAACAAGATAATTATGTCAATTATTTTTTGAAATATTGACTCAGTTATATATTATTTCATTTTATATTTTCACACAGTTTATATTTTCATTCAGTTTTAAATTTGCCAATCACAAAAATAACTTTGTATTTCATAATAATATTTTAAATGTATAAACTTATATTTGCAGCTCGAAGACTGAAATATGTCATGCTACGGAACACTACTGTGCGTGGCCTGACACACTCTTGCCCAGTTTTATAAACATGGATTATCTTTGTGAAGCTTATCGTTCTTGTCATAACATATTACAGTCCAGAGTTCTCTTATAATGGAACATAATAATCTCTGCTATTTACATGGTTTATGTATACATGAATTACTAGAGGTGGATTAGAAATTGTAAAAATCTGACATGCCTAAGAAAAATAATAACTATTTGGTTAGAGGTCAGAAAACCAGCCAGCATTGTATGTTGTGTGCAGCACACTGTGTGCCTGTGTGGAGCAATTCATGAGTCTGGTCTACACTTAAAGTAACACATATTATTTCAATTATAATGAACAACATGATAATTGTTTTATGATTTAACAAATGGTATGATTACATTGTATTTGTTCAGTCTCATGATAAAGTTAAGATGTGAAACAAACAACATAAGACCAGGGAAACTGTTATCTACATGGTTGATAGTGATAGCTGTTTGTACTAACCAATCTAACATTTATTATATTTACCTATTAATTGTTATGAAATGGTGTCTGTGGTTGAAGTAAATTAAGAAATAATTAGGTGCCCTTGTATGCTACATACCTATACAATAACTGGTTTAGACCTAAGTACTAAGTATACAAGATCATAAAAATATTTTCTTTTACCTACATCTATTCCTAAGTAGGTATGTAAACAAATACCTGGTGTAACTGACAGCGTAACGAAAACCGAAACCATGGGTTTAGTACCTTATTCTGATCCCCTGAGTGTGAAAATGTAGCGCCGTTCTTTTTAAAAAAAATTACGAATTCGTTTGGAGATTTTGTAGTTCGTCAAAAAATCACCAAACATCCATCCGAACCAGTCCATTACCGCCGCGGCGATCAAATACCAATGTATTGTTTATTTAAATTATTATTTATTTCGTTTATTCATTTTATATACATATAATTTACATTTTTAAATATTTCATTATAAAAAATATAAAAAAACAAAACATTTAAAAATATAAAAAATAGTGCTCCACCGGCATCGGGAACAGGGTCCAAGCCACCGGCGGTCAGGGCCCCAGAGAGAGGAACCTCCTAACAATACGAGCCGTGTCCAGGAGTACAACCTTCTGAATCAAGCCCTTGACCCAGCTGCCTAACGAGAGCCTCCTTAGGTGTAAGTCGAGGCTCTTGGCTATTAAACCATTGGCCGTGACGACTATCGGCACAATGATTGCCGAGTCCACATCCCACATGCTGACAACCTCGTGCGCTAAGTCAAGATATTTAAGCTCTTTATCTTTCTCAGCTTTCACGAGATTCTCATCATGCAGGACGGTGATATCAACAAGCAATGCGCGGCGCTCTGATCGATCTATCACCACTATATCAGGCTTATTAGGTAGCCATGATAGTCCTGTCAGTGATGATAGATCGATCCCAGTACAATGTGACTTGACCATTTTCGAGAACTGGGTCGGGCACATACCTGTAGTATGGTACTTCCAATTCCACAAGATTGTACTTCAGAGCAAGTTGCTGATGGATAATCTTGGCCACCAGGTTGTGTCTGTGCAAGTATTCGCCGTTAGCGAGACGAGAACAACCGGAAATAATGTGACGGATAGATTCCCCTGGACGGTGGCATGCCCGACAGATGTCAACCGTGCCGTCCTTCACAATATATTTCCGATAGTTATTCGTCATGATAACCTCGTCCATAATTGCACATACAAAACCTTCGGTTTCCCCAAAGAGGTCCCCGAAACGTAGCCAAGACACGGACGCTAAGAAGTCTGTATCGGGTCCATGAAGGGCCCGATAAAAGCGTCCGTGTAGCTCCTTGCTCTGCCATACCTCCCTTATTTATTTATTTATTATGATTGGTCTCTGTTACACGGGACTAAGAGTCCCGGACCTTTTGTAGGCGTGCGCGGGGCGGAAGCCAACACGTAGAGGCCCTTTATGACAGCTTTTTAATAAAATTTAATGGTGACACAGCTGGTGATTATCCTATTATTATTATTATTGTCATCGAAGCCGTAATCAAGTCAGCGGTCCAAGCTTCGCTAGCAGCCATCGCGGATTGCGACTGTCCTTGGTCTAGATACACATATCGAATAAAGAACAGGTCGTGCGCACTCGCGCAATGGCGCACAATGCTGCAGAATCCGGACATTTTACATTAACTAAACGTAATTAGGTCGACGCAAGTAATTACTCATCCAGTGACATCATGCAAGCAGCCGCCGCACATCAGCTGCGACGATAACGACTGTACCTGCGTCGTGCGCTGGTGCCAGGCAGACGCGCAGACGTACACCGCCTCCTTGTAATCTTTATCAGGAAACGGCTACCTACTGCGATAGTCATGTCGAGGTCCATATTATGTAGGTACAACTTGCAGTATAAAATAAGTTACACTTACTTTGTGCGTTTGAGGGAACTCCGAGCGCTATAAATAGCAGCGCCACAGGCAAAACGAGTTGTCGCCGCATGGTGACTTTTAACACACCATATAAAAACAAAATATACGACTAAGATGGAAATACAGCTAAAGGCACTGTCTTTAGACTAAATCCAGAATAACGATGCGTCTTCTCAGTTTGCACAGTTGCAGAACAATGGCGGAAAAAGTAAAATGGCGTCTTTCGTACTTCGTACTTCGTAGAATAGAATAGGTACATAGCTGACC
Organism: Thalpophila matura; assembly: GCA_948465475.1. Classification (NCBI taxonomy): domain Eukaryota; kingdom Metazoa; phylum Arthropoda; class Insecta; order Lepidoptera; family Noctuidae; genus Thalpophila; species Thalpophila matura. The sequence continues at coordinate 17,018,303 of OX419191.1, forward strand.
TAGCCGCCGCAGACAGTGCTGCCAACTCCTATCAAAATTTTCGCCTAAGGTTTCATCAAATCCCCTATAAAACTCCTTAAAATATACCTAGGTTCAAAAATAATACTTCTTTGATGCAGCCGTACTCAAGTAATTCGTAACTTATAATAAAACGTCCAATTAATACTAAGCCCACATAGGCTGCGTTCGAGAATTAAACCGGTGTAGAATTTTTGATATGAAACATCTAACACGGCGGGACAGACTGGCTGGCGAGTGGTGATTTGGTGAACAGTGAATAGCCACATCACCGCATCTCCATGTGCTGGTTCTGGTAACTTTGCGACTCTCTTGACTCTTTCCACTCGGCTAGGCAATCTCCCTTCTCTTTCACCGCGCTGAGCTCCTCGTATACCAATCGCAGGTGGATTGTCCAGTCGGCTGTTTTACAAAACCACTAATATTATTGTTTTATATTAAAGCTTCGTTGTGTAAAACAACTGAACGACGTACTTTAAACACGTAATATTGCTTAAAGCATTTTACGTTTTGCATTTATCAATGCAGCGGGTCAAAGATTAGACTAGACTAGGGCATCAAATCCCGCATGTTATTTGTGATCTCGGTATTTGCTGGATCGATGATTTTCAATTCCGCAAGATCCCGGAATTTGCGGGATCCCGCAAGTGTAAGATGAGCTGCCTATTATGTGTTGTGTAAAGAAGAGGTAGGTATATAAATGTTAAAATAAAAATCTGAAAGTATGTATGGTTTTTGATCAAAAACCTAGATTTTTGATGAAAAACCGGAAGATGACGCATTTTAAACTCAATTTCATCATAAACCTGTAACAATCCAGATTTTTTATCAAAAACCTGACGTTTTGTTTTATATAACGGAGCTGTTATTTAAAACAACTAGTGATTTTGTAAAACCATGGATTCGATAATATGATCTATCTGCGACATACCTATAGTGTATGCAGTGTTTTTGTTCACTTCGAGATACGTTGCCTGTGTTTTAGTTGAAAGTAATTACTGTAACAATTTTTTGCTATATTTATTTCCTATAATATATCATTCTTTCATGCATATTTTCTATACAAAATAGTTTCCATCCATTTCATTCATTCCATTTCTATATACTGCTGTCGTTCCATTCCTACTGTTGTACGATTATTTGCAGGTTTTGTTTAAATTCTATACACGCTGAAATTTTAGTGGTTGTTTTCCGACAGCAGAACAATTTGCCATCAGTAGTACTATCGAAACATAGAGTTCAATTTAAAAAATATTATGTTTTTTTTTTCAAATAATCAAAAAAAATATTCTTAGACTCGAAAGTGTGAAAAACAATAGTAACTCACTAGATCTAACGTAGGTATAGTTATCTAGTCAAACCGACACGCGCCGCGCGCCCCGATTCCGCGAATCAAAGCGGCGGTGCCGACAAAAGCGGCGACCGATTCATAAATGTGCAGAGCAAAATCAGCTTTCGCGCATAGTGATACGGCATAAAACAGACTGATCGCCCGTTGCAACCGCACCGCACCCCCCCCGACCCGCACTCCACGCCGACCGTTGGCCGCGACGCCGACCGGCCGACTGGCCGGCAGTTGTACCGCGAACGCGAATCTCGTAACATGCGTAGTGAACTAGTGAATTATCGTTGCAAAAATGGATCGACATTACATTATTATTCCAATTTAGAGTACGTCGCTATGTTGCAAATGTACGCTAGGGCTAATTATGACTCTGCCGTGTTTACGCGGAGCCGCAACAACTTGGAGTCGAACAATCTTGGCGGTGTTCTGAACCCCCAAGTCCCGTACGATCGTAGCGGCGACACAGTGCTACTCGATCATGGCGAGTTACAGTGCATGTACCCGTTTGCCCGAGTTCGGCGAGGAAATCCACAAGTAGGTACTTCAAACGGGATCCTCGTCATAGTACCTACCTATGTGTATGGCTGTGGTGGCTGGGTTTAACGTAAGTCAATACTACGTTTGGAAAGTGCTCAACAATGAAAGACTGCTTAAGTACCTATCATTTTCGTAAACTTAATCAAATAAAACTTACATATACACAATAAAACAAGATTGTGTTATTGTGTATGGAACGCAGTGGCTTGCAATTTGAAAAATTACTCCGTTACCGGGCCTAAGCGTAAGTACCTTTGTATTAAATACCGAACATTTAAAAGTAGGTAAGTAATTAAAATCATTGTAAATAAGTTTATTCCATTTTTTTGAATACCTACGGCTTAAATACTGTAATAGGTATCTAATTCAGAAAATATCGTTTTCTAAGATAGGTGCCTACCTACCTAGTAATCTTGTTTTTTTAGTTTCGTGTTCACGTGTTCAGTAATTTGTCTATCAATAACTTAGGAATAGTTATCAGCTGATTGATAAACACGGAGGGCAATGACCGCGCGGGCGCGCCCCGCTCGGCCGCGGCCGCGCGCGTCGTCGCCGCGGTTGCGTAGCTATCGTGAGGTACCTACTATTGGTTTGAGATTTAGTTTTTCACATCATTCTCATCACACCATTCTGCCATTTTTTGATTCTAATTTTTCTTTTATATATCAATCGAATGTACTGCCAAGACAAAATCATTTCGCTACGGGAAAACATCCACTTAAATTTCACCGTGTATAATAAAATAAAAAAAACAATAAATTCCTGCTCCTAAAAATCCCTCTTTTAACATTTTCATCCCCTTAATTCAGGGAGAAAACCCCTAAATTGGCAGCACTGGCCAGTACAGAGCACCACAGAGTAGAACTACAGTCTACAGACACAGAATGACAGAATACAGTTGGAGTCATAGACATAGAATACTATCTATAGACATAGCTTAAGAGATAAAGCCGCTGGCCGTTGTTTCTTGTCTGTGCGCGGTTTTCTTGTCCACAGACTACTATGGTCTTGTCCACAGAACAATATTACTCTAGCGAGGTCTTGTCTATCCTGTCAATTCCTGCCCCTGTCAGTGTCAGTTGTCTTCATTCTTCAAAGACTTCGAGATCGAGTTTGAGGGTACTTGTCAACTGGCTAATTGATAACACACCTCCCGAGGAAAAGCGCGGGAAATTCGTATCGATTGGGCGCCTTTTTTAAAACAAATTTTCAAATAATTAGTTTATTCCTTCACAAGTTCATTTGCTTGCTTTTCTCATGATGGGGAAGAAAGGGCATCCAAAGAAAAGAAAAAAAGAAGATGTTTCGTCTTCTGCTCCACCATTGCTGTCCTCTGAAGACGACGGTGGAGCCTCAAGCTCTTCAGAGGAATCAGTACCAATTGAAAAGGATAAGTATCGGGAATTCAGGATTCCTGACTACATTAGGTCATACCCTGAAAGCGGAGGCAATTTTGAATATGTCGTATTTTTTGAAAGTATTGACTTAGTCCCGATCGGTGATAGAGACATGATGTCCCTTTCAACCAGCATAAAAAAATACAACAAGGGAGTAAAACAATTATTGCGCATGAATCGTTATAAAATTGGTGTTATTTTTGAACGTCCTGGTTTAGCCAATGCAGCGTTATTGAATCGTAAGTTTTTGGATAGTTATAAATTGAAAGCCAGTATTCCTGCAACTGCTACGGAAAATACAGGTGTTATTATGCATGTTCCAATTGACCTGAGCAACGAACACATTTATAATGCTATAACAAGCACAAAGAATATTATTTCTGTCAGAAGATTTATGCGTCGTACTATTTCAGAAGGAGGGGGGGTGTCTTTTCAGCCTACGAAGACGGTGTCCATCACATTCTCGTGTGCAACAATACCCGATAGTGTAGACCTGAACAGCTGGCGATTCGAAGTACGGCCGTACATTCCGCCGGTGAAACAATGCCTGAAGTGTCTAAGGTATGGTCATATAGCCAAATTCTGTAAGAACTCCCAAAGATGTTCCATATGTACAAAGGACCATAATTATAAAGAATGTCAAATACCATCAACTGAGGCTACATGTTGTCACTGTCAAGGTAATCATGTAGCTATTTCGGCACAGTGTCCAGTCAAACAGCAAAAAGTGGAAGAAAACAAACACAAAATTAATAAGAAATCTTATGTTATGTTTTGACGTGTAAAAGTGTTATTTTTAACCTATTTACAAAATAAATATCATTTATCATTTATGCAGATTTATTCAATGAAAAGTCATTTCCATCCCTTTCAAAGTCCAGTCCTGCTAAACAATTACAATCACTAATTGAAACAGAACCAATTTTAAATATTTTAATACAGACAATAGTAACATTAATTTCTCAAAATAAAAATAATGAAAAGAGTATTTGTACTCAAAGCATAAAAGATGTTCTATTATCAAAAATCCAGAATAATATAAATAAACCTTAATTTTATGGATCAGCTGAATATTGTACAGTGGAATGCTCAGAGCATCAATAGTAATAAACTTGCTTTTTCGTATTTTTTACATGAGTATAACATACATGTAGCTTTATTGTGTGAGACTTGGCTCAAGCCTCACATGAGATTTAGTATTAAAGGTTATAATATAGTAAGATTAGACTCAGGTAATTCACACAATGGTGTAGCTATTTTAATACATAACAGTTTACAATTTAGTAAAATAGATACTTTATATGATGATTCTATACAAAATATAGCGATTCGTTTAAAATATGGCAATAAAAAAGAAATTTCATTAGTTAGTTTTTATAGTCCTGGAAATGCTTCATTTACTAAGTATAAGTTTGATAATTTAATTCGCAATATTCCTGGTCCTCTTTTGGTGGGTGGAGATTTCAATGCACATCATTCGGCTTGGGGATGTAACAGTGTGAACATCCGTGGCCGAGAGGTGCTTGAAATCATTAATGACTGTAATTTGGTTTTATTGAACGATGGAGAAATGACAACTGTAGGCTCTGATAGGTGGCAAAGAAATGCACTTGATTTAACTGTAGTATCAACTTCAATTTCATTATCTTGTAACTGGTCTGTTCATGATGATCCTTTAGGTAGTTACCATTTGCCTGTAATTACAAAGTTACTTATTAATGACAATTATAATAACCCACATGATATGGAAGCTTCAAATTTGCCAAAACATTTTAATTTTAACCTGGTTGATTGGGAAATATACAAGAAGACTGTTGATAGTTTGTTAATGAATTTTAAAATTAATAAAGATAACCCATTAAATTCATATAATGACATGATAAAGTTATTAAATTTAGCTGTTATTAAGTCATTACCATCAACTATAAGATCTGATTCTTCTTTTGATACAGCATCAGTAAATAATAATCGTAAAAAACGCATTCCATTACCATGGTGGAATTTGAATTGCACTAAAGCAGTAGAAGACTCTAGGAATGCCTATATAGTATTCAAGCACCATCTCACATTGGAAAAATATATTGAGTTTAAAAAATTACAAGCTCTTAAAAAATTAGTGTTAAAAAGAGAAAGATATTTAAGTTGGATTTCTCTGTGTGAGTCATTTAATAGAACTACTCCATTATCTAGGGTTTGGCAAATGTCAAAAAGATTTAATAAAACATTTTCACCTTCAAGTAATAATATTGCTCCTTGGGTATTTGATTTTCTTAAAAAATATACTCCAGATACAGTTGAGGGGCCATTTCAATCAATTCCTCATGAAGTAAAAGCTTCAGGACATTATGAATATCTAATTTATCCATTTTCTCTTCAGGAATTAAAATCTGCAATATCATCTAGACGAGATTCAGCTTTTGGCCTTGATGGAATACCTTACAAAATGTTGAAAAATGTATCAATTATGGCACTTTCTGACATATTAAGTGTTTTAAATTTACTCTGGCAGGAAATGGTTATCCCTAATGAATGGAAAACAGATTGTCTTATCCCAGTACTTAAACCTAACAAAGTAAGACACAAAGCAGAATCTTATAGGCCAGTAGCATTAACATCATGCATGGGAAAAACCTTTGAACAACTAATTAAACAAAGAGTAGAATTTTATATAGAAAGTAATAGTCTATTACCATCCAATCAATTTGGCTTTCGACGTGGGTTCTCTACTCGAGATAGCATTTCTCATTTGCAATTAGATATATACAATTCTATTAAAATGGACAATCATTTTGTTGGTGTCTTCTTTGATGTAGTGGGTGCATTCAACAACATTAATCTGCACATTTTGTGTGGTGAACTTCGTGCCCTTGGTATTCCTGAAAAAATTATAATATGGATCTTTAACTTTTTACATGGTAGAGAAGTATATGTCAAGGTGAATAAACGTTTAATAGGGCCACGTTTTTCATATAAAGGCGTATGTCAAGGTGGCATCCTCAGTCCATTGATTTATCTCCTTTATTTACATAGACTAAACATTGTACTTGGTCTTGAAGTGGCAAATTTGCAGTTTGCAGATGATTTGGTTATCTATGCTTCAGGTTCAGATATAAGTTCTGTTGAAAGTATTTTAAACACAGCTTTAACTCGGCTAAAGAACTATTTTCATTATCTTAACTTAGATATTAGTCCAGAAAAATCTAAAGTTATAGTGTTTGGAGAGTGTGAAACAGACCTACATATCTATTACAATAATAGTGTTCTTCCAATAGTGAATGAAGTGAAGTTTCTGGGTATCATTTTTACAAGCAACCTTTCATGGACTAAGTATGTCGATTATCTGTTAGGTAGAGCTAATAAAGCATTTAATTTTATAAAGTCACTGTCGATTGCAGCTGATCCAAAAATTTTGCTTATGTTATATAAATCTCTAGTCCGCAGTCATTTCGAATATGGATTTTTGTGCTTTGGGTCTGATCAGAGATTGGTTCACAAATTGGAGATTCTTCAAAACCACAATCTTAGATGTGTAACTGGTGCAATGAAGACAACTCCAATTAATTCACTTCAAATTGAGTGTAACACTCCTCCTATGAATATAAGATTTCAGTTTTTAAAGTCCAAATACATTCTCAAGCTTTTATCTTTCGAAAATCATCCTTTATTAAAGAAAATATTATTTTATTATAGAGTATACAATCCCTCTAATTTCGTAAATGTCCCTTATATATTTCATGACTTTTCTAATCTAATCAGTATTGATGATCAATATCAAATTGAGAAATGTAAAGGCAGATGGCCATGTTACTCCGGTAATTACATCAGCAAATTCTGGCCCATGAACATTTACATTAATCGCGATCTTCGGAGTAAAGAAGATGTCTATCAGTTAATTGCAGAGTTCCCTGGGTACAGGCATATATTTACTGATGGATCCAAAAACAATAGAAATGTTTCGTTAGCCATATATTTACCTCATCTTACTGTTGGACATGGAGTTCGGTGACCTGGAGCCATGTCTATATTTACAGCAGAATCTCTAGCCATTTTATCAGCTCTGCAGTACATACATGTAAAGAATCTTGGGCACACAACTTGGCTTATAGCGACCGACTGCATGAGTGTTCTCATGGCCTTACAAAACCCGAAACTGGACGCCAATACCGGAAATATTTTATATGAGATTCGGACTTTATACGCTGATCTTTGTTCTAGAGGATTTACAATAAGCTTAATATGGACACCCTCCCACATAGGAGTAGCAGGAAACGAAAACGCAGATTATCTTGCAAGAGTTATTGTTGACGTTGACATCCCAGAGACAAGAAATGTTGCCATACCAAGTTCGGACCTGCTTACTAAATTACGTGAACAAAACACCTGTAATTGGCATGAGAACTGGCAAGAAACACTAAGAACTAAAGGAAAATGGTATGCGAAAATAAATCAAATCACTGGTTCTGCGCCCTGGTTCACCAGATCTGTTCTTCCTAAGAGCAGAAAATTTTACACAACTTTAAACCGTCTTAGATTTGGACATGGAAGATTCAATGCACATTTAGCCAGAATGAAAATTATTACATCGCCTGTTTGTATAAATTGTAACTTAGGAATTGATCAGACCCTAGATCATATAATTTTTGAATGCCCTGCATATGATCTACAAAGAATTCCTCTATTTGATAATTTACTGGAAATATATAAAACGCCAGCAAGCATCCCGCGCGACACTCAAAGTTTGCTGGAAAATTACAGTACATACACAGCACTGTATACATTTATTGACAGCACTGGTTGGGCAATCTGACCGATCGGGGCGACATAATAATATTAGAAGGATATGACCCGGATATGACCTTACTTTACAACATGATTATGACGAATACACGGATATGACACCTTATTATTATGATTTTGACTAATGAATACTGAAGACGTGGCTCTGGCCTAAAATAAATAAACATAATCAAGATATAAACTACTAAGGACGAGGCTGTGGCCTTATTTACTTTTGGACAAGAAGTATGAAACTGAAGACGAGGCTTCGGCCTTACTTACCTTTGAACAAGAAGGATAAAACTGAAGACAGAAAATAATATAAAAATAACATGAACCTGCACAACTGCAACCATTTGCGCTATCTGGCTCGGTTGACCTATTCGATACTCGGTTGACTGCGTATAGTTATTGTATTCTGTGACTTACATTTTGAATATGAGTTGTACTCGACTATACAAAAACTATTTTACACGATTCATATTAATTTGATGATATAAAGCAATTTAAAAAATACAACAGCTTATATCCAAAGGTTTAATGATTTTGAAGAATGATTTTTTTTTTTTTTTTTTTCTCTTCGCCCTTCTTGGGCAGGCTAAGGTCTTGGACCATACCGCCTCGTCTTCAGTAATTATTGTCCTTCTTGATTAAAAGTAAGGCCAAAGCCTCGTCTTCAGTTTTATCCTTCTTGTTCAAAGGTAAGTAAGGCCGAAGCCTCGTCTTCAGTTTCATACTTCTTGTCCAAAAGTAAATAAGGCCACAGCCTCGTCCTTAGTAGTTTATATCTTGATTATGTTTATTTATTTTAGGCCAGAGCCACGTCTTCAGTATTCATTAGTCAAAATCATAATAATAAGGTGTCATATCCGTGTATTCGTCATAATCATGTTGTAAAGTAAGGTCATATCCGGGTCATATCCTTCTAATATTATTATGTCGCCCCGATCGGTCAGATTGCCCAACCAGTGCTGTCAATAAATGTATACAGTGCTGTGTATGTACTGTAATTTTCCAGCAAACTTTGAGTGTCGCGCGGGATGCTTGCTGGCGTTTTATATATTTCCAGTAAATTATCAAATAGAGGAATTCTTTGTAGATCATATGCAGGGCATTCAAAAATTATATGATCTAGGGTCTGATCAATTCCTAAGTTACAATTTATACAAACAGGCGATGTAATAATTTTCATTCTGGCTAAATGTGCATTGAATCTTCCATGTCCAAATCTAAGACGGTTTAAAGTTGTGTAAAATTTTCTGCTCTTAGGAAGAACAGATCTGGTGAACCAGGGCGCAGAACCAGTGATTTGATTTATTTTCGCATACCATTTTCCTTTAGTTCTTAGTGTTTCTTGCCAGTTCTCATGCCAATTACAGGTGTTTTGTTCACGTAATTTAGTAAGCAGGTCCGAACTTGGTATGGCAACATTTCTTGTCTCTGGGATGTCAACGTCAACAATAACTCTTGCAAGATAATCTGCGTTTTCGTTTCCTGCTACTCCTATGTGGGAGGGTGTCCATATTAAGCTTATTGTAAATCCTCTAGAACAAAGATCAGCGTATAAAGTCCGAATCTCATATAAAATATTTCCGGTATTGGCGTCCAGTTTCGGGTTTTGTAAGGCCATGAGAACACTCATGCAGTCGGTCGCTATAAGCCAAGTTGTGTGCCCAAGATTCTTTACATGTATGTAGGGGAAGATGGGGGACAGTGAATCATTTTTTTTCGAAGCGCCTGTATCACGGAATTTTAAGCTATAAGTACTGCGTTTTTGAATGATTCAGCTATAAATATATCTGTCTATTGAAAAAAAACGTCAACGGCCATATTACACGATAAATTAATGAGATATAACCGTTTTTTTAAAAAGTGGTGATTGATTCACTGTGACCCATATTTGGGATACAGTGAATCAGTGGGTTGGGCACACTGGATCATATGGGGTACACAGGATCATCATTATTATAATAGTAATAAAACACAATCATAGACACAATATTTATTATTTATTGCGTAATGAGATCAAATAATACTTTTAGTTGAGCAACACTATTGTTGCAAGTCAAAATCAAATGAAGAACTCCCTCTAAATAAAAATTAAACTCAAAGTAAATTAAACTAGGCAACTACCGTTTTTGAACAAAAAGACAACAAAAATTAAATTCTAAAATAGTGCTTCACATTGAATCACTGAACAAAGATATTCAATATTCAATTAGGTCAACATTTTATACTTTGAAAGTATTGAAATAAACTAACTATGAGTAGGTAGACTAGATCCGTCAAAATACCCTTAAGGAACACTTTATAATAAGCAATTTGTTCGATCCACTGTTTCCCAATTCAAAATGATTCAGTGAAACCCAAAGATACCTTCATCAAAAAAACAACCTTAAAAAAGTTTTTGTTGCGTATATCACAAGCATCTATTTACAAAATAACACCATAAACATTAAAGAGCAAGGCCTTAAGACAAAAATCCAGCTAATTTAATTTAATATGTTTAAAACACGTGTTCAAAAATAACCTTAAAATTTATTCTCGTACTTACCGAGTCTCGAGATAGTCGCCGCGCGGCCTAGCTTCGAAACACTGCGACACAGAACAGTTAGGCGCGGGGGGCACCGCTAGGTCATCAAACACACAAGCGCGTGAGTGTGTGCGTGCAATACATACAAAGTTATGCAAAGTGATTCACTGTGACCCACGATCCACTGTTACCCATCTTCCCCTACTGCAGAGCTGATAAAATGGCTAGAGATTCTGCTGTAAATATAGACATGGCTCCAGGTAACCGAACTCCATGTCCAACAGTAAGATGAGGTAAATATATGGCTAACGAAACATTTCTATTGTTTTTGGATCCATCAGTAAATATATGCCTGTACCCAGGGAACTCTGCAATTAACTGATAGACATCTTCTTTACTCCGAAGATCGCGATTAATGTAAATGTTCATGGGCCAGAATTTGCTGATGTAATTACCGGAGTAACATGGCCATCTGCCTTTACATTTCTCAATTTGATATTGATCATCAATACTGATTAGATTAGAAAAGTCATGAAATATATAAGGGACATTTACGAAATTAGAGGGATTGTATACTCTATAATAAAATAATATTTTCTTTAATAAAGGATGATTTTCGAAAGATAAAAGCTTGAGAATGTATTTGGACTTTAAAAACTGAAATCTTATATTCATAGGAGGAGTGTTACACTCAATTTGAAGTGAATTAATTGGAGTTGTCTTCATTGCACCAGTTACACATCTAAGATTGTGGTTTTGAAGAATCTCCAATTTGTGAACCAATCTCTGATCAGACCCAAAGCACAAAAATCCATATTCGAAATGACTGCGGACTAGAGATTTATATAACATAAGCAAAATTTTTGGATCAGCTGCAATCGACAGTGACTTTATAAAATTAAATGCTTTATTAGCTCTACCTAACAGATAATCGACATACTTAGTCCATGAAAGGTTGCTTGTAAAAATGATACCCAGAAACTTCACTTCATTCACTATTGGAAGAACACTATTATTGTAATAGATATGTAGGTCTGTTTCACACTCTCCAAACACTATAACTTTAGATTTTTCTGGACTAATATCTAAGTTAAGATAATGAAAATAGTTCTTTAGCCGAGTTAAAGCTGTGTTTAAAATACTTTCAACAGAACTTATATCTGAACCTGAAGCATAGATAACCAAATCATCTGCAAACTGCAAATTTGCCACTTCAAGACCAAGTACAATGTTTAGTCTATGTAAATAAAGGAGATAAATCAATGGACTGAGGATGCCACCTTGACATACGCCTTTATATGAAAAACGTGGCCCTATTAAACGTTTATTCACCTTGACATATACTTCTCTACCATGTAAAAAGTTAAAGATCCATATTATAATTTTTTCAGGAATACCAAGGGCACGAAGTTCACCACACAAAATGTGCAGATTAATGTTGTTGAATGCACCCACTACATCAAAGAAGACACCAACAAAATGATTGTCCATTTTAATAGAATTGTATATATCTAATTGCAAATGAGAAATGCTATCTCGAGTAGAGAACCCACGTCGAAAGCCAAATTGATTGGATGGTAATAGACTATTACTTTCTATATAAAATTCTACTCTTTGTTTAATTAGTTGTTCAAAGGTTTTTCCCATGCATGATGTTAATGCTACTGGCCTATAAGATTCTGCTTTGTGTCTTACTTTGTTAGGTTTAAGTACTGGGATAAGACAATCTGTTTTCCATTCATTAGGGATAACCATTTCCTGCCAGAGTAAATTTAAAACACTTAATATGTCAGAAAGTGCCATAATTGATACATTTTTCAACATTTTGTAAGGTATTCCATCAAGGCCAAAAGCTGAATCTCGTCTAGATGATATTGCAGATTTTAATTCCTGAAGAGAAAATGGATAAATTAGATATTCATAATGTCCTGAAGCTTTTACTTCATGAGGAATTGATTGAAATGGCCCCTCAACTGTATCTGGAGTATATTTTTTAAGAAAATCAAATACCCAAGGAGCAATATTATTACTTGAAGGTGAAAATGTTTTATTAAATCTTTTTGACATTTGCCAAACCCTAGATAATGGAGTAGTTCTATTAAATGACTCACACAGAGAAATCCAACTTAAATATCTTTCTCTTTTTAACACTAATTTTTTAAGAGCTTGTAATTTTTTAAACTCAATATATTTTTCCAATGTGAGATGGTGCTTGAATACTATATAGGCATTCCTAGAGTCTTCTACTGCTTTAGTGCAATTCAAATTCCACCATGGTAATGGAATGCGTTTTTTACGATTATTATTTACTGATGCTGTATCAAAAGAAGAATCAGATCTTATAGTTGATGGTAATGACTTAATAACAGCTAAATTTAATAACTTTATCATGTCATTATATGAATTTAATGGGTTATCTTTATTAATTTTAAAATTCATTAACAAACTATCAACAGTCTTCTTGTATATTTCCCAATCAACCAGGTTAAAATTAAAATGTTTTGGCAAATTTGAAGCTTCCATATCATGTGGGTTATTATAATTGTCATTAATAAGTAACTTTGTAATTACAGGCAAATGGTAACTACCTAAAGGATCATCATGAACATACCAGTTACAAGATAATGAAATTGAAGTTGATACTACAGTTAAATCAAGTGCATTTCTTTGCCACCTATCAGAGCCTACAGTTGTCATTTCTCCATCGTTCAATAAAACCAAATTACAGTCATTAATGATTTCAAGCACCTCTCGGCCACGGATGTTCACACTGTTACATCCCCAAGCCGAATGATGTGCATTGAAATCTCCACCCACCAAAAGAGGACCAGGAATATTGCGAATTAAATTATCAAACTTATACTTAGTAAATGAAGCATTTCCAGGACTATAAAAACTAACTAATGAAATTTCTTTTTTATTGCCATATTTTAAACGAATCGCTATATTTTGTATGGAATCATCATATAAAGTATCTATTTTACTAAATTGTAAACTGTTATGTATTAAAATAGCTACACCATTGTGTGAATTACCTGAGTCTAATCTTACTATATTATAACCTTTAATACTAAATCTCATGTGAGGCTTGAGCCAAGTCTCACACAATAAAGCTACATGTATGTTATACTCATGTAAAAAATACGAAAAAGCAAGTTTATTACTATTGATGCTCTGAGCATTCCACTGTACAATATTCAGCTGATCCATAAAATTAAGGTTTATTTATATTATTCTGGATTTTTGATAATAGAACATCTTTTATGCTTTGAGTACAAATACTCTTTTCATTATTTTTATTTTGAGAAATTAATGTTACTATTGTCTGTATTAAAATATTTAAAATTGGTTCTGTTTCAATTAGTGATTGTAATTGTTTAGCAGGACTGGACTTTGAAAGGGATGGAAATGACTTTTCATTGAATAAATCTGCATAAGATTTCTTATTAATTTTGTGTTTGTTTTCTTCCACTTTTTGCTGTTTGACTGGACACTGTGCCGAAATAGCTACATGATTACCTTGACAGTGACAACATGTAGCCTCAGTTGATGGTATTTGACATTCTTTATAATTATGGTCCTTTGTACATATGGAACATCTTTGGGAGTTCTTACAGAATTTGGCTATATGACCATACCTTAGACACTTCAGGCATTGTTTCACCGGCGGAATGTACGGCCGTACTTCGAATCGCCAGCTGTTCAGGTCTACACTATCGGGTATTGTTGCACACGAGAATGTGATGGACACCGTCTTCGTAGGCTGAAAAGACACCCCCCCTCCTTCTGAAATAGTACGACGCATAAATCTTCTGACAGAAATAATATTCTTTGTGCTTGTTATAGCATTATAAATGTGTTCGTTGCTCAGGTCAATTGGAACATGCATAATAACACCTGTATTTTCCGTAGCAGTTGCAGGAATACTGGCTTTCAATTTATAACTATCCAAAAACTTACGATTCAATAACGCTGCATTGGCTAAACCAGGACGTTCAAAAATAACACCAATTTTATAACGATTCATGCGCAATAATTGTTTTACTCCCTTGTTGTATTTTTTTATGCTGGTTGAAAGGGACATCATGTCTCTATCACCGATCGGGACTAAGTCAATACTTTCAAAAAATACGACATATTCAAAATTGCCTCCGCTTTCAGGGTATGACCTAATGTAGTCAGGAATCCTGAATTCCCGATACTTATCCTTTTCAATTGGTACTGATTCCTCTGAAGAGCTTGAGGCTCCACCGTCGTCTTCAGAGGACAGCAATGGTGGAGCAGAAGACGAAACATCTTCTTTTTTTCTTTTCTTTGGATGCCCTTTCTTCCCCATCATGAGAAAAGCAAGCAAATGAACTTGTGAAGGAATAAACTAATTATTTGAAAATTTGTTTTAAAAAAGGCGCCCAATCGATACGAATTTCCCGCGCTTTTCGCAAGTCTCTTGCAAGAGTTATTGTTGACGTTGACATCCCAGAGACAAGAAATGTTGCCATACCAAGTTCGGACCTGCTTACTAAATTACGTGAACAAAACACCTGTAATTGGCATGAGAACTGGCAAGAAACACTAAGAACTAAAGGAAAATGGTATGCGAAAATAAATCAAATCACTGGTTCTGCGCCCTGGTTCACCAGATCTGTTCTTCCTAAGAGCAGAAAATTTTACACAACTTTAAACCGTCTTAGATTTGGACATGGAAGATTCAATGCACATTTAGCCAGAATGAAAATTATTACATCGCCTGTTTGTATAAATTGTAACTTAGGAATTGATCAGACCCTAGATCATATAATTTTTGAATGCCCTGCATATGATCTACAAAGAATTCCTCTATTTGATAATTTACTGGAAATATATAAAACGCCAGCAAGCATCCCGCGCGACACTCAAAGTTTGCTGGAAAATTACAGTACATACACAGCACTGTATACATTTATTGACAGCACTGGTTGGGCAATCTGACCGATCGGGGCGACATAATAATATTAGAAGGATATGACCCGGATATGACCTTACTTTACAACATGATTATGACGAATACACGGATATGACACCTTATTATTATGATTTTGACTAATGAATACTGAAGACGTGGCTCTGGCCTAAAATAAATAAACATAATCAAGATATAAACTACTAAGGACGAGGCTGTGGCCTTATTTACTTTTGGACAAGAAGTATGAAACTGAAGACGAGGCTTCGGCCTTACTTACCTTTGAACAAGAAGGATAAAACTGAAGACGAGGCTTTGGCCTTACTTTTAATCAAGAAGGACAATAATTACTGAAGACGAGGCGGTATGGTCCAAGACCTTAGCCTGCCCAAGAAGGGCGAAGAGAAAAAAAAAAAAAAAAAAAATCATTCTTCAAAATCATTAAACCTTTGGATATAAGCTGTTGTATTTTTTAAATTGCTTTATATCATCAAATTAATATGAATCGTGTAAAATAGTTTTTGTATAGTCGAGTACAACTCATATTCAAAATGTAAGTCACAGAATACAATAACTATACGCAGTCAACCGAGTATCGAATAGGTCAACCGAGCCAGATAGCGCAAATGGTTGCAGTTGTGCAGGTTCATGTTATTTTTATATTATTTTCTGACTAAACGTATATTTTCAGGTCTCTTAGTCCCGACTCCAGTGTAGTGCAGCACACGATCGATCTTAATTACGCTAACAAGAAGCGATCCAGCTCACTCAAATGGATCGTCGTCAACATCGTGTTATTCTTGTTATTCGCATACGACCTGTAAGTTAATAACATGAGGGGCAGAGGTCTCTTCTCACAAGGTTGTATTTGCCGTGGGCCTGGGAGGCACAAGGTTAAACCACTAGGCTATCACTGTTTTACATTTCATAACATTATTTTTATCTTTTTGAATGCAGTTTCAATGTATTTTATAAGTTTTTTAATTTTCCTATTTTGGGTGACACTTACACATACCAACCAATGATGAATTTGTTACCAATATTAAATTTTTACCTGTGTGCGCAAGGCTTAGCCACTGCTGTACTTGTTTTTTATTACTCTATCAGTGAAGTATTTAATGCCATAGAAGTGCATGCATTGTGATGTAAAAAAACGCATGCGGTTTATTCACAGTAGGCCTCCCGCTGCTGAAATGCGGTGAGTTCACTTCGGAGTTTGGTACTACATACACCATAGGTTTTATTAAATGTTACCACTTGTGTGGGTATGGTGAGCAATGCTGATGACCATACCTACTTGCGGGAGCGTGTGAATGCAAGGTTAGGTAAATGAGTAATAGTAATTGATCACTGGGTTTATTGAGTTAAGCGGCGTAAACAGTGAACCGTCACCCGTGGACGGTGACGGTCGAACAATAAAGCGAGGCGAGTGCGTGGCGCAGGTGCTGCAAGTGTCCGGGCTACACGTCGGCGCTGCACTACGTGGAGCTGTGCGCGGCCGGCGCGCTGGCGGCCAACGCGCTGCTGCACGGCGCGCGGCTGGCGGGGGCGCGCCGGCCGGCCGCGCGGCCCGCCCGGGCGGCCGCGCGGCCCGCGCGCGCGGCCGAGCCGGAGCCCGCGTCGCTGTCGCCGCGGCGCGCGTGGCGCGCGGACGCGTCGCTGTCGCCGCGGCGCGCGGACGCGTCGCCGCCGCGCGAGCCGCCGGCGCCGGCCGAGCCGCGCCCGGGCCGCGCGGCGCCCGACCAGTTCATCGCTGACCCGCACAGCCTCGCTGCTTATTTGAGGTACGGCTCCGCTAACCTTTACCACACATAATTATACAGTTTTTGAACAGGAATCGTTATAAAAAAAAAGTGCATAAAAAAAACAGCTTTATCTTGGTTCAACTACAGCGGTCAAACATAAGAAAGTGAGTGTTTTCACTATCTACCGGCACAGGCGGCAATATGGCTCCCAGAGACAGATCTTGCCTGATCTTATCAACCAGGATCCATCGCAGTAAGTCCTACAACCTACTTCAAGCACCACTAACCAGGAAACCCGCATCAGACCAAACATGCAATTAAAAATCCGTATTACCAAGAGCAATATTTTTTTTTTCGCGATTTCCGAGTTGATCCCATAGTAAAAGTTGTTCATAATGATGAGTATAGTGGCTACATCGCCGGATGAAAGCGATGAAAATGTCACGGTATATAACACATTTATAATTTACTAGCACTTCGCTCGCGACTTCGTCCGCGTGTCCCACAGGAACTGTGCATTTTTTCGGGATAAAAAGTAGCCTATGTTACTCAGTTATAATGTAGCTTTCTTTTAGTGAAAGAATTTTTTAAATCGGTTCAGTAGTTTCAGAGCCTATTCGGCCGCGCTGAGCCTGCTGTCCCTCCCTCTAGTAGTAACGCTGGGCGGTCGTGTCGCAGGGGCTACTCGGAGCGGCAGCGCGCGGCGCCGGCGGCGGCGGCGGGCGCGGGGGCGGGCGCGGGGGCGGGCGCGGGCGCGGGGGCGGGCGCGCACTACCAGCTGTCGGCGCCGGCGGCGGCGCGCGCGGACGCCGCGCCGGCCGCGCCGCAGGTGTGGCGCCGCCTGCACGTGGACCCGCAGCGCCTGGAGCAGTGGAACCTGAACCTGCGCCTGTGGCTGCACGCCACCATCCTGCGGCGGCTGGTGCGCGAGCTGCGCGCGGCGGACGCGGCGCTGGCGGCGGCGGGGCTGGACGCGCGCGCGGGCGCCGCCAGCGCCGAGCGCCTGCGCGCCGCCGCCGCCGCCGGCGCGCCCGGCCTGCGCGACCTGCCCGCGCTGCTCGCCTACCTCGAGCCCTTCGCCGACCAGCGCTACGTCGTGCAGCGCATCAGAGGTGAATCTTATAGGGACGAGACACTTCTCTCCGCGACCTATGTATCCCCGACCGTCTTCTCCGTAGCCTGAAATTAATTGACCTAGCTAGAAGAATCCTAATCAATAAACCGACAAAAAGCTGCCATCTTAAACACAGTCATGTGCAATCGTTGAATATAATATACCTCTATTTTTTATCCCTATGATCGAACATTATCCAAGGTAATCATTACCTAGTGATGGACACGCCTATGCGTTGCAGAGCTGGCGCACGGCGGCTGCCTCAGCGGCTACCGCTGGAACGGCGGTGGCTCGGACTGGGACGACGCCAAGCCCACCGACGCCGAGCTGGTGCTGCACCTGCTGGCCACGTACCTGGACGCGCAGCTGCCGCGCGCCGCGTGCGCGCGCCCCTTCAGCGCCGCGCACCTGTCGGCCGCCCCCGCGCCGCCCCCGCGCGGGCCCGGCGCGCTGGCGCTGCACCGCGTGGCCGCGCGGCCGCCGCACTACGCGCTGGCGCTGGGCGAGCGCACCGTGGAGCTGGCGCGCGGCCGCAACAACCTGCTGCACTCGCTGCTGCTGTTCCTGGCGGCGGCCGCGCGCCGCGAGCCGCCGCAGCTGCGCCGCCTGCACCTGGGCCCCGCCGGCCTCAACATGCTGTGGATCATCGGCCGGTGACCGCCCGCCGCCCGCCCGCCGGCCCGCCGCACACGACATCTTTTCTGTTTTGTGTATTAGTTAAGCTAAAACATTTTTATTGCTAAATAAATAAGTCAATTGAAATTGGTAATCATTCATCTTAAAAATCTCACATGTGGATTGAGGGCCCTTTTTTTAAACTCTTGCAAAACGAAATAAGACTTACAGGGAATTTAGTTAAAAATAGTAAAAACTCAAAGCAAAGGGCCATACTTAAACGTGAATTAAAGATGTTATGATTAAATAAAAAAACCGACCAAGTGCGAGTCGTACTCGCGCACCGAGAGTTCCGTATCACATTTTTGGACGTATAAAGTGAAAAAATGCGGACCGCATAATTAAGTTTGTTTGTGAAAGAATTTTGATGATTTTGAAAAAACTGTACTAGTTAGGAACATCTTTTGGTGCATTTTTGGTGCCATATTTGGATCAATTCCTATCAACTAGATAAGGGGGGGGAATGTACTTTTTTGGACATTTTTCATCATATGTCGAAAACTGTGAGACATAAAATAAAATAAAAATATATTTTGAAATGTGCAGATCAAGCCCTTTCATATATGTCACTTGACCTAGTAACCCCACTTTAAAATTTCGGACTCCCACTCCGGCCCCTTTTGCAATGAAAATAAAAATATTTTTGGACTTTTTTCATTTGCAATAAAGTTGAACAAGCATTCCTTATAATTGTTCCAAATTTCAAGTCGATAGCATAAGTAGTTGCTGAAATAAGCAGGTGTGACAGACACGGGTGCTTCGGAAAGTACCTGTGCCGTATAGGCCGGGAGCCGACGCCCGGTTGCCACCATTGCGGTGACTGCCCCGACGACACGGCGCAGCACACACTGGAGGAGTGCCCAGCTTGGGCAGTGCAGCGCCGTGACCTCGTCGCGGCGGTCGGAGCTGCGGGTGGCCTCTCGCTGCCGGCCGTGGTTGAGGCCATGGTCGGCGGCGAGAGCGCTTGGAGCGCCGTCGCCTCCTTCTGCGAGGAGGTGATGGACGCCAAGGAGGCGGCGGAAAGGGAGAGGGAGGCGGTGTCCTCTCTCCCCATCCGCAGCAGACGCACCGGGCGCCGTAGGGCGGCCAACGATCTCCGGCCACCATAGGGTGCGGCCTGCGGGCGGCGGACTTGGGGTGTCCGTCGCCCGAACAGAAACAGGCCCGAGACGGTGGGGTGACGTGTTCCGCGCGCGCCTGTCCAGAGGAATTGCGGCCGTACATGACGGCCGCATAGGGTGACGGGGCCCGCCTTTTTTTCTGGCGGGCCAAAACCTGCCGGGGGTGCGGACGAATGCGTGAGTGACTCCCGTGCCCCCGGCGTAAGGTAATTGGAGGAACACCGGGGTGGTTTTAGTCAGTACGAGTCTGACAGACCCCCTCGCCCTCCCCAGGGCAGGGGACATCCATGAGGATTTCCACCTCGAAAAATAAAAAAAAGGGGGGACAGACAGACGAAGTCGCACCAATGATGCACGCACAAACAGATAAACAGACCCAGTGTTCCCGGGTAATAGTCATATAATGGGTCCCGACTGCAATGTCTTGTTTTGTTTACCTTTTCTTTTTGGTGGTTCTATAACACCAGATGCGACATAGGCCAAACCGCGGTCGGATTTTTATAAAATTTTTAATTCACGTAGCAATTTATGGCCCTTTGCTTTGAGTTTTTACTATTTTTAACTAAATTCCCTAGTCTTATTTCGTTTTGTAAGGGTTTAAAAAAAGGTATACATAAAATAAATCTCACTGATCTGTACTTTAGTTTATTTTTACCTGACTACGAAAAAGGAAGGGTAATGAGTTTAACAGCCTATGTATGTATGTGTATGTATGGATGTTCTATCGTAGCTCAAAAACGACTGATCAGATTTTGACAAATGAGGTGTCGATTGATTCGTCTTTACAGTAAGATTGTCATAGGCTATGGTTTTTGGAAAAAAATAAATCAATATGGCCGAAAATACCTAAGAGGACCTAAAAGAATTAAATTTACCTGATTTTAACAAATGGGGTGTTCTTAGATTCGTTTTGATCCAAAAGAGTATTGTGAGGTAGATGGTGTCACAAAAAATCCAATATGGCAAACACTGGACGAATAAAAAGTGTACGCTCTGTGACTTTCTTACAACTAGCGCCATCTCGTTACTTGACGAAGTCGGGTATTGCCCGTGGACCACCTGTTTCGACCACCTAGGTCCACGGGCAATTTTTCTTGCCCATAGACCACCTGGGTGAACTGGTACGCATAGACTAATGTGTATACTGGTACGGTGGGAACTATGAAATGTTGTAGAATAATTTCGTTGTCTCTTTTCATGACAGTATACACACACCGACAATATTTATGTTTTGTTCCATGACCGATCAAATTATGTATAAAAGGCATAGTATATTACTTATTAGGTACCTAGCTTCGGCATACTAGTACCTAGTACTTTTTATCAAAGTAAACACTGGATTCTGAGTTTACACCATAATTTTTAAAAATTTCTTCCGCCCGGCTCCAGATCTTAAATTATTTAGAGGCGGGGCAAAACCTGAAAAATGCCGCCCCCGCCCGACAATATTTAGTTTTTACCTTTATCATCATTTCAGCCATAACACGCCCACTGATGCTGATGACATAGACCTCCCCCAAACAACAACGACCGGTCTAGCGCTGTTCTTTGCGGTTACTATGCTTGATAGACGAATACACTAGTCTGTATTCGTCTACCAGCCCCGGCTAGCCCCCCCCCTAGATCCGGGACTGTAGTATTGAGATTGTGAGCTAAAAGTAGCCTATCTATACTAATATAATAAAGCTGAAAAGTTTGTTAAAATGCTCTTAAGGCGTATGGTGCCCTCAAAAAGATTAATTCCGTCGTCGTTGTGGTCCTACTACTAAACTAACAGAAAAATCTAGAAAAAATATATAATAAACATTGATAATATGTTACCTTTATTTCGAACTAATAAAAATATTGTAGCTTAAAAATTACTGTATGATAATAATTATTGAAATGAGGTCATTTTTAGAACTAAATTCGCTACTGCTCCTAAACTAAAGGTGATAATTTTTCGGTTTTGCTGGAGAATATAGGCAATCTATTTATCTTGAATCGGAACTTGTCTCATTTCAAAATACGTTTTGCATTAGCATAAGCAGGAAATAATTTCTTTAGCGTTACCTTAAGTCTGGGACTACCATACCAGTCAGATTAGAAAAAACATTTTTGCAGGTATATGGTAGCCAGATTCATGAGGAATAGTATAGGCTATGACCCTTAGGAGCCGGGCAAAAAGAAAAAAAGTCTAAAAGAATGCTAAGCGAAGACGAACTTAAACGGCAAGTGATACCGTGGGCTAACTGTGGACAGCTAGTAGGTATAACAATTACAATGAAATAAAAATTGAAGAATAAAAAAAACTAAAGTTAAGCTTATATTTTATTTGTTATATGAAGTAATAATAAAATCTACCAAAGTCGAAGTAACACACTGTTAGGCGGAAAAGATTAGGCTTGATCCAGGTCGGCGGCGTCCGCCAAGTGGTCGCGCAGCGCCGCGTCCAGCGCGTCCACGAAGCGCGGCAGGTCGGGCGCCGCGCCGCGCGCGTGCAGCGCGCGCGCCAGGAACGGCAGCCGCCGCAGCGCGCGCCCCGACGCCGCCGCCGCCGCCGCGCCGCGCGCCACCGCCCACAGCCGCAGCGAGGCGCGCGCCGCCGCGCTGTCCGCGAAGCGCGAGCCCTCCAGCGCGCGCAGCTCGAACACCGGCTCGCGGGCCAGCAGCCCGCGCGCCATCAGCTCCGCGCAGCAGCCGCGCAGGATCTGGTACGCCGCGCGCGCCGACGGCGGGCCCACGCGCCGCTTGATGTCCGCGCGGTCCACGAACGCCACGTCGATGGCGCCCGTCACGTTGGACGTGGTGAGCACGAGCGCGTTGGGCCGCCGCCGCAGCCGGTCCAGCTGCGTGAGCAGCGCGTTCACGGCGCGGATGGAGTCGGACGGCTCCAGGCTGGACAGCGCGGCGCGGCGCGCGTGCGCCAGCGACTCCACCTCGTCCACGAGCACGCACGCCAGCAGCCGGCGGTCGGCCACGATCTCCTCGAGCCGCTCGAACAGTCGCGCCACGAGCTTCCCGCTCTCGGCGAACCACTTGGAGAAGAGGCCGTGCGCGTTTATCTCGACCAGCCGCGCTCGCGGGAAGCGGTCGGCGAGACGCACCGACAATTTCTGTGCAAGCGCGCGACATAAGCTGGTCTTGCCGGTCCCGGGAGGGCCGTGCAACAACACTACTCGGTTCCAACCGATCACGTTCGGATCTACGCCTCGGTCGGAGAACTCGAACGCGGTCTCCACGAATCGAACAGTATCCTCTTTTAATTTAGTATCGTAAATTAGGCTCTCCCATAGCCCGTGAAACTCTTGGTTGGGTAATGCCCAGACGTCTGCGGCAGCAAACTCTTCCCCGGTGCTCGTATCTGTCATCGTATCAGTTTCGGCGCCGAAAGCGTCCAGTTTGTAAATATGATAAACGAGTTCAATTTCTGTCACTAAAACTTCGGTGTCATGTTCAATATCACAAAAAGTTATCCTTTGCACATGTTCTTTTAACTCGAGGTTTTCTTCTAGATCAGTTTCAGTTAAGATAACACCCGGACTTAGGGATACAAAATTCATCAGAAATGTACGTACGAGCTCCATAACATAGTCCTTGCTGGCACGGCTTTGAGTTTTTTGAACAACTTCAACGTGTAGTACAGGATTCATGGTTATTTGTAAAGCTTAATTCTATGGACCACACTCATAAAAACCACTGTAAAGTAAACTTTCTAAAATAATCGTGTTATTCTTAATCAAAATTAACTGACAAAAGTGACGTCTCTTCAGGGTGACCGTTGAGAAAATCGAAAATCTGCCACACGATGACACGACGCTACCTGAAAATCTGCCAAAATCTGCTAAACGTTCATAAGAAAGATATAAATATGCCACATATATTTTAGCGTTATTTCATGATGCGTGTTCTTTTAACGAAGACAATCTAGTGGTCAATATCGAGTTGCAAGCTTTGCAATTAAATGCAAAATCAGGATCATCCTTTGCTCTTGAAATCCACGAAGAAAGCAAAGGAATGTCCGGAAGGAGAAGAAAGCAAAGAAGTCCCGAGTGGGAACAGGATCCTTTGAAAGGATCCTGTTGCCGCTCGGGACGGTAAGAAGTTAAGAATGCTCTTCTCTTCACTATATCATAACCGCAATCGTTGTCAACGTCAATAGCAAAATTGAATATAAAATAGGAATTAAATTAGGTGAAAGAAATAACCTCGAAATGATAAAAAAATTGTTGTAGGTAATAAGAATAATTTGTGGATCATTACTCCAGTCGATAATACGTGGCTTAGATACATCAACAGACAATAAACAGGAAATCCCCCTATGGAGACCTTAGAACAAAGTTGTCAGCTCAGTAAAATTATTTCCTACAAAATAAAACATCTTCCATTTTTTGATTTTTGTAAAATCTTTTTAGTCTCTTAAAATAATATAGAGGCACACAAACATTTCTAAAACTGCCAAATTCTGCCACTTTTGTATTTCGTCAACATATTATGCCACAGCTCATCATCTGCCTAGCCTTTTCCCAAATTATATTGGGGTCGGCTTCCAGTCTAACTAGTTTCGGCTGAATATCAATATTTTACTTGGAGCGACTCCATAACCCAATTAATGGGTAATACCGGTATTCGATTGTTAGACCAGCTGTCAGACCTTTTAGGGCTTCTGACTACCCGTAACGATTGTCAAAGATATTCCTATGACAACCGGGACCGACTGTTTAACGTGCTCTCCAAGGCACGGAGGGGTCTCGATGTGTAAAGAACGGTCACCCATCCAAGGACTGACCGCGGCAAGCGCAGCTTAACCTCGCAGATCGATCGATCAGCGCGGCTGTCATTTAGCCACGAGCCCCTCAATTTATACCACAGCTAAATCTGCCAAATTGGCAGAAATCTGCCACAAACGGTCACACTGCATCTCTTCTCGTTCGTGTTGACATTACAGGTGCGACTAATTGAACTAATATCTAATACCTATATTAGTAATAGGTTTATGGTTAGTAATATGTTACACGGTATTAGTAAAATACATGGGTTTGTAACATGGAGGAAAACTTTAGGTGAATCACACACCGCCCCGCGCTACGCTGCGGGCTGCGTGGCGACGGAACAAAAGCCCCGCGCGTGAATGCGTTTTCAGTGTGTTGCACTACGCGTGATTTCTATACAAATACAGGTACTTGCAAACAACGGAAGATCACGCACTCCCGCGCTACGCTGCGTGATGCGGTGCGGTGTGCGAATCGCCTTAGACAAAATGCATAATATTATGTTTACTATAAAAATAATTATTGTATTTTTTTTTATTTTTAAAACTACGTTTTTAAAACGAACTACAAAGTATTATTATTATTTTTTGTGATGAAATGAAATACATGGGGCGCATCTTACTATTATCTAGGTATTGCACGCGCTCCACGTTTTTCATTTCAACAAGTGATGTTTTGATATTCGTCTCACGATCAATATCATAAGAAAAAAAAATTGCGCGTAACGAAGAGTCGATTTTGTACTCTTATTTATAGTGCATTAATTTAATAAACAATCTTCGAAAAAAAATTTTTTTCGGTGCATCATTTAGAACAATTTTATTTATTCTGTGTGCCATGCTGGCTTAGGGCTTCTAAACCTGAGCGTAGGCACATGGGCAGAGGTTAAATAGATACTTCTAAAACAATGTAAAAGAAAAAAATTATAGATATATTTTAATTTAATTGTTGATTTCTCGGAATTCCCTTTTCACGAAGTAAAGCTAATATTACTATTGTAATCTAGAGATTTTAAAGAACAAACTATGTTAGTTTCACTATTAAACAATACACTTCAATTTGTGGGGGGCCTAATTCTCTAACAAAAAAACTATCTCCTTTCAGCTGAAAGGAAGTGCTTGAAAAATGAATTGCAGAATTTGTACCGAATAGACAGACCGACTGACACGAAAGCGAGTTAATAAAAAGGTAGTAAAATTAAATTATGTGAAGTATTTTTGGGCCAAGTAAAAATTATAAAAGATTTTAACGATAATGCTTATGTGTTAGAATACTACACTACACTTGCTGTTTCTCCAAGCGCCGCCGTGTTCGAAAGGGAGATGTTTCAGAAATGCCATACATTTCTGAAACATCTCCCTTTCGAACACGGCCTGGGCGTGGTCTACGTATGCAATAAGTATTATAGCTATACATGATATTAACCGATTCCTAATGTTTAATTTCTTTAATATTAATTCGTTTAATTGTAATTCATTTTTTTCTTTGTCAAGGAGAGCAACACAACTCAACAATGGTGGATCAATAATCATCAAATCAATTATGTTAAACGTCATTTTGACACCCGTTGATATATCAATGTCTAAAAATAGAGATATCATTATAAAAACTTCATCTCAAATCATTTTTTTACGACTGTAGGTACACACGGCTACACATCAAACTATACATTCCCAGTTTACACTGACCTCTCACTGTAAGGAAATCCTATACAATGCGAGATCAGCTTATACTGGAAATGTATAGCTTGATCTGTAGCCGTGTTTACTCTTCTTCAAAAGTATTTAATAACATTTTTATGTAAATCTCCTATTTTTTTTCCTATTTTTCCATATAGCGTACGTATACCAGTTCCAAGATGAAACATCTCCTTTACGCCCAAAGTTCTATCAAAAGTGTTAAAACGTGATCTTTCGAGGCTCGTAATAGTCGTAATTTCCGAATCGATATTTTTTTACTGTTCTGTTTGTGAATATCCTATATAATGACGAAATAAATCGATATCATGCTTAATTTTGGACGTGTAACAAACAGCAAATAGTGAATATTAGCTAACAGTCTACGTTTGTATGAAAAAATAAACGGCTTGCGCAGCCATAATGAATCTTTTCACAAATATTTGACTAATATCCAGTAATAGGTATGTATGGTATCATAATAATGAATTAACAAATATAATTCAATATTAATCACTGTTATTCTCTATGATCTCTAGTTGACGTTGACACAATGCAAATGTAACCCTGCGTTCCGTTTTGCACCTTATTCAATATCAACACAACAACACCTGTTCCGAACCAGTGTGAGCTTGGTTGGTGTGAGTCTGTCTTCGTAGGCAAGGAACATAATGGTCATCACTGGTCATGATGTCATGATCATGAGCGCATAAAGTTCATGGCCCGATGGCCTATGTTAGCACTTATCACTGTGAGCGCGCCAACCCAAAAAAGCGTCACGAATAAAGCGCTATTTCCCTGACACCGGCTCCACACGTTGGCCCCAACGCCACTCGCCCAACGTGTGGATCTAGAAAATAGTATTGGCCAACGTTGGGGCCAAGCCAATACTGTGCTAGAAACAGTGTTGCCAACTTAGTGGATTTTACACTAAAACTGGTGGTTTAGACCCCTTTTTCAGCGGAGGAATTGTTTGTTTTTAGTGGCCGGTGGTTTTTGCTAGTGGTTTAGTTTATAACAGTTAGTGGTAAGCAAAAAAATATTCACTAACACGTAAACGATGATTTTGTTGTTTTTGAAAAGGGTTTTGTCACAAGGTTTCGATCGACATAATGATGAAGGCAATACTGGATGCAGGCATCCCTTCCCCTCCCCAGGGGTATCTAGTTCAGTCAGGTTTTCACATATCGTAAGTGTTCTAAGGTACGAGCAGGGACGTATTTCCCTAAGGGCGTAGGGGGCGATCGCCCGGGGCGGCCGACCCGGAGGGGCGGTCGCCAGGCCGTCCTTATTACTTGCTGCTTGACCATAAGACAAAAACCTAGAATTTTACAATAGTACCAAAAAATCGAAGAAACTTCATGTATAGCTCGCTGAGTAACTTTGTATTCGTATGGGGAGGGACTAAACCAACTACTGACATAATGCATTGAATATTATGATCTCAGATTTGTCTAAATTAATACTATTATATTTAGGCTGTGCAGCCTTTTGTCCAATTGTTCCATCTATTCCGCCATTAGGATTATTCGGTCCAGTCCAAAAGATGACCTCCAACTCATGGGTGAACAGTTTCAGGAATATTACACCCCTCTGTGTGTATTCTTCGTTCTATTGTCTAATTTGCTAACTCAAGCGACTGGAGTCACACTTATTTCTTCGTACATGTTAAGAATAAGGCTCCATAGAAACCTTCGACTGCTTGTGTAGTGCTTGTACTTTCAGACCCTGAAAGCATGATTTACCCATCCGCAGTTTTGAGTTTCGTCAAATGGAACATGGTTAATTGCTGAAATTTTTATTAAAATTTCAAATATGATCGTTGCGTGATAGTCCATCGTTAGATGTTTTCAGGAAAAGAATTAGGGAACATTTCCTATCAACATGACCTATTTATATATATGTAGTTTATATATTATATTATGTATTACGTTTATGTGTTGTGTACTATACACATATTTGTTTAGTTTAAATTTTATTATGTATGTAAGTAAATATATTATATATAATTTGTATCGTGATACACTATTTGGTTGTACACTTATTTAGGTAGGTACTATCCTCATTTACAGAGCTCTCTATCGCACTGAGGTTTGCTGTAAGAGAACCCAATTCTGGGTTAAGCTCGCCTTTGTACATATCTTTTAATTTGTAAAAACTTGTATTTGTAATTTTATGTGTGTACAATAAATAATAATAATAATATGATCGGCTGATGTTTTCTGGCACTCGCCGGCCGCTGCTGCGGTATCGCTCTCCCCGCTCGCTTGGCTTGTGTATTGTGTGGTCACCGTACTAACCTAACCTGGGCGATTTTTCGACTATCAGTTTTTTTTTAGCGGGGGGCTTCGCCCCCGGGAATCCCTGGCGGTTCCTGCTCCCTCGTTCCCCTCTTCCTCTGGTACCGTATGATGTCTTGGTATTGCATTTTCGCACTTGAGTGAAGTCGAGCTACAGTTCTGCAAATCAGCGTGCATTGCGTGCATGGTTTGCGGTACAGTTTTGTCGCACCAGCTATATTCGCACTTGGTAGGTATACTATCGTGCTTCCATAATGCACTGACCTAAACAGCAAGGTTTTTTATTTATGTCACAGCCGAATTATAGAATTCACCGTATTACATAACGGCTAGCCATTTTAAAAAACGGAATCATTTTGTATTATGGGCGGATCAACGTTTAGCCGAATTGTCATTGCGATACGTTCTATAATACTGACTGGTGGCCAGCGTTGCCAGACGTCCAGATTTTAGCGGGACGTCCCGATTTTCTTGCCCAAAATTGAATGTCCCGCGCGGGACAGGCTCTGTTCCGCTTTTTGAGGATTACTCAACGGTGCGGGCCGCAACTTCAAACTGCTTTCCCGCATGCGTTTATTCCTAAACTAATTTAAAATAGTCGGAAGCCAGAAATAAATGCTCCGTAAAAATGAAAGTAGAATTACTCATTCAATTAAATCTGGAGCTATCCTGTGCAGAGTTCTTCAGCTAACTGCTGATTATTTACGTTTTTTTATTTTTTTTATTATGTCCCGCTTTCGACAAAATAATCCCGCTTTTTTTACTCAAAAGGTTTCAAAATCCCGATTTGTGCGAAAAAAAATCTGGCCACGCTGGTGGTGACCTACGTTTGGGCGTATTGTAATCAATTTGTAGGGTAGGTATAGGGTGTATTTGCCGTTTTATGTGACCGACTGATCGTTTCTGGCTCTCACCAGTCGCTACTCACCAGCCTGGTGCACCACTCGCTCGACTCGTGCGTTGTGTGCTCACCGTTCTAACTTTACCTAAGCAGTCTTGCAACTACTTATAGGTATTAATTCCTTTTTTTGGACCCTTTTTTTGTCCCCGTACCCCCCAGAAGGGAGCGGTCTTTTGCAGCATAAGATAAAATTATGTTAGTAACTGCTGGTGCGGTTTATTGGTAAATCGCAGTTTTGTAAAACGGCGACGCGACGTTAATTCGCATAGGAGAACGCAAAATGCCAATACAAGGCTGATAAACGTTCAGCCGCAATGCAATCCGGCAAAATGTTGATCCGCGGTAGTACAAAATGGCTCCGTTTTTAGGGTTCCGTACCAAAATTGTAAAAAAGGAACCCTTATGGTGCGACTTTGTCTGTCTGTCTGTCTGTCTGTCTGTCACACCTGCTTATTTCAACAACTACTTATGTTATCGACTTGAAATTTGGAACAGTTTTAAAGAATGCTTGTTCAACTTTATTGCAAATGAAAAAAGTCCAAAAATATTTTTATTTTCATTGCAAAAGGGGCCGGAGTGGGGGTCCAAAATTTCAAAGTGGGGTTACTAGGTCAAGTGACATAATATCATATGAAAGGGCTTAATTTGCACATTTCAAAATATATTTTTATTTTATTTTATGTCTCATAGTTTTCGACATAATTATGATGAAAAATGTCCAAAAAAATACCATTTTAACAGTTTTTTCAAAATCATCAAAATTCCTTCACAAACAAATATAGTTATGCGGTCCGGATTTTTTCACTTTATACGTCCTAAAATGACACGGAACCCTCGGTGCGCGAGTACGACTCGCACTTGGCCGGTTTTTTTAAAATGGCTAGCCGTTATGTAATACGGTGAATTCTATAATTCGGCTGTGACATAAATATAAAACAAACCTTGCTGTTTAGGTCAGTGCATTATGCAGTCTTCTGTAAGCCGCTATAAAAACCTGTAGCGAAATTATAAAAAATAAAATAATTTGGGGTGGGGGGGGGCATACATGAAACTGAAGGATGAAAAAAATATTTTCTCGCACCCCTTCATGTGGGGTATCGTTGGATAGGTCTTTGGAAATAAGAGCAAGGTTTCTTAATTACTACAACCGCGTTATCAAAAATCTGAAAAAAATCAAGCTAATAGCATCTAATAAACACTCTCGATTAAAATTGGTTTGAACAAGATACGTTAATAACTTTTTGAAATATTCACTATTTTCAGTTTTGACCGCAAAAATAAGTTTGTACTTCATTATAATATTAGGAAATACAAACTTATGTTTGCAGTTGGAAGACTGAAATACTTCTTCCTACGGAACCCTAGACTGTGCGTGGTTCGACACGCTCTTGCCCGGTTTTTTTTTAATGATTCTGGCTTTTAGTGGTTTCTGGTGGTTTGACTTTGAACAGTTACTTTTAGCGGATGTGGCAGAAAAAAGTTGGCAACACTGGTTAGAATAAAATTATGACATTGACAATTGTTTGATAATGATGGATGAAGTCGAAGTTTGGTATTGATTCTGTGTAAATTCACTGGACTTAATAATTCAAGCGTACTATAACGTTGTGTTCATATTAAGATAAACATATGATTTGCGGGTATAAGTTCTATTCAATAGAATCGGTAGCGGTGGCGCAGTGCGGGGCTGGGGAGTGACGCGACGTACGGGCGGCCGAAGGGCGTGCGCGAGGTGGACTCGACGATAGGATGTGGGTTTAGAGGCGTTGCAATCGAGGCTCGAAGCAGCTGAGCGGTGCGATGGCGGCCGACACTGCCGTGGCGGCCAGCCCCGAGGAGACGCTGGAGTCGCTGCTGCGCGAGGCCGAGGCGCTCAAGCAGAAGCTGGAGGAGGAGCGCCAGAAGCTCAACGACGTGTCGCGTGAGTCCTAGTGATCGGTCAGAGAGTCGCCTTAGGGCGGAGGACAAAGTCGCAGGCAAAGTGCTGGTATAACTATACATCATAATTACTTATTAACAATAATAGTGTGAATTGTTAGACTTGCTTACCTTACTATTTTCAATGATATTTAAACTGTACATGTGTAAAAAAAATTAAAATTAATGAAACAACAGACATATATTCGCACAATAAACTGAATAAGTAATATAGTATGTACAAATGTGTCATTGGTAAAGAGCAACCTCCAGATGGATGACAATAGGATCACTAATGAAATAGGTAGACGTGAAGATGATTTGAACTATGCTAGTATCAGTTACAGAACAGTGGTCACACAACGGAACGGTGATGGCATAATAGCATTTATAATTATTATAAAGTTTGGCACAAGGAACGCAATACTCATGACTTGGCGAGGCTTGGAAGTGATGGTGTGCATGTGACGTGTGTCTGTCGCAGTGTCGTGCGTGGCGGAGCGCCTGGAGGCCATCACGTTCCCCAACCTGAAGCTGCGCCGCGTGCTCAAGGGCCACCAGTCCAAAGTGCTCTGCTCCGACTGGTCTCCCGACAAGCGACACATTGTTTCCTCCTCACAAGTAAATTTAAACACTATAATAATATTATTACGTGTTTAGGGTGGGCCATGAATTTATTTTCTTTTGATAATGCTTTCGAAAAAAATCCTACTGTTTATTTATACAAACATAGGTGTATCTATGTTGCAGATTCATTGTTTAATCCACTGTTTTACAAACACCACTAGTTGTCTTACATTAACAGCTCCGTTATGTAAAACAACTGAATAACTTTTAGCTAGATTGTCATTGCACTACATTTTACTTAACTGCCCTATGGTCGCCCTACACCTAAATGCTGTTTGTGACTCACAAACAGCGTTTTGGTGTAGGGCGACCATGATGAAATAAAAAGTGAGTAAATAACTGTTACAAACTGTTTATGACCTTCCTTAAGACTAGGCACTAAAACCCCTCCTAACCCCCTTCTTTTTTTCCAACTTTAAATTAAGATTTTCTCTTGCTAACAATGATTTCAGAGGGAGTGGGAAGGTTAGGGGCTAAGGGGGGTAGGGGAAAGGGCAATGGTCGACGTTTCTGTCAATAAGGTTAAAAGTACCCTAACACGAAGGGGGTGACGGGGCTTCGTTCGCTCGATTAGCTCGTTCACTGGAGTCGCCGTCAACACCTTCGAACCTAACCTGTCCGTGTTGGGGTGCACAAGTTACCGATGTCTAGTCAGGTGTCATAGAAACCACTCCCGCCCTCCTACGCCCAGAATAGACTAAGTGACAGATTGTAGAGACATTTCTACCGTTTTATGCATAAAACGTAGACATGTTTCTACAATCTGTCACTTTGTCTATTCCTCTGTAGACAAAACCCGTTTCTATCGTGGTCATGCTAGGCCGGCAGAACGACTAATATCCACGTCCCACTATGTTTCATGAAGACCATTTTTTGGACATCGCGTTTTTATTCAAAAACCTTTTTGACCGATTTGACCATTTAAATGCAGGTTTTCGTATCCCTGTTTAGCTATATTTCACTCTTGATATTTAGAAAATAAATTATATCTCTCGAATTAAACATAACACTCAAAAATAATGTTACAAGCATCGATGACGTTTCTGGAACTGCACATTTTAAAATAAAAACCGGCCAAGTGCGAGTCGTACTCGCGCACCGAGGGTTCCGTATCAGTTTTGGACGTATAAAGTGAAAAAAACCGGACCGCAAAAAACTAAGTCTGTTTGTGAAGGAATTTTGATGATTTTGAAAAAACTACTAGTTAGGGACATCGTTTTATTTTTGGTGCAATATTTGGGTCAATTCCTATCAGCTCTAATTATTTCAGATTTTTTGCTCCGCAAACTTCGGATATAAGGGGGGGGGGGGAGGGTCGATTTCACGAGTCGAATTAATATGCCACTTTTTTTTCGCTATGTGCAAATTCCCGTTTTCTTGCTAACTGATGGTGTATAACGTTTACTATAGTAAAGTTATGTACGCATTACGTAAAATCACGGTGCGGATCTGCTTAAAAGTACCCGAAATTTAAAATTAGGGTAACACGAATGAGTGAGTACGTAACACGAATGAAATTCTATAAATACAAATGAAGTCGACGTGACACTAATGATTAGTAATGATTATTATATTCAAACAACTAATATTTAAAAGTGCACACTTGCATCTGTAGCATGGTCATTTTTGGGGTAGAATAAAAGTAAAACAATTTAGGTAGTTCGATTTTCAATTGAATTTGGGCATTAAAAAACATAACAAAACAAAAAACATGTACCAGTAAAAAAAAAACATAAAAAATTATAAAGTATAGGTACCGGCAGGAATCATGATCACAGATCGCGCATGTACATTTTTGGCCCAATAGACAATAGACAGTTGACAATACCTAATAGAGAATAGTCCAATAGACGACGAGCATCGACTTACGAAACAATCGCGTGCAGCCTCGGCGCCCCCCGCCGTCTTCATTCCGCCAAAAAGACCGAAAAACCAGCTAATGCGCAGGTGACGTTTGTGATCATAACTGGTGCCGCTACTCATTAAACTTTATGATGATACATTGCACCTGTATAGCTAGCGTAGCTAAGCGGTGAACGAGGTCAAAGCAAACTACGAAACTATGTGACAGTTTCTACCAAAGCTACGCGGTGTAGCGGAGCGGGTAAAATGTGCTGTGCGAGGAAGAGGCGTGACTCGAGCTAAGCGATGCATCGCTAGTAGTAGGATGGCGGGGTGGCGCGGCGAGAGGAAAAGAAGACGCCCGCGTGGTCTCGTCCCATCCGCCAGTTCATTTCATGACGCGTATCTCCAGCTCACATTCTTAGCTCACATCCATAGCTCATATCCGTAGCTCGCATCCGTAGCTCCCATCCTTAGCTCGCATCCCGCCAAATAAAAAACATAGCTTCGGTGAATGAAGCAGTCATGCTAGCGAAGGAGGCGGCGGGACGGGAGAGGGAGAGATTCTCCCGTCCAAGCCGCCGCGGTAGACGTTCCGGGCGTCGGGAGCCGCGTGACGACTCCCGGCCACCGTAGGCGCGGGCCTGCGGGCGGTGAGTAATGGGTAGCTCACCGTCCGATCAGGACCAGGCCCGTGCCGAACGGCGCGTACGTGTTCCACGCGCGCCTCAAAGAGATGTCAGCATCGAAGAGGGGGCCCACTAGGGCCCAAGCCTGCCGGGAAAGCGGGATTGTCCGAAAGGGATACCGCTGACCCGGACAAAAGGGCTAAGGAAGGAACACGGGTGGGTTTTAGTCAGTAAGAGTCTGACACTCCCTTCCGCTCCGCCCAGAGCGGGAGGGGTCATTTGATGATTTCCCATCCTCAAAAAAAAAAAAAAAAAGCTTCGGTGAATCCCTTTCCATCGGTGCTAAGCTAAGCTATGAAAATAAACGATCCATATTGGTGGATATCGTACACATCCACACAGCTTAGCACATTTCAAGTGCGGTGGAAGGTGGAAGAGCAGCCTACTATGCGATCAAAGTAAAAATAGGACTGACCTTACGCCATATCATGACGTGTTGTATTGAAAATTGAGCTGTTTTGTATTAAAAAATCGATTACAATAGATTTGGTAAATTGAAGACTCAGCTAAATTAAGTTAAAAAAAATAATGTTATTGATTCGCAAATTAATTTTCTTTGTAAGACTTACTATTCAAGGGATAGTTGATAATTCGAGGTCATTGACGTTCCTATTCTTATCGCGATCGCATAGTAATTGTCGAGTAATACATGCGTTTCATTCGTGTGATATCGATTGTCATTAGTGTTACTCGAAAATCGACACTAATGAAGGTGACATGAAATAATTTTTTGACAAATTTTCAAATTTATTACGTGGCAGAATATTTTAGACGCGAAAAGAATGACACAAAATATTCGGGCTACTTGTTGGTAATCTACGTGCATAATGAAGAATCTGTTGTCCAAATACACAATAAGACATTAACATAAACACGAATGATTCCATTTTCGTCCTAAGCACAGAAATTAATTAAAATAGCGATATCTCACCACAAAAACAAAGCGCAGGTCTGCGATCACCGAATGTTCACATGCCACTGGGGCCCCTTTATGTAGTGTAGAAGTATCCCAGGGGTGCAACGCATAGGAGATTTCTTTATGGCTAAGTTTATTTTGGTTACACTAATGATAGAAAAAAGTGATCGCAAAATAAAACACGCAGAAATCATATTAAACTGAGTATTATTTTAGAATTTTAGGCGTAACTCGAGTTCATGGTTATTAAAGTGTCACCAGAATAAAAAAAATAGCGATTCCCCAGGTTATTTTTTATTTTATTTAAAAATTTGTTAAATAATCGGGAAAATCACCGGTCACACGAATGAAAAAGTACATAGTTTTTTCAAATTTTCTCGTAAATCACTCATGATAGTATAATATTTCTAACTGTAATAAATGAAGGTATCATAAATACACCGCATCAAATAATAATTACTTAAATTTCGACATAAATAAAGAAGATATTTCACAATCCTTGTTTTTACGGTTGGTTTGAAATCGACCCGGGAATGGTATTTTTTTAGACTTTTTTCATTATATGTCGAAAACTGTGAGCCATAAAATAAAATAAAAATATATTTTGAAATGTGCAAACCAAGCCCTTTCATTATGATATGTCACTTGACCTAGTTATTCCACTTTAAAATTTCGGACCCCCACTCCGGCCCCTTTTGCAAAGAAAATAAAAATATTCTTTTACTTTTTTAATTTGCAATAAAGTTGGGTAAGCATTATTTATAACTGTTCCAAATTTCAAGTTGATAGCATTAGTAGTTGCTGAAATAAGCAGGTGTGACAGACAGACAGACAGACAGACGCAGTCGCACCATAAGGGTTCCTTTTTTAACCATTTTGGTACGGAACCCTAAAAATGAACCTCGTAAGTTTGTTAGAACCAGATATATACAAGATTTATGGTTTTTAGTTTTTATTATTTTGCTCGAGATTTCGCACACACACACACACACACACGTTTTAATTTTTTCCGTCTAGCCCCCTTTCGTAACGCGCGATAAGGAACTTCGTTCCAAAAAAACTAAACGTGTTAGCTAAACAGGGATACGAAACTTGCATTTAAGTGGTCAAATCTATTAGGGTTTTGAATAAAACGCGATGTCCGAAAAATCGCTTCTTTGCTTCAATAATGTGACAAGCCCAAGCCTCTTTTATTCAATAACGTAACAAGTCCGAACGATCCTAATTTTGCTTGTCACGTTATTGAAGCAATGAGGCTCGGACTTGCCACGCTATCGAAGCAAAGAAGCGAAATGGTCTTCATAAAACATAGTGTCCGTTAAAGTGAAGCCTCTATTACTCGTTATTTATTAATTTTGACGAACGACTTTCTGTTTCGTCGCGCGCGATCGGTTCGTCAGTCGATGCTGGTCATCTATTCTCTATTACGTATTGTCACCGTCTTGTCTGTTGGGCCGAAAATGTACATGCACGATCGGTGCTCATGGTTGGTGCCGGTACCTATGTATACCTACTTATAAATTGTTATGGACAACTGCTAGTGGTTGTTATGATGCACCGGGCGCGCTTGCAGGACGGCAAGGTGCTGGTGTGGGACGCGTTCACGGCCACCAAGGAGCTGACCATCGCCATGCCGAGCACGTGGGTCATGGCGTGCGCCTACGCGCCCTCCGGCAACATGGTCGCCGCCGGGTAAGTCTGCACATCTGTTTCAATACAGATCACTTCTTCTGTTATTCTAAATTGAAACACTTTGATTTGACCGCGAACCCTAACACACAAACACTTTGAATTCACTCGCAGATTTGTCGCCATCGCCACCGACAAACCCGGTATGGGACGGGTGCGCGTGTGAATGGTGGCCATTAGTCTTCATGTTAACTAGCTCAACCAACGGATGTTGGCGAACTGTCAAAATAAGCACCGTTGTGGTTGTCAGTATGTCAGCTCAAAATATGAGTGTGTTTGTGTGTATGTTTGTTGCTTGTTAACGCTGAAACGGCTGAACGGATTTGGATGAAAGGAGGTCTACAATATTTGGCTAAATGAAGTACCGAGGTACACTCAGTTGAATAAAATACCCTAAATTATACTCAATTCAATTAAATTCATTTATTTCGTGAACACAGGTAAATACAGAGATGTTGAGTAGGTACATACATGGAGCATGCAAAAGAAAATGTACGCTATGTCCCGCCCAAGGGCATACGAAATTATAAAATGTAGGTATTCAAATTTTCCAAATTACAAATAAAATAATAATTAATTAAACAATTATTAGAATGCTAACAGATTAATATCATTGAAATTAAAAACAAGTAATAACATTTTATATACTTAGTTGGATATTGGATTACATTATGTCAATGGAAATTAATATTTCATGTCAATCTATATAATAATTAAATGGGTAATTACAAAAAAAAAAGGTATAATCGATAGGTATCTGATGAATAAATAATAATTAACATCTAACAACATTATATAATGAATTTCTTTAAATTACCTTAATTTGTCCTATTTTTCGCTTAAAAACTCGGACACAGAGTAATAGGCTTTCTCAATTAGGAATTTGCCAAGATTACGTTTAAACTCGATAATACTTTTATAGTCTCTGATATGCTTGGGTAAGTTATTATATAATTTAGGTGCCATAGCATATATACTTTTATGCAAAAACGTAGTATTACAAGGCAATATGTGTAGTTTGTCTGAGCGACGTCGACTCTCAACAAACCTGAATAAATGTAGATTATTTCTTACAACAACGTTAACTTCATAGATGTACAGTGAAGGGAATGTCATAAGATTTAGTCTTCGGAAATGTGGTTTGCAAGTGTCTGTTCGCTTTAAATTGCAAATAGCTCTAATACACTTTTTTTGCGCTATAAATATGTCTTCATGGTTAGTGGCATTTCCCCAAAATATTATGCCATATCTTAATACTGAATAATGTGTTTTAATTTCTTTTTTATCGTCACCTGAAGTGACCTGAAGACGAGAAAAAAATACGTTTTTAATTCAATAAGAAAAAGCACTCCAATATGGCGCTCAGGCGCTCATCTGTCAACTATCTAATGCCGTATCCACACTTAGGTAAAATCTTGACAAAACTACAGACATCTAATATTACTAAACAAACTAAACATGGGTTTGTCGTTTACGGTTTTGTGCACAAATCAAAAGAAGCTTGCAGAAAACGCTTGCAATGAATCCACACGTTCAGTGCATTTGTCGAGATTTGTAGTTTACGGCAAATGTCAAGTGTGTGAAACCGGCATTACACAATTTGAAAACATTCGCCGCGAGTTCAATGTGCTTTCGTTATTGACATTGCAAAAGATACTTACCAGTGGCTTTTATTAAAGCTGTTTAGACTACGCCACTATAATTATTATAGGTACACTATACACATAATGATACACACATACATCGAGTTGAAAACAAAAGTCCAGAGAGAATACCCAAGTTTTTGGGATCACCCGTCAAAAACAAAATCGTGAGGATGCAAACGTAATACCAGAAAGAATAGCCAAGTTATCAAACAATATACACAACATAAACGAACAGCAGAAACACTCCGGAACGCAGAGACGAACGGAATCAAAACAAACAACAACATTATTTTGTCATTTATCAGTGATGTGCAAAGATAACACAAAGTGGAAATGACTTTTTAGTAAATTAATCGATTAGGTAACATTTGTTACTAATGTCACAGTTTCAACTGCAGATTAACAGAAAAATAGTTGTGTATGTAGTTATTTTAATCATTACTTTAAAAAATATATTTTTTAGTAATAAAATTATACACAATTGCGATCAGTAAACGTTGAATTAAATAATTACTAAAAATAGTAACTTATTCAATAATCGAGAACTAAATCGAGATACATTTCGTCATGCTTGCACGTGCTTATGCAATGTTGCCATATGATTTAATTGTGTTACAAGTTTTTTAAACTTTAAATTACTTATTAAATGGTTTATAGTGAATTATTGAATAAAATACAGTGATATTCTAATTCCTCTATTTTTTCTCTACGATTTGATGCACGTGTACCTTGCGGTACAAGTTTAGCCAAAATTGTTTGGAAGATTGGTGACCTCCTTTCCAGTCGAACTGTATAATATATGGTCTTACCCTTCATACTCGAAATATTTTAAGAGGTACATCTGTAGGTGGTAAAGATGCCACACAAACGAAAAAAAACTTGATCTTAGTATATATTTTTTTTAAATAAATTAATTTAAAATTATTTGACACACATAAAAAATATTATTTTCAACATTCATTACGCTAGTTTTTACGTACCTTACTATTAATATTAGAAACAAGCTTAATGGATATCGAAAATAGTATTTTTATGTGTCAAATAAATTATTTAAAATAATTGTATTTATTTATTAATAAAAAAAAATACTCAGAACATTTTTTTTTACATTTGTATGGCAACTTTACCACCTATAGATATGCCTCTTAAAATATTTCGAGTATGAAGGGTAGGACAACTAGTGCCACACCAAAAAAAAAAAAAAAAAAAAAAGGGTAGGACCCTATATTTAACTCAATTTCGTCATTTTGGCGGTTACAGCAATTCATATTACGGCTGACATGACATTATTATCTATTGTGAACGCATTCGGTGAGACTTGAGAGGTGGGAGCAGGTAGGTATTGTAGGTAGTAGGTATCGTATAACGCGTGAGGTGTGGTCTGTCGCAGGGGGCTGGACAACAAGGTGACGGTGTTCCCGCTGGCGGGCGACGAGGAGCCGGCCGCGCGCAAGCGCACCGTGGCCACGCACACGTCGTACATGTCGTGCTGCCTGTTCCCGCACACCGACCGGCAGATCCTGACCGGCAGCGGCGACGGCACGTGCGCGCTGTGGGACGTGGAGTCGGGCCAGCTGCTGCAGAGCTTCCAGGCGCACGCCGCCGACGTGATGGCGCTGGACCTGGCGCCCTCCGACATGGGCGACACGTTCGTGTCGGGCGGCTGCGACCGCGCCGTGCTCGTGTGGGACATGCGCACCGGCCAGGCCGTGCAGGCCTTCGACACGCACGACTCGGACGTCAACAGCGTGCGCTACCACCCGTCCGGCGACTCGCTGGCCACCGGCTCCGACGACTCGTGCTGCCGGCTGTTCGACCTGCGCGCCGACCGCGAGGTGGCGCGCTACACCAAGGAGAGCATCATCTTCGGCGTCAACTCGGTGGAGTGGTCGCTGAGCGGCCGGCTGGTGTTCGCCGGCTACAGCGACTACACGGCGTGCGCGTGGGACGCGCTGCGCGGGGTGCGCGTGTGCGTCATGTGCGGCCACGAGCACCGCGTCACGCGCCTGCAGCTGGCGCCCGACGGCACCGCGCTCTCCACCGCCTCCTGGGACGCCACGCTGCGGGTGAGTGCCGCCCCTGCCCGCCCCGCCCCGCCCCGCCCCCGCCCCCGCCCCGTCCACAGCTACTCACCGCCCGCGCTTGTTGCAGATCTGGGCGTAGAGCGCGACGCCGACGCCGACGCCGACGACGGCGAGCTCGCAGGCGGGTACTTACTGTGGATGATAGCGCATTTCTTTCGTTTAAACCATAACGGTATAATTCCGAATACCTTGTGCGTAGTTTTAGTCGAGTATACCTATAGCACTAGTCGATGATAGTATAATAACAACATATTATTTATAAAGACTTATCTAAGTAATGTATGTAAATATTGGTTATGAGCACGTTAAAGGTGATGTTAATTTTTGCGAGTATTTATTTTTAGACGTAGTCGTCTCGAATATCGTAACAATGTAAGGGCGGCGTTCCTCCAACAGCTCAGTGTTAGTCTCCTATTATTATTATCAATAAAATTAAATGTTATGAATCTGTTTCATTTCTGTCATTTAGTATACCTGCCCTACTTATTGATTCCTGCCATGCTTTCACAAGTATGTTGTAGGTATAATATAAATACATATGTAAATGTTACTTTACTGTGATTTGTGTTCACTAGGCTAGCTGGTGAATGTCCGTTATGATTTCATGACCATTTTGCTCATACGCCGTTAATGTTATCGGCACTTAACGTAGGTACCTAACTACCTACACTGTGACGAATTCGTGAATCTCCCTTTACACCACTTGTCACACTAATATTAATTCACATATCCACTGCTGTTTGGACGCAGAGTAGGGCTGCCATAAATGTTGAAACGCCGACCGGGACACTTGGAAAAAAAAAAATAAATTAATCAGACTCTTTTACAGCTAGCTTTTAGGAATTTAAGTTAGATTTTTGGTAGATATCTATTTAAACTAAATTAAATGCAAAAATCGATGATGATCTATCGAAAAAACCGGCCAAGTGCGAATCTTACTCGCGCACCGAGGGTTCCGTATCATTTTTGGACGTTTAAAGTGAAAAAAACCGGACCGCATAAGTAAGTTCGTTTGTGAAATGGAATGGAATTTTGATGATTTTGAAAAAACTGTAATAGTTAGGAACATCGTTTTTGCATAGTCGGGGCCCATTTAAATTTTACCAATAAAATCTTCCCAAGGGGCCCCGACTGTGAGTCGTTCTGTTCTGCATTAGAATTTATGATTTGTTTTATGTGTGTATCGATTATAAAACTATTTCAATTGTGTAGTTATTTAGTATTACTTAACAGAATTCTAGACTACTGGGCTTGTTTCTTTCTTTTTAGTTTTTATTTAAGTTAGTTCTTTCACGTATTTTTAACCGACTTCCAAAAAGGAGGAGGTTCTGCATTCGGTTGGTTTTTTTTTTTTTTTTTTTTTTTTTTTTTTTTTTAATGTATGTACACCGATTACTCCGTGATTTCTGAGCCGATTTACGTGATTCTTTTTTCATATGGTAGATAAACCTCGCGCGGTGGTCCCATATAAATTTTATTAACTTTGGTTGAGTAGATTTTTAACCAGGTGTAATAAACGGTATTTTTGGTGTATCTCGATGACATCATGACGATGATGAAAAAGTGATATTGTGTAGGTACATGAATTTCTGAACGCAATCGATCTCGATATTATGCATACATAACATCACGCCGATATTTCCCGCAAGGTTAGACAGAGGTGTATAATACACACAATTTTTTCATGCTTAAGTCGCATTTGTTAGAAGGCTAGGGAGCGAGCCTATTTCTATTACAAACTGAAAAAACACTGTTTTTAGGGTACCGTAGTAAAACTAGGAACCCTTATAGTTTCGTCATGTCCGTCTGTCTGTCCGTCTGTCTGTCCGTCTGTCCGTCTGTCACACCCTCGTCAAATCTACAGTTCATAACCAATTTGTATCAAACTTCGTAGGTAGATGTCTTTTATAAGCCGCCATTAAGGCCTATAGTGAAATTACGAAAAATAAAATTATTAGAGGGGGCTCCCATACATGAAACTGAGGGATGAAAAAAAATATTTTCGCGCACCCCACCATGTGGGGTATCGTTGGATAGGTCTTTGAAAATAACATGAAGGTTTCTAAATACTCTTTTTATTTAAGTGCATATTGAGTGAACTAGGAGCTCCCAAAGTCGTTAACAATGTGTCCCCCCCCCTGTAATTTTCCAACCGCGCTATCGAAAAATCTGAAAAAAATCGAGCTTATAGCACTTAATAAATACTTTCGATTGAAATTAGTTTGAACAAGATACGTCAATAAATTTTTGTAATATTTGAGTTTGACAACCGTAAAAATAATAATATTTCATAATAATATTATGAAATACAAACTTGTATTTGCGGTCGGAACACTGAAATACTTCTTGCTACGGAACCCTACACTGTGCGTGGTCCGACACGCTCTTGCCCGGTTTTTGTTTACTGAAATGCTCTCATCCACCAACATCTATGAATATAAGTACCTATTTAAATTCGTGGAAGTAATCGATCTCGGTAAAAGTACATAAATGATCAAAGTCGCTCTGTCCATGATTTTATGGTACTTTATTGTAATAATATAACAACAACAAAAATGGTTACACTACACTAAAAAGATAAAAATAAAAACAGGTTTAAAAAAAACCGACTTCCAAAAACTACACTAAAAACTATGAAATAAAAATGTTAAACTTCCATAAATAAAAATCTAAATGTATATTGAAGTCGGCGGGGCCTAAGCATAAATATAGGAATGAAAGGAAATTTTAATTTGTCGAGGCGCAAAGCAAGCTGCACGTTCGCTGCACACACTGCGCACGTTCTTCCTGTTCAAAGGCTGAGAGGTAAAAACCTGAAGAAGAG
The DNA here is from genome assembly GCA_948465475.1 of Thalpophila matura. NCBI lineage: Eukaryota > Metazoa > Arthropoda > Insecta > Lepidoptera > Noctuidae > Thalpophila > Thalpophila matura. The sequence continues at coordinate 17,062,365 of OX419191.1, forward strand.
GCCCCGCCGACTTCAATATACATTTAGATTTTTATTTATGGAAGTTTAACATTTTTATTTCATAGTTTTTAGTGTAGTTTTTGGAAGTCGGTTTTTTTTAAACCTGTTTTTTTTTAAATTAGTTTTTACGCAGTCGGGTTTTTTGTTTTTCTTTAAATTATTATTTTTTACCATTTTGGTACGAAACCCTAAAAACGACATCCTAATTTTCCTAGGCTTGCTCTACGTTCTCAGTGCAACTTTTCTTCGCCCATTCATATTTTTAGTGTTTCGTACCAAAATGGTAAAAAAGGAACCCTTATGGTGCGACTTAGTCTGTCTGTCTGTCTGTCTGTCTGTCACACCTGCTTATTTCAGCAACTACTAATGCTATCGACTTGAAATTTGGAACAGTTATAAAAAATGCTTGTCCGACTTTATTGCAAATGAAAAAATTAAAAAAATATTTTTATTTTCATTGCAAAAGGGGTCGGAGTGGGGGTCCAAAATTTCAAAGTGGGGTTACTAGGTCAAGTGACATATCATATGAAAGGGCTTGATCTGCACATTTCAAAATATATTTTTATTTAATTTTATGTCTCACAGTTTTCGACATATGATGAAAAATGTCTGAAAAAATATCATTCCCCCCCCCTTATCTCCGAAGTTTGCGGAGTGAAAAATCTGAAATAATTAGAGTTGATAGGAATTGACCCAAATATGGCACCAACAATAAAACGTTGTTCCTAACTAGTATAGTTTTGTCAAAATCATCAAAATTCTTTCACAAACAAACTTAGTTTTGCGGTCCGGTTTTTTTCACTTTATATGTCCAAAACTGATACGGAACCCTCGGTGCGCGAGTACGACTCGCACTTGGCCGGTTTTTTTTTTGAAGTTCCGACTTTTTACCCGACTGCGGCGAAGCCCAAAAGGAGGGTATAGTGTTTCACCTGTGTGTTAGTATGTATGTATGTGGGTATGTATTTCCGTTTCTGTGTTCCCTCCTAAAGACTAAACGAGTGAACGGATTTTAACATATGGCATATCATTAGATTCGTATCGACGTCGCGAGTAACATAGGCTATATGGATTATGAAAAAAACCAACATGGCGGATTTTAACCGCCAAAAAGTGAAGTCGTAAAAAATAAAAAAATCTGACATGGTCATGTGGGGTATCAAAATGAAGGGCTTAAAGAGACAATTACGAATATATATACATATATCTTATACATTAAAAAAACATTGTAAAATATTGGTCTAATTTCGTCCGAGTAACAATAAAAATCTCATATAAAATTTTCACGTCTTTATATTTTATCACTTGAAAGGCATCTGTCAAATGTCACATACAAAAAATAATATTAGTATAAAAAGAGGTTTTAACACAGGCTTTTAGACAAACATCTAACTAAAAAAAACATCGTAGGTATCTAAAAAAACAGTATATTTTTTATTTTCTTGTTACATCATCCAGTGGGGTATCAAAATGAAGGGCTTAAAAAGACGACTACGAAAATATATAATACACGGTGAAATGTAAGTGGTTGTTCTCCGGCAGCAGAACGATTTGCCATCAGTAGTACTATCGAAACATAGAGTTCAATTTAAAAAATATGTTTTTTTTTCAAATAATCAAAAAAAATATTCATAGACTCGAAAGCGTGAAAAACAATAGTAACTCACTAGATCTAACGTAGGTATCATTATCTAGTCAAAGAACACGCCGTCGCTCACGCGGTGCCGACAAAGATCTCCAAAGACGAATGCCGCCTCACAAATGTGCAGAGCAAAATAAGCTCTCGCGCATGGTGATACGGCATAAACTAGCCTGTTCGCCTGTAGCGAGTGCCTACCGATGAACCCCACCCCTGCCCCGCACTCCTTTAGCGAGTCGTATAATTAAAACAAAAGATGCCGCGCGCACTCAACGGCCAGCGGCTCAGTTGCGCCGCGAAGTTGATGCCGCGAACATCACGTGATGTCGTAGGTAGGTACCTACGCGTAGTGAAGTGAGATAACATTGAAATAATGGATCGTCATTACAGTTTCTCCAATTTAGAGTACCTCAGCCTAGCGTAGTTGCACCATAGCGATATGGTGCAACTACGCTAGGCTGAATTATGACTCAACAACACTTGGAGTCGCTCAATCTTCGCGGTGTTCTGAAGCCCCAAGTCCCGCAGGCCCGGACGATCGTAGCGGCGACACAGTGCTACTCGATCATGGGGAGTTACAGTGTATGTACCAGAGGTCGATCAGCCGTTCATTTGCGCGAGTTCGGCGAGGAAATCCACAAGTAGGTACTTCAAACGGGATCCTCGTCGAAGTACCTACCTATGTGTATGGCTGTGATGGCTGGGTTTGACGTAAGTCAATACTACGTTTGGAAAGTGCTCAACAGTGAAAGACTGCTTAAGTACCTATCATTTTCGTAAAGTTAATCAAATAAAGCGTGCTCGATTGTGTTATTGTGTATGGAACGCAGTGGCTTGCAATTCGAAAAATTACTGCGTTACCGGGCCTAAGCGTAAGTACCTACTTGTACCTTTGTATTAAATACCGAACATTTAATAGTAGGTAAGTAATTAAAATCATTGTAAATAAGTTTATTCCATTTTTTTGAATACCTACGCCTTAAATACTTTAATAGGTATCTAATTCAGAAAATATCGTTTTCTAAGATAGGTGCCTACCTACCTAGTAATCTTGTTTTTTAGTTTCGTGTTCACGTGTTCAATAATTTGTCTATCAATAACTCGGGAATAGTTATCAGCTGATTGATAAACACGGAGGGCAATGACCGCGCGGGCGCGCCCCGCTTGGCCGCGGCCGCTCGCGTCGTCGCCGCACTTGCGTAGCTATCGTTACCTACTATTGGTTTGAGATTTTGTTTTTCACATCATTCTCATCACACCATTCTGCCATTTTTTGATTCTATTTTTTTTTTGATATATCAATCGAATGTACTGCCAAGACAAAATCATTTCGCTTCGGTAAAACAACCGCTAAAATTTCGCCGTGTATATGTCATTGACATCAAAAACTAAAAAGTGAAAAATAAAAATAGAAAATTAAAAAAATCATAAAAACCCGACTGCGGTCTGTCCTACGTCTTATCTATTGTTATAGATTCACCAAAAAGAAAAAGAAAACAAGATATTGCAGTTGGGATGATGATG